>CM046659.1:44685301-47085301 GCA_025594165.1 Tamias sibiricus | reverse complement strand
CTCCCACACAGAAGGTGAACAGATGGTATATTTATTGAAATTCATAGGCTGTGAGATGGAATAATTTAACTGATGGCTGGGCACGCACATTTCAGATCGAGGGAGGCTCGCCGAAGGATGAGTGTGCCACTAGGTGGCGTGATGATCTAGGGTCCAGCTTTGTCTGCTCAGAGAGGGAAGCCTGGATCCTGGGTAAACTGAAGAAGCATTTCAGTGCATTTCCTGTTTGGGACTGCGCATCTTCTCTATAGCTATGTAGAAAACCACCATGTTCTTAAAACTTAACATCATTTTAATTGAAAAATAAATATATATCGCTAAGGACTTGTATGTACATGGAGGAAAAAACGGTATTTAATCACCACAGAGATTGGGCCCTGGCTAGTGTATGTGTTGGTGGGGTGGGGTGGGGTGGGGGGCGTGTCTGGCCAGGAGTAGCTGTGGTCTTAAGTGCTCTTTCATGTCATTAATCTATCTGGGCCTAATGAATTTCCTTCCTGCTGGCTGCCTGGCTCCTTAGCCTTGACCACCGCTCGCAGTGCAGAATGGCAGAAAAAACACCCGCTCCAGAGACCTCATTCTGGATGTTGATACGGTTAATAACATTATGTCAGAGAAAGAATAAAGGAATCCATTGTGAGCTCATGTGTGAAGATGGAGGAATTCATAAGAAAGAAAAAGTGAGTTGGGAAGTCAGCTCCTGATGGCTTCTTATCCTTACCTCTGTTGACTTTGTAACTTGTTTTTAAAGGTTCCTCTCCTAGTGGATAACCTCTCCAGTTTCCAAATCCACTGCACTAAAATGTGTTGTCCCTGACTGGATGCCCACACCCTTCTGATTTTGTGTGGGAACCACTTCCTGCTTATATTTAATTTCATAAATGTGCACACGCATCCACTCAATAATATCCACTGTTCTTTTTTGTACTTAAGGTTTCTCATCTGTAAAATGGGGATAAGTGACCTGTCTTGCTGCTTTGTCATAGGGTTAGGTAAGCATTTTATGTAAAATGCTTACAGCCTAGCAAATAGGAAGCACTCAACAAATACTAGTTTTGATTTACTAGTACTACTACCACCACCACTGTCTACTATTACATCACTACTATGCTACTGCCTGTGACTACTTCTAGTACTATTACTGCTTCTATATTATTATCATCACTAATTTATTAGTACTAATGACCAAATTAATTTAAGGTACGTTCACTCCCTTTTGCATTTTTAGGCAAATATTAGTTAATTCAGAAAACTCTCCTTTCTACCACCTGTCTTCTCAGAGGATGAGCTGACCTTTTGAGGGCTTATGTCCAACCCTGCATTGTAGGTGGGGACACTGTGGTTCATGAGTATACTGGGGTGCCTTGTCATTGCTGTATTATGTCCTTTGTTCTCTGTCTTCACACATCTCTGAGACCTCCACTGGCCTCTTTTGAGCCATTCCTAGGCCTGGTGGGGTGGGGGTTGGGATGGATAGACACCAGTGAGAAATTCCTGGATATTCCCTGGCCTCATGCTTTGTGAGGCTCAGCTAGGTCTTCTTGCCCCAGCCCTTCATTCATTCATAGACTTAGTAAGGCAATAGCATGACTGTTTATTATAATGTATTATGTACTGCAAACATTCACATTGCTATATTTTTACGTGACTGGCAGTGCAATAGGTTTGTTTACACCAGCATCACCACAAAGATGTGAGTAATGCACTGTGCTACAACATCAATGCAGCTAAGACGTCACTAGGCAGTAGGAAAATTTCAGCTGTTATGGCCTTAGGGGACCACTGTAGGATAAACAGTCCAGCACTGACTGAAAGTTCATTATGTGGCACATGACTGTAGTTTGTTTTATGCACTGTAGAAGTTCAGCTTTTGATTTTGCATTATTTATAAGAAAATATATAAATTGTAGCCTTTTCTTCCCACATTGCATACTTAACAATGGTGGATGAATAAAGTGTCCTGCATCACCTGGAAATAAGTCATTGCTGGAACCAAAATCTATTCTATCAGGTTGTGATGATCTAAGAGAGAGGTCAACAAACTATGGCCTGTGGGCCAAATCCTGTCTACTTCCCATTTTATGTGGCTTCAGAGCAAAGAAATAGTTTTTACAGTTTCAAATGGTTGGGAGAAATCAAAAGAGGAATATTTTATGACACATGGGGATTATGTGAAATTCAAGTTCGAATGTCTATAAATAAAGTTTTATTGGAACACAGCCATGCTCATTCGTTTACGTGTTGTCTGTGGCTGCTTTCAGACTATATTGGCAAAGTCGGGTAGTTGCAAAACAGACCATATGGCTTGCAAAACTGAAAATATTTACTGTTTGACCCTTTACAGAAAGAAGTTTGCCCCTGCTCTAGAAAGTGAATTCCATGTGAAGTGAAAAGGGACTCCAGGGGAGGTCTGTCTATTTAGAATTTTCTCTCCGGTCTACAGGTAGGAGCCAGCAGCTCACTGTGGAGGTGTTGATCTGAAGGAAAGCAGGCAGGGAAGTGGTGCTTTCATTAGTTCCACCCTCATCCACAGTTCTTAAAGCCTGCTGTTATTTTATGCCACCTGCATAACCTGATTTGCATCTTCAATGACTATCTAGCTACCACTTGGACTTTTTTGAGAATATGGAGAGTGGCTTTTAGGAAGCCATCTGTAGATGAAAAATAAATAGCAGCTCACAGTCCTGGAATGTGTGATTGAGGGAGCCAGTGCACAGCGAGAGTCAAACAGCTGATTTGCTTCCCAAGTCAAGAAGCTACTAACGAGACGTCAGTATTTACAAGATGAGCCAGGCAAGCAGAAGCCATCTGGGAGACAAAGGGAAATAAAAGCCCTTGAAACCCCTAGGCACATGTGGCCAGGGACAGGGCCAGAGCTTGTCCTCTCATCCTGAATCCCCTGCCCTCTGGCACTCCTGGGTCTTCTTTTCTCTGAGAGCCTGGCCAGCTTGCTTGCAAATCACGGACCCCCACTCTCTTGGCGCTGCGCATGCCACACCAATGGCTTTCCCTGTACATCTCAATTAAGGAAGATTTTAACATCTGAACTCAAGCCCCATTTTTACAGTGCTTTTGCCTTAATGATGTCAGAAGTTAATAATACAATTAATCTTCTTGTTCTTTTCTTCCTTTCTCTAACTCTCTCTACCTGCCATTTACTCCCCAGAGGAGTTGTCAGAAGAAAATTGCAGAAAATGTGCCAATTCTTAGCTTCTAAATGCAGAAATTAAAGAGTGAAACAAAGATTGAGGAAAATAAATGTGAAAATCAGAGAAATTCTCTGAAGAGGTTGAATATCCTGTATTTGGAATGCTTGGGCCTGGTGGGGTGGGGTTGGCATGGATGGACACCAGTATTTCAGAGCTTTTGAAATATTTGCATGGAATTTTACTGACTGTGTATCCCTAATTTGAAAATTAAAATATGAAGTGGTCTGAGATCAGAAACTCCTTATGCTCTAAAACTGTACTCAAAAAGTTCCAAATTTTAGAGCATGTTGGAAATTTTTCTTTTTTGGATTAGGGATGCTCAACTTGTAATTAAGTTCTTCCCTGTCTTTCCTTGTTTCTGTCTTCACCCCAGTTCTTCTTGGGTAGATACCAACCCTCTGACCCAAACAAGGAGAGGAGAGGTAGAGAAGGACCAAGAGATTTCTCTCACTCTCTGTGTTTCCTGGTCTTCCTGCTTCCCACATGACGCTGAGTCCTGAGGTTGCCGGGATACAATCCTCTCCACCCCATTTCATTTAGGAATATGAGAATAGAAAGGACCCACATCTGGCATACTAGATGACATTCAGAGATGGCAGATCTCATGGAGGAAATTCTTTTTTTTTAATTATTTTTTATTCTAAGATGTTATAAATGACAGCAGAATGCATTACATTTCATATTACACATATAGAGCACTTTTTTACAAATCTCTGGTTGTATGCAAAGTATATTCACACCATTCATGACTTCATACATGCACTTAGGGTAATGATATCCATCTCATTCTACCATCTTTGTTTTTTTTTTTTTCCTTCACCCTTTTACCCCCTCCCTTCCCATTGGCCATTCTAGTATTCCTCTAATCCTCCTATGCTCCCCATCCCAACCCGACTGTGAATTGGCCTCCTTAACCATGGAGGAAATTCTGTTGCCACCAGGGTGCTGTCATACAGTAGAACCAGGAGCTAGGTGTGTCTAGGCTGAAGGCAGCCCTGAAGATCTGTAGAGAGATACCCATTGGTACTTCAGGGCACCTAAGAGTTCCTGACTCACTCCAGAAGGGTGCAAATACCCATTGAGAGTGTATGCTCAAGACCTGAAAGGGTCTTTCAGGCTGTGCAGGCGTGTGTGTTGGAGATGTGACATGGCTAGTCTCTGCCCAGGGTGGACAAATATCCAGCTCCAGGGACCCTTTCAAGAAAGTATTGCCTACTGTCAGTGTTGAGCAATAAATGAGATGATTATATTCTGAGGAGGCCAGTGTAGGACCCTATTTCCACGACTACAGAGGTGGCCTTTGTGTATAATTTAGGGACAAGCCCGGAGAAGAGAGGGACAAATATATATATTTTTTTCTATTTAACTGAGTTTTATTTTTCATATGGGGGCAGAAGAGGAGTTAAACATAGAGTTATAAGAAATAAATCATGTTTCTTGCATACCAGCTTTTGGGATTATAACATTTGTACCTGATACAGTTAAATTTATTAAATACTTTATGTCAAGTACAAATTATTTTCATGCATTTTTGTGTTTAATTCTTTTAATAACTTTGTGAGGCAGGTATTACTAATCCCATCCTACAGAGGAAATAAGCCTTTCCAAATTGTATTAATTAGCCTAAGGTTACCCAGTCAGAGTGGGGAGAGCTAGGACTCTGGCCCTGGGCAGCAGGACTCTGTAGCCCCACTTGCTCCACATACCCTCATACCAGAGGGTCAGATGGAACCCAAGGATAGAGCTTTGAAATCTACTTTGCTCATAGCGGTTAGTGGAACAATTCTTTCCTTTAACAATAAAACCTTTCTGGGTCCCTTTTCAAGTGCCAGGTGCTTTGCTAGGCATGGGATACAAAATGAATAATATTCACTTCCCTCCAGGGATGTAACAATCTGCCTACATTTGTTCCTAACACATGGAAGGTGCTCAGTATGGGCTGGTTGAGTGAATAAATTTGAAAGATACAAAGCATTAGTAAGGGAAAGAATGCCTTTGTCTAATTTCAGGTGTAGGATTGTGAATGTTGTAATTATGTACATAAAGAACTTGAAAGAATCAGAAGAGGGATCTGGTGGAAATAGAGATTTGACTTCAGAAATGGTCACTGCTTTAGGCAGTGCCAGAAGGTTGGTTAGAAACTATCCTTTTCTGAACAAAGCACCAGGAAGGAATTGGGTTCAAAGCAGAGAGAAAAATGGGCCGATCCTGGAAGGTTCCTTTGTTCTTAGTATGAGTGATGAGGTATTGAGGAGGGAAATCAGGCAGTGAACCTCAAGGATGGAACCATATTCAGAAGGGAGAATTTATTTTCCCCAAAGCATCCTTTCTTGGTGTCCATAAAACTAAAAGAGATGTTAATAAAATGATTGACTGTATGTGCAAAATCCAGTTCACATTATAACCTGTTATCACATCACACTCTGTTGAATAGAAGATACATAACAAGGCGTCACGTTTCTGAAAGGGAAAGGGGAAAAAGTTGGTGCCACCCTCATACCTTCAGCTGGCCACAGGCCATGACTTTGCCAGGCAGTGAATATCATCCTTTGGGTATCTGCTGTTTCCTTGTTGAGACCTCTATTTAGAAAACAAATGGTCACAAAGTTTCATTTATTGGGGTTGTATTAGTATGTTAGAGATCTTTGGTGGTTTGTAATAGGCATTGGCTCTTGTTAATTGAAGTAAAATTAGCATACTGGAGCAATATGGGAGGGTCCATAGAATGGAGGAAACAGCTCAGAGCAGGCAGGAGTCAGGTGGCGCTGGTGGCCTTGAGGCAGAAATTGTGCACAGCCTGCTCTAGGCAGCCCTGCTGGCCCAGCTAACCTTACCCCAAGGAAGTACTTTCATCACTCTCCTCCCATTGGATTCCAGGTAGGGAAATGGACCTGTTTAGCCTGACTTGGGCTCTGTGCCCAATCCCTAGCCAGGGAAAGGCAAAGCCTCTTGATGTAAGTCCCAAAGAGTGATCCAATGGTGAAGAGGCAATCTCCTGAGGAAGCAGAAGGATCAGCTTCCTGAAGCTCTGTTGACTGTGGCACAGGTTCCTTGGCCTGGTCCCCAAAGAGCTTTGTTATCTTGCCTTCCCATCTGTCTTCAGACTTGCTGTGATAGCTGATCCTACTGATCTTGCCACCTTCATGCTTCTTCAGCGTAGCTCAGTCTACCCTGCTGTTTCTGGCCAGTGTGCCTGAGCTCTCTCCATTCTGCTATCAGGTTCTCCATACCGGGAATGAATCTCTTCCTCCTGTGTGCACTCATAAAATTGATTCTGGAAATGTATGTACAATCATCATTTTCCTGGCCCAAGAATTCCCTGTGTAGATTTCACTGCAGCTATGGTACATACAAACAAAATACTTGTGCCAGGTCCTTTCTTGAGCATTTGCTGCATATGCATGATTTACTTCTCCCACCATTGTGTGTTGTTAGTATCTTCATTTTACAGGTCAGAAAACTGCTAAGGTCAGACTTGTCCAAGGTCAGATAGCTGGTAAGTGGCTGGTGTGCCACTTAAATTTAAACTGTATTCTGGCAGCAGTGTGTGCCTTTTACTAGTCTTGACTCTTTCATGTCTCCTACACCCTGCGCACCCATCAGAGTCCTGCTTCTTCAGTTAGTAATGATCTGGTTATCCCCACGCTTTGGCTGAGTCCTGCATGATCTGTTTGAGTAGCATGTTAACTGGTCTTTATTCTTCAAATGTATTTAGCATGTTGCTGCCAGAGAGATCTGATTACAAAATGAAACATGATCATTTTGTTCGTCTGCTTATCATTATTTAATGGCTTCCTTTACTACTGTACCAACATAATTTGGGTCTAATTTTACTTTCCAGTTGCATCACCCTCCCCTTACACTTGTCCCCACAGTCATCTACCTCCATTCATCCTTTGTGTATAGCTCAGGAAAGTGCCTGGGGCATACAAAGTGCTTTATAATTTGGCAGCTCTGCCAAATTGCTTGCCATTCTCTCAACAGGCCATATCTTTTCATCCTTGGCACAGTCTAAAAGACCTTTATTTTTTGACTCTCCCCATGTGCCTGGTAAAAGTCCTATTTATATTCCAAGACACTGTGCAAATAGCATCTCATGTGGGAAGCACTCCCCACCATCACAGGTACAGTTGAGTGATTTCCTCCTTTGTATTTCCATCTTAGTCTGTTCCTAGTTATGCTCTAACCCATGGAATATTCATTTTCCTAGGGCTGTCATATAAAAGTACCATAATCTGGGCGGCTTAAAGCAATGGAAATTTATTACCTTGTAGTTCTAGAGGCTAGAAGTTCAAAATCAGGGTGTCACAGGGCCATGCTACCTCTGAAACCTGGCTTCTGGTGGTTTGCCGACAATCTTTAGCCCATAACTACACAGTGCCATAAAGTGTTCTCCATGTGTGTCTCTAACTTCACATGGGGACATCTCATTATAAGGACAACTGTCATATTGGAGTAGGAATATACCCTAATCCAGTATGACTTCATCTCAACTACTTATATTTGCAATGACCCTATATCCAAATAAGGTTACATTTTGAGGTACTGGGAGCTAGGACTTTAGCATGTCTTTTTTTTTGGGGCGGCAAGGGTGGGGAATGTGGGGAGGGGAATACACACACTCAACCCAAATGCCTGGCTCCTTTGTAACCTTTTGTAAATGTTACTATGGATTACACCTAACTGCACATCTTTGTGCCACTTCGTCTGTTCCATGGTGGACCTTCATTGAATATATGGTAAATATTCATCTACCCCCATGAAGTAGTAAATTATGAAAGGAAAAAGGACAGTTGCATTTCTTTATTAGTTTATAAATGAAGAAGAAAGCAGATGAAGATTTCTTCTCAATATTGTGCAAATTCTATGAGAGCAGTGACTGCCTATTTGACTGGCTAGCATAGGACATGCCTGGAATAGAAGAAGTGCTTAATAAATGTTTACTAACTGTTCATTTATTTTTAAGCTGGATGGGAACTGTTGAATAGGTGGATGAAGATTACAGAAAGTAGATTATAGGTAATTTTAGAATTATCCATGTGGGTATTTTTCCTGGCCAGGTCTTTCTTGTAGTTGTTTAGCTAAAGTCACAAACTTTAACAAATAGTACTGACTCTTTTTTTAAAAATTATTTTTAGTTTTAGACGGACACAATACCTTTATTTTGTTTATTTAGCTTTTTTTATGTGGTGCTGGGGATTGAACCCTGTGCCTCATGCATGCTAGGCAAGCACTCTACCACTGAGCCACAACCCCAGCCCAACTAGTACTGACTCTTGCTAACTGTTGACTAGAAGGTAGAAGCCTGATATAAAGGTTACCACTGTTGGGGTACTGAAAGTATTGCAATTGTTTTTGCTGCAGGGGTGGCACTGCAGATCAGCATCCTACTGAAAACTTTGTGAGTTTCCTCATGTCCTTCAAGGGATCAACTAAGTTTTGGCAAAATACTTCCTTGGCTAATACTTCCTTGGCCTGCTTTTCAGTCTGTTCCTGTAAATATTCAAGTATAAGTGACGAAACCCCAGTTTTTTCTCTTTTGTATAGACCAAACTGGATGTTTGTCTTGATCCTATCCATTCCTGGCATTAACTGAAAACTTCTGGGTACCATGTCAGTGAGTATTGTTTATCCTTGGCTTTTCCCTGGGTCTTCCACTTTAGTGAAGTTTTGGTTCCCCCAGTTATGCCTTATGACACACTTGATTGTTGGACTGACTCTGAGGAAATAAAATTTGCTTCATTTCCTGCTACTGGGGAATCCTTTGCCTTAGGTGTGGGGCTAAGCTCCCCTGCCCAGCAGCATTCCAGCTTCCTGTCGGACTTCCTCAGAAGTGGCTCAGTACAAAGTGATACGCAGCTCTGGAATTCCCTGGACTGCAGAGGCCTGGAGTAGAGTCTGTTTGTACATTTCCATGACATTAAGAGATTGTGACGTTTAGGTCAAACTTTTATGAAGAGCCTTGAAATGCTGGCTTTTCCTGATTGGAGTCTCAAATCTTGGAGTGTGTGAGCTGGCTTTTATCTCTGGATTAAGAACACAAGCAGCCGCCTCAGTTCCTTTCAGAGGGATTGGTTGAAGTTGGTCTCTTTTACTCTAATGTACTCTTTCCCATTTGCTGCGTGGTCATGGAATGACTGACCAGATGCCAATAACCCATAGTTGTAATGCTTTCTGATAAGGGGGGCTCCTGAAAAATCTGTGGCCTCTTTGAACATGGACTCTCTTCACATTGTTGCACTGGTGCATGAATGGATGGAACAGGGCATGTCTCTGGCAATACTCACGGCCGTGTTGCTTTCTTCTCATGGGGCTTCTAATGACTGACTGACTAAGGCTTTGGCCCACTTTTGTCACATGTATTATATTTATGAATTTTTCCCTTTGTCTTTCCTATATTTTATTACTATAATTAGCAGCTCCTAATCATAATTCACTTGAACCTGCAGGACCACTGGGAGGTTAGAAATACTGCAATTATTAAAAGAAAGAGATCATTAAAATTCACTCAAAGGAAATGAAGGAATAATCATGAACACATTTTCTTAGGTGGCCTAAAACTCCTGATGCTACCTAATTGCTTCTGTAATAGTTGGGGTCAGAGTAGAGTATCATATATTTATCACCCACTTTGAAAAACCTCTCCCTTACATTTCTTCCTTGTTCTTTCAACAACCTAAAATCAAGGACCTACCAGCACTGATTTATGTCCCAGGCCCTAATAGATGAGGTAAAACCCATCACTATTCTCAGATGTCTGCAATTCCAACCAAAAATATATTTTAAAGTCATGATTTCTGCTAACAAATCTTCCTTTGGAAGCTTTAAGCTGTTATCAAGTATTGACACCTATGTGTGCTTGAGTGTTGTGGATAGGGATGTACAGTTCATGCTCTCTCACAGTGTAGGTTGCTGAGAAGTGGCTGCTATGCAGGAGCTACATTTCCCAGCCCTCTTGGCATTTAGCTGGGGCCATATGACTGAATTCTGGTCAGTGAAATGGGAATGATATGAGTTGATTTTAGGTACAGCTTACAATGTCTTTTGTGTAATTTTCTATTTTCCTTCCTCCGGTACCTGCTGGCTGACTGTTCACATGCTGGGTCTTGTTGGAAGTTGAGCCAAAGATGGCAGCATCTCCATCAGTCTAACCACTGAATCACTATGTGGAGCCCATCCCTTCCACCCCCACCTTCTGTTGCAGTTGGACTTTTCTTGTGTTAAGTCATTGAAAATTGAGTTTGTCCATCACTGAAGCTAGTGCTATCCCTAACTAACAAAGTGGTAAGACACTTTCTTAAAAATCTGTCTTGATAGAGAATTTGAGACAGCTAAGTGCCTCAGGGAAGAGAGGATAGGAGTTGTGTGTATGGTGAAGGTAGGAAAGTTTTAGAATATCAAGCAGTGGGCTAAAAAGTAAATGTCCTTACTTAATTGTCTTTGTTTGGACTCTGTATTGCTTGTACCATATTGGTTAAAAGGGAATTTTAAGTTAATAGTGAAGATTATTTTCTCACTCTTTAGCTTTCTCAGTGTAAAGTTTTCCTTCTCTTGTTTTCACAGCCTGGAGAAAATATTTGTAAATCATCCCTTTTATGCCTAGAACTGTCCTAAGCAGTAGAGTACATGTTTTTAGTTTCTCCTCATCCCAGATTCTAGGTCAAAATCTCAAGATATATAAAAAAAACAGTTGCACTTAATAACTCAGGATGTATAATCTATCATCCATCTATTCTTCATTCACCCATCCATCCTCCATCCATTGATCCATCCATCCTTCATCCATCATCCACCCATCCATCCTCCATCCATCAGCCATCTGTCATCCATCCATTCATCCACCCACCCATCCATCCATCCATCCATCCATCCATCCATCTGGTGTATGTCAGGAGCTCTGTAAAACTTTGAGGAATACAGTGATAAATGAGATACACAGTACCTCTTGTCTCATGGAACTCACATTCTAGAAATCACAAGTCATTTTAGAAGAGAATTAGTATTTTAAATGCCTATCTTCCATACCTTGTGCTTGAAGTTGTGATTGATATCAAAGTTCATCAAATTTTTGCTCTAAAACCCTGGTTGAGGCAGAGACAAGTCAGAATACCCCTTTGTTCTTCCAACTCTAAGAATTGCACTAAGGGGAAGTGAATAAAATTAAATGATACAGTTCCCTCAATAACTGCATGTTTCATGGAAACTTGAATTCAAGTGCATTGTTCATATGACTTTTAAATATTTGATCATTTTATTTTTGGTTAGAGCTTTGGGTATTTTCAGTAAAACTCCTGCTTGTGTTTCCTGAGGGAGACTGTACATTAACAATGGATGATACTCTTATGAGTGATTGTTATCAAAGAAAATTTACTTCATTTATAAAGGAAATCTGCATTAGATAAATTTTACTATGTAACACTTTACCCCAGAAGCTGGCAGCTTAGAGCAATACTATTTATTTCACAGTTTCTGGTAACAGGAATCCAGGAATGACTTAGCTGTATGGTTCTAGCTCAGGGTCTCTCTTGAGACTGCAGATAGAATGGCGTCTGGGGTTGGAGGATGGCTGTTAGCTGGAGGTCACAGTTCCTTGCAATGGAGACTTCTCCACCTGGGCTATTCATGATATGGCTGCTACCTGTCCCCATAATGTGCCATCCAAAGAGAACAAGGCCAAAGCCAACTTATCTTTTATGATCTACCTCAGGAATGGCTGCCATTAGTTCTTCCATAATCAATTATTGCATAGATAACCCAGATGCAATGTGGGGAGAGACTGCAGAAGGTAATGAGTACCAAGAGGAGGAGATCACTGGGGGCTGCCTTGAAGGCTGGTTGGCTCCCACAGTATCCTTCCTCAATAACTTTATTTTTTTTGCACTCTTTGAAATACTATTGAATGAGTGAGTATATGACCACATTCCTGCAAAGAGAAGCAGGCAGCCTTAGGGCTTTTAGGATCATATGCAAAGGATATATCTTTTGTTCTTAGATGGAAGTATGTGTATTGCCATATAAGTCTTGGTTTTGTTAGCCTCTTATAGCCTTTGTTAACCCTTTAATACGGTGTTCCACCTGTCTAAGGTGGTGTGTGACAAGGCCAGCCTTTGGTCTTTAAGGGCTGTGGCTTACCTGTCTTTCCTTTCTTCCCAATTTCTCCACCAGTATGGTGACTGCAAAATTGATATGGGTGTACCAGGTTTAGCAGCTTAGTGAAATTGCAAGATGTTCCTTTAGTCTGAAGCTCTGTAGAGAAAATAAGACCAAGCTGAGTAAAAGGAAATGCATGCCATGGAGTAAACCAGTCATTCACAGACCTGCTTGATCCTACATATTACCTGTCATGACAAATATAGGTTCTCAGCCTGCCCCAGACCTATTGATCAGGATCTTTGAAAAGAGGCCTGTGTGGGTTTTTTTATTATTATTTTTTTATTGAAAAACACAGTTCAGGTAACTTTTAGGCCCTATACGAAAATGATAGGTTAAATCACACTGGGAAAAAAAGTCAAATGAGATTCTAACTTATGGGGGTTCAAATATAAGTACCTGATAATATGAAATGAGACAGCATGAGAATGCTTTGGGAGAGGGGAACAACACAATTTTAATAAGTCAGTGTAGCTTCATAATTTTTTCTCCATGAATATTTGCTTCAAAGTGAGCAGTGGTAGGAGGAAGGCCTGACCATGCTGATCTCTTGGTAGTCTGGGCTCCAGAGTACCTTCTGAGCTATGAGTGTTTCTCCCTGGTTGAAATCTAGTACTTAGAGATACAGGATATGGGGGTAAGTGTTCCTAAAACTCAAGTCAACTTCTGCATCTGATGCACAACCAAGAAGCAGCAACCCGTTTCAAGTACCAATATCAAAATGAGCCATAATGGAAATATATATATGTGTGTGTGTGTGTGTGTGTGTGTGTGTGTGTGTGTGTGTGTGTGAGTATATGTATGTATATATATATATATATACACACATATTATTATATATATATATATATATATTTTATATTTATATTTTTTTTTTTTTTTTTTTTTGGTACCGGGAATTGAACTCAGGGGCACTCGACCACTGGGCCACATCCCCAGCCCTTTTTAGTATTTTATGAGAGACAGGGTCTCACTGAGTTGCTTAAGTGCCTCGCCGTTGCTGAGGCTGGCTTTGAACTCGTGATCCTCCTGCCTCAGCCCCCCAAGTGCTGGGATTATAGGCGTGCGCCGCTGCGCCCAGCATAATGGATATTTTTGTGAGTATTTACAGAGTAAAAGAGAAGGAATGTTTTAAAGTAATTTAGATTATGTGCAATTTTGATTTCATAGGCTTTAAAAATTCCACAAGAGCTACTACATTGTATTTACAATCTATACTATTTGCTCAGCTTCTTTGGGCCACCATAACTTACTACAAACTTGGTAGCTTCGAACAACAGGAATCTATTCTACAGTTACAGAGTCTGAGCTGAAGATGTTGGTAGGGCCATGCTCCCTCTGGAGATCCTAGGGGAACATCTCTCTTTGTCTCTTCTGAGGGCTGCAGGCTTTCTGTGACAGGGAATAGCATGACTTCACTCTCTAGCTTGGTCTCCACATATTCCCCTTCTTCTTCCTGTACTCCTCTCTTCTGCATATCTTTTTTTTTTAAATATTTATTTATTTGCTTTAGTTGTACACGATGCGTTTATTTGTACGTGGTGCTGAGGATTGAACCCGGGCCATGCACGTGCTAGGTGAGCGCTCTACTGCTGAGCCACAACCCCAGCCCCATCCTCTGCATATCTTAAAAGGATACTTGTCTGGATTTAGGGGCCACCTGGATAATCCAGGGTGATCTTATCTCAAAATGCTTAACTTAATTGCCTTTGCAAAGACCCCCTCCCTCCTTTCTTCCCCATGTAATGACATAGTCACAGGTTCTGAAGGTTAGGGCATGCACATATCTTTGCGGGGTCATCATTCAACCCACTACACTACTCTTCCATAAAACTGAAAGCAAACTACATATAACTCAGAGTGTTTGGAGTTAACTATCAATTTTTCTGTATCAGAATATTTGTGGCACTTTTATTTTTTTTAATACTAGGGATTGAATTCAGGGGCACTTGACTACTGAGCCACATCCCCAACCCTCTTTTGTATTTTTATTTAGAGACAGGGTCTCACGAGTTGCTTAGCACTTTGCTGTTGCTGAGGCTGGCTTTGAACTCAAGATCCTCCTGCCTCAGTCTCCTGAGCTGCTGGGAATTTGTGGCACATTTAATCAAGAATGGCTAAGGCAACATTTTAGTGATGTCCTTTTACTTGTTCATCTCGGTGTCTTTTTTCTTCTAAGCTCCCTGTGTATTATTTGTGGATGTACCATGGCCATGTTTACAGTTTCTGCTGAGCCATTCTTCATGCTGGTTTTATTGCATTTGAAATAGGGGCTGCTATACAGACTCTTGTTTCTGTTTACCTCCACTTAAAGTTTAGTCTCTCTTTTTTAAAATATTTATTTACTTTAGTTGTACACAATGCAATGCACTTATGTTTACGTGGTGCTGGGGATCGAACCCGGGCTGCACACGTGCGAGGCGAGCACTCTGCCGCTGAGCCACAACCCCAGCCCTAAAGTTTAGTCTTAACAGAAAATTTCTTCGCTTTTTTTTTTCTTTTGCGTTTTTGGTACCAGGGATTGAACACAGAGGTACTTAACCACGGAGCCACATCTCCAGCCCTTTATTTTTTATTTTGAGACAGGAACTTGCTAAGTTGCTGAGGCTGGTCTTGAACTTGTGATCTTTCTACCTCAGCCTCCTGAACCGCTGAGATTATAGGTGTGCACTACTGCACCTGTCTTAAAAGAAAATTTCTGCCCCCTATTTGTTAAGTTTATTTCCTCCATGACAACTGATACTATTCCTACTCACTATCATTTGTATCCATGTAAATACAGGCACATCCAACTCTATATTACTTCTCAAATATGACATCGTGTTATCTTAATGCTTTCGGTAAAATGTCTATTGCCTTTAAATATATTCCAAAACTTGAGGCTAGCTTTGGTGAGGTAAGGTAATAAACTTCCGTGTCAAGTATTGAATGACTTTGCACAACTTTTCAGAAGCAGTCCTCTGTACTTCATTCTCAGATGTTATCCTGAGCTGCTGCTTGTCCTTTGGCAACCGCATGCTCTTCTATTGCGATTTTGTTATTAGAAACAGTTTCTTGCCTCCTGACTTAACTATGCAGGCAACACTTTGAACTTATCCAGCTCAGTTTTTCTGAGTAAAATTCGTAGGGTAGACAAATCTTTCTTTTCCTCATGAACAAATAATTCACAGGAATTCTAACAGGGAAAACTAGCTATTCCTGAAATGAGTGCACAGGTCAGAAGTTAAAAGACTGCCCATGGTCTGAAAGCTAACTGGGTTTGAAGATCTGCCTCAGAATCAGGTGCATTCTAGAGTCGGTTAAAGCCCTTGTATTTTTGGGGGTGTGTGTGAGGTGGGGGTGTGTTACTAGGGATTGAACTCAGGGGCACTTGGCCACTGAGCCACACCCCCAGCTCTATTTTGTATTTTATTTAGAGACAGGGTATCATTGAGTTGTTTAGCACCTTGCTTTTGCCGAGGTTGGCTTTGAACTCACAATCTTCCTGCCTCAGCCTCCGTAGCTGCTGGGATTACAGGCATGTGCCACCATGCCTGGCTAAGTCCCTTACTTTTAACAGAAATTCAGCCCTGATATAAGTGTTTGTGGATACTTCAGGTTTAGAAGTCATAGTTTGGCCAATTTTGAGGGGCATTTACATTATTAGAGTTCCAGATTTTTGGAAAAGATTTGGATAAAAGATGCTCTTCCTAGCCCATCCTCATTTACTCAGACAATTCTTGTTTTCAGTTGAAAAAATCTACAAAAGAAGGTGCTAGTGAATTTGCATCATTGAAATGAAAGAGCCAAGGCAGATGAATAAGAAGCTCAGAGGAGCTGTGCCCTGTGTGTTTCAGAAAAAGCTGAACACACAGCCGCTTAAAAAATTGAAAGCATTAAAATCAATATTTAAGAGGTTCATTTAACCATAACAAAAACACCTTAGCAACAGACTCTGTTTTTTTTTTTTTTTTTTTTTTTTTTTTAATAGTGCTTGCAAAGGAAGTGGGGCTCTCTGAGCTGGGATTGGCTGCTCAGTGCAGTGAACCTGTGAAAAAGAACCCGATGTTCCATTGAACTGGAAGCAAAATTACGTTGCCAAGGAAACCAGCCCCTCTGTGCTTCTCAGGTGAAAGGATGTTTGATCTTTAGAAAAACAAAAACAGAGGCTTACATGAGGAATATTATCTGCAGTGCCCAAAAAGTGTGGTTAGAGGAAAACAAATGCGTTATTGCTGCAATTTAAATGATTATAGAGACAGAAAATGGTTGAGAAGGCATTTGATATGTACCTTACAAGGGATGCTGGCAAAAATTCAATTGTAAATTCATTAATGTCAGGGATGGTTGTGGGGGGTAATGTGTCTTCCAGCTGTAATGCCATTTCATAACTAATTTTGATCAGCTAGTTAATATTTGGTATTACTTCTCTGGATTCATATTCTGTGCCAGGAGACTGAAAGATTTAACAAACCTTTCCTCAATTTTTAAAGGCTTTTCTAAACTCTAGAAACAGAATTATGCATGAAAAAAGGGGAATATGTGGGTTTCTTTAAAACTGGAGGGAGAGCATAGGATTATTCCACTCCTTTTCATTTTGTTTAGGGCTATCACATTGACAACATCTCACACAAGTGTGACATTTTGTGTACTTAGAACCAATGAGTCACTTGTTGAGTTCAGTTTCTAAAGATTCAGATTGTTACCCTGTGTTTGGGAAGCTCTTTGAATTATTGAGTTAAGACAAGGTTTATGGCCTTTATGCTTGCTGTCTAGCAAAGAGTGTTGAATAATGAACTACATTTTTAATCAAAGATTTCCTTTTACTCTAATCCTTTATTTCCCAGTGGGCCTAACCTGATTTACTATGCTGAGTGCTCTACAAGGAGTCTGTGTAACCTTGGTTTTCTCCTGAGAGAAGATGCACATTGTCTGGGGAAGCAGCAAGAAAAATAATAATTTTGACTTTTGAAAATACTTGGGTATTGGTTTATCCATCTCTTTATCCATCAAACATTTTATTCCCCAGTATACAAAGCAGGAGAGGGACTGCAAAGATGGATTCATAAGACCTAGTCCCCCATCTTCATAATTAATAAGAACAGACAGAAACAGGGTGAAGTAAAGCTACAACAGAGATCTAGGAATAGTGTGTGGGATGTGGTTGGCACTCAAGATAAATTTGTTAAATGAATGAAGATATAAAGTGCAGTAGAAACAGGAGGTGATGAATTCTCTTAGGGAATCTGAAATCTTGGTCTTTGCTTATTGCATCCACATCTTGGTTCAATGTGACATTCATTAAAAATTTTCCTTTCTCTGCAGTCACCTCTGGACAGCTCAAATATATCTTTATCTCCTAGGCTCAATATAATTTTCTTAGCATTTGCAACTTAGCATTAGCATATGTTTCTATACTATCTTGCCTGTTTCAACCACTGTACTACACTCATGAGTGAAGGGGTCTTGTCTGACTTGCTCCTATATCCCCAGAGTCTTAGTGCTCAGCATAGAATACATGCACATCAAATATATTTGTTGAAAGGAACTATTTATAATGGGTTTGGGAAATACAAGTTTGCCATCATGAAAGCATGAAGATTTACTGTATATTTGAGTCTATAGAGATTATGGTCTATAAACTTGAAGAAATTGGTGGGCTGGCCAAAAAATTTTTAAAAGAACTTTTTTCTTAAATCTTTTAAGATTGTGCTTGAGAAAATACTTATTTAATGTCACATAATACATTAAAAGTAAGGTGGTATGGAATTCTGACACACTGTTAGGTATATCCAATGATTGCCATTTTCGTGTTTTGAAATTAAAGGAAATTTACCTTGCTATTATGATTATGGACATTGAACTTCATTTTCATTGGGCTTAGTCTCAACAGAACATGTCAAAGAGAAGAAAATAAGATTATTCTAAGATTATTCTTCTATGGGTGGTAGTGGAATTTTATTTTGTTTTTTATTTTATTTTTCCACAATGGAAGATTAGAGGTAAAACTGAAGGGAGGAACTTACATGTGTCTGTTGAAAGATGCCAGGCAAAATGGATCTTTTTTTTATGAAATAATTTTTAGTTATAGATGGACACAATATCTTTATTTGGTTTATTTAGTTTTATGTGGTGCTGAGGACCAAACTCAGTGTCTCACACATGTGAGGCAAGCTCTCCACCACTGAGCTACAACCCCAGCCCACAAGATGGATCTTTAGGAGAGAAAGGGTCTTTTAATTTCAAAGCCAAGGCCAAAGTTAGATTTGCCCAGCAAAACCTTGTCTGCAAACTTACAAAGGGAAAGAAGCCACACACAATTGGACAAACTCCAGATTTGCTGGCAACTCTTACATTTGAAGCAGATCTTGGAGAAATCAGGTCACATCTCTTTAGCATGCAAATGGATGAAATTCCTGGGATCACTTGAGATAGCCTCTTCTTCTTTTTTTTTTTTTTTTTTTTCCAATTTCAAGAGCTCTTTCTGGATTTTTTAAAATTGAGTTATGATATTTATGTTGTTGGAAAATTTAAAGCCTGTTGACGTCTTTGAAATGGTACTAGAAGTTAGAACTTGTTCGGTGTGGGAGGGCATTAATTTCTCTGTGATATTTTTTTATGTCACTTCAGAGATGGAGAAGCCTCATGACTTTTGAAGCTCAGGCCCGGGCAAAGTTTCTTTGCCAGGCACAACTCCAACTGGAAGGAAAATCAATGGTCCCTGATCCCAGATGAAGCACAGATGAAACAGCTATTTTTTGCTGTTTTGGTGAAGCAAAGGCTCCACATGTTGCTGAATCATGCTGTCTGTGTGAAGGAACTCATTTTAGCAAACTCTTAGGACTCTCTATTTTTACTCCAGTGTTGACCTGAAATCCAGACTCATTATCCAGCCAACTTCACTTGGGTGTCCAGTAAGCATCTCTAACTGAACATGTCCAAGACAAACCCTGGACTCCTCCCGACCACCTGGTCCTCCCCAGCATTTCCCAGTTGTATAAAGTGCACCATCTGTTTGCTGAGGCCAACAGCCTTGGAGTTGTCCTTGACACTTTCATTTTCTTCATACCTGTCTCTAGTCTGTCAGCCACACCTGTTGACTTGGCTCTACTTTCAAAAATATGTCTACATCCATTCTGTACAAACCACCATTATCCCTCTTTGAACTACCTTATTTCCTTTCTTCCATTCTTGCCAATTCTCACCTGTTCTCCACACAGCAGAAAAATGAACCTTTGAAATCATATATCAGACTTTTGTATCCTGTGGCTCAAAACTTGCTAATAGTTCCCATCACACCTAGAATAAGATCTAAATTCTTACCATGGCCTGTGGGTCATACATGATCTGACCCAATCTTATTTCCCCTACTCTTCCCCTTGTTTTATAAGCTCTCATTATGTTCTGAATTTCTTAAATAGGACACCAAGGATACCCAGATGGTGAACAAATTTGTCTTTTTTTGTGATAAAACTAGTGGATGAACATAGCTTTCAATCTTCAGCCAAGAGAGATACAGCAGTCATGAGACTAAGGACCCTCCCTGTTCTCATGGAACTAATATTCAAATAAGATATAACTTTTTTTTTAAAGCACATACATATTAAAACACACACACACACACACACACACACACACAAATCCTAGCCATGAAATAGAACCCCAATATGACATTTTCTACTGCCAGAATTTTTTGAATTTCTAAACCTCAAATTTTGAAGCATCTAATTGAACTATAAAAAATTTATAACTAATATTTTCAGAAAAATAAAAAATTCATGTGGAGCCAATGGGCAGGGAAGAGTTAATTATTAATTTCTTTTTCTTTTTTTTTGAATGTGTGTGCACATACATTTATTAGATATACACTTTTATTTCCCAGCCTCACCGTGGTTTTCAATTGTTTTAATCATCGCCACTCTAAAGCATGTGTATATGGATATCATTGGTGGAGAAACTCCTCCTGTGTTTTGGCATCCAGTGGGACCCTTGTCAGCTGATCTTTCTTTGGACAGAAGTCTGCAGACTTCTGGAAACACTGCAGAACTCATTTGAAGGTTGCTTTTACTCTGGAGACCTTTACATTAAAGCATGGATTATTAATCCTTTCTCTGCTGACATCAGTGCATCAATGATGTAGCCTTTGCCAAAGATGATCTCATAGATTTGAGGACAAAGGAAATAATACAACATGAATTCAACGCAAATCTTGGAGCATTCTTGTGTTTCTTGATATAAGCTTGTCTGCCTGTCAGGGTGAAAGAGAAGAACTTTGATTCATTGCTGCTGTGTATCTTTATAAGTCACTTTTTTTCAGGACTAGTTGCTAACAAAATGAAAAGCTGCTTAAATATTAAAGATGACTTGAATTCTATTTCAGAACCATTTCATAATTTCAACTTCTTATTCAAGTCAAATGACTTCAAACCTTCTTGTTGAAATTTATAACTGAACAGATTTTTTTTTTTCAGGGACAAAATTTGGATTCATTTCAATCTTTGATCAGGAAATACACATTAATTTTTGCATGGAGAGTGAGTAAGAAATGTAACTCTTTATAAGACTGCTTTTATACTCTGCCTATGTGAAGGAAGAAAATCTCCAGTCCATATATGTTTGAGAAATCATGTGCATTTTTCTCCAGGGAGAGCTTATACTAAATTATCAGGAGGGTTTGTGACCCCGACAAGTTAGGGTGAGTGTCCAAGTTAGGGTGAGAGTTCCATCCTTGAACAGATGTCTATTGTTTTGCTTACACATTGTTCACTTCCATCCTGGTCATTATACTCCATCTTCTTGACCATGCTTAGCACACAGCATGGGAGGCTGTGACCCAGCTCTTTGTTTAGGCCCATTGCCTTGTTTGTCCATGGGCCTGTCCATCCTCTCGGCCACAGGGATTGATTCAGAGACAAGGATGTAACCCTAGTGGATCAATAAGATTTAGTTCTGAGATTTCTTTGGGAGCATATTAGGGAAGGAAACTATCTTCTCTTGTCCTTGGAGCTATGATGGAATAAACCTGGGGCTGCTGTTGTCACCATAAGGGAAACTTTCACTACCTGAAAGTATAGTCAGGACAACTAAAAGAGCCAAAAGGACAGCTTCCTGATATCGTTTGAGATTCTGATTTGATCATATCTTATTTTAGGTTTTGTGAAACAACTTTTGTTTGTTTAAAGCTGCTTGAGTTGTTTCTTTTTCTTTCTTTCTTTTTATTATTATTTTTTTGCCATTTGCCAATAAGTGTCAGAGCAGCTCTATAGAAGGCTTTTCTAGTTATAAACAAGCATACAACTACACACTATGAGCAATAATAAAGCAAGGAACTTTTTAGTCAGAGTAACCCAAACTTTAGCATTAAAGAAATTTTCTATGGATACATATTGCCAGTCACTATAAATACTGTTTACAAAGATCGAGTTAATTCTGCTTTAAACACACTTTTGTCTATTATCCAGTGTCATTCTGTTGGGAAGCACCCAGAGGTCTCAGTAATATGGGCAGCATAGGGCAGCCTGGAATTAGAGCACCCACCCAGAGAATTGTGGGAGGTGGAGCCCCACCTAAAGGCCACTGCTGGTGAAAACTGAAGAAAAGAGGATGAAGAGAGAGAACACAGAAGATGGGGATAAAGGAAAAACAAAACCAAATATTCAGGGATGAGGGGACTGAGTAAATAAATTATGGTATATTCCTGTGTTGAAAATACTTAAGTAGCCTTTAAGAATTATCTTTTAAATGTTTACTTATATTCATGGAAGGATTCATAATATGTAGCCTGGCAAGAGAAGCATGATGTTTTATAAGAGTATGGTTCCACTTTTAAAAATAAAACACATGAATATGTATAGATATTAATATAACATTCTCAAAGATGCATTTGAAAATACAAAAAGTGATTATCTCTAGGAGGGTGGGATTAAAGATGATTTACCTTCTTTTTCTTTTGCTTGTTTGTGTTCTGGTTTTTCTACAATGAATATGAATTACTTGTGTAAAAAAACAGAAGCAGAAGGTACATCCTGAAAGAGAGAATTATTAGTATTGCAGGCACGTAGGCCAGACATTTCTAGGTGTCAGAGAAATGTAGAGGAGAGAATCTAGAGTTAGAAAAAATATTTTTCTAACTTTTGGAAATAATATAAAACTAAACTCAACATGTGGGAACAATTCCTAGAAGAAAAGGCAGGTCATGGGGTGCAGTTTTCCATGTTCAGGTGATGATGGAGGACCCCCCCTCTGTTACCCTTCCTTTGGCAGCAATTTCTAGTTCAATTCAGTAGGAAGGTATTTCTCCAATGGGAAAAAATATTAACTTTGCCAAAATACATACATTCCATGAATAAATCAACCTGTCAGTATGCTAGAATGCGTTGATAAGCACAAGACAAGTAAACAGTAGAGGCTCAGAGAAGCACAGCTCTTTCCTACCCATTGTCTTAAGACATTTTCACTGTTTTTCCTCTGCAACAGGCACCTGGTTGGGTTTGGTTTTCTGCTTCCAGGTTTTTTTTTTTTTAATTTATTTTTTTGTTCTCAAGGACAAGTATTGCTTTCTTATTGCTAATGTAACAAATTACCACAAACTTTTGGCATAAAAGCACACACATTTGTTATCATTGAGTTTGTGGATCTGAAGCTGAAATGCATCTCCCTGGGATAAAATCAAGGTGTCTCAGGACAGTGCACCCCTTTCTGGAGTTTCTGAGGGAGAATCTATTTGCTTACTCTTTCTGGCTGCTAGAGGCTGTCTGCCTTTTTGGCTTATGGCTTCTATTCTCTCTTCAAAGCCAGCAATGGAGGGTTGAGGTCTTCTCGTAGTTATTTCATTGTTTCTCTGGTTATGCTTTTTATTCCCTCTTCCATTTCTAAGGATGCTTGTGATTTCATTGGACCCTTTTGGATAATCCAGGATAATCTCCCTATTTTAAGATCAACCTGATTAGCAGACTTAATTTCACTTCCTACCTTGCTTCCCCTCTGCCATATAAACTGTCATGTTCACAGGTTCCAGGGATTATGACACAAGGCATATGAGGGGGCTCCATTCTGCTTCTCAGAGACTGCCTCCTTTACTGTCTTGATTTCCAAATGTTTTAGCTGAACTTGGTCATAACCTTCCTCTCTGTCCTCTGTCTCTTCTTAGATGATCTCATCCATTCCCATGACTACATCTACCTGGTCATTTTCAAATTTGTATCTTCAGACCCAGCTCTGTCTCTAGACTTGCATATCCAAGTCCCTACTTGGGTGTCCTAGAGGCATTGTGGACAATTGAGAATATGCCGTGTCAAGACAGATATTCTCTCTCTCTCTCTTTTTAAGACATTCTCTTGATTGCCCTGTCCCAGCCCAAAGTTTTGAGCTCATTGGTTGTATTAATGTTCATTCTATTCAGCCATACAAATAGATATTGTTATGGGTTATTTACTGTATGCGCCAGACTCTTCTAAACTTTAATCTTTATAACATCCTCATGAAGTAGATAATATTCTTGTTTCCATTTATAGATGAAGAGATTGAGATCCAGAAAGGTTAAGTCATCATCCTCATTTGCAGAGGAGTAAGTGGTAGAACCAGATTTTGAACCCTGTTAGCCTGACACTGTTTGCTCTTAACTATTAAACAGCGAAATAACCCCAGGCTTGTTTCCAGTGAACTTCCAAATTCCAGTTTGACCAAGGATTACTTCCATTGTACCCCAGGCCTCTATGCTCACTTCCAACTTGGTAGTAAGTTAACCTGCAGCATTTAAATCCATATTTGTTTCTTGTCTCCCTTGAGAGTATACACTGACCTATTTGTCTTTATTCCCTCAGCATCTAGCACAGAGTCTGGCATAGAAAACATTGAAAAACCTTTTGTTTGAACCAAACACGTGCTTCTGCTTTGCTTAATTATTACCACATAATTCATGTTCCTATAGCAGTGTATTCTTTTAGAACCCTCTCCTGCCCAGGTGTCACTTTGCCTTTAGAATCAGATCCAACATAATTTTTCTTTATTGTAAAGGCCACTAGCCACTTGCTCATTAGATAGCTCCTGAGATTCTCCTCCAAGGAGACTTTTGTAACTAGTCATGGGCCAGGGGCCCATTTACCCAGTCCATCTCTCTAGCAGGAAGCTCTGTGTTCTGGGGTGTTTCTAACCTTTGCTCTGGAGGCAGTGTCAATATTTAGTTTCGTGTCTGCCCTATCTAGCATTCATTTTCAGTTCCCTAGGTAGCTGTGTAGATTTCATACTGGAGAATGTTGCTTAGGTTGTGGGTGGCTGCTCTGGGTCCTTGTGGCTTTGTTGATTAGAGTAAGAGGCTCAAGAACTGCAGAAGAACCATTCTGCCTGGACATGTTCAGCATGGTATAAGTCAAGACAGCAACTCTGCAAGTTGTCATTAGTCGCATGGGGACCCAGCAAGAGAGAGTGGATGGGTACCAGTCTGCAACTGGTGGGGACAACAACCTCAGAGCTCAAATTCTAGTGGAAGTGGATGAAAGAGTCAGAATGCCATGGTTAAGGGAGAGAGCTTTGGAGCAGACAGATCTAGTTTTAAGCTTTGGCTTCAATCAAATATCAGCAAGTACTTCTGTGAGTGTTCCCCTTGATTTACAGTGGGGTCAGCATTCTGATCTATTAAATGAGAGCATCTAGCACCTCATTGATTAATAGTCAATGCCCTGGTTTCAAAAGAAAGACCACACTTTGGGCTCCATGTAGTGACATAGGTAAAGAAGAAAGAAATGCTTTATAAATTTGTTCTAGTGGTGAGAAAACACATATTAGGAAAAGGTGTGCTATGCTAGTTACTTGTGACCATCCTTTCTGTTCTCCTGGCAGGATGGAAGAGAAGGGAATTTTTATTTACATGGAACATGGTTAGGGTAGGAAAAGAATATATGGAACTATAACATTAACCTCATTTATAGAGGTGAAATCTTTTTTTTTTTTTTTTTTTTTTTGGTGGTGTTGGGGATTGAATTCGGGGCCTTGTACATGCTAGGGAAGCACTCTACCAACTGACCTATATCCCCAGCCCAAAACTCATTTGTAGAAAATATATCAATAGATAATTTTTTTTGTGTGTGCTAGGAATTGAATTCAGGGCCTCATGCATGCTAGGTAAGCATTCTACTAACTATATCAATAAGATCTGACAACTTTATCTTTTGTTGTTTTTGTTTGAATGATATGTATATTGACCTATATCCATCTTGGTGATAAGTTGTATTGATTTCTACTGCTCTAGTTTATTGCACAGAATCAAGCAACCCTCCCAAGATCCCCAAATATCTTACTTCTTGTCATCACCACTAGTTGAAAGTCCCTTCCTGTGATTTGGCTGGGGAGTGTGGGTAGACACTGTGAGACATTTGTTGTACAGCTGAGTCCTGACAGATACCCCAGTAAGATCTGAAAGAAAACTTTATTTGTAGCCCCTGTATTAGTTTCTTGTTACTACAATGAAATACCTGAGGCCACCAACTTGTAAGGGGAAAAGGTTTATGTAGCTCACAGTTTTGGAGGCTCAAAGGCACGGTGCCTGCTTCAGATCCGTTCTGGTGAGGGCAGTGGATGGTAGAGCACCATAATGGGAATGAATGTAGGACAAAACTGTCATATTGCCAGCCAGGAACAGGAAGAGAGAGAATGGGCTGGGTATCATTATCTTCTTTGAGGGCATGCCCCTAATGACTTCTTACTAGGACACATCTGAAGATTCCATCACCTCCCAATAGTGTCACCCTGGGGACTAAGTCTTTGATACATGGACTTTTGGACACATTCAATATCCAAACCACAGCAGCCTCCAAACATTCTAATGAAGTTATTGAGACAGAGTACCATTAAATGCCCATGCCTGACAAATGGAAATTAATTTTCAGCTTAAGTGTTTTAATGTCAAAACTTAATTATCTGGTATTTGGCATATTTTTTAAAGTTCTTGAAAATCATGCTGTCACTTCTTTGTGAAGATTCAAACTTACACATATTAAATTTGACCTTCCTTCAAAACCATGTTGGCAAAAATGATTATACTACATTCTTAATTAAGACCACAATTAAGATATTATGGGACTGCTGTCAGTCTTTTTTTTTTTTCTTTCCAGAAATGAATGCTTTTCCTTAAAATTTAAATCTTAGTCAAGCAAAGTTAATACTTAGAGAGTGTTTTGTATGAAAGACCACTGTCCACATTGTATGAGGACAGAAGAAAAGGAATGTGAAGACACAGAAATTATTTTAACATGAAGAAGTGGTGAGTGAGTCTTGCATATAAGGTAGTCCCTTCAAATGACCGTTTTTGATGACTATGGTCATTTGGTTGAAGCTTATAGAAGTGGTTAAAGCAAAGCACAACAGGGCTTCTAATGATCTGGGGGTCTTTGAGAACTTCAAGCCAAGATAAGTTCTGGGTGTCACTATATATGGAGTGTTTAAGTGTGGTACCTAGGCTTAGATCCTTTGCAAGAAATTGTAAATCAAGGCTTGGAAATGTCTTTGCAGTTTAATCCAAGTGTGAAGGGTCAGTAGCAGCAGAAGTAGCCAGGTGACATGCAAACAACTACATAGTGTATTAGGCATTCAGGACTAAGGTATTTCCTTTTCGTTATTAAATCAAATTCATTATTAAATCTGGACTTGGGCATCTATTTATCTCCAAGAATTCCATATATAACTCTTTTAGGACAATCTAGTTAGTGATATTGTCAATGTTTTGCAACAAGATAGTTCTGTTTCTCACACTGTCATCTTTTCCTTTCCATACATGGACTCTCTTACTTATGAGATACCCAGTGGGAATATTCTTATTGTGTAAAATGGTGATTGTTAATACCTACCTAACAGAAGTATTGTATGGATTCCATAAATTCACTGTTATCAGTTAGGATTGAATTCAACCACCAATGACAGAAACCTTGAATAAGTCAGAAGTTTATCCCTCAGCTAAGCAAAGTCTGCAGGTAGGTAGTCTTAGGCAATTGTGTTGGCTTCTTGATCATCATGGACCCAGGCTGATTCTGTCTTGTTGCTATACTACCCTCAACACATTTTTAAAAATTTAATTTAATTTGTTATACATGCTTTTAGAGTGCAATTCCTTTCATATTACATATAAAGAACACAGTTTTCCAAGTCATTGGTTTTTCACAAAGTATTTTCATACCATTTGAGCTTTTATACATGCACTTAGTATATTGATGTCCAACTCCTTCTGCCATTATTTCTATCCCCTTACCCCTCCTTTTCCCTCCTTCCTCTTTGTTTTATTTAACATTCCTTCATTCCTCTCATTCCCCCTTCCTTGCCATTATAATTCATATCATCATAGCAAAGGAATCAATCGACCTTTGGCTTTCTGGGATTGGCTGACTTCACTTAGCATTATTTTCTCCAACTCCATCCATTTACCTGCAAATGCCACGATTTTATTCTCTTTTAGTGATGAGTAGTGTTCCATTGTGTATATATACCAAAGTTTCCCTATCCATTCATCTACTGATGGGCATCGGGGTTGTTTCCACAATCTAGCTATTGTGAATTGTGTGGCTATAAACATTGATGTGGCTGTGTCCCTGTAATAAGCTGTTTTTAAGTCCTTTGGGTATATACTGAGGAGTGGGATAGCTGGGTCAAACGGTGGTTCCATTCCAAGTTTTCCTAGGAATCTCCATACTGTTTTCCAGATTGGCTGCACCAATTTGCAAACCCACCAGCAATGTATGAGTGTGCGCTTTTCCCCACAACCTTGCCAGCATTTATTGTTGTTTGTGTTTTTGATAGCTGCCATTCTGACTGGCGTGAGATGAAATCTCAGAGTAGTTTTGATTTGCATTTCTCTAATTGCTAGAGATGTTGAACATTTTTTCATATATTTGTTGATTGATTGTATATCATCTTCTGAGAAGTGTCTGTTCAATTCCTTAGCCCATTTATTGATTGGGTTGTTTGATTTTTGGGTGTAAAGGTTTTTGAGCACTTTATATATCCTTGAAGTTAATGTTCTGTCTGATGTGCATGTGGTAAAGATTTGCTCCCATTCTGTAGGTTCTCTGTTCACCTCACTGATTGTTTCTTTTGCTGAGAAAAAGCTTTTTAGTTTGAATCCATCCCATTTATTAATGCTTGGTTTTAGTCTTGTGCTATAGGGGTCTTATTGAGGAAGTTGGGGCCTAATCCAACATGTTGGAGATTTGGACCTACTTTTTCCTCTATTAGGTGTAAGGTCTCTGGTTTAATTCCTAGGTCCTTGATCCACTTTGAGTTGAGTTTTGTGCATGGAGAAAGATAGAGGTTTAATTTCATTTTATTACATAAGGATTTCCAGTTTTCCCAACACCATTTGTTGAAGAGCCTGTCTTTTCTCCAATGTCAAAGGTTTTTGACACCTTTGTCTAATATAACTGTATATGTGTGGGTTAGCCTCTGTGTCTTCTATTCTGTACCATTGGTCTACTGGTATATTTTGGTGCCAATACCATGCTGTTTTAGTTACTATTGCTTTGTAGTACAATTTAAGGTCTGGAACAGTAATGCCACCAGCTTCACTCTTCTTGCTAAAAATTGCTTTGGCTATTCTGGGTCTCTTATTTTTCCAGATGAATTTCATGATTTCTTTTTCTATTTCTATGAGGAATGATATTGGGATTTTGATTGGGATTGCATTGAAATTGTAAAGTGCTTTTGGTAGAATAGTCATTTTGACAATATTAGTTCTACCGATCCATGAACAAGGTAGATCTTTCCATCTTCTAAGATCTTCCTTGATTTCTTTCTTTAGTGTGCTGTAGTTTTCATTGTAGAGGTCTTTCACTTCTTTTATTAGGTTGATTCCCAAGTTTTTTTTTTTTTTTTGAGGTTATAGTAAATGGGGTGGATTTCCTAGTTTCTCTCTCTGAAGATTTGTTGCTGATGTACAGAAATGCCTTAGATTTATGGGTATTGATGCTATATCCAGCCACTTTGCTGAATTCGTTTATTAGATCTAGGAGATTTCTGGTGGAAATTTTGGATCTTCTATGTATAGAATCATATTGTCTGCAAATAGTGATAATTTGAGTTCTTCTTTTCCTATCCATATCCCTTTTATTTCTTTCATCTGTCTAATTGCACTAGTGTACCCTCAACACATTTAAAGTTACCCATGAAACTTGCCAATCCTCACCTGTGTGGTCTCCTTTAGTTGTCAGAGGTGCTGGGAAATGCCATCCTTGTTCTAGTACAGCCATGAGCCTAGCTAAAAGTTGGTGGTTCTATTGCAAAAGAAGAAGAAGTAAAGAATAGGTAGTGGGGTGGGCGAAGGGAATTCTCTGGAATAGTAGTCTAGAAGTATCTCACATAAGGTATTTTTCATTTTTTTTTAAGTTCTTCTCCTTCCCTTTTTCTTCTCTCAGCTGTTTACATCAGAGGTGGGTCTCCATATTTGTATTAGAAAGTGTTAATCCTGAAAAGAGACTTTTTGGCAGTGAGGAAGAAGTTCCTAAGGGCAGTATTTGGTAACTTGTGATTATGGAAGAAAATTTTGGCATGGATTAGTATTGAATCATGTGTTGTACAAAGAGTGCTCAATGTGGTCACAAACTATTGTATTAGCATTCACATTTAAGTAGCTAATTATATTCTCAGTATTTAAAATGTGGAAAACAAACACTTTCCAGGATTACTTCAGGAATGTCTTAGCACTGATGAGAACTACTGTAATTAATATATAAAAAAGAAGGGATTCTTCAGAGTTTTTTAGGAGCATATAATTATAGTTTTCCTATGCATATATATTATGTGTTCCCTTGGGGAAATTTCATGGTCAGGCTTTACTTTGGCTGTCTTTCATGGTGTTGCCTTATTTTCTTCCAGCATTTCATGAGGCACTGATTATATTTCTCTCACTTTCCACCAAAAGCGAATGAGTCATAATCTCTCTCTGTGATGGTGGAGTCCTGGAAGAATTATCTGAATGCTGTGTGGGGCCAACACTGCACACCACTGGTGTTTTTTTCCAAAAGGAAAAGATTTTTACATGAATGGAAAACTAAAGGAAAATCTGGAAAGTCTAGGACCAGAATCATGGCCTATATTGTGTAAGGCCACAACATACTCTCTGAGGGCAGGGCTGTCCCTCAATTCTGACTGTATCTCTTGAATGTGCTTGGTACATGGTAGGCTGTCAAGAAAAATGTGTGGTCTAAATGAATGAATAGGTGAATTAATTGCCAAGAACAGGAGGTGATGTGAATGAATGAATAAGTGAATTGCCAAGAACAGTAGGTGATGTGACTTAGCAGAACGTGTAAAAACATGGCATTTTGACTGACTGAGAGCTCCCTGGGAGTCAAGAGGTGACTTCCAAAAAAATTGAGACACTAGGTACTAGGAAATATTTACTTTCTTTGTGCCCAAATTAATGCTTGGAATGAAAGAATAGTATATGTTGTACCTGCTTGAACTTCACAAGAAACAGTATTTAGCTCTCTTAGTGCCACCCCTGTGAAGAACAGACAAATTGGCAATGGAGTACAATTTATTCATGAAATCTGATTGGAAGAGACTTCATAAGCCATTTATTTCTGCTTCTCCCTGGATTCTTGCATTGTTTCTGTACCACCCTTCACAAGTGAGAGCCCATTCTTTTTGCATTCTCAGTGATGGGGGAACATAATTTCCATTTGTGGCATATTTTCATTTTCCAAAACATTCTGTTTCTATGCTTTGGGAAAATAATTATATGGCTAGAAAAATCATGTCTAACCAAAGTCAATACCTTCCACTCTTTGAAGAGTGGTACTGCAAAAGAGGAATTTTCTGTATTGGCTAATAGGAGAATTGTACTGAGGCATGGGCCAGGTATTACCTCTGAAGTGGAAATTCTTAACCTGGAGCTCGAGGACCTCAAAGGTCTTTTTGGATGAATTTTAAGGGGACATCAATACATTCTATGAATGATTTTACAAAATTTTGTTCATGCATTTTTTTCCCCATGGGAGAAATTTCAGAACATTCATCAGTGTTAAAGGGTGTTGTCAGCTCTGGAGGTTAGTTTGTTGTCAGCTCTGAGTTTCTGTGATTAAAAAAAAAAATGTACAAAAATGCTGATTCTTTTATACTCAGGGAAAATATACTAATTATATATTCTGTAACAATTTCTCAGTTGTAATGATATGACTCCTCTTGTATGAAGCAGGAGAGTTTAAAATCTGTTACAACTCAGCAACAACAATGGTGTTTCATCCCACATAACTTCACATTTTCAGATTTCACAGAGGAACAGCTCAGCTTTTGCTTCTGGCTTCACAGTTTTACCTCTGCAACATCCACTATACAAAAACATAGTGATTTTTTACCTTCTGTGATCCTCCTAGCTTAAATTCCCAGAGGCATGACTTCATCTCAGCCTAAAGCTCAATAAAGATAGTCAGTGTAGAAATGAGTGATTAATACTTGGGAAGTAATGTATTTTTATCCCAAGTTACAATATTCACAGGAGACTAGTATTTTGTTTTCATCAGAATTGCAGCTGTGATCTTACATTGCTTTTTATTTTAAGGGCTGTAGCATACATAAGAGCAAGACCTTTTATGATTAACCAAAATATTTATGGCCTGAGTCTGAATTTTGTCAGGGCAGCAAATTATATCTGTCCCCTAAAGTTTGATAGCAGATGAATAATAATTGGTAGCACATTTATTAGGAAGATAATTTCTTCTAGGAAGAATTAATAATGCCACTGAACAGGTGGTTATATATTTGCAAAAAAAAAAAAAAAATTAAATGATTAAGGCTATCATGGTGAGTCAGACCAGCAGACCAGTTTCTCTACTTCCTCTTTAGCAAACAACATTCCTTTGGTGAGTCTTATGCTCATGTACAAATAGCTTTCCTTCACCCCTGCTAGGTGAGAACTGTAGTTTTACACAGTTGGTGTGCATATTATAAACTCAAGGAGGGTAAAAAATCATTTTGATCTAGAGGTAGGAAAAACGAGTAACTTAGTGTTAGGAGGAGAAGAGGACATGGATTTTTTTTCAGGAAATATTAGGTAGCCTTGAAGTAATTATTGAATCAACTTTCAAGGGAATACCATGCCTGGTTTAACTTGCTTTGCCATTGTGAATGTTCCATCAGGTCGGGTGAGTTGGTTGATCTTCTGAACAATTCTTGGGCTAACTTTGGTGTACTGAAGGGAGAGGACACTTTAAAAAAAATGAAAATAGTTAAGAACTGTAATAGGTATAGGTTTGATATTTATCCTATCAAAAATTTGTTATTTTAAGTTAATGTGAAACTTGTTTATTGTTGGAAGTTGAAACAAATCATGGATCTATTGTGTATGAGTTCACCTGACCATTATAGGAAATGAAGGGGTTTAGAATGATAGAGCCAGACAAGAGGTAGAGATGGTAAGGAGAGAAGGGATGTTGACCAGAGCTTCAGTAGGACTGATTTGCTTTTTCTACTGAAGAGAAAGAAATGGACATTCAGGGGACCTGCGGGAAGTAGGTGTTGGAAAGCTCTTTGCTGAGTAGCAACCACGGGAAGGAAGGGTATAACCCAACTTATGCTCTCCCATGCACATGTCAAGTTTTAAACTAGTTTGGACCCTGGCATAGGACTTTGAGCTGGGTGAGCCTATCTATGGTATGACCTCCCTTCTGTGTATCTAAATACCTGGTTAGGAGAGGGTGCGTAGGAGGATTAGTGATCTACAGTCAGCAGAAATGCCATGGTAACATCGTTGGTATTTCTGGACCCTGGATTCTTTTGTAACTAGGTGAGAAGCCCAGTCTTTGGGGGACTGACAGGAACAGGTATTGGTAATTACATTTTATTCTCATTTGCAAAGCTTGCTTCTTTGCTATTAGATGGGTTCATATCTGTAGATATTAGCTACTCCTCTCTTCAAAGGCACACCGGAGGTGCCTGGTTATTTTTCAATAATCTGGGTTAAGAACTGAGCACTGCTTCCTTCTGAGGTTAGAGCATAACACACAACTTGTGACCAGGAACATGATAATGAGGATAAGTACACAAATGGGATGAAAACATATCCCAAAGCACTATCACTTGCAGGAAGAAAAGGTGCTTTAGTAGACATGAGCCTGACCCTTGCTGTGTGCATGGTCATTAATGACAACCTGTGTGTGTGTGTGGGGGGGGGAATTCACTTTGTATGGTGGAGAAAGAACATTGCAAAACATCTGGGGGGGAATTCACTTTGTATGGTGGAGAAAGAACATTGCAAAACATCTATGACATCCCCCCACAACTAAGCCAAATTTTGCTTGTTCACCTTTCTGGCATTGGCTTAGTTCTTTTCTATCCATTTCGAGATCCAACAGAAGAATGATCCAGGGACTACTAGGAAAAAAACTTCTGGTTATTATTTATGTCATCAGTTCTAGCTAAGCTCAGTGTACTTCTCTAACAAATGAGGTTCTGTGAAGTTTGCTAGTGAAGCCTGCTTGCTAAAGCCTCAGGTTATATTGGAGGTTTGAGTTGTGGGCTATGCAATAAAGAAAATGCTAGGTGTTTAGAATTCATACAGGGAAATGGGCAGAAGCAGAGATGGGTATGTATGTAGTGTTTAGGGAAAAGGCAAACTGGTCAGGTATGGAGGAGAGATTCAGAAAGGGCCATGAAAGGAGGATCAAGCTGGGAGTCAACCTGCCATGGCGGGTCTGATGCTGCCTTTAGTGATGTCTCCTCTGGCACGTACGTCACTGTTCCTTTCATTCCTCAGTGTCCTTCTATGTCAGAGGAGTTTGAATTCACTGGAATATCTCTTCTCTCTCTCCCTTTTTAAAAATTTTTATGATATTGGGGATTGAACTCAGTAGATCTCTACCACTGAACTACATCCTTAGCCCTTTTGTAAAATTTTAAATTTTGATACAGGGTCTTGCTAAGTTATCCAGGCTGGCCTTGAACTTGCCATCCTCCTGCTTCATCTTCTGGAGTAGTTGGGATTCCAGGTATGTACCTGGCATTAGGGACCTTCTGATTGTAACCGCCACCAACATTCCTCTTTAAATGTTTCAGGGGAGAATATGTTCTTTGACAGTAACTGGGGAAAACCAAAATTGATACAACCAATAATACTTTTTTTTACTTTTGCCTTTGGTACTTGAATTTATAATGAGGGTATTTGAAATATCTTAGTATGTTATTAGTGCATGGCTAGAATACCACTGTCTCTGGACAGTGTATTGTGAGAAGGTTGTATTTGACTTCAAGTGATCAAATGATTACGTGTGTGTGTGTGTGTGTGTGTGTGTGTGTGTGTATGTAATGTTTTGATGGTGCTGGGGATTGAATGGATTTTCTTATTTTTATTCATGTCTATTTCTTTAAAGATAGTGCATTAGCAAAAGAGTTCCAAAATTAGTTATAAGGGTGATTGAAAACTCTTGGTAACTTAAATGTGTCTTTAAATGTTGTTCAATTGCCTTTTTTTTTTTTTTTTTTTAACTGAAAAAGTAGTTAAGACTGCTGGAAATACACCTCAGCCTTTGTATGGTAATACAGTTCACCAAACTGATTTATATACAAGGCAGTTATGTGGTGTGGTTGGCTTAGAGAGGAACTTTAGAATTTATAGCAACTTAAGGTACGGTTCCCTGTGACTTTAACTGGACAAAGGAGGAACCAGCTTACTTAATGCACCTTGAGAACAATCCTTCCTGCCCATGTAGTGCCCACATCTAGGATTTCTAAATCTGTGGATGCTAAGTACAAAATGATTATATCCATAAGCACAGGCTTTTCTCTTCTTTCCATGTGATTCATACCAGACTAGATAGCTTGGCCTGCTCATCTCCTTGTGTATCCATGAGCTTTCTACTGCTGTCTCCCACTTCTTTTTCTCTAGTTCAGCTTTCCCTCCTGCTACCTGCTCACATAGCCAAATGCCTCTGGATGTGTCTACCTAGATGGCTCACAGGCACCCATATATAATATAACATTTTTTTCTTCCTTAAGTGGTCCCTTGTGTCCCCTGTCTCCATGGTGGTAACAGCTGTCACCTGGCATCTAGGCTCCCATCTACTTCCCATATCTGACCAGCACTTAGTCCCAGAGGTTTCAGCTTAAATCTCTCATGGAACTAACTGCCTTCCCTACCACATCTCCAATTCCATGTCTATCACCACCCTTCAGGCTTTCATCTGAATCTTCTAATGATTTTCTGTCATTAGTAGGTCAAATAGTGCTTCCCCCATGTTCCATCTTAGTCCCCAGGACCTGTGACTGTGTTATGTTATATAGCAGGGGCAATTAAGGTTGTCAATCAATTCATCTTTAAATAGAGAGAGTGTCTGGGAGGATCCAGGTGAACTTACTATCATCTCCACAGTGTTTTATAAATGGAAGCGTGAGCTAGAAGCAGAGGTCAGAGGGATGCAGTGTGAGAACAATTCTACCAGTTGTTGCTGGCTTTGAATGTGGAGGAAGAGACCATGAATCAAGGAATGGGAACCTCTTCTGGGGGCTGGAAAAGACAGGGAAAAGGATTTTCTCCTGGTGTCACTAGAAAGGAATGCCGTTCTGCTGACACCTTAATCTTAGCTTAGTGAGACCCATTTTGGACTTTTGACCTATAGAACTAAAAGATAATAAATCTGTGTTTATGCCACTAAGTTTGTGATAAATTACCACAGCAGTGATATAACATGAATATGATGCTATTCCTACCCACGCAGCACCACCATTCCCCCTCCATGCATGGCCCTCATGTCATTCCCTCACCTTTAAAACCTTTCAGTGGCTCCCCTGTCTCCACATGCTTTATCCACTCGACATCTTGAAAAACAGCCTATTTCCAGTCCAATTTAGTCTTTTTTTTTTTTTTTTTTTTTTAAGAGATGGATTAAAAGACAATTGAGTACCTTATATATCCTTTTCTGGGAATAGAATGAAGCCAAAATGTATTTTGTTCCATATTTCTTTTTTTCCTCCTCCCCACCCTCCTCCTCCTCCTCCTCCTCCTTCTTCTCTCTCTCTCTCTCTCTCTCTTTTTTTTTTTTTTACAAAGCTTGTTTTCTAAATTATGTAAAGCATTTTATTATAGACAATTTTTGGAAGTAAAATACATGTATTTTATATAATTTTCAAATTTTTATTAGTGCATTGTAGTTATACATAATAGTGAGGTTCATTTTAACATATTCATAAATGCATATAACATAGTTTTTTGCATTTCAATCCCCAGTACTTCCTCTTCCCTCCTCTCCTCCCTTTGCCTGACCCCTACCTCTACTCTATTGGTCTTCCTTCTATTTATTTATTTTTAAATTGGTGCATTATATTCCCCAGTTCTTTCCCTTTCCCTCTCCTCCTTCCTCCCCCTTGATCCTCTGCCTCTACTATCTTAATTCTGTTTTTATGAGATGCCCTTTATTTCTCTTGAGCTTCTGCATGTGAGAGAAAACATTCCATCTTTGACTTTCTGAGACTGGCTTATTTCACTTAGCATGATGTTCTCTATTGCAAATATAGAATTATGGCCAATGCCATAATTTCTTCTTTATAGACAATTTTTGATAAATGAAAAAGTCCACAAGGACATCATACAGATATCATCTTTGTTATTATGTTGAAGTTACCTTTCTAGTTGTTTATATATTTATATCTATATTCTAAAAGAAAAAAAGGATCAGGTTTTATGTAATGTCTTAGCACCTACTCTTCATGTAGTACAGTACGAACATTTTTCTACAACCCTTTTCATGGCTGCCTGGAGTTCTTTTATGTGGCTGGATTAAAATGTATTGAACTTCAGTTTCTTGTTACTGAACTTTTAGATTGTTTCTAATTTTTTCCCCTCTCATGAATAGCACTGCAGTTCATGTCTTTGCAGCATCCTTGTGCATGCCCAGTATTTTCTTAGGGTAAATCGTGTGTTTTGTATAGTAGCTGGGTCAAAGACTCTGGGATATTTATGGTGTTTGACATGGATCACAAAACTGCCTTCCAGGAAAATTTACCAATTTGTAGTCCCACCAGCTCTGCCCTTTTATTAAGGCAATTAACTGATCTTCATGCTCTTATCATCTTTTTTTGTTTTTTGGTACTGGGGATTGAACCCAGTGACACTTAACCACTGAGCTACATCTCCAGCCCTTTTTTGTATTTTATGTAGAGACAGGGTCTCACTGAGTTGCTTAGGGCCTTGCTTTTGCTGAGACTGGCTTCGAATTTGCAATCCTCCTGCCTTAGCCTCCCGAGCTGCTGGGATTATAGGTGTGCACCACTGCACCCAGCTCTTGCCATCTTTTTTGACTATTGAGAGGACTAGGGAACCTGACACTAAATGTGATGGGGATAGTTGTGCACTGGAAGTGGATACTGCTTTCTGCAGTTGTACACAAACAGCACTGGGCCAGCAGCCAGCCTACCCTGCTCTTTTGTAACTGACATCCCTCTTCTCTCCCCATAAAATTGGTACCATTGCTACTCAGAGAAGTTTGAGGATTGGCCTCCCTCTTCCTACTACACCAAATGCTACAAAGCAAGGGTGGTAACATGGCCCTCTCCAGGTTTTATAGGCTCTAATTTCTGACAGGAGGCTTGGTGTGGGGCACATCGATGCATTCTGTCCTCTCCCCTAGCCTGCCTCCCCATCTTGACTCCAGGCCTCATCTACTCACGAGGTTGGGGTACTCATGACTCACATTTGTAGGTGCTACATATTATATGGTGGGGAGTGGGTCTCAGCAGGGCCTGCTGAGTGGACCAGCCTGACATCTCAGCGCACTGAATGTCAGTAGCAAAAGCTTACTGCCTAGACATGCAGACCAGCATGGTTGTGACATGGTTCTAGTTAGTCTTGATTGTGGTTGTTTTAGGAACAATTAATCAGGTATATAAGACATCAGATTTCTTCACTGTATTCTTTTTGGGTGGACTCATTTTTACCCTGTGAATTTAGGAGAGCCAGGCTAGTTGCCATGGCAACACAAAAGCTTTCAGGCACTTGTTTGTTTGTTATATTCCTTTGTCATTTTGGAGTGGTCTATGGAGGCTCTTGAAAAAAGATGTGCTGCTTAGAGTCTGACAGCAAAATACCATGCTGCCTGTCAGAGGAGACCTGGGAGGAGGAGAAGGAACAGCCCAACGTTCCTTTCCCCATGTCTGCTTTTACAAAGACTCTGACTTTGGGAAAAGCACAGGTATCTGGAGCAAGAATTTTCACTCAATGTCTCTAAAGCTACAAGATGAAACCAGTGACAACTGGAACCACCAAACCTGACTTTTTCATCCAGTTTCCCAGCCTCCATCCTGCCCTCATCCTGGATTCACAGCTGTCTGCCACAGCGATGTGGTTTTCTCTTGAAAGTTCAAGGGTGCAAGAGCTGTCTGGTCAGCTCATGCACTCTGAAAGAGAAGCGGGGCTGGAAAAACAAGGCCATGCTGCCTGCTTGCAGACAGAGGTCATAGGACCTCCCCTTGCCTGGCCTCTGGTGCCTCTGCAGTAGGATGGCTCAGTGTGGTTAGTGAGGGTCAGGACATCAGATGTTCTGGAGGGCTGCGTAGGCGGCTAAGTGTTTGAACATTTAAACAATAACTTATTTTCTATTTAGGGAAAAAATGAATGTCTTAAATAGGAAAATTAGAAAATATAAAATGAGGAGAAAATTCATCCAAATTCTCCTTCCCTGGCCCTCAAAATTAACATTGTAGTGTAAAATTTAAAAGCGTGCATATATGTATATCTTTAAATATGTGTGTATATGTATATATGAGTATATATGTATGAACACATATATTTATATACATTTCTATTGTTTTTATGGAAATATGGAATTTTGCTGGATATACTTTTTCTGCATATTTTTTATTCAACCATGTATATTTCCATACCTATAACTTTAATGATGAAATATTAAATCTATTATCATATTTTTTATCATACAGATGTATTATGATTTGATTCAACCCTTCCTTAATTTTGACATTTAGGTTATTTCTAATTTTCTGTTTCTTCAAATAATTCTGTGCTTACATTCTTATTCACTTACATATAAATTACTTACTAAGTACCCAGAAAATCAGCAAGTGCCTGTTAAATGTTAGTCATCTAAATTTTCTTTTTTGCTTTGAAACTGGTACATCTACCTGAGAAGAACTCTATATGACAGAAAGTGTAAAATGCTTTATGTATGTATAAATCCAAAAGGTGACATGTTAGCCTCAGCATTGAGGCATTATTATGCAAAGAAAATGTCAGGAAGAAATGGTATGATTTGGGAATTCAGGACTGGGTGAAAGGTACTGTAAGATGCATTATATTGCATTATATCCAGTACTAATGAGATGATCAAATTATTTGAATACATTGAGATTTCACTGTGATGACCCTAAAGCATCAGACACAACACAGGGGACAGAGACTAGCTTGGGACTGAGTCAGTCTTGGTTTTTGTGGTTCTGCAACTAACAAGCTTGTAGGACTTCAGGCAAGTCCTCAGTTTCCTTATCTGTAAAGTGATAGAATTGTTGTAGTTGACCTTTGAGGTTCCTCTCAGATCTTAAATTTAATTATTTGAAGCTGATTCTGCCCCGTTTAATTCACTTGTAACCTGTGGTGAAACTCTGAACTCTTAATTTGCTTCCTGGAGCTTAAAACTCAATGGCCTAGGCAGGTTACTGCCATTTTATTGTTATAAACTCAGTGCAATTTAGTGAAAGAATATTTTTGCTTGCTCATTCCTTTGTCTGTTGTTAATTTTTCAAATTTATCTTTACTGCATGTATGTAAAGTATACCATATGATGTTTTGATATATATACATAATTAAATTGATTTACATACATACATTAAATTTGATATACATACAGTAAGTTGTGTACTTCTAGTAATCTCTCACTATGTGCTACAGTGTACTTCTAGTAATTGTCTACTAATCTCTCACTATTTACTACAGGTTAGCAATTTCAAATATTTATCACCTTCCATAGTTCTCTTTTTGCCCAATCTTTTTTTCCCTCCTAATTTTACTTGAGGTGGCTCTGCCCCTCCAGCCTGGCGGTCAGCATGACACCCTCATTATTACAGCCAAGTCATGCTAATAGTGGCTCCTATTAATTTCTCCCACCCAGAGGCCCAAACTGGTCTTGTTTTGGCCCCTGTCTTGTTTCCTTTTCTTTCCAATCCATAGGCTTGCATATCTCTTTGGGTTTTATTTTATTTTTAGCTCAAGTCAGATTCTATTGCCTGCAAAACAAAATCCTTAACTTTTCATTGCTGGTGCTGCTTGGTCCTGGCTTTTCAGTTGGTCAGGAATTTGTGACCATTGGGAAGATTCCTCCATCTCTTTTAGCCTCTGTGTCCTGATCTGTATCAGTGAAGATAATAAAACCAACCCAGCAAAGTTGTTGGGGATGAAACGGACCAAGCACTATGTTGGCATATGGTCAAATCCCTTCAACCAGGAGTTCCATTGGGAAAGTGCTTTCCTGTGAATTTAGACCTTCATCAACTGTGGACTCTAAATCAATAGACTTAGAAGCACGTTTCTGATAATAATTGTGGTTAGTTTGTTCTTGATCTTGCTTTGCACTGTGGTAAGCACACAGCAGGGACTTCTTCAGTACAACTTCTCTTGAATGACTTTTAACAACTATTAAACAAGGACATAGGAAAAAAATTCTGTTGCACAGATTTTAGTAGTGCAGTTTTTATAATCATCAATGTTTTAATACACTGAGCAAAGGGTACAAATATTCTGACCCTTTTGGCCAAGGCTTGTAAATATTTAAACGGAGTGAACCTTTTATCTAGCTATGCTACTTTAAAGGAAATTGAGTGGTATAGGAATGTTTTAATTATCAGAACCTTCTTTAGAAAAAACCTCTGAGACTTGAGATAAGTTTACATATTATTATATGAATCACAATTTGCTTTAAAAGCTTATCTAAATCCCATCTGTTTGATTGGAAAAAGGAACTCGGAATGAATCCATCTAATTTTCAGTTTTCTTCATTGGAGAGAATTGTGATTGAAAGTCAGAGTGGGGTTATATGCTGCCTTTTTTTCCTTTTCTTTTTTGATGGTTTCTAAAGGAAATTTTAGTGTTTCCATAGCAATGCGTGAGGAGTCATCATTTTCTGCCATGATTTCCCAGCAAAGGAAAGAGTAACTCTGGGTTAGTAGAAATAAAAAAGTTAATACTCAATCTAAATTTGTCTGACTGATGGGGGTAGAGCATTATTCTGTCAATTGAAGGCGACTGTGGCAGTGCCCAAGGCAGATGAGATTAATAATCATACCATGATAATGTCAGGTAAATATGCTCCTTATTTTGAATAGGCATGAGGCAAGGTCTTGCCAAATTGTCCCTGAGATTCACCTGAATTTGTGTTTTAGAACCCAGTGGTGCTGCTCCATCACCTTTTCTCCCCTTTGCCACACCCCTCTGGTCTTCCTCTCTGCCCCTGGCCCACCCAGTCTCCTCCTCAGTTCTCTTTCTGCTCTCACGCTATGCTCCCTTGCAGGTTTGTCTCAGCAGCTGCAGCCAGAAGAGAGTGGGGTTATGTGCCTGGACACCATCCTCAGCATCTTTTAATCACCCTCAGGCTTCAGGTCCTGGCGTGTTCCTTCCTTGTAACAATTCAGTCTGCTTTCAGATTTTCTAAAAATACCAGTGTTTTTACCTCATATTACAAAGTGTACCTGCGCATCTTTGTTTTGTTAAGTCTGAACAAATTGTTCTCATTGGTGAATTGAGAGGGACCAAAACAGCCTCCTCATTGGCTGCCTAGTATAAAGCGTGAACTTGTCTCAACAGACAACAAAGCCAGCAAGAGAGACGACTGCCAGGAACATCCATTGCTCAGTGGACGCTGGGCTGGAACAGAGATTTCCCAGTGGGTGGTGACATCTCTGTGATTTCATTTGCAAGAGCTTCAAAGTTTACATTTGCCTTAAACTGATTTTGCTTTGACGCAATATTCCATCATGATATTAAAAGTTGGTTATCATCCATAATTGTTGGAGCAAGCCCAGTGTTAATGGCAATTAGGCCTAGAGGTGGTTTTTCTCTGCTTATTTAACAAAGAGTAAGTTCTAGAAAAGTCAAGGTGACTTTTTTTTTTTTTTTCACCCTTAGGAGAAGACTAACATCCTTAACTTGTTGATCTTGAAGGAAAGTCCCATGACATTAAGGGAAATATAAGTGATAAGATGTTATCTGTCAGTTGCCGCTCCTACCATTTCCAACCTTTGCTCTTTTGGTTAAAACCACTGAAAAATCTCTGATGACTTCAGGATCAATCAGGGTAATTGTCTAGACATGGCAACTTTCTATTGTCAAGAAGGCCCCCTCTTTCTTCCCTGCAGCATGGAAAGAGCAGGTAGTGGTGGTTGTTTCAATGGCAGACATGGAAGTCTGCTTTAAGTACCACACTTTCCAGATATAAGTGGCTTTGGGGTTTGTTGAGTCAGAACTGGAAAGGGGAAGAATGGGACCTTCTTTCTGCTGCAGCTGTGGGAAAACCTTAGAGTGTCATATGTTTATGGTCTGGCTGAAAATGCATCCATTCATCTGACACACTGATGAAATACCCACTTGCTCATGTTGTAGGGAGTACGCATGACACGTGAGTGTCCTGCCTTCAAGGAACTTATAGTCCAGTGAGGAACACCCCTGGAGCTTTCATCTGGTGCCTTTTCTATTACCCCCACCATGATACACTCAGTGTTCCAGAGAGAAAATTGAAGGGAGGAGACTGTACACATTTAGACTGTAAGTTTAGTTTACTTTCTCAAGTAATTATCTCAGATAAAGAAAATACAAGTTGCTTAAACAAGACAGGATGGCCACAGACTCTCTTTTCATACCTTCTCCTTTTTTGGCCTTCCCTGATGTTTATTGAATGGTACTGAACAGCATGAGGGACACTGTATTAGATGGAAGGTGGGCATGGTACAAGGAATATTAGACACTTGCTTTGAAGGTTTTCTTGAAGTAGGAAACCTTGGGTGCAGTGGTGCATGCCTGTAATCTCAGAGACTCAGGAGGCTGAGGCAGTTAGGATCACAAGTTCAAAGCCAGCCTCAGCAACTTAGCAATATTTTAATGAGGCCCTAAGCAACTTGGTGAGACCCTGTCTCAAAATAAATATCAAAAGGGCTGTGGCTCAGTGGTTGAGCACCCCTGGGCTAAATCCCTGGTACCAAAATAAATAAATAAATAAATAAATAAATAAATAAATAAAAATAAAAAAATAAAAAAACCAACAACAACAACAACAAAAAACAAAAACACTTTGACTATTAAATAGCTGCACTGTCAGTAGTAAGGGAATGTTATGTATTTCACTTTCAGTGTCAATTGGGAAGAAGTCATATAAGAGAATGCTTGGGGTAGCATTTAACTAGGAAGGCACTCTTGGGGTTGGATTATAGGCTTCTAGGCTTAGAAATGCATATATACCACTCTGTCCAGGGGCAATGAGCTAAGCTGCTAACATTGTTTAACTAAATGATTCCCATGAGAGCATCAGGAGATGAATTTGGGGAGGTTGCTTGGGTTGGACTCCATATATACAGACAAACAAAGAAATTTGGGTTTTATCTTATAGCTAATGAGGAAATATTTATACGAATTGAGGATGTAAGCAGGCACAAGCAGTACTTGGTGAAGATAGATTTTGTGTGATGCTAGGAAGGATGAATTTAGAGGACAGAGGGAACAAGGAAACAGAGGGAATCTAAAGGGATTTAGTGGTAATTTGTAAGGGATATAAAAAGGACGTGAGCTGTGAGGCTCACCGTGCTCTAAGACTTCTGTGCAGAAGCCTGGAGGGTCTTTAATCATTTTGTCCTCCCTTCCCTGCTGGATGCATAAGCCCCTTTAAGCACTTAATCTAGGGCCAGGAAACACACATGTTTATTCATTGAGACAGCAAGTAATTTTCTGTACACCTGTATTCCAGGGAATGTACCTGTATTAGTCTGCTAGGGCTGCTATAACAAATGCCACCGACTGCATGGCTTAAACAACAAATCTATTTTCTCATAGCTCTGGAGGTTTCAGCAGTGCTGTTCTCACTCTTTCTTATTGCTCTAGTTGGTCACAACCCTCTGTCCCCACAAGATCTTTTCTTTGTTTTCAAGCATGCCTGTGGCCAAATTTCCAATTAGTTGTGTCAGATTTGGGCCTATTCTGAAGACCTCATTTTAATTTACCTCCAAATATGGTTACATTCTGAGGTATTGGGGGTTAGGACGTCAACAAATGAATTTTGGTGAAAATGAAGTTTGAACACAGTTCAGGTCATAACAGCATCTAAGGAGGAGGAAGACGAAGAGCTGAAGGAAGACAGAGGCCCTCATCCCAGGCCCCTGCTCCCTATACCTTATCCCTAGTGATAAAGTGAGCCACCTCCAAAGAGAAAGCTCCCTGAGCCAGCTTCCTGTCATTCTTTTCTAGGAGAATTTAGGCTGATGTCATCTGGGGGCTTTTCAACTCCCAGTCTTAGAATTAACAGCCTTTCTCCTTTTTTTTTTTTGTAAATACTTCTCTGGCAATGCTAGTTTCTTACCATATTTATTACAGTCATCTGCTTATGTGCATGATAAATTTTTTTCATGATGGGAGGAAATCTCTGAATATGAACAGAATATACAGAATAAACTGAGGTCTGTAGTTGCAACTGCACCTTTTTTTGTTATTGTCCTCCTTACAGGGATAGCACTTAGTCTTTACTTTCACCTTGACCTTTGAGGAGACATCTCCATGATTTCTAGTATTTTTCTGTTTCTATCCACTGACTCAGGTCCTCAGGTCCAATGTCCTTATGTCTTGATTTCTAAATTCTTAACTTTACTCTCTGGATATCAGGTTAAAACTGCTCTGTTCAGTCATGAAGTCTGGATGGACAGTGACTATTGCAATCTAGACCCCCAAACCCCATGACCAGGTGTAGTAGCAGAGTGACTAAAACCAGGTTCAAATGCTGGCCCCGGCTCTTACTATTCTGCAACTTCGGGCGTGTCATTCATTTTCCAAACCTCAGCTTTTCCTCATCTGTTAAATGATGATAATAATAATTCCAACTTCATATGATCATTGTTAGATTTAAATGAGCGTGAAGGGCCTGGCACATAGTAAATGCCATGTAAGTATAAAATATAATAATTATTACTGTGCTTGCCTTTGTTCTGAGTAGTTTCCCTGGAGATTCACATCTTACTTGGCTCCTGCTCTCTTTCCCCCTAGAAGGTTTTCCTTTTGTAACTGAAATAGGGGTGGGCAGGCTTCCCTGGAATGCTCCTCAGACCGTCTGTGCCCAGATCAGACCCAGAACCAGAATGGTTAAGAAGGTTTGAAAGTTTTGCTTGTTTTGGGGGAAGGTCTGCTTGAATAGTTGTAGACAGGGCTCTCTGTCCTCTTCCAGACTCCAGTGAAAGGAGGGGCTTTTTGGGTCTTAGGGGTGACTGTAATGTTTACCCCTTTCCATCTAGATGGATCATCATTTTGGAGCTAGGGGTTAAGATCCATGGGAAAGTTGGATAGGTCTGTCACAGCGGGGAGGAGTAGTCCCTGTTTCTGTGTTTTAGTTGGGCTCTGTGTGTGTTGAAGGTGAGAGGTTCTCTGCCTCTGAGGTTGAACAGGCTCCTGATCATGTATGTCTGTGCAAATACCAACCTCTTTGCTCGTGCCTCTGGTCTGTCTTGAGCTGGCCACTGCTGGGGACATTCCCAGTTGCTAACTCTTCCTTAGTGACCCATGGCAAGATCGTCATAGGACTTCAAGTGCTCCCAGATTCACAGCTCCACCATCAAATCACCTACTCCTGTGGAAGTCAGCAGTAATTCAGGTTAGCACCCATGACCTCATTCCTTTGGTTGTTTTTGTCTTGAAAAAAGGATGGCACTTTTTTTTTTTTTTTTTTTTTTTTTTTTGGTACCAGGGATTGAACTCAGGGTACTCGACCACTGGGCCACATCCCCAGCCCTTTTTTTGTATTTTATTAGAGACAAGGTCTCACTGAGTTGCTAAGTGCCTTAGCCATTGCTGAGGCTGGATTTGAACTCGCGATCCTCCTCCCTTAGCCTCCCGAGTGCTGGGATTACAGGCGTGCGCCACGGCACCTGGTGGCACTTTTGTTTTTTAATCTTCACTCAATCTTCCTATTCAAACTCCCCACTCCCTGCATTCTGGCTCTTCTTGCAAGCCATAATGACTTTTTGAGAAGGTCTTGATACTTCTCCCTTTTTCCAGCATGATCCTGCCTGCTGTGGGATGGAGCCTCCTGCTCAGCCCTTCTTACTATATCTTCCCATGCCCCTGCTTGTGGCTTCAAAGTCCACCTCTTTCCCCTTTTATCCCATCAAACAGAATCTCTCAATGTGGCTCATTTTAGTATCACCTCCCCAGTCCCCAGTTCTCTCCCATATGGACAGATCCCATTATCATTACCACAGCTACAAATGTGCCCCTTTACTCACATAAAATTCCCAAGTTACTGCCTCAATGAAGTAGTGGGTAGGACCTTAACTTCCAGTTTGTGGGCAATTGAAATGATTTATCTTAAAGACAGGGTCTCAAGACAAGTCAACAGGCACTTTGGAAAATATCTGTAGCCAGATGAAATTCTTCCAAGGGCAGAAGAGATTCTTTGCTATTGCCAGGCAAGCCTTCTTTGGCACCATAAATATATATTCTCATTAATCACACTAATTTATTTACCAATATTAGAGATGTTCACAACATTGGCAGGATATATGGTCTTCTTGCAATTTGACAATGTATATGACATAAATTACAAGTTTCAGATATTGATCTGATTTTAGAGCCATTAATAAGATAAGACATTTCTTGTAGATACAGATAATGTGGTGTTTTTAATATTAAGTTACTGGAGTGATTCATTTATTCTCTTTTAAGAATATTTCTAAGAGTTCCTTTTTCAAGTTTTGTTTTGTGTAGAATAAGTTTTCTGTGAATGAGCCTTCCTTGAAAATCTTTATCATACTTCGTGAAGTTAGACATCAAGTCCTGGTCACAAGTCGCTGTTCAATAAGCAGTTGAATTATTGAAAGAGTTGTTTCAGGTTGGTTTTCCATGTTGGAGAACAGGTATATTCAATCTTTATCCTCTTCAGTGGAAGTATCCATGGTGTTGTCAACATGGGACTCCAGTAGGTTTAAATAATGAAAGCATGGATGGGAAAGATGACAGATAAGCTGAGAAATTTATTTCTTCTTTTGTTTTTCTTCTCACAGTAGGATTCTGAAACAGACTTGGCAGGTGCTTAGATGGTTGCCATCCCATCAAAGATATGTGCGGAATATTTTTGGTTTTGAAAAGTATTAGTGCTTTCCTAGCATTTTCTAGCAGTGGTAGTTGAAAGGAGAAAAATAGGAGGAAAGAATGTCTTGAAATCTTTTAATTCATTCTGGAAAGTTTTGGTGGATTTGCTTGCGTTCTAGGATATTGTGACCCTCAATTTTTTTTTTTTTTTTCCTGAGATGCATGCCTCTTTGAATACTTAGATACTCAGTTTCTTCTCCCTTGGTCTTTACGAAATATAAATTAGTCAGAAAACAGAACCTATTAGGTAGTGTTTTCTCTTGATGGGTCCTGCATATTCCTGCTCAGACACCCTGCAGAGCTGATAGGAATAGCAATTGTACATTGAACATTTAGAGAAATAGGCACTGAAGGATATCTTTCAAAGACTTTATTTCTGTTCTTTCAAGGTCTAAAGCTGTTCAGGGCTGAGACCTATTCTGTGGGAAAGAGGAGGGCAAACAATAAAATTGGCTGAGTCACAATCCTGTTTTGAGGAATGGTTGAAGAACTTACAATTGTGTAGGGCAGAGAAAAACAATCTGGGAGGCACAGAGCTGCCTCTGGGGAATCAGAGAGGATGATACTCACTCTCTTTGTGAGGGAGAAAGTCTAACTAGAAGACATGGACAAAGAAGGAATGGGTTGCTTGGCAGAGAACTGAGCTTCCCGGCCATCAGAAGGATCCAAGCAGATACTTCTGGTTGTTAATCAGGGCAGTTCACACTGGGTTCCTTTGTTTGGAGAGAGATTTGAAGCCCTTGATGACAATGAGGGCAATACTGCGAAGATTCTGTGATTCTAGGTAAGAGGATTTCAGGGAAACGCAGCAGAGTGTGGTAAAATCAGCACCATCAGAAGGTTGGCTCTGTTACCACATTGCTGGGTATTTTGGAAAGACCTGTTGGCTTCTTTAAACTTCAGTGATTTTTTTTTAAATGAAGGGATGAATCAAAGTCCTCCAGGTTCTTCCTAAATTAACAGTTTAAAAATAATACTTTTTTGGGCTGGGGTTGTGGCTCAGCAGTAGAACGCTCGCCTAGCACATGCACGGCCCGGGTTCGATCCTTAGCACCATGTAAAGATAAAGGCATTGTGTACAACTAAAACAAATAAATAAATATTAAAAAAATAATATTTTTCGTAGCCTACACATTTGGTAGTTGACTGCAGGCTTGGAATCACTGATAGACCTAAACCATAGGAAAGAGCAGAAAGGCAGAGCTATGTGCTTGTTAGGACCAACAAGAAGGACAAACCATACATGGAGTTCATGTTCTTAAGGAATATTCCAGAAATTTTTCTCTGTCCATACTCTAACTCAATGATCATTTACTGATAGTGTTATTGTATAAGAACTAATTTTAAAAATAAAATACAATCTTAGAGGTTAGAATTTCTAGTTCAGTTAAACTAACATATATTATGGGTCTGTTACAAGCAAGGTATCAGGAATGTGATGATGACTGAGGAGGGTCTCTTTGCTGGCTTCAGTGGACTACAGTCTAGGGGGGAACCACAGCTGGATTAAACAAACACTGATGAAATGTGATGAGCTCTGTATAAGATGCAAGCCCTTTGCAAAAGGCACAGTCATCACATCCGCCTCCTGGGACTAAGATAGGCTTCCCAGAGGAGCTGGCTTTCCAGAGGGCCCAAAGAAGAGAAGGGCTTTGAGTGTTGGAAAAGTTGATTGCAGGGACAGCAATTATTGTGAGAAAGTGCACAGAGATGTGGAATGGAAGTACTTTGCTTATTTAGAGAACAGTGAGTAATCTGGTAGGGCTAAGGATTAAGTACCTGGGAGGGGTGCTCAGTTAGCCAGACTGGAAAGTTAGGTTGGGAGGGTGCTGGTTTGGAAAGTGTCTTGAATATTACAATAATATTTTGAGCTTTAATCTTTAGTAGAGAGCCCTAGAAGATTTTATGCATGACCAACCTGTGTTTTATGTTGCTAATTCTATTAAGGATTAGTAGAATGGATTAGTTTTAGAGTTGTGAGGGATTTGTTACTATCTCTCTCTCTGTGTGTGTGTGTGTGTGTGTGTGTGTGTGTGAGGGGGGGTGGGGGAGAGAAGAGAGACAGAGACAGTGACTGACTCAGTGTGCACTTATGTTCATAAAAATCATCTCTGTCTGAATCTTTCTATCCTATTAGGTTATCAGAATAGCTTAGCCCAGGTATATCTTCTTCATCAGAGACCCATATTATATTTAAAATTTTTTTTGTAGTTGTAGGTAAATACATGCCTTTATTTTATTTGTTCATTTTTATGTGGTGCTGAGGATCGAACCCAGTGCCTCATGCGTGCTAGGCAAGTGCTCTGCCACTGAGCTACAGCCCCAGCCCCCCACATTACATTTTGAAGAATTTAAGCACTGAAAACTTGGGTGAAGCTTTTTGAAAAATTACAAAGCAAATAAGTGGAAGGGGAAGGTGATACAGAAGAACCTCAATTTGGAGACTTGTAGCAGTCTAGCCTCAGAATGTAAGTGTCTTACTAAAGCAGACTAAGAATGGGGTGGTGGAGATTTGGGGAGTTCCACTGGACTTCTGAAAAGGATAACAAATTAAGTCCTAGTCTTGGTGATACTAGGCTGGGAGTGCCTGCAGCATGCTCTGGGAGAGAGATCATCAGATTAGAGTTTCTGTGTGCAGCTACATATCTGAAGCCCTTGGTGATAGCTGAAGCCATGAGAATACATACAATATCTAGAGAAATACTTGTGTTTTAGTCAGCTTTTTCAACCTGACAAGAACAACTTGAGGAGGGAAAGTTTGTTTGGGGTTTATGGTTTCAGAGGTCTCAGCCCATAGATGGAAGACTCCTTGCTTTGGGTTGGAGGTGAGGCAGAACATCATGGCAGAAGGGCATGGTGGAGGAAAGCAGCTGGGTACATGGTACCAGGAAGCAGAGAGCTCTGTTCAACAAGGATACAATATATACCCTTAATACATACCCCAGGGACCCTCCAGCCACACCCCACCTGCCTACACTTACCACCCACCCAGTTAATCCCTATCAGGGCATTAATGTGCTGATTAGGTTAAGGCTATAACCCAATCATTTCACCTCTAAAACTTTCTTGCATTGTCTCACACATGAGGATTTGGGGGACACCTCATATCAAAACCATAACAACTTGTAATAGCTGAGAACAGATCAAACATGGAATCTTGAAGAACATGGTAACTCTGAGAAGCGGGCAGGAAAGTGGAGCTTAGAGAGAATGTTTGAAATGATAGGAAGAGAATCCTAAACCCGAAGATTCTGATGATAACTTAGGCACACAGAAAGACAAGGTGAAGAATAAGAGGTGTGGAGTGGATTCTGGCTTTCTCCAGAGGTTTGGGTGTTCTGGTCTGGAAAGACCATTCTGGGATCTGAGTGAAAGAGCCCTTGGGAGAAAATATAAACCACACAAAAAAATTTAGCTCGTGGTAACTGATCTGGTGAGGGTAGTTCTGTATCTTTAGAGAATGCACCCTGAAGAGACAAAGTTTTCTGGTAAATGTGGCCAGCATATAGTGTGCTACGAAACGAGAGCTTTGTTTCACATGACTTTGGAACAGAGTGCCTGCCAAGCACGTGAACTAAAGCACCGCCCTCTGTCCTCAAAGTCCCACTTTTATAGTCCTTGTCTACTTTGTGAATTAATAGACTTTCTCAACTCTCTCTTGACCTAAATGTGTAAAGTGCTGCATGTTGCTTGGGCTGTTTTGTTTTGCTCTTTCTGAATTTCTAAGGTCAAATATGATTAGCTCCCATCAGAAATAATTTCAAGGAGTAGTTCACGTCAAAGTCTATTTAAAAGTGTTACGTATTTACATCTCAAAAATTGTTTAAATTGTTAAAGTGGCCTTGATTCTGGAAGTATCAATGAGGGAAGTTTGAGGGAGTCTTTAGGTTGTGTCAGGTACTTGTGCTCAAGGCTGGGAATCAAGGAACATTTTATCTGTCATTGCCGTGTTTGAAGATCTGGGCTCATGTCTGCCGTATGCAGCCAGACCTCTGGCTTTCACAGCTGCTGAGGTTTGGCCCTGGTAATCTTCCCCTGATGTGCAATGATAATCACCAAGTGAAAGCCTAGTACAGATGGCCTCCCATGCTTCAGTGCACAGCCCCTCCGGGTACAATGATGTGCAGCCGAGTGCTGTGGGCACGTAAGTGGGTGGAAATTTTCTAATGTGTCACAATAATAACAATGCAGAATCCTCTTGCTGTTCAGCTTCCCCTAGAACTTCAGCCCACGTAGCAGCCTACTTGGTTCATAGTCCTATGTGAATGCTAGACAATTAGCTGCTGATAATGAAAAATGCCATGGGAACCAGTGGGAAAATAATAGCTTACTCCCAGGATATAATGAAATGAAATTAGCATAGACAGTAAAACAGACAATTTATGGTGTCTCTCTCTCTCTCTCTCTCTCTCTTTTTTGTAATTAAAAAGAATCAGTAAATACTTCTAGTAGGGAAATCAGAGAATCGATTAGAATCCCATCTGTTTTGGAAGAGGATTTTATTCAGACATTAACCCTGGAAAAGCTTCCTCATAGGAAGAAGCTTCGATTAAGGTACTAGGATACGTTAAATAATGCCTATTTTATTCTGAATACCAGGACGATTTTGTTGAGTTGTTACCTAAATGGTTGTCATTTGGGCTGGGCTTTTGAAAGGGCTGCTAATGTTGGATAAGTGATTTTATGGTAAGGGTTATCCACTTTTGCTCTTGGCTGAAATGTGAATGGATATTGATATTCTCAACGAACAGATTCTTAGTAAACAAGGTGAACTTGTATCTCTGTGGACAGATAATTTGCTGAACACAAGAAAAATGTGTTGCCTGTGAAATATGGGATTAAAAGGGTCTTTAAATCATATTCTATTTCTAGACGTCCCTTTTGCTGCTTGGGAAAGTCCTTGAGCACTGAGTTCTAGGTATTACTTTTTTTTGGTCAAAATTTAAAATTTGGGGAGTTTTATAATAATCTTTAAAACATTTAATTGCTTTAGGCTGCAAGAAAAAAAAAACTTTTAAAGAGTATTGGATTAGTGAAAAACAATTCTGTTAAAGTTTCAGTCGCACTGTGTGGGCAGTCTTCTGTGAGTTGAAAAATAAAGAAGTTATAAACAAATCAAAATTACATTTCACTCCAAATGTTCTCCAAATGCATTTGTTTTGCAGAGTTGAAGAAAGTTGAATATCTTTCTTCCAAGATATTTTATCTGTCTGAAGTAGACTTGTCTCTCAACCTCCCTCATTTGCAAAAAATATTCTGTTTTTACTTGAAAGTTAATTTGCCCCATTGATTCAACAACCATCTCACCTATGAATATATATCCTCTGAGGTTTCAACATGACATGATTTTATTGGGCATATGTTCCCGATTTTATCACATAATTATATTAAGTTTAGTAATGTTCAAATAATAATGATATCCCCATGCTAATTGATTAAGTTTCTTTGACAAAGGACATAAATTGTACAAGGCCCATATATTGCTCAATGAAATTCAGCATCATGAGCGTGCCATTAAGCATGCAGCAATCCAGAAATGTCAACTGTGGCTTTAATAAACTGGCAAAAATCACCAAATTCCTTTTGTTTCTTTCCCATTCTCCTCCCCATCTGGGAAGAGAAAGGAAAAGGAAGAGATTGGAGAATAACTGAAGTGTGTAGGGAAACTCAGAAAAGTGAGGATGGTGAGAAAGATGCCCACTGTTGCATTTCAGCCATTTTCATCATTAAGTGCAACTTCTGAGCTGACTTCTGAGTATTAAGGAAAGGGAGAGCAAGCTTGCTGATAACTCTTGGCTTCTAGAAGTAAGTGTGTGCGTGTGCATGCATGTGTGTGTATGTGCACACATGTGTGCTGTGAGAATTTACATTTGAACCTGTGAAGTATTAGGTTGCTTAGTTTTCAGAAGAAGATGGACACATTTCAACACAACTATATTTCTATATTAAAGATAGCACCCCATGCATACCCCCAAATGCTGTATTCTCAAGTGTTTTGAGAAATGATTGGTTGCTAGTGACTCCATATGTTGCTATGTTTTATTTTGGAACATGTTAAAATCTCACTTAGGTTTCATTAAGCCACTCCCCCCCCCCTATTTTTTGAAAGGTCTTTTTTTTCCTTCTAAAGAATTTGGTTTGCACATTTAGTCATCATATACTTGTTAGCTATTACTAGGAGGAAAATTTAAGTAGAACTGCCCATTTTCTTTAGTTGAAATATGCCTATTTTACACTTCACAGTTCTAGAGATATTTAGGAAAGTGATTGCTTATCTATGAAGGTTATGGAAGTTATAATGCTGAAGTAGCCCTAAATTTAGGACACTGTCAAAATAATATGCTTCTAAAAATCAAAGAGTTTTTTTTTATTCTTTTTTTCCCTAAAAGCATTATGTAGGAAGACAGGAATTAAAGCTCTCAGTGTAGCTTGTTCTGTTTTATTTTTAAGTGATTTATTTAACTTTGTAGTTGTTTGTATAAATAACCAAAATATAAATGAGTCAAATTGTACAGATATTATGAGTCTGTGTTCTGAAGTAGTAGTACATGGGCACATTGGTGTTCTGCTCTGAAATGTTTCTCATTTCCTCCTTTTATTGATTGCTAAGAAAGTCTGAACACAAACTATAGTTTCTATGATTATGCTGGTATGAAGGTAGAGAAATGACCCCAAAATTCTTTTTTTTCTTTTTCTTTTTCTTTTTTTAATTTATAATAGTAGTATGTATTACAATTCATAATGCACATATATAGCATCTTTTTACATACAACTGTTTGTATACAAAGTATATAAGTACCATTCAGATCTTAAATCATGCATTTAGGATAATGATATCCATCTCATTCTTTATTGGAAAACATGAACTCTCATGTAATACTTGACAATACTTTGGGGAATCTCTGGGAATGGCTCTTTGACTGTAGTCCAAACCCTGGGCTCACACCATTTCTCTCTCTCTCTCTCTTTCTCTCTCCCCCCTCCTCTGGCTACTCAAAGTGATGTTTGAACACGTAGCTACTGTATCCTTGTTATTAGTTATTGTTGATGATATTCAAAGTTACTAACACTGCTACTGGAGCCAACTGTGATCTCCCTGTGTCCTGCTGATTTCTTAGGTCTAGTATCTCAATTCTTACTCCTGATGAGATTGCCTTTGAAGACATCTTCTTGTTTGCAAAAGTTGCTAATACCAAATGCTATTGCACTTATTGTTAGCTCCTTGTCCTTGGACCAAAGGAATCTGGGTGTGACATGGTAGACACCTGTACTGTTCCCAGGTCACCTGTACTCTGACCTTGTTCACTGCCTTTCCTGGGCAGCTCTTGGGGTCCCTGGAGGAGGATGTAGATAGGCTCAAGCAATACTGAATCCTAAGGAGCACAAAGCTTAGGGTTATGTCAGGGACTTTACAACCATGCTTGAAAACATTATAGAAACAATGTAAAAATTACAATGCTTTTTAAGGGATGAATGGAATTGAGGTTATGTCACTGAAGAGAGGACTTTGGATACTCAAAGATGGGAGGAGTATACAAGTGTGTAGCATTTTAGGTTTACCTCAGTCTTTCCTCATGTTTTTAATGAGATTCCTCATGCTTCCCAGAGTGGTGCTGGGAAAGTTGATACCTGGAACATCATCATTTTACTCTTTAATTATTTCTATTGTCATTGCTCAGTTAATTCTCCTCCCCGCTTACCATTTTGCTAATTTTTTTCCATCTGCTTCTTACCTTATTGCTAGTTCTTATTGTGAGTCAGATGGCTGCAACTGGTCAACCTTTTTTTTTTTTAACCTCCTCAATAACTGTGGAGTAAAATTTATGAACCTTTAGTGACTGTGACATGCAGAGCCTTCTCTATTTATGTCATTGTATGCTATCTTCTTCTGGAGCCATTGTATGAAAACCAACATGTGGGACTCTCCAGTGGCAGGTCAGAGAGACAGCAAATTGTGAGGAAGTTTTCTACGTGAACTGTGTGACCGAACTTCACAGCCATCTGATTTCCAACTTAGTAATTACTGGAATAATTAGATGAGTTACTCTGCAGATGGCACTTAAGTTTTGTGACATATGTGTCCTTGTCATCTATAGCAGATGATATATGTAATACTTGTTCTTCACTATAACATTTATTTTTATAACACACACACACACACACACACACACACACACACGATGCAAAATGGTCTTTAAAGCTTCCCTGTCTAAAGTCTCCAATTTTGCTTAGACCCAAATGAGACATCAGACCTACCCTGGCTTATACTGATAGAGCTTTTGACTTGTTGTGTTCAATGTTGCACATTAATTATAGCACTGTGCTGACTACAGTTCTCATGACTTACAATATTTAAACTTTATTTCCAAATCTAAATGTTGAATAATAAAATTACAGAATATAAATGATTCAGAGAATCACTTTCATGCAGAATCTAAGAAAGATTGTGTTTTAAAAATATATTTCCTTTCATCTTTTAAAAGAATGATGTATTTGAGGGATGGGGATATGAAAAAAAAAAATGATATATTTGGAATTTCAAACATTTTTTGAGATAGAATTCATGTACCATGAAATTCATACCCTTTTATACTGTTTTCAAGTTTCACCCATGTGTGTCAGTGCTTTTTTTTTTTTTTCTCCGATTGTTACTATAACAGGATGTAAAGAACCACTTCATTGAGATTTGGTTGACATTAAAGTGAGCCCCCATTTCCTCCTTCCCCCGGCTGTTGGTAAGCATCATTCTAATATTTGCTTCTGTGTGTTTGACTATTACAAATTCCATTTCTATGCAAAATGATGCAGTATTCGTCTTTCCACGTCTGCCTTATTTCACTTACCATAGTGTCCTTTAGGTCCCTCCATGTTGTCACAAGTGGCAGGATTTCCTTCCTTTTAACCCTAATATTTTATTGAGTCTATATATCACATTTTCTTTTTTAGTTGTAGATGGACACAATACCTTTTTTAAATTTTATTTATTTTTTATATGGTGCTGAGGACCCATCCCAGTGCCTCACATGTGCTAGGCAAGTGCTCTACCACTGAGCAACAATCTACCAGATCATATTTTCTTTACCTGTTCATGGGCACTTAGGTTGATTCCACATCCTGGCTATTGGGCATAGTGCTACAGTGAACATGGGATTACAGGTGTCATTTTATATTCCTTTGGCTATGTATCAACAAAGGAATTATTAGACTAAATGATAATTCTACTTTTAATTTTTTGAGGAAAAATTCATGTTGATTTTCATTGTGGTTGTAGCCATTTATGTTCTCCCCAGCATTGTAAAAGGGTTCTTTTCTCTGTGTCATCCCAACATTTTTTTTATTATTACTGTTTTTACTGTTTGATAATAGACATCTTTACAGGTGTGAAGTGATATCTCTTTGTGGTTTGGATTTGTATTTCCTGAGATGATTAGTGATTTTGAGTTTCTTTTCTTATACCTGTTAACCATTTGTATGTGGTCTTTGGAGAAATGCCTATTGAGATTCTTTGCCATTTTAAATTGGGTTATTTGGTTTTTGCTATTAAATCCTTATATATTTTGAATATTAACTCTTCATCAGACATCAGGTCTATAAATATTTTATCTTATCCTGTAGATTACTTTTTTGTTTTGTTAGCTGTTTTGTTTCTGGGCAGTAGCTTTTTTTTTAAGAAACAAACTTTATTTTATTAGAAATAAACTTCCTATATTTTTAATATTAATACCAACAATTAATAAACAGTAGGAGTAATAAATTGCCCTTAAGAGCTTTTTAAAAATTATTTGTTCTTTTTAGATACACATGACAGTATATTTTGACATATACATACATGGAAAATAACTTATTCTAATTAGGATTCCATTCTTGAAGTTGTGCATGGTATGGAGTTTCATTGGTGTGTATTCATATGTGAACATAGGAAAGATATGTTCAATTCATTCTACTTGGGCAGTAGCTTTTTACTTACTGCTTGAGTTTGTCTATTTTTGCTTTTGTTTCCTGAGTTTTTGGAGTGATATCTATGAATTCATTTGCCTTGGCCAATGTCTGAATGCTTTTTTACTGTTTTCTTCTTAGAGTTTTATTGTTTCAGGTTTTATATTTAAGCCTTTAATCCATTTTGAGACTATTTTTACATATAGTAGGAAATAGGAGTCCAATTTCATTCTTTACATGTGGATATTCTATTTTCCTAGCACCATTTGTGGAAGAGAGTACCCTGTCCCCATTGTGTATTTTTGGCATCCTTGTCAAAGATCATTTGATTAAATATATGTCTTGTTTTTACTGGACTCTCTATTCTGTTTCACTGGTCTTCATGGCTCTTTTCATGCCAGTACCACACAGTTTTGAGTACTATAGCTTTGTAATATGTTTTGACATTAGTGGGTGTGATACTGCAGACAAAATAGTTTCATTTCTTTGATCCCGATTAAGATGCTTTTTTCCCCTTGCTTAATTGCTCTGACTGGAGCTTTTAGTTTATGTTGGAGAGATCTTTTGGAGAGATCTTTTTGCCTTATTCCTGATCCTAGAAGGAAAGTTATTGACTTTTCACTGTTAAAATGAGGCTAACTGTGAAATTTTCATAAATGGTCTACAAATACCAACAATGTATTTAGCAAATTCCTTCTATACCTTATTTGTAGAGAGGTTTTTAAAATCATGAAACTGTTGAAATTTTCTCAAATGCTTTTCTCATCTGTTTATATGATTATGAGTTTTTTTTATCTTGCATTCTGTTAATGTCTTATTGATTTGTGTATATTGAACCATCCTTGCATCCCAGAAATAAACTCCAGTTGGGCGTGGTGTTTGATCCTTTTAATGTGCTGTTCAATTCAGTTTGCAAGTATTTTGATGAGGATTCTTGCACTTAAATTTGTCAGGGAAACTGGCCGATAGGTTTCTTTACTTCTAGTCTCTTTTTGGTATTTGGTAAAATACTCGTAAAATGAGTTTGGAAGTGCCTCCATCCTTCTATTTTTTGGAAGAGTGTAAGAAGGATTTTTATTAGTTCTTTAAATGGAAGCCATATGGTCCTGGTATTTTCTTGGGTGGGAGTTTGATTACTCTTTCAGTATTCTAATTTGTTATTGGTCTGTTTAGGCTTTCTGCTTTTTCCTGATTCATTCTTGGTAGGTTGTGTATTTCTAGGAACTTCTCCATTTCTTCTAGGTTGTCCAGTTTTTTCATGTATAATAGTCCCTTATGATTCTTCTTATTTTGGGGGCTCAGTTATAATGTTTCTTCTTTCATTTCTGATTTGATTTATTTGAATCTTTTTTTTTCTTAGCCTAGTTAAGGATTTGTTGATTTCGTTTAGCATTTCAGAAAAACAAGTCAGTTTTGTCAATCTTAAAAATTATTTCTATTTTCTATAACATTAATTTCTTGTCGAATAATTATTCCCTTACTTTTTTGCTAATTTTGAGTTTAGTTTGTTTTCCTTTTTCTATTTTTTCATGTGTAAAGTTAGGTTCTTTATTTGAGATCTTCATTTTTAAGGTAATCATTTATTACTATAAACTTCTTTCAGTACTGCCTTTTCTGCATTCTATAAATTTTAGTATGTTGTGTTTTTATTGCCAGGTATTTTCAAATTTCCTTTTTGACTTATTCTTTGACCCAATAGTTTTTTTAAGAGTGTGTTATTTAATTGTCATATGCTTGCAAATTTACCTTCTTTTCTGTTGGTTGATTTCCTGTTTCATTTCATTGTGACCAGAAAAGATACTTCTTAATTTTATTAAGACTTATTTTGTGACTTAATATAAAGTGCATGTTGGAGAATCTCTGTGCACACTTAAAATGAGTGAGTAGTCTGCTGCTGTTGGAATGTTCTGTATATATCTGTTAGGTCAATTTGGCCTCTACTGTTCAGTTCTGCCGTTTCCTTATTGATTTTCTGTCCAAATGATCTACCCATTATAGAGAGTGGGGTATTATTATTGTAAAGTTGCCTGCTTTTCACTTCAGATTTGTCAATGTTTGCTTTCTATTTTAGGTGCCTTGATATTGGGCACATGCATATATTTATAATTGTTATATATTCCTGTTGAATTGACTCTTTTATCATTATGTAATGCCCCCTTTTTTTCCTCTTGTGACAGTTTTTGACTTAGTCTATTTTTTCTGGTATGAGTATAGCCACTCTGTTCTCCCTCGATTACCATTTATATGGGATATCTTTATCTACCCCTTTCACTTTCAGCCTATATGTGTTCTTCAATCTAACATGAACCTTTTGTGTATAGTTAGGTCCTTGTTGTTGTTGTTGTTCTTTACTCAACCCAGTCATTATCAGTATACCTTCCAGGATTTCTATTTGGTTCTTTTTTTATTTTTTAAAATTTTTTTAGTTGTAGATGGACACACAATATCTTTATTTATATATGTGGTCCTGAGGATTGAACCCAATGCCTCACACGTGCAAGGCAGGTACTCTGCCACTAAGCTACAGCCCCAGCTCCCTGGATTTTTTTTTTTTTTTTTTTTTTTAAATATTTTTATTTATTTGCTTTAGTTGTACACAATGCCTTTATTCGTACGTGGTGCTGAGGATCGAACCCGGGTCGCCCACGTGCTAGGTGAGCACTCTACCACTGAGCCACAATCCCAGCCCCCCTGGTTCTTTTTTAATGATGTCTTATTTCCTTATTGTAATTCTCGTTTTGTTCATATATTGTTTCTCTGATTTTCTTGTCTATTTTGTTACATTGTAGAATACTGAACTTCTTTAACGTAATTATTTTGAATTCCTTCTCAAGCAGTTCATAGATCCCCATTTCTTTAGGTTCAGATTATAGAGCTTTATTGGTTTCCTTTCGTTTTGTTTCCCTGATTCTTTGTGATCCTGGTAGGCTTGTATTGGTGTATGTGCATTGCAAGGAGAACTCGCCTCTTCTGGTCTACATGGATGTGTTTGTTAAATAAATATATTTTCATCTGCGGAATCCCTGGACTGGCTGGGTTTTCTCTGGAACAATAGTCAAGTGGGGCTAGAGTTGGGTCATGGAGCAACTTCTGGTTCTGCAATCGATTTTATATTTGGGGCATGGGTGGCTGTGGCTCTGCCAGGCCCCTGGACAAGTGGAACTTCCTCTAGAATAGTGGACACACAGGACTGGAACCAAGTCCACATGGGGACTGAGCTGCCTCTGGGTCTGGACCCAAGTCTGCATGATGGATTACTATTAGGCATGGACCTGCCTTTTCAAAACAATCTCTTAGTTTTGGTTTCCACTAGGGTGTCATGACCTACTACCTGGATCCCAAAGTTCCCAGGTAGGCACTTGTCCATGTGTGATTGCCAAATTATTGTTTCTATGAAGAGGATGAGGGTTAAAGACATCCTATTCTGCTATCTTGCAGATGTGACTCCTTCATATTTTTGTTGTTGAATGATACTCCATTATATGGACTTCATTTATTCATTTATCAGTTGATTGATTGATATTTGAGATATGTTCATTTTTGGCTATTACAAATAATACCATTATGAAAATTCATGTGCGTATTTTTGTGTGGACATATATTTTCAATCCTCTTGGATGCACACCAAGGAGTGGAATTGCTAGGTTATATTTAGAAATTTAAATACTTCTTAGCAGGGCAGTTTGTAATCTTGGTTAAGCAATTCTTACAAGTGTGGGGTGGCTGCTATCTTCTGGCCTATTTCTGTGATACATTGCTCATTTAGAAAGTATATGAACGAGCTTATAGTTTAAAATAGCTTATGGAAAGCAGTTCCTCAGACACCTCTTCAGACTTCCTACTATGTATCCAGGGAACATATAGGAAAAGGTGAAATTAATAGATTATTGAAGGAACATGACCCACTGATATAACAAAACTTACCAAATTAAGCTTTCTCTCTGATTTAGCTATATTTGTTTTTATTTCTAGTGTACCCAACCACCCAACCTGAAAGGAGGGAGAAAGACAGTATTATCATTGTCTGCTAGAGACTGATATATTCAGAGCTTACAATATTGAGTATGACGTAGGGGTTAAGAGAACACTTTGACTTACTTAGTTGAGAGAAAATATGTAAGGAATGTTTAAGAAGATCTGTTAGATTATGGAGGAAGAAAACAAAGAAAAAGATAAAACTGCATACCTGAAGTAATATTAACCCAGTTTAAGATAGAAATAAGCAGTTAAAACAGAAGAAATCAGAGATAAAATTGAAGAGAATTTTCAGAAGCTTTAGAAAGCTATGAATATGTTGGCAAAATCTGGGTTCCAGGAAAAATCAATAAAAACCCACTGAAAGACATGTTTTTATAAAACTTTTGTTTTATGAAGAAAAATATTCTAGAAGTATGCAAATTGAAAATTAATGTTGCCCATACAGTAACAAAAAGCAAGCTACAGAATTACACTCATGATACTTTAGCCCATTTTGCCCCAGCATCCCAGATGGTGAATGCATATGAAAACTTAAATATAATATATAAATAGTAATGTAACATAATAATTATAATTATGCACATATATGTAAGCTTTAAATTATGATTTCCACTATTTTGATGAACCTGTGTATATTTTGTTGAAATATTTGCAGAATTGAAACTTACAAAATAACAGATTAAAGGCTAAAAATATAGTAGATTTATATAATTTATTTATAAATTACATTTATATAATTTTGAAGAAAATAATACATTGGGACTTCTTGGAAATCTTATACCATCTGTAGTTAAGTCACTACAACATAAGTTATGATGAAAAAAATTTTCCTTTCCACATAAATCAGAACTTTACTGAGATTTCATCTCATCCTAGTCAGAATGGCTATTATTAACAAAACAAAAAATAATAGATGTGGGGAAAAGGAATACACTATAGGTGAGATTATAAATCAGTACAGTTAGTATGGAAAGCAGCTTGAAGTTTCCTCAAAAAAAAAACAAAAGTAGAACTATCATACCATCCAGCTGTACCACTTCTGGGTATGGATGTGAAGGAAATGAAGTCATTATACACAAGTGATACTGACACAACCATGCTCATTGAGGCACTATCCACAATAGCCAAATTATGGAAGTAGCCTAGGTAAATGGATGGATAAAGCCATTTTGAATGAAAAGGAAAACATAACATATATACAATGGAATATTATTCAGCCATAAATAAGACTGAAATAATTTCATTTGCTGGAAAATGGATAGAACGGGAAATACTGAATATTTTCTTTCATATGTGGAAACTATAAGATGACCTGAAAGTTCAAGAGGGAATGTTAGGGAGGTAAAAGAGAATAGTAGGGAGGATAGATATGATCAAAGTATAATATATGCAGTAAGGAAATGTCACAGTCAAACCCATTCATTTATATTATTAATATCAGTCAATAATTTTTTGTCTCAAAAAAGGTGGAGTTATTTTGAACAACATAAGGCCATTTCCCCAAATTTTTTCTTGTATTTTTGGAGATTAATGTTGAACAACTATTTCATATTGTCTCTAATGTGGGCTTTGTAAATATTTTCTTATTAAATTCATTAATATAATCATGTAACATTGTATCTGAATTGATGAAAGTAGTTTAGAAAAAAATTGTAAAAACAATAGCCAAAATGTTAATATTGATCAGTAGTTAGATTCAGCATAATATTTTTTAAAACATTTTCTAATATTTAAAAATATTCTACTGTATGAATGAATTACTTATTTTTTCTTTAATTTCTTTTAAAATACTTAAAATGTTTTAGTAAATAGAAATATTCTTAACCTATAAAAGGGTAAAGTCATAAAGTTATTACAGACAATGTTCTATTTGCCCAGTGGTTGAAATGCATGGAATAGTGGAAGGAATTGCAAAACATCTTACTAGTGGTTGTCTAGTAACTATGCCACACGGATTACATTCCATGTGATACCTCATTTAATATTTGTTGTAACTTTATTTATTTCCACCCATTTTAGTTTAGGAAACTGAAGCACAGAGAGGTTAACTAATTTTTCCAAGGCCACACAGATAAGAGTTTGATTTCAGCTAGCCACTGGGATTGCTGAACCCAACCCTGTAGGTTCTGCTACCTTGTATTGCCTTTTAAAGGTGACAGCATAATCAATATGTATATGCTTTTTTGTGTGTCTGGTAGATGTTAATTTTGGTGGGAAATACTGTTATCATTTTTCACACTGTGAAACCATTCTTTTGCCTACTTTAAAAAAATGTATTCTTTAAAAATTTTTTTTAGTTGTATATGGACATAATACCTTTATTTATTTTTTTTTATGTGGTGCTGAGGATAGAACACAGTGCCTCACATATGCTAGGCAAGCAATCTACCTCTGAGCCACAACTCCAGCCCCCCCCAATTTATTCTTATATTGAATTGCCACTAGATTGATTCCTTGAGGTAGTATCATTTATTTTATCATTTACCTTTTCATGGGGTTGGGTAGGGGTTTGATTCATCTTTATATGGATGGCAAAGTGAGGTAAATAGTACACCTTCATATTATCAAGACTTCATGTTATTAAACTACGTATTGCATCTGCCCAAGGATTAAAGCTGCTTTGAGGAGATTCATTTTTCTAGGTTTTCCCATCTACCTTGCTCCCATGAATCACTTATTGACTCTTATTCTGTAATCAATTTGTACAAGTTAATTTTTGGATCTCTTTATATAATGTTATCTTGGCTCAGATGTCACCCCTGTCCTGAACCAGCTCTGGTCTCCCATTGCATGTCTCATAGCTCAACTAACTAGCCGGACTCTTTAAGATGCACTGGGTGGTATTTGACCACAGTTGCTTAAAGCTCAATGTTTTTTTGATGATAAGGAAGACAATGAGATGGAGGAAAAATGAAATTTCACCTTCCAAAATTTTAAAACATTAGCAATCAAAAGCTATCATTCTAATTTCTTATATAGATGGCATAACTAATTTCCTTTTTGTCATTAATCATCATCATCATATTGCATAATTGGATTTGCAACAATGTATCCAGAAAATGACTTTCCTGCAGTTGCTAATATTGACGGAAGTGTCCATCTGAGAGTTTGTCTCAAGTTGATTGTTTTGTGAGTTTCAGGCTGCTGTACTTTTCAGACTAGGGCTTACAGTGTTGGTCAACTATTTTCAGCTCATTCCATTTGATGGACTTCACTCTAAAAGTGGGTTTGTTCGAATAACAGGCTGATGACAAGTGTAAGAAGAGTTGTACTCCAGGTAGAAGAAACCGTACATACAAAGGTGTGGCACTCTGTCATCTGAGAAGCCAGCCTAGCAGGAGGTACCAGGCTCCGGTCCTTTCCTTGTCCCCGTACACAGTCTTGGGGAGGTCAACAAAAGTCAAGACCTTGTAGAGTGTTTCTCACTCTGTTTAATAAAAGTAAAAATTCTGAGTAGCGTTGATCATTTGTTAGGACTAAACGTTGGGTCAGTTTAATCATGATGATTTTTTTTTTCCTCTGTGTTCTCTTGCCAGTCACTCCTGAAGCCATTGGCTTCTTGTCTGCTGTTGGGGTCTTTATTGTTCTTCTGGCTGTCCTCTTCCTCTTCATCAACAAGAAGCTTGGTTTTGAAACCATAGGAGGTCTCCCATGCCTGGAGCAACAAGGGAAAAGAAAGTACTCCAAAGACAGGACTGGGGTCCACACAGGTCTGGGTAAGTCTTATTCTTTATATTCTCCTGAGTGGGGCAACTTGATGTGGCTTGGGTCAGGGGGAGATTGTCACCATTTCTGGGATGGGTCCCACTAAGAACTCACACAAGCTGTTGAGTAGGCATATGATGAATGGACACTACTAAAGGATACACTATCTTCATGAAAATAATGTTTTCCTTAGAGTTGGAAGAGCAGAATGGAGAAGTCTGACTACCACTTCCTGTCTTCCTAGCTCTTTATTACATCCATGATGAGTTCCCCTTGAATCCTTATAGAATTGAGTGTGTTTTGATTGATAACATAAATATATCAGAGATGCATTTTAGCCTCATGATGTTAAAAGAGTACTGACATTTGACTTCTGTGCTATATTTGAGATTTTTAGTATCCAGGACCACTTGTAGGATAATAGTCACTTTTCCAAAGGAAGTTTTTTACTGTTTAATTCCACCAAGTGTACTATACCATTATTTACTCGCTGCCTTCCATTTGAAGAAGAAAAAATCACATTGGGATACAATTGACTTGTTGATCCTAAAGGACACATTTTACTTTCACTTGCTCAGGTGTAGAACTTAGTGATACAGGATGTTATCACAGTGGTGGCTGTCATCACACAGAAGGTAGACACTGAAAGGCAGTACTCTTGCCTTACAGGTGACTTTGCTCTTTTCTAGCAGGGCTGACTCTCACCTTCCTTTTTTATACACCACAGGGTATGGGGCATGATGGAGACACACAAGGTGCAACCTTGCATCCTCTTTTAAGTGAGGCCAAATTCTTCAGGAGAGCATCTTCTCTTCCTCCTGCCTGCTGGGTGTGTTTTAAGTGAGCCTGGACCAAGTAAAACCTTTGACTCCTTGATAAGGCAGCTTTTATAGCCATGGACACTTTAGCTTTTTCACCTTGTTGTAAAAAAAGCACATTATTTAGGAATAAAAATATATTAGTCATCTGTTGCTTCCTTACAAATGACCCCAAAACTTGATAGCTTAATGCCACAAATAAATCTCTATTTTTGAAGTTCAGGAATTTAGTTGGATGGTTCTAGATCAGAGTATCTCATGGGGCTGTAGTTAGAATGTCAGCTGAGGGCTGAAGTGTGGCTGGTAGAATCACTTTCAGGATGACAACAGACCTCAGGTCCTGTCCCCATGGAACCCCTTACGGGGCTACTTGAATTCTTCGTGACATGGCAGCTGGCTTTCCCCTAGTGAGAGATCCTTAGAGAGCAAGGAGGAGCCACTGTTCCTCCCATGACTTAGTCTTGTCTGTCACTTCTTTCACATTCTGTTCATTTGCTGAATATAGCCCATTCTCAAGGGAAGGGGGGACTAGCTTCCACTTGGTGAGGGAAAAAGTATCAAAGAATATACAAATGTTTTTCCATATTTCTTATCATTACATTATAATTATACAAAATCATGGGACTTGTTACATATTTGTACATGTACATGCTATATAACAATATAACTATAAATTAGTCCATAGTGTGTATGTAAACACATTGTAAAACCACTATAGGATATAATAATGGGGAAGGGTGTAAATTGCATATTTGGCAATTGATTGGGCATTGTTGCTGTTGTCTTAGTTTTTGAACTCCACTTAGGACACCTGACTCATCTTCTGAAAATAAAATGGAATATTTTACATAGAGTTTGTCATGTAAACTCAGAGACTTACGAACAGTTTAGCTACTACTGTCCCACCTGAGTTATACATATGCTAAATGAGTAGACTTTTGCTTGCTGGTGGGCTGGAAAGGAGGTGGGATTCATAGTGATTTGCTTTCCTCCCTTCAGAGCTAATTGCCGATTACTATGTGAACTTGGGAAATTATGGAACCATTCTGAACTTCAGTTTCTTCATCTTCATCTTTATATTGGGATTATCAATACATCTCTGGAAGTGTTAATGTAAATTAAATGAATTGATTTTGTAAAAATACTAGCATAGTGCCTCTGGTGGAAGTCCTAGTAGAACTTTAACCATAGCTGTGTAGCATAAATAAGTAATGGCTTCTAGGAATGACATTACACACTTAATTCATTGTATTCATTATTTAAATTGGGAGATTAAAGTTGGTGGTGTTTTCTCCTTTGCAAACTATAATGAGCACCAAGAACTAAGGTTAGAGCTATTTAAAATATCTCCTTTTTGTCTTGTTTGACATGTTATTTGAGTATTTTAGAGACAATTATAAATTATACTTGCAAATAAGTTGAGGTTTAAAGATAATGTTGAAACAATAACAATAAAGCATGAGCGAAAAGCTGTTAGCTCAAAAATACAGAAAAATACACGCCTCCAACTCAGAGTGGGGTCTTATGATGGGAGTTTTTAAAATGGTTTATTCATTAGACTCTCCAAATCTTAATGTCTAAAGCAAACACCATCATTTTGACATTTCTCCTTTTAAAGGTGTAATTATCATTAATCAAAAGTCTTTGAAAAACATGCTTCTATTCCAGAATTTATCTAACCTTTGATATTCACCTTAATTATCATCCTCAGAACACCGATTTCTTGGTGAAGTTGGGATGTTCTTAACATATTTTGACAAATGTTAAAGAAGGAAGGCAGGTAGCTTGGTGTGGTGAAGAGAAGCTAGGTGCAGACAGTCAGAGCTGAGCTTTGCCACTAATTGGCCATGATATTTTGGGAAACTCACTTCACCTTTCTGGGTCTTAAGTCCTTATTTGCAAATTGATGAATCTGGACTAAGTTTCTCCCAATTTTCATTCTGTGATCCTGTTTGGTTCTTAGGGTTTCCATAGCAACTTCTTCTCTTGCTTTCATTCTGTGAATGGAAGAGCCCTAATAAAAATGATTAAGAATCAAATACACCTTCTATTTTTAGATTGAACCATATAAAATTGCCATTTTTGTACACCAAACAATTGGCTGAATATTAGTAACCTAATTAATCATTATTTCTATGTGAGGTTCTGAGATTATAAAATTATATATATGTATACATATATATGCATATATATATGTATATGTGTATCTTATCTGGTGCTATCAGAGAGGAAGACTAACCATTTTCTGAACCTATGTGCAAAAATAATTTACCTGAGAAAAAAATACCTTACCTTCCTTTAGGCTCTATAATTTTCAAAGCTCAAAGAACTTACACATATCATTCTATCTGGAATTAGGTAAGGGGAGAAATCAGGTGAAATGGTGTTTTTCCAATAACACAGATAATAATAATGATAATTGGCAAGTGTCATTTATTTAGCACTTAATATTGCCATGTACCTGGTAAGTATTTTACATGCATTACTTGATTTCTTTATTTGAATGGCTCTAGTGTTCACTGGTAGTGTTTGCTTTGGCAGAAGGGTGGAGTCCACCTGGAACAAAGAAACATTTATTCAGCTTTGAGACAGAAAATTGATTACAAATAAAACTTTCAGAGTGAGATAGTTTTTAAAGAAGTTTCTCTTAGAGGAGAGACAGAGAATTTTGTTTGTTTCTCTTAAAGCTTTCTTTATGAGTCAAAGGCAAAATTTAGATGTTGGAGTAAAGAGCTTCATTTAAGAGGCACAATACAGAAAGGATAAAGGATGTGATATGTGACAGTTCCTTTCAAGGCAGAGAGGGAAGGAAAAAAGCTTTCTACTTCTGGATAGGTCAGAGGATTGCTTGGAAAGACAACAAGGAAAGAGATTCGGCAGGCTGGAGACATTTTCTGGACTGGATTCTGAGAGGGTGGCAGGTGTGGGACCCAATCAGAGCAGCTGTAAAAAGATCAGAATCCAACATGGTCTGAGAAAGAGTCAGAAAATAGAGGTCCCTGTACTTCTCATTTGGAACTGAGGCAGGAGATTGCCTCACAGGTGTACCTGTGGGCCTGAGGTCGCTGCAGTTGTGTAAAACATAATGGTGGGGTTGAAGAAGACTTTTCTTCTGCAATTCTTGTCTGTAGTTCATGCACACAGATGTTTTAGAAGTTTCTGCATGACACCATAGTATGTAGGAAAGATAGCAGCGGATAAGAGTCAGTGTTTTTGTTGGCAGCCATTGCAGTGCAGCTTGGGATGAGATGGGTCTGTTATACAGGGGTGGGGGTAGTGAATACCTCAAGGCTTCCTGGAGTTGGGTCTGGCTTCAAAGGCATCCAACCTGTGCAGTGGCATGAATCTCCATACTTAGACGGGCTCTGCTTAATGCTGTGCTATTTTTGTCTTAAAATTCTTAGTGCTTTCAAGGGCTCTGCATTTTTCTTTTGCACTGGGCCTTGCCAGTTATGTAGTCTGTGCTGCCTAGATGGATACTTCACAGGGAATGCTGTAAGGGCAGAGGCTGATTCTTTTGGAGGTCAGCAGGAGCCAGCAGGAAGGAATGGCACATCATGTTAAGTAAGCTTACTCCTTTGCCTAGATGCTCCTGGTTTAAGGGAACATAGCAGTAGGAGTCCTAAAGACTGATGATTTATCCAAAATTAAATTGACTGAATTATTTTGAGCAGGTGTGCTTGTCATCTCTTTGTTTCTGTGACCAAAACACCTGACAAGAGCAACTCAGAGGAGGAAGTTTATTTTGGCTCATGGTTCAGTGGTTCTGTCCATGGTCTGTTGATTCCATTGCTCTTGGCCCCAAAGTGAGGCAGAACATCATGGCAGAAGGGCTGGTGGAGGAAAGCTACTCAGTTCATGGCAGCCAAGGAGGAGGGGGGGTGCGGGGAGAAGAGGAGCAGGAAAAGGGGCTACAGAGATTAAACCCCTCCAGGGCATACCTCACCAGTGACCTACTTCCTCCAGTCATACCACACCTGCCAACAGTTACCATCCAATTAGTCCATTCAAATAGTTAATCCATCAAAAGGAATTAATTATTTCACCGATTAGGTTACAGCTCTGATAAGCTAATCACTTCGCCTGTGAACACTCTGTGTTGCCTTCTGAGCTTTGAGAGGAGGCACCTTGTGTTCAAACCATAACAGTGGGCAAGTTAGTGTTTAGTTTCTCACCACTGAGCCTGGGAAGGGGGCTCCAGAGAAAGATGAGAACACTAAGAGTAAATAAGGACACAGCTTTTATACATTTAAGCAAGCTAGATCTCAGCTCGTGCTCAGCAGTGAGGCTGTGCCAGCTGGAGCCCAGAAGTTAGGCTGGGAAAATGTGACAGTTTCTCCCTTCCAGTTGTTAGAAAGGCCCAGATGACGGGCCCCACGCTAAGACACCCCCATCTCTTCACCTGCAACTAAGTGGTTACCTTCTGGTCTGGCAGAAGCCTCTGACTCGCCCCAGCACTACTTCTGCTTGGACCATAATGACTGTTGCTGTCGAATATTTTTTTCATTTCATCTCTGCATTTAGGTTAGAGTATGTTCAAGTACAACTTTCTGATACAACTCAGTAAGTAGGTACTATCAGTATCTCTATTTTACAGGTGAAGAAACTGAGACTTAGAAAGATGAATTTTTTTTTTTTTTTTTCCGCCAAGCTATTAACTGGCACTAGTCAGACTCAACAATGTGTAACTCTAGATGTCAGGCTCTAAATGCCCTGTTTTTTTGCTCATCTAATTTTCCAACTTCAATCCATTACTTCATGGTTTTAAAAGGAAGAAGAACTTTGGGGATGATGAAATTGGAAAGGTTTGGTGGATATATGGTTTTCCTGTGGCTGCCATTACAAATTACCATAAACTTTGTGTTTTAATAAATTTATTCTTGCACCATTCTGGAGACCCCAAGTCTGAAGTCAGGGTGTCAGAAGGGCCATGCTTTTTCTGGAGGATCTAGGGAAGAATCTGTTCCTTGTCCCTCTCTCCTAGCTTCTCATGCCACCAATTGTCCTTGGCATATATTGGCTTGTGGTTGTAACACTCCAGTCTTTACCTCCATCTTCCCATCACCTTATCCTGCTTGTTTCTGTCCTCTGTCATTTGTCACTCAGATAATCCAGATCATTTCACCTCAGATCCTTAACTATATCTGCAAAGATCATTTTTCCAAATAGAGTAACATGCATGCAATCTAGGGATTAGGAAATGGACATGTCTTTAGAGGGGCTAGCATTTAGCCCACAGTAGGGGGGAAGAAAGGATGGAAAACATTGCTTGGGAGTAGTTTTCAATCATGTGACACTAGGAGAGTTAGTGAAGAATTAGATGCAAGATTCCCTTTTCTCCAAGTATGGTTAGATCTAGATTCTTACAAAGGTGTAACAAAAGCTTGTCAGACATTTATTACATAAAGTATAATCAGCAATCAACTCTGAGCTCTATTGAACTACACTGGATTCCAATCCCGAGAAGCTTTTAAAAACTTTTAGTGCCCAAGGTCCACTAAAAATGAAACCAGAATGGGGAATTAAAGTGCAGGGTGAATTTACAGCTTAAAAAAACATGCTGGGGGGCTGGGGTTGTGGCTCAGCGGTAGAGCACTTACCTAGTACGTGCGCGGCCTGGGTTCGATCCTCAGCACCACGTAAACATAAAATGCGTTGCATTGTGTACAACTAAAGCAAATAAATAAATATTAAAAAAAAACATGCTGGGTGATTTAAAGGTGTGTCAAGGGTGGAATACCTGATGGAAGAGGGTAGGTGCATCATTAAGTTCCCCTTTCAAGTTGTGAAAGGCAGTGCTTGAACAGACTGTGAACAGTGTCCCAGTCCACCTTTGCTCTTGCCAGTTAGTTATGCATCTGGGGGTTACCAGCAAGTCCCTCCTGCCAAGTTCAATTCCACCTTGGTCAGCAAGCAAGGTCATTCCTTCATGATGTTATCCCTTTCCACCACCCCTAAAACATCATGACTCGACTTCCATGTGCAGTTCACTTCTGCAGAGATTTTATAGGAAAGATATAGATAGTAGAATGAAACAGACATTATTACTTTATGTATATATGTGACTACATAACCAATATGATTCTGTGACATGTACACTCAGAAAAATGAGAAATTATATCCCATCTATGAATGATATATCAAAGTGCATAAATGGATTCTACAGTCATGTATAACTAATAAAAACAAAAAATTAATAAAAAATAAGTTATTTTAAAAAGGGCCTACATATTCAAATTACAGACAACTTTAATTTGTATTCAAGATTCTGAGAGTTCTGCAAGTTTGTGTGTGTGTGTGTGAATTTTTCCAAAACAGGGGTCTGACTATCTATGCATCTTCCAGTATTGTCTTATGTTGACAACCCTTTACTTTAAAGAAATTTTTTTGTAGTTGTAGATGGACAGCATTCCTTTATTTTATTTATTTTTATGTGGTGCTGAGGACTGAACCCAGTGCCTCACACATGCTAGGCAAGTACTCTGCCATTGAGCTACATCCCCAGCCCCTCTTCATTTTTTTTTAATGCCCAAATAAGCAAAAGCAATGACAAATTTTATAAAATGGTAAATCAGTATCTGAAACAGATATGAAAATAAAAATATATAGTGTGGTGGCTAGCATACATGGATGGTTTTATTTTTCTTTTAAAAAAATTTGATTCCTTGAAATGGAGGACATGTAGTCTAGTGCTCCTCTTACAGCTGTAAATAACTATTATCAGCTTCCTCATGCTTCATATTTAGTATAGTTGATGAATTACATATAGGCAGAGAAATCATTTCAAAGAATCATGTAAGAACAGTACAATCCATACTCTCATTTACTCATAGACTTTGCTTGCCTTTTCTAACAGTTTCTTTTCTTTTACCTGTACTCAGCATCTACATTTCTTCACCCTCAGCCTTATGCAGTGGCTTGTTTTCGGAATGTCCTACTTAGATGAATCATAAATGAATCAAATATATTATAATAACAAGGCTCAATGTTCATTGTCCTGACGCGCGCGCGCGCGCACACACACACACACACACACACACACACACATATTTTTTACAAATTTTAAAAAACTTTTTTTTTTTGGTACCAGGGATTGAACTCAGAAGCACTCAACCAATAACCCATGTCCCCAGCCCTATTTTGTATTTTATTTAGAGATAGGGTCTCACTGAGTTGCTTAGTGCCTTGCTATTGTTGAGGCTGGCTCACAATCCTCCTGCCTCAGTCTCCCAACCCATTGGGATTAGAGGCGTGCGCCACTGCGCCCGGCCCCTTTGTGCTTCTTGTGTCACCCTTTTCCACTAGAGCAAATGCAAGACAAGACCCAGCTTGAAGAGGGGCACGTAGAGTAAGAAGCACATTGTTTGAAATCTAAGTTACAAATTATTTGCTCTTCTGATTTTAATACCTTAATTTATAAAGGATACACATTTCTCTCTAAGCTGTATTTGGCGGAATTCTTTGTAATTGCTATTTTTGTACATTGGACGTTTCACATGGTTCAACCTAATAAATGAGATGAAAAATGAAAAACCAAGAACTGTAAAGGTTTGTTTGATCATGAGAACAAATTTTGGCGAAACTCATTGTGTCCAGTGACTGGTTTGGGGGACTTGATTTTAACACAGATATTTGATTATTCCAGTATTTTGGAAACACCTATGGGTGGTAATTAGATGTGGCTTTCATAGTATGACTGATTGAATCCTGTTTCACTGGTGGGTGCAAATTCCAGAAGCCCAGGTTGATAGGCTACTGCTTTGAGAATATCTACTCATCCATTCATCACCATTTATTGGGATTCTTTGTCATGCTACACTCTGTGCTAAATGCTGGAATTAAAATGGTGGAAAAGAGAGATATAGTCCCTTGTCTCTTGGAAATTCTTTTGATGAAGACAGGCCAAAACAAAGCTGAAAGAATAAATAAAATAATTTATAGATTGTTATGAATGCTACAAGGGCTTAAAATAAAGAATAATCGACAGGATGGGGAGATTTACTAAATTTAGATGCAATTGAACATCTCTTGCTCATTCCTGGGTAGGATAACTGATGAACTTTGTTGTGAAAGTTCTCCAGAGATACAGAAATGTAATGTAGTGTGTGTGTGTGTGTGTGTGTGTTTAGAATAGGGAAGGAGGGTAGAGAGTGAGGGAGAGGGATCAGAGATTGATTGATTGATTGATGTCAAGGACTTAGCTTACATGATTATGGAACCCGACAAGTCCAAAAACTGCAGGGTGGGCTGGCAGTCTGGAGATTCAGGGAGGAACTGAGGTTGCAATTAAATTCTCAGTGAATTCCATGTGCCGCAGAATTCCTTCTTTTGGAGGTCAGTCTTGCTATTAAGGCCTTCAACTGATTGGATAGGACCTATCCACATTATAAAGAGCATTCTGCTTTACACAAAGTCCACTGATTTAAATGTTTATCTCACTGACCAAAAAAAAAAAAAAAAAAAAAAAAAACCCACAGAAACATCTCAAATAATCTTTGAACAAAAGCTGGGCACTGTGGCTCAGCCAAGTCGACATGTAAAATTAACCATCACAGAAGTGTACCTTCTGTGTTTGTGTTCTTATTTCCTGCAGTGTATGATGGTGGGGAGGCAGGGGAATGGTCTTCATTTAAAAAAAAAAAAAACTTTTATTTTGGAAATGTTCAAATATACAAGAAAGTGGGGAAAGAATGCTATAATGAATCTATGTGCTCATCATCCACAAAGATGATTCATTTCTAAATTATACCTATTGTTTCCATTTCCTTTTTCTTTGCTCAGGAGGTAACATTCCCTTAAAATCTCCATCTTTACTATTTGTTTTCTTGCAACTTAGACTGTAGGTGATAGTCTCCTGCTCAGGAATTTGACCTAGCATATGAACTTGTTATCCAGTCATCTAGTTGCTGGAGATGAAGATGCTTGATTAGAGGTTGGGAGGAAACAGAAAGTCATCCAACAGGTTTGGACACACTTAGAGTTGGGATGTGAGCAGCTCTGCTTTCTTATTTATTTAAGTATGCATGGTGAGTTACCTTAGAAACAGACTCTTCTTGTGGTGTTTGATCTTTTTCTGTGATGTAGGATATTAATAATAGCAAATATGAAGCACTGTATAAGTATGAAATCCTGTGGAAATGTTTTAACACCTAGGTGTGAGAACTCCCTAAACAGCCATCACTATTTCAAAAGCTGCAGAGGATTTCCTTCATGATTTTTCACTTTACCAATGATTGTATAACATATGGGTGTATATATCTGACATACATAGTTCTTTTTTTTATAATTTTTAATATGTACAACTCATAGTGCATGTATTTAGCATCTTTTTACATACAATTGTTTGTATACAGAGTATATTCGTACAATTCAGGTCTTCAATCATGCATTTAGGAAAATGATATCCATCTCATTCAAACACCTTTTCTTTTCATTTTCCTTTTCTCCCTCTCCCTCCCCCCTTGCTCCCTCCCTTACTCTCCCTTCCCTTTGACCATTCTAGTGTTCTTCTAGTCCTCGTATGTACCCTCCCATCCAACAATACTATGAACTAGCCTCCTTATATCAGAGAAAACATTTGGTACTTGGATTTTTGAGACTAACTTCACTTAGCATTATGTCTTCCAACTTCATCCATTTACCTGCAAATGCCATTAATTTATTTTCTTTTATTGCTGAGTAAAATTCCATTGTGCGTATATACCACATTTTCTTAATCCACTCATTTACTGAGGGACATCTAGGTTGGTTCCACAACCTAGCTATTGTGAATTGCGCAGCTACAAACATTGAGATAGCTGTGTCACTGTAATATGCTGTTTTTAAGTCCTTTGGGAATAGACCCAGGAGTGGGATGGCTGGGTCATAGGGTGGCTCCATTCCCAGTTTTCCAAGAAATCTCCATACTGCTTTCCATAATGGTTGCACCATTTTGCAGTCCCACCAGCAATGTATGAGTGTGCCTTTTTCCCCACATCCTCTCCAACATTTATTGTTGCTTGTGTTCTTGACAGCTGCCATTCTGACTGGAGTGAAGTGAAATCTTAGAGTAGTTTTGATTTGCATTTCTCTAATTGCCAGCGATGTTGAACATTTTTTTATGTATTTGTTAATTAATCGTGTATCTTCTTCTGAGAGGTGTCTTCTCAATTCCTTAGCCCATTTATTGATTGGGTTATTTGATTTTTTGGTGTAAAGTTTTTTGAGTTCTTTATATATTCTAGAAATTAGTGTTCTGTCTGATGTGCATGTACTAAATATTTGTTCCCAATTAGTTGGCTCTCTATTCACCTCACTGATTGTTTCTTTTGCTGAGAAGAAGCTTTTTAGTTTAAATCTAGCCCATTCATTAATTCTTGGTAGTAATTCTTGTGCTACAGGATTCTTATTAAGGAACTTGGGGCCTAATCCGACATGTTGGAAATTGGAGCTTACTTTTTCTTCTATTAGGCGTATTGTCTCTGTTCTAATTCCTAGTTCCTTGATCCATTTTGAATTGAGTTTTGTGCATGGTGAGAGATAAGGATTTAATTTCAATTTGGTGCATATGGATTTCCAGTTTTCCCAGCACCATTTGTTGAAGAGGCTATCCTTTCTCCACTGTACATTTTTGGCACCTCTGTCTAATATAAGATAGCTGAAATTATATGTATTAGTTTCTGTGTCCTCAATTCTGTACCATTGGTCCACCAGTCTGTTTTGGTGCCAATACCATGCTGTTTTTATTACTATTGCTCTATAGTATAATTTAAGGTCCAGTATGGTGATGCCCCCTGCTTCACTTTTCTTGCTCAGGATTGCTTTGGCTATTCTGGGTCTCTTATTTTTCCAGATGAATTTCATGACTGCTATTTCTATTTCTTTGAAGAATGACATTGGGATTTTGATTGGAATTGCATTAAATCTGTATAGTGCTTTTGGTAGTATGGACATTTTGACAATATTAATTCTACCTATCCAAGAGCAAGGTAGGTCTTTCCATCTTCTGAGTTCATCTATAATTTCTTTCTTTAGTGTTCTATAATTTTCGTTATAGAGGTCTTTCACCTCTTTCGTTAGGTTGATTCCCAGGTATTTTATTTTTTTTGATGCTATTGTAAATGGGGTAGTTTTCATCATTTCCCTTTCAGAGTCTTTGTTGCTGATGTACAAAAATGCCTTTGACTTATGTGTGTTGATTTTGTATCCTGCAACTTTGCCAAATTCATTTACTAGTTGTAAAAGTTTTCTGGTAGAGTTTTTTGGGTCTTCTAGGAAGATTATCATGTCATCAGCAAATAGTGCTAATTTGAGCTCTTCTTTTCCTATCTGGATCCCTTTAATTTCTTTCGTCTGTCTAATTGCTCTGGCCAGAGTTTCCAGTACTATGTTAAATAGCAGTGGTGAAAGGGGGCATCCCTGTCTTGTTCCAGTTTTTAGAGGGAATGCTTTCAATTTTTCTCCATTTAAGATAATGTTAGCTCGGGGCCTTGCATATATAGCTTTTATAATGTTGAGATATGTTCCTGATATTCCTAGTTTTTCCAGTGTTTTGAACATAAAGGGGTGTTGTATTTTGTCAAATGCTTTTTCTGTGTCTATTGAGATGATCATATGATTTTTGTCTTTAAGTCTATTGATGTGGTGTATTATGTTTATTGATTTCTGAATGTTGAACCAGCCTTGCATCCCTGGGATAAATCCCACTTGGTCATGGTGCACTATCTTTTTGATATGTTTTTGTATCCGATTTGCCAGGATTTTGTTGAGGATTTTTGCATCTATGTTCATTAAAGATATGGGCCTGAAGTTTTCTTTTTTGGATGTGTCTTTGCCTGGCTTTGGAATTAATGTGATATTGGCCTCATAGAAAGAGTCTGGAAGAGCTCCCTCTTTTTCTATTTCTTGGAATAGTTTGAAGAGCATTGGTATTAGTTCTTCTTTGAAAGTCTTATAGAACTCGGCTGTAAACCCATCAGGTCCTGGACTTTTCCTTGTTGGTAGCTTTTTGATGACATCTTCTATTTCTTCACTTGTAATTGATCTGTTTAAATTGTGTATAGCCTCCACATCCAGTTTAGGCAAATCATATGACTCTAGAAATCTGTCAATGCATTCAGTATTTTCTATTTTATTAGAGTACAAGTTTTCAAAGTAATTTCTAATTATATTCTGTATATCTGAGGTGTTTGTTGTAATATTCCCTTTTTCATCACGAATGTTAGTAATTTGAGTTTTTTCTCTTCTTCTTTTTGTTAACATCGCTAAGGGTCTGTCAATTTTGTTTATTTTTTCAAAGAACCAACTTTTAGTTTTGTCAATTCTTTGAATTGTTTCCTTAGTCTCGATTTCATTAATTTCTGCTCTGATTTTAATTATTTCCTGTCTTCTACTGCTCTTGGTATTGGTCTGTTCTTCTTTTTCTAATGCTTTGAGGTGTGATGTTAAGTCATTTATTTGTTGTTTTTTTTTCCTCTTAAGGAATGAACTCAGTGCAATGAATTTTCCTCTTACTACTGCCTTCATAGTGTCCCAGAGATTTCTATATGATGTATCTGTGTTCTCATTTACCTCTAGGAATTTTTTGATCTCCTCTTTGATGTCTTCTTCAACCCCTTGTTCATTCAGTAGCATGTTGTTTAGCTTCCAGTTGATGGAGTAGTTTTTCTTATTCCTTGTTTTGTCGTTGATTTCCAATTTCATCCCTTTATGGTCCGATAGCATGCAGGGTAGTATCTCTATTTTTTTATATTTGATGAGAGTTGCCTTGTGACATAATATATGGTCTATTTTGGAGAAGGAGCCATGTGCTGCTGAGAAAAATGTGTATTCGTTTACTGAGGGATGAAATATTCTATATATGTCTGTTAGGTCTAAATTGTTAATTGTTTTAAGGAGGCGTAAAGTTTCTTTGTTTAGCCTTTGTTTGGATGATCTATCCATTGGTGAGAGAGGTGTGTTGAAGTCCCCTAGAATAACTGTGTTGTGGTCTATTTTACTCTTGAACTTGAGAAGCGTTTGTTTGATGAATGTAGGTGCTCCATTATTTGGGGCATATAGATTTATGATTGTTATATTCTGTTGATGAATGGTTCCCTTAAGTAATAAGAAATATCCATCTTTGTCCCTCTTGATTAGTTTTGGTTTGAAGTCTACCTTATTTGATATGAGAATGGAAACCCCTGCTTGCTTCTGCCGGCCATGTGAGTGATAAGGCTTTTCCCAGCCTTTCACTTTCAGTCTGTTGATGTCTTTTTCTATGAGGTGTGTTTCTTGGAGACAGCAAATTGTTGGGTCATTTCTTTTAATCCATTCTGATAATCTTTGTCTTTTGATTGGCGAGTTTAGGCCATTAACATTCAGGGTTATTATTGAGATATGATTTTTATTCCCATCCATTTTTATTTGAATTATGGTCTTTAGCTTGATTAGGTTTCTCTTCTGGTTGGTATTTCCTTTAGTTCAATATCTCCCTTTGTTGATTTTCATTATCATCTTTCTCTTTTTCTTCATGAAAAATGTTGCCCAGGATGTTCAGAAGTGCTGGCTTTCGAGTTGTGAAATCTTTTAACTTTTGCTTGTCGTGGAAGGTTTTTATTTCATCTTCGAATCTAAAGCTCAATTTTGCTGGATATAAGATTCTTGGTTGACATCCCTTTTCTTTCAGAGCTTGAAATATGCTATTCCAGGATCTTCTTGCTTTTAAGGTCTGGGTTGAAAAATCTGAACATAGTCTGATTGGTTTCCCCCTATATGTGATCTGCTTCCTTTCTCTTGTGGTTTTTAGTATTCTCTCCTTGCTCAGAATATTAGGCATTTTCATTATAATGTGTCTTGATGTGGATCTGTTGAGATTTTGTTTGTTTGGTGTTCGGTATGCCTCTTGAACTTGGTTTTCCCATTCATTCCTCAAATTTGGAAAATTTTCTGTAATTATTTCGTTAAATAGATTACTCATTCCTTTGGCTTGAAACTCTGCCCCTTCCTCTACGCCAATCACTCTTAAGTTTGTCTTTTTATGCTGTCCCATAATTCTTGGATGTTATGTTCTTGATTTCCAACAAGTTTTGCTGTGCGGTCTAAATTCTTCTCTAGGACAAATATTTTGTCTTCATTGTCTGAGGTTCTTTCCTCCAAGTGGTCTATTCTGTTGGAGATGCTTTCAATTGAACTTTTATTTTGGTTTATTGCTTCTTTCATTTCTGGAATTTCTATTTGGTTTCTCTTTAGAGCCTCTATTTCCCTATTGAAGTAATCTTTTACTTCCTGTATTTGTTTTTGGAGTTCTTTGTCAAAATGATCTTTTGCCTCCTGTACTTGCTCCCTCATCTCATTTTTGAGTTCATTCTTAAGTTCCCTAAACATTTGGCATATGTAATTTCTAAATTCCATCTCTGGCATTTGACCAACTGTGTTTGCCATGAAATCTACTGATGATGAATCTTGATTTGATTGTGTCACTTTCTTCCCTTGTTTTTTCATGCTGCTTGTGTGTCTTTTCTTCCTGCACTGTGGGACCTTGACTGTTTCAATTTTACCTTAATTCCTTATGTTGTTCCTGTAGTATGAAGCTATCAGCTCCCCTTATAATTCCTTTACACTTTAAAACCTAACACTTTCTATTCAGAAAATTCAATTTTGATCACAATGTACAGATTTTGTTAACCCAGATATTATTTCCAATTTACTCTGTATGCTTCTGATGGGGTTTTATAGCTTCAAGTATTGGATACAGAGGTATTATGTTTAAGAAGAAGGAAGTGTCTTGAGTTGTTCTTTCTTGGAAAGTATGAAAGGAGAGTTCTATTGACGTGGTTTACTGGAAGTGGTTTAGTATCAATAGAAGAGAGAAGATAGAGAATGGAGTAGACACTTAGGTGGAGAGACCAATTTATATATAAAGTAAGATGGAAAAGAAGAAAAAAATGATAAAAGAGTAGAAATTGGTGTAAGAGGAGATAGAGAATCAAGAAAATGGAGAGTAAACTATATATAGCACCTCTTTGCTATCCAGTTCAATTGCGCTGTTTCTAGAAATCCCAAATTCTGTGTACAGCTTGTTTTTGCCTCTGTTTAGTATGCACTGGCAGGGTGCAAATATGAAAGATGAAGGATGAAGAAGAGATGCCAAAGTGAGAAGGAAGAAAAGAAGGAACGAGAAAAGGAGCAGAAGCAAACAATCAAACACACTGACAATCAATGCAAAAAAAAGCAAAACAGAACAAAGCCAAAAAAAAGAGAAAGAACAATAAACAATCTAACAAAAACCAATAACACAAGCAGACCGACCAAAAAAAAAAAAAAAGTAAAAGAAAAAAACGTCAAACCCCAAGTCTCAAACAAAACGGGCCCTGGGAAGCCCCCCTCTCTTTTCCCTTTCCAGTTTAAGCCAACTGCATTGGATCACGTCCAGAAAGTCTGCGAGTCAAGTCTGCACCCTATGCCAGCGGCCGCTCAGGGGGAAGATTGGCTCAGGGTGGTTGTGTGTCAGCAGATGAATGGCTCCGGGAAGGGGACCCTCCAGAAGGCACCCTTTCCCCACGCCCACCCACAGTTGTAGCTTCTTGTGGCCACTGGGCTGGCCTCAGACACGCCCTCCCCTGCTGGTTACCCGAGTCTCACCCAGGTGTGCGCTGCCTTCAGAGCGATGGGGCTCCCTGGATGTCTGCAGCTGTTGTCTCCTCCGTCTTTTCCCCTTTGTCTGGATCAGCCACTGCACTTCTCAAAGATGGCGGCGTTCTCCTCCCATTCAGCAGCTGCTCCGCAGACCCTTGTGTCAGTCCAGATCATACGGGGGTCGGCTTGGCAAGCAGTGCGAAAGAGCTCCACGTGGACACCGCCCACGCCTCTAGGCCTCTTTTTATCCCTCCTCGCTGATTGGTTTCAAAGCCGCTGGGTGGATCGTCTCCTTGCCGAGATGGTATTTGCCCCTGCGCCTGCAGCACCGACAGCGTTGTTTCCGGCTGTGGACTGCTGGGACTCTGTCCCTGGTTGTTGTGGTCCTGAGAACTTTGTATTTTGCTGTCCAGAGGTGCAGGAATGTCTCGGCTCCCTTTCAGTTGCATTAGAACCGCCAGCAAAGCGCTCAAACTTCCCACTCCGCGTCCTTCAGCAACTGCGTCCAGAGAGCACCTCCCTCCTGTCGGCCATCTTCCCCCGAATCTGACATACATAGTTCTATGTCTTATTCTTCGCAGAAGCTCTGGAGCCTTTCTGTGTTGGAAATGGCCACAGCATTGGATTTTATGACTGAGAGTTCTAGACAGTCCCCCTAGTAAACCTTGGGGGTCCACATAGAAGCACTCAGTGAATGTTTATGGCTTGGCTGATTGAAGTTCTTACTTTAGTCCTGCAGCACAAATCCCTAGGATGATCTGGGAGGCCTTAAACACACATCTTTTAGGTGGAAATAGTTTAACTATCTTCCTACCTTGTGGGTAGTTTTGAGAGTTTTTTGATGTGGTGGAGATGAAAGATTACAGATGAGAAAATTTCTTATGAGTTTAAAACTGTGTGTTTGTACATGTTGAAGTCTGTTATCATTAACAACAGTTGTTTTCTCTGTATCTCTTTCATAGAAATTTCTCTTTAAGATACATCCTATCTATAGGAGATTATAGGTGGTATTGTTTACATTTACCATAGGATATTGGGTTTTTGTGCTTTTTAAAAAAATATGCAAGACAGTAATGCTCATTGCATTTTAAAGACACACATGCCTTAAACCTAAAATTAAAAAAAATTAGTTAAGGGTAGGTAGCAAGAAAAAGAGGTTAGTATTTGAAAATAATAAAGTTACTAGCACAGATCACTGCTCCTGCATTAAAGTGAGCATCTGTGGGTTTACATGCTCAACTAGCTATTTGAATAACCAGTTTTAAACTAGTTATTGGAGTAATAGGTTTAAATCTCATAACTTTTCTTAGTTTGACAGATTAAAGAAGAAGAAAGAGCATGTCATATCTATGACTATACATTTCCTTGAAAATATTTACATTCCTCCAAAACCCACTTATAATTCCTCTAAAACAGCTCTTATAATAATGGCAAGCTTACATATTCCAGGCCTCATGATTAAGTTTTAACAACAAGATGGCAGGTATTATTTGAAGTATGTGAATTTAGGAATTCCAAAAACATTTTGAACCTTATCTTCTTACAGTTTCTCTACTATGGATCCTGTAAGCAGTTCTTAATATTTAGTAACAACTAATGTAAGCTTTGTAGAATGATACTACTATCTGCTTCAAAACCACTTATCTCTTTTTGTTCTTCCCCAGCAGCATTTATAACAGAGCATTAATTTACAATTGTCATTCTACAAAGGTACAGGCCATGTGATGAGACAGAGGGTGGTAGAGAAAACCTGTTTTGAGAGTATTAACCCTCTGAATGCTTCTTTTTTAAGTCACTGTGAAGCAAAATTCAAATCATATCCTTATGAGACAGATTACAGAAGGTCTGGTGAGGATCTCAATGTCTTAACTTTTTAGCAGAAAGCTTTTTGAAAAGTTGGTCTTTGATCTTCTCAAATCCCTTCATCATCCTAAACAAAGAATGCTTGTTAAAGCTATTCCTGGTACCTCATCATCCTCTGTTAGAAAGATGTCCACATCCTTTTAAATTTTTATTTTTCCTGTAGTTTGGCTTTGTAGTCAAAGACCTAAATGGTATTAGTTTTAGGAACATTTTAGGGCAAGAATTCTATTTAGAATTTTCACAGAGAAGCTAAAACCAACCAAAATGTGTGTCCTGTATGGGACCATGTATAGAAGTGGAAGCCAACGGGAAATGCCATTTTCATACCACTTGAGGAATTTTCTTTCCAATAGCTGCGCTATGGTAGGAACTAAATTGATACTAGATATCTTTTTGGAATGAAATATTAATAGTTTGCTAGTAGAATCTCATTCATTATGAGTGATGTTAATAAATTCTAGTTGAACGTGAACTGAACTGTAACAGAAGAGTGCAGAGGTCTTTGCTATTCTCAGCAAGCAGGATTCCTTGTCTTTCAATGAGCAATTGGTAGGATTAAAAGAAAAAAAAGAGGAGAAAAGCAAGAAATAGGCATTGTTAGCTTAAAATAGAACTATAACTAGCATTTTGGTTTAACCAAATACATACAATCTGTATAACTATATATAATGCTATAAAATAGGTCATGCACATATGTAGAATTAGTTAAGAAACATTTGGCTCACAATCATGCTTAGAAAACAGTGCTTCCCAGTTCTTATGTAAAATTCTCTGCCAGCAGGAAGGGAAATATAAAAGCAGTGTTTTCCACGTGGGGCCACCTTGGCTGAGCAGACCTGAGAGACATCATGTACCACTCACCTAACAGACTTGTGTTTATAACCACAAAGATCCCATTAAAGCTGCTGTTTCTGATGGGATCTCAGGGGAATCTGATTATTAATGTTTACTAGATACAGAAGCATTGACATTGTCATCTGATTAGCATTCCTATTCCAAAAGCCCAGTCATCAAGGACCCCTGGAGACCTTGTTTTGATAACTGCTAATGAAGAAGCTAAAATGCACAGTAATAGTTATTTTAGTAATGAACAATTTTACTACCTGCTTAGTTTGAAGCTTGTATAAACAGATGAAAGGGAAACATAAGGAAAAATATCAAATAGTTCTTAGCATTGATTTAGAGTTCCAAAGAGTTTTGATGAATTCATTCATTCATAGGTAGGAGGGGCTAGTGTAAACAAGAATGTGAGGCTATATTCTAGGACCTACCAGAAACATATTTGGTGGATTAGTAATTTGTGATGGAATGGTTTTCTGCCTAGACATGAAAATTTCATTAGATGAAAATTCACATTTCCCTCATCACAAACCTAGTGGGAGCCAGGTTAAAACTTGTTGTAAAATTATGGGTCATAGGGTATCTTTTGGAGACAGACCAAGATCCTCCTTTATTGTGTTCTCTTCAGGGAATATTGACAACTTACCCAGCACAGTTCTGTCATTTTCCAGGTGATGGAATGGAAACTCAAAGAATCAAACATCCTTCTCAAAGTCATAACTAGTTATGGGGGCAGAATTGGCCCATGGTGCCTCATCTATTTAAGTGTTATTCCGTTGTCTCTCCTAAACTCATAGTGAAGGAAAAAAACAAAACAAACAACAACAACAACAACAAAAAAAAAAACACTAGGGTAACTGTATTGGGAGGGATTTGAGAAAGGTCAAAGACCAATGTTTGAAAAATTTTGCCAACATTTTATATGAAATATAAAGGTTACTCTATATTTTCTAGTAAAAGAAAACAAAAACGATTGCTGGCTAAACAAGATGATAATAATAAAAACAAAATATCAAGATATTTCAGGGGTGTTTATGTTATAGTTACTCTAATTTTTTTTCTGACAAAAAACTTAAAAATATGAAATGTATGATGTCTCAAATAATATAATTATATTCTCATTCTGATGGAAAATACTAGATATTTTCCCTTGAGATGTAAAGGATTGCATTTTATTATAACAACAGATACTTTCCAAGATTTAAGTTTGGAAAAAAGTTTTCAGGCCCTAATTGAAAATTGTAGTTTTAAAATATTATTACAAGTGGTAAACATAAAAAGGTATAGAAACATGAAAAATGTGTCAAAAATGTTACATGAAAGGAGTAGTATGATAAAATATGTATGTGAGTATAGATGTATGTATTCAAAAATATCTATTGCCAATTTGGTGTTAGTCACTCTGCTAGATGCTGATACACAGCAAAGACAGAAATTAAACAGCTAACTGATTTCATGGAACTTCTAGTTTAGTGAAGAAGACTGATGTTAAAAGAAATAATTATATAAGTCATTAATAAGCTACAATTATGATATGTGTCAATAAGAATGACTAAGTGGTGTTATGAGAGAATATTTCACGGTGATATAGTTTATTTAGCCTGGGTTAAGGGGGTAGACTGTCAGACACAGCATTTTGAGAAGTGAATTGTAAATTGAGACTTGAAGGGTGGGGGAATCCTGGAGGGAAGAGAGCTTTTTTAGTCCATGAGAAGAGCCTGATGAGGTAAGGAGATGAAAGGAAGAGGTAAGAATCTAAAGCAGAGAAAACAAATGGAAATGAGAAAAGGCTGACCTATGCATGACTTTAGAAGTCCTGTTGAGGATTTTTTTTTTGGGGGGGATTTTAATCCTTAGGTGTATTTTTAAATTACAGTCATTAATACATATTAAATGAAGCCCTTGCTGGGCTTCATTGTGATATTCCTTTTACAGATATATATTGTGCATTGATGATGGGCAAAATCCAAAGAACAATGGGAAATCATTTTAAAACTAGAGGAACATACATCTTAGAAAGACCAATGAGGTCATTCTGGGAAAACCAGGTTAAAGCCAATACAGGGCATCGAAGAGGCTGTGGAAGTGCAGGAGGGAGCAATAGTAATGGTGTCTTAAACTCAAGTGTTACCTATATAGGGGGCAAAAGGCCAATAGATTCAAGAATTACTTAGAGGGGAGAATTGGGTAGGCCTTGTTGACAAATTCTAGATAAATGAGGAGTTGTCAAAGATAATTATTAGATTCCTATATATTATGATTACAACTCTGCAAATACAAGGATATATAATAGAAGGAATGTGCAAAAATAATTAGAGTTGAATTAAGGCACAGGGGTTATGAGTGATTTTTTTTCTGGTTTTTTTTTAAACAAAATTTTACAAAGCTGGTATTATTCCTATAATTAACAAAAACTTTAACGAACACTGAATGATTGCTGACATTTAGAGTATGGCTTAATCTATCTCAAGAGAGCTGCAATTACCTTGGTACCATAATTTCCCCTGTATTTTTGAGCCTACTGTATTTTCAAGTGATACAAATGTTTCTCTCTCTTCTCTTGGGACAAAAATCAGCAGTCTGGCATATTTTCTCATCTGGGAGTAATTCCTGTTAATTGTTCCTGTGTTTTACTTTCCCCGATTTCATTGCATTACCTCCTAATTATGTTGCTTTGTACTGTGGATGTTATTTGAGCTTTTAGAATCTCCTTTATTGGGAGACAGTTGATATGTGCCAGTGGCCTTGGGACATCAGTGCCTTCTTGTAGGGAGTCCATGGTGAGCACTTTAGCTAGGATTTACCTTTAAAAGGTAAATGTTAATTAAATAGAATTAATTCCTTAGTTCTCTTCAAGCATTTTATTATGCGAGTCCGAAAATGGGTTTCCTGTTCAAGAGCAGCGACAGTCTCTTGAGAAAGTTGGGTTATTAAAGTCATGTCAAATAGTCCCTCTGGAAATGATGAGGACCTTATGTGTTTATTTTATAACCTGCTGGATATTTGCAGAGCACATTTAAATCTCTGCCTTGAATGTAATAGATACTCAAAAATACTCAGTAGGCTTATGAAACCTGAAGAATATTTAAAAGGTGCTATTGCTACAATCACATAAACCTTAAACAATGTAAAACTTTTGTTGAGCCAGTCCTAGTCTGTCTGAGATTGTCATGCTGAAACATAAAACTGTTAGGTTTAAAATAAACAAATGTATGCATTTATAATATATTTAAGTATATAATATGTATTAACATGTTATTTGGCTTAAGCAGGGTTTTAGAATATTTTTACTTTATTAAATTTTTTTTGAAAAGTAATTGTAACCATAAGTCTTAAAAGATTTTTGTTAAGTGAAGTGGGCTGTTAGGGGTGTAGCAGAAACAGAATGAGAAAAAAACTCCCAAGTCAGACAGACCTTGATCTGAACTCCACACTCACTACTTATTAGGGGAATTGCTTTACCTTTTAAATTTCTAGTGTCTTCACTGTTTCATTAGCATTTTGTGAAGATCTGAGGTGGGGATAAAGAAACAATCTGAAATTCAACAAAGTAGAATTGTAATACCAGTTTCAAACTTTATTGTAGGCAAAACTGTGGGGGCAAATCTCTTACCCTTCCCAGGCCTCAATTTTTCATCTGTAATGTGGGAAAGCTGTTATGATTCACAAAGAGTGTTTATTTATATAAGTTGTCAGAATGTATTGTATATTGTAAAGTGTCTGGCAAATGTTAGATGCATTTATAATGTCGTTTTTGTGAGATATTAGAACATCAGAAAAGATTACAAGAGTTTGACATATTTTTGCCCCTTAAAATGTTACAAATTTTGGCTTAATAATGAATAATGTATGTTGAGTTGACTTATACACTAGAGTCTGTTCTAGGGGCTTTAAAAACATTGCACTATCCTGGAGTAGTGGCACATGCCTATAATTCCAGTGATCTGAGAGGCTGAGGCAGGAGGATTGCAAATTCAAATCCAGCCTCAATAACTTAGCAAGACCCTGTCTCAAAATGAAAAGGACTTGGGATGTGGCTTAGTGGTTAAGCACCCCTGGGTTCCATCCCTGGGGCCAAAACCCAAACCCAAACCCAAACCCAAACCAAAAACATTGTAGCATGATTTAATGTCCATGTTGAATTGGAGATGGGGAGTAGTGATCCCACATTGTGGATGAGAATGTTTGGGTGCATCCAGGCAATATGATTTGCCCATGCTGTGACGTGACTGGGGGACAGATTCAAGACAGCCTTGCTTTGTGTGATTCAAAGGCCATTGCTCTTTCTTTCCTTCACACTCTCATTTTCCTCAGTGTCTACTGATGAACATATATTTTCATTGTAGGGCAGTTTCTCATTTTGCTTTGCATTCATCACCCCCCAGAAGTCCAATGGTAAAAGGTCTGCAGAGTTACCCAAGGCCCAGCATGAAAACGGGGGTGTAGTGCATCCATATTGTTGCAATATAGGCCTCAGTGGTCATTTTTTTTGGACAAATGCTACAGAAGATATTTCATCTTGATGGCACATTTTCCCACCCTACCCACATAACAAATTTGCTCTCAGCAGAAAACACCTGAGACTCTTTTGAATCATGTTAAAGATGGATTGCAGCCCATTTTATAGTTCTTATTTTGATTCCATGAATTATTCATCTTCCTAAACTTTATTATTTATACTAGGTAATGCAAAATGACTTTCACCAAAAGGCATGATAATGACAGACTTAATTAGCTTCATGACCACTCTAGTAAGTCAATAAATACCCAACACTTCATAGATGACAAAAGGAAGTTAACTGACAGCTGTGAGAAGACATTTGAAATAAACCTGGTGATCTTGACTTTTACTTATGACTGCCCTGTGCATTGAGAAAAACAGTGAAAAGAGATCATCCAAGGTGATTTTCTTCTTCAGAAAATGACAAATATCAACACATTTCATATGAACTTATATACGATTTTGACTTGGAATTTGGTTACCTGTGAACTATATTATTGGAAACATTTTCTTCTCCCTCAGAATGTGTCTCTCTTTAGGAGCTTAATATCCTTTAAAGATCACACAGTTGTATAGGCATCCACTTTCGCTCCCACCAAAACAATGTAGATTTTTAAAGCATAGCTTCTAGAAGCTGGTATTTCTTCTAAGGTCTTATACACTCTCTCTCTGCAAGCAGCTGTCATCAGGTATAAAATGGGGCCAGAAAGATTTAACTGACAGCCTTTATAAGACTGTGAGCATTATTATTCTGGACATGGTTCACTTTTCTGTTCACAATTATATTCAGTGAGGATGATGAGAATATGGCTCAGGAATTTGATAGTTTGTCCTCTATAGAAACATAGCTCTTTAATGTTTTCTGCTTAAACATTTCCTATGTTGAAAATGTTCTTAATTAAATTAAACACTGTACAAATTAAAATAGATTCTAATGACAACAAGATTTTTAAAAAATGTAGCTCTAGGAATATATTGATGAATTTCCTTTCATCTTGATCAATTACTGCTCTTTTCTTGGATTGATACTTTATCCTGAGTACTTTGATAGGTCATAAACCTAGTCAGGTTATTTGTGATAGGAGTGCGTGTGTCTTACACACACAAACATACACATACAACTTTGTTACTTTGTTTTATACATCTCACAATAGTGAAGAATCATGAGCTATTTTAATTCTAATAACAAGTTCTTTCAGCTATAAGTCTGTCAACATATTTTTCTGTTTAATCTAGAAGTTCAAAAAATTTTTTCTATACATATATATGAAACATTATATATAAAAATGTTTTGATAACATCAAATGCTAAATATCAACACACTTCAGAAGCTACTTTGTTTTAGAAAGCCACTTTGTAAGAAAGTCCTCAAAGAACTAGTATCCTAGATATATATCTGTGTTGCACTGGTGTGCTCTCCCCATCAAGTTGAAGTATACGTAGGCATAAAGGTATCTCCATAGTTATTCTTCCAGCACTGAGCCCCTTTGGCTTTAGGCTGATTTAGAATAATACAAATGGTTCCCACAGTTGCTATATAGGTAGTTTTTCAGGATCTAGCTCTAGGTGCTTTTCCTTTTTGAGTGTTTTTCAATATAACAACTGGATACTTTTTCATATGTGGATTGAAATTTGGCCTCTTTCAAATCACTCTGGGATCATTTGATATTTGTTATTACAAAAGTATAGAACCAGTCCCTGAAAAGAAGGTTTTCTGTGGAATATCTATAGCCTCAATATTACAGTGCTGTTTGGCCCACTTGGTAAATTCTTGGGCAGAGAAATTTATAGAGAGTTTATTGTTTTAGAGAAGAAAGCAAGTGGTGGAGGTCATCTAGTGAGGGAACTCTAATTTCAAATGAATATCAATGAGGAAATCAGGGTTATTTAGCTGTAAATATGTTCATTAATAACTCCATCCATCCATCCATCCATCCATCCATCCATCCATCCATCCATCCAGCCATCCATCCAGCATGTTTAGAGTCCCTGCCCTATATGGGTTCTGGAGCTGTAAAGTGTAAGAATAGCCTTAACATGTATGCACTCTCAGTCCCTTGAAGAGTAAGCCTGACAAATATTTACCACACCAAGTGAAACTTTAAATCATAAAGGTGCATTCAAAGAAGTTGTAGATGAATAATTGACAGAGGAAACAGTAGTTGCATTTTAAGAAATGGGTAAATATTTACCAGGTAGGTTAGGAGAGAGGCCCAACAAACAGAAATCAGAAAAGAGCATAGCCTCTTTGGAAGACACTGTGTGTTAGCGTGACTGGCACAGGGACTTGATAGCAAGAAGAATAAGGAGTGCTAGAGTGCTGGGTGGCAGTGTCATTGGGGTCAGCCCATACACACCTGGACATTCAGTTGGGAGAGAAGGTAGAAAGCTCTGTGGGTTTCTCAGAGAGAACCTTCCATGTCTGTGATGCCCCAAAGCATAGTAACTTATACAACATGTTTGTAGGGAAAACAAACCTCCAAACTGTGGGCTGTGAAATGGGGTGGAACAAATGTTCTTTACGACTCTTTAGTGTTACTAAGCAGAATATTTATATGTCAACAGTTCTGAGTAGGATTTATTCAATAATTCAGCAATGTTGGGGGGATACATAACCTATGCTATGCACTGCTTTATGCATGATTTCAAACAGGATTTATTAATTTAACCAATGAGAATTTACTGGGTGTTCAGCATACTTCTAGGCACTGGGGATATATTCCAGAACAAAACAATTGATCCCTGCCCTCCATAGAGCCTCCATTTCAGGGGAGAACAGTAAACAAGAAAACCCAATGGAAGGTCAGGTTGGGTGAACAGATGTAGGGGGTTGAATTGAGGCTGGTAAAGACTAGAGATGGAAGGTAGAAGTGTAATATCTAAGGGGACCAGAGCCTTTGGGGAAGAAGGTGACCACTGTACAAGAGGTAATGGAGAATCTTAGATCAAAAACTAACAGAACTTGGAATGGAAGAGGGAGTGCCACAGAGAAATTCACAAGCACTGGAATGTTGTGAGTCTGGACTGTTGGATATCCATAGCAAAGCGATGTGCTAGGCTTGGATGAGCTGAATTTGAGATTTTTGGTGAAACATCCAACTGTAGCTATTTCCTTATGTCAGTTTTTATGAAACTTTAGTGTGTGTGTCGGGGGGCGGGGGAGACTCACCTGGGGAATGTGAAAATGTGAAGGTTCAGGCCAGACCCTAACCCTGGGACTGTCCTGGGCCTCTGTGTTCTTTATTAGCCAAACACATGATTCTGACCCACCAAACTTTGGAATCACTGGTTTGGATAATCATAGATCAAAATCAGGAAGAAGAATCAAGATAAAGGCTGGAGATGTATATTTTGGAGTTTTAAAAGGTATTAATTAAAATTTAGGCTAGGCACGGTGGCTCACACCTATAATCCCAGCGACTCCAGAGGCTGAGGCAGGAGGATCTTGAGTTCAAAGCCAGCCTCAGTGATGGTGAGATGCTAAGCAACAAGACCCTGTCTCTAAATGAAATACAAAATAGGGCTGGAGATGTGGCTCAGTGGTCGAGTGCTCCTGAGTTCAATCCCCAGTACCCCCCCCGCCCCCGCCCTGCCACCACCAAAAAACTAAATCTTAGGGATGGGCCAAGCCCCCCAGCAGGTGAGTAAAAAAGAGGAAGAAAAAGACCTAGGACAATGAATGGCTGTAAATATGTAGTTGATGGGAAGAAAAGGAAGAACCTGACTGATTCAGCATAAGGGGAAATACACAGAGTTCAATTTTCCTTTTACTGAAACATGGGCTCTAGGAAGACAGAGGCCTCAGGGTTACCTTATACCTGGCATTGTGCCCAGAACTTAATAGGCATTTAATCAATATTTGCCTATTGAATGAATCAATGCATACATGAATAGCTAACAAGACATTTTTGGGAGAATGCAAGCAGTCATTATCAAATGCAGTCGCCCGAGATCAAGAAGACTGAAACCTAAGGGCTTGCTAGCAGATATAGTCAATCTGAAAGAAATTCTTGCTATAAAAGAAATGAGGTAACTACTTTCAAGCACTGAGTTTAGGCTCTATAATCATTAATGATTTTCATCCCAATCTTTAATAGCAATAAGATACAATACATGCATTTATGTATATGTATGTATGTGTTTATATACATGCAAAAATATGGGTATTTGCTTTATGGTCATTATAGTGTGTTGTTATTCTGTTGATACAATCCTGTTGCTGCTTCCTTCAGACTATGAATCTTGTGGGATGAAGTGTATTTCTGAAGTCTTACAAGTTGTAGAGGGCTACCTTTGGGAGGTTGGAACATAGACAAAGGCAACAAGATGCCCGGGACATGTCTTCAGTAAGCTGGGTGATCCATTTGCCACCCTCAGTTTTGCAGTGATTGCATCCAAGAATAGATGTAATTTCTAGAGATTGCATAAAGATGTAAAGTCTTATTTTAAGATTTGCTTAAAGCTTTTTAATTCCAGAAACACATTTTCCTTTGAAAGAATAAACCTTTGTGTCACAAAGCAGAGATGCCTGTTAGTCAGCTTTCTGGGTTCTGCAAGTTTGTAGATGAAACATCCAACTTTTCTTGTATTGTGCAATACCATGCCCAGCTGACTCTTGATAAAGATTCATTTATCCTTTTTACACTGATAAGTATAGTCTATATGGGATAAACTTCTCTCAGCTCCCATGAATAGAACCCAGTACTGCTAATGGAAGTTTTGTGCATAATTGTGGAGGTGAGTAGGCATTGATACAATCCACATTTAGACTTTCACAGTTATTTTTATTTAGCTGTCTTGAGATTTCAAGGATGATGTTTCTTTGTCCCCAAATGCTGTTTGATATTGATTGTAGGTATTTGGTGATGGGTCTGACTGAGGTTGTAACTTTAACAGGTGTAAGTATTTCTTTCCTCTGTTTCAGCTGAGAAGTTTTGAGAGTGAACTATTCACAGCCATTAAGAGACCTCCAATTTAATTTCTCATCATGCTTATTCTGTAGTTCACGTTAAGTCCAGAGCACTGAGAACGGAACGAGTGGACTCTCTAGACATCAGATAGTTGGCTATGGTATTGACCATGGCATCTCAGGATTCCCAGAACTTCTTCCAATCTTTCTCTTCCTGGATATCGCGAGTTTATGAAGCTCTCCAACAAGCAGGGGAAACGTTATCAGCTCCACTGGTGCATTTAAGCAAACAAGACTCTAAATTGAGTGACAAGTTAGACCAGGACTTAGATGATATTCAAATTCAAGAGACTCATTTTGAAGATGAAGAACAAGACAATGATTGGAGCCAAGAAGATGCAAATGGCTTGTTTCTTGAAGAGGATCATTTATCATGTTGTAATACTGATTTGCAGGACTCTGTCCAAATTTCAAGCCCCAGACTTAGCCAACATGCAAAGGACTCATATTCCATAATATCCCAATGGTCCAATCAGACCCTGAATGACCCAAAGTCCCCACATGTGCTTTCTTCTATTGCTGAGGAAGAGTATCACCTTGAAAAGCAAAGATGTGGCCTTCAACACAGCTTTGACAGCCAGCTTCCTGGCACTTTAGAAAAAATTAATGGAAAAAAGCAAGGTAAGCTAGCCAGTATCATTTTCTCTGAATTCTTCCAAATGGCTTTTCTACTTATTTCATTTCAGCTATTTTTTAGTTATATTGATCTTATTTCTCTCTCTCTTATACCTTACCTCATACTGGCTTCTGACTGAGAGATAAAATCTGTTAAGAATACTTTCAGTGCATAAAACTTTGGAAGATCCATTTTGTGAGCTCCATATTGCAGAACAATAGTTCTGAGCAATTGAAATGCTTAAAATGAATCCATGGATTCCATTTGAGAAGCCCCTTGTGCACATGTCATGCTTTTAAAAATATCTTTTAAAAATGTTCTTTTTTCCCTCTGGGTTAGGAATTTCTAGATGTTACTATATTATTCAGTGTGAAATCCTGTGCAAAAAGCCATACTTGTTGAAGAATTTTTAGTTTATAACACTCCAAGAACACTTCTCACAGTGTTTCATTGAGATGTGATGTGAGATGACAGTAGATAGGAAATCTTTGAAATAGGAATAGCTTCATTTTCTTTCAGCCTTGCGCGATAAGGACACATTTAATAAAAGCTGCCTATGAAGCTTCATGCTGTCAGAGCTGAGCGCATATTGGGCCTTCAATAAATGCATAATGAATATGATAACAATATAATTAACTCTGTGAAAGTAGCTGTCCTCAGTTCCAGCATTAATTTCTTATGTTTCTAATACTCTAACCCGAAGTAAGGACATTCCACTTGGTTAAGGATGGAAGCAATGATATGCATAGAAGGGGGTTGGGATGTGTTTATAATGTATAGCTCACATGGATTAGTAGGTAATTAATGATATACCCAGAATCCTTTATTCCTTTCTTGTTGGAGGGAGCAGACTTTTCAAGGATACCTCCTAGTCTCTTCATCCATTTCCAATGTTCCTCTTAGCTTTATCTTTATAGAAAAGTATCTTGTTCAAATACACAAAGTCTTGTTATAGGAGGAAGCATAATTTCATATTCCTCTTATAACACTTTTTGATACCCTTTCTCAGATTAAAGAATGAGATCCTAGAATGAACTGTTAAAAATGAGGTAGTCTGATATTGTTTCTGAATCTAATAATCTAAAGTCATCCCAATTTTGAGTCTTTTTAAATTATCTGTAGTGATCCATTTAGAAGTATTTGGGCAAGCAATAGGATTTCTTAGATTTGAGTTGAAATTCTACCCAGATTTTCAAAAATTCTCGCCCAAGTTGAAATGTATTTGAAATTAATGTGAATCTGACTCAAAAATACTTAACACTGGTTTTGTAAATTTTTATAATGGTATAAGCTAATAGTAGGAAATCAACTTGTTCATTTGTCCATTTGGGAGATATTTATTCACTAACTTATAATCCTAAAGGCAAGAACCTTCCTAGATTTGTCTCTGTATTCTTACTGTGAGCATAGTGTTAGGTGTATAGTAGGACATCAGATAAAGACTCATGATGGAATAATGACAAGGAAAGCTAACAATGCCAACAGGGAGGTACTGCTGTTGTTCTCACTTTGTAGTTGAGAAAAGGGACACTTAGATAGTTTGAAACAAGATCTGCACTTAGGAAGCTGCAGAGTTTAGGCAGTCTGATTCTAGAATTTACATATAAATACACTTTCTCTTTTTTCCTTTTTGAAAGTATAATAATTTACATATTATTAAATTCATCTTTAGTGTACAGTTCTGTGATTTTTAAAACAATAGTCCTGTAACCATTACCACAATGAAGGTATCAAACAGTTCTATTAGCTGAAATTCTTTACCCATATCCTGCTGTAGTCAATCTTTTCCCCTACCTCCAGCCCCTGGCAAGCACTGGGGACATTTTTATTTCCATTCTTTTGATCTTTTCCAGAACATCATAAAATGGAATTATGAAGTTTATAGCCTTGAAAATTTGGCTTCTTTCACTTATTATAAAACATATGAGATTATTCCATGTTATTGTGTATTTTAATAGTTTGCCCTTTTAATTGCTGTGTAGTATTCCATTAGATAAATTTTGTTGATTGATTTATCAGTTGAGGGATATTTGGGTATCTCCAGTTTTATTTCCTTTCCAAAATTACCTATCATTTATTTTTCTTGACTGATTACTTTGAATAGGGCCTCTGTTATCATCTTAAAAAAGAACAGTAACTAATGTCATGTGTATTTAAAAAGAACAAATAAAAAAAAAGAGTGGTAAGATTGGATATCCCTGCTTTGATATTAAACTGAGTATAGAAGCTCTCAGTCTTTCATAACTTAGTGGTTAGGTTTCTGTAGCTGTTTGTTGAATGTTGAAGTTCCCTTCTGTTCAAGCTTGCTGAGAGCTTTTGATCAAAAAAGAATGTTGAATTTTGTTTAATGTTGTTTTGCATCTATGGGGATGATCACATGATTTTTCTTATTTAATATGTTGAAATGAATTACATTGATTAATTTTTGAATGTTGAACCAGTCTAGTACAGCTTGGATAAAATCCACTTGCTCTTGGTATATTGTTACTCTCACTTATTTCTGAAATTATTTTGCTAGTGTTTTGTTGAGAATTTTTTCATCTATTTTCATTAGGAATATTAATCTGTAGTTTCTTTTTCCTATTTCTTTATCTGGTTTTGGTATCTGCATGATGCTGACTTCATAAAATGGGTTGTGAAGTGTTTACCTTTCCTATAATTCAGACAAAATTGTTGAGAATTATTGTTACTTAAAATTTTTTTTAGTTGTAGATGGACACAGTGTTTTATTTATTTATTTTTATGTGGTGCTGAGGATTGAACCCAGTGCCTCATGCATATGAGGCAAGCACTCTTCCACTGAGCTACAACCCCAGGCCAAGAATTATTATTTTATTATTTTTAAGGCTTGCAAAAAAAAAAAAGAAAGCAAAAAAGAAAAGAAAAAAAATTACAGTAGGCTTCTCACATGAAAATTATACAAGTCATGAAATGGTGTCTTTTGTCCACTCCTAGAATTTTTCAGTGAAAACTTTTGAGCCTGGAATATTCTTCATGGGAAAGTTTTGAAATGGAAATTTAATTCTTTAATAAATATAACATTATCTGAGTTATTTCTAAGTTAGTGCTTTTTTTTTTTTTTTTGTGGTACCGGGGATTGAACTCAGGGGCACTTGACCACTGGGTCACATCCCCAGCCCTTTTTTGTATTTTATTTAGAGACAGGGTCTCACTGAGTTGCTAAGTGCTTCCCCATTGCTGAGGCTGGCTTTGAACTCGCGATCCTCCTGCCTCAGCCTCCCAAAGTGCTGGGATTACAGGCGTGCGCCACCGCGCCCGGCTAGTTAGTGCTTTTTAAGAGTTTTGTTTGTTTCCTCTATGAACATACTACTTCCTTACTACCCTCTTAATGTTTATGGTATTTATAGTTGTTTATCTCTTTTTTTTTTTGATACTGGAATTTTTTTGGGATATGTCTATTTCCTAAGGAACTGTATTTTGTTTTCATAATTTTTTCCTTTTGATTTCATTCTATTAGTTACTGAGAGTAGTATTCAAGTCTTTAACTCTACATGTGGATTTGGCTATTTCCCTTTTTCATTTCTATTAGTTTTTGCTTCTTGTATTGAAGCTTTCTTGTTAAATATACACATTTTAGAAAAATGTGTTCTTGGTGAATTTACATCTTTGTTATTTTGTGATATACCATTTTATCTTTTAATATTTCTTGTCCTAAACTACTTTGATGTCAATGAGGCTGCCCCAGTTTGCTTTGATCAGTGTTGGTATGAACAGTGTTTTTTTCCACTGTTCGATTTACACCTATTTTACATTTATGATGGATACCTTGTATATAGCATAGAATTAAGTCTCACTTAATTGTCATCCAAGATGACAATGTTTCATTTTTAATTGCTGTGTTTTAACTGTATGTAATTATTGATATTATTGAATTAAAATCTGCCATCTCTTTAAAATATTTTTTTAGTTGTTGTTGATAGACTTTATTTTATTCATTTATTTATATGTGGTGCTGAGAATCGAACCCAGTGCCTCACACATGTCAGGCAAGTGCTTTACCACTGAGCCACAATCCCTGCCATCTTGCTAGATTCTTTTCTGTTTATTCCATCTACTCTTTGCATCTTTTATCTGAATTTTTCTGCTTTCTTTTGGATTTGGGGTTTTTATAAGTCTATTTCATATCTACTCCGGCTCATTAACGTCTGTGTAATGATCACCATAGGATTTCAACATCTTAAGCGAAATCTATCTTGAAATAATGTGCTATTTCAAACTAGTATGAAGATGCTCTGAGAGTGTGCTCTGGATTCTTCCTGCTGTAATTTATTGTATTTATGCCAGATGTTTTTCCTGTGCACATGCAGCAAACATACAATACATTGATGCTGTTTTGCTTTTGGCTATTTTTTAAAATCTCAGAATGATGAGAGTAAGAAAACATCTTCATGTTTATCTCATTTATGTAATTTGAAACACTTTTTATTTTGACTTTTCTAGAACATATAGATGCCCCTAATACATTATCTTGACTTTTTTTTGAATTATATTTGTTATTTACTTTCAAAAATTGTTTTTACTGTTTTTTTATTTATTTACCTTCTTTTATTCAACTTGAAGCTGTCTTCATTTTAACATTTCTTATATATATGCTTGCAATGAATGATCTCAGATTTTGTTTGAAAAAATATTTCTCATTTATTTAAAAACCATTTAGCTAAGCATAGAGTTCTGGTCTATAGTTATATTCTTCCAGGACTTTAAGATTGCTGTTATAGCTGGGCATGGTGGCACCCACCTGTAATCCCAGAGGCTTGGGAGTCTTGGGAGGATCAGAGGATTGTGAGTGCAAGCCAGCCTCAACAAAAGCAAGGCACTGAGCAACTCAATTTTATTTAGAGATCCTGTCTCTAAATAAAATACAAAATAGGGCTGGGGATGTGGTTCAGTGGCTGAGTGTCCCTGAGTTCAATCCCTGGTACCCCCCCCCCCCCCAAAAAAAAGACTGCTATTAACTGTTTTATGGCTTGCATAATTTTCATGTCTGCTATAATTCTTATCTTTATTTCTTTGTCTATAATATGTCTTTTGTTCACTGCAGGGTTTTGTCTTCATTTTTGTTTTTTAGCAGCATATTTCTGGGGTATACATACATGTATGCACATACATGCATAGGAGTATATGCATATGTTCTAGTATTTGTTTTTGTTGGTGTTTTCTAAGTCTGTTGGGTATATCAATTTAGTGAAAAAGCCCTTTTGACAATTTTTGGTTATAATCTTTTCAAATATTTCTTTATCCCATTCTCTCTGACTCTTCCTTCTGGTAATCCAATTCATGGGAAGTATATAGTATCTCAGCCTGGAAATAGGCCAGCATTTCCTAATGCTGGGCATTTAGTATGAGTGGGTTGAGTTAATGTAGGCAGAATATGAGTTGTGTTTGGTTTTGTTGTTGTTGTTATCCTCAGTGCAATACAGATTTTAAATTCTTCTATTACAACACTGCATTTAGAGTGGAGGCCTGTTTGCTGTAGCGTTTTGTCAGAGCATCTGTCTGAGCAAGCAAGTCCTTTTGTCCTTTCTCCTCCTGAAAACAGCTGTCTCTTCTTAATTTTGTGATTATTTGGTTGCTTTATGGCCTTGTATCTCCAACAGGTTTAAGCAAATGTGTCATTTTACAAATTATCTGGATTTTGCTGTTGTTTTAAAGAGGGGGTGCATTATTTCCAATTTTCTATATCTCAAGTGGAAGCTGGAATCTAGAACTTACGTACTTTTACAGTCTAAGACAGAATTGAATTGAATTGGACATTCTTATTAGGTAGAATGTTTGAACTGAGGGATAAATGAATAAATAAGATATTTGACATTCCATTAAAGAGCTCTGTAATGCACAAGAGATAGAAGTAGCTAGTTCGATTAAAGGGTTTGGAGAAAGTTACAATTAGTATATGGCAACTTTTGAGATAATTCTGCCCTGAGGTGCCAGGTAAAGTTCCACAGAGCAGATGATAAGGGAAGGCACAGCAGGAGGATGAGTCAGGATGTAATAGATGAATAGAGGGAAAGAGACATTCCAGTGGGAGGAAATGGCATGAATGCTGACATGTGGACAAGGCTGACGCTTCCAGGGATGTGCCATGAAGGTGGAGCTCAGGCTGCGGTTGAGAAGGTATTTGTTTTCTGTGTGAGAGTTTAGCCTTTATCCTCTAAGCAGCTGGGAATCTCAAAAGTATTTTAATCAAGAGTGATACCAAAAAAAAAAAAAAAAAAAAAAGGCTCTGTTTTAGAAGAACAACTCTAGCATCAGTTTGGAGACTAAATTTAAGGGAAGAATATATGATTGGGAGCTAATATAATAGCCTGTAAGAAGAAACCCATGTAAGACAATATGAACCTATAAAGAACAATAGCTGTCATTATTTTGTCATTGTTCCACCAAAACAGAATCTCAGAAAAAATACTTTGACATGACTCTAGCATGTGATAGCATATCACCTTGTTACTGCTAGGTGGAGGTAGGTCCAGGTTCCCCTCTTAACCTGCTTGACTCTTGAAGGGTGTGTTCCTTATTAAAAGAAGGTTAGTTTATATCTTTATATGGTTTCCATTGACTCTGAGGTGGGTGCAACCTAATAACCATGCTAGTTAAAGTCTCAGGTCTCCACTAGACCTTCCCAGACACCACCTAAGTGGGGAGTGGGGGGGTACCTCATTACTTCCAGGTGGGGTTGGAAGACCTGGGTCCCCATTTGGTCTCTACTGACACTGCTGGGATGGAGGATGCTTATTATTGGCCATGAGAATGGAAATTCTGGTTCCCAACTTGGCTTTCTCCTGCATCCCCATGGAGGGTCCTGGGGACCTCATTACAAATGGGTGAGGGTGGATGCTTAGCCCTGCTATATGGTTTCTGTGGTCATGGGTGAGGGGCCATAGTTTTCTGTGCTCTTTGGCTAGAATAGAGCAGCTGCTGTATAAAATGTTCTGCCTTGACAGGCTGCACCTTTCCTGGTCCTTTGGGAGAGAAGAGCAAGCTTTTCTTGAGGCTTCTTTTGTCTGTGCCCACTGGTATTTTGGGGATGCCAGCTTAAAGAAGCTAAAGAGCTTCAAGTCTGGACTACATGAGGTAAAGAATCCAGGGACCTCACCACCGTGTTGCTCTTCAAGCATGAAGGTGCTAGCTTGAAGGAGCCCTAATTAGGAAGGGCTGTTGCAGCTAGCTGGAAGCCATGGGTTCCACCTGATATGTATGTGACGCACCTGTAGGCACCTGCAAAGCTGAAGGTATATAACCGGGTGAAAGCGGTCCGAGTTAGGAGAACGGAGAATTCAGTCAGTCGGGCAGTCACTCGGTCGGTCAGAAGAATCAGAGCGGCCAGAACGTAGGCAGAGCGGTTACAGAAGAGAAACCAGATAGAAGAAGTAATGACTGGTCAGAGTTAGGCCGAGGCTCCCAAGGAAGACAGAAGACAGAAGAAAGAAGAAGGAAGAAAGAAGAAAGAAGCAAGAAGCTCTAAAAAATAATCTTCCTCTAAGCTCTATCTTTCTTTCTCTCTAAGCTAAGAAGACAAGAGAAGCTAAGCTCTATCTTTCTTTCTCTCTAAGCTCTAAGAAAGTAGAAGTAAAAGTAGTAAAAGCTTAACTCTGCCTCCGAGAATTTTCCTCCCGTGGCGGCGCCGTGGCTGGCCGTGACAGGCAGCTTACAAATGGTGGTCCGTCCGGGGCTCGGCAGGCAGAGAAGAAAAGCTAAGAAATAAGGAGAGCAACGAAAAAGCATAGCCTCAGACTCAGTTGAGACCAGCAAAAAGAGTAGTAAACAAGAGAGCAGAGCCTCTGACTCAGTTGAGGCCAGTTAAGAATTAAGCTGAAGCAGAGTAGCCAGCGAAAAGCCGAAGCGAGCCGGCCAAAAGCTGAAGCAGAGTAGTCGGCGAAAAGCCATAAAAAAAAAATAGAGAAAAAGCCTTGAGCTTTAGTATAAAGAAAAAAGCCATGAGCTTAAAAGAAAATAGAGAATTAAATAGCATGGTAAAAACCATGCAGAAAAAAAGCCATTGAGCTTTGGCAAGAAAGCCATAAAGAAAAATATAGAAGGAAAAAAAAAAAAAAAAAAGTCAAAGCCGCTTATACAATTGTGCTTAACTAAGTGCGTTAGCTGCTCCTCAGCAGTAGACTTCCTTAAAGCCGCAGCACCTTCTCAAAAAGGGCTCAAATATCCACCCTTTCAAAAATAAAAGGTGAAAAGCTAGGTAGGGACAAGAAAATAAAAGAAAATAGAGAAAATAAAATAGAGAAAATAGAATTAAAGCACCTTTTTAAACTAAAGGGAAGGAATATGAAGGAGCCCTAATTAGGAAGGGCTGTTGCAGCTAGCTGGAAGCCATGGGTTCCACCTGATATGTATGTGACGCACCTGTAGGCACCTGCAAAGCTGAAGGTATATAACTGGGTGAAAGCGGTCCGAGTTAGGAGAACGGAGAATTCAGTCAGTCGGGCAGTCACTCGGTCGGTCAGAAGAATCAGAGCGGCCAGAACGTAGGCAGAGCGGTTACAGAAGAGAAACCAGATAGAAGACAGAAGAGAAACCAGATAGAAGAAGTAATGACTGGTCAGAGTTAGGCCGAGGCTCCCAAGGAAGACAGAAGACAGAAGAAAGAAGAAGGAAGAAAGAAGAAAGAAGCAAGAAGCTCTAAAAAATAATCTTCCTCTAAGCTCTATCTTTCTTTCTCTCTAAGCTAAGAAGACAAGAGAAGCTAAGCTCTATCTTTCTTTCTCTCTAAGCTCTAAGAAAGTAGAAGTAAAAGTAGTAAAAGCTTTACTCTGCCTCCGAGAGTTTTCCTCCCGGTTTTCGGTACCAGGTAGCTTACACTAGCTGGTCCACCTTCCTCTCTGCACCTTTCTATCTTCCTTCCTTCATTTTATATATGATGTGTAGAGTTTTTGGTACTTATGGAGGGGAACAGGGAAACGTTATGTTTACTTTATCTTCCTAGAAATGAAAGTCTTTACCTTAGTTCTTAACAACATCATGACTTTAAATCCTACCCACTTCTTTCAATTTCACAGTGACAATAAAAGCAATAGAAAATGGTGGAGGAGGCATGCATGTGGAGGGAGATATGGGGAGGGACATTTTTCGAGGCATTGTGTTATAGCCTCCCTTTATCAAATATACACTGACCACTTGCCACACACAGAACACTGTGGGAACTGACAAGTATACATGAGAAAATGAGAAAAGCCATAGGCCTCTCCCTCCGACTATTCAAAAACTTATATCATTTGTTTAATCTGTTCCAGAGGAAGCAACAATGTTTTTAATGCCCTGGCTCTTTGGTGGCAGTGGGAATTGGGATTGCAGCAAAGGCTTAGAATGAGACAGTCTCATTGGCCCAGTTCACTCACAGCTTTATGGATGGAGGAGCATTACTAAGTTGCCTCTAGGGAGCTTCCATTTTTCTCTCTCTCCCTGATGTGAAATAGCCCACTAATTCTCTCCAAATGCCTTATAGCCATTGAACGAAAGAAAGCTCTTGTTCCTCTCTTTCTTCAAAATATTTGAACACCCTGGGGGCCCTTACGAGACTAGGATATGTGACTGGACTCTCAGCTGTGTGGATGTTGAAACACCTGTGGGGTTCTTAAATTTTAAAACATTTATTTCAACTGCAAGTTAACAGTCTTGGAGAATCCTCGTGTACTCATTTCCCCCCTTTATACCAACGGGTAATATAGGCCTTCCATGTGGATTGCTTTGCAGTCTATTAAAGAGACGTATTTGGAGATACATGAGGGAAAGGCAGCATTTTAATCAGTGATTTATGTGCACTTTTTAAAAAGCCTTGTCAAGCCTGCTTTTCCCATTTAATCTTGAATTCTTTTCATAACGTTGTATCTTGATTTTATGTTCCTTAATGTGCCATATTTTTCTCCACAATAGATTTTAAGCTAAATTGGCCCAAAACAAGAGGGATGCTGAATGCTTTTTGTAACCATGGAAACATTTCTGGGCACTTACTGAGGACCTGGTTGCCAATAGTAATGTAACAGAGAAAATAGATACACTTCATTTAGCAGTTGCCGATGATTAAGAGGCAAAGCCTACTTATAGTGCCATCCCAAGATAGGCTTTTTGGTTTAAAGACCCAAATCCAAAACACTGACTTCTCAGTAGAGAAGCAGCTATGACACCTTTGATATGTTATGGGAAGGAGTTTTAATTGCTTTTTAAAATCATCTTTGTTTGCAGATTTTCACCTCAGACTTTTCTTTCTTTGTTTCTTTTTTTTTTTTTTTGAGGCTGTTTTTTAACCACATATATTTGTTTCCAAGAAATATGCTCACTATTTCCTGAAATAGCCTGCTAATGGAATTAATGTGTTTCAAGTACATTGGCATATAGAACTTGAGAAAAAATCTTTGGCTAGATGGAATGTATTTAAGAAGTAGAACAGCAGGTTTTGAAATTGGGGTGATGCAATTTGACTTTTCAACCAGGTTACTCTATAAGGCTAATGTAACATGGAAAGGAAAACCCCACAGTGCTCTTACTTAGTTGCTTTATAGATTTCAGGTATTTTGTTCTGTCGATATTCTTGGGATTGCTGGTGGTAGTTGAGACTGCATGGTATCAGACAATATAATGCAGTTGATCCATAAATCATGCAGTCTTTTAAAAATTTCTATAGGGCATGTTACAGTGTGGGAAATGCTGTTTCCTGCTTTTCATTCCTTTGCAAAACTAGATCTTTGCTTTCCCATTGCATGAGTGCTCTAAGAGTGAGCCTATGCCTAGTTAAATTTGTCTTCATTTATTAGTTTTGATTTGATAGCATTTGCAATCATGTTCCTTGGTTATTCAGAATTGTTCAGGGAAAAAGCTTTAATATTCTGATACAGTTTCAGAATCTGTTTTCTAAAAGCTTCATAAACTTAATTTCCGTGATATTTTGATTGCATGCTTTGGAAAAGCAAGGTATTAAGGAATATCTAAGAAGCTGGCATATACTTTTCAGATCCTTGACATTTAAGGCAAAGATATTGTTATTGCCATTGTTACTGACTTTTCAATTTTGGGTGGTTTTTTTAGAGGAAATTTTAGGGATGTAGCAAAATTTTATATGGACAGAAATTAGAAGATGTAATTTATGCAAACGATCAAAGTCTGGATTCAATGTTTACCTTAACTCCTGTGTGTTATTATGATAGAATACTGGGACATTTTAAAGGACAGGTTTGAAATGAGAAAATAAAGTCCTTTTTATATTTTCCATTCCTGCCATCATTAGAAATGGATTAGAAGAAATAGGCAGTTATACTCTAAATAAGCTTAAATCCCATTTTAACAATTCCCAAGAGATTGGAAATTATTCTTTAATAATGGAATCACTTGACATTAAAAAAAAAAAAAAAGAAAAGAAAGAAAAGCTCAGAAGTTTTCCTTGCCCTTGAGAACGTAATATAGCCAGGGGTAGCATTTCAATTATCCAGCTTAGAAGGGGGGAGGGAAAGAGCCAGGCAGGAGCCACAAACTTAATCAGACCTTATTTATCTTGTTTCTTCTTGCTAAGGATGATTTTTACCTGTGTGTTTGTGTGGTATTTACTTATTTTTAAATACCATGGAGATATTATCCTCTTCTCTTCCATTGTCCTTTCTTTGTAAATCCCCTTTCTGTTTGCTTGGCACCCCTTTAAATCCACTCCTGAGGAGAGAGAGTCTTTTTTTCTAAAAAGGAGTCTTATAATGGGAAGAGTTTCTGAAATATGATTTAAGTTTTACTTTTCTTTGCCCTCCTGTTAATTATGCCAGGGGAGGGGTCTAGGTCATTGCTAATGGAGTTTTGAGTGCCATTTATATTTCTTAGCTTTTAAGTTCATGAAATATTTCAAAAACCTAGAAAAAATAGAGTAATTCATATATGTAGTCACAAATCTGTCTTCAACTTTGCTAAATCTTAACATTTTTTCATTTTTAATTCAAATTTATTTTAAAGAAGCCATCTAGGACAGACAGAATTGAGGTCCCCTGGAAAGTACTATTTGTCATTTTTCTCTTCTCTACTCACTAGGGGTAAATAAAATCTATTTGGGGGTTATGATTCTCATTATGTTTTCATTCTTTTGCTTGTAACCATATGTATCTATAAACTACATTGAACAAAATTTTGCATGTTTTAAAACTTTATACTAATGATATAAGATGGGACATTGTATTCTGCAATTTGGTTTTTCTTGCCACTCAATGTTACACTCTTAGAGTTATGCAGATTTGGTTGATGTTAACTCTACATAGTATTGGACTGTATTAGTAAACATTCCATGTATCCATTTTTATTCTGATAAACACTTGTCTCCAAATTTTCACTATTACCAATAATTATGTAACATATCATCTATCCCTTGAACATACATAACAGAGTTTGTTTATATGGAGTATATGAAGAAAGTCCTATTTCAAATCCCTTTCTTAAACTAGGTCATTTCATCCCTAGTTGAGCTTCTTTTTATACATTTCCTTTCCCTCCTCTGCTTTTTCTTGAGATAGTTCAAATTGGTTCTTTTTCCCTGTAGCCAAAAGACTCACAATCAATAGTATATTTAAAGCATTTAAAAGAATTTAACTACTAGAACTTGTCTATGTTTTCCATAGCAAATTTAAATAATTAATAAATTACTGAGAGCATGAGACAGTGATACCAACTATTAGGGGATTACAGGTTCTTTTAAATTTTAATGAAAGTTATAAACTCACATATCCAGAAAGATACATATAGGATATATAAAAAAATTATAATGAAACTTCATCCAAGTTTATAAGATTAAATTTATAAAATCTTGGTTTACATGGGGAAACTAGCGACGGTATATCCCCGAGTTGCTGTAGTATGGATTGGGAATGTTCCCCAAGGTGCTTGTATTAAAAGCTTGTGCTCTTGCTCGGCACTCTTGGGAGGTAGTAGAGGGGGGACCTAATAGGAGGTCTTAGGTCACTGAAGGGGATAGTAGGATCCATCCCTTTTTCTTCTTTCTCTTTTTCTGATCCTCCATGAGATAAGCAAGTTTGCTCTGCCTGCCTTAGGTCCCTCCCCATGACATCACTCCTCATTACAGGCCCAAAAGCCCTGGGGCCAGACAACCATGAACTGAAACTCTAAAACTGGGATTCAAAATACACTTTCTCTTTACCAGTTGATTATTTCATGTATTTGTTCCAGTAACAGAAACCTAACAGACATAGGAGTCAACCACTATATCATTTCATTTGCAATTTGACTTTTCTGCTAAGAAAATAAAATGGGAGAAATGCATGAGAATCTGTGATGGTTCTTTAACTGTTACCTCTCAGCCCATGTTCATTCTTCTGTGTCCTGATGTGGATATTGGAGATAGAATTCTGCAAATATACATAGTTTTCCTTTGTGAACAGGCATTCTCCTTTGTTGTACCAAAAAAGAACAGTAAAGGGATATTGAAAGACGAAAGAAGAGGGACTTCCTGTTTTACTCATTGCCCCTATTCGTGGTACCCCAGCACAGCCCTTCATGCTGCTATCAGCAGTTTAGGTGATGGTCTCCAGCTTCTTTCAGTATTTCAGGGCTGAGAAAGCAGTCAAGGTTATCACAAACTCTTAGAACTAAGAGGTGAGGTGAATCCCTACCGATATGAAGCACGGACATCTGAGGAAGGGCATCACCTGGCTGCTGCTGATAGATCAGGAGCTAGTCTTTCAACTTCTTTCAGCATTCAAGAACCAACCTCATTGAAAACCCAGCACAGGTAATAGAGCAAAACAACCAGTGTCCCCTTCTGAGTTGTCTGAGGCTTTATCTCTGTGAAGCTCTTCTTCTGATTCCAGAGGAAGTTTCTTGCGGGGAAGGAGAACAATTACGAAGCTGAAACTTTAAGCATTATCTTCTCAATCTGTAACATCAGAGCCTATTTCAAAACTCAAGTAAGAATTTCAACTTTTTCTAGAACTACCTAGTTTTTATTGTTTTGATCCTGCAAAAAGCAGCCACTACTAAGCCTAGCTACTGAAAGTTGATAAATTGTTCTCCAGTTTTTAGATCTGTAACAATAAGCAGTTATTCTTGTTGGAGTCTGCATTAGTCAGCTCTTAGTTATGAGACAAAATTCCTGAGGAAAAAACAACTTAAAGGAGGAGAGTTTGTTTGTTTTGGCTTATAGTTTCTGTCCATTGCTTTGGACCTGAGATGAGGCAGAACATTATGGAAAAATTGTGGTAGAGGAAAGTGCCGACTTCACGACAGCCAGGAAACAGAAAGAAAGAGCAGATAAGGAGCTGGGAACAAGATATAACCTTCCAAGGCACACCCCTAGTGACCCATTTCCTTCAACTGGGCCTCACCTCCTTCAGTTCCATCCCCTTCCAATTGTGTTATCAAACTATCAATAGAGTGATCCACTGATAATATCAGAGCCCTCATAATCCACTCACTTCTCAAAAGCCCACCTCTGAACATTGCTGAACTGGGGACCACACCTTCAACATTTGAGCCTTTGGGGGACACTCCAGATCTAAACCACAACAGTCTCTGCTAGAGCAGTTTGGGCATGAGCCACCGTTTCTTATCCTTGATAAAATGGCACTGAGGCACTATTGCTTCTGTCCCCAGAAATTTACTATTTGCACCACTGAACTGAACTCAAATTTTATTGAAATTTCTCAGTTTCTTATTATAAGCAAAGACAAAGAAGGGGGTGACCTTTCAAGTCACTGGTAAATCTAGGAGAAAATATGGTCTCATGGGTGTTTTACCCAGAAGTTCCTATGTTATCTTTGGGACCTGATTTCTTTCCATGTATTCCCAGTTTCTTTACTCGCCTTCCATTTCAGTTGGCTCCATTCTCAAGCTCCATGCGTAGTGAGATGGCAGTCAGACGCTCCAGGTTTATATCCTCCTGAGGTTAAACTACATTGGAGAAAAATACATACACTTTGTGTATGTTAAAAATAAATACAAAATCGTGGATTTTTGTATTAATTCACTGGATTTACTTGGTTTGACTTTGAATTATGTAACCAACATTAGCAATCATGGAAGTTGGGTACATAGGATGAGTTGATTGGCCAGATCCAAGTCATATGCTATTTCTGGAGTTGGGAGTAGAAAAAACTTTACCAGAAACTTGGGTTGAGAGTAAAGGAAAGGTACTTTACCAGAAGAAAATCAGGATTTCAGAAGTTGGAAGAATAGATGTTGATGGCAGAAAACAACAGCTGTGTTAGAGGAGTAGCCTTTCTTGGATGTCTCAACTGCTTTTGCACTGCATGTTGATTACAAGCCTGGATTTCTTGTGTTATCACATATGCCATGTCACCATAGGTGCCTGAAACACCTGCTTCTGTATGCTTATGGATGTGTGTCTGCCAATAATCTGGTAAAGCATATTTCATTTGATGCCATGCATCTGCTGTCACTGCTGATTTAGATCATAGCTTCTCTCCCTGAATGTTAGAAAATCTCCCTAGCTCATATTTTTAGACTGGTGTAACTGTATCTATGGCTGCATAACACATTACCACAAATGTAATGGTTTAAAAGAATGCACATTTGTTTTGCAGTTTTTGTGTATTAGGAGTCCAGGCATATGTTAACTGAAACTTTTGTTCAGGTTTCATAAGGCTACAGTCAAGGTACAGCTGGGCTGCATTCTTATCTGGAGGTTTGACTGCGGGGGAAAATCCATTTCCAAGATCTCTCAGGTTGTTGGAAGAATTGATTTTCTTGCAGATATAGACTGAGGACTCTAGTTGCTATTTGACTATTGGTTGGAGGCCACCTTCAACTCCTGGAGGCTGTTTGCAGTACCTAGAGGCCATCCACATTTCCTTCTGCAAGATGGTCACTTACTTTATCAAACTAGAGTCTGATAGCAAAAGGAATCTCATATTATATTATATAGTACAACTGTGCCATACTGTACTGATCAGAAGCAACTCACAAATCCCATCAAAGGGGAGGGCTGGTCTGCCTACCACATGTTCTAGATTGGCCATTTAAAAGTGAAGTGGAATTAAAGGTGGAAGCTGCTTAAATGCCTTTGTATGAGTTATTTGTTCTTATGTATTTCTTTTCTAAATGAGAACATGGTATTTTTATCATGATAGGCAACTGCTACTTTATTTTGACTATTCCACAAACATTATATCCAGAAACGATTCTGAAGAAGATTTTGGTTAGAAGCTAAACCCCTGGCCCCAAGTTGATTTTGAAATTGTAAAAAGTGCAAAGGGAAGGCAGACTTTGCAGGAAAACTCACCACTGGCCTGTGCTTTCTCTTGGAAAGTCTCCAAGATGAGAGACCTTGCCAAGAGTTCTTATTGATTTAGTAGATCACTCTAGATAAGGGACTTCTCGATTGCTAATAGCAGTAATAATAAAGGCAACCGTGATAGGTATTCAATAAATTATTGCCTTAAATACGTGCTAGATATTTTATGTACATTGTGTTCTTTTGATCATAATTTTTGAAGTATGTCCCGGGTGGTGATAGATTTTTACTTCTACTTTTAAAGGAAAGGCCAATAGTTTTAGGGAAGTTAAATAACTTGTTCAGTGTCCTTAACTGGTAGGAAAACAAAAACAAAAACACAAAAAATCCCAAATCACATGTGTCTGACTCAAAAGTCCCAAGGCATTTTCCTCATTGCGGCCGCTGTCCCCCAAAGGGTTAAAGCCCTCCCACCCCCACCCCATGCTTTTGCTACAAGAAGTCCAGCTCAACAGCAGTAACTGGCAACAAAGAAATTTCTTGGTATCATATTTCTGTCTGTGAACTTGTGTGTTCTTCAATTGAGTTTAAGGAATTCATGGGAAAATAGCTGTATTTGTTGTTTCCGTTTTCCTACCTCCTGCTTACTTCTTCACTCATTGAAATTTCTCTTCAATTCCTCTATTCCAATGAACACCCTCTTTTCAGGTTGCCAGTGGACCTGAATTGCTTAATCATAAAATCAGGCTCCCCCCTCCCATTTAAATTGACTTATTTTGGCAGTAAAAACCGTCAAGTGTTCCTCTCCTGAAACTCATTCCTCACCTGGGTTCTGACTCCTCTTGTCCTGGTTTTCCCTTTGTCACATCAAGTTGTTTCTTTTCATTCACCTTCTGCCAGTTTCCTAAATATTTTTTTCTTCCCTCATACATCTTTTTCCATGGCTTCCACTGCAAATTTCTGCCACTCATCTGGACCTCTCTCTTGAGCTATGGGCTTGGGTATCCAACTTCCTTCATGGGATGATATCACACAGTTACAATTCAACTTGTTTAAAGTCTCACTAATCATCTTCCTTTTAAAATCTCATTTATGAAAACCCAGGCATCAAAGTCAGATTAAAGGCCATCTCGACTCCTTGTCCCTTGCTGCTCCCCCATCCTATCTTTAGTTTGGTAAATATAAACCAAATCCTATTGATTCTGCCTTATCTTGTAATAAGCAATTTCTCTCTAGCTCCTCCACTACCTTAATCCAGTTATGCATCTTGTTCTGCTTGGCTTGTTGCAATAATGTCCTAACTGGTCTCTCTATTTTTATATTAGTTTCATCTCCTATCTTTACTCCAGGTTCCCCTCTGAAAGTTTATTTTAAACTCTGTATTATATTTCATATCTTTCCATACAAAAAGGTTTCAGCATGATTTCCTTTGAAAGATACTTAGCCTCTTATGATTTGGACCCACTGTCTTCCAGTATCCTGAAATACTAAGTGCATTTCCCACTGAAAACCTTCAGTTTCCTCTCCCAGCCCTTGTGGCTACCCAGTTAAATTGTAGAGAGTGTAAAGGGAAGGCAGACTTTCCTCACCATGCAAGAATCATCTCAAGCAGTATCTTCTCTAGGAAGTTTTCCCTATCTCTTTTCTAGCCTCTGTCACATTCCACACATTCCTCTTCCTTGCCTTTTTCTGGCAGTTAACTGCTTCCTCTTCAGTGTTATACCATACTGAATTCTCAGTAATAACAAAGATTTTATATTGCACTTAACTTTAAAAAAATTTTTTTTTAAGTAAGTGTGCCCATGCCAAGTTGAATGGCAGGGGCTTGTGCTTTAAAACACAAATTTTTACATTCCCCACATTTAGTGCAGCATCAGTTTTCATGAATGAAAAAAAAAATTGAGTGACTTAATGAACAAACATAAACCTATCTTAGCTGTCACTACTGGATCTCATCATCTTCAGCCTGTAAATATCCTACAAGTAATTATAGAATGCAGAAATTGGAAGAATGTTGCCAATGACACTCTCCAAGGTTCTTAACATTTTTTGACACTTTCTGTTTGCCTCAGGAAGACATAAGACAAAAATACAACATCTTAAGATTTGCCTTGACTTTCTCTATCCAGCATTTATGAGCACTTAAAAGACAAGTGCTATGATCTGAATGTTTTTGTACACCCATCTCCCCCAAGTCAGGTTGAAATCTACCTACCAGTGTGATGGTATTAGGAGCTTGGCCGTTGGGGACTGGATTAGATCTGAGGCTTTGCCCAAATGAATGGTATTCGTGCCTTTGTAAAAGAGGTCCCAGAGGACTGCCTTGCCTTGTCCTCAGGGCAAGTTGGCCCTCACCAGATGGGATGTGGTGAGATTTGGTAATCTGCTGATGCTTTTACCTTGGACTTCCCAGGCTCCAGAACTGGGTGAAATAAATTTGTGTTGTTGATAAGCCAGCCAGTCTATGGTATTGGGTTACAGCAGCCTGAATGGACTAAATTACAAGATAAAATGAATTGTGAATGTAATTGTATTGGCCTTCACTCTTAGTTGTTGTTTCTCTGAGATGTGAGGCAAGACGTATGAATCCTGCCTCTGAGATTAAGCCCCAGTTGTACAGGTGAGGCCACCGCAGCATCACCACACAGAGCAGCTGTGAATGTGTCCATTTCAGGCAACTTAGCTGTAGTAAAACCATTTTGATGCCTCCTGTGGCGCCATTCGATATGCTCTGGTGACATCTCTTGAGTATTCTCCAGGGACAAAAGATCAAGGGAGAATGACTCCTCTTTGGCATGGAATCTATGGAAATGAAGTCAGGATGCTTCAGTTTTGATGGTGGGCACAGCCCCAAGTCACTTTCACAAGTGGTGCCCCCTTGTTAAGAGGCTTTTAGCTAAGATGGGAGAGATGTTATATACAGCAGAGAGAAGGATATTCATTTTTCGTGTAGAAGAATCTTTGTTTTGTTAATCATTATTGAGCCTTTGAAATATTCAATTATATTTTTGCTTTAAAGTTATGTCCTGGAAGACAATGGAATTCCTGTCAAACTATAAATAATTGGCCCCTAAATGTGTTTCAAACGGCCACTTTAATTTTAGCCACATTAACTTTGTCATTATTCCTAATGTGCATGTGTGAGCTCCCCTGTAGATTGTAAACTCTTTAGAACAGGGATCATTGATTAATCGTCCAGATATTTCATCACCACTGTGTTTAGCACTGTGACTTTCATATGCTAGATTCATAATAACTGTTCTACAAATTAAGTTAGTGGGAAGGTTAAACTTCGCTGAGTTTCTGGCATGACTTTGTCAGGCAACATAGATGACTTAGGAGGATGTGTCAAAAGAATTCTTGGTGGCATGCTCTTTTGGCCAGATCTGTATTAAGGGGTTTTTAAATTGTGAGGATTTAAAAAATTGTGGGAGGGGCTGGGGATATAGCTCAGTTGGTAGAGTGTTTGCCTTGCATGCACAAGGCCCTGAGTTCAATCCCCAGCACCGCAAAAAAAAAAAAAAAAAAAAAAAAAAAAAGGGAGTGGGGAAAGTGTTATTCATCGAATAATAATAATAATAATAATAATAATAATAATAATAATAATAATAATAAATGCTTTAGTGATCCACAGTTCCATTGCAGGTGTCGTAAATCAATACTTTCTCCTGCTTAACTGGCCATTTTCACCTGGTCTCCTTTGCTTGACCTTCAACATCTCCCTGACCTCTACATGTCACCATGCTGTGGCAATCAGCCTTAGGATGGGTCTCTCTTCCCAGTGTCCACCAAATCCTAATCTCATTCATATGCCAATGAGTCTATACCCTACCCTTACACCATCCAAGTGTGTGTTTGCACTTCTACTTGGATATCTAGTGGGCATCTCACTTAATATGTCCAAATCTGAGTTCTGACCTCCTCTCAAATTCCTATACACCCCCAGTCTTGCCTATCTCTGAATAGCCGGTTAATTATTCTAGTTTCTCAGGTCAAAAATCTCAAGAGTCATCATCCCTCCCAACCACCCACACACATACAGACACCATCAGCAAATCACAGGGGCTTTGCCACAAGAATGTCTGTAGACTTGGGTGGTATCTTCCCACCATCACTGCTGTTACATGCTAACCTCCTGACTGATTTCTCTGTACCCATCATTCCTCTAATGTGGTCTGTTTTCAACACAGCACTCAGAATATGCCTTAAAAACTTATGTTCGAACATGTCATTCCTCTGCCATCAGGAATTTCTGACTCATTTAGAATAAAAGCCAGAGCCCTTGCAGTAGCTGCAAGGTCCTCAGTAATGGAGCTTTCTTGTCTCTCTGACCTCTACTTGTTAGCTCTGTTTCAGCACCTCTGGCCCCCTCTGCTCTTTTTCTGGGATTTAGCACTAGCTGTTTCCTCTGCATGGAATATTTGACCTCTACAAGTCTCCAGGGCTTGCTTCCTCACACCTATCAGGTCTTTCCTCAAATGTGCTTTTCTTGAATTCCCTGATCATGTGAATTTAACCAAATCTGCTTCTCTTCTCCAAGCACCCATATCCCTTCTCTGTGTCTTATTTTTTTCTTATTTTTCATTCCTTGGCCTGGTAGACCTGATTGCCCATCTGTCTCCAGGAGGGCAGGGATTCCCATCCATTCATTTCCCTGGTATCTACTAGTGCTTGCTTCATGGCAATAAATACTTGTTGAATAAATGAATGAACACCTTGTAACATTTTGTTTTTGGCCTACCTGCTTTCCAATGGTTTGGTCCGAGAGCATTCACAAATGAAGTGGCTAAGTTTGCCATGAGATGCTTTTAGACTTGCAATAAGTGGAACTAGAAGTTATTGAAATGTAAGGAGTGTGGCTTTATAATGTACTAGAAAGAAGTAGGCTAACACTTGAACAGAAGGAATAACATCGAAGCAATACAAAAGATTTAATTTTGAGGCTTAGATTTTAACAGACAACCTAGCAGAATTAGAATGTACCTATTTTTAAAAAGAATCTGGGAACATGGAAGAAAACAACAAATGGAGAAATTTTTTAGCCTTTTCTTCGTGGAATGAATGAGCCCCATTTTTTGAATTATCCCAGTTATTCATATGGGTGAAGACCCTAATCTCTGGAGCCACCTGAGTTCAAAAGTCACCACTGCTACTTTCTTTCTGTGCACCTTGTAGAAAAATAACCTCAAGAGGCCTCTTTTTTCTCACAGGGATAATAATACCTAGTTAAATGTGAGAATCTCTGCAAAACTAGGCACAGAATAGGCATGCAATGAATACATTTTATTTTTTCACATATTGCTACTCTTTTTATGTTTTTATGATCTTTTGCAAAATGAAAATTAGTCTAGATTCAGAGAAGATGCTTCCAGGTGTTTCTTTCTTCATGGGATACATTTGCAAATACCCCCAAGTCTTCTGCTAAGTACCTATTTAAATCAGGCAGTAGCTGGAATGGAATCTAATTCATGGGAAAACTCTGCCACTCTGTGAGAAGGGGTCCCAGTGTCTGTGTGTGTGGGGGTGGGGGGCACTGGCCTGTTTTCAGGGGCCCCTTGTGAATAAGAGATCCTTATCTTGTCATTTAAAAGTGATGTCAGGCCGTGTGCTGTGGGGCACGCCTGTAATCCCAGCAGTTGGGAGGCTGAGGCAGGAGGATCACAAGTTCAAAGCCAGCCTCAGCAATGGCAAGATGCTAAGATAACTCAGTGAGACCCTATCTCTAATAAAATACAAAAAAGGGGGTGGGGATGTGGCCCAATGGTCGAGTGCCCCTGAGTTCAATCCCTGGTACCCAAAAAAAAAAAAAAAAAAAAAAAAAATGATGACAGGACACCCAATTCTATGTGAATTCTATGTGGCCTGACCATAATCCCATCAAAGGCTGTTATTGCTGTGTGAAGCCTTGGAGATATGTAGCAGTGGGAAGAAGTCAAAGGGATTCTTTCTTTTTCTTTTATTTTTCAAATAAAGAAATACTTTCACTTTGCTCCCTAACTTGTTATTGATAATTTGGATTAGTAAAGAAAGTTGTCCCCCCTCCCCTCGGGTCACTTTGTATATTCCATTTCCTGAAGAAATTTTCCTGATAATCTTTATAGAGAGCTCATATTGAATCCTGAACCTTTATTTTGTGGTTCTTTATTTTAGTGAGTTGAAAAGAACTGTAGAGAGTCTAACACCTTTAAAAAAAACTCAATGATTTCATTTTCTTAAAGTGATTTTTTTTTTTAAACCTCCCTAATAAGTAAAAATAAATGCCACTTCACTTAAATTTTCTACAGATTTCTTTTTTTCTTACTGGTCTCCCTTCAATTTTTTTAAATTGTTCTAATTAGTTATACATGACAGTAGAATGCATTTTGACACATTATACACAAATGGAGCACAACTTCTCATTCCTCTGTCTGTACGTGGTGCAGAGTCACACGGGTCATGTAATCATCTATCTATCTATCTATCTATCTATCTATCTATCTATCTATCTATATGGTAATGTCTCATTCTACAGTCCTTCCCATCCCCACAGCCCTACCCCTCCCTTCACTGCCTTCTGCACGCAGATTTTTTTCTTTTCCTTTCTCCCTGTACCCTTAGCTAAAATTCCCTATAGGTACAGGGGGGCCTCCCAGAATCAAGCTGGGCATTTCTGAGTTTTAAATTCCTAATGGGGTCTGGATCTGTTGGCTTCAGTACTGGCTTTGTGCACCACGTGCATGAAATGGTATCCGTGCGGCCAAAAGTCTCAGGATGCAAGTAGTTTAAGAAAAAGTGTCTAGCAATGGTCAGCATCCATGATGCCATTCCCTTCTCATGGTTTTATTCATTATTAGGGGTTTCGTCTTAATCCCCCTCAAAAGAACTCATAACTATTAAGCAACTGTCATGTTTTGTAAATTTTTTTTTCCAAATATGCTTTCATTTAGAGTCAGCTGATCATGGGACGGGTGGTGATTGTTCCACTGTTTTTACCTGCAGAATCACTGCAGAAGGTGGGGTAAAATCCCAGGTTAACTTTATACAAAGTCTCATTTCCTAAGGCATCACTCTGAAGCAGGAAGATTCCACAGTGAAAATAAGCCAAAGAAATTTAGATTTGAGTTCTGGTCCAATAATATATTTCCTGTGAGACCACCGGGGAGTTGTTCTCACCAGAGTCACCAGTTTTCCCATCTACTCACCTCATTCTTGTATTTAGTACTGCATGCAAAGTATGGTGGTGTCTAGCCTATGGCAAGTTTCTAATGAGCACTAACCTTACAAAGTTTGATCAGTTAAATACTTCAGCTACATTTTCTTCTAGCTTTTTGCTATGGTGTGGAGAGGATTGGGAAGTGTTTTTGTTTGTCTGTTTGTTTTGAAAGGAGAATTGAACCTGGAGGCACTTTACCACTGAACTATATCCCCAGCTTTTTAAATTTTTTATTTCAAGATAGGATCTTACTAAGGGCATGTCTAAGTTGCTTAAAATGGCCTCAAACTTGCAATCTTCCTGCCTCATATTTGCAATGCTCCTGCCTTAGCCTCCCAAGCTGCTGGGACTGCAGGCATGCACCACCATGCCTGCTGATGGTTTTTTGTTTTTGTTTTTCATTTAATTTTTTAATCCCTTAGGAGTTCATTTTGTTATATAGTAGGAAGTGAAGTTCTAACTTATTTTTTTCCAGTTGGCCATATTTTACAAAATGCTATTTCTTGAGCAATTTCTTTCTTCTGCATTTTTTTTTGGTAAAGCTATAGAACTTCCCTTTTCCTTGAACAAATTATGTTTGTCAATCTGTTTCATTGATGCCATATCCAGTCCATTAGTTGTCAGTCAATTCTTATTCTGGTTTGTGGTCTGTCTGCTTTCTTTTCTTCATCTCTCTCTTTGTCTCTCTCTCTTTTTTCCCCTCCTCCTTGAAATGTAACTTTTAGCCAATCAAGTGAATACAAACATCTTTAAGGTTGCTTGGAGAATATTTATGTGTTTCTTTCTTGAAGTCACTAACACATCAAGTTAGAGACCAAAAATGGGTCCCTATATCTGCTTGCTAAGCAGTGTTTTAACTTCTGTCATCATAGATTAAGGAAATTTCTTTCTGTTCCTATCTTTTGTCATGAATGAGGAATAAAATTTATTATTTACTTTTTCTGCAGTTATTGACTTAACTATATGATATTTTCCTTCCTTTTGTCTTCCTGGGTGGATTACTTTTGTTGATTTTCAAAGGTTTAAACTAACTCTGCATTCTTGGAATAAATCCCAACTGGTTCTGATGTGTTTTTCTTCTTATTTTTCAAAGGGTTTGAGTTTCAAATATATTTGTTATGATTTCTGCATCTTTGTGCATGAAAGATATTGGCCTGTTATTTTCCTTTGTTTTAATGGCCTTTTCAGATTTTAGTATCAAGGTTATACTTGGCTTCATCATGTAATTTGGGCAGTGTTTACTTCTTTTTATGTTTTCTTATTATGCAAAGTTGGTATTGTTTCTTCTTAAATTGGGAAGATTTCATCAATGATGCCATCTGGAACTGGAGTTTTCATTGTGAAAAGAAATGAAATAATGATTAAATTTCCTTAAGAGCTAACAAGCAAGAAAGAATTATTTCTGACTTTCTTCTACCTTCCCATCTTTTCTAATGTATGAAATACATTACAAATATATTTAAAACTATAAATGTCCTTTAAAACACTGCCAGAGCTGCCCCCTGAAATGTTAATATGTTGTATTTTCCTTATAATTAAGTTCAACATAGTTTGACATTTGATCCAAGTGTTTTTATGATTATTTTTATTTTATTGCTTTCTAGTTTAACTGCACTGTGGCTGGAAAATATACTCTGGTGATTTTAATCTTTGGAATTTGATATTGATTGTAAGAGCCCTAATAAGGAGATAGCTTTGGAATTTGATATTGATTGTAAGAGCCCTAATAAGGAGATAGCTAAGATGGCGGCTAGCTGAGAGCCATAAGAGGTGTTTCAGTATTTTCACCTGCTATTCATGCATTTATCTAAGAATCTTTCTATGCCCGTGAACACTATGTGACGCACCTGTAAGTTTGAGCTGTTGACACGTGTATACTTGTTAAGGCAGAAAGTATTTAACTGGGTGAGGTTGGCTAGAGAGTGTGGTTGGAGTTGGAGAGGTTGTTGGAGCCAGAGAGAGAAGTTAGAGCAAGAATAAAGAGCCTATTCATTTTCCAGTCTGCTTCCGAATTCTTTCCTGCGGTATCGTTGCTGTAGGCGGTAATAGCTGCAGGCAGCAACAATTGATAATCATGCTTTTTATGGCATCTATTTTACTTTTAGTAAACATCCCATATTAACTTAAAAATAGTGCATATTAGGGGCTGGCATTTTTGCTCAGTGGTAGACTGCTTGCCTAGCATGTGTGAGGCACTGGGGTTTGATTCTCAGTACCACATATAAATAAATAAAGTAAAGGTCCATTGACAACTAAGAAAATTTAAAAAAAATAGTGCATATTATGTAGTAATATATGTGTATTTGTATTACATATGGAGAGATACACACATAAATGTATTAATGTGTGTATATATACATATATATATATATATATATATATATATATATATATACACCCACACATGTATAGAATCACATACTCAATGTTAGGGCAATTTGGTTAATTGTGTTTAATTTTTATATAATCTGATTTTCAGATTTGTGTATCAATTTTAGTAGGAAAGTGGTACAATCTTAAAGTATGCTTACATATTTTTTATTTATCTAATTTGAATTTATATTTTTATTTTTCAATGTGCTGGGAATCAAACACAGGGCCTTGTGCATACCTGGCAAGCATTTTATCACTGAGCTATATTTCAAGACCTAAAATTATATTATTTAGGATTTTCATGTCTTCCTATTGAATTGACCATTTTATCATTATGAAATATCCTTGTTTTGAATGATAATTTTTGCCTTAAAGTTTATTTTATTTTATTTGATATTAATATGACTACTGTATTACATTGATTATTATATACATGATAGAGTTTTTCTTTTCAGTTTTATCATGAAGTGGATCTCTTAGAAATAGAGTTTGGTTTTCTTTAATTTTATTTATGGCAATACTTATATTTTAATTAGAACATTTATTCCACATACATTTAATATATAACTGAAAAGCTATTGGAAGACAAAACAGACCAGTGAAATATTTGATTAATCTGAAAGTTAAGTGAGGAGATAAAGGAAAAAATAACATTCAGAAAGAGTAGAAAACAAATAGCAAGATGACTTAAACCCAATTACGACATCTTTAAAGGTATCACTGTATGTGGTTAACATCAGTTTTTATAAAATGTCTATCATAATTATTCTTTTTTTCTTCCATATATAATGTATCCTGTTTTCTCTGGTTGCCTTCTAGATTTTTTTTACTTTGTCTTTTTTTTTTTAGCAGCTTGAATACAAGGTCTATATGTATTTAATCATTCTGGATTTGGGTTCTCGGAACTTCTTAAGTAGTTTACTATACTTTGTTAATTTTGGAAAACTCTTGGAAATATCTAAAAATATTCTTGGTCTAGTCTCCATAATTCTACTGGAATTCCAATTTTGCCTATGTTATAGTTTTAGATGTTGATCATGGTTCTTGTGTGTTTGGTTCATTGAAGAAATGTTTTAAATTCTTTTTGTTCCTCTTTATGTCCAAGTAGAGGTAATTTTTATTGACTTGTTTTGAAATTTATAGATTCTTTCCTTGGCTGTGTTAAGTCTAATGCTGATTTCATTAAAGGGATTCTTCATCTCACAGTATTTTTCATTTTTATCATTTCCATTGGGTCCTTTTTTAGTTTCCATCTCTAAAATAACCTCACTTCATAGTGCAAATTATATACCATTTTGGTTAGTGTTTAATATACTCGTTATTTTAACTTCCCTGTCTCATAGTTTCAATATCTGTGTGACATTTGAGTCTGGTTCTTTTGATTGTTTTGTCTCTTGAAAGCATATTTATTTTGTGTGTTTGTCTGTTTTGTTTATTTATGAAATCCAAACATCTTGTGTTTTATATATATAGGTTGAGAATTATGGTGAATATTATTTATATTTTGAAATTGTCATGGCTTGTATTTTGCTAGGTCTTTAGTGTGAATCAAAAGAGCCAGGATTTGAGCTGGGTTTAGGTGTTATTATTGCTATAGTTAGCTTCTATGTACCACTGTCTCAATTCTTCTAGTCTTACCTTGGTTTGTATGATAGGGCTTGTTTGTCAGAGGACATTGCTCCACTTTCAACTTTAATTGTCTCCTTTGGTTTGCACATCACAGGTCTGATTCCAGGCTCTTGACATACTCTTTGCAGTAGACTCCTGTTCCTTGTGACTGACACTTGACTTGCTAGTCTATGGGCAGACTGTTGTGGTGTTCTCTGTTCTGGTACAGGTTTGGTCTTAGGAAAGTTATCTCCCTGGATTTCATAGGTGTGGCCCTCTCAGTATTTTTCCTCAGATGTAGGAGACATTTAATGATCTGGACCCAGGAAGTATTCCTGCCCCTCTACAGTGGTACAAGTAGAAGATTTTTTTCTGTTTCCTTTCCCTAGCTGCAGACGTATTCATTTGTGTCATAAAGCTAAGAGGATTATCTGTCTTTCTCCCAGTGACTTATGTGTCTTGTTTCCTAGGGAAGGTAGAGAAGGATCTGTGCAGACTTAATACCTTTTCCACCATGGCTGCAATTTCCTAAGTATGGAATGAGAGGGAGGCTTTCTTAGTCTTTCTCTCCGTCTCCAGTCTTTCTAACTAGCATCCAGTGAGGATGGTTGAGAAGAGTCTAGGAGTGTGGATTTCTACTGTGTAGGTAGCTCTTAAGTGTTATGCTCTTATGCTAACTCATACTTGGTTTTAAGCAGCCTGGCAATAATTTTAGCCTATTTGTTGGCTTATCAGGGGTCCAGCGTCTCTTTCAGGCAAGCAAGTTCTAGTGTCTTTATCTTTTGAAGATCTATGTCTTAGATTTTGGGTTAGTTTGTGCCTTAAAAGATAAACTCTAACATATTCAAGAAAAGTAATTTTGCAAATCTCTTTCCTACCTAACTCCCTTCCTTGCAGAGTAGGTAAAAATTTCTTCTAATGGTAAGAATGTTAAAATTACTTTAAAGAGTCAATATTCTTGCCAGGCACTGTGGTATGTGCCTAGAGGATCACTTGAGCTCAGGAATGGGAAACAAGCCTGGGCAACATAACGAAACTCTGTCTCAAAAACAAAAAAAAACAACAAAAACAAAAACAAAACAAAACAAAAAAAAACACAAACCAGTATTTTTGTATATTTAGCCAATCTTTGGTTCTTCATTCCTTCTACATTTTTATAATTCCTTATGGGATCATTTTCCTTTAGCTCTAAAATTCTATTTAATACTTCCTGTAGTGACATTCTGTTGGTTGTGAATGTTTCAGCATTTTTGTTTTTGAAATGTTTTTATTTTTGAAGTTTATTTTCACTAGATATAAAATTCTGAATTGGTAGTTTGCTTTTAATTTCACACTTTAAATGTATCATTCCATTGTCTTCCAACTTTCATATTTTGTGTTGAATATTTAGACTTCAGTCTTATTGTTGCTCTTTTGAAGCTAGTATGTTGTTTTGCTCTGCTGTTTTTATGAGTTATCTTTACTTTTGTTTTTTTAAGTGTTTTACCATGATATGTTTATGTGTGGTTTGCTTCTTATTTATCTTGCATATATGTTTTATGCTTTAATCCATTTTGGAGATATTTTGGCCACTATTCCGTCACATTCTTTTTTCTCATAGGATTTCTGTTGTACCCAGATACATTTCTAAGGTATTTGTACTGTTTTTTACAAAGTTTTTCTAAATGTGATTCAATGTTGGTAACTTCTGCTCCCCATTGTCTACTGTGCTATTGAGCAAATCAGTTGAATTTTTAATTCTTTAAAAATAGATTCTAGAGCTCTATTTAAATATTTGGCCTTTTATGTTATTAAATATATTAATCTTAATAATTTTAAAGTCCTTGTCTAATAATTCCATTATTAGAATCACTTGTGCTTCTATTTCTATTGTCCAATTATTTATTTGATTTGATTTGGAAAACCAAATTTACCTTAGGAGAATTTGACCTCTGACTTACATCTCCAGTGAACATGATAAAAGCTCTGCTTAGCTTTTCAACCTCATTGCTGTTAGTTTACTTACCCCATATGTACTGTTTAGGAACTGATTTTACTCATATTTTTGTAGGATGGTTATTCTAATAAAAGCTACCCCATCCTTTTTCTTAAAAATTGAATTATCTTGATTCTTTGTAAAGCTTGTCCTAATTACCCACTTTTCAATCAAACATCAGTATTCATTTTTAACCATGTATTGTCTTGCCTGTTGGATTCTAAAGTTCATATGGGAGACTATTTTATCCAATTCTAAAAAATTGTTTTATTAATTCTATATAGAAATTAGGGATAGCAATAATGTCTTTAATATATATATATATATATTTAGGAATCTGGAGTATTTTTCCATTTTCTCTGTGGCTCTTTCCTAAGTATCAGTAAAGTAGTTCAAATGTGAATAATACGTTTATGGTCAAAATAACTAAAAATTTTACATATTCTATGGGGATGAAGGAGGAAGGCAGTGGGAGTAGTGTAAAATAGATCTTGATAAGTAAAAAATAGCAGTATAAGCCACATCAATGTTTATAGCAGCACAGTTCACAATAGCTAGATTGTGGAACCAACCCTGATGCCCATCAGCAGATGAATGGATAGGGAAACTTTGGTATATATACACAATGGAACACTACTCAGCACTAAAAGAGAATAAAATCATGGAATTTGCAGGTAAATGGATGGAGTTGGAGAAAATAATGCTAAGTAAAGTTAGCCAATCCCAAAAAACCAAAGGTTGAATGATCTCTAAATTATAAAGGCAAGAGAGAGGGGATGAGAGGAATGAAAGAGCTTTAAATAGAACAAAGGGGGGGGGGAGGGAAAGAAGGGGGCAAGGGGATAGGAATAATGGCAGACTGAGTTATCCATGATTACCCTAAATACATGTATGAAGACACAATTGTTGTAAAAATACTTTATATAAAACCAGCAACTTGAAAAATTGTGCTTTTTATATGTAATGTGAAATGAAATGTACTCTGCAAACATGTATAACAAATTAGAATAATAAAAAATTTTTAAAAAGGCAGGGTGCTAGGCAACTCAGTGAAACCCTGTCTCTAAATAAAATACAAAATAGGGCTGGGGATGTGGCTCGGAGGTGAAGTGTCCCTGAGTTCAATCCCCAGTACCAAAAAAAAAAAAAAAAAAAAAAAAAAAGCAGTATAAATATACTTTAAAAATGGGGGTAAATATGAGAAGAATCAGTTCAAAGTTTTAGGTGTTTGCCTCTAAGGAGCAGAATTGAGAGGTGGGGCAAGGGACTGATATTTTCTTATTCCTCATTATGATGTATATGTATTATCCTTAAAATAAAAGTTAATAAAAGTTAGCCAGTCTTAAGCCTCTAGTAAAATTGATTAGAAAATACAGAGTTCCCATACATCTTCTGTTCTCGCCCCTCCCACTCCACCTTCCCCCCACTATCAGCATCCTCCACTGGAGAGGTGTGTTTGTTACAATTAGTGAGCCTGCCCTGTCACATGTTATTATTGCCCTAAGTGTACAGTTTACGTTAGCACTTGCTCTGGTTGCTATATATTCTGTGGGTTTTGACAAGTAAATAATGACACCTATCCATCATTATAATAACATATACAATACTGTTTTCATGGGCCTAAAAAAAGCGTTAGTGCTGTGACTATTCATCCCTTCCCCAATCCTTAGCAACCACTGATCTTTTTACTGTATCCATCGTTTTCTCTTTTTCAAAATATCATATGGTTGGAATCACACTGTATGTAGCCTTTCAGATTGTTCTTTCACTTAATAATATATTTCAAGGTTTCTCCATATCTTTTCATGGCTTGATAAGTCATTTCTTTTTAGTGCTGTAAGCTGTTACATTTTCTGGCTCTACCAAATGATCCATTAACCAACTGATGGGCATTAGTTGCTTCTAAATTTTGGCAGTTATGAATAAAGCTGCTTATAAATCTCCACGTACAGGTCTTTGTGTGGACATAAGTGTTCAGCTCCTTTGGGGTGAATACCAAGGAGCATGTTTGCTGAACCATAGTAAAATCTTGGTTTTGTAAGAAACTGCCAAACTATCTTCCAAAGTGGCCGCACCATTCTGCTTTCCCGCAAGCGGTGAATGAGAATTCTTATTGTTCCACATTCTTGCCAGTATTCACCACTCTAATAGGTATGTAGTGGCATCTCATTGTTGTTTTAATATACAGTTTTAATGACATGATGTTAAACATGTTTTCATTTGCTTAATTTTCCATCTGTATGCCAGTGTGAGGTGTCTCTGACATTTTGCCCACTTTTAAGGGTTGCTTGCTTATTGTTGAATTTCGAGAGTTCTTTGTGTACTTTGGAAAGCAGTCCTTTATCAGCTATGTATTTAGAAGATACTTTCTCTGAGTCTGTGGCTTGACAAGTCTTTTGAAGAGCAGAAACTTTTGATTTCATGAAATCCAGCTTAACAGTTATTTCTTTTATGGACTGTGCCAATGGCAAAATACTTAACCCTAAGTATTTCATTTGTTAGGGTGCTTGTGGAAATGATATAATATTTTTTTTATCTTAAATTAATTGTTAGTATCTTATTGATTTAATTTTATTGATGATACCTAGGAAAGCAATTGACTTTTGAATATTAACCTTGTATTCGGCAATCTTGCCATAGTCACAGATTACCTTTTAAGAGATAACAATAAAATTTTCTCTATATCTTTCCATTGGATCAAATCATATGTGATGTAGTATATTAATTACTTATATCAAACTATCCTTGAATTTTTTTGTTCCCATACTGGAGATTGAACCCAGGGTTTAGTGCAGATCTAGGGCAAGCACTCTACCACTAAGCTACACCCATTGTCATTTTTAATTTTATTTTTGAGGCAGGATCATTATGCTGAGTTGTCCAGGCTGGCCTCAAACTTATTATCCTCCTGCCATAGCCTTCTGAGTAATGAGGATTACAGGTGTGCCACCTTACCTGGCTTATCTTTGAATTTTTGAGATAAACTTTATTTGGTTATCTGTGATGACTTTCTATATTTGCTACACTTTGCTGTCTTCATAAAACAAATTGGGTAGCTTTTTCTCTTTCATATGCCTTAGAATAAATTATCATATGTTGTGTAGTATCTAAACCCTCCAAGTTTCTAGGAGATCTTTCTTGCTATCCTTTTGTTTGATTAGCAGACTGTTCTTTAAGTATCACACAGATTATATGGGTGCTCGGAGTATTTTCCTTGTCCAAGAATATTTCAAACTGTTGTTTGTATTGTATGACCCATTGTTTTAGTTTATTTGTGTTGCTATAACAAAATGCCTGAGATCAGGTAATTAATGAAGAGCAGAAATTAATTTTGACATTTCTGGAGGCTGAGAAGTCCATCATCAAGGTGCCGCATCTGGTTTCTGCCTTCTTACTGGCAGAAAGTGAAAGAGCAGGAGAACAAGCTCACTGACCTCTGCCTGGAGCCTCTTTTGCAAATCCTAATCTCATTCATGAGGGAGTAGCTGTGATGGCCTATACACCTTTTTCAAGGCCCCACCTCTTTACTGGCATTGAATTTTGAAGGGGGCACATCCAAACTATACCATCCATTTTCATTTCTCTTTCTTTCATTAGTTTCTGAGCAATGTGGAAGCAGTATCGTATCTGTCTTGGTCACTACTGTAACACCAGAGCCAGTGCATGTCTTGGCATGTCTTAGGAGCTCAGGTAGTGCTTGGGAAGAAATGATAGCAGTTTTTCCTTTTAGTCACGTACTGGGTTTTCCTTAACGACCAAATGTATTATAAATACTGTGACACTTGAAACTGAGCTATCTTCTTTGCTTTTAAAGGATGAAGTTTGATGTACATGTAGCTCTTAATTATATTCATATTTTCAGCTGCTTTTTTGTCTACTTGATCTGTCAGACTTTAAAGTACTTCTTCAGGCATTTTTTTTTAGACATTTAAATGTTTCGTGGCTCCCCAAAATCACTCACCATGGTGATATCTTTTTTATCATTTGTAAAACTAAATTATCTGTCCATTTAATACTCTTTGCCTTAAATTTACTCTTTTAATTTTTTTTCTTTTCTGAAATTAGGCTTGTTTTAGTCAGCTTTTTTCACTGCTGTGACTAAAAGGACCCAACCAGAGCAACTTTAGAGGAGGAAAAGTTTATTCGAGGGCTCACAGTTTCAGAGGTCTTAGTCCATCTCCATTCCTTGGGGCTTTAGGTGAGGAGAACATCATGGTGGAAGAGTGTGGCAGAGGGAAACAGCTTACATGACAAGCAGGCAGCAGAGAGAGAGGTCTCCACCTGCCAGATAAAAATATATACCCCAAACCCATGCCCCAGTTCCCACCTCCTCCACCCACACCCTACCACTTTAGTTACCACTCAGTTAATCCCTGTCGAGATTATTTTACTGATTAGGTTAAGGCTATACCCAGTCATTTCTTCTCCAAACCTTCTTGCATTATCTCACACATGAGCTTTTGGGGGACATCACAGCTAAACCATAACAAGGCTATAATTTATTTACCTAAAAAAATGGAAGCAAATCAAAACCATACTGAGATTTCATCTCACTCCAGTAAGAATGGCAGCCATCAAGAATACAAGGAACAATAATGCTGGAGAGGATATAGAGAAAAAGGAACCCTTTACATTGTTGATGGGGTTGTAAATTAGTACAACCATTATGGAAATTAGTATGGAGATTTCTCACAAGACTAGGAAGGAAACCATCATATGACCCAAGTATACCACTTCTCAGTGTTTATTCTAAAGAATTAAAGCATAATATAATGACACATGCATACCCATGCTGTTAGCACTACAAACCACAATAGCCAAACTATATGGAACCAGCCTAGGTGTCTGTCAATTGGTGACTGGATAAAGAAAAACACACACACACACACACACACACACACACACACACACCTCATGGAGTTTTATTCAGTCATAAAGAAAAATGAAATTATGTCTTTTGCTGGTAAATGGATGGAACTTAAAAACTTATGCTAGGCAAAATGAGTCAAACTCAAATTCAAGGACCATATGTTTTTCCTTATATGTAGAAGCTAAAGTGGGAGGGGGGTGTGTGTGTGTGTGTGTGTGTGTGTGAGAGAGAGAGAGAGAGAGAGAGAGAGAAAGAGAGAGAGAGAGAGAGATCTCATGAAATTAGAAGACAAGTAGAGAAGAGGAAGGGGACCAGGTGGAGGAGAGGGAAGGGAAAGGGGAGGTACTGGGGAATGAAATTGACTAAATTTTACTGTTATATTGTGTGCATGTATGAATATGTAATAACAGATCTTACTGTTATGTTTAATTATAGTGCAATGATAAAACAGGGAAAAATAGGAAAGGTGGGGAAAAGTTCTCAGAGAACACATTGAGCCTCTTTACTTGGTCATCCTCTAGCTTCTGTGGCTTTATCCATAAGATATATTAGATGGCTTCACATCCCAATCCATCCCTGACCGTGCTACGCCTCTACTGGCTGTACTTTCCAAAACGAATACAGACCTAGTAGTATCCATGTGGTACCAGGAGAGAGAAATGACTCTGACCATCTCAAAGTCTGAGCCCAAGAAGGAGGACTATGATCTGGACTGTAGAGAGGTCCCTCATTTTCTGGTTGGTGGCTCTAAATCTGCACCTTCATTTGGCAGGAAGTGGAAGGGCAGGAGAGGAGAGCAAAGTCACTGAGTTTTGCACAAAACCTCTTCCTCCTCCTCCTCTTCCTCCTTTTAAAATAAGGACTCTAACCTGTTCAGAAGGGCACATGAAAAGGGCAGGCATAAGAAAATCTGTTACATCCATAGGCCCTTCAGATTGGTTGGTGCCAGTGTCTTGTTGGCTGATAAAAATGTTTGATGTCATCCTTCTCTCACTATATTATTCTGTTCTGTTTTTGAGACTGAAGCTCGAGGTGGCCATTCACTGTACGTCAATCTAGGCTTACATGCACTGCAGTAATACCCTCGGAGCTGCTGCGTCACTAATCACTATCCTTTGGTGCCTGTAGTGACACAACCTTGCTTCTTTTATGTTATGTTGGGAGTTCATGCTCCTTGATCTTCCCATTGGATCAGATGTGGGTACCTGTCGGAAACACACTTCAGAAGTCTCCTGTCAGCCATGCTTAATTCAAGTCCTTCTGCTTTCCCTTTTCCTTTCCCTAAACTGCTTGAAAATAGCCTTTTCATTTCAGAAAGAATTTTGAGCTTTGTATAGTCAGTATATCTCTGAAAAGTGCCCCATTTTTTATCACATACTCCCTCACTGCTGAGGGTTGTGCCCAATGTGGGATTTGATTCCTTAGGAAGAAGAAACTTTTGAGTTTTATACATCAAAAGGAATTGCTGCCTGCATCCTTCCTGTCACTGAAGCCTGTGATGTGCCATCTGAGCTTCTCTTCATTTTGGGGTCATTACTGTGTCCATCCTGGTGTGGCTGGGCTTTGGGAGGCAGAATTTATGCTCAGTCATGTTGTGCATGCAGTGAGCCAGAGAGTCGTTTTGTTTGGCCTCTGGCTTCAGTTGGTTGTCTTACAGCCATTCAGACAGAGCCTCAGTCACGGGGGTTCTGCACTTTCTGGGTCATAGTGAATGGTGTGGTGGGGATGGTAATGATGTTGATTAGGATCACTATCATTTCCTGAAAGCTTGCTCACTGTGTATCAAGCAGTTCTATGTGTTTTACGTGCATCAGTTCACTTCATTCTCCTGACAATTCTAGAAATATTAACTCTGTTTTACAAAAGAAGAAACTGAGGCACAGAGCACTCATACCCAGGGTCACACAGCTTATATTTGGCAGAGCAGGACTCTGATGCAGACAGCCTGGCTCTTAATCACAGTCTTATGCTCCCTGTATAAATAATTAACCACAGATTGTCTGTTTGTCAAAACTTTTATGCAAGTTGGAGAATTTTTAAAATGGATTTTCACGTTAATTGTAGTTGCCAAAGGAGGATTAAGAATTACTTCAAAGGACTGGTCAAGGAGGACAGGTTTTATGACTTAATGGGGAAAGTCATCAAAACACTAACATTCTGAAAGACAGAAGTTTTGTTACTCTGTAGTACAACTGGTGTTGAAATATTCTTTTCATTTTTCTTTGTAAACACCACTATTGTTTTGGATTGAGCTTAAAGACCATTTTTAAGAGGGAACTTTAAACGTAATATACAAATGTGCACTTGAAAGTACTAAGTATATAAACTTTTTATTGAAGTAAAAATAATAAATAAAAGAAGCAGGAGAAACAATGGAATTTACCAGATATAATTAAAGACAAATATATAATATTTCAATATCAACTTTTTGGAACTCTTTCTCAAAAGTGGAAGTAGGACTGGGGCTGTATCTTGGTAATAGAGCACTTGACCAATGTACACAAGCCCTGGGTTTGATCCCCAGCACCAGGAAGAAGAAAAGAAAAAAGGATGAAAAGTACAAGTAGCTATCTCTATTCCTCTGCAAAATTCAGTCTGAAACCAGAGTTTCAAGCAGAGTACAGTGTTTTGCACAGTTACCTTTTATCCAAGTGGTTCCCATAGAAGACCAGCTTGAGCATCACAATTAGGAATGAAGTGGTCCTTTTGGAGCAAAGTCTCACGCCAAGGTGCAGAGGAAGGAGACATAAAGGGCCTCACATTCTTCTGGTACTCGGGAAGCCATACTGCTGGATGGGAACAGGCGCTGAGCTTTTCCTGTGCACCTGTGTGAACAAAATATTCGTGCCCACCGATGGTTTCCTCTTGATTGTGAAGATTCTTGATGAGTGTATGGAGAGCACGTGGAACTCTAAAAATGATCTATTACACTTCCTTTCTGGAATTCTGTTCCCAGAATAGCACAGTTCTTTGAAATCCTCATTTAAATGAGCTTCATGATTTGTGGAAGGTGAGAATACTCACACCTGCTTTGCAAATTGATAAACTGTGCCCTAAATTCGTAACAGGTGGTTTGCTTGAAATTGGGTAGTGAGTCAGCAGTGGGGCTATCAATAGAATCCAGCTGTTCTATCACTCACTGACTCTCTGACCTCACTTTACATGTTAGTCTAGTTGGAAAAAAAAATTCAGTAGTAGGAGGGGGTTGATGGCTTTATCTTGAGACCATTGTGTGTGTGTGTGTGTGTGTGTGTGTGTGTACACACATCGATGTGTTTGTGTGTGTTTCCATGTTTGCCTGTGTTTTCTGAAACATTTTTGCCAAGTGGTATCTTCTTCCCACTTCCCAGATGGTACTTTTGATTTTTTTTTTCCCTTTTGGAAATTGCTCACAAATCAGGAGACTTTACTTGCCAGTTGACAGATTTTACCAGCAGCTGGTAGGTGACCACCACCACCACCCATTCCTCCCACCGTCTTCCATGGCTGGGCATGACCGGATACTGCACAAAAGCGATGGGTTGTTTAGCTTTCTTGAGGAGGCTAGGACAGTAGCAAAGTTTGATCATTATTGGAAAGATTCGACATAAAGCCAAATTGAAATAGATCTTTCTTCTCAGATTAGAACCGTTTTTGCCAATCTGATTCCTTTTTTAAAAATATCAGTTCCATTTTTAATAGAACAGTAGTTTTACTTTATATAGTGCTACACAGGGGGGAGTCAGTTTTGAACTGTTATAAAGAACTTGCTTATTAAATATTGAAAATTTAACCACTGTAAAAAGCGATGAATCCTGCATATGGACATCCTTTTGAAATGTCTTCAACTGCTCCTGATTCACCTTCATTTGTTGGAAAGTAGAAGATGCGTCAAGGTGATCTCCGTACCAGTCCAAGTCCTGTCTAGCCATGCTCTCTAACTTGTGTTGATTACTCTCCCTTTCACGTAATTAGAGTTGAACTACCAATTTCACTTTTTGCCTGGAGCAGAGTACAGCTTTGATCAGTTGGTAACACAGTATGGAAGTTCTCTTTTGGTTATTTGTTTAACACATTCAAAGGTGGCTTCCCCGTCTCTTTCCATTAGTAAAGAGTGTATTATCACTGATTGGAGTCGCACATTGATAAAACAAAATGGATTTTTCAGACAGCGACTTTTTGTGCTTAAAAAATAAAGAGCTACAGAGAAACAAAATCAAGGCCATGATTTATCTGCCGCATTTAGTTATTGTGAAGTCTCAGAAATACTGTTCCTCTTGATTTTAAGTTGAATAACACATGCTGTGGAGCCAGATGGTGGGATTGGAGCCTACGTGGCTTTAGGCATGATAACTCATCTGTGCCTCAGTTTCCTTATTTATTAAGTGAGGGAAATAATAGTACCTGCCTAGTTACTATAGCATTTGAATATATATTCTTGAATAATTAAAATCTACTTAGTTTAATATTTTACAGTTTTTCTTTAAAGCCCCTTTATGTATGTGTGTGTGTGTGTGTGTGTGTGTGTGTGTGTGTGTATGTGTATGTGTATGTATTCTATTAAAAGGTAAAAAGGTTGCAATACACAAAGGAACACAGACCTCCTCCCCTCATTCAACACAGCTGTGCCTTCTAAACTGACTCCTGTTTGGTTGGGTTCAGAGAAAGAAACTTGCCGATCTGGATTTCGAGTGAGCTAAACTGCATTAATTTGCAGGTCTATTCACATTTAGCACAAACACTATAGTTAGAAAAACACTGTGGAGCTGTTCAGAAACGGAGATGATGTTCACAGTATATTTTAAAGGTGGGGAAAAAATAGTTCACCCTCATTTGAAAGGCAAATAGTTACCAATCCACATGAACAGGTAGTTGAACTTTAGGCCTTTTTTCACTTCTGCAAATCATGAAAGTAGGAAAGGCAAACATAAGCCTGGAAATGAGAAACTTGATAGTATTTTAGGATTCAAAGTCATTTAGGAACAAGAGTCCCCTTCATGTTACCCTTGAGGAAGCTGAGTCCTGGAGAATACAGTTTTACTTGCTCTAAGTCACATGAATGGGGAGACAGGGACATATATTATGACTCATACAATGACTCAGTAGAAATTCACCTCCCTGGGTAAATTAGAAAGTCTTGATAAAGTGGTGAGTTCTAATGGATTGGTCCTTGACACCAGGAAGACAGACATGAGTGGAGTCTAAGTGTGTCAGAGGACTATGTAGATTCTCTTTATTTATTTGTTCTCTGAAAGACTGTTGGAACATGAGGAAGGGTCTATACAGGAAAGATAGACTTAATCTGAACCTTAAAGCAAGAGATTATAAACATTATGGTTTAAAAAAGCAGCAGCACAATTTTCAAGCTATAAAACCAGAAGAGAGTACAATGGAATGCAGAATGGTGGGTGAGTTGCCTTGACAATGGCTGGGAGGCCAGGAGGGAAGTTGGTGGCTTGGGTGAGCAAAAGAGGAAGGATGAAATAGTTGACCCAGCAAGTTGGAAGAAAGGGAAGCACATGAAGTACAAGGAAATTCAAGGTACAAACAAAGAATGGATACCTAAAAGAAAGAGTGAATGTTGTCCCTATTACTAGCAACTGAACATCTTTAATAAAATTTATTATTCCACAGTAATGTAGGTTAAGATAATTTAAGTCATTCTCTTCATGATGGAAAAAATCATTTTGTCTTTCTTGGTTTAAATCCCTTTCTCTGTAAGATAATTAAAGCAGCATTCATTCTAGATGTCTCTTAGTCTATGATATCTAAGAGAATCAAGAATCATGTAATTAAAGATTACTGCAAGTTGTGACAGTTCAAATCTATTGTTTTCTAATAGTCATTGGCTTGGGATAATTCTCTTTACCCAGTATTTAAAAAAATAATTTTTGAGTTAACAAATATATTATTTATTTGCATTTATCAAAATGAATCCATGTAAGTTAATGATACTGAATAATTATAATTGTCATTTGGCTCTGAATGGTTAGTTGTTTTCTTTCTTTCTTTCTTTCGTTCGTTCGTTCTTTCTTTCTTTCTTTTCTTTTCTTTTTTTTCTTACCAGGGATTGAACTCAGGGGCACTTGACCACTGGCCACATCCCTAGCCCTTTTTTGTATTTTATTAGAGACAGGGTCTCACTGAGTTGCTAAGTGCCTCGCCATTGCTGAGGCTAGCTTTGAACTCATGATCCTCCTGCCTCAGCCTCCCAAGTACTGGGATTACAGGCCTGTGCCACTGCGCCTGGCTGAATGGTTAGTTTTGCAAGCAAAACTCTCATTCAGAAATTTTGGAAATCTGATGAAACATAATGTTGATAGATTGTAGAACTATCACATTTAGTTTAAAAAGCTCATTAAAGTAAATTTTAATGAATTTTTAAAAACTAATTTAATTGAAGGTAGAAGTAGGGGTAGTTGATGCTTTTTTTAAGTAATAAAAGATTTTGGTGAACAACTGCTTTGTTTCAAACACATTTACCTAATGAAAGTATCATCGCAATAGTTAAAAGAAATTTTCATCTCTAATTATTTTGGATGTTGACCCACCTGAATTAGTTTATATTTAATTCTGTAGTTTTAGAAATAAACCAACTTAAATATAATAAAATACAAAATCATGAATTACAGAACCAACAGCACTTTGGTTATGAAGATATTTCATGCAACTAAAGATCTCTTAAACTTAAGGAAAAATATATTTCTGAAATTCTATTTCAGAAAAATATATTGAAGGTTAAATATTTAATTTTATTTAAAAATATGAAGCCAAAAGCATATTTCAAAAACACAGGAGAATTGAAACTTATGTGCTATAAATGTTTTACAAATCAAAGATAAATATGTTCCTTTGGATTGTGTTATCAATTAAATAAACTGTTTTTTTTCCTATTGAAGGTTGAAGTGGAGAAATATTGTATGACAAATAAATACACTAAGTATTAATTTTGGATATGACACTAGGAATATCTTTTCTCCCCTGTCCCAGTGCACTTTTTTTTTTGGTGGTACTGGGGATTGAACCCAGGGCCTCATGGATGCTAGACAAGCACCGTAGCACTGAGCCACATCCTTAATCTCAGTACATTTTTTATTTGCAAAGCAAGGACACATATTCTGAAAGAAATTTAACAATCATGTATCAACTGAATGGTTTCACAAGAATAAGTTCATGAGCCAATTTTCACAAGAATAAGTTAAGGTGGGCAGGAGAGGGATTGAGTTAGTACCACGTAGAGAACTGAAAGATGTGAGAGATGCTCTATAATTCATGAATATGTAACTAATATCCAATTAAAAAACAAAGCCTATGCACAACACATACAAAAATAAACTCAAGATGGGTTGTAGACACACATGGAAAAGTTACAACTGTGACACTTGTGGAAGACACCTGGAATAAATCTTCATGACCTTGGTTTAGAGAAAAACTTATTATATATAACACAAGTGACAAAAGAAAGAATAGGTATGTTGAATTTTAGCATTCATATATTTTGTGTTGCAACTTATGTCATCAAGTCAAGTGAAAAGACAACCTAAAGAATGGGAGAAAGAACTTGCAAATTTTATGTCTAGTAAGGGATGTATTTGCAGAATATACATATACACTTTATTGTTGAGTTACAATTCAATAATAAAAAGATAATAACCTAATTAAAAATGGACAGAGGACTTGAATAAACAGTTTTCTAAAGAAGATATATAAATGACCAATAAGCACATGAAAAGATATTTATCACTAGCCACCAGGGAAAAGCAAATTAAAATCACAGTGAATTATCATCTCAAATCTACTAGTAAAGCTATTAAAAAAAAGTTAGATAATAGCAAGTATTGGTGAGGATGTGGATAAATCAGAAGCTTCACAGACTGCTAATGGAAATATAAAATGCTGCAGCCTCTTTGGCAAATAGTCTAGCATTTCCATTCCTAGGCATTTATTCAAAAGAAATGAAAACACATGTCTACACAAAATCTGGTACACAAATGTTCATAGAAGCATTCTTCAAAATAGCTAAAAAGTGAAAACAACCCAAATGTTCATCAACTGATGGATAAGCAAAAGGGATATGTCTGTATGTCTATACAATGGAGTATTATTCAATTATAGAAAGAATGAACTTCTATAAAAAGAATGAACTTCATTCTTTTTATTTATTTATTTATTTTGGTACTGGGGATTAAATCTAGGGGCACTTAACCACTGATCCACACCCCCAGCCCTTTTTTATATTTTATTTAAAGACAGGGTCTTGATAAGTTGCTGAGGCTGGTTTATGAACTCAAGATCCTCCTGCCTCAGCCTCCTGAGCCGCTGGGATTACAGGCATGCACCATCGCACCTGGATTAAACTTCATTCTTTTTCTCTGTCGTAGTATGGGTGTATGTACTGGTACTACTACACAGATGAAACTTGAAAACAAAAGACCACGGATTTTATGTTTTATATAAACATGTCCACAATGTATCATTCCTTATAGACAGAATTAGATGACTGGCCGGCTACTGTATGACACATGTAGCTGTATTCCAAAGTGGCCTAGAGTATTCACATGTGTGGGTCTGTGCACTTTTACTGGTGCATTGGGAGGGTGAGTTTTGAGTTTGGAGGGTCAAATCAGGGTACAACTTTGCTTCTGAAGTGTGGATAGAGTCAGGTTCCAACACAAAGGTTTTACGACATATTATTAGCACTATAGCCCCACACCCAGTGCAGTTTGCATCATGATTGGTTTCAGCACCTGTCCAAGAATTCAGTATGAGGTAGTTCCCAGGCCAGGCTGCCCAATTCTTTAGTATCTTAGTTTTGAAAGCATGAATTGTTTCTATTTGCACTTTATACTACTTTGATTTGTCTTTGTATGTTTATATACCTTGTCCTAATTATTTTGTCCGACTATTCTGTTCATCTCTTTATCATATAACTTTTGGCAATGTTGAATCCATTTAATTTAGGGAAAACATGAAGATGAAGGAAGGATAAAATACAGTGGAAGATGTATATGTAATTTCATTAAAGAGATAAGTAAATATCAATGTGGAGGTTTAAGGAAAAGAATGAAAATAGATTAAAGGAGCTAAATTTGATGAACAGTGTTTTCCTATTGAACACACAGCCCCTGCTTACCAGTGGGGTTTTGTTCTATGCAGTGCTTTGAAAGCTGTTTGGAACATAATAGGCATTTTCCTGTAAAAGTTAGGTCTAAATTCAGAGCTCAAAAGCCCATTTAATTCATGTGTATATGAAAAACAAGATGCTGAGTCCTGTAAAGGTTAATGGAATATATACTTGATCATTCAACAGGTCCATGTTAAGTACTCACACTGTGCTTGTTATGGCGACAGGTGCTTTTTCCATGCGAGATGATTTTAGGGTTCCCGGTTTTCCACACTAAAATGGGGTCAATTAATGACTGCCATCACTCAGTCAGTATGTGTTGAGTAGCTACCATAGCCTGACACTCTGCTAGCTGACCTGAGGATGCAAAGAGAGGCACCCTGTTCCCACCTTTAAGGAGCTGTCAGTCTGTGTGGGCGCAGGTACAAGAGAGCAGAGTTTCCAATTATTTGGGTAAGTGCTGCTGTAGGGGTGAGTAGAGTGGAGGTGGAGGAACAATAAGGAACAGAACCCAAGCGCAGGTTTGCTTTATGATGTGGGGTGAGGAATAGATTCTGAAGAAGGTGAAGCTGGAAGCATCTGAAAGAATGAGGTTCACAGTGTGGGTGTGGGAGCAGAGATCATTCTGGGTACAGAGATGGGGATCTGAAAGAAGAGAAAAGATAACACAGAGGTAGGCTGTCCAGGAAACAGAGCTGGATGGGTGAGGAAGCAGGGATTAGGGCAGGTGTTGAAGTGTTAGTGTGGAGGTTGGTAAGGAGGGAGGGGAAGCTGCTCTGCTGGGCATCATTGTGGGGGGGTGGCAGTGAAGCACCAGTTGACATTTGTAGAGAGCATGTGGACTGACAAAGAGCTCCCAGCCCTTCCCTGGAGGGGGCGGGGGCATCGGTGCCAAGAGATGACAGAAGAAATCAGTTGGCTGCAGAGGCTGAGGAGATAAGCGGGGAGAAGGCAGGGAAGACAGGAGGCTGTGTTGCCATGGAAGACCAGAGGAGGAGAGTAATCAGTGGTATCAGATTCCACTGAGAGGACAGTAAAACAGGACTGGGAAAGCGTCTGTTGTATGTAGCAACAAGGAACAAGCCATTGCTTTTAAATTTTTTATTTTTAATGTTTTTATCAGTGCTTTATAGTTATTTATAATAATATAGGGTTCATTTTGACATAATCATACATGAAGGAATATAATTTCCTCCATTTCAGTCCCCAGTACTTCCTCTTTCCCTCCCCTCCTACCTCCCCCCTTTTTCCCTTCCTATACTCTACTGGTCTTCCTTCCATTTTTTTTAATTTTTATTTTTAAAAATTTTTATTTATAGTAGTAGTATGTATTACAGTTCATACTACACATATATAGCATCTTTTTACACAAAACAGTTTGTATACAAAGTATATTTGTAGCATTCAAGTCTTCAATCATGCATTTAGAATAATGATATCCATCTTATTCAACCACTTTTTCTTCCCCACCCCTTGCTCCAGCTTCCCTTTGACCATTATAGTGTTCCTCTAATCCTCCCATGTACCCCGACCCAACAATACTGTGAACTGGCCTCCTTATATCAGAAGAAACATTTGGTATTTGGATTTTTGAGATTGACCAGTTTCACTTAGCATTATATTCTCCAACTTCATCCATTTACCAGCAAATGTCATTATTTTATTCTCTTTTACTGCTGAGTAAAATTCCATTGTGTATATATACCACATTTTCTTTATCCACTCATCTACCGAGGGACATCTTGGTTGGTTCCACAACCTAGCTATTGTGAATTGTGCTGCTATGAACATTGAAGTGGCTGTCACTGTAATATGCTGTTTTAAAGTCCTTTGGGAATAGACCCAGGAATGGGATGGCTGGATCATAGGGTGGTTCCATTCTCATTTTCCCAAGAAATCTCCATACTGCTTTCCATAATGGTTGTATAATTTTGCAGTCCTACCAGCAATGTATGAGTGTGCCTTTTTCCCCACATCCTCTCCAACATTTATTGTTGTTTGTGTTCTTGATAGCTGCCATTCTGACTGGAGTGAATAATAAAATCTTAGAGTAGTTTTGATTTGCATTTCTCTAATTGCCAGTGATGTTGAGCATTTTTTCATGTATTTGTTGATTAATCGTATGCTATCTTATGTTAGACAAATGTGCCGAAAATGTACAGTGGAGAAAGGATAGTCTCTTCAACAAATGGTGCTGGGAAAACTGGAAAGCCATATGCAACAAAATGAAATTAAACCTGTATCTCTCACCATGCACAAAATTCAATTCAAAGTGGATCAAGGACTTAGGAATTAGACCAGAGACAATACACTTGATAGAAGAAAAAGTAAGCTACAATTTCCAAAATGTCGGATTAGGCTCCAAGTTCCTTAACAAGAATCTGGAAGCGCAAGAATTAATACCAAGAATTAATGAATGGGATAGATTTAAGCTAAAAAGCTTCTTCTCAGCAAAGGAAACAATCAGTGAGGTGAATAGAAAGCCAACTAACTGGAAACAAATATTTAATACATGCACACTGGGTAGAGCACTAATTTCTAGAATATATAAAGAACTCAAAAAACTTGACACCAAAGAAACAAATAAATCACTTCTCAGAAGAAGATACACGATTAATCAACAAATATTTTTTTTGTTTTTAATTGTATATGTGTTACTGGAGATTTAACCCGGGAGCACTCTACCACTGAACTATATCCCCAGCCCTTTTTGTTTTTTATTATTATTTTTTTTTTTTTTTTTTGAGACAGGGTCTTGCTATGTTGCCCAGGCTGGTCTTGAACTTGTAATCTTCCTGCCTCAGCCTCTCAAGTTACTGGAATTATAGGCAGGCACCACAGTACATTCCACTTAATTGGAATATGTATATATGGGGGGGGGGGGGGGAGGGAGAGAGAGAGAGAATTCACTGTACATAGCATTATTTGGTGAATTTCTTTCTGCAATTCCTCCCTTTCTTCTCCCTCCCAATCTGTCTCCTTCCTCTACTCCACTGATCTCTGTTCTGTTTCCATGGGACACCCCCCTCCTTTTTCTTATTGTGTTCTAGCTTTTGCATATGAGAGAAAACATTTGACCCTTGAGTTTCTGAGTCTGGCTTATTTCATTGGGCATGATGCTCTTCAGTTCCATCCATTTTCATCTGCAAATGCCATAGTTTCATTCTTTTTTATAGCTGAGTAAAACTCATTTGTGTGTATATACCACATTTTCTTTACCCATTCATCTGTTGACTGGCACTTGGGTTGATTCAGTAACTCGACTATTGTAAATTTTATTGTTCTATACATCAATGAGGCAGTATCACTATAGTATCCTGATATTTTTGATAAATACCAAGGAGTGGAATAGCTAGGTCATATAGAGGATTTTTTTTCCTAGTAATACCGAGAAAGAAGGGAAATGTTGGAAGCATCACAATATCTGATTTCAGTTTATACTACAGAGCTGTAGTAACAAAAACAGCATGGTATTATCATCAAAACAGACCTGAAGACCAATAGAACAGAACAGAAGATGCAGAGAAAAACTCATATAGATAACCCTCATTTGATAATCAATAAATGTGTCAAAAATGTTGGAGAAAAGATAGCCTTTTTAACAAATGATACTAAGAAAACTGGATATCCATATGCAGCAGAATGAAATTAGAACCCTATTTTCCACCCTTCACAAAAATTAAAGTGAATCGAAGACCAAGGACCCAGAAACTTTGCAACTACTAGAAGAAAACAGGGTCAACACTTGAACATTTTGGTGCAGGCATTGACTTCCTTAACCACACCCTTAAGCTCAAAAAATAAAACCAGGAATCAATAAGTGGGACAGCATCAAATTTAAAAGCTTTTTCACAGCAAAAGAAAAAAGAGCGTGAAGAGACAGCCTTCAGAATGGGAGAAGACCTTTGCCAGTTGCTCTTCTGATAGGGGATTAATATCCAGAATATATAAAGAACAAAAAGCTTAACACAAAACCCCTAATTATCCAATCAATAAACGGGCAAAAAACTAAACATGCATGTCTCAAAATAACAAATACAAATGGCCCACAAATATATGAAAAAATGTTCAACATTTCTAGCTATCAGGGAAATGTAAATCAAAAGTACACTGAGATTTCATCTCACTCCAGTTAGAACGGCAGTCATCAAGAATACAAATAATAATGAATGCTGGTGAGAATGTGATGTGGAGAAAATGATATACTTGTACATTGTTGAGAGTGCAGATTCCACAGCTACTAGGGAAAGCAGTGTGGAGATTCCATTGCATTTGTTAGTCAATTTTGCCTCTCAGTGACAGGTCTCAGATCCTCTGAGAATACTGGTTCCATATGAAGTGAATTTCAGGAGCATGAACCTTTTGTCCCTTCAGCTTAGTTATGGTAGGAGTCTTGTTCTCAAAGTCTTTTTGGTTTCCAAGTGTTTTCCTTGTATTTGTTTTCTTGCCTACTGTGTTATCTCCAGACCTAAGATTGCTGTAGCTTAAATTGTGTTACTTATCAATACATCTTTTAGGGAAAAGGGTTGCATGGCTTTACAAAATACCAACATGTGGTTTTAGATGTCTCTTCTAGAAATAAAATACATGTAATTAGCTTTTATCTTAAATTTATTATTATTATTATTTTTTTTTTTACTAGGGATTGAACCCAGGGATGCTTTTATTTTTAAAATTTCATTTTTGAGACAGAGTCTTGCTAAGTTGCTTAGGGCCTTGAAAAGTTGCTGAGCATTGGCTTTGAATTTAGGATCCTCCTGCCTCAGCCTCCTGAGCCACTGGGGTTATGGGTGTGGCTCAGTAGTAACAGCTTCAATGTTATTTTTAATGCAAGTGTACAGACTCTTATTTTCAGTTCCACAACCCAAAACCAGATTCCCAAACTGGAATTTTTTCATAAGGCCAGGGATGACTTGAAGTGAGATGAGGTTATTCAGAGCCTTCGTTTACCTCTGTGTGAATATTTGTTTTAATTATTGATGTGCTTTATTACAAGTTGTTGCTCCAGACTCCCCTGGAGTGTTCAATAATATATGGTATGTGTATATGTTGCCTTTGACAAAACCCAGTATAACTAGAATCCTGAAACATCTTGTGCCAAGATGTCCAACAGTGGACTTGATATATTTGCATTACTAACCCATCTGAGCTGCTTCTGATGTCTTCAGGGAGCCTGCCTTTGCTGCTTTTTTGGTGACCCTCCAGAGCCTTTCTGTTCCTTAGAAGAGAGCATCAATGGTATTACTTATCTGTAGTCAGCTGAGGGCAGGGGTAGGATTCTGTTCCCCATTGTATGTCTGACATCAGGCATGTCATGGGGTGTGTAGTAAGCAGATGAACTTGTATGTAAGTGGATTTACGTCCATTTTTTTTTTTTCCTTTTTCTATGTTGCTTTTGGGCTTGGTTATAGCTCCACTCTGCTGTGTCTAATCGAGGTGTAGGCAGGGTTTTTACAGAGCCCATCTATATGGCCAGTAGCTTCATCTTACAGGTGTCTGATCAGGGAATTTTGCCGTTTGCAGTGCAGTTTACAGATTCTGAGACCACCCCTGGCTTGTCAGGAGAGACTGCCACCCCAACTAGTATATTCTGCTTTGGGTGTAGAAGGGAAAAGTTTGTGGTGGCATATGCTCCGAGGTTTTGTCAATCCCAGGTGCTTGGGATAAGCAAGGACTCCTCAGGACCCACGTTGATTCCTGTTTGTTTTTGCAGTTTTGATTTTGAAGCCCAGCCATGTCTGGCCTTCATAGTCCCCTGGTTCCTGAGGAATGAAACCCTTGGTATTGGCACCTAAGGTTTACAAAGAAGAACAGAGTGGTGGAAGGAGCTTACATGTTGCTTAACTTTCCTGGGCTTTACTAACTCCATCTGTTGAGTAAGGATGCAATAGCTACTTCTGAGGATAACATAAGTTTTAAATAGGATATTATATGTCATCTGGCGAGCATGATCAGCTTTCTGTATCTGTAGTTCCACATCTGCAGATTTTAACACCATGAATCAAAAAAAAAATTTTTTTTGAAAAAAAAATTGTGTTTGTGCTGAATATGTAGAGACTTTTCTTGTCACTATTCCCTGAACAACATAGTATAACAACTCTATACATAGCATTTATATAGTATTAAGTATTAAGATAACCCAGAGATGATTTAACATATCTGGGAGGAGATATATATATATATATGTGTGTGTGTGTGTGTGTGTGTGTGTGTGTGTGTGTGTGTGTGTGTTATAAGCAAATACGCCACCATTTTATATAAGGGATTTGAGCATCTTCAGATTTTGGTAGCTGTGAAAGGTTCCTGGAACCAACCCTGGGATAGTGAGAGACAACTGTGATAGTGCCTAGTAAATGTTGCTCCAGACCTTATTTGCCTGCAAATTATTTCTTTTGTCCCAGACAACACTCTATAAGACAAGGCAGGGATCATTATTCCCAATTATATGTGAAGAAACAAAGCTCAGAGAAGTTAAATTAAAAAAATGGCCAGTCACACAGATCACAAGTGGCGGAACCAGGATGGTAGCTTAGGTCTTTTCATTCTAAAACCTTGGCTCTTCACTGCTGCTCTTCTTCAGTGAAGGAATAAATTTCTGGATGCAAAGAGGAATTTGATTGCAGTTCAGTTAAGTCAGACAATGCTCTCAGCATGTTGACATTGCTTCACCTTGTGGTTGTAAAGGCATAAGGCAGACACTGCCTCAAGAAACCCATGGTATTGCAGGGATGAGGCATGGGAGGCTTGGTCAACATGAACAAAATGCTGTGGAATCAGGGAACAGTCAGGGTATTTAGGGCTATGTATTCTTACAGAACCATAACATTTTCTAAGTTGAGAGTGTCCCAGAATATTAGCTTACTCATGTTAGGTATACTATGTGTGTGTGTGTTGGTTACAGGGGACACCAGGGGCTATGTGTGAGGGAACAAGGATGTGTGATTTCATTGGGGAAATAAAATATTAAGTGAATAAAATGTTAATAAAGGTTAAAGTTGATATCAAGATAGAACATATCACAAGGCAGTGCATATTATGTACTAAATGCATTTCAATGTGCAAAAAATGTACACAGCATTTATTATAGGAGTTCAGAGCAGAGAGTTATACAAATATCCTTGGCCAATATTTCATAATTATGTGTTGACAGAAACCAATCTAGAATTGAGATCCCTTAACTCTAACCTGTGATGCTCTTGGAACTTGACTATTGTAACAGAATCCTTCTGGGTGCAGGCAACAGAAACTAGTTACAAAGCAAGTTGCTTATGCCCATATGCATACACACACACACACACACACACACACACACACACATTCACTAGAGGTTATTGGCTTACATGATGAGAAGTCGAGGGGATGCTGAAGGTGAGGAAGATGAGCTCCAGTTCACAGAGAGCACTAGTATCAACAATTCACAATTCTTTTTAAATTTTGATTTTTAAATTTTATTTTTTAATTTGTTCTAATTAGTTATACATGACAGTAGTTATACATGACAATGCATTTTTGACACATTGTACACAAATGGAGCACAACTTCCTCTGGCTGAACATGGTGCAGAGTCACCACAGTAGTGTAATCATACATGTATATAGGGTAATAATGTCCATCTCATTCCACTGTCCTTCCCAACCCCACACCCCCACCTCACAATCCAAAGTTCCTTTATTCCCCACCCCACTACCACCTAATTATGGATCATCATCAATTTATAAGAGAAAACATTTGGCCTTTGGTTTTGGCTTATTTTCCTTATCATGATAATCTCTAGCTCCATCCATACCTGCAAATGCCACAACTTCATTCTTCTTTAAGGCTGGGTAATATTCCATTGTTATTGATGGTGCTCTTTCTGTGTGGCTTCTCTCCTTGGCAGTCTTTCCCCAGGTGATAGTGGATATGAGCTTATGTTCTACAGCCTTATCAAACTCCAGTGGGGAGCTCTCAATATTTCCAGCAAAGTCCCAAGGAAAGCACTCCTTTGCCTACCCTGAAATGAAGGATGTAGGATCAGTTTCACCTAAACCTGTTGGAATGAGATTTACCAAGAAGTGTTTTCTGGAAAGAAAATATGGATGTTGTTCCTAAAAGAGATAGGAAGATGCCAGAAAACCAAAATTAACATGCTTGCTATAACACCTACTTAAAATGTGGGACTTTCAAAAAAAGAGATTTAAACACGAGAGCCTAAGTCTTTCTGCATTTCTGTCTTTACCCCCATTTGATTAGGAACTCTTCATTTCTTTATGTAGATCCAGATTTATATCTGGTGTTTTTTTCTGCTTGCAAGACTTGATTTCATATTTCTTGTTTTGCAGGTTTGCCAGTGATGGATTCTTTCTGAGAAGTCTTTGTTTTGCCTTCATTTTTGAAAGATATTTTCTCTGGGTATAGAATTCTGTCAGCTTCCCCCCCCCCCCCCCCCCCCGCCCCCAAACACTTAAAAAAATATTGCTCCTCTGTGAGATCTCACCATGAGAAATTTGCTGTAATCCTTTTCGGTGTTTCTCTCTGTATTCCCCTCTGGCTACCTAAAAAAACAAAACAAAACAGACTGTTTTTTAGAGCTGTGTTAGGTCTACATGCATAGGGTACCAAGAATGTTCATGTGTTCTATGCCCTTTTGCCTCTTTTTCCGTATTATGAACATCTTAGATTGGTGTTACAGTATATTTGTTACAATTGTTGATGCAAAATGTTGATGCATTATTATAAACTTGTCTATAGTTAACATTTGTGTTTATTATTTGTAGTGTTTGTTGCTGGCTATTTTTAAGTGTTGAATTTTTAAAATTAGTGTATTAATTGTACACATTAATGAGGGTCAGTGTGATATTTCAGTACATGCATACAGTATGGACTGATTGAACCTTCCTTTATCCATTCCTTACCCTCTCTTCCCAACTTCTTGAATGTTGTCGCCCTGAAGTGATACTGCGGGAGAAAAATAGGAGGCAGGATGTAAATGAAAAAGCTCTTTTATTTTTCTCTCTCTTCGGCTCCAGCAACACTCACTCTTGCAAGCACCCCCCCCCCCCCCCACACACACACACACACAAGGACGTTTACTCTGCACGCTCTCTCCCGGGCACAGTCTCAGGCGCTCAGGCAAGAATGGTGCCAGCGAGAGTTCTCTCCCGGAGTAAGTCTATTTTTGATCCCGTGCCAAGTCTCGCGAGATTCTGGGCTAAGTCCCCCGGGTGAGATTCTGGGCCAAATCCTGTGAGCGAGATTTTGGGCCAAGTCCCGCGAACAATTAGGGCTTCTGCACTTGTAATTGCTATTCAACATTCAGATCAACTTTTCCTTTTTAAAACTTTCACATGAGAGAGAACCTATACTTAAGCGCACACACACACACACACACACACACACACACGGAACTGTGGGTGTGGATTAACATAATGTCTTCCAGTTCTATACATTTTGCTGCAAATGACAGGATTTTATTCTTCTTCATGACAGAATAATATTCCATTGTGTGTGTGTGTGTGTGTGTGTGTGTTTATTATATAACGTTTTTAAAAAAACTATTCATCTGGTGATGGACACCTAGGCTGATTCCACATCTTGTGAATAGTATCATAAAAAACATAGGCATGCAGGTATCCCTGTGGTATGCTGACTTCAATTTCTTTTGGATATATATACCCAGAAGTGGGAAAGCTGGATCACATGATAGATCTATCTTTAGTCCTTTGGAGAAACTCCACCCAGTTTTCCATAATGATTGTAGTAATTTATATTCCCACCAACAGTGCATGAGAGTTCCTTTTTCTCCACATCCTCCGCAGAATTTTCTAGGTCTTTTGATAATAGCCATTCTAGCTGGGGTACGATGGTATCTCATTGTTGTTTTGATTTACATTTCCCTGATGACTAATGATAGTGAACGTTTTAAAATATATTTACTGGTCAGTTAAATTTCTTTTTTTTTTTTTTTTTTTTTGAGAAATATCTATTCAGATCATTTTCCCATTTTTAAATCATATCACTTATTTCTTTGTGGTTGTGATTTTTTTTCTCATGTATTCTGGATTTTAAGGAATTTGTCATGTAGTTTGGAATAGTTTTCATCATTTTTCTTGGGCTTATGCTATATTGAACTTCTCAAATAGGTGGGTTTGTAATTTTCATCAAATATGGAAAATTCGGGTTGTTCCTTCAGATTTTTTTTTCCTGTCCTTGCCTCTTCCAGAGTCTCCATCACGTGTGTATTGTGTTGCCTGATATTATCCCACTGTTCACTGCTGCCCTGTTCAAGTTTTTAAGTTTTTTTTCTTCTCTATGTTTTGGGTGGTTTTTATTTTATTATGTTTTCAGGTCTAGTAGTCTTTCTTCCTGTGTTACCCAAATCTGCCACTAATCCTGCTGTATTTTGCACTGTCTAGTATAACTTTCATCTCTATAATTTTCATTTGAATCTTTTGTCTCTCAAGTTGACCTTCCTAGATACCCAGCTTCATTTCACATTAGGGAGATTACCCATTTTATCTAGGGTCCTCTTCTTTGAGCTGTGATCTAGAAATTTTCTCCAAGTAGTCAGCTTATACAATCACATAGTTTATTTCTCATCTCTCAGGAATCCCTTTTTGTTGTTGTTATTAACTAATGTTCAGTATCCTCAGAACCATTTTTTATGCTCAGGGTTTTACTTGTGATGTTTAGAAGGGTCAGTTTGGTACTTGTTATTACATCATGATCAAAGGCTTACGTCCCTTTGATGAACTAAGGTTTAAAGGCTTACTGGCTTCTTTCAGATTTTTTTTTTCCAAAGAAAGTTCTATTTTTGAAATTTTATTTCCTGATTTTCAATCCATGCACTCCATTTATTTTTCTTATGGCACCTTTAAAACTTTCAGTAAAGCATCAAAAGGAAGAGATGAGAACAAGTATCTCATGAATTGTCTGAAGGTCTGTGCTCGAGTGAGATGCTTGGTAGATTGTCTTCTTCAGTTGAGCAAGTTTCCTTCTAATCCTGGTTTGTTAAAAGTTTTTTTTTTTGTTTGTTTTTTAATCAGGAATAGGTATTAAAATTATTTAAAAAGGATTTTCTCTGTCTACTGAAACGATTAGTCTTTCATCTTTTAAGGAGGTTAATTGCATTTAAGTGACTTTCCTGATTTTCCAAAAACTTATTTACAGGTCTGATGTAAACTTTTAGTCTTCATATATTTATTTTTAACACATTATAAATCTTGTTTGCTTCTGTTTAGGATATTTGCTTGTGGGATCATAAGTGAAATTGATCTACTGTTTAGATTACCTTCCTTGACTTTATACCATCCTGTAAAATGATAGTAAAAGTTACCCACTTAAAACAGTTAGGTATTCTATAAAAAGCATAGTTAGGGCACCGGGCATGGTGGCGCATGCCTGTAATCCCTGCACTTGGGAGGTTGAGGCAGGAGGATCACAAGTTCAAAGCCAGTCTCAGTAATGGTGAGGCACTTAGCATCTAAGTGAGACCCTGTGTCTAATAAAACACAAAAAAGGGCTGGGGATGTGGCCCAGTGATTAAGTGCCCCTGAGTTCAATCCCCGGTACCGCCCCCCCCCCAAAAAAAAAAAAGGGTAGTTAGGCATTCTTTGAAGGTTGAAAAAAACCAGCTAAAACTATCTGGAGGTGATGAATCTATTTTGGATTTTTTTCCCTAAATTTTATCTGTAGTGGTTATTGACATATATGTTTTCTATTTTTTCTTCAAATTATTTAAGCTGATTTTTTTTCTTATGATTTTAAATGTCCACGGCATCTGTAGTTTTCTCAATCACAGCAGTAATCTATCTTTGAAAGATGCAGTTTTTGTCTTCTCTATTTTTAATGTTTTTTTAAAATATTTTCTTATATCCTTTACATTTCTTCTTGATATTTTGCTTTGGTTTAAACCTTTAGTTGAAAACATCTTGAGAAGACCATTTGTCATAAGGATTTTTCAATCTTCATCTTCATCTTGTTCCTAATATATGCATTAAATTAATTCATTAATTTCCTTGTTTTCTTCATTTCTTTGAGGTACTGGGGATCAGATACAGGGCCTCAGGCATGCCAGGCAAGTGCTCTACCACTAAGGCACATTATTGAATTCCTCTCAACTATTCTTAACTCTACCTTACAAATATAGGATATGTGATATGTTCATTATTTTTCAGTTATAGATATTTTATCTTTCCAATTATGATATCTTCTTTGACTCATCATCTATTTAAAAATGTGATTTCTGGTTTCCAAAAGCATTTTGGTAATTTTTAGAGTCTTTTATTTCTAACGGCATAGAAATTAGAATGTGATTTTCCTGTGTTTTCAAAGCTTCCTTTGTAGCCTAATACATGGCTAATTTTTGTCAGTCTTCTACATGTGCATGAAATTACTGGGTATTCTTATATTGTCATCCATCCCTCATCATTCTATTTTGATCCTTCTTGCATATTACCTTCTGTGTTTTGTGGGTCATTATGGACTGAATGTTACATCTCTCCAAAGTTCATGTTTTGACACCCTAATCCTGATGGGTTAGTATTTAAGTGGGGCTTTGGGAGCAAATTGAGTCATGGAGGTGGAGCCTTCATGAATGGTATTAATGTCTTTATAAGAAGAAGCCAGAGAGCTAGATAGCTGTCTTTCTGCCATGTGAGCATGGAATGAAAAATGAGTAGTCTTACCCCCAGAATTGGGCTTCACCAGAACCTGACCATTCTGGCACTCTCAGAATCCCAGCCTCCAGAACTATAAGAAATAAATTTCTGATGTTCACAAGTCATGATACTTTGGTATATAGCAGCATGAACTAAAGCAGAGATTGGTTCAGAGAAGTGTGTGTGTTGGGGGGGGGGTTGCTACTATAAAAAATAATCTAACAATGTGAAAACAATACGGACCTGGGTAATGGGTGGAGGATGGGAGAATTTTGAAGTGTATGCTAGCAGCCAAGATTATCATAAAGAAACTTTTATAGGTGTTTCTGGTAAAGTCTCAGAAAGAAAAGAGGAGGGCTTCTACCTTTTTAAAGAATACATAAATACATAGATGTTGGTTGAAATGTGGACAGTAAAGTGCATTCTGATGAAGTCTCAGAAGAAAATGAAGAAGATATTGTTTGACTGTGGAGAAAAGGTGATCCTTATGATAAAATAACAAGGAACTTGGCTTCATTGTGTTCATATCCTTGTATTTCGTGGGCAGTAGAACTTGTGAACAATGTAATTGGGTATCACACTGAGGAGATACCAAGCAAAGTGTTGAAGGAAAGGCTTGGTTCCTCCTGGCTGCTTATAGGAAAATGAGAGTTAATGATCCAACGACGCAATTATTAAGCAAACAGATACTAGAACTTAAAGATTCAGAAGTTCTTCAGCCTAATCATATTGTAAAAGTTGATAAAGGATGTTCAGAAGAGAACACCAAGGATGTGAACAAATGAACCTTTGATAAAGAGATCAGTATGGTTGCGAATTCTGGATTTAGTCACCCAAGCAGGAAAATAGTCAGTGTGAACTGAAGGAAAAGGAGATGAAAAGGCTGTTGGACTTCTTGGATTTTGCAGAATGGAACTGTACTGCCAGCCAACAAGGATTAGTACTTGAGTCTTGAGATCTCATTGAATTTCCCTTGCTAGGTTGTAGACCTGCTGGGGACCTCATCCAATCAGCTGAAGCCTGGATAGAACAAAACAAACAAACAAACAATAAAAAACAAGTAAGGGGAAACTTCACTTGTCTGATTTCTTGAGCTGGAACATCAGTCTTCTCCTATCCTCAGACTGGAAATTACGCCAATGGCTTTCCTGGTTCTGGGGTCTTTGGACTTTGTCTGAAACTATGCCACTGGCTCTCCTAGGTCTACTGCAGATCTTGGGATTTCTCAGCTTCCATAATTGCATAAGCTAATTCCTTATGATAAATCCTTGTATACATATCCATGGGTTCCTTATCTAAGGACTCAACCAAACACAGACTGAAAATACTTCAGACAAAATTTTAGAAGGCTCCAAAATGAAAAACTTGTATTTTCAACTTGCTGAGCACTATGCTGAATCCACACAAAAGAAGGGCTGCGTAGGCACACCTGGCCAAGCCTCCTGTCATTTCACAGATAGTCATTCTTTCTCCAGTGCTCTTTGCTGTGTACTGTGCCATGCATTTCATTTCAGTGCTGTGTAGTCAGACCTTTGATAGTTGTGTAGTCTGAACGTATGTGGAATTTTTTCTTGCCATTATTCCCTAAATTTACCATGCAGGATAATAACAATTTTTTGAGCATTTGCATTGCATTAGATATTATAAATAATCAAGGGACAATTTGAAGTATGTGGGAGGGTTTGTGTAGGTTATATGCAAATACTATACCACTTTATATAAGGAATTTGAGCATCTGTGGATTTTGGTATTCAAGGGGTCCTGTAATCAGTCCCATAAAGATATTGAGAGACAACTATATCCTGTTTGTTCTGTTTCTCTGAGAACCCCAACTAATACAGTATTGTACTGATTTTAAATTCCTTTTGTTCTTTCATTATTGAAGCTTTACTTTTTTCCTAATAGTATAATAGACAGTAAGGGCACAGACTAGAGAAGAATGAGTTAAAATTGTAAAATTCTTGAAGATGTTAGGGGTTCACAACTGCATAGACATATCTAGAAAATATAAATAAGGAAAGATTTTTTTTTGTTGTTGTTGTTGCTGGAGATCAAACCCAGGGCTTTGAGCATGCAAAACAAACACTCTGACAACTGGGCTATATTAAGTGAAGTTAGCCAATCCCCCAAATCCAAATGACAAATGTTTTCTCTGATATAAGGAGGCTGATGCGCAGTGGGGTTGGGACGGGGAGCATAGGAGGATTAGAGGAACTCTAGAAAGGTCAATGGGAGGGAGGGGAAGAGAGGGGGTAATGGGGCAAAAAAATAAAAGATGGTAGAATGAGATAATATCATTACCCTAAGTGCATGTATGAAGACATGAATGATGTGAATATACTTTGCATACAACCAGAGATATGTAAAAATGTGCTCTGTATGTGTAAGATGAATTCTAATGCATTCTGCTGTCATATACAACTTAGAATAAAAAAATAAAAAATAAAAAAATAAATAAGGAAAGTAATAGAAGATACATTCTGTATAATAGTTATAAACATTGTTGGACAGGAATGTTTCTATACCCAGGGAAAATTTCTAATTCAGTGGTACCAGACTTGTTTGGGTGATTGAATGCCTGAAAATCAAGGTGCTTTTTTGTGGGACCCAAAGAAATTTTAGTGTCTTTCTTCTCATCATGAATCAAGAACCATTTTACCAGTGGAAAATATAGCTAGATTATAGAAGCCACATAACAGTCACATCCATGAATATGCATGTCCATGACAAACAAGCTCAGGATGAAAGTATGATTAGCTGTTTCTTGAGGTTTCTTCCTTAATATTCATTTGTTTAATTACCCACTTGTGCTTATCAGCATATGTGCTGGTAGACATCTGAATCATCGAAGATTTGTGGGAAAAACTGAACATTTAGAAAACCTTTTCCATTACTTTTTCTGCAAATGAAGAAAAGTTATTCATTATCAGATTTTATCAGAGGCATCACTGGCAGCTGCTATTCTGGCTTGTGCACACCAGCGCTGAATATCTCATCTATGGATTACATGACTTGTTTGGGAACAGGGCTTTTAATTTTCCTCTGCAAAAAAAACCTGTTACTTAGCTAAGTGAGTATTTTCAGTTTATTTTTCAGTTTCTGTGATATATTTGGATTTATTTGCTGTCGAGTTGATGTTGGGGAGACTTTGAAACTGCTTTATAGAAGTTATCTCTGGAGCTTGACTTGTCTCTATTGCCAGACAAAACAATAACTTGGGAAATTTTCTTGATTTGCAGCATGGGAGGGGAGGATGAATGAATGAACCAAACAGCTAGAAAGTCAGAAACTCACACTTGTGATTCACAAGTGCTGTTCATTCTTTCTCAGCCTTGGTTACACATTCCAAGCCCTTCATTTTAGTATCTATGGCAGGAGGACTTTCAAAAATCTTCCTAATCACAACATTTTTAATTTTAAATGTTATCCTACCACTAGGTGCAGTGACATACAACTGTAATCCCAACAACTTGAAAGGCTGAGGCAGGAGGATCACAAGTTTGAGGCCAGCCTCAGCAATTTAGCGAGATCCTAAGCAACTTAGTGAGACCCTGTCTCAAAAGAAAAAATAAATAAATAAAAAGGGCTGGGGATGTGGCTCAGTGGTAAAGCACCCTGGTTTCAATCCCCAGAACTCCCCCAAATTGTTGACTCATGTTTGCTTGTAAGGATTCATTGGAATGTTAGAGAAATGTTGGGATGGGAAAGAAAGGACAAGAACAACCTTTCTGGTTTTGTTTTCTCTGAATGTGCAGGATTTTAATTCTCAGCAGAATAAACTACAGTCTTGGTCATTAATTTTTATGTAAATGCCACCATAATAGAAAAACAACACAGCACTTGGGTCCTATCAAGAAATTTCCCTGTTGGAGGTATATAAATTAGGAAGCAAAGTTTACATGGCTCAGGGAGGTTGATAGTTCATCATTTGCTTTTGTGTAGGTGAGCCATGTTGCAGTGATGAAACCACATAATTGTCAAAGCCAAATGTTCAGGAAACAGTACTTGAGACAGTCCTGGCAGTGAGAAGTGAGGGCCCATTGTGTCCCTGTGCAGATACAGATCTGTTCCACTATCTGTGGTTTAGGTTTGTGTGATACCCACAGTCAGCACCAATAACTCTACCCTTTAATGCTTTCTTGATGCTTCTTCTCTTATCTTAGATGAGTCTGGCCCGGTGGGGAGGAGAAATAACCTTCAAAGAGGCTAGAGGAGTGCTGGATATAGGGGTAATCCCTTAATGAAGAACCAGCAATACAAATTCTTGCAAGGCCAACTTGGGGTTCACGTAGGCAAACACATTTTCTTATGGTGGACTGGATATGGCATCAGGAGGGTCCAGCCTGTGGCAGCACCCTGGATTCTGGGTTAGGTTTGACTTGAGCTAGTGCCTGGTTCAGGGGCTAGAGTCGAGTGACTGAAGACATGCAGTGGGGTCAGACGAAAGCCAAACTGGGCTGGGTTTCAAGGCTGATTTAGGAATTCAGAGTATAAATCGCACACCCAGAAGAACTTTCCAAGGATGCTGAGTGGGGATTAGAGAGATGCTCCACCGGGTGGGTCTTCAGGCCCTCGGACTTCTAGGTTTAGAGCAGGAAGACAAGTTCTGCACCTCATTGACATGTGGATTTGAGCCTTCTCAGCTACAAAAAAAAAAAAAAAATGGTTCAATGCTGGGAATATCTGAGACACAGAGGGAGGTCCTCTGTGTCTTATAGTGGGAAGAGATAGGGCTGCACTGAAAGCTAACTTTACTTCAGTCTATTTAAAAATTTTTTTTTGTTAAGGCCCACTTGAAATGTGACTACTAACGTATATTAACCTGTACAGTTTCATGAATTTTGACATACTTAAACAATTGTCACAATCAAGAAACCAAATATTTTTTATCACTCCAACAATTTTTCTCATTCCTCTTTGTAATCCATCCCTCTCTCTAGCCCTTCTCCAGGCAACTACTGATTTGGTTTTTTATTTTTATTTTTTGTCACTATGTGTTATTTTTAGTTTTCTAGGATAACATGTAAATACAGTCATACAATGTATACTCCTGTTTTTGGATTTTTTTTTTTCTACCACTCAGCTTAATGCTTTTGAGATTCATCCATAGTGTTGAAGCTATAAATGGTCCATTCCTTTTCATTCTGAGTAGCATTCATTGTGCTAATATACTATGATTTTTTTTTTTTTTATGTTTGCCTGTTGCTGGCCTTTTGGGTTTCTTCTAGATTTGGAGTCTTATAGTATTTGGTCTCATTTCTCTGCTAAGATTTTCCTCTGTATATTCATTTGGAAAAATTTTCCCTTTGATTCTTTGAGCATATAATAGATGCTTTAAAGATTTTGTTCTCTACATCTAACATCTGACTCATCATGGGGATAGTTCAATTAATTCATTTTTTTTCAGTTTGTGTACATTTTTCTTGTCTTCTTGTGTGTCTAGAAATTTCTGATTGTACACTGGACATTATGGATGAAATGCAGAGTCACTGGAATCTTTCATCTTCCTCTTAGAGTGTTGTTTTTGTTCTAGCACACACTTTATTGCCGCTTCTATGAACATTCATGTAGACTTTTATTTTTGTTCCTCTGGAGAGAATTTCTAGGAAAAGGGTGACTTTATCTTATAGTCAAACGTATGTTTAAATTTCTAAGGAACTTCCAAATAGTTTTTGAAAGTGGTTTTACCATTTTATATTCCCATCAGGAGTACCCAAGGGCTCCAGGTACTTTACTTCCTTGCCTTTGGTATGTGTGTATATATTTTCCCTCTGTCGAAGGTTTGCCTTTTTCATTTCTCAATACCATTTCAGAAGAGCAAAAGTTTTTAATTTTGATGAAGTCCAACTTATAAATTGTTTTCTGTTGTGTTTCATATTTTTATATATCCTGAGGTTGCCAAAATTAGTTTAGCATTTTTCCCTAGGATTTTTACAGTTTAGAGACTTAACGTAAGTTTTATGATTAATTTATATATACGTGTGCGTGTGTATGTGTGTGTGTGTGTGTTTCTATTGTGTTTCATATTTTTATATATCCTGAGGTTGCAAAAATTAGTTTTGCATTTTTCCCTGGGAGTTTTATGGTTTAGAGACTTAACGTAAGTTTTATGATTAATTTATATATGTGTGAAAAATTGTGCTCTTTATATGTAATATGGAATGAAATGTACTCTGCAAACATGTATAACAAATTAGCATAAAAAAGAAAAGCCAAAAAAGTAAATAAATATAAAAAAAGAAAAAATTATATATGCGTGTGTGTGTGTATGTGTGCGTGTGTGTATGTATGTGTGAGAGAGATAAGAGTTGGTGCTCATTTTTCCCTACTGTAGGTATATGTGCTCAAGCATCATTGTTTGAAAAGACTTTTATTTCTCTCATTGGATTACTTTAGCACCATTGTAAAAATAATTGCCCATACTCATGTGGGGCCATTTATGGACTCTATTCTGTTTCATCAATTTATGAGTCTATCTTTTTGTCAATACTGTCTTGATTTAAGGTAGCTATGTCATAAGTCTTAAAATCAGGTAGATTATCCTTCCTAATTTGTTCTTAAAATGATTTTCTTTACATTTTCTTACACATTTTAGAGTCTACTTGTCAAAGATGACAAAAAAGAGCTGTCTGGATTTTAGTTTGGATTGTGTTAAATTGGTAGACTAATTTGGGGAAATTAGCATCTTAACAATATTGAATCTTCTGTTTTCTCTCAGTAATATTTTATTGCTTTTAATGGGAGGGTCTTGAATACTCTTTGTTAAATCCATTTCAAAATATGAATGCATTTTGATGCCATTCTAAACATAGTTTTTAAGTTGTTCGTTTTCAAATTGTTGCTAGAGTACATAAATTGAATTGATTTTTATGTAATGATTTTGCTAAATTCACTAAGTAGTTCCAACATTTGATATTAGCTGTAAGGTTTTCATAGATCCCTATTCCACTTTTTAAATTTCAGATTGAGGAATATACCTAGTATAATGATTTTTTTTTGTTTTGTTTTGTTTTTACCACAAATTTACTTCAAATTCTTTGAGCAACATTTTCTACTTATGTTGAGATTATTTTTTGGTTTTCTCTTTAATTGTATTAATTTGGCAAATTGTATCAATTGATTTTAGGATATTAAAATAACTTGCATTTTTAGGATAAACCTTATGTCATCATAAAATATGGTTCTCTAAATGCATTACTGGATTACATTTCTTCATATTTTGCTAAGAATTTTTTATAAGCATGATCATAAGGAATGTTGGCATATAATTTTCTACACTTGTGATGTCTTTGTCAAAAGCTGTTTGTATTAATATTATGCTGACCTCATAAAATGCATCGAGAAATATTCTTTCTTGCTGAACTTTCTGCAAGAGTTGTATACAGATTGGTATTGTTTGACATTTATAGAATTCCATATCCAAGAAATGCAGAACCCTCTTTTCAAGTGCATATTAATATGATTGACTATATGTTGGCTTATAACACAAATACATACACACACATATTGATTTTTTTAGTTGCTAAGCTATGGAGAACAGGTTAAAAATCCTGACTTTCATTTTGAATTTTATTTCTCCTTTCAATTGATTACTTTTTTCTTCATTTATGTCGAAGCCCTGTTAATAGGTGCATGCACCTGGTTTGTGTCTTTTTGATGAATTGCTCACTTTATTGTTGTAAAACATATTTCTTTAATTCTTATAATACCCCTCATCTTGAAGTCTACTTTGTGTGATATTAGTGTAATGCCACTAACTTCCTTATGTCCATAGTTTGCATAACTTATATTTTTAATCCTTTCTCCTATGGAGAATTGATTTTACTGTTAGGATGGATCTGTTTCCCTTTTTTCTCTTAATTTTACTTTTAAGATTGACTCTCTAGAGCTTTAATGGAAAGGCTGGGGTGTTCACCAAACCTCACCCCTTTAATTTGTTCATATTCAAACTCCAAGTCCTGTCTCCTTTCAGGCAGGCAGCAAACAGCTGACATGCCTGCTCACCTTTTCCAGCCCTCCAGATTTGCTTTTTCTGAGTTCCTTGCATTCTCACCTTTACATTCATAGTTCAGGTTTCAGTCAGGGTTAAGCTAAGTTCATATGCAGATTTGGGGTTTCCTTCTCCATGGTTTCTTCCTTTCTGGGCTTTGCCCCTTAATTTCCAGCTGCTCTGATGCCTTGAACTCTGTCCTCTGATACCTCAACTCAATAAGGCTTCCAAGTTCTGCCTGAGCTCTCTTTCCTGTGCGTCCAAGACACAGGAATACTTTGAATAGGAAAGTCATATAGCCATGTGCTTACCCAGTAGATATGCTTTCTTTCAAATATTAAATCCCATCCAGTTTTTGTGTGATTTTACTCACTTTTTATGCCTTCACACAGTTCATATAAACATGCTTTTGTTGTGAATTTATGATTTTTATTTGTGGGAAGTTCAGTTTGAACTACTTCAGCATTGTCAGGACAGAAATTCTTAATACTGTAACTTACTTGGTACAGTGCTTTCTATGTTACTAATTTTAGTGAAAGAGTTTCTGTATGACTCACTCATATTTAATTATTACAAGTGCCATTTCTTTGTTCATATATGAAATGGAGTTGTCAAAACATCTCACACAAGGTTCAGGGTGACACAAAACAGTGTGCACAGGAGAACTAGCTTCTGATCCTTCCTCTGCCACTAGCAAACTAATTGACTATTGGCAAATCTCTTAGATAATTTCAGCCTTCGTATGTAGTCTGTAGCATGAGAGAGTAGAGTTGTGTTAGTGTTTTTCAAAGTTCTTTAAAATATCAGGTTCCAACTTTTTCCCCAGCAAAATAAAAAAAAAAAAACATATTAAAGCAAAATATCCATGATTGCAGAAGGTGCAGAACTGAAACTGTTCGGTGCATCAATCTGCATCCCCACTTCTGCAGTGAGAATCCTTGAAGTTCATTTTGAGGACCCTTGACCTTCACAGTGCATAGTCTGAAAAAAAAAATCAAGATTAGATGATTCATAAAAATCCTTTCTCAACCTGCTCCTGTCCAAGAATGGCTGACATGTACTTTTAGAAAAGTGGCCATTTTTCAGGGATCTCAAAGAGGCAATTGTCACCTCTGACCTCCCTTTTGCTTTTTCACTTTAACCAGCTTCTTGTCCTTGTTTCTATCCCATTCAGCCATGGTGGGAAGATATTGGCCATGGATATTTGAGATATCTGATATTGGAGGAATTTCCTGCAATTGTAGTTAGAAGTGGCACCCAGGTCCCACACTACTGAGCATCGCCCAGCCCCCCTGGTTGCCACTTTCAATCTATAAGATGTGAGCAATCCTTGCTTCCACCTGATTGTGCTTGTGTGTGTGGGAAGGAATTAATAAGCTTGGAGCTGCAGTGATTGTGTATAAATTCTTTCTCCATCTGTAAAATAGCAGCAGAATGGCAAAAGAAACAAGGGCTGGGACAGTAGAAGATTAAGCTGATAATGTGGTTGTATTTCTCACCTTACCTCACAGTCCTGTGCCCAAACCTGGAGGTGGAATGTTCTGTAGGAGTTAGCAATACTGTCTGGAAATAGGCAGTGCCCACCTGCTCATTTTATTGCTTCTTTTAAAGTAAAAGTGGGGGAAGGAACCCAACTGGTAATGCAGAGTACACAACACAATATTTTTTTGAGAATATTATATGTCAAGCAGGTGCTAAGTGCCTGTACCTAGTTTATCTCATTTAGTCCTCTCAAAACTGTTAAGAGAAAAGGAATATAAAATTGAGGATGTTGAAGTCGATAAAGTAAAGGAACTCGCTTAGGTCCCATACTACCAATGGGAAGATTCAAGGGTCACAGTCTAGCAGGTTGACTCCACATTCTACCTTCTGATCACTCTTGATTTGACTGGTGCTACATCCAAAAAACAGTTGCTGTTGTACTGGGTCCTTCCTTCTTATTTCTTAACACATGGAAGATGAAGATAGAATTTCCTCTGCCACTTCATAAACTAGAAAAAGTATTCATGCAAATTAGAGAGAGGGACCTTCTCTTTCCATTGCAGTGAGGACTTAGTACTGGTGGGTCATTGTCAGATAGCTCTCTTCCTGTCAATTCATGAGCTCCTTGCCCTGCAAGAAGCTCACAGTAGCACCTGATTGTATGTGAATAAACAGATGAAACTAGGTGGCCATGTATTGGAAAGAATGCAGAAGTCTGAATTCTCTTTAGTGGTAGATGTCTAGATGATACCTAAGATTTGTCTGAATTCTGTGATTGAGTGAAATGAATGTTTCAACTTCCCGACAGATTCACATCCATGATGTGAATATGTGCAGTTTTTTTTCCCCCTGTACTATTAGCAAGCTAATTGCTAGAGGAGTGAAGATTTTAATAGAAACTGCCACTGTACTTCCCAGGTATTTAGCTTGAAAGGAATCTGAACTTGGTATACACGTGGTACTTCAGAAAATACTATCTGATCTTGAAACAAATGCTACAATTTAAATGAGACTTTGTAATGTTTTGAAGGTTAAGCCGAATGAAATGTAGATCGGCTATTTAGTTGTTGACACAGTTACATTACAACAGATTCAAACAGATAGGACCAAAAATTGAATTTGAAAAAAAAAAAAAAAATGACCCAAAATCATTAGGAAGAAAGGCTGTAAAATTATATGGCAACATCATCAACTTGAAATACTAGAGCTCTGGAATCGGTCCTAGCTTGGTATGACTGGGAAAAATACTTTATGGGCTTTGGTTTCTATGTGAAAATTAGGGAATAGATGCTCATGAAAACTCTTTCCAGCCCAACCTATTGACTTTATTTTCTTAGTGATAAAACACAATTTTATCAGTTCTGTTTAGGGTTTAAGAAGTTTTGTCTTGGGCCTGGGTTTGTGGTTCAGACCTGAGTGCTCACCTAGCATGTATGAGGCAATGGGTTCGATCCTCAGCACCACATAAAAATGAAGATATTGTGTCCACCTATAACTGAAAAATAAATATTTAAAAAGAAAGAAGTTTTATCTTGAGGAAGCAAGGACTTTGGAGTAACATAGCTTGGGCTGGAATCCTGGTCCACTACTTATGAAATATTATGACTATAGCAAATTATTAACTTCACTATGCCTTTGTTTTTCCATCCTTAGGATGGGTATACTAGCATTACTTATTTCAATGGTTTATTGTGTGCAATAAATAAATGAACATACATTAAGTTCTACAACAATTCCTAGCACATGATAAGTGACATACAAGAGATTGCTTTTATTAACTATAATACTGCTACTGGTGCTGCTCAGTGGCATTTGGTAGAGATTGCAGATTCCTTTTTTAGACTGGAGAATTCTCTGAGGTCCTTGGGCAGTGAGGCTTAGAGTAGCACGTGCAGCTCTATATCTAATCCCATGAGGAGCAACAGTCCAGTTATCCTGCAGCCTGCCCATATACATTCACACCACATGCACTGACTGCTCTCAACTGCTCTTTTCTTCTTTGATCCATTACAAAGGAAGCAGCCTCCTGGAAGATTTCAGGGTAAGTGGCAAAGCTTCTTCTCACCTCACCATGAAAATTAAGCTAGAGGTGGCTCAGTTTCCTGGTGAAATGACATCTGGTGTTAGGCATAGTGGTTGAGGATATACATTCTATGATCAAGTTCAAGCTTTGTTACTTTCCTAACTTTGTTTCCTTATGGAAAGTACTTACCCATTATGTCTCTCTCTTTCCCCTCTATACAATGGGAATAATACTAGTCCTTACTTTGTGGGTGGCTATGATGATTAAATGGGATGGTATATGCAAAGTCCCCAAAAGATACCTGGTATATATATATTGAGTATATGAAAAATGTTTTAGTTGCTGTATCACCATTACATCAGCTGAGGAAAAAACACCTTTGCTCTGTGAATGATCATTGGTCACTGGGGAAAAAAAAAGTCAAGGACCATCCACTACTAAATTAATTAATTCTAGTTGTTAATTTTATAGGTGGGGAAATATCCATATATTGGCTCACCTATATGAAATGGATCACTTATGGCTACTTAAAAATTTTTAAACTGACCTAATAATACAAACAGAATGAAATCTCAGAGTTGGAAAGAGCTCCAATGGATGTCTAATACAATTAGCCCTGACTCCCATGTATGTATCCCCCTAACTCCCAGGTGCTTAGCTGGTTCTGTACTTTTTAAGGGTGGAAGAAGTTCAGTTTTATTCCTCTTGGTTTTTGGATCCCTTCTGTATGTGATGGGCGTTCCCATACCATAGTACTTACTATTCCTCACACATAAACGTGAGGAGACTGCTTATTGTGATGGTTTTCTGATGGGGTAGTATTTATTTATGCAGCTGATTGGAATGTTACTGAGAATCTAGTTTCTTTCTTTTTTTTCCAAAATTGTATACCATCCTTTGATTGTATAGAATTTCATTTTTAGCTCATCATTGTTATCAAACTACATGAAAAATACACTAAAAACCCAAGTTCACTTCTTGAATCTCTCTCTCTCTTTTTAAAGCCTTGGTTTTATTTTTAGTATTTTTATTTGTTCTTACTAATTATACATGATAGTAGGATGTATTTTGACATATTATACATATTTGGAGTATAACTTCTCATTCTTTTGGTAGTACATATTGTAGAATTACATTGGTTGTGTATTTATATATACAAATAGGATAGTAATGTCCGATTCATTCTACTATCTTTCCATTCCCAATCCCCTTCTCTTCCCTTTTAATCCAAAGTACTTCCATTCTTACCTACTCCTGCCCTTATTGTGAGATAGCATTTCTCATATCAGAGAAAACTTTCGGCCTTTAGTTTTTTGGGGACTGGCTTATTTCACTTAGCATGATATTCTCTAGTTTCATCTATCTCCTGGAAAATGCTATAATTTCGTTCTTCTTTATGGTTGAGGAATATTCCATTGTGTATATATACCATAATTTCTTTATCCATTCATCTGTTGAAAGGCACCTACGTTGGTTCCATAGTTTATCTATTGTGATTTGAGCTGCTATAAACATTGATGTGGCTCCATTACTGTAGTACGCTGATTTTATTTTATTTTATTTTTTTGGTATAAACCAAGGAGTGGGATAACTGGGTCAAATGGTGGTTCCATTCCAAGTTTTCTGAGGAATCTCCATACTGCTTGCCATAGTGGTACTACCAATTCACAGGGTCTCACTGTGTTGCTTAGAACCTCGCTTTTGCTAAGGCTGGCTTTGAACTGGTGATCCTCCTGTCTCAGCAATGTATGAGTGTACCTTTTTCCCCCACATCCTTGCCAACATTTATTGTTGTTTGTATTCTTGATAATTGCCATTCTGACTGGATAGTTCCTTTTGACACTTAGTTTTTTGGGTCCTACCATGGTGGTGGACACAGGCAATAAAACTGAGTGAGATGAAAAAGTCAGGTTCTCATAATCATAGACCAGATAGATGCTTAACTCAGAATATTGATGCCTATGAGGCAGAAACTTTGAAGTCAGAGAATTTGGTGTTAAAAAAGACCTGGGGAGTGATCCAAAAATAAGGAAACAGGGCCAAAAAGGTTAAAGGACTTAGTCACATCAGCTATTTAAAATGCAGTGTGAGAGTTCTGATGATGATCTCTGGTTTTTCAGCTTAGTGGGCTCTGGAGATAGGCTGCTTTGATTCAATTCTTATTTCTACCAGGTTTAGGTAGTATGATCTTCAGCCATTAGTGGGTTCCTCTCCCCCTAAGTTTTCTTACTTGAAAAATGGAAATAATTATAACATAGGCTTTTTGTGGATTAAATATGCACATGGCACTTAGTCCTGGGCACACAGAAAGCACTCAGTAAATGTTTATTATTATTGCTATTCTTCCAAAGAACTTCAGGAATGTCAACTCTTAACCAAGCCAGAAAATAAATGTTTTGACCAGGCTTGTGTTTAAAAGTGGTTTCTCTCACTAAAAAATATGGTGTTTTATTTCTTCTTAGCTTCTGATTCAGAAGTGTTCCTCAGGACTGATCTGCAAATTAACAACTATAGTCTTCTCTGGAATCACTATGTGACTTTTGGATGCAAGGAAGAGGGATAAAAATTATTCTTCATTATCTATAGTTTCCAGTTCACAGTCAGCAAATATTTAATGAGCAACCTGCTATGTGCCTGGTACAGAGATAGGGCCTGCATGCACAGGGGGACCTTTGATGTGCCCCTTGCCTTCATGGTGTACAAAGGATGGTGGGGCAATTAGAAGTTAGATAGATAATGTCCCCACAGTGGGGAGGGATCATTTGAAAGGGAGAAGAGAGAAATATTTTGCAGCACATGGAAGGAGCCCTGAACTTGATTTAAGGGGTCAAGGAAGGATGTTCTGGAAAGAAGTGACATCTAGGCTGAAGTGACAAGTTATATTCTTGACCAGTCTGGATGGAAGGCTGGAGAAAAGTATCCCAGGCACAGGGAACAGCATGTATTTTGATACATGGATGCTCAGGCTTGGAACAAAACTGGGTTTTCACCAATTTATATTATTATTATTATTATTATTATTATTATTATTGGTACCGGGGATTGAACTCAGGGGTATTGGACCACTGAGCCACATCCCCAGCCCTATTTTGTATTTTATTTAGAAACAGGGTCTCACTGAGTTGCTTAGCACCTCACTTTTGCTGAGGCTGGCTTTGAACTCGTGATCCCCCTGCCCCAACCTCTCTAGCTGCTGGGATTACAGGTGTGCGCCACCGCGCCCGGCTCACCAATTTATTTTAATATTTAACAAAATATTTACTTTTGGATGCAAGGAAGAAGGATAAAAAGTATTGCAAAATATAACTTACTGTGCAGCAGGCATTGTTTTATATAGTGGGGGGAATCAGTTAACAAAACAGATAATACTTTTATTTTCATGGAAGTAGTGTTATGAGAATTAGTTAAGGGATGGTCAGGGAACCTCTAGGATGAAGTGACAGTCAAGCTAAGATAGGAATGTGAAGGAGCCATCTGGGGGAGGCAGAGGGAACATCAAAGTTGAGGTAAAGGACATCTGAAAGATGCAAGTGTGCCAGTGTGGGTGAAGTGTACGAATAATTCAAAGGGCATTTCATTAGCATGGCTAGGATCAAAAAAGTAACAAGAAAAAGAAATCCTAATACACTGTTGGTGGGGATGTGGATTGGTGCAGCCACTGGGGAAAACAGTGTGCAGATTCTTAAAGAAATTAAAACCAGAACTACCATATGACCTAACAGTCCCTCTTCTGAGAGCTTCCCAGAAGAGACAAAATTACCATCTTGTAAGGATATCTGCATTGCCACATTCATTGAACATTATCCATAGTAGCCAAGATATGGAAATGGCCCGTGTCTATAGGAGGGTGGAATGAATAAATTAAATATGTATACACAGATACTTATGGCATGTATGTATATGTACGTACACACACACACACACACACACACACACACAGAATATTATTCAGCTTAAAAACGAGATCCTGCTATTTGTCACAACATGAATGGATCTGGAGGACATCATGTTAAGCCAATAAGCCAGGCACAGAAAGAAAAGTATTGCAAAATCTAACTTACATATGAAGCCTTTTTTTTTTTTAAAAGGTCAAATTTAAAGAAACTGAGAATAAACAATGGTTCCCAAGGGTGGGGCAGGGCAGGGATGGGGAGATATAGATCAAAGGATTCTAAGTAGCAGATGTGTAGAGTACACAGTCTGTAGATCTGATGTACACCATGAAGACTCTAGTTAACAAAGCTGTATCGTATTAGGGATTTTTGTTAAATAAGTAGATTTTAACTACTCTTGTCATGCACAAAAAAGTGTCTATGTGAGATGATACGTTAATTCACTTCACTATCGCAACCATTTTACTACCTATATGTATTCTGTACCATCATGTGAAGCTCAAATAGATCCAATGAAATTTATTTCTTAAAAATTCAAAGGGTATTTGGGTTGAGTTGTTGATGCTGAGAAAGATTTAGAACATGGGTAGTATAAATGAGTTAAAATAGACAAACAATGAGTCTCTTTTCAAAACTCAGAAGCTATTGGAAATTTTTAGTTGCAAATATCTCTTCTCTGAAGTGGAACTTGGCTCTGTGTGTTTTAATAAATGTGATGACATGAAGAATGTATTTCCCACAGCACTTCACATCAGACAGATGCACTTGTACAGGTCCTATCCCATCTGTGGATACCTGTAAGCAATATAACCAATCAGCAGGGCTGCCTAGCTCAACCCAGGGCTCATGATGTTGCCTACAGGTATCCCAGTGGCTCCTCCTGGGTTCTAGCCATCTCTCTTTCATCCCTTTGGACTCAGTTTTCTGTTTCAGAAGTGTTTCAGATCCTTCCTATCCAGTTTGAATCTGCTTGATCCAGATTAGTTGTCTATACTCTTCTCCAGTTTCCCAGACTGTCTTTCTCTGTGTTGGATCACAGAGGCCACACGGACTCATGTCTCTTGTTTGCTCGCAGTTAACAGTATTGGGGATGATGAAGAGCCATCCACATCTTCTGACAGTGACGAGGACGTGATCAAACAATTTGAGATTTCTGTGTCCCGGTCCCAGAGTTTCCGTTCAAGAGCTTCTGAGAAAGGAAAACCTAAGGAATCAGAGCAGAAACCCAAGTGTGGCCGTTTGCTCCCTACCCATGAAGAAGACAGCCCCGGAGTGTCTGCCTGCAAAGGTATCCTTTGCATCTTGTTTTTCCTTTATCTAGACCAGCAATGGCCAATGGTAATATTTCCGAGTCATTTAAATACTATATTCTGTGTCTAAGAATCCAGAGAGGAAAAGAAAATGAAAAGGAAGCAAAAAGAACAAGGTGATATTTCTTAGTGCTTCCCTGAGCAAACGTGAGGCATCTTTCTGATATTCTTATGCCCAGAGCCCCACTGGGACAGGAAGTGTATTTAGAAAACATCTAGAGAGACCCCCACACCATGCACCTTCTTGGCCTGGCTCAGTGATTCGAATTCTCCTTTTCTTTCTTTCTTTTTGGGTGTGTGGTCAGTGAAGCCAATGGGCCCGTCATAGTATATCTTCCTCATTTTCACACTAGATGGAGAAAAAGGAGATCACAGAAATTGAGAGAAGATAAAAGAGAAGAAATTTTGATTTGGCAGTGAAGACAGGACAGGCAAACCAAGAACAAGGCAGCGGGGAAGGAATGCTAGAATTAACAAATAGAACCATGTTATTTTTCAGCAGGAAAAATTTGCTGCCTATCATATAGTTTGACTTACTGACAAATACTGACAACATTTTATCTCTCTTTTTTTTAGCTCGAGGTAAGCTAATAAATATAGGCCTGATGTAACCAAACCACAATATGAATGGCTGCTGACCTCTGTCATTTCCTCACAGTTCCTCCCCCGCCCAACCTTATTTTTTTCTCTTTCTCTTCTGTTACATCAGAGCATTCCTTTTTCTCCGTGGAGAGGGCAAATGTTAGCTAATGAAAGTTAATAGCTGTTGGTTCCCTGGGAGTCGCTTGTTTAATTCTAAAGCTAATGGTTCCATTTCCCAGAAGCCCAAGTGTCTGGGTTCTGATTTACACAAATGGCCAATGTTCTGAGAGTTGTGACAACCACCTAACCCCTATCTTCCTGGAATTAGCAATAACTTGTCTCTGGTCACAATTGGTAGTTCTTGAACTTTTTTGGAGACAGTGATAGAAAAGGTAAATTTTTCTCTACTGGAGAAAGGAAAAATTCCACCACAGTGAATAAATTACCTGTAAACTTTGAAGAAAATCAGCAGGATTTTCATAGGCATAGTCTGCAGACCAAATTTTAGGTCATCAAATGCCATGGAAACATTAATGTAGTTTTTATTGCTTGACTTTTTTCTTGACATCTCTTGTGCATTTTTGTATCAGTGGATTTATTTCAATGATAAGAAATCAAAATATGAAACGTGCATCCCAGAGAGGATTTTCTTTTTTTCTTTGCTTGTTGTCTATGTATTTAGCAATTTTATTCTACCATAAACATATTTTCTAAGATCGAATTTAATTGTACGTGGACATTTCCACACTACAAAATGCTTTCAAAAGTGTTGGACAGTGAGATTGTAGGTCCAATTCCAAGTAAAGTCTGAGCAAGGAGTGAGCCATATACTAGGTAGATTGTCTCATGTTTCATCTTAAGTGAGATTATTCTAGACTCAGTAGTGAGGTTATTAGCACCACACTCCAGGCAAGTTCTGTCTTGTTCTTGGCATCTGATTTAGTGTTACTGCACATTGCTTGTCAGTACATTCTTGATTATGCCAAGGAGGGTTCAGTCTAAGTGGTTTGATTCAGAGGCTGAGTGTGAGGTCCTTAGGCATGAAAGGTGGGCTGTAGGATAACAGTCCAATTACTGTTTTGTTTTTTGAGCAGTAATCTTGCTTTTGCCAGTTAAAAATAGTTAATTCTGAGACTGTTTCATAAAAGCTAGATAATATCTTCCTGGTTTCATCAAAAACAGCATACTTTTTCCTAGAATCTCATTTTTGATTGGGATGATGTTCTCAATCATGGTCCAACCAGAGAAATAAAACCAGTGGAATACATACACCCTATACTCACACACGTGTCTCTGTGTGTAGGTGTGTGTATTTCAAGAGAATTATTACCAAGATTTGGCTTATGTGATTATGGGGGCTAGCTAGGTGACAGAAATACACAGCTCCCAAATACGAAGGGCAGGCTGTCAAGAAGGGAGGCTCAGACTCTCATGTGTGAGATGAAGCTGCAGTTCTCAGAATTTCTACTTCAGGGATGTTGCAGTTATCTTACTGTTTCTCAACTGACCAATTATAAATGATGTTGTAGTTATCTTACTGTTTTTCAACTGACTGATCTCCTTAAAGTCAACTGATTTAATCACACCTACAAAATTCCCTCCCATCAATACCTACACTGGTGTTTGATTGAACAATTGGCCCCTATAGCCTTGCTAAGAGGGCACATAGAACTGACCACCACAGATGGTAAGCAGAGTCTTCATACATGGCTGATGATGGGAGAGAGGTGTTGGGAATACCAGAGGAAGCAATTGCATAATAGGGGTTTATTCCACCAAAATGGGTTATAAACTAAACAAGTTGAAAAAGTTTCTGGCCAAATAAATAGAATTGATGTGACATAATTATGTCCTACAGTTTCTAGGCAGCCAGGATACATTTCTCTGACAACAATGTAATTACTTTTTAATTTTAAGGAAGGGAAGTCTGCTTGATGGAAAAATGAATCACCTTTCCCTTTCTACCTCCTTGCAACTTGACTTGAGCCCAGATTTGGTTTTTGAATTCATTTCTTGCTTGCCTGCCATAGAAAATGGTTTGTGACATTAATATAATTCTCCTGGTTTTTTTTCACTTATGAATAATGTTTCAAGGCTTTAATGTAGGTGTTGAAAATTCTCTCATTATCGATCTAGGTATTATCACTATAGGAGTTAAAGTCATGAGACAATTTTATGGGAGTAATTTCTTGGCAAAGTTAGATTTTGTGCTGATATCCTGCTGGGTGCTACACACGTTGATAGATGACCCACTGTTTAATATGACATTTTACTGTTCATATATGTGAGGAATGGGTGTGCTAATTAGAGTCTTAGAAGAAAATTCCACTTTATGTTGTAGGTTTTTTGCATGTAGAATTTCCCTTGCTATGTCATTATTTGTGACCTTATAAAAGTGTGTTTGCCAAATAACTGAAAGTGTGAATGTAGCATTTTTGCAGTGCCCTGTGAAAATGTTTCCAAGGGGCTTGAACTGAACAATTAAGAATAACAAGGCAGATAAGGAAAATTCTCAATGGCTTGCTATGGTTTTGCAAAACTGCAAATTAGTAGTCTGAGGTTGTGCCCTCAGGCCCACATCTGTCTGAAGATAATTTTATGTGGTCTGCATAGGGCAACATTATATTTTGTAAGTTTGATTTCCTAGTATATATGGGTCATGTACCCTTCTGTCACTGACTCTCCATATTGCTACACACCTGGCTGCTTCAAATATTTGTTACCTGGCTAAGCTTCAGAGTTATTCAAAGGCTTAATGAGAACCTAATGAGATAAAGTATGTGGCTTTGTGCCTTTAAGGAGCTTCCATTCCGCCTGAGGTTGTAAGGCTAACACGGAAACAAGTGCTGCTCTACAGAATGTGTGTAAGAGCTGGGTCTTTGAGTCTACTCTGCCATCCCACTCACCGTCCTATCTGCATCTCTTATGTGCTCTAGTCCTGGGATCAGGACTACTGGAAGGGACCAAAGAGTTATATGACATCTTAGCTGCTTGTGTGTACATGTGTGTAAACCAGGGTGAAATCTGTCACTTAGGAAGACTGTCAGGTTTTTTTTTTTTTTTTTTTTTTTTTTTTTTTTTTTAACCATCTGAGGGCATCTTAGATGTTGAGGGTGAGGAATGGGATGAATAGGGTTTGGAGAAGGTGCAGGGAAAGTGTAGGAGAGAAAGAGAGAGGGGAGAGAGAAAGTGAAACACTAAGGTCAGAGAACAACACTGAGTCTGAAGCAGTCAGGATAGTTCAGGAGTTTGTTGGGGCCTTGGATGGACAAGCAAGAAAGGACAGGAAGGAGGGTTTGAGGATCCCAGTTGAAACTGAGATGGATGAAGCCAATTGGGGACAGTCAGATAAGAAAGACTAATATTTATGGAGGGCCTGTTGGCTGCCAGACAGATAGTTTCATGTATCTATAGTGACCCTCTGATGGGTTTTGTCTTTTTTTTTTCTTTTTACATAAGGAAATAAAGGTTCAGAGAATTTGAATGTTGTTCAAGTTCTTAAGACAGAGACGGGATTTAGATCCAGATTGTCAGAATCCAAGGCTGGTGTTCTTTCCATGAGTCATACAGAGAACTTTCACCTGGGAAAGCACAGAAACCACTAGTGAATATGGAAGAGAGAAAGAACTATGGTAGAGTCATGATCTCCATGATCTCCACATTTGATTAATATTCTTGCTTTCTAGATCCATTCTTGAAGTCTTGTGTTTTTTAGCTCTAACAAAATGCATTTGTTTTATTTATCCTTTTTATATAAATATCATTTTTGTGTGTGTGTGTGTGTGTGTGTGTGTGTGTGTGTGTGTTAGTTACTAGGGATTGAACCCAGGGGCATTTTACCACTGTGCTATACCCCCAGCCCTTTTTGTTTTTATTATGAGACAGGGTCTCACTAAGTTGCCTAGGCTGGCCTTGAATGTGATCCTTCTGCCTCAGCCCCTGGAATAGTTGGGATTACAGGTGGGTGCCATTGCACCTGGCTAAATACCCATTCTTTATACTTAAATTATTGGGAAGTATAAAACCTACTTGAACCTCATATAAAGACCTAATGGTCTTTTTTATTATATGGTTCAAACTAATCCACTGCATGGGTAGAATTGTTTCTGCAGATGTTACTGGTGTGAATTTTGTTTTTGTGGTCTAGATTATTGTGGTTGCAATGGCTCAATTACTCTAGGTATGAAAAACAATGCACTTGAAATACTTTTCTCATTGCAAATTTAGATTTGGATGGAACCTGTCAACTGAGTTATTCTGAGATTCTGTCTTACAAAGATCATGCCATCTCTGCCACTTCACGGTCCCCAAGTGAGAAAGGAGACACCAGACACCATGGCTCCTCTCACCAAGAGACCAGTAGGGTTCGAAGCCTCAGTCGTCAGTCCACAGAGGGTAGCTTGGAGATGGAAACAGATTTTAATAACCGGGGATTTGAAGATTCCTATGCTACTGACAGCTCCTCAGTATGGAGTCCAGAGGTGAGTTTTTTTTTTTTTCCATTCTTTGATTTATCAGTTACGTTCTTTGGGTTCCTCTCTCCCTTTCTTTCTTCCTCCATTTCCTTCTCCTTACCCTCCCTCCAGCAAATTTTTCCAGAATGAAAGCATTGCCTTGAAAAACAAAGACCTAAAATACCCTTTTTAAAAATAAATTTTTGTTCAGATAACCAAAGCCCCTGAGCACATGAATAAAAGAATCACAAGTAAATTTTGTTTCAAATGCAAAGAAAAAAAATGCTAGGTAAAAAAGGAAGAAGAGTAGTAATAAAATGACCTTTATAGGACTTATTTTTATACAAAGAAAATTTTTAGTTCTTTGGAGAGGTTGGTTTATTTCCTTCCTGGTTGCACACCCAAAATCTTTAGTTGTGATCGTTTGAAATGGAAATTGTTTGAGAATTTCACTAAAATAATGTGGCCCTCCAAATGAAATTATGCATGATATTATGACGAGGGTCTTGGTGTATGTGTTAGTGTATTCGTTAGCTTTTAATTGAATTGGAGGTCTAGGAGATAACAGTCATTTATAACGACCCTCTAGCCTTTGAATATATCTCTGGTGAAAGATGCTTCTTCTGAATTTCTTTTTCAATTAAATCTGATCCCTAATATGCCTAACCATCTAGAGACATGACTAGAGGGGATGATGGTAAGAGCTGCCATTTATTGAAATGCCAGTTACTATACCTAGTAAGGACTTCACAAACATTGTTTTATCTTTCATACATTATCAGTTATATTCTTCATTAGCTAGATCTCTCCAATCATAATTCCATGACATTGGAAGGTATTAAATAGTAGTATTTAGTGCCTAATACGAAATTGATTTTGATGAAATAGGTCATATAAGTATATAAAACTTGAAGCTGTGAAGATAGAGGAAGAGAAGGGTGAATGGATTTTATTAGTATCAGTCTGAGAAAATGAACAGGATGAATCTCTTATTAGTACAGACACACACACACACACACACACACACACACACATATACACACATACACACACTGAATGCTCAAGGAAACACAAAACAAAATCATGTTCTAAAACCATACTTCAGCTATGCTGGGGAATGTAGTGAACACATAAGGAGGTGTGTGCAAGGAGGTGTGTGCACATACCTCTGTACCTCTGTGTTGGCGTTTCTGCCAAGGACCAGGAGTGGTAACTCAGATATATGGTTTGTTTATTTTATTAAAAGCAGTCCTTGCTGTAGAGGTACCCAAGGCCATTGACCTCATCAGCTTTGTCAAAAAGAAGAAAGAAAGAGTAAGATCAAATCCCACACAGTAACATTTAAAGATATTCATTTTGGCTCCCTCACCACAAAAACAAAACAGAGCTCTTCGCCTGCCTTTTGGTACTCTGCTTGGTAACTGTGTCATCAGGCTTGGAATCACTTCTCCACGTAACCTCCTGCTGACCTGTCCTGGGGAGCCTGAAGAGAAGGTTGAGGGTACTAAATGTTCTCAGACTCCCAAAATACCCAGACATCTCTGTGTGCTCCATTCAACCTCCTATCTATTTCAAGACAAAAACTGTAATTTGGTGCTCCTACAGTAGAACTTCAAATCCAGCTCAGAGGCAGTTCCTGTAACCGCCTGCTCTGTAGGCTTAGCTCGCCTTTTAAGCATTGATTTATTTGCCTCTTAGCTGCGTTACGAACCCCATCTTTCCCCCATGTATCTGGCATCCGGGAATGCGTTGTGGGTCTGTTTGCTTTAGCCACACAGATGACATCAACACTATCTTACTAAGACATAAAGCCTTTTCAGTTTGACAGAAAATCTTTAAACCTACATGGGTTTTGACAGGTTGACACAAGTATTCCCATCTTAAAGGAAAAAAAAAAAAAACCAGGAAATTAGATCTTAAGGAATCATGTATTTTGTCTCTGAAGGAAACCAGTCCTGCAGTGTGATACCTGCTAGGCTGATGGATTTTCAAGCGCTGCTCTTCTCTGTTGGCAAAGGCCATTGACTTTTTTTCTTCAGACCGAGGACTTGGCAGGGAAGACAATGAGAGGTGGTTGGCGATTTCCAGCACACAGGGAGGCAGGTGTCCCACTTTTCGTCTCTGCTTTCCACTGATTAATTGGTTGGCCTTGAGAAGTTAATTAAAATCTGCCAAATGGGGATAAGAATGAAGAGATTTTACCTTGCAGGAAGGTCAGATGGATTAGCGGAATTAACAGTACCCACAGGAGGAGCTCCTTCAGTTGCCTGGTGATAGGCAGTGCATGTGGAAATAATTAATTGCTATGAAAATACCAACCTTCACAAAATCTCCATCTCACATCAACCTAGGAAGGGGCCACAAAGCCCAGTTTTCATAGGCCACAGCTTCAACAGGCCCATGCAGAACTTGGCCATTTTGCCTCACGCAGACTTCTTAGGATCGTTATGGAAGAGCTTTACCCACGACACCTGCAGAACATGCAGGTGGAGTGAGCATTTACCTGAAGAGATAACATGAAAGAGAAATGGAAAGATCCTCATTAAGTAGGATGTTTTTACCTTAGCATTCAAGTTGATGACAAATCTAGGAACAGTATGTTAACTAATATTAAGAACAGGCCTAAAGAATATGAAATTGACAGAAATATTTTTTCCAGCTCCCACCTTCTTCCCTCTTCATCTCGCACATCCACTATGCATACAGATAATTATGACTAAAGGAAGGCCACATGGTTTAGCATAAGTTATGTTTAGGATTTTGAGTATTGCATACTGGTTAAGCCAGGCCCTAGGCTCAGACTGCCAGAGTATGAGCCCTGGGTGATCCTGGCTGGGCACTGGACTTTGGCATGGCGGGGGTGTTAACAATAGTTTATTCCTCCATGACATGAAGCTATTTGTATACCTACTTCATTAATTTGATATAAATGTTTAAAAGATAAAGTTTCATAGGTTCCCCAATAAAGCAGAGTTTAAGGCAAAGACTTAGTTAGGGCCTGCACTCCCAAGGAACCAGACTGAAAGATGAGGGGGTAAGCCAGGGAAGATTCAGTATGACATCTTCCATTGAGTTAACTTCTGCTCAGCAATTCATTGCTTTATTTTGTTGAGACCACACTCACAGAAGCTACATCAACTGAACTGAGGATATCTGACCCAGGGGGAAACTTTGTTGCATGGGATATTAAGCCCAGCATGCTTTGGACTTTCCATATGTAGTGTTAAGCACAGTTATGCAGCTTTCTAAGCCTCAGAATCAGCAGGCCTATGATGAGAGCTGAGAACTGTATTTTATGAGCAGGAGATGACTTCAGGGGTTGTGCCAGGCTGAAGCCACTTAGAGTCCAGAGAGACTGTGCCTGTAGGAAAGATGGAATTAGAGGAGAGGCCAAGAAGATCTGAAGGGTTTAAGTGCTGGCTTTTATGGTCTCTAAAGGATTTGATATGGTACCCAGCATAAGGAATTACTAGATATTAGCCATTATTAGTTATATCTATACAAGCAATAGAGGGATGATTGAGAGTAGGCTAAAATAGATGGGAATTTTAAGAAGAGACAAGGGAATTTGAGAAAAGACAGCGATTTGTTTTTTGAGTTGGTCTAACTCCTTGGAGACTTGCTTCTAATATTATATATACACTAGTCAGTTGTATTCAGAGGTCTCTATAGCAACCATTTTCATCACTTGAAACTAAGTACCTCTGAATAGAAATGCTCATACATGATCACATGCTCAAAGGAAAGGATATAAGAAGCTCCCCTTATTTTACAAGAAATCTGAGTTTTCTTGGCAGCCTAATTTTAATCTTAAAAGAGAAAGACGCTTGTGATATGTCTACAATTTGTCAAGTCCTCTATTTTTTACAACATTCCTATACATTGGGTGTTATCCCCATTGTACTACTGAGGAAAGTGCAATGTGGAGAGATTTAAATAATCTGCTCAATGTCATAGAGCTAGTGGGTGGTCGAACTGGGATTCCTAGGGATGCTAGATTCCAGAGAACCATGTGCTTTCCCTTGGACTCCATGGGCAAGTTTCAGTGGTGAAGATGCATTTTGAGGTGTTTTATTATAATGTTTGAAATCAAGAGATCTCTCAATCAGTAAAGTCTGGTGTTCAGTATAAATAAGAACTAACTTACAATAAGAAGCAGTCCAAAGTTTAGCTACAGGTGAAAGCCATACATTCAAAGAAAAATTAAAATTATATTGACATTCCTTATAATTTGTTGGTGGGTGATTCATTATAGTAAATGACATTCAGCTCAGTTTTTCCCGGGTGAGCTCAGACCCACATGACTACAGAAAATTGCTATCCAAGGGTGTATTCCATAAAGAGAGGGGCCTGTTTAGAAATAGCACCAGTCCAGTAGTGGGAATACATAGTTATGGTGTCTGTTTGAAGCAGGTATTTTCATGTGTATTAAAACCTCATAACCATGCTCTATCAAGTAGGCATATTAATGTGTGTTTTTGGTTACAATACGCAGAAGCTGGGCTATTTGGCCAGGGTCACAAAAGCTCATCAGTGGTGGAGTAATGATTTCAATTCAGGTGTTCTGGCTTCAGGTCCAGTGTTGCTTTTAGCTAGGTGGCTGCTGGGGCTGCCCTCCCTAACCTTTGCTACTCCAATTGTGATCTGAGGCCAGCATCCCTTGTGAATGTCTTTGAAGTGCAGCATCTCAGGCTCCACCCCAGATCTATCAAATCAGAATTCTTGGGTTATTCAGGTCTACGTTAAACTTTAAGAAGCTGAGCCCTAAACCTCTTCTCCTGTATAGATTGAAGATATACTGAAGGATCACCTTCCCAGGAGTCACATTAGGTTTTATGTCTATAGCAGGTTCTGGGATGCAGAGACTAGGCCCAAGTTCAACCATTTCTCCTGAGAATTCAAGAAAAACTTGCCTGTTGGCAATTGCATGGTTGACTTAATTTTAAACGATAGTGGACAGTTGTGCTTTCTGAGAGTCAGCATATCAGAAAACACTTTGTAAAACATAAAAGCTTTACTTATTAATTCCAAAAACATTCACGAAGGCTCACCATATGTCAGGCAGTGTGCCCTCCAAGAATTCACACTTTTAGGGAGAGAGACCAGTAAACAGACCTTTTCAACACAGAAGGTCAAGCACTGACAGTCAGAAAGCATGGGATTCTGAAGGAGCACCAAGGGCATGATCCTGCCCAAATGCAATTAGGCATCATCATTTCCATTCCTAATCTTTTGTCCCACCTGCAACAGGAACAGGACAGGACCAGCTTGCAGGTGCCATCCGGGGTCTTGGATCCCATCTCCAAGTGTGGTGACCTCGATGTCATCTTGGAATATCGAGCTGCGACCCAGAAGCTTACGGTGACTATTGTGAGAGCACAGGGCCTCCCAGATAAGGACAGAAGTGGCATCAACTCCTGGCAAGTTCATGTAGTGCTGCTGCCCAGTAAGAAACAGAGGGGCAGGACGAGCATACAGAGAGGGCCCCACCCTGTCTTCAAGGAGAAAGTCACCTTTGCCAAGCTGGAGTCCAGAGATGTGGCTTCCTGTGCTGTCCGCTTCCGCCTGTATGCTGCCCGTAAGATGACCCGAGAGAGAATGATGGGGGAGAAACTCTTCCATCTCAGCCACCTACAGCCAGAAGGGGAAATGAAAGTGACTCTGGTTCTGGAGCCAAGAAGCAATATAAGTGTGAGTATGTTAAATGGCGCTGCTAATGATGCGGTGTGTTCGAAGACCTGGGATTGTCAGCCCGTGATTTAGTACATTCAGCTTGTGAATTCGGAGACCTTAATTTAATTTTCCGTTTGGCTCTCTTCATCTTTATAAGCCATGATTTGCACTTCATGGTATGATGGGTCTTTCATGCCTGTCTTCCTGATAACCTGATGGATGTATTCCCTGCTCATTCTAGGAAATGACAGCAGCAGTGTGGTAGAGGGCATGGAAAAACCTGGAGAGGTGGCTGGGTTTTCTGGTTAGTGGATAAGTGGTCCTAGCCCTTCAGCCCCGGGTATGTATTATGGTGAATCTAAGAGATGGGATTTTCAAGGCAAGGTCCTGAACAAGGATGTGGGAGCATTGTAGAATAGCAGCCCAGCCCTGAACCCTAGCTAATTCTGAGACCTTCCATTTATTGGACTGGCCTCCTCCCACATACCTCATTCATCTTCCTGCCCCAGGGTTTTAAGGGAAGACAACACAGCTTGTGTGTCTACAAGATGGGCAGTCCACTTTTGCCTTGGGTTGTATGTCATCTCGAGTGAAGATCTTCTTTTACAAAATCATGTAAAAATATCAGGTATCTATGGGCTGTTGGGCAAGTCAGCCACTCATTCAAAGATGTTTCCTGTCCAGTACTGTAGAGGGGAGGCAAGGTACATGCAGATGCAAACTGAGCAAGGCTGATGTTTGTTTAGAAGGGTCAGGGGAGGTTTCTATGAGGTGGTGGTAAAGAAAAGCTCAAGCAATTGAGGGAACAAGACTGTTGGCATGTGGAGGTGGAGGATTCCATGCATATGTAGTCTTGGGGAGGAGGAAAGGCACTTGCTATGTTGCAGGAAGAACAAAGGAACCAAAAGGCTCCTTGACTACAGTGAGAAGAGATCTGTCCATTGGAATTTCACATGGTGTCTCCACATTGTCAAACTTGAAATCCTGATTTTTGTCTCCCTAAATCTATTCCACCTGCCATCTTCCATGTCTCAATTAGAGGCAATTGAATCCTTCCAGTTGCTAGGGCCAAAATCTTTTCCACTTGAAATCCTATGAGCTGTATGTATATCTTCAAATACAGCCAGACCCTGGTCCCTGCTGGACCCTGCTTCTCTGCTGGATTACTGAAATAGCCTCCGGCTGGTGCTCTTCTGATACTGCTTTTGCCCCCTACAGACTATCCTATCATGGAGGCCAGAATGAGCCTGTGAAAACAAAACCCAGATCATGTGTCACTTCTACTGAAATCCCTGTTTTGTTTGAGCTCTGGTAATGTATATCTGAAACCATGGAAAAAACCGAATCCTCAGGTCAGAAAGGACCCTGCACTATAAAACATAGGTATAAGTATGTTCACACCCATAGTTCTCTGTCCCAGGTCCTGGGCTCTGTGCTAGGGGCACATTTGTGTGCGGGAAAAGGAGCCAGTGTGAAAGAACTTTGAAGGTGAAAATTCTGCCAACCTGGGTCTGCCTGTAAGCACCCTCCACACTGGACTCTGGAGCCCTAGCTGCTCAGTTTGCTTCTGCATGTGCCTTGCCTCCCCGTACAGAACTTGACATGTGGGGCATGATCACATGCCAGACATTAGGCTACACATTGTGGACTGAGAGATTTAGAAGCCACAGTTCTTATGCACTAGGAACCGAAAAAGGGACACAGATTTTGGAATTTGATGGGCAAGGCAAGCAGTGCAGGGACAGTTGCCATAGTAGAAGCTTCTGTAGAAGCACAGAGGTGAGGGTGACCCCTCTCAAACAAAGCATATATTTTGTTGGTGGATTTTTATCTTCTGGACAGCAAAGTCTGTGAGGCACCTGTCAAAACCACCTAGCCCTGTAATTTACAAGTGGTATTCCATGAAAGCTTGGGGCTCTTAGAAATGCCCATGTTTGGGTAACAAGAATATTTCCCTATTGATATGCAGAATATTTGATTCCTTTTGTTGCTTATTGGGTTCCTGATAAGAAGTTTTAGAAAATGATTTCAGATGTTCAGAAGAGAGTCTTAAGTCCAACATGCTTGTTTCTGAGGAGGAGGTGTGTTAGAGGTGCTGGCTGGCCTGCTGTGGCTGGGCTGATGCCTACCTACTCCTGCCCCTCAGTGAGAATCAGCATTCTGATCTACTTTATTGCCCCTCTTCTGATGTACCTGGTGTATAAATGTGATGCTCATAAGAAGCATGCATATGAATAAATGTGACGGGAAGCTTGGGCTCTCTTCTGGGATCACTTGGTGCCTGCTAGGTCACTGAGATGCGTAGTCCATGTGTCGGCTTCTTTATCAAACAGTTGTGAAAGTGTTCATTTTCTGTGTAATTTATTTCCTTAGGAGGTAAAATTTAGCATTTGGCATATATCTAACAACCTTGAAAGCAGGACTAGGGGCCAAATATCCTATGTCGTGGTCAATGTCCAGAGGTCAATTCTTAAATAGTTGAGACAAAAATGCCTCTTGTATTGCTACATTCATCAAGAGTGTGCAGAAAACAGAAACAAAACCCAGGCCTGGAGTGGATGGGTTCCACAGAAACATTCAGGTGCAAATTACACAGGAGGGAATTTTGGTCTATATTAAATGTATTAGTAGCTCCCCATGTATCTTAGAAGGTTTGATTTACACTAGTAATAACATCTTTGTCCGTTTTGTCTTTAGAGAGGAAATATTGAATGGAGACAGCTCTTGGAACAAATATGTCAGCTAGTAATGAAGGGGATCTCATCCGTGGCTGCACTCCCTTGGGCACATTGTAATTCACACTGAGTGCGCCGTTAGTAATCTTTGGCAGTCATTGAGATCGGGTCACAATTTCACCAAACATAATATCGGCTTTCTCTAAAAGAGAGTAGTGCAGTGTGGGCCAATGGATTCTTTGTTGTTCTTCCCCTCCAGAGTGGAGAGTCGCCGCTCAGCCCATCTGCGGTTTCTCACAGTGATAGTGCTTCATCCACGCAGTCGCTGTCTCATGGAGGGGCGCCAGAGCTGTTGGTGGGGCTGTCCTACAATGCCACAACGGGGCGATTATCTGTGGAAATGATCAAAGGCAGCCATTTCCGAAACCTCGCTGTTAATCGAGCACCTGGTAAGTCGTGTGTCTGATCCCTCCAGCTCTGGTCCTCACGGAAGCTAGGAGAAGACTGCATCTGCTTTCATCTCCATTCTTTAATTTTTACAGTAAAAATGATCTTGGTATGGCTTCACAAAGCAATACCTCTGGATTTCTGAATGGCTTTCTATTTAATTAGACGGAAGGCTTCTACCATATCTCGATGCAACTTGACACGAAATAGACTGGCCTGCATGTTTATATTGTTGAAGGAAAAGGAATGGTGTCTTTTCAGCAACATCATAAGTATGAGCAATTCAAATCTGCCCATATGTCACAAGCCCTCAACTTTAAAGTGGCAGAGCTCTGATTTTGGAAGGAGGCAAATCTGGGATCGAATTTCAGCTCCACTGTTTACCCACTAGCTTTGTTCTGATCTTGTATGATTTATCTCTTTTCTGAACCCCAGTTAATATATCTGGGAAAAAAGGCTAGTAATCCCTTCCTCACAGGGTTGTTTTTGGGTTTAAGTTAACTTCTGTAAAGGGTTTAGCACAGTGCCTAACATTTAGTGAGCACATAAGAAATGTTAATGGTTATGATGATGATGGAAAAAGATGTGGAGGAGGCAGATCTGGGGCAATGCAAGACCATCTCACCATGGAAAATGACCATTTCTGAGGTCATTTAGGAATAAGGATGCAAGACATACCCTGCGGCTACATTCCAGGTTCAGGAAGTCAGATCAAATAGCTGCTGCTGCTGTCTCAATGGCCTCTCAACCTGGTAAGTTGTAGACTGAACATTGGAATAATGCTGTTAAAAAATATTAGCTCACCATTTTATGATCTTGCTTGTCAGAAAAGAAAAAAGAAAAGCAGCACAGACAGTTGATTTGTCTCACTTTTGCCTTCTAAACCTCATGCAAAATCATCTCATCAGAGGATCCTAATCAGTATCTAGGATGCTAGCTGCAAGAGAGTCTGAGAATGTTGAATTTCTAGTGTTTCACGCATAGGAAGTTAAACTAGTAGAGGGTAGAGTGGAAGGCAAGGGGCCTGCTGACCCCAGGCACCAAAGTCTTACTGAAAGAAGAATGAGATCAATAGAAATATGGTATGCTGAAAGAGTCAGTGGACTCTGGCCTCATGGGTAGCAGCAAGGTGAGTGCATAGAAAAGGGTCAGTTCCTACAACTAAATCGGGGCTTCTTCTCCTTTTGCTTTACACTGTGTTGCAGACCACAAGACATTTGTTGTATGTGGGTATCTTTGTTAGGCAAACTGTATTAAAGCCATTGGAGCAAGTTATTAAGGAAAATCCTAGCACTCTGGGTAACAGACTAGCCAAGGTGCATAACCCATGTTCTGTGCAGATGCTCAGAGCCAGGTGAGAGCTATTTAGAATGCATAATAGATGCTGATTATTAATTGCACAGCTAGAGTCTTTGCTAGATACGGTTTTGTTTTCTGATGTAGCTCTGAATTTACTAAATTATCTGAATTTACTACTTCTCCTTCAGAGCTTTTGCCAATCTCTTTTCTTGTCCTCCTGTGTTCTGGTAAGGTATAAACAATTTTTTTAGGAATCTGATGGAGATGCAGGGAATGATGAAGATGTGGATCACACAGATGTGACCTATTCGGGTCCATGCTGTGAAGCTTTGCTTTATGTGCTTGGTGGTAGCAGCCAATATAGGGGAGAAGAAATCAGCCACAGGCTGACAAACCATGGCATGAATTCAGGCTCTCCTCCTTGTTAGCTGTGGGTTACCGAACTCTTCTGAATCGCAAATTCAAAATGGGTGTGTATGTGTGTCATAATAATATATACTTTATAGGTGGGGATAATACACATAAAGTTGTGATGTTAAGGGTGGTACTATTGCGCACTTCTAAATTTTTATATTAAATAAACATGCCAAAGAGGAAATTCTTGTAACAAACATTTAAAACTACATAGAAAAAAAAAAAAAAAAAAAAAGACCAGTCCTAATTTAGAAGCTGGTTTAATTACAGAAGTTTAAGTCAGTGTGGCATTTAGTACACGATTTGTCATAGACATAGTGTTGCAATTTATCCTAAAATATAATTGACATGCTCTATCTTCACAACAAAAGTATTAGAAAACAATGCTGTTGTGAGGTTATTAATTAAAACAGAAACTCAGTAGTGAAAACAAAAGGTTTTTTGTCTGTGTAAAATGCTGGTACTTGAGGAAAAGCCAGTTTAATTAGGAAGGGATGAGAAAGTAGAAAGTTCCTTTGTGGAGCTTCTGAAAGGGACCTCTTGGTACTCTCAAGAGCTTTAGATGTTGACAGCTTCGGTTCTTCATTATGTCTCCTTCATTACAGTGCTACACTACTGTGACAGTTATCAGACAAGTTTAGGATACATTTTTAGTTCCCATATGGAAGAGAACACGAGTTTTATGAGGTAACTGAGCAGAGTTGGGAGAAAGAGGGGGAGAAGGAAAGTGAGGAGAGCCAGGAGATGAATGGCACTGAGTGGGGCCTGGGGGAGGAAGTGTGCCAAGCACCCTGGTCCCCATGTGGGGGCAGGGCAGGCAGCCCTGCCTGAGTCCCCAGGGTCTGCCTGGGAGGGCAGAAGCATGCCCAGGAAACTAACGTAAGCAGGGGGCACAAATACTGTGTTTGTAGCTGTCAGCTCAGGTGGAGTTACTTCCCCCAGAAAACAGGACATCAGTCCTGCTTCCCAGAGTGGTTATGGTGGCAGAAAGAATGGTGCTTGGGTGAATGGGAAGGAAAAGAGGTTGAACCTAACTCTAGAATCTTGTTAATGTTTTACATCTTGCTGGGAACAGAAACAAAGGCTAATAATTAGAAGTGAGAATCTTTTGCTCCTGAATATATCGTTAAATAAAAGATATCTTTGAACTTACCAACTGGATCCAGTCGGGTGATTGTTTTGATATTGATTGTTTTGATAAGCTTTTCTTCATAAGCAAGATGGAGGAGTTAGACAAATAATGGATGAAATTCTTGTACTCTATTAGGGTCTTAACACAAATAAGCTGTGGAAATATTACTATACCCTCTGCCAACTTCTGAGGTGAGAACCTTGTGGAAGGAGACCCAGTGAGATTGGCTTTCCACTGATAGTAGGAGACAGTGGGAGCAATGAAAGGGATGTGAGTTCCCACCAGCACTGTCAGACCAATCAGAGTCTCCACTACCCTCAATGAATGGCTGAAACTAAAAAGGCTGATGAGGATGTGGAGAATGCGTTGGTGGTAGAAGTGAAAAATAGAACAACCACTCTGGGAAAAGACCTGAAAATTTCTTATACTAGAAGAAGTTCCACTCTTAGGCATTAACCCATAAGTCAACACACACACGCGCGCGCACACACACACACACACACACACACACAAGAATGTTCATAGCAGCTTTATTCATGATGGCAAAAATGAAAGGGAGTCCTCATGTCCATCCATAAGTGATTGAGTAAACAAATTAAGATATATTTAGCCGGGCGCGGTGGCGCACGCCTGTAATCCCAGCACTTTGGGAGGCTGAGGCAGGAGGATCGCGAGTTCAAAGCCAGCCTCAGCAATGGCGAGGCACTTAGCAACTCAGTGAGACCCTGTCTCTAAATAAAATACAAAAAAGGGCTGGGGATGTGGCCCAGTGGTCGAGTGCCCCTGAGTTCAATCCCTGGTACCAAAAAAAAAAAAAAAAAGATATATTTGTGTAATGGAATATTAACAATACAAAGAAAAAAATTAAAGCAACACGGAGAAATCACAAAAACTTACTGAATACCTAATGCATGATTCATTTGGTATGAAATTCTATAACAGGCCAAACTAATCTATAGTAGAAAAAAAAAAAGAGGAGTAGTTTCAGGAATGGTCCAAGTGTCAAGATGTGCAGGGACATGAGGGAATGTTCTGGGGTGATAGAAATGTTGCATAGCTTAACAGGGCGTACATCTATCACTACTCACTGAATGGTACTCAGCTTTGTCAATTTTACTTTTTCTAAAATTTAATTTTAAAAAGAACCATACAGAGGTTCTAGATGGCCAGTGAGAAGAAGGGTACATTCATAGTTACTCTCTGGCTTGGTATTCAAGCAACAGGAGTACCACTTCTCAGCAAGGTGGGTGAAAGAAGGATTGACTAAAATTCAGTATTGGACAATCAGAGTATCTTAAAGACTCAGAAATTTGGATACAGTATACAGAGATGAAAGAGAACATTGGAAGCCAAGCCAGTTGTGGTAGTGGTTGCAACACTGATTTGTCATAGAGGGAGGGATAACAGAAAGAGAAACACAGTGGATGGATTTTGTGTGGAAGAACCTGAAATCAGAAAAACAGCCCAAACTCAGCTGATCCAGAGCCTGAACTATGAACTGGGCGCTTGAAAAGTGCTGTTTCTTAACTGGCTGCAGAGACCTTAGTGGGGAGCTGTCTTGAGGCACCTATGCTACACTATTATGCTGTCTTGAGGCACCTATGCTGGGAGATTGTAGCAATTGCCATACTCTTTGAGGCAAGCACCTATTGAACAGTCTAGGGTGTGTCTAGCAGAATGTGAGTGAAAGTGAAAGAGGCACAGAAATTGTACCCAGAGTGAGTCAAGTCAGAAAAGTGAAGGGGAGCTCAACTACTTTTCCTCTGAGTCTGGCAACTCATGTGATGAGCTGAAGTGGGTCAGGAATCTGAATAGGAGGGTATTGTGACTATACTCAGGGATTAAGCCCGAGGAGGCAGAGTGTATGGAGAATTGAGTTCCCTACTTCACAAGTAGAAGTCTTAGGAGGCTCCCTACATCTAGACCTCCCTGCCCTAGGTTGGCAACTGCCAGGCCCTGGGGGTGTGTTTATCTAGTCTCTCCAGAGCAGACACCACCCAACAAAGCCCCTGAAGACTGATTAGACCAAAGCCCCAGCCAACAGAACTCTTCCTGTAGAACTCTGCAGCAGCCCCAACCTGAGAGTGCCTTGATCTGGTCTGCGAAGACAACACTCTAATTGACAGTACTTCTCATTTCTTCCTACCTCATACTGGTGAGAAGGGAAATTGAGAACTATTTCAACCAGCTTCAGTCTTGGGCCACTCCAACTGGCAGCTCAGTAAGCAACACAAAAAGAGGTGAGGGTTTACAACCCCTCATCCTTTCTCTCTCAGAAGAAATGGAAAGAGCAACAGTTGGGCATAGAGTGACCATCCATTCTTGTCAACTATTTTAACCACCTCAGTGGAGATGATTCCCTCATTTTTTATTAAGCACTGTTTTTAATTTCTATGTTTTTATTGTGGTGCTTGGCTCATGGACATATGTACATATATATATATATATATATATATATATATATATATATATTGTTTGTTTTTAATGTTTTACTCCATCTGCTATATTTTTATTTATTTATTTTTTATGTGGTGCTGAGAATCAAACCCGTGCCTCACATGTGCTAGGAGAGCACTCCGCCCTGAGCCACAATCCCAGCCCCTCATTTTAGCATTTTTAAAATGTAGTTGTTTTTTTTTGCCTTGTCTTTTGAGGGTTAGGGGTTTTGGTTTGTATATTTTTGTTTTGTTTTTATTTATTTCTCTTGTTTTTTTTTTTCTCTTTCTTCTCATGCTAACAGCCAAATTCTCCTGTTCTCTCTTTCTCACTCCCTTTATTTATTCTATTTTTCTCCTCCTTCCTTATAATCAAAAATTACTTCTGCATAAAATGCTTCTGCATTCTCTGTTTACTTTTTGAAATTGTAAACTCTTTTCTACCTTTCTATCACATTTTCTTTTAAATGTATTTTTACAATCTTTTAAAAATAATTGGATTTTATAATTCCTGCCCCCACTATTCAAGCTCTTGTAATCATTACCAGGTTAATACTTATAAGATTGCAATTATGTGGATGACATTGTTGACCTTGCTTGCTTTGATGCCAGATATAGTCTATGGTTACTTATTGGTTTTGGTATTGGTAATTGCTTATCTCAACATTTCTGGTTTTTTTTTTTTTTTTTTTTTTTTTTGGTGATCATTAACATTGTAGATTTCATAGTAGGAACCAGTTATTTTTATTTTAATGTGATATATAACTTATGTCTGCATAAGTTGTTTTGCCCTATTTTGTGAGGTGCTGCGAACCTATAAGAACACTAGAAGTTCACAGGGTAGAGCCTCTGTTGCTGAACTAAACTCAGTGAAAAGACAGTGTGAGCCTTTCTCACACACAAACTGATGACCCTCAATCTTCAGCTAGACTTTAATACAAAGAATAGCAGAGACAGCAACCCAAATGAACGACCATACCTCAAGTAGAAATGGCAAGGGATAGGCCCTCAGATGCCACTCATAGATATCCACTGCCACAGAGAAAACAGAATGAACACAAAGAATGTGGATACCATGCCTCCAAGGGGAGTCTCAATCTAGATCACTCTAACACACTCTGACAAGTGAAGACTGTTCCCTAAAAAGGCCCACACATAAGAGTGGAAGAGAAATAACTCCAAATATATGCATAAAACCCAACACAGAAATACCAAGAAATAAGAAAAAAACAAGGTAGCACAACACCTCCTAAACTTAATAATTCACCAGCAATTTATCCCAAAGATATTGAAGTGGATGAAATATTAAACAAAGAATTCAAAAGAATCATTATAAAAATGATCAATGAATTCCAAGAGAACACAGAAAAACAACTGAATGAATTAAGAAAGTCCATACAATATCTGAATGATAAATTCAATAAGGAGATAGAGATGTTGAAAAAGAACTAAACAAAAATCTTGGAAATAAAAGACATAATAAATCAAATAAAATGTTCAGTTAAAAATCTCTCTAATAGAGTAGATCATGCTCAAGACAGAATTTCAGAGCCAGAAGATAAAGTAGCCAGCCTAACGCATTCAGATAGCATTAAAGGAAAGGAAATAAGTAACCAAGATCAGAAAATAAGAAATTTGGGACAACATTAAGAGAGAAAATTTATCCATGTACGAGTATACCACAATGAATTATAAAAATATGAATTATAGATACATGTCATAAATAATATATACCTATAATTTACATAATGACATATATAATGCATAATATGTATCTATAATACATATTAGAATATAATAACATTATATTATAGTAAATGTATTATAGATATTTATTACATACATTATATATGCAAATGTGTTACACTAATTAAATGTATGTTTGTATGTATATTACATTAATTTAATACATATGATAATAGAAGGGAGATCAATAGAGTTGAGGAAAAGTATCAGAAGAAAAGAAGGAAAGATAGTTCACAATGTTGTTGGATGGGGGTACATAGGAGGATTAGAGGAACACTAGAATGGTCAAAGGAAAGGGAGGAGAAGGGAGGGAGCAAGGGGGAGGGGGGAAAGAAAAAAAAGTTGGTGGTTGAATGAGATTGATATCATTATCCAAAATGCATGATTGAAGATCTGAATGGTACTTATATACTTTGTATACAAACAGTTGTAAGTAAAAAGATGCTATATATGTGCATTATGAATTGTAATACATACTACTATTATAAATAAAAAAAAGAAAAAAATCAAAAAAAAAATAAGAAAAGAAGGAAATATAGGGAAGGCATTGAAGAATGAGATTGATCTAATTATGTGAATGTTCATGTATGGTTTAATGAATCCCACTAATTATGTACAATTTTAGTGCACCAATAAAAAAATTGAGGTCCATGAACACATAAGGATTAGTAGATTTAGTATCATGGGCCTATGAGTTCTTTTCCCCAATAAATTATGACAAATTAAAAAAAAAAAAAGAGAAAATTTAAGGAACATTGGAATTGAGGAAGATTGTGAGATGCAGTCTAATGGAGTGGATAATCTCTTCAGGAAAATAATAACAGAAAAATTTCCAAACATTGAGAATGAGAGACATACAGATACAGAAAGCATTCAGGACCCCAAATAGACAAGATCAAAAAGGAACCTCTCCACAACACATTATAATTAAAATACCTAACATACCGAACAAAATGCAATTTTAAAAGCCTCAAAAGAAAAACATAAAGTCACATTTCAAGGCAAGCCAATCAAAATCACTTCCAGTTTTTCAGCACAAACTCTTAAAAACCAGGAGGGCTTGTAATGATGTGTTCCAAGTCCTGAAAGAAAATAACTATCAATCAAGATCGCTATATCCAGTAAAGCTATCCTTCAAAATTGAAAAAGAAATAAAATCCTTCCAAGATAAACAGAAACTAAAAGAATTTACTATTAAACTGGCACTACAGAACTTACTTAAAGAAATATTCCACACAGAAGAAATAAAAATCAAACCCCAGAGCTCACAAAAGAAATATCATTTGAAGAGGAGATAAGCAAATGAGAAACAGGACCAAATTAAACATTATAATTAAATAAAAATGATAAGAATTAATAAACTTCTGTAATAAAATTGAATGTGAATAGTCTCAACTCTCCAATTAAAAGACATAGGTTGGCAGAATGTATTAAAAAACAAGACTCAATTATATGTTGTTTGCTAGAGATGTACCTTACAGGCAAAGACAGCCACAACAGAAAGTGAAAGGATGGAAATTGATATACCATGCAAATAGAGCCCCAAATAAGTAGGAGTAGCTACTCTCATTTCAGATCTAAAAAATATAAATCAAATGGACTTAGCAGACATCAGTAGAATATTTCTTTCAACAACAAACACACTTTCTTCTCAGTTGCTCATGGAACCTTATTTAAAATACACTATATTTTAGGCTACAAAACAACTCTTAGCAAATATAAAAATTGATATAATGCCTTGCATCTTATCTTTTCACAATGGAAAGAAATGAGAAATCAACATCAAAAAATCCTATAGAAACTATATAAACACATGGATATTAAATAATAGACATTTCAATAATGAATTGAGAGAGAAATTTAAAAATTCTTAGACTGAAATGGGAATGGTGATTCAGCATACCAGAACCTCTGAGACATTATGAAGGACATAAGAGGAAACAGAGCTTTCATAGAGGAAAGTTTAGAGCTCTGAGTGCCTACGTAAGAAAATCAGAAAGATTCCAAGTAAACAACCTAATAATGCATCCCAAGGCCCTCGAAAAAGCACAAACCGATTCCAAAACCAGTAGAAGGAAGGAAATAATTAAGATCAGAATTGAAATCAATGAACTTGAGAATGAAAAAAAAAAAAAAAAAGCAATACAAAGGATCAATGAAACAAAGAATTGGTTCTTTGAGAAGATAAACAAGGCTGATAAAACATTAGCCAAACCAAAAGCAAAAGCAATTAAGACCCAAATTAATAAAATTAGAGCTGAAAAAGGAGAAACCATCACAGATTACAGAAATCCAGTGGGTCATTAGGGGCTATTTTGAAAATTTATATTCCATGAAATTGGAAAACCTAGAAGAAATGGATACATTCTAGAAAGATATAATCTGCCAAAACTGAAACAAGAGGACAGAGAGAACCTAAACAGAATGATAACTAGCAATGATAACTAGCAGTAATTAAAACACCTCCAACAAAGAAAATCCCAGGATTAGATGGATTCTCAGCTGAAGTCGACCAGACCTTTAAAGAACTAATATAAATACTCCTCAAATTATTCCATGAAATAGAAAGAGATGGAACATGTCCAAATCATTCTATGAAGTAATATCATATTCATACCCAAAGGACACATCAAGGAAATTACAGACAAATATTCCTGACGAATTTAGATGTAAAAATGTTTAATAAAATATTAGCAAATCATGTTTAACAACATATTAAGAAGAATTTACATCATGACCAAGTTGGTTTTATTCTAGAGATACAAAGGTTTAATACAACAAATCAATAAATGCCATTCATCACATATAGAGAATCAAGAATAAAAAATCACTTATTCATCCCAATAGATGCATAGAAGGCCTTTGACAAAATTTAGCATTCACTCATGATAAAAGCACTGAAGAAACTACTAATAAAAGCAACCCACTTCAACATCATAAAGTCTATATATGAAAAACTCAAAGCCAACCTCATAGTAAATGGAAAAAAAGTAAAAGCATTTCCTTTAAAATATAGAACAAAACAAGGATGGTCACTCTTACCACTCCTATTTAATGTAGAGCTAGAAATTCCAGCCAAAGCAATTAGGCAAGAGAAGGAAATAAAAATGATAAACATAGGAAAGGAAGAAGCCAAATTATTACTGTTTGCAGATGAGATGATTCTATACCTAGAAGATGCAAAAAACTCCATCAAAAGACTGCTAGAGCTAATAAGCAAATTAAACAAAGTAACAGGTTACAAAATCACCATAGAAAAATCAATATATTCCAACAATGAATCTGCTGAGGAAAAAAAAAACTGGAAAAATAATTCCATTCACTTTCAAACAAACCTAGGACTAAATCTAACCAAGGAGGTGAAAGACCTCTACAATGAAAACTATAGAACATTGAAGAAGGAAATTGAAGAAGGCCTCAGAAGATAAAAAGACCTGTCCGTGGCTAGACAGAATTAATATTGTTAAGATGGCCATAATATCAAAAGCAATGCAATTCCCATCTACTAATGACATTCTTTACAGAACTAGGAAAAATAGTTCTAAAATTCATTTGGAAGAATAAAAGATCCAGAATAGCCAAAGCAATTCAAAACCAAAAAAGAAAAGCTATGGTATTGCTACACCTTGAAATTATACTACAGAGCTATAAAACAAAAACTGCATGGTACTGGCATAAAAACAAACATATACACCAGTGGTATAGAATAGAAGGCATGGAGGCAAACCCACACATGTAGTCATCTGATCCTTGACTAAATAAAACTAGACTCTTATTTCTCACCCTGCACAAAAAATCATCGCAAAATGGACCAGACTTAAAAATTAGACCAAAAACTATTCAATTTCTAGAAGAAAACATAGGATCAACACTCCTGCATGTAGGCACAGGCAATAACTTTCTCAATAGGACTCCTAAAACTCATAAGTAATGCCAAATATTAATGAATTGAATGGTATTAATTTAAAAAGCTTCTTTCTGTACAGCAAAGGAAACAATCAGGAATGTGAAGAAAGAACCTAGAGAATGGGAGAAAAATTTTGCCAGCTACTCTTCTGACGGAGGATTAATATACAAGATATATTGTTTAATAAAACTCAAAAAACTTAATACTTAACACCAAGAAATTAAATAACTCAATTAACAAATGGGCAAATGAATAAAATTGATACTTCTCAAATGAAGAAATATAAATAGCCAACAAATATCTGGCAAAAAAGTTCAATATCCTTAGTAATTAGGGAAATGTAAATCAGAACTACACCAAGATTTCATCTTACTCCAGTCAGAATGACAGTCTTTAAGAACACAAATAATAATGCTGGAGAGGATATGGAGTGAAAGGAACACTTTTACACTGTTGGTAGGATTGTAAAGTAGTTTAACCACTATGGAAATCGGTATGGACATTCCTCAAAAGATTAGGAATGGAACCACCATATGTCCCAGCTATACCACACCCCAGTATTTATCCTAAAGAATGAAAGTCATCATACTATATGAATAGATTCACACACATATTTATAGCAGCACAATTCACAAACTATGGAACCTGCCTAGGTGTCCTCAATTGATGAATGGATAAAGAAGATGTGATGTATATATACAGTGGAGTTTTATTTAGCCTCAAAGAAAAATGAAATTATGTTATTTGCAGAAAAATGGATGGAACTAGAGAACATTATGTTAAAGGGAAATAAACCAAACCCAAAAGGCCAAGGGTCATATGTTTTCTCTCTTATGTGGAAACTAGAGAGGAAAGAGGAAAAGAAAGTTGGGGGGGGGGTGTTTCATGAAAACCAAAGGGAGTAAGTAGAGTAAAGGGAGGAGGGGGAAGAAGGAGGAGGTGCTGGGGAATGATATTGGCCATATTATATTGTTGTATGGTATGCATGTGTGAACATGTAACAACAAATCCCATCATTATGTACCACTATGATACACCAATAAAATGGAAAAAAAGAGCCACAAAATATTGAATTCTGTTTAACAAAATGCATTCAGAAATTTTATGGGTGGATAATAATGCTTGCTACAGCTAAAATGGATTGCTGGATAGATAGATGCAGTTATGTGCAAAAGCAAATGGAACAATACAAAACAATTGAAGACTTAGGTGGTGGGCATGTGGATCTCCACTTTACAATTATTTCAAATTTTCTGTATATTTGAAATTTTTAGTTACAAAAATTGGGGGAAGCAAGACAATCTTTTCTGGAATAGGTCAGTTGGTTCAAGTGGGTTAAAAAAAAAAAAAAAAAAAAAAAACCAAAAACAAGAAAACGTAAGTCTCAGCTATAGATAGGGGCTGAGACTGTCCGTGGTTGGCAGTACATTTATTTTAAACATTAAGATGATACTTCAACATCTAATTCTATTATTCTGGCTTCACCTTGGATTGGCTAGATGGGTAACAAGCAACGGAAGCTGAGGGTACACTCTGTGGTGTGCTTCGTAAGCCACATCCATCTTCAGAGAAAGCATGAGGCTGAGCATCTTTTTCTTTCCAACTTTAATCTTTTTCTCTGCTCATATAGTACAGATAGATAGGTCTGTCCATCTATCATCTTTTGGTGGTGAAAATGCCCATGTTATAAAGTGGGGTTTTTTTTTGTTTGTTTGTTTTTAAATCATGTAGATGGGCTAGGAAAGTTAAGTAGGCTGCTTGAAAATTATTGAAACTAGCCCAGGGAGCCTATTCATAAACAATATTTAAATGATGTGACACAAGGAAGTACTTTTAGCCCAAATCATATAGTAGTGTTTCAAGCATCTTTCCACTTATTTTCAAGGTACTATCCCACTCAGTGCATGTGGTCAGTGTTCAGAATGTTGTCATTTTTGCTCTTAAAATGGTATATAGGCTTTGATGGCAAAGTTTCCAGGTCTGTGCATGGCTGATGGTCCAGGGGCGAAAGCAACGTATGACATCTGGTAGACATCTGAACTCTGGATGTGCATTTGCAAAATACCTTTGAAAAAGTTATCGATAAGAATTAGAAATGCTTAATTGTCTTTCAAATATTACTTCATGGAAAGGCAATTCAGTAATGATTTAGCAGCTCTATTCTGTTGTTATCCGAGCCCTACCACCAAATTACATTTGATTTAACCTCTCTGAATTTAATTTCCTCCTCTGTGAAATGAGGTTAACAAGGGAATGTTATGGATCCACATACCATGTTTAAAAGCAAGTTAGCTATTTTGGCAGGGTCTCTTTCTGCATCTTCATCTATGCCGTCTCCCTCTTCATTGTGCTACTGTATTGTGTATATACATGTGTACATGTACACATATAATGATCCTTGTCAAAAACTATCATTAAGATGTCCCCTCCAGTTAAATACAAGAAGTTTCTCAGCTTCTCAGCATGTGCATGATTAGCCACATGTGATAATTACAACCCAAATGATAATACTTAACAGCAGCAGCAGTATATTAACCTTGTTAGGCACTCACAATAGCAGAGACTAGAGGAAAGAAAAACAAAAAAGCAAGTCAAGCTGCCTTGGTTCAGTGTGAAGAACAATTTGGATGTTGAGTGCACACTCTACAAATAAAGTACAAGGAAAAAGAGGACTCAATGGAAATGAACACACATAGGACACATGAGTGTCGTTTAAAAGTCTTTCAAATAGAGGTTGTTAGTAGCCACTGTGTGTGCTCAGAATTATGCTCAGTTCATATGAAGATTTAGATGTGGTACTAGCTCATTGAGTACATATGTGATATTTCTTGTTCTACATTAACTCATTTAATTCTCACAATGATAGCAGAGTTAGACAGAAAATCTTAAAAGCAAGAAGGAAAAAAAGACAGTTACCATGGCATGTGAATTATATCTGAAGAAAGATATTTAAAAACATAGTTACCTACAGTGGAACGAGAGCAGATTGAGAGGATGGGCTCCTCAACAGTACTGGCAGAAGCCAGAGGATAGTGGGACAATAATAGCAAAGTCTTGAGATAAAAACACTCAGTAATTTGTTCTCTGGAGGAAAGGAAAATAAAGATATTTTCTACAAAGTTTGAAAGGGTTTATCATTGAAAGAACTAGTGAGTGAGAAGAAATAATGAACACAGAAATTGCCAAACATATAAATAAGTGTAAACCTGCATGGTTTGTATTAAACAAAAACAGGAACTGTAGTAAAAATGACCAATATTAGGAGAAAAACGAAGTGGAAGTAACGTTCTAGCAGATAGAACACAAAGGTTGGGAAGGGGAGATGGAAATCAAAGAATTCTAAGGTCCTTAAGAGGGGGATAGAGACTATGATATACAGTCAAGTGATTTTTGACATGGATGTCAATACCATTCAATGAAGAAGGATAATAAAAAAAATACTGGGAAAACTGGATATCAACATACAGAATAATGAAGTTGGCCCTGTACCTAACATATTCAAGAATCAATTTTAAAAAGATTGATGACATAATAGTAAGACCTAAAATATAAAATTCTTTGAAGAAATGTGGAACAAAATCTTCTTGTCATTTGATTTGGCAATGACTCTTTGCTCTTTGGCCATGAAACCAAAGGCCAAGCCAAAAAAAAAAAAAAAAAAAAAAAAAAAAAAAAAAAAAAACCCAGACTATATGAAAGTTAAGAGACTGCATCGAGTGATAACCACAGGGTAACTAGGCAACTGATAGAATGGAAGAAATATTTGCAAATCATATATCTGGAAAGGGATTAATATCCAGTATACATAGAGAATTCCTAAAACTCAAAAGATGAAATACCAAAAATCTGGTTTTGAAAATGGGTAAAGAACTCAAATATATGTATTTCTCCAAAGGAGATAGAAAAATGGCCATCAGGAATATGAAAAGATGCTCAGTATCATTAGTTACCAGGAAAATACAAACTGAACCTACAATGAGTGATCATCTCACACCCATTAGGGTAACTACTATTAAAAAAGAAAACCCACAAAATAGCAAGGGTTAGTGAGAATGTGGAGAAATTAAAGCCCTTCTGCATTGTAGGTAGGAATGTAAAATGGTGCAGTGCTGTGGAAAACAGTATGGCAGTTCTTCAAAAAAAAAAAAAAAAAAAAAAAAAAAAAAAAAAGAAAGAAAGAAAGAAAAAGAAAAAGAAAATTATTATATGACTGCACAATTCCATTTGTGGCTATGTGACCCAAAGAATTGAAAGCAAGATCTTGATGAGATATTCTTTTATCCTGTTCACAGTAACATTTTCTACAATATTTATAACATGGAAGCATCCTCAATGTCCAAAGATGGATTAATGGATAAGCAAAAGATGTACACAAAGTAGAATGTTACTCAGCCTTAAAATGGAAGAAAATTCTGACATATAGTATTATAAATCTTGAGGACATTGTGCTAAGTGAAACAAGCAAGTCACAAAAAGATACTGCATGATTCTACTTATATTAGTGTGTTTCGAGTAGTAAAAATAATAAGAGTTGGACAGAAGAATGGTGATTGCCAAAGGTTGAAGGGCGAGGGAAATGAAGATTTATTGTTTAATTTGTGTAGAGTTTCAGTTTTTACAAGCTGAAAAGAGATCTGGAGATGGATAGTGGTAGTTTGCACAGCATTTGGAATGTACTTAATACCCCTGAAATGTACACTTAAAAATGGTGAAGATGGTAAATTTTGTGTTACATGTATTATAACGTTTTTTTAAACTGGGAAGAAATTCATTGGAGAGCTATCAGAGGATATTGTAAAACCAAGTTGTGAATAACTCATATAAGAGCTGGTTGTTCAAACTGATGTCATGCTTCAGGGGAAAAACTGAGAGATTAAGAGGCTGTGTGTATGTGGGAGCAGGGGTATACAGAAAGTCTTCACACTTTATGCTCAACGTTGTTATAAACTTAATACTGCTCTAAAATATTCTTCTAAAAATTAAGAGATTAGAAAAGAGAAAATCAGAGAGATTGATAAATTTTAGACATTAAATCAAGTGTACATGTTAAAATTTTAATCTAACTTTCAAACCAATCTGAGAATAAAGAAAATGCCATAAATCAAATAGAAAACAGCCAAAATGTTTTAACAGTATAGCAAATTTGAAATAAACAGTAGAAACCAAAACAGTAAATATAAATGAAACTGTTAATAGTCATAGTAAAGGGAACAAAAATTGTCATGTAAAAGATAGATATAAGATATAAGATAGATATTTCTCTTTTTCTTCTAATCTTTCCCTGTTACCTTTCCTTACAATCCCTCACACACAATCACAGTTTATATTGGGCCCACCTAGCTTCACAATATATATGAAAAAAAAAAAAAAAAAGAAGAAGACACTAATTACCAACAAATTGAGCTTAATTTGGGAATATAAGAATGTTTCAACATTAGAAAAATCTGTTACTCTAATTCACATATTAACTGATTTATATATAAGAAAACATGATTATCTCAATTGATGCAAATAGAAGCTTTTGATAAAATGCAGTATTCATTAATGATAAAAGTAACTTTTAGCAGATTTATAGTAGCAGATGTGCTGATGCAGACTAGGCTGTGATATTTCAACAGATAAACTCTGCAGTCTCAGTAGCCCAACGTGGCAAAAGTTCTTTTGCATCACAGTCCAAAGTGAGTCATGTAACTTTCCTCTTAGTTCTGACAAAGGTATGCAGGCTTTTTCCATTTAATGGGCCAAAAATGTGATCTTCAACCCATGGTATCCCTCGTTGCCCTGGGAGGGGAGGAGACAGCCTGGGAGATTTCTTGCTCGAGGAAGAGTATTCAATATAGTTATGATTGAAGATGATATCACTTCTCAAATCCCATTGTTCAGAACCCAGCCCAGCTCTGAACAATGGAATTTGAGAAGTGATGACAAATAAGCAAAATGTATACATAAAATGCAATATTACTCAGCCTTAAAATGGGAGGAAATTCAACATAGACATTAAATCAATGCATGTTTTCCATGTGGCAAGCTAATTTTAAAATTCATATACAAGAACTAATTAAACCAAGCAAGAGCTTAAAATAACTAAGATAGTTTTTAAAATATGGTGAAAGTTATTATCCATAGTACATATCAAGACATAATATAAAATGATGATAATGAGTATTATCAGGCTTAAGAAAGACACTCAAGCCTGGATTCTTGATATCTGACAGATATGTCAGTTCTAGTGAAAAAAAAAATTCTTAGGACTCAGAAGAAAATATGAGAGGCTATTGAATTTCAGTTAGGTTTTGTAAAACCATAATAAAAACATCAAATGAAAAAAAATGTATAAACCTGACTCCATAAAAATCTAAAGCATTTGTTCTACAAAAGTAACTATAAACTAAGCAAAAAGATAAGCCACAGACAGAGATATAAATAATAGTAATGGATATACTGGTATAGATTTTGCATCTAGAATTCGTAAAGAGGGTAGTAATCCACTCTTTTGCATACCCTGGAGAAATTCTTGAATATCAGTGAATATTGGTTCAATACAAACAAACTAGAGAAAAATGTTTACTGAAATCTTTTCCAAAAATGAATTTTTTTTTGGTACTTGGGATTGAACCCAGGTCAAACCACTGAGGTACATCCCCAGCCTTTTTTATTTTGAGACAGGCTCTTGTTAAGTTGCTTAGGGCCTTGCTAAATTGCCTACGCTGTCTTTCAAATTGCAATTCTCCTGACTAGCTCCCTGAGCTGCTGGTATTACAGCAGGTACCACCATGCCCAAATCTCAATTCTTGGTTGCTATAAGTGAATGTCCATTAATTAAGAGAATGGAAAGGAAACTGTGTCTTAATAATATATTGGAACAATATGTACAGCAGATAAAATACATGAATCACAGGTATATATACACTGGGATAATAAAAATTAATGCTGAACAAAAAAATCAAATTTCAGGAAGATATACACTATGATGTTAAATATTTTTAATGTATAAAACATATTAAATATACTTTGGATATTTTTATTTACATCTGCAAAAATTGTACTGGTATAAAAACATACATGGAAATGATGAACTCCAAATCAAAGAGAAGTTGAATGTGACTAAGAAAGGATACTCAAGGACTTTTCAATTGTAATACTTCTTAAAAATCAAAAACAAGAAAATGTCTGTAGCAAATATGACAAATTCTTATTATCACAAATTGATGTGTGGATGCTATTTTCTATTATCTATGCTTAAAAATTTTTGTTAAGTATTAATAAATTAAAAGAGAAGGGAAAGTGAATGACCAAATTTCTTCCCCTTGCCGTGCATCCCTGTGAGTCATGCTCCCTCCAAACCCTTCCTGGAAGGTTCGCTCTCTAGTACAATTTAGAGAATACTATGCTGTGAATGGGCAGGCATTTTGTGTGGGTTGTATTAATCACCAATGAATACCATGTTGTCCCTTTGGAAAACTGTCTTCTGAGTTCCAAACAATCTACTTTTGTGTCGTGATAAATTGGAGAATATATACAATTATATATGGTTTCAGTACATGGGCATCTTCTTTTAGCTCAAGACAAGCAATCAATAAAGTAGCTGACAGAACTATGGAGGGATTAGGACCCATTCAGCCTTTTGATAGTGGCTCCAAGTTACTAAAGATACAACAAAGCTTTCTGAATCATTGTCAGAAAATAAAATAGTGCTCAGCGTTATTTTATAGCCACTATTATCAATTTCCAAATAATTAAAACAGAGGTCATTTAAACTGGATATTTACTTAACTGGATTCCTTCTCTATCCGTTCTTACTGGTGTTCATCACAGTAAGTCACTGAACCCCAAGAGACCCCCATCCTGCTCCCCCTACTTTTCCATATAAGCAGGATTTCTGCAGCCTGGCCTCTGTTCTGGACCTTAAAAAGTCAGCACGGGTTGATGAAAGCTTCCCTTTTTGAACTGGAACAATCCTTTGGGCAGGTGTCCCCAGGCTCGATTGTTTATAAAATTATTTTCTTTCATCATCACGTGTGTCTCACCCAACCTCTGTGATGACAGTTCAATAGTAAGCGGCCTTTCTTGTAATTAGAAAATGTTCTTGTGATGGGATAAAGCTTGAAATTGCTCTTTGTGAAATGAGCATGTCTTTGTTTGCAAAATTAACTCAATTCTTGATGCTATGACTGGCAGAATTGCCAGAGCGTTGGTTGGTGACTGGATTGACTTTTCCTAGGAATCCTGTAGCTGTACAGCCACAGAAATGCTAATTCACTCCCCCATTGTCGGTTTTCTGACAGCTCTTTCTGTAGAACAGTTTGAAGAGTGGAGAGCCCTGTTTCTGAGACAGAGAAGTGTTTTCACACCTGAAGTGTAATTTCACACCTTGTGTTTCTCAGCAGATAAGTGCATAAAATAACACATCAAACCGGAATAGAAAAAGATCAACATACAAAGAAAACTGCAGGTTGTAATTTGTTTCCTACTTTATAGTGCTCTTGGAGAGAACAGTAAATTACAGAGACCTGGATTTACACTTTAAAAAGTTTGACTGGTCGTTAGGTGGGGAAGTGAAGGGTAAACACTAATCAGCTAGCTGCCTCCATTGAAAGAATGTACAGAGTGATGGGATTCGGAAAATACCCTGATGTTTTGATGTATTTAATGTATAATACACATCTAAGTATAATACACATCTAAGTTAAACTGTAGTTAAAAGTTTTTTTTATTCAAAGTTGTTGTATTTGTAATAGCAGTATGCATTATAATTCATAATAAACATATAGAACATCTTTTTACAAAACACTGTTTGTATACAATGTAAAAGGTGGTTGAATAAGATGCATGTCATTATCCTAAATGCATGATTGAAGATTTGAATGGTACAAATATACATTGTAGTTAAAAATTTTTTTTAAAAATGATAAATTCAGTGATTTAATAAAATATAAGTGAGATAATTTCCATTCAGGAATTTTGGCAAAAGTAGACTATGTTGGTAAAATTTGGATGTTTTCTTTCCTTTCCATAAGCAACTAAAATATGATTCTTGCCACTATTTTATAGCATTCTAATGCAAGGGTTATGAAAGGAGAGGTTTGACTTTGTTTCATAAGTTTGAAAACTTGAGACTAAAAGAAGAAAGAAAGTTGATATTCCTGTCTAGTTGTGAACATGCATCACAAAATATTCATCGAAGGTTGAGCTCATGTTAGGCCCTGGGCCAGGCCTCAAAGGCATGGTGGGGAACAGGCCCTTCTGCTCTACCAGTGGGCAACTGACAGTCTTTGCAGACAAATAAGTGATCAGTGATGATACAGGTGATAAGCTAGGTTTTGGTGGAGGCTACAGAAGAGTTATCTGAACCAGAGCTGGTAGGAGAAAGAAGTCAGCAAAGATTCCTGGAATAAAGAGATATCCAAATGGAACTTAATTCATAGCAGTTGTGGAGAAGTGGGTATCAGTTGGGATATCAGGGTGTGGAGAATGTGCACCAAAGGGAAAGGTGAAGAGAGCAGAAGGGTTGGAGTAAATGAGGCGGTCCAGAGGATCTGCAGACAGCAGACAGTGAGGAGAAAAATGACTCTTTAACTCAGGCACAAAGCAGTATTTTGGTGATAAAAAAATACATAGATAAAACATATATGTATACATATGTGAAGAACTGGTCCACCAACACCATTACACATTACCTGTGCACTTGTGTACGCACCCTGTGCAAATAGAGGTTCTAATGAACATGAACAATGTGCTGGAAGGGAGTGGCATGAAACTTCAGGCATTCAAGGTAATAATCCCTTTCCTTAATAATTTATGTGAGATGAGTTACTCCCAAAGCAAGGACTAGGCCTAAGAATATGGATCAGTATATTGAAAGGAAAAATTTGCAGCCCATGTAAAGATCAAACTAAATTAGCAAAACAGAAAACACTGGTATTCTCTCATCTACCAACCCTGCTTTTGTTTTGTTTTGTTTTTCCCATAGATACGTACGGAAAACTCTTTCTTCTCAATTCTGTGGGCCAAGAGATGTCCCGGTGCAAGACATCCATTCGCCGTGGTCAGCCCAATCCTGTTTATAAGGAGACCTTTGTTTTCCAGGTGGCGCTCTTTCAGCTCTCTGATGTCACATTGATGATTTCCATTTATAACAGGCGTACTATGAAGCGTAAAGAGATGATTGGCTGGATTGCTCTGGGCCAGAACAGCAGTGGAGAGGAGGAACAAGATCACTGGGAGGAAATGAAGGATACCAAAGGCCAGCAGATCTGCAGGTGGCACACTTTGCTGGAATCCTAGGTGTGCCCGCTGGCATTTGTGTGCCACGTCTGCTTTGGTCACCTGCGTGGCTGGCTACTGACACAAAGTCTAGTGTGTCCTCGCAAGCTTTTCAGGCTTCAAAGAGAGATTTACTAACCCTAGGACCTTCTGAGTTTTGGGTTTCTCAAAGGGAAGGTTTGATTGGAATTTAAATATGGTAATAGAAAACCACACACAGAGCCAAGTGTACAACATAGAAAATGTTACCGTAGTTGAGACCACTAATGATGAGTTAATTTGTGCTAATAGATTATTGAGTTTTGGTTCACACTGTGGGACGAAGCTTCCCCTGCTGTCTCTGTTTGCTTGGAGAGTAACCTGAGATTGCAAAGGAGCTGTTAAATGTTACTATTTGTGATCGCTTAGGTGTATGAATCAGATTTTTTCTCAGTGCAAAAAATTCCAAAATGCAGAAATGAATCAAATGCTGAGGCTCATAAGAAAATATAAGTGTAATTCATAATCTTTTATTTCATATTTTCCCCTTTATCAAAAAAACCCATTTACCTTAAAAGTAAATATTACAAACTTCTACTTACAAAATAAATTTGTATTAATTAAATACCTCGTTCATCTCACATATAATAGTTTCTATCAGACTTGGTTTACATGAATCATTTTGAAGCTAAAACGAATTTAAAAACTTATTGTTGTTAAGAGTTGTGTAGAACATATAAGATTTCAAACTTGTAACTTGCAAGGTTTTTATGCTGCCTTTCTCACCTAACAACTTCCTAAGAATGAGAAGAAAACCAAAAAAAAAAAAAAAACAAAAAAAAAACAAAAAAAAAAAAAAACGGCTGAAATCATGGAGTTGTTAATTTTTCTGAATCTGGTGTTCTTCTGAATTATATTTTTCTGTAGTCAATCATGTGTACTCAGACATGCACTTTGAATGTACTCTTGCATGTAAACCATGCTCATTTTCCATCATTAGAATGTGGTTTGATTTGATTGGCTCTTGGAAATGAACATGTAAACACCTGAATGAAGAAATAGCCTCAGCTTCTATGGAATGACACTAAATTTTTCTTTGAGTGTTTGAAGTGCCTATAAATTTCATTTTTTTCATGGTATTTGCAGCAACATATATTAGTCATTACTTGCATTCTGGGCATGTGTTATTTAGAACACTGATTTTGTGTGGTTATGAGCATGAAATTTTTCTTCTGACTTTTACATGTTTATGCAGTGCATGCTTATTTTCTTTATTCCTACCTCTGGAGCTCTCAATTTCAATTACTTTCAATTGGCAGTCATACAAAAAGAGAAGGAATGTGCATTTAACCCAGTGCCCAATGTGCAGCTTTTCTGAGCAATTGCTCAGTCACTTATTTTTAGCCTTTATGTTTCATTGTTGACTTTTTCCTGTCTGTGGGAACAGTGATAGCTAGTGATGGATGTATACAGTCAAAAACACACAACTCCTCCGCTCTACATTTTGACAGATTGTAAGCGTAGGCTGTAACACTTGAAGAACATATTTATTCCTTGCAGTGTGTAATGGTTATCCTGACAAGACCAGACTAGGGCAGAGGAGAACTCTACTATGATTTCAGGGTTCAATCTTGGAGAGAAATAGTTTCATATGGAAGAATGAGAATTTGCAGAATAAGTCTCTTATATCATACGTAACACTGCTCAGTTATGGGACTATGTAATGAAACCATGCTCCTTTGGGTTTTTACCCTACCTTTCTTTGGAAGACCTCAAAGTGCTTTTCCAGCATTATATCCATTAACTGCTGAGTGTGGCTCTGTCATTGAGTAGAACTGAGTGCGACTGATTAAGTCATGGCACAAAGAATTGGCTTTTCACATCCCTTACTCTCTTTATGCCTTGTGTTTAAAGGGAAGTAGAGCAGCCTCGTTATGCTTTCCTTCATGCAGTCGTATAATAGCAGCATTCACTTTAAAATTTACATGTGAAAAAAATCTGTATATATTGTACACACAGCCTTGGGTTTGTCCCCCTCATATTTTCTTGCTGTACATGTTGCCTGCATCCCTTGCTTTGTGGTGCCTAATAATCACCTGGACTTCATTTTCTGCTCTCTTGACCCATTTAGTGTTAAAGGTTTTCTGTTGGTGTAGTGATGATATCCTTATGTGCTTGATCTGCTGTCCAATAGTGTTCATAGGATACAGTTTATAGGAATGTGCAGTGATTTAAGGGAAAGGATGCCAGAAAAGCACTTTTTTTATTTTTATAACTTTTCTATGTTGGTGCTATTCACCATATAGGATGCATGTACATCTTGAAAATACAGCAACGTTCACCCTCAGCTGATTGTATAAACATAAAATTCTAAAGACAAGATGCATTAAAATAGGAGGCTGATTTTTTTTTTAACCTTGATTTGAAATTCTAGTTTAGTAAGATCTTTTGATTTTGGGCACTTAAACTCCCTTATTTTCTTGGCAAAGTCTAGACACAAATGCATCTAACATGTTTTTCACTTGAGCTTTTACATCTAAATTTGCTTTTCAAAAGAGTTATAAAAGATAATTAGTTGGTTCTGCAGTGAGAAAGCTGCTTTTGCCTATTTCATCTAGCTAATGATTAATATCTTGTGGGGAGATTCGACGTGGAAGCAGCCCTGAGTTTTGTTGCATGAGTGGTTCTTTCAGAGATTTTTCCTGAAGAGCACACTTTATAAATAATATTGTTGAGAGCAAATGATGTGCTGGGTTTATGAAAATCTTCTTTATAGCCTGCCTTCTTTCAAGACAAGAGTTTACACTGAATTGAGAAATGTTGGTTTCACCAGTCATGGTGGTGGCTGTTGTACTCTCTGCTCCCCTCTGACTATTGTTGAATTTTTAAATGGACCATTCACCAGGCAGCTGAACACCTGCTCACAGTTCCCTCTCCTTCACTGGCTCCCTGTGTGATGCACAGTTGTTTTGGACCCTGTTTTTGCTGATGCTGCATAACTGTCAGGGGAGGTCTTGCCTTCCCTAACATAAGAAGAATTTGTAATGCCTTTGGGTATATTATCCTTAGCATTCCACCTGCACAAGGCCTGAGAAAGAATCCCCACCGTGTTTGCAAGGGGAAATGAGTATGGTGTTGCGTTGTCCTTTGCTTTAGACACTATTAACTCCAACTCCCTTCCTTGATAGCTAAGTGATTGATCTCAAATGTTCACATTCTCCATAATGCTAGGTGCTACAGTAAGTCTGAAACATATTATTTGACTTTTCAGTGTGTAGATCTCATGATATTTTACTAATTATTGTTACCTCTTGGTTAGTCACTGTGCTTTATATTATGGCTATACTAGATGATCTTGTTGGAAAAACAAAACATTTTTCCTTCCAAGTAAAGCATCATTTAAATAGAAAACTATAATCAGGTTAAGTAAAAGTTCTTCTCTCCTAGCCACTAAATATATAAATAAATAAATTGATGGTTCAATGTGGACATCAAACTGTGGATTCCCCCAAACCTGGATATCTTTTTGCAGCATAGAGGACTCAGTATTTTAAGATCCAAAAAGTAAGTAGAGAAGACTTATTTGTAAGTGACATGAAACCAAATGGAGGCAAATTCTTTTTTTTTTTTTTTTTTGATAAAGAAATAGGAGGAGAAAACACGGGATAATCTCCTCTTAGTTTTAATGAACGTGTTGTTAAAAAAAAATTCTATTCTAGTTGAGCCAAGACAAAAGCAAAAAGCAAATGATGTATAATCCTGAAATAGAGAAAGCATTTTTATTTGCTTAATCAAAACTATGAACAGAAACAAAATCATACAACATGGGTCTGGGAGAATTAAAGAAATTAATAATATGGGTATGCTTAGCATCTACCAGCAAATATTCAGGAAGAATAAATGAATAAACCAAAAGACACTCAAGATTAACAAGCAGTCATTTTCCTACAACTTGTGGAATTCTGTAAAATACTTAAAGACAGGGGAAATTAAACTGGTCTAATGTAGTGAAGTTGCCATAGACTATATGGTCTTCACCAGGGCTGGAATGAAACTCAGCTAACTGTGTAGCCTTAAGAAAATTAATTAACTTGCCCATGTCCCAGTGTCTTTAACTGGAAAATGGAAATAACACCTACCTCATAAGGTTTTTAAAAGAGAGATCAATGAAATCACAGTTGTGCCTAGCAAAGAGCCTGGCTTATAGTTAGTATTCAGCTTTTCCTCCTCAGAATCATGCTTGAAATAGAAAAAAGAAAAAGCAAACATTTAATATTTCTTTTTTTTTTTTTTCCCTAAGGGAAGCAATTTTAACACTAGAGAAAAACTCAAAACAATTTTCAGATACTCTGAAGGGGATAGGCTCAGGAAGCCGGGCTGGATTTGCAAAGAAAGTAGTTGTTATCCGAAGATAAGCCTGGTTTATGGAAGAAATTGAGTCTTAAAAGACTCCAACAGAGGTAAAAACCAAATCTTTGTCTTCTACCCTCTTATTTTGGAGAAGATACAGAACCTCATGTGTATATCTTGATAAACCACACACAAGGCCTCTCCTTGCCCACAGCTCTGCTGTCCATATGTGGACAGGGTACCTTGTTGTCCTCACCAAAAATGCTGGTAAATGACAATGTGGCTACCTATTTCAACTTTTTCTGAAAATGTAAAATAAATTGTATAACACTAAAAGGTCACTCTTTAAAAATGGACCCCTTTTAAATCTGCATTTTATGTCTATCTTATATCCATATAGTTGAAAATTTTTAAATGGTCTAATAATACAAGCTATTGAAATTCATCTGCTCAACTGGGAAGTTCTACTCAGAGCCAGTTATTACTGTTCCCCATAAGAGCTCACAATAAAAGGAATTCTATCAGTTGACAATAATTCCTTTTTAAAGAAACTTTTAAGAGTGACTTGTTGAAAGTATGCTCAGTTGTTCTCAGTGATTCAAACTTTTGAGTAAAGAGGAATGTTTGTTTTCTAGGAATGTAGAACAACCTTTGTTGGCATTGGGTCTAGAGAAGCTGTAAGGAACAAACTACCTCGAGCTTTGTGTCACGGGATACCACGAACCAGCCTTGTGCTACTTGTGGTCCTAAGCTAATTGATTCTGGATGGAGACTTGTGAACCTGCACTCCAGCTTTTCCTGAGTTCTGTCTTGAGTCTGGTCTTCTTAATTAAGAAGAGACATAAAGAGTTTGGAGAAGAATCACTTTGCTTAGGGCTTTTAATTGTGAATAATTTAACATGTAGGGAAGTTAAAGGGATTGGATGAGAGGTGAGGAGGCTGTGAAGTGACTTCTAATAGCAATTCCAGAATGCACACAAAGGGGATGATGCGCATGTTCTCCTAACCACTTGAACAGAGTCAGAGCATTTTCCTACATGGAGTCAGAAGATTTTGTTAAATATAAGGAGAATTATATGAAGGTCGTTTCTCACTAACTGAAGTGTACCCATTCCATTTCCTTTTGTCTAGTACTTGCCTTGGTTGCATTAGAGGGTATTACCAAGAGTGTTAGGGAACAATCAACTTTGGAAGCCTTTTAAAAGAGGAAGATCTTCTTGTAGTGTTGGTTCTATCTACAAAAGAATGGGAGGGCACTCAGGAAGAGAGCCTTTATGAAGTTCTTCAAAACTTTTTGTATTTTGTGTGTAGCCTCAACACTGAATTCATAACAACAACAACACTCCTAGTTCATGGCTGTTTCCTTTGGATACATACATATATATGTGCTTTTTTTTTTTCTCTGCTTCATAGGTTTTCTCTGGGGAGTTCCTGTTTGGGTTTTGATGTAAGTGGCTTTGGGGATGCCTTCAGGGTCTGGGTGAGTTTTTCCTTCTACGGTGCCTTCACGTTTTTTGTTCCCCTTGGGTCGTAAAGCTGTATCCTAGACACACAGACAATAATCACCTATATTTATAGTCACTGTGAAACCTGTGGAACAGCTTGAGCCTTTATAGAACAAACTCATAGGCAGTCCTGGAGGTCCATGGATGTTCTAAGAAGAAACCCCTGAACGTTGCTAACTGCTCTCCATTGCTCACTAATGCTGCCACCAGGTATCTCCATGGAAATTTTTGTTTCCTGCCTATAAGTGAAAATATTCCCAATTACTTCAAAGTTGACTAGAAGGTAGACTTCCCAATGGTATCACCATATTTATGCATTATTTTTGCTGACTTCATTTTCCCTTAAAGTATTTCTTGCTATTTTTCATAATTTCGGTTTATACAGAATGTAATCACCCAAAAGACATTTGTTAAGTGTAATATGTTCCAGATTCTGGGGTAGTGACTGGAGAATAGTGGATGAGTAAAATAGTTTAAATCCAATGATCATTTTTGTTTCTAAATATTCCCTCTTTTCTTAAAAGATTCTGACAAGGACTCTAGGTAAACCATAAAATCTCTTTAGTATCCTTTAATTTTTGGCTGAACGCATTTCTGTAATGGTTTCTTTCCCCTCCTGAGATAGAGGATTTAGGGAAGGTGGAAGTTATTGCTCTCTCTGGTTAAGAAATAGATATTCCTTTTGTCAGTCTGTGCTTCTCTGCAAGATAAAGGGCTCTGTTTTATATGGGAAGAGCTTGGTGTTCCATTTTGCAGCGAAATGAATTGCGTCATGAAACAGCAGTTGTATAGTTAGTATTTTTGGCTTTTGTAACCGAATGGAAGGCACTTGGCAAGGCAGTTAGTGAGACCCTAGAATCCTAGGCCAGCTCAAGCAAATGTGACAGCTCTTCTAAGTGCAATTTTTAGGAGTGAAAGGTCCTGCTACCCTTTACTTTTTGAATGAGCCATAGGTGCCAGATAAAGGGGTGATAATAGGAATAAAGAACACTGCTTCCTGCCTACCTCTCTGGTTTTGAATAAAACTTGTCATAGTTATTAAAAAAAAAAAAAAAACTGGACACATTTGGGGCATCCTTATGAAATGGGTAAAAGTCAACTTTGGGAACGTCCCTAACCAGGCAGATGAACCTATAAATGTTTTCTACTCTTGCCGGTCACGGTGGCGCATGCCTGTAATCCTAGCACTTTGGGAGGCTGAGGCAGGAGGATCGCGAGTTCAAAGCCAGCCTCAGCAATGGTGAGGCACTTAGCAACTCAGTGAGACCCTGTCTCCAAATAAAATACAAAAAAGGGCTGGGGATATGGCCCAGTGGGTGAGTGCCCCTGAGTTCAATCCCTGGTACCACACAAAAAAAAAAAAAAAAAAAAAAAATGTTTTCTACTCTCAATTTTTACATCAATCTGAATCTGATTTCTGATGCCTTCAACTTCACAACAGAAGGCATAAACTGTAGTTTACCCAATGGATTGATTGGAAATCAATGAATCTTTGGTAGCCTCAAAATTTGTACTGATTATAGACAGTTTTTTTTTAAGCATTGCTCGGTTGATGGACCATAATAAAAAGTTTACATCTCTTACTTCAACAAGATCTTGGTGTTTGAGAAAAGATATCAGAAAGCTGCCAGTGAAAACTTTGATCAGGTAAGGAACATATGCACTAAGAGAAAGATATTTCCATGTAAGTTGTTCTGTATAACATGCACATTCTAGAGCCACATTTCTTTCTTAATACTGTCAAGTTCCTTGTACCTGGCATCTTGAGCAAATCTTGCTAATTTTGCCACATTTCCCTGTAAATCGTGGTAATCTTTATTAATCTACAACATCACATTATAATGCAGTCTTTTTATTATGCCACTATACTAATGCAGCCACAAATTAGATTTTAGTATGATGAAATACAAAGTCTTTCCCAGAAGTTTTAAATTTAATTTTATTGTAGATTTTTTATTATTTTAAATTTGTAATTAAGAAGTTAGTATTTGCATACTCTTGTGACAGAAATTTGTTATATTTGTTGGAATAAGATTTGACCTGCATTTTTAGATGAAAGCATGATGGTTTTGTGATCTTTTTTACTTTTTGAAAAAAGTCAATGCACTTTATTTTTTAGAGAAATTTTAGGTTCACAGCCAAATTAAGCAGAAAGTACAGAGTTCCCATATGCCTTGATCCCCACTCACACACACACCTTTCTTTAACTATCCTGTCCATCACAGTATTGCATCTGTTATAATGAATAAACTTATATTGATACATCATTATCTGAAATGGATAATTGATAATAATTGATAATAATTATCTGAAATGGATAATTGACGGTTCATTAGGGCATTGTATAGTCTATGGGTTTTGAAGAACGTATAATGATAAGTACTTCTTGTTGTATATCATATAGAATATTTTCACTGCACTAAAAATCCTCTAAGCTCTGTTGCTTCATTCCTCCCTCCCCACTAAGTTCTGGCAACCATTTATCTTTTTCCTCTCTCCATAGTTTTACCTTTTCCAGAATGTCATTATAGTTGGAACCAAATGGCATGTAGACTTTTCAGATTGGCTCCTTTAACTTACTAATATGCATTTAAGTTTTCATGCCTTTTTTATGCCTTGATAGCTCATTTCTTAATAATATCCCATTGTCTTGATGTATCACAGTTTATGACCTATTTACTTTTATTTCTAGTTCCAATTGCTAGGACAAATTTTAATGTTCTTAAGAAAAGTAAATGGATTTATTTGTATGATCTATCAAATAAAATGTAGCAACCCAATCTGAAATCAATTTCACCTAGGTGATATGGGGTTGTTTTACATTTGGAATGAAGGTTTATGAAAAATATCACATTTCCTAATTTATGTTAACCAATATTTTTCTTTTCTCTCTTTTGGAATCTAAATAGAGAAAGTTCTGAAGGGTATACAGATCTGCTCCCAAATTTAGCAACTTTATAGTTGTTTTTCTTTGTTAAGCAATAATTTAAATATATGCTGACAAAAATGCTAATTGTTATTACTAATTCAGGATAGAAAACCATCTTCTGTTACTAGTTTATATGACTTTACCTTTATCACTTCTGCCAAGAGAAAGGAAGCTTTGCAATCATGTGCTGTCATTAGTCAATTGCACAAATTAAGAGTTATTTGTAAGCATCCAAATCTCACAGGAGCTCTAAATTTTGAATGGAAGGATGACCCATGGTAATGCAGAGGCTGAATGGACACGTAGTTGGGTGTTGGAATAACACTGATAATCAGACTGGGTGAATGAGGAGGCCTGATTGGTGATCAATATCTGATGAATGTTTTGAGATTTTTTTTCCTCTATGCATCAACTGCCCTTTGCTTTGTAGCTGCAGCAAATTGTGAAACCTGGGTTTATTAATAAATAGAGATGAAGGTGTGCTTGTGTAAATAATATTGGATTAAAATTAATGAGACCTGTCTTCTGGTAGCAAGTTATCCACTAATACGCTCTAAAATGAAGGTCAAATCCCAAGTTCTTTGAGCTTTCGTTTCATTTCTGCATCTGTTAGACAGGGGTAATGATAGTCATTTTACCTATTTTACCAGGTTGCTGATGGAATTAGATTCATTCACTTTTTCCATTAAGGTAATGAGCACTCTGAGTCCCCACTATGGACTGGGGCCATATATATGACCAGGTGCTGGATAGAAAAACTCTTTGCAGAATATTTGAAGACTTACAAGGTTTTTGGAGACTGCAAGCTATTTTATTTTTTATATTAAGGTCAGATCCACTTTTTATGTTGCTATATCAAAGTAATTGACACTTTTAGATCTCTGCCAGTAATTTGTCTGACTACAAGTTGCAGTTGGAATGATCTTTAGTCATTCTGCCTCTGAGAAAATAAAAATAAAGTATTAGGTTCTATTTTTGTTGTTCAAAACTGACCAAACAACAAATTGCAAATCTTTTCAGGTGGTTTGCCAATCTTTGAGATAAATGCAGATCTTTCTTTAGAACAATTTAACTTGAAGTACAGGGAAAGTATCAAAAGTGAATCGCTTTATTTTTTTTCTACCCCACCATGGGATTTGAATACAGTACATAGAAAAGTTCTTAACACACACACACACACACACACACACACACACACACACAAGAAAAAGGTCATTAAATCTCTATTATCATTTTCTTTTGAAGAATCAGGCTCATCTATCTCTTACCTCCCAAGTGATTTTCCTTAACCAAAATCATTTTCTTCTTAAATATCCTTTTATTTTCTCCAAGAAAAATAGTAAAAATTTAAAACATCATTTTAAAGGTACATCCAAGATTTCATAGCAATATTTTATTTGTGTTCATAGTGCAAGATAAATCTGATTCTCAATTTTTTTTTTTTTTTTGTCTTCAGATGGCATTGGAAACAGTTGTTCACATTCACACATTTATGTTTCACCATATGCATACTGTGTGCAGCTCTGTTGTTTTAAAATATTTTTTGGTTTTTCTTTAAATCTCAACTTTTGATGGGTGTCCTTGAAGAACTTGCATGAAAAAAATGTAAATGTGAATGATTCATTCATTTTGAACATATGTAACTATTTTAGGAGATTTTCAGGAGATTTTACCCTTATGTGGAACACAGTGTTCTTAGCAGGGAATGGGCTTTATGTTACTATTCTACTCACAGCTGGATGTTGCAGATATATTGATGTTGTGAACCTGGGATTTTTGTATATCGTGTTTACTTTCTTAGTACATTACCTGTATGTACTGCTCTGTCCTGAGTTTTTGGTGGTTGTCAATAATGGTCAATAGTTTTATGTGTTTCACTTTTGGGAAGAGTTTACTATAATATGGTTTAACATGATAGCTGGTCTTCCTCTAGATTTCCAGGTCATTATAAGACCCCCCTCCACAAACTGATAGTCCAAGGCTATACTGTTGTAGTGGAGGGGTCACCCTAAACTTCTCCCAGTGTTTCATAGGCACTTTCAGACCTGGCCAACATCATATTTCCTCCTCTAAAGTTTTCCAGCAGAAAATCCCTAGGTAGTCTAGTTGTTTAAGAGAGAGGACACTCCCCAGAAGTGTTGGACCCTCAATTTAGAAACTTCTGAAATTCTTCAGAACATTCCATGCAGGTGTCCTTGTATTTCTCTTAGTGTGACTTCATTGACTTTGATGTCTCTCATTGAAGAAGCATGAATGTATCTCTGGCTGTTTCCAGAAGGGGCAGCTGTAGAATGTAATGACCCCTTCCATTTCTAAGTTTACTTCTATTAATGATTAGTTAGTGTAAAGGAAAAGGTTAGGACATTTTTTAATTGTTAAACTTTAGAACACCTTTTTACCTTTTGTAATGTTCAGGATTTCATAACAATGGTTTTAATGTATTACTGTTCCACTGTTATGTCTTGTTTCAACTAGGCAAATCAGTGAAATATTTAACTCTTGTGTTAGAAACACCCTTTGAAAATGTTAGAAAAAATAACATGTTTACCTGTGATAAAGAATAAGTTCATGATGAGAAAAATTATACTGTTTTTCTTGTACAAATAATGCTTAAGGCAGATGTTCATTCTCAGAGTGATGTTGAAAAGTATATTTTATGCTGTCTAAAAACTATTTCTGTATTAGATATTTAAATGCATGAGGATAAATTCTAATTGCTTTTTGTTTAAAACAGAAACATAGAAGAAGCATTAGCCCCAGTTTGTACAAAATGTCTGCTGCAACTGAATTCATGATAGTTCAAAACTGAAAATCATTCCAATTTTGTAAAACTGCTGCTACTGGTTTTATCAATAAAGTTTTAGCAGATGGATTATATGTACATGTGTGAAATTTTTTATGTTAAAAAAGATACCGTTTTGCAGCATCAACATGCAAATTTTATGAGCCTGAACGATATTACTTATTTTAGTATATACAAAAACCATTAGCTTCAAAACCATACCAACTACAGATATGTATATTAGAACTATAAGCATTATATTCATGATCCATATAAATTTACTTAGGTTCAGGGTTCTGTAGGCTTTTATAGTGAACACTTATACAAACCAACATATATTGCCTCAAATACTTGTTTAAGGTATTGCATTTAAAATAACAGGTAAGTAAGGAGCTATATCAAAAGAAAGATACCTGAGTAAATAAATTGCTCTGGAAGATGATTATGAGGAAGCAAATGTAGATGTTCATATATAAAGCACAGGTAATTTTTCATCAAAGGGGCCCTTCTCTAGAGCTCTTTCACCTCCACGTTTATTCAGTCCTAATAAGTCTACCAGGCTTAGATGCAGTAAGCTCAAACTGGAGGGAGTCAGGCTGTTATAATCACATACCTCTATAGCAATAAAAGCATGGCTGACACCCCCCAACAAATAAGAATCCATCTATGGATGTTTCATCTATTACCATTTTTACTGCTGTGCTAGTTGAAGCAATTAATGCTGCTGTAGTAATTAACAACCCTAAATATCAGTGCATTAGCATGAGAAAGCTTTCTTACTCCATTATCTGGGTTGGTTTTGCCCATGCAACTTTCTTTGTGGCAACATCTCAGGGATGGAGTCTCCTTTTGTGACTTAGAATATCTCAGAGTATTTATGGGCTCTGCAGGACTATATTACCATGCAAACTGGGGGCAGGAAAAGCATGAGAATGAAATGATTTGCTTTCAGGGCCAGAATTAGAATGGTGATCTCACTCTTGCCCAAACACTATTGGCCAGAACTAGTCACATGGCTCTTCCTACTTTTAAGAAGGTTGGAAATGTAGTTTATGTGCCCAGGAAAATGAAATAGTGTTGGTTAGAATCCTCTAGTCTGTATCTGGTACACTTACATCTTCCTCTTTTTTAAAAAAATTCTTATTTCCAATGATGTGGTAGCATGATTGTTTACAGAAAGCTTGCTAATGGCCAACTCATCTGTTGCTGAAGTTCTTCATAATTTGTAGTGGCACTAGAACATTATAGACTGGTTAAAGAATTCTACTTATCCACCCATAGTTGTGTTGGATTTAGAGCACTTCAACACAGAGGGGACATGGTTGCAAATAAGACTATTTGAGTTCACATTTCCAAAACTACAGGGCAAAGAGTTTTGTGCTGGTATACTGAGGAAGGTTGAACATTTCTACTTGTGTATGTGCACTAATGCATACATATGTGACAAACACACCTAAGCAAATAATATAAAACAATGCAGAGGGAACAGATTTTTCAGTATATTAATATCACAGCACATGATCTGGAAAACCTAAAATTTGACATATATTATAAATGACTGTAGGTTGAGTATTTCCCAATGCTGTCTTCTGATATTGCTTTGAGACTTACCCAAGCTTAAATGCTAAAATAATTGAGACAGCCATGTCAGACTATGGTTCTTTTATTCTTTTGATTTTTTTGTCCTATATAATAGTAGTTATAAAAATTGTAACCATGTTGAGTAGCATGTTATTGATGAATTAAATCGCATTATATGTTTTTCCGGAAAGATTCAGAAATATGGCTCCTGAGGAAAGTTGGGTGGCATTTCAAAGCTCTGATGAACTTTGATGTACATTCCACGACATAATAAAACATTTCATTCTTTTCAGCAGACAGATAAGGAGGAAGAGAAGGGATGAGTACCTTATTTGTGGTCATTTTGAGAAGGGACAGATTCAGTGGTGAGAAAACTAGAATTTGAATAAGTTTTCAGACAAATTGTATGGCATTTTAGTGTTTGATTTAAAATCCAAAATTGTTTAGTGAAAGATTTGTTCTAATCACTTAGTAGAATTGAAGAACTTATAAAATTGTATCTGTAGACCTCAATTGTTCAATAAGTATTAAACTTATACCTTTGTTCTATTTTCAGTTTTGCAACCAAGCCATTCTGTGATCTTGAGATTACCTTGACCTTTCCTTCATTTCTTCCAACATCTATTAATTTTTTTTTGAGGTAGTCCCAGAAGAAAAGGGGGTTTGGCAATTATTCAGCAAGTTATAGCAAAGGTTTTCTGGTTTATTCTGATAAAGCACAATATGAAAAGACCTGCACATGTCAGTCAGGTTTGCTACTGCTCCTGGAATGGATTTGTTTGTTTGTTTGTTTTTGCTTCTTAGAAACATAGCATGTGATTATGGAGGCTGCTTTCTAAGGATAGATAACAGTTTAGGTAAGAGGACTCATACTTTGAAGATGTGGAGAAAAGAGTATTAGGAAAATCTCTAAGTGACTTTGGATTGAGTATTCCCCAATGCCATTAAAACTCAGCTAGTGACTTTTATAAGATGCTTTGAGAATGAAAAGAAATTTTTGTATAAATACAATGTCTCATGAAGGCCAGAAAACTTGTTTTCTGTAGAGAAGCCTTCTTTCCCTCCCCCATTCCATTTGAACAACAAAAAAGACAGCCACTAGTGGCTGCCTCCATGATTTGTATAAGTTCACTGACAGCTACACAGTTAAGGTGAGGACAGGGATGAAGCCAGACAGGCTGAATTCGTCTCTTGCCATGTGCTCCTGGTTCCCTTTGATGTACCAGGCACTGTGTGCTACACACTAGGGACACACTGTTAACCAGGTAGAAGTAGCTTAAAATGTGGTGTGATTAATATTGTGAAATGGGATCAGTAGTGTGATTTGGGAATGTAATTAGGGGACTAATGTAGTCGGTGGGCGGCTGTCAGGGGAAGCCGCTATGAGGAAGTGGTATTTAAGCTGCGACTTGAAGGCTGAGTGGGAGGAAGCCAGGTGAAAGGGAGGCACACTTAAGAAGAGACAGCAAGTACAAAATACCTGAGCCAAACCAGAACCTTCTCCATTCAAGGAAACTGAAAAACATCGGGAAAAACTGGAACTTGAAGAGCGAGGGGGAGTCTCTGCAGATGAACTGGACAGGAAGGCAAGGCTGACAGCAGCTCCTCACATCCTCTACTGCAAATGAGAAAGAAGTTGCAGTGGGGTAATGCTAGTTGCCATTATCTCCTGGATTTGAGGTGTGTGGGTCTCAAAGCCTCCTTTCTGACCTGATAGCTGAGCATTGATCAGAAGATCTCCAGCCCATTTTGGCTTATTATTCAGTTTTAGGTTGTCAACTTTTTAAACCTTAAGGCTGACAAAATGTCCACTCTCAGTTTTTCCATAGGCATTCAGTAGGTACTAGGTATCCCTGAGAGCTGAGGGCTTTTTTTTTTTTTTTTTTTTTTTTTTGTGGTACCAGGGATTGAACTCAGGGGCACTCGACCACTGGGCCACATCCCCAGCCCTTTTTTGTATTTTATTTAGAGACAGGGTCTCACTGAGTTGCTAAGTGCCTCGCCATTGCTGAGGCTGGCTTTGAACTCGCGATCCTCCTGCCTCAGCCTCCCAAAGTGCTGGGATTACAGGCGTGCGCCACCGCGCCCGGCTAGCTGAGGGCCATTTTACCTAGCCTCTTCAGCACCCTAGAATGCCTGGCACCATAGGAATCAGCATAACACTGCCCAGCAACCACCCCTGGCTTCAAAGACAGCAACTTTTCAATGGATTCCCACTGATGCTCACTTTCTTCCATGCCTCGGACTGACTCTGTAGGGAATGAGGGAAGTGTACCTCCTTATTCTCCTCTAAGGAGAGCTTCAGGAAAAAAAATTCTCCACGAGGTGTTTTATCTTCCGTGCCTTCATTTGCTCACTGGCTACCCAAGTGTGCCCATTTTTATGTCCTAATCATCACCCTCCCCAAATAAAACAATGCTGTTTAGCAACAAAAACAAGAAGCAATAGTAAAACAATAAAAAAACAATGCTTGAGTGAGATATCCAAGAGAATACAAAATTTTTAGTAAATTTATATTAAAATGTAAATGTTTGAGATATGCATACTTTCTCCAATTTCCCTTGTGAAAAGTACCTTTGTTTTGTGCATTTTATTTTAAAGAAAATTTTATATTTGCTGGAGGTTTTATTTAGCTCTTGGATCAAAATGAAGTCTTTCTAACTGTGTGAAGAAAGTATTTTCGACCACAGGAACATTTTTCTTTTTCCCTTCTGAAATCTTTGGGACCATGCCACAACCACAGAAAGAGCCAAAAGGAGTTAGACTTTGCGCTGTTTTGCATGGATTAGTTAGTATTTCCCTTTCAAAATCTATCAACTGCTCAACACGGGTGGGGGAGGGGGTGTAGGAGAGTCCCAGGAGGCAAAAGGTCCTACACTGCTCAACCTGCTCCTGCACCACCTCATCTTTTCATATCTCTCTCTCTCTCTCTCTCTCTCTCTCTCTCTCTCTCTCTCTCACACACACACACACACACACACACACACTCACACACTCTGTCTCTCGCCTGTTGAGGTCTACAAAATCCTGCCTCTTCTTCAGCCCACCACTGCCCGCAAACCTCCCCATATAAGATACCCATCTAGGGCCTACAGCGAGTGACCCTTCCCTGGGACGCGGGGCTCTTATCCCCAGCCTATGTTCCTGTCTCTCACCCATCTCCTGCTCCCCATCCCATTGTCCTGGACCCAATTTAGGCGAGCGCAGCCGGGATCCTTATGTTTAGGGCTGTCCGTCCTCCTTACTGCTCTCCACCTTGCTCCCAGCAGCCCCCGCCAGCGCACCCGACCTACAGGAAAGTTGCTCCGGAGCTGTGGAGGGGCGTCATCGCCTCCTAGCAACGCTCCTAGCAACCGGATAACATCTGCTCCCTCTGGTCCAATGCGAGCCGAGAAGCGCTACGCGCCCGCCTCGCGTTCTGAACCCGGAGTGAGAGGCGCTTCAGAGACTGGAGGGACCGACCTGCAGGAGCCAGGGTTGCCCGCCGAGCTGCAGTTGCCGCTGCTGCCGCCGTCGCGCCGCCGCCGCTGCTGTCGTTGTTGCTGTCAGTGCTGGTCTGAAGCGTGCCAGCACCGCAAAAGCAATAGTGAGCTCCCAACCCCGCGCCTTTACAAACAGGTGCATGCGCGATCTCCTGGTAAGTGGACCCAGCTCGTAAGGTATGTCAGGACTCATCTAGCCAGGCACCTTTCAGAAAAAATTCATTGCTCAGGGGGAGGCTAGGGACATGTTATGGGATCCTACTCCACCCTCCCGCCATTGAAAAGTGGCCAGCTGCTCGTCCCAAATGACCTGATTTGATTTTTTTAAATCTTGGGATTGATTCTTGAGGATTCCCTTGCTCATCACTGTTAGGTAGTGTTCAGAAGTTTTCAATCCTCCTTGTTTTTCTTTGACTTCATGGCCGATGTGCAGTTAGAAGAACTGAAGGCAGCAAGCGCCCATAGAAAGCCTGTGGTTAAGGCTAAAATGACAGTGTAGTCTGGACTAATTGAATCAACACGTTTGGAGAGCAACATTCTTTTTAGATCCTCCTCTGGAAAGGCATTTGGCCAGGAGCAGCGTTCACTGCTACTCAACCTCCTGAAAAGTAACCATAGTAACTCACCTCTCTTTTGATGGGATCCTCCTTATTGGCTGCCTATCTTCCTTTGGAAAGCTCATCTCTCTAAATATAGAAGATGATGAGATCTGTAAGCATACATCCATGTAGAAAAGGTGCAGTTAATCATGGTCCTTTAAAGAAAAACTGTTTTCAAAGAAGAAGTAGCTTTTGGCTATTTCAAATCTTCTCAGAACAAGCATGTATTCCAGAGAAAGACAGTCTGTTTTGAGTTAACTGCTGCTTTGTTACTTTAGAGGGAATACTTCCTGAAATCATACAAAATCTGGCACTTGAAAACAAATGAAGGATATCTGACTCTGATTTTCTTAAATAACCCCATTGATAATCTCCACAAAATAATCACTCAAGTAAATAACAGTTGACATCAATTATCAGTTATTTCCAAATTTCTTAGGATAGTTATGATACCCTAAATCTGGAGAACATTAAAGTGACTCTGTATGTTTGAAGCCTTATCAATCTATCTAGTCCAGATCAGCCCCACCTCAAACATCTTAGATAATGTCCTCCTAGTATTTGCTTGATCCTGACTTGATAACCAGCTCATGTCAATGCAGTTCTGACTTGTCCGATGTTATTTGTGTCTATCTTCTTGTTTCAAGATCTCAGGTAACCGTTCATGAGCCCCAGGCTGTGAGAAATGCTTGCTGTGCAAAGGGGAACTCTCACCAGATTTTCTGAAGCTGTCCTAGAAATACACTTTTCAGATTGAGTCAGCATTACCAGGTAATCACTGGCTTAAAAGAAATTACTGTTTAAATATGTATCCAGAGAAATAAATGCTAATGTAGCATTACCATAACTTACAAGATCAATAGAAGGGGTTGTTTATATAGACGGTTGCTGGGTAGAAGTCAATAGAGGTTTTCTGTAAAAAGGACATTTGTGGGCTGGCAGATTTTCCTTTCTAAGACCCATGTGAATAGGGTGGGCCAAATTAGGTAGCCTGGCTCCGGGAACATGTCAAGTATAAGCCTTCTGAATACCCTGGTGCATGACTGATTGGAGAAAATGAAGAGAACTCTCCAAGTTGCAAAAAGAGATTATGATAATGTTTTAAATTTAATTTGCATTAAGGTCATGATGATAGAAATCTATGAGTGCTAAGCACTTGAAACTCAATTTTTAAGACTGAATACAGTTTTTAAATGACTGTTTAGCTCTCTAACACTGTAACTTTCACATGTACTGGGCTATCCATGTGCAGTTTGAATAGATAACCAGCTTAGCAAATTGCCGTCAAATTCATAAAAATATACCATGCTGCTCTTCTGCCTATGCCTTACCTCCTTTTCTGAAAACAAATAATTGAAAAAAAATTTCTCAGAAACCTATTTGAAAATTTATTATGGTCTCATGGTATAGATTTATGAATATCATGAGACTGAAATTATTGACCTCTGTAGTTGGTTATTGAAATATCTATAGTTTAATAATATTAAGCATTAAAGATAAGCATTCAAACCATCAAAATAGATTAGATTCACTAGGTGTTAGTACCACCCACTCTTCTTCCATTATAATTACTATATTTTGTGGTGAGAAACAAATCCAAGGAGACCAATGAGATTTACTGTCATCTGCCATGAGATGTGTAGAGAGTTCTAGTCATGCCATTAATCTTAGGAAAGTTTGAGTAAAGCAGCCACCATTATTGGTTCATGTATATGCATTAGTTCTGTGCATTAGTAATTTATGTACATCCTATCCCTTATGTAATATGCATAGAAGTTTAAAATCATTTGGTGTCCTTTAATTTATGTAACCTAATCTGCCCTTTCATTGAGACTACTGTCACAATCCAAAAGGTCAAACAAAAGCGGTTCTTAAATTTTAATTTTGATTCTATCATGAGTATTTAATATGCAGAATATATATTATGAAATTTTGATGAACAGATCTGCCTAAAAGTAATTAATCAGAAAAATATTATTATAGTGTTTAGTTTTAAATAACTAAAAAGAAATCAAATTTTATCACTATAACATAAACATTTAATCCTAGATACATTGGTGGCTCCACAGAGTGAGTGCACTGATGAATAAAAAAATAATGAACATTTTTTTGTGAAAAAAATTCCAATTTGTATTTAAGGATCTAGTTACCCCCTTCATCAGTGCAAATACTAGCTATGCTTTTACATATTATAAATTGTAATGGGAGCATGTACTTAGGGGTATAAAACTTTGATAAAGCTGGGATTGAGCAGGTTTATACTACAACCAAGTTCTAATTTCAGTCTTTTTTCATATGTCAGCTGTATTTGGAAGTTTTTAGGCATGTAAGAGCATGTTAATTTTTATGTCATGAGACCTTCATAGGATTGAGAAGATGCCTTGAAACACATTGAAGTGTTCAAAATGTGTACCAAGAGGATGAGGCTCTTGTCTTTCCACCTGGGCTCTCTACTGGTGACTCATGCCAGCTGGCTGTAGCAGTCAAAACACTGACATCCCAACAATACTCTAAAGCCAAAGAATAAGCAGTTCAGATTGCTCTATTTGTCAAAGCAATATGCTTCAGGAACCCAGACAAAGCTAAAATGAAATAACTCTCCCAGATGCAGAGGCAAGAGTAAATTGACCCAAACTACTCAGCACTGAAACTAAGGCAGAAGCATCAGAAGCATTCTTTCAGATTTTGGGAGGAGCAAATACTTGAAAATTCTTTTTTCCTTTTTCTTATTTTTGTAAAAAACAAGTCCACCTAAATAGCGTTGATACAATTAATGCTTTCACTTTTTAGTTTAACACAATTAGTTTAAATATTTTTCTAATTAAAATTATACAAATGGGACAATACAGAGCCTTCCAGTTCACTGAAATATCTTTTCAGTAGGGTGGTGGAGGATAATGAAAATCATTATGGGTTTACTGGTGTTCTGTCCAGGATTTTAATATAGCCTCATATTTAGAAAATAAAATACTTGTTTTTATATTATAAACTGTAAAAAGTAAAATGCAATAAATCTTAATTGTTGAACTACAAGAGTCTTCTAAATATTAGTGGTGCCTAGCTGGAGAGGAGAGATGAGTTTGTAGCTGGGAACTCTGTGGGGGCGTATAAGAGGATGTGTTAGTTTTTAGATGCTTATGAGAAGGGACTGGAGGTTAGGGGCATCTGCAAAAGCTGGAGATGTTGCAAAGAGAGTCAGACCCAAGAGCCTGGAGGCATGATTCTGTCCCCAGGTGCTACTCGGTTTACCACTTTATGTCTCACTGTCTCTAGAGTCAATGTGGAGGATACCATCTATTAACTTAAGTGGCTGCTGAGCTTGAACACAATGCAATTAATTTAACAAAGCACATAGCTCCTTAGAAGAAAGGTACCCTGTGAATGAAGACCACTTTCCAGCCAGAGCATCTCCACGTGGGAGCACCATATGAATGAGGACAGAGAATCACCCAACTCTAGAGTAAATTCCCATATGTTCTTAATGAGTAAAGTTAATGATTAGTACCAGCTCATGTATTTTCTAAAACCCTTTTGGATACCAGAAGAAACAGTGGCCTAGAGAGATGTTTGTGCTGATAGACCTAAATATGGGTGGGTAGTGCTGATGGGGATATCAAAATGAAAGATGATCTGGCTGATAGACAGACACTATCCAAACGGCCACTATCATCCATAGGCTGGGGATTAAGACTCTCCTCTCTGAGTGCCAGTGCTGGGTTCCTAAGGAAGTTTAGCCGTTCTCCAAGAGATTATTGGTTAAATTATTTCTTGGAAGCAATATCCAGAAGTGTGGTTGTGTGGCCAGTTTTCTCTCTGATTCACACCTACTTTGTAAGGCAAAGGGTGGAGTCAAAGGGGCATCATCCCTCAAAACAAGAATTGCACTTCTAGAGGGTGGTAAGTCAGGGAATGCACCCAAGAAGCTCACTGCACTTGATCTCCATCTCAGTAGCACTACATTATTGGAGAACTTGGCCTTGGTACAGGACCTAAGGTAATTTCATGATTGCCTGGCTGGTCATGTCTCATTTAATGGTGTTTTCTTTGGTTCAGAGATCATTACTTGAGGAACAAGCTAGGCTCGTGGAACTGTTGCTGTTCTGTTTACTATTCCATACCTGCATTTGGACCAACGTCAAGGCACACAGAATCTTGTACCAGACAACGCAGCTGGTATTTGAGAAACCCATCTAACTCATTGGCTGTCAGTATCTCTAGAAGTTCCCAACATAGTCTTCCAGGAGCCATAACTTGTTGCTAATGCTAAAGTGCCAGTGAAGTCAATATTTTGCTTGGGGTGAATCTGAAGAAACAGATTGCTCCATTGATCCAGAGCTAAAAATTGACACTGAGTTCTGCTACCATAGAGCCTATTATACAGAAAGGTGCTAGGCAGGAGGTTATGAAGAAAGATATCTGGTGCAGTATTGCCAATGCTAAAGGTCTACAGAAGGCACAGCATTGCAGCCTTGAACTTTGTACCCTTCTGCCTTTGTGAATACACTCGTGAATGTTCTATGCAACCTCTGCTCAACACTAAAGAGAGAACAAATGTCCTATGTATAACATAATGCCACTGAGCAGGATATGTATTTATGATTTCAAAAGTGAGGTCACTGCAATATTAATATATAACATTTACTGAGCAAAAATACGAGCATATTTGCTAGGCATGAAGTGCTTTTTAAAACATCACCTCACTTAATTCATATACAAGTCAATGAATTTGATATCGTTGCCCCATTTAATAGATGAGAAAATTCAGGCTCTTTGAGGCCAAATATCCGGCCCAAAGACACAAAACAAGCAAGTTATAAGGCTAGTATTTGAACTAGTGCTGTGGGACAGCTCCAGAAGGTTATGCTGAAGTATTTTAAGCCATGCAGCAGGACTGCAGAATGTGGCTAACACCGACAGATGGGAGAACTCTTACAAACCAGAGTGGTCAAGGCCCTCAGGAAGGATGTCCAATAGTTTTGCCACCGGTAGATCATTATTTAGATAGATAGGGGCACTTAGACTTTTAAAGGCTTCTACCAGGCTAACACCATACAAAGAGAAATCAATAAGAGATAGTGCAACTGAGGTGTCTGGTTTGTCTACAACCCAAGACAGACGTTGATGTGAGATAGAACTCACCTCATCTCTTCTCATTGATCAGTCTCCAGCCCTTCTGTCTGCAGCAAGGATGAGATAGAATGGTTTCAACTCTTGGTTTTTTTTTTTTTTTTTTTTGTAATGTGTTGATTAAAATGTTACGGAGAAAATGAGAACCCTCCTAAAATTAAGATACATTTAACACATCACTTCTTCACCATTTCTTGGGATTTCCAGTTTTGGACAAAGAATGGATTACTATGACAGGGACTCTTCTTTTACTGTTGTCTGTTCTCTCAAAGTGTTTATAAATTAATTTTCTGATGATGTTTCCTTAATGTACTGTCCCTGGGCCATGTACCAAATGAAATCTCTTTTACAATAATAGAATTTTAGTTGTCTGGAGGCAGAAGCAGAACAAGGAAGAGTTTTTGGGCAATTGTTTGTAATCACATTTTAAACATTTATTTACAGAAATATGTATACATTGCATGGCCAGAACTCTGATGAGGGGGGTGGTCATTCTGATCTGTGACTTTTAATTTGTTGCTTATTGAAGTTTTACACTGTGAAATACACTAAGCCTGGCACAGATGTTTTGTGTGCCCAGAGGTCATAGAATTGAAAACAATTTTAATATTCAAGTCAGCATTAGCTATTTCATCTTCAGAGATAAACTTGGTCTCAAACTAATTCAGTTTTATAATTTATATGCTGTTCTCAGAGCTCAACACAGAATATAAAGACATAAAATCATTTTACTCCTTTTATCTATCTTATTAGCTTTATCTAAATAACTGGCTAGATGGAGGTCAGCTTTTTAGTTGCAGGAGAATGATAAACATATTTACATATGTTTAAGAGATCATATTAAACTAACTTTTTTGGGTATTCAGATTAACTTTAATTATTCAGATGACTATCTTGATCTTTCAAAAACCATTTATATTTCCTTCACCTAAAATATATGATTAATGGCAATAAACCAGAAACATTTTCTGGAGCAGTTACAGAATCTATTATATTTTTCAACTTATCCATTTGAAATATTTTCTTGCAATCTCTTAACTATCTTAAGTATAGTCCAGTGTCTCCGTAAGGCAGGGCGGTGGGAAAAAATCTTCAGGTCAGAGCTAGGAGGCCAGGTTGGCTTTGCTTCCATATGATAGATCTGTGCCTATTGGCACTAAGAAGAGCTGCAATTTGGTTGAGTGCTTACTATATGCTAGGCACAGTGCCAGTCACTTTCCATGAATTATTTCTGTGATCTTATGAGCCAGTATATTTCTATTCCCATTTTATAAATGCCATTTGCAGAGAGTTTATGTAATTTGTTCAAGGTCACAAAACAAAGAAGTGGCAGAGCTGGAATTCAAACTTGCTTCCACCTACTTCAAAACCCAAATTCTTAGCCACACACCAGACCATAAACCACTGGAATCCCCTGAACCACAGTCTCCTCATCTGTACAACAAAGAGCCTGAACCAGATGACCAATAAATAGTTTCCAGCTCTGAATCTTTTGAGGTCTAATCTAGCAGAAGAACAGATGTAGGAACTCATGTTTGCTATATCTTTTAGCCTACAAGTCTAAAACCATCCTCCAAAATCTGATGCCAAAAACATGCAAATAGCTAAACAGCTGGCAAGGAAGTAATTGCCAAACTGGTACCAGCTGTGTTAGCTATTCAGTATTTCCACAGCCTATGTGGGTGTTGTTTTAAGTAAGTGCAATAAACTAAGTATGTTGCCCATAGAAGAGTGAAGGCTGTATTTTCAGGGACCAGTGCATTCCGTATCTTAGGTTATTGCTTGAATATAGCCAGACAGACTCTTTATAAACTTTGGAGTCATTTAATATATACCTTCCCCCCCGCCCCCGGAGGTTCACTTGGGAGCCTGAAAAATAAGTCTATTTGACATTTGGTTCTCCAAACTACAACCTGCCCTCTTTTGAATCATTCATTAAAAGCTTTTTAATTGGTCATAAATGCTGTAGACATTACATTACTTAGGAAGATAAAATGAGCAGACATTTAAAAAAAGATATATATGAAAATAATGTTTGCTTATGGTAAAGTTACTCTTCTCATTTCCAAGTCTTTCCTCACTCTTCCCTTCACTATAGTAATTCAATGGGCCTTGCTTTTAAAAATTAGTGACTTGTCCAGCTATAATGCTAGTACCAGCCATTGATGCTTCTTAATGTGAACCCAGGGATTCCTGTTGAAAAGTGACTTCATTCTTCACTGTTTAGTTAAAATGCAATCTGGCTTTGTTTATGATGCTAAGGCATCTACAATGATGTAGGGAAGCGATGGCAACAGCAAAAATCAATCAAGTCAATTGCTTGCCATTCTGATGTTAAGGCAATCGGTTGATTGATTGATTTCAACTTGCTTTTGTGGCACTACTATGACACATGCCTAAGGTTCTCAAAATGTGGGTCCCAGACCTGCAGCATTAGCATCACCTGGAAATTTGTTAGAAATGCAAATTTTCCACTTCAGACTGACTGAAACTCTGGGGATGGAATCCAGCAATTTGTTTTAAGGAGCCCCTACAGATGATTCTGATGCTAGGTGATATTTGGGAACCACTATTACATCCATTAGTTACACCATTTAAAAAGAAGCTCGAATAACTATCACAAGGGATAAACCAAACCAGTGTCACCTAATTATTTGATTAAATCTCTTAAAAACACTCCTAACAAAATGTAGTTTGCTAAAAAACAGCTCCTTAGAAAACTGAGTGCAGGCATGCTTTCTTTCTTTTCTGTACCGTTTTGTTCTCCCTTTCTCCTAAACTTTTGAGAGCAGTGAAAAATCTATGTAAACTAAACTTTGCTTGTTAAATGCAGGGACTATGTACATGAAATAGCAACTATTATCATAGTTTCAATTGTGAATGATCATTACACAGTGATCTCTTTTTAGCACAGATATAGAAACAGTTTAAAATTCTGGATTCCCTTAACAAAACATACCAACTCTAGCTTAAGGTTCTCTTGGGTTTATAATCCACAGTGATGATGCCAGTGAAATTTGGAATGATTTAGGTGTGATTTTGTAGTTTTCCCTACTAGCTCAGGAAAACCATCCGGCTATGAGAAGTTGCAGGAAGCTTTATGTGGATGCCTCCAAGTTGGAGGAAAAGCTAGAAAAGGCATGTTATTGAAAAGTATATTTTTGATACTTAAGCTTCAAAAAATTTAAAAGATTTAGAGGAAAAATATCAAATGCCTTACTAGAAATTTATTTAACCAACACATTAATACTACATGGAGGAATGGATGAAAGGTGAAATAAATTATCTTTAAATAGGAGCTTTCTTTGTAGTCCAGCCCCCTGAGGTTTAGTGAGTACTGAACTGGACTGAGTTTGCCTTCTACATTCATTCATTGCTTTGAATAGGAAGCTCCTTGTCTTTTTCTGGTTTCTCTTGCTTCCTTTCTGTGTCATCAGCGCCACCTAGAGGATATCCTAGGAACTTTCTTTGAACAGAACTGTTTCATTTCTGGAACTCTTTCATAACTCTGGAACTTTATCCCTCCTTAAATAAGGCAGAATCCTCAATCTCTATAAATAGTACATTAAAGGAAAAAACTAAGATTTTCACTTTATATATCATATCAAGATCAGTATTGCTAGTCATAGCATTACTTAAATCTCTCAATTACTTGGGATTGACCTACATTAAGCCATGTGTTAGGACCATAGTTATACCATAACTATAATCTAGTTTTATTTTTTTTAACTTAAGACACACAGTTATTTCTTTAAACTGTAACTGGGTCACTGACTATTTTATGCCAATTTGCTTAAGCCAGCAACATGAAATGCCCTCTGTGGATTAGGCAGTTTAAAAGAATGCTGAAAAACATCAGTTCCTCCCACTACATTTTGTTGATCAATTTCAACTTTGGGTGTGTTTTGACATTTAAAAGCATGAGGTTGCTGGGTGTGGTGGCACATGCCTGTAATCCCAGGGACTCTGGAGGCTGAGGCAGGAGGATCTCGAGTTCAAAGCCAGCCAATTTAGTGAGGCCCTAAGAAACTCAGCGAGATCCTTTCTCTAATAAAATATTAAAAAGGGATGGGAATGTGGCTGGTAGTTAAGTGCACCTGGGTTCAATACCTGGTACCAAAACAAAAAGACAAACAAACAAGCAAACAAATAAAAAAAAGCCCCATGAGGTAAAATATGTATTGGTATTTGATTCCTGAGAGGCTGCATAAGGAAATAAACGGATTTCCAACCTAGACCATCTATTTTGGTTCTAAAGGGTGGCCTTTTCCTGCCTATAGGCTTTTCAATCACACAGCAATGGCCACTGACTGGTTGATGATGTGGTTTAGCGAGGAGAGGACAACAATTTCTGGGGTCACCAATTTCTTTTTATAAGTAGAAGTTACATGATAAAATATTCTTTGCCATTGTAAAATCTGACTTTACTCCAATTTTTATTTTGTTTGTTTAGCTTATCCAATAAAAGTATTAACATATTCATTAACAACGTCGAAAGTAGCATACTTTTTAAGAGAAAATATGCAGAAGAAGAAGATTTACATCAAGATTACCATGGGTATTTTCCAAAAGTAAGGATTTATTTATTATTCTTTTTTCCATTTTCTCGAATGTTGTCCACACCAAAAAGCTCGACTTGTCATTTTTCTACATCTAGACTAAATGACTGACTTTGCTTTCCAGCACCTGATATTACCTGAAGACAGGACTTGCATTCTCAAACTTTCTCTGGAGAAGCTCAGGTTTCTAGAAGACCCAGAAACCTACTTAAGAAGGTCTGTGTTAATTAACAATTTGCTGAGGAAGATACATCTAGAGACGGAGAAAGAGAGCTATGAATACTTTAAAGAAGCTCCCTGTTATAAGACTGCTTATTCAGATACAAGAAAACGGCTGAAGTTTATGGTACAGGAATGCTGTTCTCAGTCTCTCTATTATGAAGAGCTGCATTCATATCATATTGTGCCTTATGCTTCGGAGAATGCCATTTATGGAATGGGCTACACTAGCGGCCACTTGGAGCAAAATTCTCAGTTGCTTATTTATAAAATGAATTAAAGTAACTGTTAAGTTCATTGATACTTTGTTTCTAAATGCCTGAACTGTTTATGTGAAGATGTTAATATAAGGCACTAATTACCAGTGCATTTGATATCAAAGATGAAATGCATGCTGAACTGATTGGAGAGACCCATGGTTATTACTCAGCAGTCCTTAGTATCATCAAAATGAATTGAAAATATGTCCACTTATAAAGCAGTGAATTAGTGCATTAGAAGCAAAGATTTTTTTTTTTTTTGAACATACAGTATGTAGGAAGGGACTTATATCAACCTGTTATACAGATTAAAACTTTTAAGCCCCCTGGTTCCAAATTCTGCCACTCTTTATGACAAGTAACGAAAAGTAACAGATTAAATTGATAATGTGTCTCTGAGGATGAGAAGAGGGTGGGCTAATTCTTTCTGAAATGCTTTGGCTTGCCAAGTATGTCCCAAATAACAATGATATTTTCTTTGTACCATTGTGGCAATTCAAGTTGGGGCAAGCATACTCTGCCACTTAACTGCTGAAAGTGACAACTGGATTACTCCAACTGATCCTTTTTATTATTTTGTTTTGTTTTGGTCTTGGTAGACTTTTCTCTTTAAGAGTAAAATTTAATAAAAAATAAAAAGCATTGCAGGTGGGCTTATCTTTAGTTCTAGGAGTTGGTTAAAATTTGTGCTGGACCTTTAAGAGTTTAAATTTTTATTCATGATGTTATTTTTTTTTTCATAGGCTGTGAAGCTCAGGAAAAGGGTAGGCAGGTAAAATGTGTTTTTTCATGGGTTGATAATTTTGAAAACCTTATTTGCAGCAGTTGGTGAGAACAACAGAAATTCTACATGATGTTATTTCTTCATCTAGCTAAGAGTGCATTTAAGGCTGCCTGGATGAAACTTTGCACTGCTTTTTGTATAATAGTCGATCATTCACTTTTTGACAAAATGTTTCAGAATGCCTTTGGTGGTGAAGTTTAGATATTTTACAATTTGAAAGATCAGTATTTAGTAAGTTGGGTAGGTTCATGAAATTGTTTTAATTGATTCATACTATTCTGTGAGGTTTGAGTGAGATGTCTGGTTTCCATATGTCTGGGGTTTTTGTCCTACAGAGCATATTGTTTCAAGAATTGTCATTAAGTGATTAAGCAGATTGGAAAAACTAGGTGCCAAAGGTGTATTTAAGAAAATACCAAAGACCCAAAGATGAGTGTCAGGAAGACTATGGTAACAAAGATAAGGATCTAAGGATTGTGCTGGAGGTAGAGGGACACTGTGAAAGTATTTCAGGATGATTTGCTCACTAATGTGCTTTCAGAGCACCTTTTACATAATAATGATAAACAAGGACACTGCTTTAAGTGAAGGTATTACAAGCTTTTGGCAATCATATGCCTTTGCAATTTAAATATGGTGTCTTGTCAACATAGAATCTTCCTTAGCTAAAGATTAACTAGTGACCCAGACAGCATTTTTCTATTCAAGACAATTTTGTTTTTAGTTTTGATTCAATTCTTTGTTCCTCTAGTGAATCACCAAGATGATTAATGTGTATGCTTCTGGTATAAAGAATATGAGTGCCCTTAATTAGCCTGCATTGTTGAAGACCACATAGTCATGGAATTGATACAAGTATCAGCCTTATATTTAGTTGCTCAATCAAATTAGAAAAAATGCTTTAGAAGAAAGCAGAAAATTATAATCGTGGTCAGTTTTTAAATCAATTAGTATGATGATGAGATGGCTTTGAAATACACAAGTAAATACTTAAAAGTTAAGGGCAAAATTTGGTACCAAAGTTTAAATTTTTTATTTTATTGCTTATAAAAGAACTTATTTCTCAGAGTACTTCTTTTAAAAACATATATATTTTTTTAAATGGGGCCATTCCAAGATTCCAAATTTGATAATTATACTCTAATATAATTTTTAAAATAGATTCACCACTCTAATACTTTAAAAAATTTAAACATTTGGCTTGGTTTAGGGCAGTGTCTCTAAGAAAAAGACACCAATGCTAGTAGATTTAGTGCATTAAAAAAAGCCACATATTGAAATTAGCTGAGAATAGAAATACACATACTTTGAAACAGAGAAAAGAAGGAGAGAAAAATTATCAGGAAAGTGTGAAATTGTAATACTTGTTGTATGCCAGCAACCTTAAACAAAGCAAGAACTCTTGGGCAAAGAACCAGTAACAGATGTGAAAATCTGTTTTATTTGATGACATCATTAACTGAGCTCTCTGATCTATATTCCTATGTAGAAAAGGAACTGTCTTAGAAACCAGCAGTATTTGTGAATATGATTTTTTTTAAATCATGTTGATTTCAAAACAGTTCATTTAAAAATGCTTTTTGGGGCATTTAATTTTTTTTTCTAATAAGCAACTCATAGATAAGGAGTTGACTAATTTTATCTTGATTTTAAAAATAGTATTTTGTATTTAAACTCTGTAAACTTGTCTGAGTTAACAAATAGACCACTTTCATTTTACCATGGGCAGCTGATATGTAGAGAGAGAGACCCCTCTACAGGTTTGCTCAGTTAATGAGAGACACACAAGGTAGGAAATCAATTACCATTTCTTTGAACCTGGGCATCCTTTCTCTGATGACAAGAACCAGCCTTAGGCTCAGGAAGCTGAGGTGGGAAATCTTAAGTGTGGGTGCCCAACTACCCCAAAGGCCTAGTAAGAAGAAAATGAAAAAAGAAAAATGGGGAGAGAGAGAGAGAGAGAGAGAGAGAGAGAGAGAGAAAGTAGCCAGATTAAAAAGTGAAAGAGAAGGTATATTTTGTGTATGTGTGTGTAGGGGGGGGATTATTTGCTTGCTATATTCAGTTTTTCCTTCCTGTGTTCACTGTATACCCCAAACACCCACTACCTACAGTGCATTGATCTTTTCTTTCAATTACGAATAATGCATAAGCCTAGATTCTATTCAGCATAGGTACTATATGAAGTGTGCTACTATTGCAAAATGCTCCTGAAATTGGACTCTCTGGATGGATAAGCAAAGGAAAACAGAAATAATTAATTCAGGAGAAAGACTAAATGGGGAGCATATGTAAAAATGGATAAGTTCAAATGCATTGCCTATTTTGAATGTACATCCCAAGATTTAACAAATTCAGTGCAAGAAGACTTGAAAATAAATGCAATTCACAACCATTTATTGAGCAACTATTCTGGGCCAAGCACCATGCCAGGGCTGGGGACCCAGAAGTAAATGATATCCAGTCTCTTAGCTCAGTTCACTGATGAGGGAAGAATCCAGATGATTTGATTTTTGCCTTATAGGTTAAGAACTTTCTACTGGGAGCAGCACCTAGATTTCTTTTCCAATCTGGGATGGTTTTCAAACATGTATCTCTCAAGGTGTTGGCAGATAAGAAGATGCACAGGAAGAAGGGAAGTTCTATTGATCCAGAATAAGGAGTGGAAAGAGTGTATAGATTTTTTTTTTTTTTTTTGCAGTATATTTTATACTTGGAAGCATAATAGAAAGCCACTCTTGCACAGGGGGAGTGTGGCTGGCTGTAGCTCATCCCTGTGAGGATTGAAGGGAGACACATGCAAACATGGAACAATTCCATCTCCCTTCACCTCTCTAGCTCTCGTGGTCAGTGCCAATCGGGTTGATGTTGATGTCAAGGAAAGCCTTAAATGAAAATCGGAATCATTAAGTCATAGCCTGAGAGTTGTGTATGGTGTGTGCCAAGTCAGAGAGGCAGCCTTCTCTAATGGGCCTCGTGCTGGTGAACTGTTTGAATGAACCTCAGGATTTCTTAACACCAGCTACTGGAGCCATCTCCTTTCTGTACCACCCTAGCTTCCTCTGTGAATTACAGCCCGATCCCCAGTCTTTGCAGTACACTGTGAGTGAAGGTGAAAGTTCTGTCCTTCATCCCTCCTGGCTCCCGAGCGTTGATACTGATTTGCTCAGAGATTCTTGTAGAAGAGCAACACTTTGTGCTCCGACTAGATCCTTTGGGAAAGGATTCCTAGAATGTTTTGAACTAGAATTAATTACATAAACATAATTGTTATTGGCTGGACACATTCTTTTAAAAATAACTATAAACTTTAAATAATTGTCTACTAAGGTAATCTTCACATTTCTAAAAATTCAATGTAATTGTTGTGTATGTTTTACTAAAGAAAATATCTTATGTTGGAAACAATGAAAGATTGTATATAATCAATTCAAGTCATTGAATATTTATGTAATATATGTCCTTTAATTTACATGTTCTTATTCTCAAACTTCATTACTATACAATAGCAACATGACAAGTGTCAATTTTTTTGTGTTTCTTTTAAAGGGGAGTGTGTCTAAAAGTTATTACATTCCTGGTTAAATATTTGAGACAAAATTTCCCTATTAAAGCAATTCTGTCTTTCCCCAACAATTCCCCTGTAGTTCCGTGGATTAAAAACATCCTGTGGATTAAAAACATCCTCTACATTAGTGCTTCTCAAATCCTCCTAAGTACCAGGGATCTTGTTGCAATACAGATTCCTTTCCCTAGGTCTGCAACAGGGCCCGAGAGTCTTTACTCTGCACATTTTCCAGGTGATGCAGATACTGCTATTGACCCCATGTTAAGTAGCAAAGCTCTAGATCATTTGAGGAAAATTTATATGCAAGCCTCTACTCATTACTTTCAAAGAATACATATTCATGTCCATTTTCCATAATAAATTTTTTTTTGAAGAAATAAAAGGTGAAAAGTAAAGTAACATAAAGCCATAAGGCTGGTTTTCTAAATTTGCCACAAATATTACAGCACTGTAAAATATGTAGAAAACTATTTCTGGCATGAGTTATCTACACCTATGGAAGAAAAACATGGATTCATAGTAGTCAGGAAATGACACTTGGTAAATTTCTCTTCCTGATCTTCCCCTTGATCTTACCCAGACGAGGGAGCTCCATTGGTCAACATTAAGGCAAAGAATGACAATCTCTTACTTGACCAAATACAAGAGAATCTCACAAAAACATTCACTATGAATTTCAAAATTTTGGGTGGCTCCATGGACTGAAGATTGTAAACCTAAGGTGAAAAATGGCGCCCAGTTCCTTCACTTCTTGTCTTGAACTCTTTGTCAAGCTTTGTGCTCTGCGAGATCCTGCCCTTGTTATGGACTTCCTGTTTCTCCTTGGTTATTGAGGTCTTAGCAAAGGATGGAGGATCAGTGTAAAAGAGAGTCACATAAATTGTCTATTTGAGCATGCCAAGTGATTTTTGTCTGACTCTCTTTTGGTCATAAATTTCTGGTATGGCTATTGTGAAATATAGTGTCATAAATTTGTCATAAACCATTAAATGAAAGAAGAGAAGCAGAAATTTAGTTCTGTGGGAATGCACTCAAATATGAAGCAGATGGTGTTCTACAACATTTATTTCGGAAAATGTGTATCTGTTACATAATCTAAAATATGTCTTTTTCACATTTAAAAATATTTGGGTCATGATTTAGAATTTTTATTGGATTGTTTTTTAAACTGAGAGGAAGAAGAAAGGTAACTGTATTTTAAAACATATTTGACATGTTACTAATAAAATTTTATTTCTGGTGAAATATAGGTGCCTTTGTTCAGTGGGGGAGATGGGATCCTGAATGCTTGGCAGCTGTTCTGTCCACGGGTCTCCTTTTAAAGGCATATGCTTATATTTCTTTTTTTTTTTTTTTTTTTTGGTACTGGGGATTGAACTCAGCAGCACTAGATCACTGGGCCACATCCCCAGCCCTTTTTTGTATTTTATTAGAGACAGGGTCTCACTGAGTTGCTAAGTGCCTCGCCATTGCTGAGGCTGGCTTTGAACTCGCGATTCTCCTGACTCAGCCTCCCAAAGTGCTGGGATTACAGGCGTGCGCCACCGCGCCCGGCTATATGCTTATATTTCTTTTAGCATTTTGTTTTCAATGCGAAGTTTGTTAGGGGTGGAAGACATTCGTGGCTTCCTGGAACATTTTCTTCACTGAAGCTAACCCTGGAATGGTTGTCAGGTAGCATGAGTCACCAAAAGCACAACAGGACTCACTCTGCTTAGGACTTATTCAAACATTATAAACTATAAATCTCAGATTCAAGGATAGTTCCTCTCCCTGTGCAAGCCAGCAGGTGTGCACATGGCTTCTCCCAGGATTCACTGGGTGATGTGGGCAGGTAAGACACACCAGAAAGATATATTTCTTCTCTCTCTAGCAGAAGCTGGTGTTAGCAGCCTTGCACACCAATGACTGAAGTTGCTTACAAACCATTGACCCTGTGGGACACCAATGCCTAGTGTAAGGTGTTTCCAAGAAAACAGCATTTTTTCTGTGTACTCTCGACCAGATAACTTGATTAAGCATATGGTTGTTTAAGCAACCCAAGAACAACTGACCCACACATACGACAGAGACATTCATGTGTATGTTAGTAGAAACATAAGCACATATGGAAGAATGCTTTTAAGGATAATAACATAAACAGTGAATTGATCTATTCCAGAGTAAATGAAAAACCTTAGCTATCATGTGTGTGCCTCACACAGTACCTGACATATATTTGGTGTCAATATGTGATGATGTTCAAAAACTCTTAGTTTTATCTTTCATAAAAACTGTGATTTTCTACTTGTATTCTACTTTTAAGTTGAAAAATAGACGGTTAGACTTTTCATTTGTGTTGAAGACCTATGGGACACACACACACACACACACACACACACACACACACACTGACAAAACCACACGTTGCAGGTGGATGGGCTTCTTTATAACTGGGAATATAAAACAACCAAGTTTTAAGTTCACAATAGAGCTCTACCACAAGAAAGGGTTTCTTATCTCTCTCTCCCACACTTCTTTCCCACCTCACTGTAACTGGTGCCTGGATCATGCCTTTATTTTGGACCTGACTGCTGTCATTGAAATTGATTGATAGTCAGGGCAAGCTCCATTGTGCACAGCTCTATAAAGCTTTGGTTGAATAAACAGTCATTTCTTCATAATGTGATTGTTTTCTTATAATTTTTCCATGTTTCCATGGTATGAGAGCCATCTCCCAACAGTCACTTATCTGGAAGTTATTTTTTATTGTTGCACCATGGATTTTATAACCAGGAATGTTTGTAAACAGTTCTGTGTAGATGCAAGTTATACGAAATTACATTATTCCCTTCACAATAAATGAAGGTATATAAAACTCTTATTAGTTAATGCATACAGGCAGAATACAGTACTACTATTATTGTCATAATATTTCTATACAGTACAACAATTATTGTCATAATATTTCTATAATTTATGAAGAAGCCTACTATAGACATTTGTCTGTTGTGTATTTCCTTTTTTCATCAGTTTGTGATGCAAAATGGGTCACAATTCTTTAATTATCAAATTAAAACTACTTCATCCTCACTTGACCTCTTGGCAGGAAGTCTAATCTTTTTCCTGGGAAAGTTTACTCCAAAGTGCTCCAGGGCCATAGCCACTGGTACCAAGCCAGCTACAGACTGACAGGAGAGAGGAGGACCCTTTAAAGTGGCCAGTCTTGCCACCAGAGTCTGTGGTGGCTCAAGAGGCATCACCATGGAAACCAGGCAGTCCAGGGCAAGGTCCTTACTACTTGTGGTTACTGTGATTAGGGAAACTGTCTCCTTATCCCGATTGCTCTCTATTTTTATAAAACTCACATAGACTAAACTCCTTTTCATGTCAAACTCCCCAAGGAAAATTTCTCCATTGATGTTAAATAATTAAGGAACATAAATAAACTAGAAACTGTTGTCTCTGTTTAGCTTTCAAAATGAGGCAACTATGAAAACTCTTCACTCTGCTGTACTTGATAGGCCATTAGGAACTGCAAAACAAATCTAAAACACTAAGTAGCTCACTGTCTCTGGTTTGAATTATGTACACTTTCCCGGATCCCTGCATAATTGAATGGCATTGAATTGATGCTGTCAGCATAGATAGAGAGAGCTTTCTGCCTGAGGATAAGAAGCAGTCAGGTTGGGGGTGGGCAGAATCAGGAGAGCAACCTGGACAGCGGGTACAAATGCACCAGGGACTTTAATATTTATTTCTATATTTAGAAGAAAAGAACCCTGGGCAGAAATCCAAAACTTAAGACAGTTTCTTTTTCTTCTTTGAATTTGCTCTAAGGATGTGACTGCCTCACATTACAGACAGATGGCTGAAATGATCCCTACTGTCATTTGCATATTGCACAATTAATTTATTTTCATTGCTTTGGTTTTGTCTGAAGAATATATACTACTGGTCTATGCCTTTATAAACTTGTTACCCTAGAACAAAGGCTCAGTACTGGTCCTGAATATCTAATTAGATGTCACCTGGAAGAATTTGGGTGATGCCCTCAGCCAACAATACTGAGAAAGGATCTTGGAGATGATGAGGATGCACACATTTTACACCTAAATTATACTATCACAACAGTTCAGAAATGGTTCTAGCTCTCTTATATCCAACATTTCCTAAAACAACTTTTAGAACATTTCTAAAAGAGGTTGTAGGCTAGCTGTGGACTTTTAACCCTACCTTCCCAACCAAGTTTATAAGAGAAATATCACATCAAATCTCCTTGCTTTTATGGGTATTTTCTGCTGCCCAAATAATGAAAAGATATTTTAAACATTTGGTTTCCTATGCTTTTCCTTATCACTGCCAATGAGTCTCAAAGACTGGCTTCTTTAAGGTATCTATTTGTAGACCCATGGAACCAGTTGACTGTTGCCTGGGATACTGAGATTTTGAAGATACCACCCTAGCCCCAATTGGCTAAAATGTAGAGGAAGAAGAAAAATAGACATAAGAATCTAAATAAAAATAGATTTTCCTAAATTGCACAAGAAACACAGGATTATGATATAAAGGATGAAGAGATACTATCCAGTTGAGGGAAAGACACAAGTATTAATGAAAAAGCAGAGTTCAACAACTTCTTTGAAGAAAGGGAAAAAAATTTAATGGGCAGAGAGGACAGTCAATGACCAAAGGGACAGAGTTGGGAAAACAGGGGCACAATCTGCAGTCTGGATGAGCTGAGCAGTGAAAAATGAAGCCTTTTGTGGAAAGCAAACACAAGAGTGAGGCATTTGAATGCTCATTCATAGGGAATTGGGAGCCATTGACTTTTTTTTTTTTTTTTTTTTAGTAGCACTTTGGGAGTTTTAGTCTTGCAATAGTTTATTTGGATTAGAGTAAGGAAACAAATGGGGGAAATATGAGGTAATTAGGGTACTTGGTAGAAAAAAAGTAAAGCACGGCATTGAAATAGTAGCAGGTATGAAAGACATTACAGAAATGTAGTAACTGTTTGGATCTGGCAGGCAAGGGAGAAAGTGAAGATAGGTAACTCTGAGGTATGCAATGCATCATCCAATATTGTAGCTAGTAGCCACTTGTAGCTATTGAGCTGGTCCAAGTTGAGATATAACATAAGTATAAATTTATGAACTTCTAAATTTCTAAGAGTGCTACAGTAAAGAATGTAAATATTGCATGATTTTTAATATTAATTACATCTTGAAATGCTAATATTTAGTATACATTGAGTTAAAAGAGAAATAAAAATGTAATGTTTTTAAAAATATTTTTAATATGGATTTTAGAAAGTTTAAAATTCATATATATGTAGTTCATTATATATATATATATATATATATTTTTTTTTTTTTTTTAGTTGTAGGTGGACACAATACCTTTATTTTATTTATGTAGTGCTGAGGATCGAACCCAGGGCCCCTCACACATGCGAGACAAGCACTCTACCACTGAGCCATAGCCCTAGCCCCAGTTCATTATATTCCTATTGGACTATGCATGTTTAGATTGTAGACAACTGGGGCTTTGGTGCATTAGAAAAGGAAGCCCAGTAAGAGAGAGAGCTCGTTAACTCAGAGTTTAGCACCTTAGCTCACAGTGAGATATGCACGTCTCACTTGTCACATTAAGCAACTGGAAATATACATCTGACTTAGAGGCTTGAGTAGAAGGAGCAGATAGAAAGTCAAGTGCTCAATCTTCCACAACTACTGAAATATAAAATTATTATTATTTTTGACTCTATGGAAAAAAATCATTTCTTTTCATATATCTCTCATTATGGTTTAGATGTGTTGTCCCCCAAAACCTCACGTGTGAGACAATGTAAGAAGGTTTGGAGGAGAATTGATTGGGTAATAGTCTTAACTTAATCAGTTAAATAATCCCTGATGGGATTAACTGGATGGTAATTGGAGGCAGGTAGGGTTTGACTGAAGGAGGTGGGAATTGGGGCGTGGCTTTGGGTATATGTTTGTATCTTGCTAGTGGAGTCTCTCTCTGCTTTCTGATTATGATGTGAGCTGCTTCTCTCTGCCACACTCTCCCCCAATGAAGTTCAACATCACTTCAAGCCTGGAGGAATGGAGCCAGTCTTCTATGGACTAAGACCTATGAAAATGTGAGCCTTCAAATAAATTTTTCCTCCTTTAAAATTGTTCTGACCAGGTCTTCTAGTCACAGCCCTGAAGTAGCTGACTAAAACACCTCTTAACATTTATTATGGTGTATGTGGACCTCTCTGACTTTCCATATGGGCCGTTATCCTTACAAAGTTGTCTCCATTTTTTTTATTGCCCACAGATGCAAATGACTTTCAAGTAGAGACTTGGGATGGAGTGGGGATGAGAGTACTGGGTTCAAGATACTGCCACAGTTGTGACCAAACTGATCATTGAGTTTGGTGTTCTAAACACTCAGAACAGGAGAGATCCAAGATGGCGGATTAGAGGAAGCCGCACTTCAGGACAGTTCCGTAGAAAGAATCCAACAAAGCAGATAAATTGCCTTTCATTATATATATATGGACTGAAAATACCGATATCCTGGATGGTTTGATTACCACTACCAGAGAGAGAAAGAGACAAGCTGTCTGCAGCGGCTGGAGCCGCGAGGCTCCTGCAAAACCGCCTGGGCGGTGCACAGGCCGAGCGAAACAAGGTCAGTGTGAGGAGACCGCGCTACTGCTGCAACCCCAGCCAAACTCACTGCACACTAGCGTGAAACCAGCGATAACAGCCGGCGGGATTGGTGCTGGGGAGCCACGGGAGACCGTGGGTCCACACACCAGTTCGAATCCACACTCCGCCTGACGCGACCCTCGGTGTGGCTTCCCGGTGCGATCGGCAAGGATACGGGAGTCTGGGAGTCTGCGGAGCTGCTGTTGACTGGAAGGAGAGCGCCGCCATCTTTGAAAGCTGCAGGGGCTGGTCCTGACAAAGGGGAGGAGACGGAGAGCGACTGCTGCATCCACCCAGGGACTCTCCAGCTCTCTGAAGACAACGCACAATTGGGTGAGACTTGGTTGGTCAGCAGGGGAAGGCGTTTCTGAGGCTGGCACAGCGGCCACAGGGGACTGCAACTGTGGGTGGGCTTGGGGAGGGGGTACCTTCTGGAAGATCCCCCTTCCCGGCACCATTCATCTGCTGACACACACAGTCCCCCTGGGCCACTCCTTCACTGAACCGTGCAGCCGCTGGCCTAGGATGCAGCCTTGATTTCACTGACAGGATCACAGACTGTGATCCAATAGCAATTGGTTTGAACTGGAAAGGAAAAAAAGAGGGGGGCTTCCCAGGGCCCGTTTTGTCTGAGACTTGGGGTTTGACTTTTTTTTTTTTTTTTTTTTTTTCCTTTCTTTTTATTGGTCTGCTTGATTTTCTGGATTGCAGGGAGGGTTTTTTTTTTTTTGTTGTTGTTGTTGTTTGTATGTTTGTTTATTTTTCTTTTTCTTTTTTTGGCTTTGTTTTGTTCTGCTTTTTTTTTTTTTTTCCTTCCGCATTGATTGTTAGTGTGTTTATCTGCTTCCGCTCCCTTTTTTCTTTCATTCTTTTACTCCTTCTCACCCTTGTATCTTTTCTTCCTCCTTCATCTTTCATGTTTACATCCTGCCAGTGCATACTAAACAGAGCCAAAAACAAGTTATACGCAAAACTTGGGATTTCTAGAACCGGCGCAATTGAACTGGGTAGCAAAGTGGTGTTATATATAGTTTACTCTCTATTTCCTTGATTCTCTCTCTCCCCTCTCTTACACCAATTCCTACTCTTTATCATTTTTTTTCTTTTCCAACTTACTATATATATAAATTGATCTTTTTACCTAATTGTCAACCCCATTCTCTTTCTTCCATCGTCTACTGATACTAAACCACTTCCACTAAACCATTTCAATAGATATCTCTTTTCATACTTTCCAAGAAAGAACAATTCAAGACACTTCCTTCTTCCTAAACATAACACCTCTGTATCCAATACTTGAAGCTATAAAACCCTATCAGAAACGTACAGAGTAAATTGGAAATAATATCTGGGATAACAAAATCTGTACATTGTGACCAAACTTGGATTTTCTGAATAGAAAGTGTTAGGTTTTAAAAGTATAAAGGAATTATAAGGTGATCTGATAGCATTGTACTACAGGAACAACATAAGGTTTTAAGGTAAAATCGAAACAGTCAAGGTCCCACAGTGCAGGAAGAATAGACACACAAGCATCATGAAAAAACAAGGAAAGAAAATGACACAAACAAATCAAGATACCTCATCGGTAGATGTCATGGCAAGCACAGTTGGTCAAATGCCAGAGATGGAATTTAGAAATTACATATGCCAAATGTTTATGGAACTTAAGAATGAACTCAAAAATGAGATGAGGGAGCAGGTACAGGAGGCAAAAGATCATTTTGACAAAGAACTCCAAAAACAAATACAGGAAGTAAAAGATTACTTCAATAGGGAAATAGAGGCTCTAAAGAGAATCCAAACAGAAATTCCAGAAATGAAAGAAGCAATAAACCAAAATAAAAGCTCAATTGAAAACATCTCCAACAGAATAGACCATCTGGAAGATAGAACCTCAGACAATGAAGACAAAATATATGTCTTAGAGAAGAATTTAAACCATACAGCAAAACTTGTTAATAATCATGAACATAACATCCAGGAATTATGGGACAGCATAAAAAGACCAAACTTAAGAGTGATTGGCATAGAGGAAGGGGCAGAGTTTCAAGCCAAAGGAATGAGTAATCTATTTAATGAAATAATTACAGAAAATTTTCCAAGCTTGAGGAATGAAATGGAAAACCAAGTTCAAGAGGCATACTGAACACCAAACAAACAAAATCTCAACAGAGCCACACCTAGACACAATATAATGAAAATGCCTAATACACTGAGCAAGGAGAGAATACTAAAAGCCACAAGAGAAAGGAAGCAAATTACATATAGGGGGAAACCAATCAGATTATGTTCAGATTTTTCAACCCAGACTTTAAAAGCAAGAAGATCCTGGAATAGCATATTTCAAGCTCTGAAAGAAAAGGGATGTCAACCAAGAATCTTATATCCAGCAAAATTGAGCTTTAGATTCGAAGATGAAATAAAAACCTTCCACGACAAGCAAAAGTTAAAAGATTTCACAACTCGAAAGCCAGCACTTCTGAACATCCTGGGCAACATTTTTCATGAAGAAGAAGAGAAAGATGATAACGAAAATCAACAAAGGGAGATATTAAACTAAAGGAAATACCAACCAGAAGAGAAACCAAATCAAGCTAAAGACCATAAGTCAAATAAAAATGGATGGGAATAAAAATCACATCTCAATAATAACCCTGAATGTTAATGGCCTAAACTCGCCAATCAAAAGACACAGATTATCAGAATGGATTAAAAGAAATGACCCAACAATTTGCTGTCTCCAAGAAACACACCTCATAGAAAAAGACATCAACAGACTGAAAGTGAAAGGCTGGGAAAAGTCTTATCACTCACATGGCTGGCGGAAGCAAGCAGGGGTTTCCATTCTCATATCAAATAAGGTAGACTTCAAACCAAAATTAATCAAGAGGGACAAAGATGGATATTTATTATTACTTAAGGGAACCATCCATCAACAGGATATAACAATCATAAATCTGTATGCCCCAAATAATGGAGCACCTACATTCATCAAACAAACGCTTCTTAAGTTCAAGAGTAAAATAGACCACAACACAGTTATTCTAGGGGACTTCAACACACCTCTCTCACCAATGGATAGATCATCCAAACAAAAGCTAAACAAAGAAACTTTAAGCCTCCTCAAAACAATTAACAATTTAGACCTAACAGACATATATAGAATATTTCATCCCTCAGTAAACGAATACACATTTTTCTCAGCAGCACATGGCTCCTTCTCCAAAATAGACCATATATTATGTCACAAGGCAACTCTCAGCAAATATAAAAAAATAGAGATACTACCCTGCATGCTATCGGACCATAAAGGGATGAAATTGGAAATCAACGACAAAACAAGGAATAAGAAAAACTACTCCATCAACTGGAAGCTAAACAACATGCTACTGAATGAACAAGGGGTTGAAGAAGACATCAAAGAGGAGATCAAAAAATTCCTAGAGGTAAATGAGAACACAGATACATCATATAGAAATCTCTGGGACACTATGAAGGCAGTAGTAAGAGGAAAATTCATTGCACTGAGTTCATTCCTTAAGAGGAAAAAAAACCAACAAATAACTGACTTAATATCACACCTCAAAGCATTAGAAAAAGAAGAACAGACCAACACCAAGAGCAGTAGAAGACAAGAAATAATTAAAATCAGAGCAGAAATTAATGAAATTGAGACTAAGGAAACCATTCAAAGAATTGACAAAACTAAAAGTTGGTTCTTTGAAAAAATAAACAAAATTGACAGACCCTTAGCAATGCTAACGAAAAAGAAGAGAGAAAAAACTCAAATTACTAACATTCGTGATGAAAAAGGGAATATCACAACAAACACCTCAGATATACAGAATATAATTAGAAATTACTTTGAAAACTTGTACTCTAATAAAATAGAAAATACTGAATGCATTGACAGATTTCTAGAGTCATATGATTTGCCTAAACTGGATGTGGAGGCTATACATAATTTAAATAGATCAATTACAAGCGAAGAAATAGAAGATGTCATCAAAAAGCTACCAACAAGGAAAAGTCCAGGACCTGATGGGTTTACAGCCGAGTTCTATAAGACTTTCAAAGAAGAACTAATACCAATGCTCTTCAAACTATTTCAAGAAATAGAAAAAGAGGGAGCTCTTCCAGACTCTTTCTATGAGGCCAATATTACATTAATTCCAAAGCCAGGCAAAGACACATCCAAAAAAGAAAACTTCAGGCCCATATCTTTAATGAACATAGATGCAAAAATCCTCAACAAAATCCTGGCAAATCGGATACAAAAACATATCAAAAAGATAGTGCACCACGATCAAGTGGGGTTTATCCCAGGGATGCAAGGCTGGTTCAATATTCGGAAATCAATAAACATAATACATCACATCAATAGACTTAAAGACAAAAATCATATGATCATCTCAATTGACGCAGAAAAAGCATTTGACAAAATACAACACCCCTTTATGTTCAAAACACTGGAAAAACTAGGAATATCAGGAACATATCTTAACATAATAAAAGCTATTTATGCAAGGCCCCGAGCTAACATTATCTTAAATGGAGAAAAATTGAAAGCATTCCCTCTAAAAACTGGAACAAGACAGGGATGTCCCCTTTCACCACTGCTATTTAACATAGTACTGGAAACTCTGGCCAGAGCAATTAGACAGACGAAAGAAATTAAAGGGATCAAGATAGGAAAAGAAGAGCTCAAATTAGCACTATTTGCTGATGACATGATAATCTACCTAGAAGACCCAAAAAACTCTACCAGAAAACTTTTACAACTAGTAAACGAATTTGGCAAAGTTGCAGGATACAAAATCAATACACATAAGTCAAAGGCATTTGTGTACATCAGCGACAAAGACTCTGAAAGGGAAATGATGAAAAATACCCCATTTGCAATAGCATCAAAAAAAATAAAATACCTGGGAATCAACCTAACGAAAGAGGTGAAAGACCTGTATAACGAAAATTATAGAACACTAAAGAAAGAAATTATAGATGAACTCAGAAGATGGAAAGACCTACCTTGCTCTTGGATAGGTAGAATTAATATTGTCAAAATGTCCATACTACCAAAAGCATTATACAGATTTAATGCAATTCCTATCAAAATCCCAATGTCATTCTTCAAAGAAATAGAAATAGCAGTCATGAAATTCATCTGGAAAAATAAGAGACCCAGAATAGCCAAAGCAATCCTGAGCAAGAAAAGTGAAGCAGGGGGCATCACCATACCAGACTTTAAATTATACTATAGAGCAATAGTAACAAAAACAGCATGGTATTGGCACCAAAACAGACTGGTGGACCAATGGTACAGAATTGAGGATACAGAGACTAATACATTTAATTACAGCTATCTTATATTAGACAAAGGTGCCAAAAATGTACAGTGGAGAAAGGATAGCCTCTTCAACAAATGGTGCTGGGAAAACTGGAAATCCATATGCAACAAAATGAAATTAAACCTTTATCTCTCACCATGCATAAAACTCAATTCAAAGTGGATCAAAGACCTAGGAATTAGATCAGAGACAATACACCTAATAGAAGAAAAAGTAAGCTCCAATTTCCAACATGTTGGATTAGGCCCCAAGTTCCTTAATAAGAATCCTGTAGCGCAAGAATTACTACCAAGAATTAATGAATGGGATAGCTTTAAACTAAAAAGCTTCTTTTCAGCAAAAGAAACAATCAGTGAGGTGAATAGAGAGCCAACTAATTGGGAACAAATATTTAATACATGCACATCAGATAGAGCACTAATCTCTAGAATATATAAAGAACTCAAAAAACTTTACACTAAAAAAACAAATAACCCAATCAATAAATGGGCTAAGGAATTGAGAAGACACCTCTCAGAAGAAGATACACGATTAATCAACAAATACATGAAAAAATGTTCAACATCGCTGGCAATTAGAGAAATGCAAATCAAAACTACTCTAAGATTTCACTTCACTCCAGTCAGAATGGCAGCCATCAAGAACACAAGCAACAATAAATGTTGGAGAGGATGTGGAGAAAAAGGCACACTCATACATTGCTGGTGGGACTGCAAAATGGTGCAACCATTATGGAAAGCAGTATGGAGATTTCTTGGAAAACTGGGAATGGAACCATCCTATGACCCAGCCATCCCACTCTTGGGTCTATTCCCAAAGGACTTAAAAACAGCATATTACAGTGACACAGCTATCTCAATGTTTGTAGCTGCACAATTCACAATAGCTAGGTTGTGGAATCAACCTAGATGTCCCTCAGTAAATGAGTGGATTAAGAAAATGTGGTATATACGCACAATGGAATTTTACTCAGCAATAAAAGAAAATAAATTAATGGCATTTGCAGGTAAATGGATGAAGTTGGAAGACATAATGCTAAGTGAAGTTAGTCAGTCTCAAAAATCCAAGTACCAAATGTTCTCTCTTATATAAGGAGGCTATTTCAAAGTATTGTTGGATGGGGTACATAGGAGGATTAGAGGAACACTAGAATGGTCAAGGGAAGGGAGGGTAAGGGAGGGAGCAAGAGGGGAGGGAGGGGGGGAAAAAAGGTGGTTGAATGAGACGGATATCATTTTCCTTAATGCATGATTGAAGACCTAAATTGTACGAATATACTTTGTATACAAACAGTTGTATGTAAAAAGATACTAAATATATGCACTATGAGTTGTACATATTAAAAATTATAAAAATTAAAAAAAAAAAAAGAATCGAAGGGAAAAAAAAAAAAAACAAACAAAAAAAAAAAACCACTCAGAACAACCACTGTATTTGTTTTGGAGTATTCAGGAGGAAATGAGCTATCTGTGTTTTTTATGGTTTTATAATCTAATTTGTAAACATAAAACACCACTAGACAGCAAGATCTCTGCTTTGATTCCATTTCTTGAATTATGCTCAGCAATCTAGATGCTCCATACATTTTGAGTCCAATTCTAGTGTCATTCCTTCCATGAAAGTATCTTATATCCCTCCAGTTAGATGTACCCCATAGCAATCTGTATCCATCTCATTGTCTGCCTGGTATTGAATTACTGGGACACACATATCTCTCCTCTTTCCTAGTATGGTCTGGATAGAGAGGCCACAGGTTTGTCTTTCCTGAAGTGCTTAATTTGCCTTTAGTTCATTTAGTAAATGCTATGTTTAATGAATTCAAATTAAAGTAGGTTCCATTTGTAAAGTATTTACTATTGCCAAGGCTTCTTACCAACCATGTGAGTTACACTTTATTATTTCCAAACTTATAGACAAGGAAACTGATGTAAGAAGATTTAAGAAACTTGTCCATTGCTATCCAACCAGTAAGAGGTGGAGGCAAAATTAGAACTCCTGTGGCCTGACTCCAGAGCCTTCAATGTAACTGTCTGCTGTAGTATTCAGGAGAATGAATTTCAGAGTCAGACCCAATTTCTAGTCTTACTTTTACACCAATAGCTATAGAACTTTGGGGACGTTCTTCTCTAAACTTATTTAGATTTTGATTTTCTTATATCTAAAATAGGGGAGACATTGTCACCCAATTCCAAGGTTTTTTTGAGCATCACATTATTGAATGCAGAACATTTAATATCATTAAAGTCCACACTTGAAAAATTTCAGCCATGCAAAATAAATAAGAGTGGAAGATATAAATGCCAATCCATTAATCCAATTCAGCAAGTTTCTGTTACTAATTTATAAATAATGAGAAATCTTTAGTTTTTCCAGTTATCTTGGGTTCTCACTTCTTCCAAAATGGCCCAGTAGAAAATGGTTTCCAATGAGTTATTCTGATGCTTCTCATGAGAGTTTTCCAAGGATGAAGTATCTCTTTTTTAATGAAAAATGTTTTGTTATAACTAATGTGTGTGTTTTAATTAGCTGTGGGGAACTTCAAGATTAGAGGAGGTCTTTTTCTTCTTTCTGCCAAGGACATGCTGAAGACACCTAACATACCTACACATGTGTGTCACAGAGGAACAGAAAGCAATTATGCTGGGGCAGAAAATAAAGCAGGGCTAGAACATTCCTACTTATGTGCTTTCTAGGCCACGTTCCCAGTAGCTACATGATGCCCATAGCTACACAGCCAGAAGTGCAGCCTTCTCAAGCACAAACTCCTTTCCTAACAACAAATTCCAATCAGACAGAGAAACTGACTCAAAGCCAGTGGCCAGAAGCCTACACAAGGGCCCTTCTTTGGGCTCGACAGTGTCTTCAAACGTAAGCAAGAGCCAGATGGCTATCTGCTTCACAGACTTGCCTCATCCACCAATGATGGGTCCAAGTTTTAATTCCCATGCAGATAGTTCACCTTGAGAAGAGAAAAACACAGCCAGGCAAAAAGGCAGTGAGGCAGAACTTCAAAGCTGTGTGTTTAAAAGTAGTTTTTGAGAGGTTGCAGTAGGAGTACTTGTAGAAGAGCTAATTCTGTAGCCTTTATTTATTTTTTGTTGGTACTGGGGATGGAACCCAGGGCCTCACATATGCTTTATCACTGAGATATATCCCTGGCCCTTCTCTAGTTTTTAGAAACATGACTTTGTAGCATGTGGCAAGCATATCAAACATTGGAGACTATTTTCCTTAGCAAACTCATTTTATATAGAGAAAAGAACCCAAGACCTTATATGATTCAGGATTGAAATTTTGGTCAGAGACTAGAAATTTCAACTCCTCACACATTTTGAATATTTTTAAATAACAACAATAATATATTATTCAGCTGCCTCTGTAGTCTTATAACATTGTCATTAGCAAATGTGTGGGAATGTAATAATTCAGCTTCGATATTATTTTATACACATTTTATAGCCTTAATAGTCTTTATTGTAATCACTGATTTTGTCTGGCTCTACGCTGTGAGGTTCCCATGAGAAAGATTATCTTTTGTTCTTCTCCAAACTAAATAAATATTTCTTGAATGAATAGATATGAGTCTGCTTGTGAAATTCCCTTTACAGAGCACTCTGTGCATGGTGAATCTCAAGCCCATTAGGATGGGAGTGAAAGTAGATCCCTGGAACAAAGTATGCAGTTCCTATTCACTGGATGTTACAATCAAGGAGAACTTATATGGCCAACAAATGGCAAACACACCAATGAAACTACCAAGTAAAAGACCTGTGGAGTAAATTGATGCTCAGACAGAGCAGGATGACAAGGACTTGAACTGCTATAGGCCAAGATAAACAGATCTTTTTCCTAATCTCTCTAGGAATCATCATGGAGAATGGCTAGTGCCAATGGCCTCAAACAGAGAAAATCTTCAAACAGGTAAATAAGAGAAATACTATGCCAAAATCAAATTAGTGAAAGAGGTGGGCGTATGATACACTAAATGTTGAGGACCTTGCAAGAGATCATATTTGTGGCATCTTCCTTAAGGACAGGGCCAAATTGGTACAGCTTATGGTGGTCCGCCAACAATATGCTGCCCTCAGCAATGATGATTGGGAGCCCTATGAACTAGGCCATGGTCCTTGACAGGATGTGGAAGTCTAAATCATCCATGGGAAGCCTTCCCAAAGGCGACCGTTCTGTCCCATGTCTTCCCCTCGGCCGCCGTGGCTTGCTGGCCTTGGGTAAGTCCACCTGAAGTGCTAGGGTGGCAGACAGAGATGGGTAAGATCTCCAGAGAGGAGACAACCTAAGACAGGTGCACTCTCAAGTAGGGTGGGCTCCCATCAATAAAACAGAAAAGGGGAAAAGAAATGTTGGGGACATTAAGAACACGTCAGCCAAAGACATAACTCTCTGACTTCCTGATATATGGACTTGGCCTAGCCCAGGGGTGTTGCCCTGACACATGACGAAAAATCAAACCACCACAGGATAGGCTAATGGCTGTTCCTCCAAAGTGATCTGCTCGTGTTTATCAACCTTTCTGTTGATAAAACCCTCTCTTTTTTCATAAAAGATATCATGGTGCTGAAAGAGTTAACTTTGACTGCATAGGTAGGGTCTCCTATTTACTTGCTGTTCTGTTCTTTATTCACATATATGGCCACCAGGTGTCACTATTTCAATTATTTAGATCCAGACTAACTCTGTACATTTATCTTTTCTTGAATTTAAGTTAAAAACATAACAATCATAGAAAGAATAACACAAACCTTTTTCTATAAGTACTTAATTCCTAGTTAATAAGCTTTAAGAGTCTTTTGTGATTGAAAATAGATTTCTTTTACATTTAAAGTAGATATAAATTCCTTAGAGTAAAAAGTCCTTCAGAGTTAACATTCAGCCTTGCCTCCCTCTTTTCCCTGCTTCTAGGTTTTATAAACAACTGCTATAAAAGAAAAACAATAGTGCTTTGGAATACCAGACAGAGAAAGTTGACTTTTATCAGACAGCCTGAATGGTGTGCAGAGAAAACAGTTTCAGGGAATCCGTGAGAAATAAATTTTTACCCAGACTAATTAGATAAAAATGACAAAATTATAATATGCCCAGATAGTCACGTACAGGGCCTTAAAAAGGTGTAAGTGACCTCAAAACCTTGAAATATATAAAATAAAAAATTTAATATGTCTAAAATGTAATCTATAAATTAAGTCATGTCTGTAATGAAATCACAAAAGAAAGTATAAACAATTTGTATTGCCAAAAATTATGCTTAAATACCTACAACAAAGTGAAAGTAAAGAGAGAAGATTCCACAGCCTGACTCGTGTGTCAGTGTGTTATTTTCTTCCCCATCGCTGCTCCTCTGCCTTCGTACTTCGCTGAGCGCTCGCATTTGTACCTCCTGCTGAGGCCGGCCCCCAGCACATATTAATGCATGGAAAGGTTGAGACTCTACTTTCATTCACAACCAGGAATGCTTCCAAGAAAAGGTGAGGTTTTAGGTGAAAACCACTGAAATGAAAGTAGCAAAATGATGGATTGTTCAACCTTATATGGAAGGGGGATAACTAATAAATTTCATATGTAGGGCTCAGTTCACTGCCCTTAAGGGTGGACTGTGGTATTGAACATTTAACTACTGAGGTTATAGTTTAGCACATTTAAAAAGGCAATACATTGGTAAGGATTCTTTTTGCTACTTGTGACAGAACTCAGCTGGTTTAGGAAACGGGAAAAGCCTCAATCTGGAATAATTCTCTATAGTTAAAGGGGCATTGTGAGAGTCAGAGAACTCCCTTCTCTCTCTCATGCCTGGTTCTGGTAACTGAAGACTGTTGTTTCTACTTGGGCTGTTTTGAATACTTTGCTTTAAAAGTTTGGACAATTCCTTTGTTGTCCTTAGCTGTTTCTGTCCTTCCTCTGAAACAGGGGATGCCTCAACTCCAACGTGGAACAAGAATTTCTGAAAGTGAAAAATACTTCTGGTAGTATTTCTGAAATATTATCTTATTATGCTGATTTGTGACAGACTTGGGTTTTTGCTGACATTTGCAAACCCAAATGGAACAGGAATGCTCTGAAGGAGCCCTAATTAGGAAGGGCTGTTGTAGCTAGCTGGAAGCCATAAGTTCCACCTGATATGTATGTGACGCACCTGTAGGCACCCGCAAAGCTGAAGGTATATAACCGGGTGAAAGCGGTCCGAGTTAGGAGAACGGAGAATTCATTCAGTCAGTCGGGCAGTCACTCGGTCGGTCAGAAGACTCAGAAGAAGAGTTCGGGTCGGAGAATCAGAGCGGCCAGAACGTAGGCAGAGAGGTTACAGAAGAGAAACCAGATAGAAGAAGTAATGACTGGTCAGAGTTAGGCCGAGGCTCCTGAGGAAGACAGAAGACAGAAGAAAGAAGAAGGAAGAAAAAGAAGAGAGAAGAAAGAAGTTCTAATCTTTCTCTAAGAGCTAAGCTCTATCTTTCTATCTTTCTAAAGTAAATCTTTCTATCTTTCTAAAGTAAGCTAAGCTCTATCTTTCTTTCTCTCTAAGACTCTAAGCTAAGAAGACAAGAAGAAAAGCTCTTTAATCTTTCTCTCTAAAAATCTTTCTTTCCCTCTCTAAGCTCTCTCTAAGAAAGTAGAAGTAAAAGTAGTAAAAGCTTTACTCTGCCTCCGAGTTTTCCTCCCGGTTTTCGGTACCAGGTAGCTTACAATGCTCTACTAGCAGTGATTAGCATTGTTCATGAGTACTTTCAATGACTTCAACATAAATTAACAGTGTATTTAAAGTATCAAATCTCTTTTCATCCTCTTTTACCTGATGTCAGTTGAGGATGGACTTATAGTTTTCCTTTGGTCATATCAAATCGTCAACTTCAATTGTTTTTTGATAAGAGGTAATTGTAAAAATTTCTTAGCAGATGTGTAGGGCTCTAGATAAATAATAAATTTATGGAAACAATGCAGGATGGAAACTTCTGGGTTGAAATGTAAATGCCAAGAATTCCCTGATTTCCCACCTCCTCTTCCACTATCAAAGGCACTCTCACACCCTCTCACCCCCAAAAAACCACTGCTCCCTGACATACAAAGACGAGGAAATCAAAATACCTTTATGATTTAATTGCAGCTTCTCTGTTGCCTGGTTCTGGTTTGTTTCTTATTATTTAAGAAAAATGGATCTGCAATGATTGCTGACATCTTTTTCTTTTTTCTTTTCTTTTTTTTTTTGCCAACTGAAGGGTAGTTCTCTATCCCTCTCCTTTCCTGCCTTTGACTTAGGGTCCTATAATCCTGGCTACTGTTTCTCCCCCTTCCTATTTCTGCCTTTCTTATTTGTACTTCTGTTTCACAGACACTGGTTACTGGAACTTCCAGAAGACAACAGAATGAGAAATTAGCATTTGGTAGGGAGGTGGCAAATAGGTTGGCTGTATATTGCTGGAGGTGTAGTCTCAATATATAAAATATGTGGTGGTGGAGACAAAAACAACAATAGCCCTAATACTTCTATGGTTCACACTATCAGATAATCATAGGGCTGGAATAGGGCATGATTAATGCTTTCACTGAAATCCAGTGGAGACATAATATAGAACTTTCTCTCAACCCTGGGGATTGATTTAGATGCCCTATATATCAACATGCCCTCAGATTGCCAGGAGCTGTAGCAAAGCTAAGGCCACAGTCTCTCTGTGTTGGCAAACATTGGGTGTGGACCTTTACTAGTTCCACCAGGAGTAAACTGAAAAACAAGGACAGCTGGGGTGTTGCTCAACATGTGAAACTATTTCTGAATACAAGAAATGTTACATAATTGTTAAAAATCACAGGGACAGCAACCTCTACAAATGAGTAATCTCTAGTATTAGAAAACAGTTTAGAAAAAGTGTCTACAGTAATTCGTGTAATGATGTGGCTTGTACAAATCAGAAACAAAAAGCTTTAATGGAAAAGGTTGCAAAGAAAAAATGACCAGATGAATTCAAAAGTCAATAGATAAAGGTGAAGATTGTAGTGGGTAACGTGAGGAAGATTATATCACAATTAACAATGTAAAGCAGAATTAAAATCAGAAACAGTAGGATTACAGAGTAGAAACAGAATACGATAAAATCAATAATGGAAGTAGTAATGTGAAAGTAAATTTAATGATTTCTCTTGTAATGTAGGGACAAAAAAATGAAGAGTTTTAAATATTGTAAAAAAGAATTATTATAGAGGACACAATATGGAGGGCAAAACATTACATTGATGAGATTTATGAGGAGTAAAAGGTTGGAACAGAATCTATACTAAAAGAAATTTTTGAAGAAAATATTTTGTAGCATACAGATTTAAAAAGCACATTATGAGAAATCGTTGAAAACTGTAAATCATGGAAATATATTTTAAATACAAAAATAAATGCATGCTACTGTTATAAATACAACAACTTTGAATTTTAAAAAAATGAATAAACAACAACAATAAAGAAAAACACCAAATGAGAATTCAACTTTTGTTAGCTACCATTTCTAGACTCTCTTAGCTGTAAAAATGTACTGAAGTAAAATTGTATTGTGGAAAGAAAAAAAAATACAAATTTTCTAAGCATTCAGACAAAATACATAAAGACATATAAAGGATTAAAATCAGCAAAATCTAATGCCAGGAGGTAGAAATATATATACATACATACATATACATATATATATAGTGTGTGTGTACTTACATATGTATGTATACATGTAAGTATGTATGTATATAGACATGTACATACATACATGTATATATATGTGCATGTGTGTGTGTATATATATATATATTTATAAACCTGGTTTATATATATATATATATATAAACCTGAGCTAGGTTGATGGTCAAGGTATAAAGAGGCATGAACATATTTTCACATATGTAAAATGTTAGAAAATGTCACCTTATTATCCTTTATGTTAGTGATAAGTGGCTTAACATTCAGTTGCTTCAGCCTCAAACATTTATTATTGCTTATATCTCTATAGCTCACCTGGGAAGTTCTGTGGAGTGGGGCTTGGTTCAGGTGATCTTGGCTAGAATTAGGCTCACTCACTTATCTGCAGTCAGCTAATGGGTAGTTTGAGGGGTAGGGTGATTGATGAGGTGGCACAACTATGTGCTACATACATTTTATTACTTAGCAGGTTATTGCCCCGGGCTTATGCAAGTGGTGGTTACAAGGATCCAAGAATAAATGCGTATGGGACCTTTTGAGGCCTAGATACATCACTTGCTCCATATTGATTTGGACAGCCAATCACAAGGCCACAGAAGTAGGGAAATAGATTCTCCCTCTTGATGGGAGGAACTACAAAAGCATATTTGAGAAGACATGAATACAGGGAAAAGGTAAAAATTGAGGACATTTTTGCAATAAATCCAAAATATTCTTACAAAATATTACTAAAAAAAGTGCTGTCTCAAACTTAAGACATCAAGAATGGCGATGCTAGTCTAGTATAACTAGTCTAGTATAACTCTATTTATATGGGTTTGTCTCTGTCTTCTATTCTATACCATTGGTCTATGTGTCTGTTTTAGTGCCAATACCATGCCATTTTTGTTACAATAGCTCTGTAGTATAATTTAAGGTCTAGTATTATGATGCCTCCTGCTTCACTTTTCTTGCTAAGGATTGCTTTGGCTATTCTGGGTCTCTTATTTTCCCAAATGAATTTTGTGATTGCTTTTTCTATTTCCATGAAGAATATCATTGGAAGGTAGCCTCTTCAATAAATGGTGCTGGGAAAAGTGGAAATCCATATGTAGCAAACTGAAATTAAACCCATATCTCTCACTCTGTACAAAACTCAACTCAAAGTAGATTAAGGATTTAGGCATTTGAACAGTGACCCTACACCTCAAGACAATGGAGTGAGTCTAAAAGCAGAAGATAGGTTAAAGGATAGGTCTTCATCTTCTCTCTTAGTTCTATGGGCTTCAACCATCTCAAAAACCTTCCTAGGACATTTATAGCTTAATGTGCTTCAAAAAACTCTCTAACCCTTTCACTTTTGAACCAGTGAAAAAATAATATGTTGACATACGCAAGCCAGATCCAGGAGAGTTCTCAACCAGAGTGTAGTATTCCTGTATTTGCATAGCTCTCAGTAACTTGGATCAGATCTTCAGAGAGAATAATAGTGGGAGGCTGGTAATTGAGGACAACCCCAAAGCTAGTGGTGTAGCCACATGCTCCAGGTCTTGATATGGCAAAAACAACATGGCATTATTGGGAATTAGACATTTCACGTAACCAAAAGAATCAAGGTAAACTTGATAAGCTGATGAAAGCAATATCTAAGAAAGAACTTTAAAAATTGTCAAAGAATTAAAAAAAATGTAGATCTAGAGATTATCAATTTGAATTACTTCTTTTTAATGCTTTTATCAGTGCATTATATTTACACATAATATTTGGGTTCATATTGATATAATCATACATGTATGAAATTTAATCTGCTTCATTTCTGTCCCCAGTTCCTCCTCTTTCCCTCCCCTCCTCTTTGCTCCCATTCCCCTTCTTTTACTCTACTGGTATTCCTTCTATTTATTTATCTATTTATTTTTAATTGGTGCTTTATAGGTATACAGAAAGGTGGAATTCACTGTGGTATATATATGCATGCATATAGCATAGTTTTGTCAAATTTCTTCTGCATTTCCTTCCCTTTCCTCCTTCCCCCTCAGTCTTCTCCATTGATCTTCCCTCTATCCTTATGATATAGGTTCCTCTGCTCCTGCTCCCTGCTTCTCTTCTTTCCCCACCTACTTTAGCTTTCACATATGAGAGAAAACATTCAATGATTGATTTTCTCAGTCTGGTTCATTTATTTAGCACTATCTCCATTTCTATCTATATCCATCCATTCACTGGTAAACAACATGATTTCATTTTTCTTTATGGCTGGGTAAAACTCTATTGTGTATATATACCACATTTTCATAATCCATTCATCTATTGAAGGATACCTGGGTTGTTTCCATAACTGCTATTGTGAGTTGCACTGCCATAAATATTGATGTGGCTATATTATGATAGTATTCTGATTTTACTTCTTTTGAATAAATACCAAGGAGTGGGATAGCTAGTATAGATAGGTCTATTTGAGGAAGCTGTACTGCTTTCCAGAGTGGTTGTACTAATGTGCAACCCCATTAACAATGTATAAGTGCATCTTTTCCCCCACGTATGTGTCCATTTATTATTTGTATTCTTGATAATTGCTATTCTTACTGGAGTGAGATGAAATCTCAATGTAGTTTTGATTTGCATTTCCCTGATTGCTAAGGAAGTTGAACATATTTTCATTTATCTTTTGGCCATTTGTATTTCTTCTTTAGAGAAGTGTCTGTTTAGTTCATTTGTCCATTTATTGATTGGGCTATTTGGTTTTTTTTGGGTGTGTGTGTGTGTGTGTGTGTGTGTGTGTGTGTGTTCAGTTTTTTGAGTTCTCTATATATTCTGGATATTAATACCATGTGAAAAGAGTAGCTAGCAAAATTTTTCTCCCATTCTGTAGGGTCTCTCTTTATGCTCTTAATTGTTTTCTTTGCTGTGCAGTGACATTTAATTTGATGCTGCCCTACTTATTGTTTCTTGGCTTTATTTCTTGAGCTTCTAGGGGTCTTGTAAAGGAGGTCAGTACCCATGCCAATATGCTGGAGTGTTGAGCCTACATTTTCTTCTAGCAGTTGCCAAGTTCTGGTCTAATTCATAAGTCTTTGATCCAATTTGATTTGATGTTTGTATAGGGTAAAAGATAGGGATCTAGTTTTGTTATTCTACATGTGGATAACCAATTTACCCAGCACCATTTGTTAAAAGGCTACCTTTTTCCAGTATATATTTTTGAAAACTTTGCCAAGTATCAGATGACTGTAACTATGCATATCTGTCTCTGTGTATTTTATTTTATTCCATTGATCTAGTCCATTCATTTTGGTGCCAATACCATGCTGTTTTTATTAGTTTGAAATCAGATCAGGTATTGTGATGCCTTCAGCACTGCTTTTCTTGCTCAGGATTGCTTTGGCTATTTTTGATCTTTTATTCTTTCAAATGAATTTTAGGATTTTTTTTCTAGTTCTGTGAAGAATGTCATCAGTATTTTGATGGGGATTTAATTGAATCTGTATATTGCTTTTGGTAATTAATATTGAGAGGTTTGCTCAAAACATAAAATGACTTATAAATAAGAAAGGAATCTGTATACTGATTTTGGTAGTATGGGCATGCATATACTACCAAAATCAGTATACAGATTCAATGCAATCTCCATCAAAATACCAATGACCATTCTTCACAGAACTAAAAAAAACAGATCTAAAATTCATGTAGAAAAATAAAAGACCCAGAATAGCCAAAGAAATTTTAAGCCAAAAAAGCAATGCTAGAGCCATCACAATACCTGATTATACTACAGAATTATAGTAACAAAACTGCATGCTTTACTAGCATAATATAGATATATGGACCAAGGGTATAGAACAGCAGACACAGAGACAAACCCACACAGATATAGTCATCTGATCCTTGACTAGGTGCCAAAAACCTGAATTGAAACAAAGACAGCCTTTTAAACAAATGGTTCTGGGAAAACTGGTTATCCATATGTGGAAGAATGAAACTGGACCCTTATCTCTCATTCTGCACAAAAATCAACTCAAAATGGATCAAAGACCTCAGAATTAGACCAGAAACTATGCAAGTCCTGCCAGCCACTCTTCTGACAAGGGATTAATATTCAGAGTATATAAAAAACTCAAAACACTTAACACAAACAACTCAAATAAGCCAATTAATATATGGGCAAATGAACTAAACAGACACTTCTCAAAAGAAAAAATACAAATGACCAAATACAAACATATGAAAAAATGTTCAGCATCATTAGCAATTATGGAAATGTAAATCAAAACTACACAGAGATTTCATTTCATTCAGTTAGAATGGCAGCCCAAACTAGTAGAATGCTGGAAGAATGGTAGATTTTAGTACATGTGTTAGAGTAGTTGGAAGGGTAAGTTGAGCAAAGGGTAAGATTCTTCAAATCATATCAATTGGAAGTGGGGGAGACGCAGCTTTTAAAAAAAGTTTCCATCGTATGGAGAGATGCTGGAAGGCAAAATGAACAGGCTGAGTTTTGAAGAAGGGCCTATGTTGTGGCTGGGCCATATGTTGAAAATTTGTAGAGAGATTTGCTGAAAACATAAAATGACTTATAAATAAGAAAGAAAGTGCATCACCTTTATCAGTTGATGGCTCTCTGGGTCTGCATGTTCAGCTGACAGAGCTTAGCAGCTCACCTGGGTGGATGAACTCCTGAGGTCCCTAACCTTTTGAGGAAGGGAAGGTGGTGCTCTCTTTTGCAGGTGTCTCCTCCAAAACTTGTGTGTTGGAATCTTGATCCCCAATGCAACAGCACTGGAGGTGGGACCCAGTGGGAGGTGTTTAGGTCATGGGGGCTCCACCCTCATGAATGGATTAATGCTGCCACACAAAGGGCTTGTGGGAAGGGATTCTCCCTTCTGATCTTCTGACACAGAACTCCTCCTTTCTAGAGGAAAAAAGGAAACAAGGTGCTGATCTTGGAACCAGAGATTGAACTTGCTGGGGTTTTGATCTTGGACTTCTCAGCTTCCAGAACCGTGAGAAATAAGTTTGTTGTTTATAAATCATTAGGTCCCAGGTATTCTGTTATAGTAGCTCAGAACAGTCTAGACAGGCAGTTGTTGGGGCACATTTTGGTCAGCCTCACAGTTTGGTCAGCCTCAGCTCACCACTTGGGATAAAACCTCCCTCCTGCCACGTCTCCTGATGCACCTGCCCTCTGCCCTGCTGCAGCTGTAAGCCTCACAGGTCTTGCCATCTTTTCTCTCTGTCCTTTGCCTCTCCTTTCTTACAGCTCAGAACACCTTCATTTGATGACTTTGACATGGAAGCAGAGATATTAAATAGAAATACTTCATAGATAAATGGAAAGCTTCTAAACATCCCCAGAGGAGCTGTATTTTGTGAAGTATTAAGTCCAGCTCTGGAAACCTGTGAATCTGATTGTCATTGAGACCCCAGCAGCTGCAGGAGTGTTCAAGTTGGCTGGGGCCAACCAAACACAACTGAGCTCTCTATACACTGTGGGTTTTGTAGGAATTAACTCTGTTTGGTGTGTGAGAAACCCAGAAACCAATATAGCTAATGAGTTACTGGTGGTTGCTCCTATGGATATCAATGTGAATGCCTGTAGAAATTCCCTTAGTGACCTCAAGGGTCTTTATATTCAGGCTTTTGGTTATTTTATTCATCAGGAAGCTGTAAGAGATTTGTAGGCTTTTAAGTATTTTTTTTCCTATGACAAAATAAAAAAGAAAAAAATTAATTTTTTTTGTAGAAGAAACCTAGGCTATTTTTCCTCCATCAGATGAAAATGTCCCCTTTGTTAAATGTACCCTCAACTTCATTATTTCCTTCCAACTTTCAAGAGTATAACAGAACCTCCTCTTAGGTGACACAAAGGAGCAAATCTTTCACTAATGGCTCCTGCTACATTAGGAAACTGGATTGCTTGTCCATTTATTTATTTTGTTTTAAATTCTGGAATAACTGAAGAGTTTTTTTTTTTATTTAATGTGTGGACCAGGTATCTGGGCTACTTGCCAATTAAATTATATATATTTCACATCCCAGAAGAAAGAAAATGTACTTTAAGGTAAAGTATTTTTTCTTTTGTTTTGGTAACTTCTGTTTGTTTGTAAAAGTAATAGAGTTTCATGGCAACATATATCTATAATACACACTTTAAAAAAGAAAGCAGTGAGGATATGAAATAAACTATTTTAAATACAGCAGTGTATGTGATCACACTGTGAAGAGAAATCTCATCAATGTCAACAGCTGCTCAGTTCTGGGTCTGGCAGAGCTGTTTAGCTGGCCAGTCTTGGGCTGTCAGGGCTCCCAAAGTGAACAAGGCCACTTAGGTGATGGTGCAAGAACACGTGTGTGTGTGTGTGTGTGTGTGTGTGTGTGTGTGTGTGTGTGTGTCTGTGTCTGTCTGACTAGTGTGATCATGCTAGAAAACCTAAGACTCATCTTACTGGGAAATACATTTAATCAATTTCTCATTTATTCCTCTATATTAAAATATGAATTATCAAAAAGCTTTAAATGAACTTGATTTGTTTCCCCAATATGCAACTGTGTGTCTAGCTTTTTTTGCTTGTGATTACAGCAAAACCATAGTCTTTTGTTGTTGATTTTTATTTTTATTTGTTCTAATTAGTTATACACGACAGTAGAATGCACTTTGACACATCATACATAAGTGGAGTAGAACTTCTCATTCTTCTGGTTGTACCTGATGTAGAATCACACCAGTCACGTAGTCATATGTATGTAGATAGGGTAATAATGTCTGATTCATTCTACTATCCTTCCTACCCTGACACCTCCATCCTCCCTTTACTCCCCTGTACCTAGTCCAAAGTAATTCTATTCTTCCTTAGTCCCCTTTCCTCTTAATGTGAATTAGCATCTGCATATCAGAGAAAATATTGGGCCTTTGGTTTTTGGGGATTGGCTTATTTCACTTAGCATGATATTCTCTAGCTCCATCTATTTATGGGCAAATGCCATGATTTAATTCTTCTTTAAGGCTGAGTAATATTTCATCATGTGTATATGCCACATTTTCTTTATCCATTTATTTTTTTGAAGGACACCTAGGTTGGTTCCATAGTTTAGCTATTGTGGGTTGAGCTCCTATAAATTGATGTGGCTGCATCACTAAAAACATCCTTTGGTAGAAAATATTTATTCAATTGGAGGTATAAAAATGTTACCTTTTTGTTGGACATTTAAATGATTTTAACATTTTAATATTATAAATAGTGCTGTCATCAATGTCATAAAGTCTTTTCAGTTTTCTTATGCTAGATTTCTAGGAGTGGCATTTCTAAGTTAAATGAAGGTGATATTTAAAAGGCTTGCTAAAGTCGACATGTGTTCTCAACTTATTTTTCAAAATGCTTATATTGTAGTATCTGAAAGTGTTCATATTCCTACACCCCAGTAACACTATTTCTCTATCTATCTTCCTATGAAAGATGAGATAATAAGTTACCACTGTTAAACTATAGAGCATTATTGAATAGGCACCCTTGTGCATATGTGTGGGAGAACGTGTCTGTCTGTCTTTCCGTCTCTTTGCTCTGGGTAAGGAGATCTGCAGTGGGAGTCTGGTAGATTCAAATTTTCTGTGACTTTGCTTTTAATTTTTTTTTTTTTGTGTGTGTATGTGTGTCTTTTTTGTTCTTCTTTTCCACACAGATTTTTCATTCTTTCTCATTAAGAAAGAAGGTTTTTGCAGGGAGTTGTAAACTTTTTTCTTTCCATTTGACAGGAAAGGATCCCTTCCTAGTGACAATGAGTGGAACAGTTGCTGGCAGTGCATAACATGTGACAAGGAATAGCCCAGTTTCCCTGCTCCTGGGCCTGTCAGCCTTTGTGTGCACTGTTCCCTCTTCTGGGATCACTCTTCCCCTCCGCAGGTGGCCTGGTGAACTTCTACTCATCATTCTAAGTTTATATGACATTTATCCAAGGAAACCTTTCCTGTTTACTATTAAGTCTTCATGCTGTGTTGAGCTTCAACTACCAATGAATTTGGGCATTTTCACTTGTTGGAAACAGTGAAACACAACCCACATGGAAAATATTGTTCATGTGACACAAAAGTTGCAGAATTATAACTGGTTTCAGGTGAAATGGATGGGGCTTCCTCCCTACTGCCCCTTCCTGCAGCACCTGTCCCCTTGTTGGGCAAGAGGTGCCACAGTTCCCACCTTAAATCGTAAGTTCAGTGGGACATCTCTGAGAGCACAACCAGTTTGAGAATTGTGTCTCGTGAGTTCAGATTTGCCTTCTTTGGATCATGAATCCAATGTAGAACCTATCCCTAAACACAGAGGAGCAAATGATCTGACCGGCTTAGCCTCAAGTTTTATGTTCTACCTTGAGTTTAGACCATAAGTGAAGTGGAAAGAATCCCAGACAAAATCAGGGGCTGTTACAAAAGGAGGGTGACCGGCATTCATGTATGTCATAATCCTTAAAGCTCTCCTTCTAAAGACCAGTTTTACCCAATAACTGTCAGCCTCATGATCACAGGGACAGCGCCTGCTTTGTTCTTCAGAGCCAAGCTGCAGGCCTTGCTCATAATAAGCATTCAACAGATATCTGCTAAATAAATGAATAGGACCAGTTGACTGAATTGAATATCCTGCTATTTTTAAGTAAACTTATATTTTTTATTGGTGCATTATAATATACATATAATAGTGGGATTCATTTTTACATATTCACACATGCATATCATATGACAGTATCATTTGGTTAACATGATTCCCCAGTAATGTTGCCGCCTGCAGCTATCGCCACCTGCAGCAACAATACCGCGGGATTGAATTTGGAAGCAGACTGGAAAATGAATAGGCTCTTTATTCTTGCTTCTTCTAACTTCTCTCTTCGGCTCCAACAACCTCTCCAACTCCAACCACCCCTCTAACCAACCTCACCCAGTTAAATAGTTTTTGCCTTAACAAGTATACACATGTCAACAGCTCAAACTTACAGGTGCGTCATAGTTTTCATGGGCATAGGAAGATTCTTAGATAAATGCATGAATATCAGGTGAAAATACTGAAACACCTCCTTATGGCTCTCAGCTAGCTGCCATCTTAGCTATCTCCTTATTAGTGCTCTTACATTTCCCCCCTTTTATTTTAAAAGAGGGATAGCTCTAGGGTGTCTACATGTGCAACCAACATTCTTACCTGTCATAGGATAATCAAGGCTGTGCCCTTGACTCCTGTCTTAGGTTGATATGTCAGCCACATGAGACTTTCCCGTGGATGGGTGACGACCCTCACCACATCTGGATCGACTGTGCCTGTCTTAGGTTGTCCCTCTCTGGGGATCTTACCCGTCATTGACTACCAGCTGTCCAATCGAGCCAACCAAACATGAGGAGATGCTTTGGTTCTAAAGTGGCAAGCTTTGCGCTGATGAGCCAAGTTCCATAGCATATCAAGTTTTTTTTTAAACAAATCAGCTGCCCTAAGTTCCATTAAGTAATGCACTGATTCTCTAGACAAATACCCGCAAGGCATTGTCCCGTGCAATGTCCCAAACATAGAAAGATTTATCAAAATGTCCATTTGCTAACACGTTGATCTAGGAGGCCTCGTGTATGCAGAGCAGAAGCCACACTGCTGGTGAAGTTGTTTGATGCTTGAGCAGCAGGGATGCTTGTAGCGATTGCGATCCCTGCAGCTGTAGCAGTAGCCGTCTTTTTTATGTCTAGACAATGCCACTGGCAAATCTTCAGGGCCCGCTACCTAGAAACTCAAGCATCAATCATTAGAGGAAAGGCAGTGCCATTCCAGCACTGAGTCAAGAAGCGAGTTGTCAAACTAAAAAATAGAATTATTAGATCAGGTAATTGAAGTTGATTTCTGCTCACACACATTGCTGCTTGAGCTCTCACGAACATAAGCTGGCAAAATATCACATTCAGAACAGATTAAAGAAAGACTGAGGGTATTTAGCTGACAAAATATTATATTTAAGATAAAGAAAAGCAAAGAGTATTTTAGAAAAATAATTTGTTAGCTGGAACCCCTGAGCTTCTGCATACACAGCAACCTTCCATGAAATATACCTGTTGAAACAATTTTAATTAATCTGCTATATAACAAATAAAGTTAATTACAAATAAACAATCCCATGTCAAATACCAAAATATCAGGTTATATAGTATTAGTCATATTCTTTGCTGAAGAGAAGTCCTAGAGACATCTATAAATTAAGATTGAAGGTACCTTCACTTTTTAATTGTTTACCCAATTTGAATACTCTTAACTTAAATGAATTAAAGTTATTTGGATCCATATATATATATATATATATATATATATTTATATTATTAATTTTCATGAGTGCTCGGTTTTTGTTATTTGTGACGTCACATTGGACGGACACACAAACATAAAGACATATATTTGTGACGTCACATTTACATGAAATCTAGACAAGTGCACAGACATAAAGACATATATAAAAAAAGAAAAAATACAATTGTGTGCACACTAAAGAGAGAGCTTCTCGTCCTGGCTGGGAGGAATGAGACTTAAGTTGTGAATTTATTGAAGGACTCTTTTAAGGGAATCATTCCACAACAACTTCATCTTGGCCCTTTTGATTTTGTATTTGTTTTATTAATCTTGATTCCGCAACAATTTCATCTTGGTCCTTTTGATTTGGTATCTGTTTTATTAATCTTGATGGTATCCATACTGGGGAGGATTCGTGCTGTGGAAAAACACAAACAGATCCTCTCCTCCAAATTAATACTGGATCTGGACCTTTCCATGTACCTGAAAGAACATCCTTCCAGTAAACCAAAGGTTTATGTTGTTGGTGTGGATTCCAGGGTCTGTCTCCAGCCGAATATCCTTTGGAATCCAAAGTTAAAAATTTTAAAGTAAAAAGGGCAACGGCTAATCTATCTTTAGGATTTGTCCAATTTCCTTCTTTTTGTTTCAAAAGCATAAGTTTGAGTGTGCAATTAACTCATTCAATTATACCTTGGCCTTGAGGATTATATGGGATACCAGTCTTATGAAGTATACTGAATTTGGAGCAAAACTGTTTGAAAGATGAGGATGTATATGCAGGGCCATTGTCTGTTTTAAGCATTTTGGGAATGCCCAATGCAGCAAAAGCTTGTAGACAATGAGATGTAACATCTTTAACTTTTTCTCCAGCATGTAAGGAAGCAAAAATCATGCCTGAGCATGATTTTGGTCACATGAATAAATTGCAATTTTCCAAAACTTGGCTCATGAGTGACATCCATCTGCCACAAATGATTGGGCATTAATCCTCTTGGGTTAACCCCATAATGTGGATTGGGCAAAAAAACACAAGATTGACAAGCCTTCACAATTGTTTGAGCTTGATCTTTAGTTATTTTGAACCTTTGTTGTAAAGTAGTACTGTTAACATGAAATTGAGAATGGAACGAGGAAGCTTGTTGGACTGCTGAAAATATAAAAATTGTTTGAGTGAGGGCATCAGCCTTTTGATTACCTTCATGGAGAAGACCAGTCAAATTAGTGTGAGCTCTGGTATGTCCAATAAACAAAGGTTCTTTACGTTCCCATAGAAGGTTTTGAATTTGAAAAAACAATTTAAAGGCTGGAGTATGAGGTGCTATTGGACCTGCTAGCTCCAATTTAGGGACAGCATGTACAATATAGTGGCTATCTAAAAAAATATTTATGGGCTGTTCTTTAAAACTTTCAAGAGCTATAATAATAGCTTCTAGTTCAACTAATTGAGCTGATTTATGGGCAGTAATATGAATCATATTTTCTTTTTGAGTGACTACTGCAGTAGTACCGTTAGAAGACCCATCTGTAAATACACTTAATGCCTTAGAAATAGGTTGATTTTTTATTACCCGTGGAAATATAATGGGATGATTGATGCAAAAAGATAGTATAGGAGACTTAGGAAGATGGTTATCAAAATTTGCAGAAGTAGAGCATCTAGCTATAGCCCAATCATTATCATTGAAGCATAAATATTCAACCTGTGATGATGAATAGGGAGTAATAATAGTAGTGGGGTGAATGCCAAATATTATTTTAGAAGTCTTAAGTCCTTGAAGAATAAGTTTAGCCACTGTGGAGGTATAAGACTCAATTGTACTTTTAGGAGAGACGGGCAAATGTATCCATAATAAAGGCCCCTGTTGCCAAAATACTCCTGTGGGTGTATATTGTGAAGAAATAATGATCAATATCAGCGGTCGAGCAAAATCAATTCTATCACAATGGGATCCTTCAATGGCCTTTTCTACCAACTTTAAAGCTTCCCTAGCATCAGGAGTCAATGTTCACGGTGAAGATGGATCAGGGTTCCCGCGAAGGATATCAAATAAGGGTTTTAATTGGCCAGTGGTGAGGCTTAGTGTAGGGTAAAGCCAATTAATGTCTCCCAGCATTTTTTTTTTTTTTTTTTTTTTTTTGGTACTGGGGATTGAACTCAGGGGCACTCGACCACTGGATCACATCCCCAGCCCTTTTTTTTGTATTTTATTAGAGACAGGGTCTCACTGAGTTACTAAGTGCCTCGCCATTGCTGAGGCTGGCTTTGAACTCGCGATCCTCCTGCCTCAGCCTCCCAAAGTGCTGGGATTACAGGCGTGCGCCACCGCGCCCGGCTCTCCCAGCAATTTTTGAAAATCATTAAGAGTGGCCAAATGTTCCTTATTTATTAAAATTTTTTGAGGCCTAATAAAAGTATCCATAATTTGGAATCCTAGATATAATATTGGAGATCTAGTTTGAACCTTTTCTTCAGCAATATTTAGTCCATATCATTTCAAATTTTCTGATATATTGCTAAATATGGTGAATAAAACTTCTTGATTAGGATGAGCAAGCAAAACATCATCATATAATGGAGGCACATAAGCTCTGGATATTTGTTCTTGATAGGCTGAATAACTTTATCTACATAGATTTGACATATAGTGGGACTATTAGCCATTCCCTGGGGTAAAACGTCCCACTGGAGTCTTTGATCAGGGCCATTATTATTGATAGAAGGAACTGAAAAAGCAAACCTGGGGGCATCCAGAGGATGTAGAGGAATAAAAAAGAAACAATCCTTTATATCAAGAGTTATAAGATGGAAATTTTTTGGAATAGCTACAGGATTAGGAAGTCCAGGTTGGGTAGGGCCCATAATTTGCATGGTTTTATTGATTTCTCTAAGATCATGTAACAATCGCCATTTTCCTGATTTTTTCTTGATCACGAATATGGGGGAATTCCAGGGAGAGGTGGAAGGTTCTATATGTCCTGCTTCTAGTTGTTCTTGGATTAGTAGGTGGGCTGCTTGTAATTTCTCTCTAGATAGGGGCCACTGAGGGACCCAAACTGGCTTATCAGAAAGCCATGGTATTTTCAAAATTGTTTTCTCAGTGGCCCCTAAAAAATATGCCCTTTACCTTTTTGGTGATGATTTCCTTTTGTAACACCTGTGGGCTTGGTTGTGAGATATACTCCCATTTGTTGTAAAAAATCTCTTCCCCATAGGTAACTGGCAAGCTGGAGAAAACATAAGGCTGAAATGTTCCTTGATGCCCTTCATCATCCTCCCATTTTAAAACTATAGCACTTTGTGCTGGAGTGTTAGTATAGTCCAAGCCTCTTAAACTGGTTGAAGCCTTCTGCAGAGGCCAGTGCTTAGGCCATTGTCGTATGTTGATAATGGAAGAGTCAGCCCCAGTGTCAATCAATCCCTCCATCTCTATACCTTGAATTTTTATTTTGCACATAGGCCTCCGTGAACAATCCTGAACCCAGCAAGCCATAGGTCCAGAGCCAGTGGAACCAAATCCTCTATTGTTCCTATTTTGAGGCATACTCTTAAATGAGTCATGTAAACTGGGAAGGAGAAGCAACTGAGCAATTCTATCTCCTTGGTTAACAGAGCAAATGCCTTTAGGTGAACTAAGCATAATCTTAATTTCTCCTTGGTGGTCTGAGTCTATTACACCTGGAGTCACTTGAAAACCTGATAAGCTTTTAGAGCTTTGTCCGAGGATAAGTCCTACAGTTCCTGAGGGAAGAGGTCCCCTGACTCCGGTGGGAATCAGTTGAACCCCCATTTCAGGTGTTAGCACTATCTGGGCAGTGGAACAGAGGTCTAGTCCTGCACTTCCTCTTGTTCCTCTAATGAGGGAGTCAATGGGTAAGAGGGATTGTGTCGAGGAATCATCTGGATGGATGTTTGAGGATACTCTTCCTCTAATACCTCGTACATTTGTGGGCCCCGTGCCCCGTTTTTTGAATTCCTAGACAAAATGTTTCCATAAATATAGAATTTAGATCTGCACTTATTAGCCCAGTGGTTTCCTTTTTTACACCTGGGGCAGTGGCCTGGGGCACGATATGAGCTTGGTCTTATTTCTCTTTGGGGATATTGTCTAGAATAACTTTATTGATTATAATAATTTTTAGGTTGAGCCCTTTTTGTGAAATTTTGAGGAGAAGCACCTCTCATTGCTGCTGCACTCACATTTCCTGTGACAAAGGCGTCATTTATATCTTTACATAATCTTATATATACTGAAAGGTCCCTTTTAGATTTCCAAGGTCTGATAGCATCTTGACAATATTTGTTGGCATCTTCATATGCCAGCTGAACGACTAATGGCATAGCTTGATCAACGTCTCCAAACACTCTACCTGCAGTTCGCAAAAGCCTATCGGCAAAGTCAGCATATGGCTCATTAGGTCCCTGAATTACTTTAGACAAGCTACCCTGTATGTCACCAGTTCCTTGTAAAGTTTTCCATGCCTTAACAGCTGTGGTGTATATTTGAGCGTAAACTCTAGGATTATACTGAATTTGAATCTGTAAGTCAGCAAACTGCCCTTCTCCAGTTAACATGTCTACGTTATGGTCTGGAAATCCTGCAGTTGCATTTCTTCTAGCTGTTTCCACACAAAACTCCTGGAACTGTGACCTCCAAATCAAGTATTGTCCCCTGCTCAATACTGCCTTACATAAGCCTTTCCAGTCTGAGGGGGTTAAAGTTAAAGTGTTAAGGGACTCCAACATGCTCAATGTGAAAGGAGCTTGGGACCCATAGGTCATTATTGCTTCTTTGAATTTTTTTCTTGTTTTTAAGTCTAGGGATTGGTGGTAGCTCTGCCCATTTTCATTTTCAAATACTGGCAGATCCTAATGTCCCTGCGGGTTTTGACGTTCGAGGGCACGTAAGCGCTCAGAAAGGCTGTTAATCTCTGCCTCAAGGGCATGCAGATGCTCAGAAATACCCCTCATGGTTTCTGTAATTGATTCAACCCATGAGGGAGCAGAGGGCACAAGTTGTTCCTCTACTTGATGGTCCTTTCTGGTCTTAACTGACTCAGCGGAGGAGGCTGTGCTTCCATGGTTATTTGACTCTTCCTCATTACTATTACTTTCGTTAGTAGTAACATCCTGAGTCCCAGGTTCTATTGAGAGCACGTATTCCTCGGCTATCTCTAATAAATCTCGGATAGCTTTAGCAGCTTGGATCTTCGTCATTTTTGATTTCACACCAATACTATCCTTACTGTTCCTATCTGACTCAGCAGAGGCTATGCTTTCATGATCACTTTCCTCCTCATTATCACCTATATCAAAGAATTCTTCCATAGCCTTTATCACTTGGGTCTTGGTTATTTTCGAACCCATCTTTAGAGACTTCTCAGTTCTTACCTGCTGATTCCGAATTCCCTGTACGGGCCACCACTTGTTGCTGTCTGCAGCTATCGCCGTCTGCAGCTATCGCTGCCTGCAGCAACGATACTGCGGGAAAGAATTTGGAAGCAGACTGGAAATGAATAGGCTCTTTATTCTTGCTTCTTCTAACTTCTCTTTCCAGCTCCAACAACCTCTCCAACTTCAACCACCCCTCTAACCAACCTCACCCAGTTAAATACTTTTTGCCTTAACAAGTATACACATGTCAACAGCTCAAACTTACAGGTGCGTCATAGTTTTCACGGGCATAGGAAGATTCTTAGATAAATGCATGAATATCAGGTGAAAATACTGAAACACCTCTTTATGGCTCTCAGCTAGCCGCCATCTTAGCTATCTCCTTATTAGGGCTCTTACACAGTAACATTTTGCTATTTTTGATAATTATAAAATTGTAGCAGTGTAGGTACTATGACACTTCAAAACAATCTTGGGCTGGGATTGTAGCTCAGTGGTAGAGTGCTTGCCTAGCATGTGTGAGGCACCAGGTTCGATCCTCAGCACCACATATAAATAAGCAAAATAAAGGTCCATTGACAACTAAAATAATGTTTTTTTTTGTTTTTTTTTTTTTTTTTTTTTTTTTTTAAAAAAGCAAAACAATGTTTAAGAGCTCCCCTATCCCTGCCTTTTAAAACGTGGCAACCTGACTCAAAACTTGATCAGTGTTGCAGTGTATAGACACTGTCTTTACTCCCTTGACCATGCTTGGGCTCCCAAAGCCCATCCTCTGTGACTTATCTTCTCCTGGGTTCTAGGAATGCCAGCATCTACTTAGGATCCATCAGCATGGGGCAGTGGCCTCAGCATTCCGGGGGCTGAGGCTCCTGTCCACAGTTGTCAGGGCCAACATGTAGTAGGCACAGAAGAAGCCAACGTACAGCTTGTACTTCAGGCATGGGAAGTTAAATAATTCCATGGTCAATAAAAAGAAGACTAGCAACCTTTCTAATACAGAGGGAAATATGGGATGTCACTAAATGTAATATTAAACACTATAATGACCATCAAAAAGAGCAAAATGCACCAATGATAAGAATGAAGGGGAAGAAGGTTTAGGCACCCCATGTTCCTCGAGATTTGGAGCCTGATATAATCCAACCAATTCCTTTTAGCTCCCTGGACCATCTCATGGATCTCATTGGTGTTTCCTCCTGGCACTGAGATGGTGCTGCGAGGCTGGAGAGGCTGCTTTCACAAACCTGCGCCCTCCAGGGAGAAGGGTTGCCTGTGTCTCTTGAAAGGATCATGTGTCAGTGATTGCCATGCAATGCAGATTCACCTGTACATTGACCAAACAGTGTGTCTGGCAAATAAGTATTAGAGAGAATGTCTCCTTTCTAGATATGCAATAGGATTAAAATGGTGGACACGTTTTCCAAAAACTGTAGGGAGGAAAAATTTCCCTTGGATTTGGAATGGGAATGGAGGTCCACACAGTTCAGAAAGCAGCAGACAGGGACACTGCTTAGGGATAGTGTGAGGGAGTCAGGACTGTAGCCACAGGTGGCTTTGGGTACACCAAATATATCCATGTATTGAAACAGCTGGATCTGAAGGGAGCATCTGGCTCATCTCTGATCTCTGCTGTAACCAGGGGGGCCTTGTGTATATATGCTCATCATCTAAGCCTCTGGAACTGCTTTGGCATGGTTCTGTGTGTGTGTGTGTGTGTGTGTGTGTGTGTGTGTGTGTCCATGCCCATGCATGTGTACATGCACACACGTAAGTGTGCATGTATGCATGCACATTGTGTGTGTGCACATGTACAAATCTGAGGCTATGTGAGTATGTATGTATAAGCATGTGTGTGTAAATGCATGCATGTATGTGTGTGTGTTCTCACCGGTGACAGGCATTGAATTATCTCCCTATTGCATCATTTTGGGTAAAGTTGAGAGCTGGGTAAAGTTGAGAGCTCACAGTTTCAGTGAACTCATTTATGTTTATAAACTCTGTCATGTTACTGCTTTTATTTCCATTAGGAAAACACAACTCAGTGATATCATTTATGATAGAAAATTTAAAAAATGTTAAGGAAAAAGAAAACAATAAAATTTAATTTATTTTATTTTATTTTTGGTACTGGGGTTAACCACTGAGCCAAGTGTGCTTAACCACTGAGCTGTCGCGAACTTACGGTAAGGTCTTTAGCCACCCCCCTTTTGGGCCCAAAAGAAGTCCTTCTTTGTCCAGTAGACAAGGACTGGGGGTAGCCTACCTGGTGAAGACAGGTCGAGAGGACAAGAGTCTCCAGCGCCCCCTCCCCTGCCCTCAGAAGGACTCAGGGTCACGCTGGGGAGTTTTGGTCAGAAGCGGTGCCAAAGACTCATTTATTGAAGGGGTGGACTGTACTTTATAATGGACCATAGCCAATCAGTGACCAGCAGGGCGGTTCCGGTTCTCACAATACGTCACAGCGATGCCCCCTGCTTAGCCCAGGTCTGCAACAGGGCGTGGTAAGCAACCAAAGCCAGAGTTTTTCCATCCCCTTGGCAGACAGCGTCCGGAAGGTCCTGACACTGAGCCACATCCCCAGACCATTTTTTAAAAATATATTTTTTAGATGTTGATGGACCTTTATTTTATTCATTTATTTATAAGTGGTGCTGGGGATCAAACCCAATACCTCATGCATGCTAGGCAAGCACTCTACCACTGAGCCAGAACCCCAGGCCCTCCCCAGACCTTTTTATATTTTATTTTGAGACGGGGTCTTATTAGTTTTTACCTGGGGGCTTGCTGAGTTGCTGAGGCCAGCCTTGAATTTATGATCTTCCTGCTTCAGCCTCTTGAGATGTCAGGATCACAGGCATGTGCTACCATGCCCGGCTAAAAATTTCTTTTAATCCATCACTCAGTGATGATTTCTATCCAAATTTTAATATTATTTTATTTTCTCTCTCCCCTCTTCCCCAGAATAGGATGATAGTGGTTAGACAGTTTGGTTTTTTTGAACCTTACTTTTACACATACACATGATAATTGAACATATAAATACTTATGTATATTGTGAAAATGTATATTTTCAAAAATGTATATTTTTAAATCCTTAAGTATTATTCTATACTATTATTTTTGGTGATTGTAAAATGTTCCACAATTTCCTTAACAAATGCCCTATTGTTGGTAATTATTATTTTCTCAGTTCTTTTGCTGTAATGAACATATTTCTGATGAGATATGTATAAATCTTTTTGTGTATCCATTAATTAGTTTTGAAGACATCATTTCATAAGTTTTATAATTTATAGTCCTATAATGTCTCTAGTGTTTTGTTGGCCCAACTTGAGAAGAAATTCGTTTAAATATATTTTCATAAGGGCATACTGCTAGTTCAAAGGGTACCCAAAATGATAAGACTTTTCAGATTCTTCCAGAAGGCTAATTTGCTCCCTGTGGGGTCCTGGAACTTGGGATTCTGGGATTCTTAATCAGACTTTCTTTGGGTGAGTTGCTGCAGTACAAGCCATTCTACTCTAGATGGCGATGTTTTATCACGTTAAAAGCCTGGCCTGCTGAGGACACAGAAAGGGTGATATTTTTTGTAATTGAATGCGATCTACTAAAACTCAGAAGAGAGACAATGGGGAAGTGGTCATATAACTTTTGTCTGCAAAGCATTATTTATTTAAGGCCAAGACTCAACAAATTCTCTGCAGGTGTGAGTTCTCTGTGACATGCCTCCTAGGAAAGGGGTCAATATTACCAGGATGCAAGAAAGATGGACAAAGATGTTTCCATCCACTAAGTTCTTGTCTTAACCTTTACCCTAGCACATTTACTCTTGATTTCCTGGGTCAATTTGGCAGTGGGTTACCCTCAAGTTTCCTCCTTATTCCCAACTATGACTTTCTAGTAGCTTCCAGTGGATTTCTTTCGGGTACTGGGGATTGAACCCAGGGATGCTTAACCACTGAGCCCCATCCCCAGCCCTTTTAAATTTTTTATCTAAGACAAGACATTTTTGGGTGAATTGCTGCAGTACAAGCCATTCTACTCTAGATGGCGATGTTTCATCACGTTAAAAAACTGGTTAAGTTGCTGAGGACCTCACTAAATTGCTGAGGCTGGCCTTGAATTTGTGATTCTCCTGCCTCAGCCTCCTGAGCGTCTGAGATGACAGGCTCTCCAGTGGTTTTCTAATCTTTGAGTCTTTCCTGATATGGAGGCATGTGCATCTTCATTCTCCAGGAAAGGATAGCTGGTGTGCTCTGTAAATCACTCACCTGTCTGTGGCCAGCCCCTCTCCTGCATAAACAGAATAGGACCTGAATTTGAACACAAAAGCTTCTGGATGGATGATGACTGCTCTCCAGACAGCCAAAAGAAAGATGAGGAAGAATGTTTTCACTGTTTTGGGATGATCACCTCAAGAGAGTTCTACTAAGGCCTTATTCTCCTGTAAGCTCCTGTGCATTTTTCAAGACTCAGTTCAACTCAAATGTCTCATCCTCTATGAAGCTTCTCTTGGTCCCTCTAGGTCCAGAGAAAGTAACTTCTTCCTCGGTGCTCCCAGTAACAGTCATTATTTCTTTTATCAAAATATTTATTGAATGCTGTCTTTGGATCATGTACCACAAACAAGACAGACATAGTTTCCGCTTTTTAATAATAGTTTTAGTAAGTATCATGTAGGATAAATAGGGGTGTTTTAAAATCTTGCAGGATTTAAAATTTCTTACATAATTTAAAACAATCTGATTTTGGAAGCCAAGAAAGAGGTAGAAGAGGCAGAAGATAGTAACTAATTAACTGGTGAGTGAAGAAGAGGGAGTAATTCAGAGTAGCACCAAGCATCTGGCTTCAGCTAGTACTTGAGTATGTTAACTGGAAGAGAAACAGATATGGATACAAGTTCATGAGGTCAGCTTTGGACAAACAGCAGTGAAATGCCTGGGAAATATCCAAGTAGTATTGTCACGTATTAGATCTGGGGTCCAGAAGAGAGTTGGATAGGAGAGGGGTTCTCAGACTATGATTCCCAAGACCAGCAGTATCTCTTGGATGCCTATGCAAAAATTTTGGGCTTCAATCCAGACCTACTGAATCAGAGACTCTGGGAGTGAAGCCCACTGTTTTAGCAAGCTCCCCAGGTGATTCTCAGTCATGCTAAAGGTTGAGAACTATTAGAATATATCTCCAACATTTTGAAGATTTGTGGAGGAGGATGAGTAAGCAGAGGAACCCAGGCATTGGTGAGCATTCTAGGAGGGTCACAGGAAGGGTGAAGTCCTAGAAGCCAAAGGAGAGAGAGGTCAGTCATGTGGAAGTCAAATCACACGAGGACTAAAATGAATCCACTGGCTCCACAATTGGTGACTACAGCTACAGCAATTATGAGGACACATTGGGGCAAGTTATCCTGACTAGTGTGGAAGATGAAGAAATGCAGGTGGCATATCTTTCTTTGATAAGCTTATCTTAGAACATAAAATGAAAGATGGAGGATGTTTGAGTGAATTTTTAAAATTTTATATATTTTTAGCATACATCTATAAAAGTGTACACGTCACGATTATATGGCTCAATTCAGACAAGGTGGTGACCAGACAAAATTGTTTGGCCTCAAAAATGAAGAGCAACAGAAAAAGATATTATTTTCTTATTGTACCACCCTCTTCTGCAAATAGCTGCACCAGCTGAAGCCTGCTCTCCCCAGGATGGTGAATAAGGACAGGTGCATTGGATGACTTCTACTTGTAGGATCTACCCAGATGTGGGAATTTTGGCTGGTGCTCATCTGAGCCCTTCATCTGAAAGATATCCAACCCCCAACCCGAGGAATCTGGTAAAATTCAGGATGGGGTGTAGCTCCAGAGATAGATCTTAATTAATTTAAATTACACATGGAAGTAGCGATTGGTTCAGCACCTAGGCTGTGGCCAGTTAGAGACATTTTCATTGAACAGGGGTGAACCAATGAGAATGAAGGAGAAGGCTTTTATTCCCCCAGGGGTGGGTGAATATCATTCACTAGCCAAGAACCAGAGAGCAGGTATTGCTATTTTTGCTCTTCATGGTCTTCTCTCCACAGTGAAGTGAACGCTAGCCTGAAGACAAACCTACGCACAAAAGAGGGCAAAGAATAGCTAGAGAATTGCAGAGACATGGTGCCAGAGCCCTGATGGAACTTCACCCAGAGTCTTCACAGCCTCTGAATTTCCCACCATAGGGAATAAAGGTGATTATTTTGACCATTTTGGTTCAGATTCTCTGTTCCTTAGCGCTAAAAGCATCCAGACAAAGGGAGGTAGGATTGTTCTTTTGAGTACCTAGATGAGGAAACCAAGATTCACAGAGGTGAAGTCACTTGCCCGATAGGCATTTGAAGCCACATCTGCCTTATTTCTAAGTCCGTGATATTGTCCTCAGTACATTATGCTGTGAACTAAGCCTGAGCACACACACATTCTCTAGGAAGATTTCTTTCTCAGGAGTTTGCTTGCTTTTCCATACAGATAAACTTCTGCTGGTCTTTATTATCAAGGCTCAGCAGGAAACAGATGGCACACATAATTAAGGAAAGTGTAATAGGGGACCCTTTGTACAGGCATGAACATGGTTAAGGGAAAACAAGGCAAATGAAGCTCCCCAGAGTTAGCAATAGATGATGGTCATTTCCACCCCTACCTCCAAAGGGGCAAGGTAGGAGCATGGAGGTGGGGGAAGTTAGTCAAAACTGGAAAGAGCTCCAGCTCTGGACATGGGGGAGGCCACACTCTGGAGGTGTTCTTTAGTAGGGGATTGCAACCTGTAGCCAGACAGCAAGGGAACTGGGTTACAAATATTGTAATTGCTTTATTATTCTCCTACATTTTAGTTTCCTGCTGTTTTTTTTTCTTTTGTTTGTGTTTGTTTTGTTTTGTTTTTGAGAAGCCAGTGGACAAAGGGGCTTGGGAAATACAGAGATGATACCTGGAAGAGTAAATGGAAACTTTCACTTCCTGCCAATTTCCCAGACTTGCCCAAGGTTGCAGGTTGGTTAACGTGGAAAATGGACTCTGAAAAAATATTAACTTGTAGGATGTTAAATGTAAAGTTATTTTGAACTTGACACCCATGAAAGGAAGGGGAAAAAAGTAGAATCGGGCAGAGAAAGATGTAAAGCTGTTCCTGTTTCAAAAAAGTCACCAAGCAATCTGGGCCTTGAATGAGCCTTAAGAATTTTCCAGAGTTGTAGTTCAGGTATTTTATATTCCTATATTTTATCAGTCATTGTACATAGACTCTTGGATTTTATTTTCCCCAGTGCTGGGAATGTGTACCTGGCAAGTACTCTGCTATTGAGCTATGCCCCCTGGCTCCACCATCTTTGATTTCTGGTTGACTGCCCGTGTAGTTCACTTCTTGTAAATTTATTTTCTATGAACCATCTCCATGTAAGGCCCTCCTCTTGCTGCCATTTTGTCTTTGCCACTCATCATAATACTTTCCTTCACCTGGCTTCTCCTGGTTAAGAACTGACACATGGCCTTAATTAGCTATTAGTGGGCTCTGGTGATCCCATTTCTGCATCTCTTTCCTTGTCCTGGCACAATCTTTTTTTTTTTTTTTTTTTTTTAAGAAAAAAAACTTTTTTAGTTGTAGATGGACACAATGCCTTTATTTTATTTATTTATTTTTTATGTTCTGCTGAGGATTAAACCCATTACCTCACACATGCTAGGTGAGCACTATACCACTGAGCCCCAACCCCAGCCCCTGGCACAATCTTTAAGCTTAAAAAAAAAAAAAGTACACTTAACTGGGAGGATTGGGCCAGTTCTGCAGGTATAGAGTTTCAGTAGTCTGGTGATCCAAGGTTTTTGAGTCCATTAACCAACATGCCCTACCCCATGATTCCTATATTTTCTAGTCAGGCAACTGATTGTGGTATAGTTGATTTGTCTTGGTTCAATCTTCTATGATACTGGACTATTCCTATGTGAGGCTCACAGATTTTCCTTCTTTCCTTTGGAGGAGATTAGAACCTCTTTATTTGCTATAAGAATATATTCTGCCTATTAAATTTACCTTTTGTCAATTTTTCCACACTTTTTATGATCAACAGATGGCAATAGCCACCCAATTCTGCTGTCCTTATGGTTGCTATTTCCCCCAAATCCAGCTCATGCATTCACTTCCACTGAAAAACTTCAACGGCTACCCTGTTACTTTATGCCAAGGAATTGTGTGCGATGCCGCCAAGCATCAGAGATAGGATCCTCACTGCCAGCAGGTGCACAGGTGATCCATTTTGAAATTCTCATCTTGGCATTGGTTTTCTTACTCTCAATACTAGCTGTTCCAGATTGGGTTCCCCAGGAAGTTGATTGTAAGATAGAGAACGTCATGTAGGAGGATTATTAGAGAATGCGTTTGGTAATGTTCTTGGGATTAATTCTTGTGGACAAAAAGGAAGCAGAAGGGGAATTCAAGAACAAATAGAGAGCCCCAAAGGACCTCAACTGACCCCACCAAGAGTTCTGAGGCTGGCAAGTCCCTTTTTGTAAGTTGTAGTTAGGATATTGAGCCTTTGTAGCCTCAGATTGATCAGTCTTCAGGTATGGGTTGCCCTGGAAGGTGGAAGGTGGTCTGACTTTAGGCAAGGAAGTTTTCTTCAGCCAGTCCAAATCTCCAAAGAGTGTTGACCGTTGTACTCATAGTAGCTGAGGAAATAAGTGCCTCCTTTTTTTTTTTTTTTTTTTAACCCATGAGCACTTAACCACTGAGCCACATCCCCAGCCCTTTTAATATTTTATTTTGAGATAGATTCTCATCAAGAGGCTTAGGGCCTCGCTAAGTTGCTGAGGCTGGCTTTGAACATGCACTCCTCCTTCCTCAGCCTCCTGAGCTGCTGGGATTTCAGGCATACACCACCACACCTGGCAAGTCCCTCATTCTCGAACGAGGAGCTGGCTAGCCCAGTAGAGCAGACTCCACATCCAAATACTCCTAACTCTTTGGGTAAACAAGCTTAAGATGTGATGAGAAAGAATGACCCTGGAATATGAGTAACACCAGGGCACCAGTTATTGTCTGTTTTGTTCTGTCCTTAGCATCTGGCAAATGCCTGACATAGTAGGGCTCCAGAAATATTTGTTGAACAAATGACTGTCACTCTCAGATCTGTAGATCAACATAGTATGTAGTGTATCTTCCCACTCCTTCAGTCACAAAGATTTCTTCTAAACAAGATGTTTCTACTTCCCTAGTCTGGCCATCAAATTCAGTCTACTGGATACTGATGTTAGTGAAATAGTATTTATCAACTAGTGTTAAAGTGGAAAAATCATCTGATCTTCCCTGGTATATGAGACTTAGATGATTGAGTCACAATTTTAATCCTGAGCCTCAGTTTGTTTTTCCCTTGAAGCTTGCAGGGAAACATAAATTTCATTTGTACGCATGTGGCTGAGTTTTGTTTTACAGAGCTGATGAGGGACCCACATTGGAAAATCCAGTATTTTGAGGCCTTAAAATATCTGGCCTCTTCAGAAAGTATTTTGGACAAACCAAATAATTCCACTTAGTGTTAATTAATGAGAACATAAATACACAGAAAGAATATAGTTACCTATCAAATATTGTTAAAATCACAAGGCACTGTAGTCAAAAGCAAAAATTTCTTAGGAAACAATGTTTTAAAAAATCCTTTCACAAATTATATATCCTTTAACAAAAAACACACCTACTTATTCCCCTATTTTTCTCATTTATATAATGAATAGATGCTGTAGATAGAAATATATATATGGAAATATACATTATAATACTATATAATTAGCAGTTTAAATAATCATGAAAATTGCGTATATTTGTAGATTTAAATTTTTTGGAAAATTAACAGCCAGTTTCATCTTAGTAGTCTTGTTTACTTATACCTTTGTCTATAATTATAGAGTTAAATGATAATAAAATTCATAAATGCCACAGCATTATTATAGACTAAACCTCCAGACAATACTTTTAATAATTTAAGTAATTATAACATCAGCTATTAAGTGCCTCTTTTGTGCCAGACACTGTACTAAATACATTGTCCTACATAGTGCTCACAGGCCTTCTGACTTTAGTGTCCATATTCCCCAAACCCCGATTCCCGGCCTGTGTCCACATTCCCTTCCAGTATCGCATTAGCTAGTCATTAGAACTAGATTTTTGTTTTTTGTCTTTTCTGTGCTGGAGTTTGAAATCAGGGTTTCATGCAAAAATTCTACCACTGAGTTATACCCCCAGCCCAGGATGAGTGTTTCCACCCTATCCGCTCCCTGAACCCACTGATGGTATCACTGATAGCGTTAGGTCATGAAAAGAGTCCTCCTAGTCCAATGCTTTACTCTCTCACACCAGGTATATTAATTTGAACCATTCTATTTCAGTCAGCTTTTGTCATGGTGACCAAAAGACCAAATTAAAAGCAACTTAATGGAGAAAAAATGTATTTGGGGATCACCATTTCAGAGATCCAGTCCATGGTCTGACAACTCCATAGCCCTGGACTTGAGAAGAGGCAGAACATCATGGCAGAAGGGCACTGCAGATTAAAGCAGCTCAGGACATGGCAACAGGATGAGAGAGAGAGAGAGAGCGAGAGCGAGTGAGAGTGCACCAGCATGTGCTCATGCAAGCTTGCTCTCTGCTCACAAGGGACAAAATAAAAACCTTAAAGGCATACCCCATTGACCACCTCCTCCAGACACTTACTGCCTGCCTACAGTTACCACTCAGTTAATCCATATCACTGAATGAATCCACCAATTAGACTACAACTTTTACAATCCAGCCATTTCAATTTGGAACATTCTTGCCTCATCTCACATGGGCTTCTGGGGGCTACCTCATACTCAACCATGGCATATTCTATGAAGTTGATTGTTGTCTACCAAGATTCAGCCAAATAAGAAGTAGAAAAATGTTGTGGGTGGTCACAGATTTGTGGTTCCATGAGTATCTCTGCTATCCCATCTGTGCCTTTAGGTCATGGTTTTCATTCTGCTCTAACATGGTCTACCTTGCCCCTGTCATTGCAGACCTGACAAACTCTTCTCCCACTTCAGTTTCTGTTCAAATACTTCTTCATTTTTTTGTGACACCTGATTTCTCCAGGCTGACAGAGGCAATGATATCTGTGTTCTCAGTTCTTGTTTACTCTGTGTATGTGTGTGTGTATCTCCATCATAGAAATTGTTTTCCTTCTCAAATGGAATTATGTGTAAAGCTGAGTAACTTAGGGGTGTGATTTGGGTCTTCTAGTCCTCAACTTCCCAGCACTTTGCACAATAGATTGCATAGTTGTTAAATGAGTGAATGCAAGAATAGATAGAAGCTTGGAGAAATGCTGGGATGGAAAGGGACATTTAACCAAATCAGGGATGAAAATGTAGGGCATGTGGCTTAGTTAACAGTGCACACAGACTGTGCATGCCATAAAAATACTTCTTTCCCATCCCAGGAATGTCTCTTCCTCCTGCTTGTAGAGTTTTGATACTTGCTCCTCTCCACGAGAATAGGAATCCCTTTTCTCTGGTAGTCCATGTGTAGCATGTTAAAGAGACCAAACGTGATTTGTCTCTGTTATCCATGACCTTCCCAGCTGGCTTACTTAATTATTGTCACTGTAAGCTTATGGATGAATACCCCCTCAATGTAGAATTTGTCATTGACTGCCAACTGTTGAAGACAGCAGAAAATTCCTTGTTTGCTTTCTATTGTCATCTTCAAATATCTTCAGTACTTCCTTCCTCCTTCAAGTTCTGCCAAGTTCTTTAATAGCCATATGCATCTCTTCTTCCTTCTACCCACATGCCCACCAGGGAAGGAAGCATCTTTTACTGACCTTTTAGGTTCTTGAATTGTATGTGGATCTCAAGGGAAGAGTTGGCATAGACTTCTTTTAAAATCTCAGTTCAAGAATATTCACCAACTGAGTTTGATTGAGATTACCCTTGCTATATAAATTTTTCTATAATTAAGAGGCAAAAATTGGGAGATGACAAAGAACAACAATGAAAAGACATTTTTTAAAAGTGACGTCATCTAGAATAGGATACCTTAAGGGACTTCAGAGGGTCGCATTTTCACAGTCAGCATGGGGTCACTGTTAGAATCCTACTGGGAAATGATGATACCCTGGCTATGCTAACCAATGAGATCATTAAGATTGGCTAATTAATGAGATGGAGAGAAAAGTGAAAGTTCCCGTTTTTATTCCATGGAAATATATTTGTTTTCCCTCAGTATCTTCCCTCTGTGTGCTCTGAAAGGGAAAGTGCTGGATCTGAGCTTCTCCCTTCATCTTCTGTGGTCCTGACCTCTAACCACCTCACTGTGATCAGTGGCACCCAAGCTCTGATATGCAGGTGCTTAAGAGTGGTTTCTGGGGGGATTCATCTGTGACATGTAGGACGTTAATTCAGAAGATTAACTAGACTTTATTTAGGTCAGGAAGGAAATGCTAGCCTGGAATTTCCTCAGTGCTGTCACAGATCAAGAATATTCACCAACCGAATTTGATTGAGCCATTTGTTAGTGTGGATACTTTCGACCTTACACTATCAAATTGGAAATTCTTGCCTGGTCTAAATTGATGCTGAGCCTTTTCTTTTCCCACATTGTTTAAAATGAACATGAAGCAGGGTGACCTGGCCTCTTAATGCCACACTAGTTCTTCTTTCTGATAAAAAGGAGAACTTGGAATCTGGCATTTTCCTTCCATTTCCAGTCGCCAGCTTCATTAGAAACATTGCTACAGTCATAAAGTGTATTTTAATTTAAAATTTATCATAAAAATAAATCCAGGATATAAGAATTGAGGGCAAATGTGATAAAGTTGTAGGTGATTGACAACTGTTATATGGGAAAGTTCAACAGAAATGACAATGAAAAACTTGTTATTTGTCATGCTCCTTCAAATGAGCTAAGCAGGGGTTTATTTCTGTATTTTATATAGAAAGATGTATCTGAACAAATTGTCAAGCCATTAATATCAAGTCTAAAGCTATGGAGCTATTTGGCCCTACTTTTATTTTTTCTTCTGATGTCATTTTGATGACTAATTTCTATGATGCTCACTGGATCAGAAATCCATTATTAACTGAGTCATTAAGACTTGTTTATCAGTCTGATCATCTAAAAATTGCATTTGAGGCATAAAAATAACAAAGAAAGACATGTATAACTTACCATGTACCAATACAGAAACTTGTTTAAGGGAATTACTTTTAAAATTTGGGATTTTGTATAGAGCACAGCAATGATAAGTGAGATGAAAAGAGACCTTAGAATGTTTTGTGTTCATTTTCTTCATCAGGTTTACTGGGTTTGAATACACCTACAAAACACATTATACATCTCACACAGCTACAATTGCAACATGATTTGTTTTTCCATTTAGATTGAGAAATCCCTTCCCCAGAGGAAATGACTTGCTATTTTGGTTTTGGGGATTGCATCCGGGAATTTAGCGATGTTCTACCACTGAGTTATATCCCAAGCCTTTTTTTTGTTTTATATTTTCAGACAGGGTCTTGCTGCATTGCCCATTCTGGCCTTGGACTTGGGATCCTCCTGAGTAGCCTGTCCTATTAGCTGCCCCACCTTGTCTGGCCCACTCCTGGTTTCCTGTGCACCCCCTACCCTTGTCATGGCCATTCTGCTCCGGCCTGGATTCTTTCCTGTTTTGCCTTCTGATCTGAGATAGCTCACATTTCAGCAGATAACTCAAGTGGATCTGGGCAGGCAGAACAATTCCAGAGCATTCCAAGTTCTGGATTTCTGTCTGCAATTGTTTGAAGTTTAAATTTAATTCAGTTTGTACCAACAGTATCGCTTTGTTCATGCTGGGATGTAAAATCGGGGATTTCAAAGCACTGCCTAGTTTTTTATAAAATGCTCACTCTAGATGCGGCTTTCAAAATCTAAGTGCTGCAGAGATGGACAGACTTTATAAGCCTCCATTATTTTTTGGAAATGTGGGATGGCTTTTCACTAGAGTGTGTCTAGAACAATCTCTCCTGCTGCTGACAACCTGATGCTGTAGTTTATTTTCATTTTACTTTATTAGTTTCTCTAACTGACAGAAACAGTTGAAACGGCCCACTTGCTACCGCATGGGCTTTTTTCCTCTTTATTCAGTTTGTGTATCAGGGTTGTGATTCATAAACTCTCACAAAAGAAATCTCCCAAGAGGCAAATGGTAGACTATTTGAGACTACAGACTGAGCTGACAACCATAGCAAGTTCCAAAAGCCACTCAGCCACTAGGTAATATGAAGTCATCAAATTCACAATATAAATTTTACTTTATTCTCTGATTCTCTGATTGTAGGTAACTGGCAGAAGAGGCAGGATGGGAGCACACAAATATACTGGCACACACACGCACCATTTATTGAGTGGTTGCTATATAGCAGACGCTGCTCTGCTACATATTCTAATTCCTCCAATTCTTTGTTTATTCCTGCTGCAATAATAATAAAATATTTTTATAATGCTCCTTTACACTTGTGAATGTTCTCCCCTCTAAGTATGTGATATCATGACCATTATTTTATAAGAAAGGAAACAGGCACGGAGAAGTAAGCAATTTGCTGAAGACTATATGATTCCTAATGTAAAACCAGGATTGGATCCCAGGCAGCCACGTTCATGCCTTAATGACTCAATCATCTGTTCAGTCCAGTCTGGGGAGCTGCATTATGGAGGCATCAGCACCCTTCTCAACATCAGCAATTGAGGTAAAAGTTCCTGTTGACACCTCACGGCACTTTGTTCTTTAACCAGCTCACATGCCTTATGCCAACAATGTCCCACTCCTTCTGCTGGCCCTCTCCTCCTCCAAGTCATTTAATACAAAGATATTTAGAAAGGATTTGATGTTACAATTTTGAAAATACTTTATTATAAAATTGATTCCCCCCTACTATTCTGAGACCACTGGGGAAGAGGGGCAAAAGGTTAGAGCTCATAAAAAAAGTAAAGCAGAAGTGGGGATAAAGTCAACCTCCCCTTTATAAATTTCTGTAGGATCAGCTCCAGTGCACCACATTCATTATTTTCTAATCAAAGCAGACAGAAATTGCTGGAATATGCATCTTCCTTGGGAGGCGCCTAACCATTTGAGCTTATCAAGGGTTAAGCTCTTTTTCTGGAAGATACAAAGATGAATCAGACAAAAATCTCTGTCCTCAATCTCCCTCAATTCTCTGCCCTCTGTCTTCTGGTGAAATAGATTTAAATTCCTAAGGCAGAAGTTTCATCCTAATCATGTTCTTATCTCCTCCTGGATTAGGGTGTAGAAGGTTCTCAGTAAATGCTGTTGAATACATGCTTGAAATGATGGTTGTGGTCCAACTCTGGCACTGTTGAGGCTGTGTTCCTGGTGACCTGAAGCTTGGTTAAGCCCAGCTGCAGTCCTCTGGTGAGCAAAGACTAGTGTGTACCAGCAGGGGGCAGCAAAATTTTGCTTTTGCTCCTCTCTCGCGTGAGATAAACCTACTACAATGAAAGGGTGAAAGTTTTTCTTAGCCAAATTGTGTGGCTTACAGGTGTCCTACCTTTTCCATTCGATGCCTTATGGATCTAGTTTGCTAAGATAGTCACCTTCATCAGCATCTATCTCAACTAGCACCTCCTTCAGAAGAAATTAGATTTCCGTAGAAAGAGCCAATCTGCTTTGCTAATTGTTCCAGTAATGGTGGCCACTGGAGATGCTGTGGGTACAGAGGGTTGGGGAACAATCTAGACAGAGCCTCCACTGGGAAAACATTCCTTCTCAGATGTGCTCTTTGCCTCAACTTCCCATTAAAACTGCTCTGGAGAAGGCAACTGGGGAATGTAGGGGGACCATACCTTCAGTCTATTTTATGTCTGATCTGCCAACATACTTATTAATAGTGCCCTCCTACACAAAGTATTCTTGTTGGTTGGTAAATGTTATGGCCATGAGTGGCCTAATGTCTCCAGCAAGGTCATCAGCTGAATGGAGAAGGGAACTCAGAGTTCTGAAGCAATTGCCTTAATGAGTATCTAGGACTTAGGAGGTGAGTGAAGAGAGGTCGGGGCAGTAAGGTGGGATTCCTGAACAGAGGAGAACCTTGAGGCTTGGGAAAACTGTTTTTTCTTCCCTTGTCTTCCAAAATGGAATGGTTTTGTGGCACAGTTGTGAATGAGGTAGTATGTTTGCCTAATCCTCCGGTATGCCTCACAGTCCCCGCTTTCCCTCTCCTGAAGACAGCCAAGGTATATACATTTGAAGTCTGAAGAAACGTGCTTTCTAATGGGTGGGATTTAGACTCTACCCAAACTAAACAGACCATGTAGAATATTCCCCTTGTGAATTAACAGCAGACACTGGGGGGGTAGCAGTGTGTGCAGAGTCATGAGGATAGGATTTTTTTCCAGGAGCTTGAGCTAGCTGCAGGGCCCTGAAACAACCAGTCATGTGTGAAGGGTGATGTTCTAAGAGGTGGCAGAGCATTGTGGTTAAGAGGATCTATTTTGAAGATGGAAAAGATTGAGATGGATTCAGGATGCCACTTATTCACTGTGTAAATATGGATAAATAACTCGGCTTCCTAGTGTCCTAGTTTCTAAAATGGGTCTAGTAATGCCTCCAGTTTCAGCCCAGTACTTTATATAAGGTGCCTGTTGACTAAATTGTGGTTGTCATGGCTGATTCTATAGGAAAACTAATGTGATTATTATTATTATCTTTCTGTGTATGTGAAATCAAAAGGGTCTTTACACCTATTTACAAAATTTTGATTTTTTGAGAACACATATTGTAGTCCTTAATTATTTCCATAATTAATATTAAAGACAGAGTTCTAGACCTAGGAATCAGAACTTGGGCATTGATCCTGGCCCAAGTAGTCATATCAAGTAGTCACATCAAGTTTTACAAGTTCCTTAGCTTCTCCAAACTCAGTCCTTTGCTGGCAGAGAAGAGTGAAGGGTCTGACAATTCCCTCTGTACCTTTTGTCACTCAGAGCTTATGGTTTCCCTTGATCTGCCTCTACTAGGGGCAGTGTTGCTCTGCCCCAGTACTGGCTGGCTGGGTGAGTCCATTGGAGCTGGGGTTTGGGAGGCTGAGATTACAGGCTTGATTTATCTGTTGCCTATTTTGTTTTCTTGTGTTTTAAGATGATCTTTCTGACTTCTGCTTTGTATTCTATGAGCACAAATAAGGGCATTCCATAAATGAGGTGTATTCAGCCATACAACCATGACTATTAGAATGATGAAGAAAGGGGTCATCTGGGGTTGGCCAACTTGCCCAGGTGTGAAAGATTGCTGTCTTCCAGGGACCTCTTCCCTTCTCCTGCAATCCCTGTCTGCTTCACACTAATTTGCTAAACTAACTAACATGGGGATTTGAACGACTCTTAGTATTCTGAATTGGCTTAAACTATCTCAATAATGCTGAGGCGCTTGCTAATTGAAAGAAGAAAAAATATGTCAGCGATAACACTGATGACCATTTAGGAAGTTCATTTTAAAACAATAAAAAATTAAAAATAAAAAGGCTTCAGCTTTTGGTGTGAGTTGGATGTTATCAGCACAGACAGATGGTGAACCAGGGCCTCAGATCCTGGCAGTTCGTAGTGGATGGACTTTTAACTAGCACTAGAATATAATAATTGAACAGACTCTTTCTGTAGACAGGAAGTAGTTTGCCCCAGGTATTGTTTCTTGGCTATGGAGTTGACCTTTAGGGTTCTGCAAGAGGGACCTAAAGCTCATTAAACATGGGTATTTAATGAGCTCACAGTCTTCTTTGAGATGCTGTTTCCTACTGAAAGATTCCTCTTCCTCTGAATATGCTTTTCCTCCTTTAATGATAAAAACAGTAAACCAAGACCAAAAGGTGAGATTAATGAGCCCCAAAGTTGGGGTGTGTGCAGATCCTTCTGACCCAAGTGACGTATGGGAGGTGATGGAGCAGTCTTCACATCTGGGGAGACATTTTTATTCTTACATAGAGCCAAAAGGAAATCTGGAGAGGCTCCAAGCTTCAAAAAGATTATTGAACTTGTCATGTAATTAAAAAATAATAGAAAAAAGTTCTAAATCAAAATTTAAGTAAAAGATACTTAAGTAAAATATATAGAATGATTTCCTATAAGACTATTTTGATAATTTTTGAGTGTCAAATATATTTTAAGTTTGTAAGAAAATGACAGTAATTAGTGTCCCCCTTCCCCTTTTGCCATTGCTGATAACTATTCTTAACCTGCCTAGGTAACCCAGCATTTCTCATCCTTACAGTAGTGTTTCTTCAATGTGGTCCCAAGTCTCCTGCTTCAGGTCACGTGGAAAGCTTGGCTACTAGAGTACTTAGTGCACTTTGGGCCCTTTGCAGGTCTAACTCATTGGATTCTCTGGGGTTGGAATCTGCTGCCTAATGAGCTCCCCAGGTGATGCTTATACAAACTGAAATAAAGCTTAAGCACACTTAGAATGTTCTAGTGTGGAAATTCTATACCCTTATAACCACTGGGGTGCTTCTCAAAAAAATATACAGTCCCTCACAGATTTTGCCAATTCAAATAGTCATAGAAAGACCTCTGGGATATCCAGACAGAACAAAGTTACGTTGTGATTTTTTTGAGAACCATACGCTAGACTGGTGCAGTTCAAAAGAAGTAGAATGTCAGCCACAACTGTATTTAATTTTTTCTAGTATCTACATTAAAAAAAGTAAAACAAAATAGGTGAAGTTTATTTCAAAAGTATATTTTTTATTTAGATCAACATATTCAAAATGTTAATCAGTGTAACCTTACCAAGATAGTTTACACTCATTTTTAATATGAGATCTTTGAAATCTTGTGTGTAGTTTGCACTTCTAGCACATCTTGGTTTGAGCCATGTGTAGCAGGTGGATACCATATTGCATAATATAATGCTAGCAGTCTTCCTTAATTGGAAACTGGGATGTTTCAAACAAGTTATTTTGTCTGCAGTCTCAGAGTCACTTTAATTCCTAAATGTCCTTAAAAAAATTCTTCCTTCACAAATTGGTTATCATTCTCTCCTTTCCTTCCCCACTGCTCCCATCTTAGTTCAGAATCCTCATACCCAACCCCGTTACATCATCCTAAGCTAGTAGGAAATTTCTCTCTACCCCTATTTTCTCTTCAGTCTATCTTGTCTGATAAATGTTCCATTGTTCTTACAGCCTAATTTTCATCATGACATACTCTTCAGGATTTTTATCACTTCCAAAATTTTAGCAGAAGTGAAAGTTGAAAAAGAGTTTGTTTGCCATTCATTAATTCCAACTGTTATTGATATATTAAAATTTTACAGAATAAATTCATGCTTTAAGTGTCCAATCACCCTTTGAAGCATTTATGATTGTACTTATTTGACTGACAATAAAACAAGGCTCATATGGGTAGCCTAAGATAACACATACCGCAAGAGGTAGAGCTGGTCTCAAATCCAGGTATCTGACTCCACATTCCAAGCTCCACTCCTTCACTCTCTGCTCATCTAATTCTGCATTCTGCAATACAGGCAAAAAAAACCTCCAAGTGCTCACCTCGACAGAGCTGGTGTTAACTGATATGCCTTTAATAATGGAATTATTAGGAGCATTAGGAGCTGTCCATTTCACTGTTGATAGCTGATTTTTAGAGTCCTGTGTCAAATTTCACATGCTGTATATAGCCTGCTTCTCAATGCTCTCTACAGTCTGATTCAAACCTACATTTTTAACCATATCTTCTACTTATTCTCCAACCACTTGTATATTCTACATTTTGATCCACATTTTGCCATTTCTCTGGGCATCTCATTCACTTTGACTGGCTTCTTTGCTTCTTCCTGGTAGCACAGAATTCCACCCATTCTCCAAAGGCCAGCTGCATGCCAGCCCTGCCTCTCTGAAGGAAAACTTCCCTCCTCTGAATCTGGTACCATCCTGACTCCTCCCAGTTATTGGTCACATATTGTCTGCTCTTGGATTTATTCTATAGCTAAATATCTAATTCTAATGTTAATGATAGAAATCCCTTTTGAGGAAGACCTTAGATAATATCTTGACAGGCTAATGACATACATTTACTATTAGATATTTTTGGTGTGGCTACATTTGCTCCCCAAAGAAGGATGTCCCAAATTGTGCTTGAATCACTGACATGCTGATATGCAGGTGGTTTATTTCCATGAGCATGAATAGAGGCATGACTGGTGAAGGTGTCTGAGGAGACTGGGATCTGATGCAGGTGTTGGTGTTAGATACCTGCACAGGTCAGTCACTGTGCACCACAGCAAGTACCTTACTCAAGATGGCCAGCTGGATGGTTGTCACAGGGTGAGAAGACCAGATTTGGTGAGTTCAGTGAGCAATATGTGAGCTTTGGGAATAGCTTCCTCTGTCCTTGGGAATCATCAGCATGGAAGTTTGAAACAGGGTCTGCCCTGTCTCATCAGGCAAAGTGCAGAAGCAGTGAGATTTGTTATACCTGAATGGACAACTGGTTCACACGACACACGGTGCCTCTGAAATAGCCAAGTGTTTTTTCTTTGGAGGAAAGTGGGTATCACTAAAACAGGAATTTCAAAAACAAACAAACAAACAAACAAACAAAAAACAACAGAATATAAAGAAGCCTCTTTTATTAACCCTCTATGTTCTCCTCCCCTTCATGTTATTTAAACATATTAAATTAATAAGCCTCTCTTCTATTCTATGAGGAAAGCATTGTAGGATGCATTGAAAAAGAATGTCGTGTACCTTCTTCTAGGGAGCTCATGGAAAAGGAGATAGAGCAGCCCAAATACCCGCAGAGCAATGGCATGAGGAGGGAAGAGGGAGTTGGGGAGAGTTTAGGCTGAGGCGGTCAAGAATTTGTAGATGTGGAAGCTGAATCTTAGAAGGTTCCATGGAGACTCAGTTACTTTCCAAGTGACTCATTTTAGTTTCAGAGGAGAACCTGGAAGATAGAAGCTTACAGGAAGTGGCATATTTTGTCTGGAGACAGAAGGGAAAGCATAGATTGTGACTTGACCGCCTTGGCTTGGCTTGGCTTGGTGTGGCTTGCCCACCTCACAGAGTAAGGGATAAGGGAACTGTGTAGGTCACTGGAGGGCTCTGTGTGAATCACAGGTCTAAGAGCACATTCTTTGGGGTAAAGAATTCTGCCCTCTCTGAATGTCTCCTTTGAATAAGGGGATTATTATATTCCTTATACCACTAGGCACCAAACCTACCATTGGATCACAGTGACATATGGTGTAACCCACCAGTTTTCTGCAGTCACTCTTGTTAATAATGCTGATCTCTTCTGACATTTCAAACTACAGATCTATCTACTGCTTAATTTTTAAGGAAAGTGCTTTTGTGTGTCAGCATCCATGTGAATGTTTGGGAGCAGAATCTTAGTGAGATGAAAGGCCAGGCATTCTTGGTGTTTAAGCATCTAGAAATCCCCTACCCTACACACTCAGAAACTTCAAAATTGTGCAGGTTTCCAGGTAGCAGCAATTATGTCTCTAATTTGACAGATCCTTAATGACCTTAGATAAATTCTATGGACTAGAAATTTTTCCTTTTATATTGCGTAGGCTGAAAATTCTAAACCAAAAGTCATCTCCTGTACTCAACTCTGCTAGATGCCCCTCCAAAAACAAACAATTGACTTCTGAACTCCATAAAACTTTCTGCAGACTCACAGTGTGAACAAGTCCACTTAAATTCTAAAGGTGACACAGTTGTTCCATCAACCCACTCATTCTGATGAAGGCAAGTTTTTGTCTGATTTCTTTCTTGGTCCCTGTAATGCCTGATACTATTTCTTTGCATACAGAAGGAACTGCAGTGAAGTTAGTTGAAAGAGATGCAGAAATGAGTTTTAATTCTGGCACTGCTCATCTCAGGTGAAATAACTATGCATCCATCTGTGTATTTGCATTGTACATATTCTCTTAGCAGCAAAACATGTTAGTACTGTCCCCCTGAGCTGTGAAATTTATAGTTCTAGGTAACTACTTTTGTGCCTGCCCAAATTTGTTTTTAGATTCTGTTTACATGAAAATAATGAATAAAGTGTGCAGCTATATTAAAAATAAGCATGATGAAGAAAGGCCTTTTGGAATGTCATTTGAGAGAGCAGGCATTGGAGTTAGATTCCTGGGTTTGGAACCTGGTATCACTGACTTGGTGTGCAGCTTCTCCATTTCTCATTCAACTTTTCTCATTTAGAAAATAGGAAGAATAATGTTATTGATCTCATAGAGTGGTTGTGAGAATTAATTTGGGCACAGTGTTTTCAACAGTCTGGTGCATGATGTAGCCAACAAATATTCACAATTAACAACTGTGATTTTGTTGATTTCTTCAAAAGCTGAGATCTAAGCCATGCAAAGGCAAAGTCTTAGGAGAAGCCATTTAGTTAGGATGAACATGGGAGTCACCTGTTTTGCTGGCAGTTCTGTGGCGTGCTCATTAGTGTTTTCCAGTGGGTTAGCAATGCCTCCCCTTTCCACAGTAAGGTAAATGCTTTAAACTCCCAGGACCTGTATCAGCATGTGTGAGTAGGCTCCTATGCCTTGGTTGCACTGGCTCATTTGCAAGTCTACAAACAAAATGTCTTATGCTGAATACTTTCTGCACTCCAGATTTCCCTCCACTCTATTCCCCCTGGTTTTTACCCCAGGAGGCTGACCTCTAAGGATTCCCTGTCTTTCCTGATTTTTATATTCTGATTTGGTTCTGCCAAAGGCAGGCAGTGGGGGGAAAGCAGGAAGAGAGACAGGGTAGGGTATTTCCGTCTCCACCTCCTTCCTGCTAGGCTGCTGTCTGGCAGGGGCTGGTTCCTCTACTGAATGCAGCAGCGGCTCAGCCCACGTTCCTCTCTTACAGCTTCTTTGTGGGTTCCGGTGGTTGCTCTCTTTTTTTGCACCTTCAGACCCACAGGACTCCTTGGTGTTTTTCGTTGTAGGCATTGTTTCTGTTGCTTGTTTTCTTTCTTTCTTTCTTTTTCAAATTTATTTTTTATTCTAAGTTGTTAGAAATGACAGAAGAATGTATTACATTTCATATTAATGTTGCTTGTTTTCTTAACTCTTGCCACATCTTTGTATGGAAAGCTGTTCACATACCCTGTTTGAGCACAGTTTCCTAACCAGAATACACGCGGAGGCTGATCCTTTCCTCCCCGCTTACTGGAGAGAAGAGCATTTTTACCTGAGCATACAATCTTGAAGTACGGTTTCTGTTCTTCCAAAAATATACAAAATTTATTAGTTACCTAAATACTATTCTCTCCAGTATAAAATCTCAAAAGGTAAAGAAGACACTAAATGCGCTGGGGTAAATACAATTTCATTATGACTCTTAGAACAGTCTGGGTTATAAAGGAATTTCTTAACATTAATTTCATTTTTTCTAAAATTTGAGATGGGGTCTTGCTAGTTTGCTGAGGCTGGCTTTGACTTGAGATCCTTCTGCCTCAGCTTCCTAAGTCACTGGAATTACAGGTGCGTACCACCACACCTAGGCTCATTGTGTAATATAAACATTCAATGCCCATTGGACTAAAGGGCCAGAAATAAAGTGCTTGGGTTGGACTAGTGGTTGCCAGCTGGTGGTGCTCATGAGGAAATTAAAGTGTTCATGGTCAGGGATCAAGGGCAAGGCTGGGGGTAGAGGGCATGGCAGTGGCTTACCACTGGGAAGCCAGTGACTCAAGCACTTTAGACCTGGCTGTTTTTGAGAGGTTCTTCATAGAAACCTCCTCTTAGTGACTGAGAAAACTTGAAAGACTTGAGAGCATTAATGAGATACAATTTAGCAGAGGGTAGTAACACACAGCATTGGCACCCATAGAAAATAAGGCAGTTGTAAGAGCTTTACTCTGGCTCATCACTAAAACATAAGGAAACATAAATCCTTCAGTCATATTGCTTTTATGAGAACCACTTTCCTTGATGGATTAGTTTATGTAAAAAGCTCCAGTGAAGAAAAGTACAGAAATCTCTGCCTTTGTTGGATGATTTTATTGTTAGAATTTTATTACTTGGCTTATGTGCCTGAGGGGTGAACTGACCCACACAGGATGTATTTCTGAGGTTGAAGTCACATGTGGTTTATTTAATTTGTATGATTTTTACAATTTGGGGTCTGGATTTCAAACCTTGAGACTTAATTTTTTTTTTCCCCTTCTGTGTTTGTGGATCTCTTTGGACTCCACCCCCTAGAATTAGCATCATGGTTCCCATGGCAACTAATGTACCTGGAAAAAGGAAAGAAAGGAAAGGGTCTAAATAAAAAATGATGGTGCTGCATCTGAAGAACAGGAATTAATCATGAATTGAAACACAGGGTCATGAAGCAAGTGGTTGGGGAGGGGGATTAAGCACATAAATTCTTTGGTTTAAGACCTCTGTGACTCAACCACAGCTCTGCTACTTTCTGTCCACTCAGCTGCCCCAAACTCACTGCCGGTTGTCTCCCTCCTCCCTCCTCTAACCTTTGATAGAGAACATTATCAGAGTCAGGACTCTGTGTAGTCCAGGAGGAGCTTGCCTCTTCAGGGTGCATTTTATGGGAGTTCTCCAAAGTCCCACAGATCCTTCTTTACTGTCTTAGTCTATTTGGATTGCTATAACAGCATGCCATAGGCTGGGAGGCTTAAGCAGCAGAAATTTACTTCTCATGTTCCTGGAGGCTGGCAGGTTCAAGATCAAGGTGCTTCATGATTGATTTGATTCCTGGTGAAGGGCCTCATGCTGGTAGAGGGAGAGCTGTCTAGCTGTTTTCTTGCTGAGTCCTCACATGGTGGATTAATCTGATTTCCTCCTCTTTTAAATCAGGGCAATAATCCTATCATGGGGGCCCAATTATCATAACCTAAACTAATCCTAATTACCTTCCCAAAGTCTCACTTCATAATATCATCACATTGGCTTCAACATCTGAACTGTACAAGAACACAAACATTCAGTTCATTGCATCTGTTCCGGGCCTCACCAAATTGATATCCTTCTCATTTTCAAAATACATTTATTTAATCCCAGTGGCCCAAACGTATTAGCTCATTTCAGCATCAACTCTAAAATCTAACATTCAACGTCTCATCTAAGTATCATTTAAATCGAATATGGGTGAGACTCTCTACAGGTATGATTCTTGGGAGGCAAAATTCTTTTCTGACTATGAACCTGTGAAACCTGACAAGTTGTGTGCTTCTAACATACAAGGATAGGACAAACATTCCCACTTTAAAAGGGAGAAAGGAGAAAGAAGGAAAGGGTGACAGGCCCCAATTAAGTCCTAAGCTTGGCAAACCAAGCTCCATGAGATCCCTCTCAGTAGGAGTCTTCCCTTCTGGACCCAGTGGGGCTAAGTTAGACTTGAGTGATGTTCCTGTGAGTCCTCTTTCTGCCTCAGCTCTGGCCTTGGGTTCTGTCTTTGACCCACTTGTCCAGTTTCAGTCAGAATCCTGCTGAATCAAATTCAGTGTGAATCTCCCACCACTGGATTTTGATCATACTTGATGGTAGTTGATCAAATTTATCATGGATTCCACCTTTCATATTTTATCACCCTGGCCTGCCTGTAGTTAAGAATCCTGTTAAGTAGTTTGGCCAGAATTCCCCTACGTTTGATATTACCTCCTAGTAATCCATTGGCTGCACCTCTGCCCCCTGCCCCTTGCCCCTTGCCTTCACCCTTTAGATAGAAGTCTCCACTTGTCCTTGTATTCAGATTTGAGTCTGATCTCTTCATCCACTGCAAAACCCCCATTGAACCTGTCCCTCTTGAATCAGGACATTAACAAGACATTAACAATTGTTCAACTTCTTTGTTTTACAGTTGTGGAGCCTACAACTCAGCATCTGTTTCATCATTGGCTGCCTAGACCTCTCAGGACCCACTCAGGACTTCCAAGCCTTAGTTTTCCCTCCTGGATGACTTATCAGGGATCCATTGGTGAGTCCAACTCAGAGCCAGTGCTCTGGAAGATGGTCCACTAGTCAACAGTAGGTGCAGATTTTGATTCTTCCATTGGTCCATTGGTCCACAGTAGGCACAGATTTTGATTCTTCCAATGAAGTGTACTTCCTGGGTTGGAAGTCATTGCTGGCTCTTTGTTTTGAGTGAGATTCAACAATGAAATTCTGGGGTAGAAATTCTGGTTTTGCTGGATCTATATGAGATCTTTTCATTCTCTTTGCTTAACCCTGCTTCTCCAATGGGAACTTCTCAGTTGCTTGTTATCCTTCTTCTCACATGCTTGCTGAAATTGAAACTTTAATGTCTTCTTTAGCAAACTTAAGACCTCCTCAGGCTGACTCCCTGCGGCGGACGTCCCCCTTCAGATTACCTCCCCCTTTTGCCACCTTTGATCTTCTCTTCAGCAACTTTGCATCCTTTTATGACCCTTCCAAGCCCCTACCTCCTCCACTTCTCCTTCTAGCCATGCTAAACCTTTCCCTTACTACTCTAGTTCCTCAGATCCCTGTAGTTCCTAGAACTTTAGGCTCCCTGCCCCATTAGGTGCTATCAAGGAATCCCGGAACACCCTTGAACAACCACATGATGCTGATAAGGAAAAAGACTAATTAGAAGCAGCCTAGATATTTTATACACTTAATGTTTGGACACACGCAGGCAGGCAGGTACTCACAGTCTTACAAAACTATAGTCCAGAGGCTTCGTAAGATTACATGCATGGGTAAAAAAAAAAAAAAAAAAATCTTCAAAATCTCTTGCATAAATATTGGTAAAAAGTATTCATCCTCATGTTGAGTAGGCAACCTAAATTTCCATCTATTGAAAACACAATTTGGACAAAAGTATGAAATGGAGCAAAAAATGCAAAGCAACTTTTATCTAAGTCTTATGTAACTCAATTCTTAGAGTGTACTCTATTATTATTTTTATGCCTGATTATGGCTAAAATTTAAAAAAACAAAATCTTAGATCTTTATTTGCACCTGTTTGCATGTGGGTACATGCATGGATATTATATATACGATATTTCCCTACCACCATATAATATTACAGAATTCATTTATAAAATCCCTTAAAAGAATTTTATCCTAATTGGATGAGAAAGAAATATATGCTCATATAAATTAAATCTTGCCAAATTCCTACAAGTATAGAAACCAAATTCAAATGTTTTTCCAATTCATATGGGTTGAATATGTCTTGGTAAGTAAGACTAAGATCATTATTGATTTAATAAAATTGGATGTATATTCCAAGCTATCAGCAGTAAATATATGAGCATATGTTTTAATGAATTATTAATCAAAAAAGGCTAAAAGTAGTTAACATGCAAATAACTTGAGATGATAGTTAGCCTTGCCTAATGTTACACCTGGCTAAAAATAAGTTTCCAAAATATTGTTGATAACTTGCAAATTTAGATTTATGCTAAGTAATGGAAATGATCTTCATTTTAATGAATATCTAGTATGATGAATTACTGAATAAACATCATTAAGTTTAAGTTTGCTTTTGGGTTGTTTATATATGATATAGTGAGTCTAAATATATTTGAGTCTTTTAATAGACATGTTATTTTTGCCACACTAAGAATTTGTATTATGAAAAAACATTTGCTTAAAATGTTGTGAGGTTGAAATCATCATGAGATATGTAACAGAAAGCAAATAATGATGGACACTTCCTGATCACTTGCTTCCTAGTTTTCTCAGTTCACAAAAAATTATTTACTAGTTTTCTCTCTAAAAGCAATCTTACAAATGTTTAAATATATGAAAATAAAACGGCTAGAATAATAAGTGAAACAATGGTGAGCAAAACATACAAGGAAAGCAGAATATATTTTTGATAAGAAAAACTTTACAGTATGAAGGCTATGTGAAGAATATGTTTCTGGTAAGAAAAAAAAAATTATTTTATGGTAGAGTGACAGGTTGTTCCAGAATGAAAAAGAGAAGGAAAAAAAAAGTAGTAAAAAGAAAAACCAACCCTGAACAAATATAGAAGGTTGTAGCTTGTCTAAAAACAATTTTGTTGAAACCAGGAATAAGTCTCAAGCCAAACGGACCCTTGGAAGCCCTTCTTATTTCCCTTCCAGATTAAGTCAATTGACCTGGAACTTATCCAGTCAGCAATCCTGTTAGAGGAGTCAAGTCTGCACCTTTGGCCCTTTGCAGAATGGCACAGTGGAAGAGTGTAGGGGGCTTATCCTCAGGATGGGCCCTGCATTCAGCAGCAGGGAGCTGCCACTCTGAGCCCCGCAGGCTAGGCAAACTGGTGGCTAGATCTCTCCTTCCCCCGGGGCGGGCGGGCAGATGCCTACCTCTTGCTCTGGTCACCGTTGGGCGGGTCGCGGGAGTTTAGGAGGTATTTCCCCAGGTCTGCCTGCGTGCAGCAGCAGGGAGCTGTCACTCTGGGCCTGGAGGCCAGGCAAACTGGCGGCTGGATCTCTCCTTCCGGCGGGCTGGCGGATGCCTACCTTGGATAGGTAGAGTTAATATTGTCAAAATGTCCATACTACCAAAGGCATTATACAGATTTAATGCAATTCCAATCAAAATTCCAATGTCATTTTTCAAAGAAATAGAAAAAGCAATCATGAAATTCATCTGGAAAAATAAGAGACCCAGAATAGCCAAAGCAATCCTGAGCAAGAAAAGTGAAGCAGGGGGCATCACCATACTGGACTTTAAATTATACTATAGAGCAATAGTAACTAAAACAGCATGGTATTGGCACCAAAACAGACAGGTGGACCAATGGTACAGAATTGAGGACACAGAGACTAATACATATAATTTCAGTTATCTTATATTAGACAAAGGTGCAAAAAATGTACAGTGGAGAAAGGATAGCCTCTTCAACAAATAGTGCTGGGAAAACTGGAAATCCATATGCAACAAAATGAAATTAAACTTGTATCTCTCACCATGCACAAAACTCAATTCAAAGTGGATCAAGGACCTAGGAATTAGATCTGAGACAATACGCCTAATAGAAAAAGTAAGCTCCAATTTCCAACATGTCGGATTAGGCCCCAAGTTCCTTAATAAGAATCCTGTAGCGCAAGAACTATTACCAAGAATTAATGAATGGGATAGATTTAAGCTAAAAAGCTTCTTCTCAGCAAAAGAAACAATCAGTGAGGTGAATCGAGAGCCAACTAATTGGGAACAAATATTTAATACATGCACATCAGATAGAGCACTAATTTCTAGAATATATAAAGAACTCAAAAAACTTTACACCAAAAAAGAAAATAACCCAATCAATAAATGGGCTAAAGAACTGAAAAGACACTTCTCAGAAGAAGATATACAATCAATCAACAAATACATGAAAAAATGCTCAACCTCTCTGGCAATTAGAGAAATGCAAATAAAAACTACTCTAAGATTTCATTTCACTCCAGTCAGAATGGCAGCTATCAAGAACACAAACAACAATAAATGTTGGAGAGGACGTGGGGAAAAAGGCACACTCATACATTGCTGGTGGGACTGCAAAATGGTGCAACTGCTATGGAAAGCAGTATGGAGATTTCTTGGGAAAATGGGAATGGAACCACCCTATGACCCAGCCATCCCACTCCTGGGTCTGTTCCCCAAAGACTTAAAAACAGCATATTACAGTGACACAGCCACTTCAATGTTTATAGCAGCACAATTCATAATAGCTAGGTTGTGGAACCAACCTAGATGTCCCTCAGTAGATGAGTGGATAAAGAAAATGTGGTATATATACAAAATGGAATTTTACTCAGCAATAAGAGAGAATAAAATAATGGCATTTGCAGGTAAATGGATGAAGTTGGAGAATATAATGCTAAGTGAAATTAGTCAATCTCAAAAATCCAAATACCAAATGTTTTCGCTGATATAAGGAGGTTAGTTCACAGTGTGATTGGATGGGGGTACATATGATTAGAGGAACACTAGAATGGTCAAAGGAAAGGGAGGGCAAGGGAGGGAGCAGGCGGGGAGAAGGGGGGAAAAATGGTGGTTGAATGAGATGGATATCACTATCCTAAATGCATGATTAAAGATCTGAGTGGTACTTATATACTTTGTATACAAGCAGTTGTATGTAAAAAGATGATATACTTGTGCATTATGAATAAATAAATAAATAACAAAAAAAACCCCAATTTTGTGAGTGGTCAAAGTGGATGGGAGTGAATGTGTTTACTTACAAGTTCTTTTTTAAAATAAACTTTGATACAAAGTATACCAATGCAAAAGTAGAATTTGAGTTTTGTCAAAATGGCAAAGTTTTCTTGGATTGTTAATGTGCTCTTATTAAGAAATTGTGAAAAGGGCTTTCTTTAGCTTTTAAATAATAAGTCTCAGAAACAAAGATTCTATGTCTTATCAGAATATTTTCCTGTGCTTTGTGTTCACCTTTATCATGCCTTAATTATGTAAGAGAAATGAAACTTCTCATTTTTATAAGAGGTTGGATTTCTTTTCTTTTTTAATGTTTTTGGCAATTGTGCATTTCCAGATTCAAATTTCAAATCCTAAATGAAATTATCTCATCCTCACACTGATCTTGAGGGTTTCCAGAGGGCCCCTGGAAAATCTCAAAGGATTTGTTCTTTCACCTTGTAAAAAGAGAGAGGGTAAAATAATTTGGTTTATTTGTTGCATTGAATTTCATGAAAAGACATTGTCATAAAGAGTCATATTTAACCTCCTTTAGGGTAGACATTATTAATACAAATATTTAAGAGATTGGAATTCCAAGAAATTTGTTAATCTTCTTGCTCTCTGCAGTATGTCTTAGAATACTGTCATCAGTTAGAATTTGTTATTGTTTTAAAATATGTAACACAGAAATGTCCTAATTCCCTGTCAGTTGTGCCACTTTTATAATGGACTCTCATTAGAATCATTTAAAAGAGGTTTTAGTTTCACAGCCAAGTGAGAAGAGGGTGTAGAGATTTCTCTTATGCCCTTTACTCTCCCACACATGTATAGATAGCTTTCTCCATTATCCACATTCCCTACCAGAGTAGGATATTTATTACAACTGACAAACCCACTGACACCTCATGGTCACTCAGTGTCCATAGTTCCTATTCGAGTCCTTCTTCCTTTTCTTTTTCCATTATTGGGGATTGAACCCAGGGGTGCTCTACCACTGAGCTACATCCCCAGCCCTTTTATTATTTTTATTTTGAGACAGAGTTGCTGAGGCCAACCTTAAACTTGTGATCCTCCAGTCTTAGTGTAGGGTTCCCTCTCTTGGTGTTGTATGTTTTGTGGACTGACACAAACGTAACTACCAACAACCAGCATTGTAGTATCATACAGAGTAGTTTTGCTGTGCTAAAAATCTTCCACACTCTGCTTCTTCATCCCTATCTCCACCCCACCCACTGCCATCCACTGATCTTTTCATTGTCTCCATTATTTTATCCTTTTCAGAATGCCATATAGTTGGGATTATACAGTATGCAGTCTTTTCAGATTACTTTTTTTTTTTTTTTTTTTTTTTTTGGTACCAGGGATTGAACTCAGGGGTACTCAACCACTGAGCTACATCCCTAGCCCTATATTGTATTTTATTTAGAGGCAGGGTCTCACTAAGTTGCTTAGTGCCTTGTCTTTCCTGAGCTGGCTTTGAACTCTTGATCCTCCTGCTTCAGCCTCCAGAGCCAAGCCATTGGGATTACATGCATGAGCCAGTGCACCCAGAAACACAGATACCTTTTTTATTTAGTAATTTGCATTTTCCTGATGACACAGTTGGGCCATGTTTGCATACACTGATTTCCATCTGTATATCTTATTTGGTGGCATGTCTGCTGAGATCCATGGCCCATTTTTCAATTGGTTTGTCCTCACTGTTGAGTTTTAGGTCTTTTGTGTATTTTGAATAACAATTCTTTATAAGATATGTCTTTTGCAAATGTTTCCTCCCAGTCTTTGACTTATTCTCTCATTCTCTTGACATTGTATTTTATAGTACAGAAATTTTTAATTTTGATGAAATGCAACTTTTCAGGTATTTCTCACATGAATCATGCGTTTGATATTGTATCCAAAAGTCATCATACTTAAGATCATATAGGTTTTCTTTGATGCTATTGTCTAGGAGTTTTATAGTTTTGCATTTTAGATATAGGTCCGTGATTCATTTTCAGTTAATTTTTATAAAGAATGTAATATCTGTAACTAAATTGCAGGGTTGTTTTTTTTTTTTTTTGGGGGGGGTGGTGGAGCAAATTGGATGTCTAGTTATTTCAGCATCATTTGTTTAAAATATTTTAAACATTTGTTAAAAGATTTCATTTTTCCATTGTGATGCCTTTGCCAAAGTTGACTATATTTATGTGGGTCTATTTCTGGGCTCTCTATTCTATTTCACTAATCTATTTGCTTGTTCTTTCACCCATGCAGCACTGTCTTGATTGCTGTAGCTTTAAAGTAATTCTTGAAGTTGGGTGGTATCATTATTCAATCTTTGTTGCTCTCTTTCAATGTCATGTTGGCTATTCTGATTTTTTTTAACTCTCCATGTAAACTTTTCAGTTTGTTAATATAGAAAAAGTAACTTTCCAGAATTTTGATTGGAATTTCATCGAATCTATAGGTCAAGTTGAGAAGAACTGACATCTTGACAATATTGAGTCTTCCTATCTGTGAACATGGAATATATCTCCCTTTATTATTTCTTTCTTGATTTATTTCATTGGAGTTTTGCGATTTTCCTCATATAGATTCTACTAGATTTATGCATAAGTACTTCATTTATTGGGTGCTGATGTAAATAGTTCTATATTATTAATTTCAAGTTGTACTTGTTTATTGTTATATAAGAGAATGACTTTTGTATATTAGCCATTTAATCTTCAACTTTGCCATAATTGCTTATTTGTTACTGGACCTATAGTTGTTGTTGATTCTTTTGGATATTTTACATAGTTAATCATGTCATCTTTGAACAAAGACAGCTCTATTACTCCCTTCCAAATCTGGATACCTTTTATTTCCTTTTCTTGTCTTACTGCATTAGCTAGGACTTCTAGTATGATGTTAAAAAGTGGTGGTGAGACAAGACATCCTTTGTTCAGATCTTACTAAGAAAGTTTCTAATTTCTCACCATTTAATAAAATGTTTTTTTCTTTAATGTTTTCTTTCTTTACTAAGAAAATTTCTAATTTCTCACCATTTAATAAAATGTTTTTTCATCAAGTTGACAATTCACCTCTATTCCTAATTTACTGAGCTTTTTATTTTTTTTAAGCATACCGGGATGTTAGCTTTTGTCAAATGCTTTTTAAATTGATATGATCATGTGATGTTTGTTTTCTAGCCTATTTATAGTATATTGATAGAACATTAATTCATTTTTAATATTAAGCCTTGTATATCTGTTAAATCCCACTTGTCATGGTGCATGATTATTTTTATACATTGTTTAATTCAATTTGATAATTTTTAAAAGGATTTTTCCATCTATGTTCAAGAGAGAAATTGTTCTTTCTTGCACTGTATTTCTCTGGCTTTGGCAACATTTGCTGCTCTGATAGAATGAATTAATAAGTATTTTCTTTGCTTTTAGCTTCTCAAAGAGATTTTAGAGAATTTATTTAATTTCTTCCTCAAATATTTGTTCTAATTCACCAGTGAATCCATCTTGTCCTAGTGCTTTCCATTTGGGAAGGTTACTAATTATTGATTTACTTTCTTTAATAAATATAAGCCTATTATGATTGTTTATTCTCATGTGAATTTTATCAGATTGTCTTTCAAAAATTGATCTGTTTCATCTAGGTTATTGAATTTGTGGGCATGAAGTTGTTCATCAGGTTCTTTCATTATTCAGTTAATGTCTATGGGTTATGTATTGATGTCCTCTTTTTCTTTTTCAATTCTTTTTTTTTCTTCAAATTTATTTTTTATTCTAAGTTGTTATAAATGACAGCATAATGCATTACATTTCATATTACACATATAGAGCACATTTTTACATATCTCTGGTTGTATGCAAAGTACATTCACACCATTTGTGACTTCATACATGCACATAGGGTAATGATATCCATCTCATTCTACCATCTTTTTCTTTTTTCTTCACCCTTTTGCCCCCTCCCTTCCTCTCCCTCCCCATTGGCCATTCTACTGTTCCTCTAATCCTCTTATGCTCCCCATCCCAACCCTATGTGAATTGGCCTCCTTATAGCAGAGAAAACATTTGGCATTTGGGTTTTTGGGATTGGCTAACTTCACTTAGCATTATATTCTCTAACTCCATCCATTTACCTGCGAATGCCATGATTTTATTCTCTCTTATTACTGAGTAATACTCCATTGTGTGTATATACCACATTTTCTTTATCCATTTATCTACTGAAGGGCATCTAGGTTGGTCCCACAGTTTAGCTATTGTGAATTGTGCTGCTGTGGCTGTGTCCCTGTAGTATGCTGTTTTTAAGTCCTTTGGGTAAAGACCAAGGAGTGGGATAGCTGGGTCATAAGGTGGTTCCATTCCCAGTTTTCCAAGGTATCTCCATACTGCTTTCCATATTGGTTGCACCATTTTGCAGTCCCACCAACAATGTATGAGTGTGCCTTTTTCTCCACATCCTCTCCAACATTTATTGTTTTTTGTGTTCTTAATAGCTGCCATTCTGACGGGTGTGAGATGAAATCTTAGAGTGGTTGTGATTTGCATTTCTCTAATTGCCAGAGATGTTGAACATTTTTTCATGAATTTGTTGGTTGATTGTATATCTTCTTCTGAGAAGTGTCTTTTCATTTCCTTGGCCCATTTATTGATTGGGTTATTTTTTTTTTTTTTTTTTTGGTGTTAAGATTTTTGAGTTCTTTATATATTCTAGAGATTTGGATTCTCTTTTTTTCCTTAGTCTATCTCTTTATTATCTTTTCAAACTCAGTGACATGAGTTTTTTATTTCATTGATTTCCTATATTTATTTCTTGTTTCTAATTTCATTGATTTATGTTCTAATTGAAATTCCTTTTTCTTTCTGTTTGGATATAATTTGCTTTCTATAGTTGCCTAAGTTAAAACTAAATCTTTCTTTGTTTTTAATGTGCGAAATATTATAAATGTCTGTCTCAGCCTTGCATTCCACTGACTTTGATGTTTTATTTTTATTAATTTCAAAATATTAAACTTTTTTGTATATGTTATATAGAAATGTGTTGTTTAACTTCTGTGTATTTTATGATTTTCCAATTATCTTCCTATTACTGATTTCTAGTTTAATTTCATTGTGGCTTGAGAGTAGACATATGATTTCTATTCTTTTAAGTTTATGAAATATGTTTTATGGTCCCAAATATGATCTATGTTGCTGGTTGTTCCTTGTGAGTTTAAGAATAATATGTATTCTGCTGTTGTTGTATGAAGTAGTTTATAGACTTCTTATATCCAGTTCATTGATGATGATGTTGGGTTCAACTGATTTATTTTGCCTTTTATATCTGTCTATTTCTGAGAAAGAGATGCTAAAGACTAACTATAATAGTGATTTCTTCTATTTTTCCTTGCATTTATATCATGTTTTGCCTTTTATTCCTATTTTTGTCTTCCACTTTTCCTACATTTTGTTGTTTTAATAGAGCATTGTTTTAATTCCATTTTCTCTCCTTTCTAAGCACATTAGTTATATTTTTTATATTAATATTTTTGTGTGTGTGTGTGTTTGATTACCTTAGAGTTTGCAATGCACTTTTATAACTAGCCCAAGCCTACTTCTAACTAACATTTTATGAGTTCATGGGTAATGTTGGTATCTTACAAGAGAATAATTCTAATTCTTTCCTCTTATCCCTGTATCATTGCTGCCATTCATTCTTCTTATATGTAAACCTACATAAGTATATATACGTGTATATATGTGTGTATATATATAGATTAATTATATATGTAATATGTAGAAATGCACATGATATATTCATTGTTAATATTATTGTGAGAAAACTTATCTGTTATATCAATTAAGGATAAAGAAAATAAGATTTTATTTTCACTTATTTCTTCTTCCATGCTCTTTCCTTCTTTATGTAGATCTGTTTCTGATCTATATTTTATCCCTTTTATCTAAAGTACTTCTTTTAACATTTCTTGCAGGACAAGAATACAGGCAAGAAAATTCCTTAGTTTGGGAAAATCTTTATTTTTCTTTCACTTTCAAAAAATTTGATACAGTACAGAATTGAAGGCTTTTTTTTTTTTTTTTTTTTTTAATGCTCAGTACTTTAAATCACTGTACTTTCTCCTCAAATGTCAATGTTATTTTTTCTCCTTCATAAGTAAGATATTTTCCTCTGGTTTATTTCAGTAATTTATCTTCAATTTTCTGTAGTTTAAAAATATTTCTCAGTGTACTTTTGCTTTTGTTTTAATTTAGCCAGCTTGATGTTGTCCAAGATTCCTCAATCTGTGGTTTGGTGTCTGATATTGACTTGAGTAAATTCCCAGTTATTTTTGTTTCAAATATTGTATTTATTTCTCTTCTTCTTCTCCTGGTATTGATATTACACATATGTTAACTTTTGCTGAAGCTATATCACAGTTTAGGTATTATGCCCCCTGCTATTTCAATCTTTGTTCTCTTGATTTTCAGTGTTGGAGGTTTCTAAGCCCAAAGATTCTTTTCTCAGTCATGCCCAGTACACTAATCCCATCAAAGGCATTTTTCATTTCTTTCACAGTATTTTTGATCTCTCAAATTTCTTTTTGGTTGATTTTTATAATTTCTTTCCCTGATTACATTGTCTATCTATTCTTGCATGTTATCTACTTTATCCTTTAGATTCCTCAGCATATTAATCATAGTTATTTTTAATTCTTGATCTTGGATAAGTCCTACTTCACCCATCTTTGATTCTGATACTTGCTCTGTCAATTTATACATGAATGTTTTGCCTTTTAGTATGCCTTGCTATTCTTTTCTTGCTACTGGACATGATAAACTTGGTAAAAGAAATCACTATAAATAAATCACTATAAATAGGCCTTAGTAATGTGGTGGCAGGATATGGGGATAGGAGATACATTCAATAACCTTATGATTAGGTTTCAGTCTTTAAAGAACCTATGCTCTGAATTGTGAACTTCACAAATTCTTCTTAGACCCTTCCCTACTAAGGTGGGATAAGATGGGCTAGGTATTTTCTTTTCACCTTGTAGAAGGCTAGAGTTGGATAAAGTTTTTCTTTTTAATGACTTTTTGTTTGAAAATTTGCTTTTTTAAAAGGTTCCGTTTTTTTAGATAGAACATTCTTTTCTTTTTCTCTTAAGCTATTTATAACACACAAAATTTAACATATTATACTTTTGTAAACAAACTGAAACATTTGTTTTCCTCCCATTCTGATCCTTCCAAACATTCAGAAACCCTTACTGAGTATTCTTCAGTAACAGTTATTTGCACAATTTCAATAAGAGTATGTTCTACTTGCAGTAGGACATAACTAGAAACACTGAGTATATCACCCAGGCTTTGCCTGGATTGTCATATTTGAGGATAATACTGATAGATCCATATACTGTTAGACAATGTTGAAGAACTGAGTTCAACTTATGAAACAATTGCTTATAAAATTCTTGGAAAAATTGGACTGTTATCTGACTTGTAGAGTTCCCAGCCTTCTAGTTGAGTAAGAAAGATTACTTCCTGGCTAGCCAAGGAAACAGGGTTGTTTGGAGAACTTGAAGAGAGAAATTTACTCAAATCTATATTTATGCTGCTGAAATATGATGAGTTTTTGGGTTGGTTTCTCAGTCTTGATAAGCTTTTGCAAGTCTAGTCTGGGATTCCTTATTAAAAGTTCTAGAAAAGTAGACATAGAAAGGGCCTATCTGGTCAGTTGCTATTCTTGTATTTATATAAATAATCAGGCCAAGTTTAGTGAGACTATACTTATGAAAATATTTTTGTTTTGATTATCTTTTATCAAAATGCACTGAGTGAGAGACATTTTATGTTAACATCGAAATCTATAATCCATCCTTATAAGTGTTCATTATCTTTGAGCTATTTCTCACCTTTTAGTAAAACCATTTTCTACTTTATTTTCTATCTATAAACTGAATTAGATTAATTCTTCTAGCATCTGGCCACAACTTTCCAAACTGACATTGCAATTTTTCTTTTACCCACCTGGCATGGTGCCATTAATAACTAAAACCTGACTTATTTGGTCCTTATTTGAACTATCTAAAGAAGCTCTGTGGACTGTAGTTGGGCGCTTTTATTCTCTGCCACAAAAATAACCATGACTGTGACATTGATATCCATGTCATAACCAAAGACATTCAAATTTCCAACCAGGAAACTTATCAAATTGCTACTGAAATTCTCACCCAACCATATAAAGATAATTCAAGCCTTATTTCTAGAAATCTTCTTGACTGCTGCCCTACTACCACGTCTCAACAAATGATCCAGCTAGTCCTTAATGAATAAAGGTGACCAAATAAGAAATGGGTTTATATTTTTCAAAGGAAAGAAGAATGTCTCTTTTTTCTTTGAATAAGAGATGGGATTGACAGAATCCTTGACTAAACTTGGGTTAGGCTCCTCCTCTTTCTGGCAAGTCTCCAACACTGGGCTCTGTTCTTGGCCCACTTAGTCCAGTTTTACCAAGAATTCTGCTGAGCCAATTCATTGAAGACCCTCACACTTGGTATCTACTCACACTTGATGGTGTCTGATCAAATGCACCCCCTTTCCCACCTGTATATCTTGCTACTCTGACCTGCCTTCATTAAGAATCCCGTCTAGTGGCTTTCTCAGAATCCCCCAGGCCTTGATATTTCCTCTTAATAATCTGCAGATCACCTACCCTGCTTCTTGGCTGTAAATCTCTACTTATTTTCATTGTATGTGGAATTGAGCCTGTTCTCTCGTTCTTCTTGCAAAATCCACATTTCAGTATTCAATTTGAATATAGTCTTCCTTCTTGTCTGTAACAATTGCCATGAAAAGTTTTTCCTTCACAGGGATGACTTTCTGCCTTCCAAATATACTGGGGTGCAGGTTCTATCCCTGAAGCTCCACCAGGGTGAGGTTGCACCCTCAGGGTTATTCCAGTTAGAAATTCTGCCTCTAAGGTTTCACTGGGTGGGGGTCATACGTGTTAGAATTTAGGCAAAGTTTCTTACACAGGGAATGCCATTTTAATAAAAGGGAAGTTTATTAGGGGCCACGCGTGGAAGGGGGAGAAAAAGGGAAAATAGGGGACAGATGGGAACCAGGGCAAGCATGAACAGAGAGCAATTTTAGTCCGGGGCTGGCTTAAGTAGAGTGGGGGTCAGAAAACCCCCTGGAGTGAGTCCTTGCCCTATAGGCTACCAGAGGTCAGGAGGTGATGGCCAGGGCACCTGCTGGCCAGGTTTGCTGGCCATGCTGAGGATCTTGGGAAATGTAGTTTTTCACAAAGTACCTGGGGAGGTGTGGCCTTCTGCCTGGGAGGCACAGCCTCCTGTCTGGAATCCAACAATACGCCCAAGGCTCCTAATTTCTCTGCCCCTACAATTTAGGGTAGAGGCAATCTGACATGTTGGAAACTAGGTAATGGAGCCCCTTCAAAATAGAGGAGGCAGTCCTCTTTCTCTGAATTGCCTTCAGCTTCGTTTTTCCTTGCTTTGAAGAACAGTATACATTTGCAACTGAAGGGCTCTATGGTTTTGCCTTATAAATTCTTAGACATCTGATCATTTTTTCTTCACTATGTCCTGTCTCTAATCCTCTTCAGTTCAAACTGGCAGCAATCTTGCTGGAGTGGCTGATTGTGATTTACACCCACATTAATATCCAGATTAAATGGCCATTCAGCTATACCCTTAGTGTACTCATTGAACATTCTTTTTCATTTTTAGATTAGGTTTAGCATTTTCTAAATAAGTTCTGGTTCCTTTTTTGCTTAGCATTTTATCTTCATTTCATTTCTTTCTTCCCCCCACCCTTTAACATTTTGTTGTAAGTTACCAGGAGAAACCAAGCTATTCCTTAACACTTTGCTTAGAAATCTCTTTAGCTAAATATCCAGTTTTATTGTTCACAATTTTGCCTTACACAGAACCTTAGGGCATGAACTCAATTCAGCCAAGTCCTTTGCTATTTATAACAAGGATCACCTTTCCCCAGTTTCCAATCTCATGTTTCTGATTTTCATCTGAGACCTCATCAGAATGGCCTTTCCCATCTATATTTCTACCAACATTCTCTTTATGATTATTAATATGGTCTCTGATAAAGGATTTTTCCCAGGCTCTTTCTTCTGAACCTTCACCAAAATTGCCTTTTAAAAATTCCTTCATGCCAGTTTGGATTTTTTTGATCATACCCATCAAAATTCACTCAATCTGTGCTTCCCACCCAGCTGCAAGACCACTTCCACATTTTTAGGTACTTGTCACAGCAACACCCTAACTTCTTAGTACTAAATTCTTTCTGAATTCAGGCTGCTATAACAAATTATCATAGACTGGATGGCTTAAAGAGCAAACATTTATTTCTCATGGTTCTGGAGGCTGAAAGTCTGAGATCACAGTGCCTGAATAGGGCCTTCTTCCTATTGTACTCTGACATGAGATTTCCATGGTGAGTGCATGCGGAGAGTGATCTCATGTTCATCTTCTTCTTATAAGGACATTGATTCCATTATGGAGACTCCACCTCATGACCTTATCTTACTCTACCTTCCAATAGTTCCATCTCCATATACCAGCACATGAAGATTAGGGCTTTAACATAAAAATTTTGGGGGATGTGAACATCTGGCTCATTACAGTTTCTTTCCTAACAGGATATCTAGACTTTTGCTGTTATGTTCCATATCTGTCTTGTCATAATTTATTTTGTCTTATGCATAGACAGCAACAAACACACCAAAAAAACAGGGTTTGTTTTGTTCAGAGTAAGGTTTATATATTTATTACTAAGAACTTTGCCAGTTTCTTTCTTCCTTTGTCTTATGTCAACTATGTGTGACAGCCAGAAAATAAGAAATGAGCATTTCTTGTTTTATCAAGTAAGGACATCAAAAGGAAAATCAACCATTAACTAATAGCACACTTCATCATATTTTTTTTTTTTTTTTTACCAAAAATGATGGATAGACTAAGATTGAAGAATGTGTTCTTCTAATCATTCTTTCAAACCTTATCAAAACACCATACACCACACATATAAATTCATGTACCTTTGATTTTTTCCCCCCACTTACTGTGGGCCTGGGAAGCTTCAACATGAATCAACAGTAGGAAAAACTATTCTGTTTGGAATTGTCTACTCCATCATAATTTCTTTACCATGGTCTTGCTTAAGATAGCTGACTTTGTTTCAGCCTGTTTTGAAAATGTCATATTTGGGGGAAAACCCAAAATAGAAACTTAGTCTTATTTAGTACCATTAACCCTTATTTATTAATACAGTGCCTGGCACCTAGAACAAACTAAAAATTTTTTTTATTGAATAAATTATTGAAGGAAGGGTTTGTCCATTTTCTTTTTCCTAACTTTGCCTGTTTTGCCACATGGTGACATAGTTCTCTGATTAACCTGTGGTTTCCCTCTGTGACCATTTCAATATTTGCAAAGTATGTAAGAAGTGAATTTCTCCTAGTGTTGAGAGCCAGGCTGTTGTGCTAATACATTCTTCTGTCTGATCCCAGCCTTGCTGTAGGTAAATATCCACACTATACCACTACCTCTGCTTGGCTCACATCCAGATTTGGGCTCCAAATTTGGCAGCTATTCTGCGTCTTGTTTATTTATATTTTGTCCCAGATGACTCAAGTTTCAAAATGAATAATCCATTAGAGTAATGGATATGAGCAAATTGCATGATATGGATAAATGCTAAGCTATCTTCTCACTATGTATCCATAGAGAAGAAAATTATAAATCATGCCATCATGTTGCTCTTATTTAAATGTTTAATTACTCAGCTTTTACAAATGATTTAGCATTTAGTTATTTTTCAGATTTTCTTCCTTAGTTAATAATGATGGCAAATTGCTCTAAAATGTTTTAGCCTAGTTTTTATCTTGCTCACATTTTTTGATTTAACTTTAAGGGAGTTCAAAGTACCTAGTAGGTTGTGATATCTCAGGGAAGAAGCAAAAACAAACAAAACCCATTGAAATATAAAGTTGTCAACCTGAAGGAAACCAGAGGATATTGAGTTCAGTGGTCCCCAAGTTCCTGTGTATTGACAACAGCCTCCTCTGAGGATTACTAAAGGCCAGCCTGATTAGGTAATTGCTAACCTTGATCAACATACCATTGTAAAGATGAGGAAACTTAGTCACAGAAAGGTAAATGGCCTCCTGTTGGCCAACTTTATAGAGCTTGTTGGGAGAAGAATGGAATATTTTTGACTAAACACAATGGTGAAACACCCTGTACTTGGGCTTCTGTCAAGAAGCATCATTTTCTACTCCTGGTGTTTTAGTCAGCTTTCTTGCTGCCATGACTAAAAGACCTGACTGGAACAATTGTAGAGGAGGAAACGTTTATTTGGGGGCTCATGGTTTCAGAGGTCTCAGTCCACAAAAGGCTGGCTCCATTCCTCGGGGCTCAAGGTGAGGCAGAACATCCTGGTGGAAGACTGTATTTGGGGAAAGCACCTCACATGATGATCAAAAAGCATAGAGAGAGGTCTCCATTTGCCAGATACAAATATATACCCCAAAGCCACACCCCAGTGCCTATCTTCTACAGCCACACCCCACCTGCCTTCAGTTACCACTCAGTTAATCCATCAAAGGATTAATTTACTGATTGGGTTAAGGCTTTCATAACCCAATCATTTCTTCTCTAATCCTTCTTACATGAGTTTTGGGGGAACACCTAAGATCCAAACCATAACACCTGATCTCTCCCCCTGCTCTCCTTACATGTTCCATCTATTATCTGATTGGTAAATTGAGAACAGGAGTTGTGTAGGTTCAGGCTGGTCCTGTCCTTCTTGCTTTTGTTCTGTGTGGGAACTTCCCACCTGCAGGGAGCCGGTTATCTGATATGTGCCTCTCTGCTATAGAGTTATCCGGGCACCCCCAATGCATAGACCTGTAGTTTTAGAACTGCTTGTGCAGAGCTGTTACATTGGGGGTTTGATTTTAGGCAGCCTAATTTTAGTTCACACCTGAGCCATGTTCTGCAATAGCTTTGTCAAAAGTAAATCTGGCATTTTGATTTTCATCTTTTCTACTTGCTGGCACTCTAGATTTTGAACATGGTCAAGGAAGAATACTGTCGATTGGATTTCCACAAACCCTGAGATAAACCAGTTATCTTATGGAAGGACAGTAAAACTCTGCATGTTGACTAATGATAGAAAACCCAGAAACAGTTCTCCAAAAGCCAGCATCAGAAATCAGAGACAGGTGTGGCTGTCCCCCCCACTCCCCCACCCCACCCCATTTCTTTGCCTTTGGGCAACTGCATGGGTCACCAGTATGCTAGAAGAGATTCTTGTTTTGAAAGCCCAGGACTCACCAAATCCTTAACTACCAAAGAATGCTGTAACATGCAATCAAAAGGTCAGTTCAAAGTGGGTATTGAAAAAAAAAAAATTTTAAAGCAGTTCTTTCTGTCTTGGGTTTGCTCTTGTCTCAAGCTGAGAGTTGCTATGGATTTCATTTCCTTCAATTGTAACCCTTGCCCAATGGATCTTATAGAGAATGTTGCTCACATGCCCCACACAGTTTGTCCACAGCGATACTGAACTCTGCCTAGTTAACATGTTATTCAATTATTGATGCCACACAACCTCTTATACCTTTCTTGTTAAAAAAAATCAATCAGACAAACTATAAAGTAGACTTATTTTAAATAAAAATTCTAGTAAGTGAATCAGAATTGGAAAAAGGTAAAACATCATGTCTGCCAGTTAGGTAGATTTAGAGCTATTTCTCATTAAGAGGCTCCTCCAATTGTCTTTAAAAAATTTTCCATCTCTAACAATTAAGTATTTCACTTATTCTTGTTATTTTCTGTGATTAAGGAAGCAATATATGTGCACTGAAGAAAAATTTGAAAACATGCATCAGCATAAAGCAAAACGATCAGTAATCCCACCATCCAGAAATAATCACTGGTTACATCTTGATGCATTTGTCTAGACTTCTTGCCATGTATTTACATACTCACTTTGAAGGGCTTATTCCATACAGACTGTTTTGTAGCCTGCTTTTTTTCTGTGACCTAATTTTAATGTTTATCCTGATAGACAACCTCAAGCACATTTCCCTGTATCAAGATACAGCTGGAAGTAGGCAGCTGCAGAATTAATGTTTCTTGAAAGAGGCTCAGCCGCTGGTGTTTAAGGAAGCCCACTCATAGTGTGCGGTGACAGGAAAGCTAAGCCTCTGGATCAGAATCACCGAAGCAAATACCAATTTGGACAAGATAGATAAAGGGATGTTATTAGGCGGCTGCCCTCTTAAAGATAATTAAATCTTTCCAGAGGTTAATCTGGCCAACCAATATAATAACTGGAGATGGAAAACTTTTCTTTCATTGTTACTGAATAGCTGTCAAACACAGTGATGAGGAGGAGGAGAAAGTGAGTGATACTGGAGTTTGCGGATCTGTGTGGTAAGTTTCAGTGACAGTGTTGGCATTATCCTGGAACTCCTGCTTCAGCAAGTGAGATCTCTCAGTGCACACCCATTGCTTGCTTCCGCCAGGCCTGGTGGCCAGCATGGCTGTGGCATAAGGTGAAAGTGCAGAGGTTTGGCTGCTTCAGAACTCAGCCTAAATAGCAATCACATTAAAGTTACAAATACTGCCATGGTCTAACTGATTGTATATTGCCCAAATTCATATGTCCAAACCTAACCTCTAATCCAATATTATTTATGGGGAGGGATCAGGAGGAGGTGATTAGTTCATGTCAGAGGAGACTTCATGAATGGGATTAGTGCCTGTGTTGGTCTGTTTCCTTTTGCTATAACAAAATACCTAAGGCACGTAAGGAATCTGTTATGGTTTAGATATCAGGTGTCCCCCAAAAGCTCATGTGTGAAACAATGCAAGAAAGTTCAGAGTTGAAATGATTGGGTTAGGAGAGCTTTGACCAAATCAGTGCATTAATTCCCTGAGAGGGATTAACTGGGTGGTAACTGAAGGCAGGTAGGGTGTAGCTAGAGGAGGTGGGTCATTGGGGGTGTGCCTTTGGGGTATATTTTTGTCCCTGGAGAGTGGAGGGCTCTTTTATTCTATCTCTGCTTCCTGGTGCTTTGTCTTGAGCCACTTTCTTCTGCCATGATGTTCTGTCGTAACTTGGGACCCCAAAGAATGGTGTAGGCCATCTATGGATTAAGATCTCTGAAACCATGAGCCCCCAAGTAAACTTTTCCTCCTCTAATTGTTCTTTTCAGATCTTTTGGTCACAGCAGTGGAAAAAAAAAAAAAAAAAACTGACTAAAACAGAAGCTTATTTGGTTCACCATTCTGGTGACTGGAGGGTCCAAAATGTGTGGTGCTGGTACCCCAGCTAGAGTGTTCAGACTGCATCACAACATGGCAAAGAAGAAGAAAGGGAACCAGCCACACGAAGAAAGGGAACCAGCCACACGAAGAAGGGGCCAAGGCCAAGTGGTGGCCTCACTCTGAGGAGAGAACTAGTCCAGTCAGATGAGACTTGATTCACTCCTGTGAGGAAGCATTCATCTCCCCTTTATGAGGTTGTAGCCCTCTTGACCTACTGGGCTTCCATTGGGCTCACTGAAAGGAATGTGACAAAGTGGGAGACTGGCAAGACTGGCAAGTGAGAAATGAAAGATGGAGACCAGGCAGAGATACACACAAGAGTTTGTCAGAGCTGACAAATAAAGGCGTCTCTCTCCGTAGATGGAGAGAGGCAAAACAGGCTTGGGTTCCACAACTTTTATAGGGTAGGCTCAGGAATCAGAGCTGGGTGGGTTCTAATTCAGGCAGTTAAGGATGAGGGAGTGGTGATCCTTTTTCAGAAACGCCCTTGGGCGGGAAAGCGAAACTTTTACTTCAAAATTGCGGCTGTCCCTTAAGATGGCTGCCCAGATGCTAAGCAAGGACCTTACACTCTGGGCACCTCAGTGTTGTCACACTGGGGACTAAGCTTTCAGCTCATGAAACTCTGGGCACCAAACCATATCCAAACAATAGCATTGCCCTTCTAAAAGAGACCCAAGAGAGCTTGTTTGCCCCTCCCTCAAGAGAGGGTACCATAGATGAGGAAGCAGGCCCTTACCAGACTCCAGCCAAGTCCTTGATCTTGAGCTTCTTAGCCTCCAGAACTGTGGGAAATAAAGTTCTGTTGTTTATAATTACCCAGACTTGGATATTTTGCTATAGTGGCCTGAATGGACGAGATAAATATGCAACACAATTCAAGGTAAGAGGTATTTTCATGAATGGTCTTTGGTGGTTTCCTTCTCCTTAAGCTACCAATATAATAAAAGGAAGAACACACAATGGTTTTGTGGAAACAATATCAGTTATACTTTTCCTGACTCATGACGGGTGAATAGAAAAAAGCAACTAGAAGTTTGGCTAAAATTAATTTTATTCTTTAAAATAAAAGATTTAAAAATGTTACTTTGTATTACACCAAGAAAGAAATGCAGACAATTTAAATTGATATTTTAGCTATAATTATAATATGTGTATATAGTAAAAATTCAACTGTGTGGGAGGGCATAAAATATAATTTTTCTTCCCTTTCCTTACTGATCATCTGTCATACCTTCTACTTTTGTTTCTCATGAATCTGAAAGAAAAAAACTATACTATTTGCATCTTTTTTTAAAGCTTTGGTAATACCACATTAGGTGGTTCCATTTAACTCTTATTAGTATAATCTTATCAAATATTGCCTCATATTAAGTGTACTTTTTGGGGAGTGCAAATTGGATACACCTCCTCCTCCTCCTCACTCTGCCTCCCCTCACTACTTTTTAGAAAATTTTTTTAGTTGTCAATGGACCTTTATTATTTAATTTATTTATATGTGGTGCTGAGAATTGAACTCAGTGCCTCACATATGCTAGACAAGTGCTCTACCACTGAGCCACAAACCCAGCTTGTCTCCTCACTACCTTTTTTTAAAAAAATATTTATTTATTTACTTTAGTTGTACACAATGCAATGCATTTATGTTTACGTGGTGCTGAGGATCAAACCCCGGGCCGTGCACGTGCGAGGCGAGCGCTCTGCCGCTGAGCCACAATCCCAGCCCCTCCTCACTACCTTTTAACATGGTCTGTGCTTCTGCTTTATGATAGCATCTTGGGCAAATCCTATAGGTTTGGTCTTTTGGGTTGTAAGAACAGTTTTCAGAGTCAAGATTTGCTTTCATGTGTTAAAATTCCTCCTACATCTAGGTAAAAATTTGGGCTTTGCATCCAATTCATAGCTGCTTTTCCTACTTCCCACCTTGGGCTCTGCCCACGGCTAGGACCCTAAAGAGGCAGAGGGTATGATCTCATCTTCAGTTTTCTTATTTCCTCTCCTTATGAGGAGAGAGGAATTGGATGAATGGAAAAATATTTTTACTCATCTGATTTTTACCATCAAGTTTCTCTCTTTGCTGATATTGGCTGGAGGAAGCCCTCGTGTCAGGTGTCTGAATGCTGATTAATTGGAGATGCATGTGTGAGCATCTCACAACAGAGTTCCCTGATGAATATTCTGCTTGGATTGCTTGTGTTCGTTGTCCCTTACTCTATCTTGCCTCTCCTGCTCTGCATAGTAACTCTTTTCTAGGGTTTAGCTTTCTCCCTCTCTCTTAACAGTATTCAATACTTGTCTTAGTTCTTTTAGTTACTCTTGATGAGGTGGTGGTCTCTGCAAAATTTTATTAGTTCTGCAGAAATGTGTTCTACAGCTCTTTAGAATATTTTTGCTAGTACCTTCAATATTGGGTCTTTAGCAAAATTCTTAGACCATAAGACAAGGGCCATTCAAGTATCAAGTTTAATATTCTTTGATGTCAGATAAACCCGAGTTTCTGTCTAAGCTCTCCCACATACCAGCTTGGGCAAGTTATTTCCTCTCTCCAAGGCTTTGTTTTCTCATTCGTTGAAATAGGAATAATAATTCATAGGGCTGCCATGGGGGTTGCAACACAGTGCCTGATACAATGTGGTTAACATTGTGATTGTAATGAAAAAACTTTGATGGGAATTGCCAAGATTAACAAAATGTCATCAAGTTGATATGGATATAGCTCAGTTGGTAGAATGCTTGCCTCATGTGCACAAGGCTCTAGGTTCATTCCCCAGCACCACCAAAAAAAAAAAAAAAAAAAAAAAAAAAAAAAAAAAGAACATGTGTTTATGTGTTCTGGGCATGGGGGTGAACAGCCATAATACCAGCTGCTTGGGAGACTGAGGCAGGAGGATTGCAAGTTTGAGATCAGCTTGGCCAATTTAATGAAACCCTAAATCAAAATTAAAAAATTAAAAGGGTTGGGAATGTAGCTCAGTGGTAAAGTGCCCCTGGGTTCAATGCCAGTACCATAAATAAATAAATATAAAAAAAGAATATGTTTGGACAAAAATAGAGAAAGCAATGATATCAGATCTCACAGGAACTGAACTCTAGGGAATTCTCTAGGTTCCTTTGCCAGCAGGTGATATTAAGAGGAAATAACACAATTTTTCTTCTAGGAGTGAGGGAGCAGCTTATAAAACAGAGTATGGTTTTCTTTTTAATTGTTGCTGTTATGTAATGCAAACCTTTAAAGTTGGAGTGAATGACTGGTCTTAGGCTGTGATAAAAATGGTTTTCGTATGTATTTGTATAAGGGAAACAATGTGATCGAATTTTATGTGAAAGACAAGAAAATAGAGGGTTAGCAATAATTCAGACAGCAGGGAGTCTTCTTTGCTCAGATTTCACACAGTGTCTTAGGACCACGCTTTGAATGTTCAGCTGGAGATGACTTCATTGCCAGCTCTAATCCCAAGCATCTATCTTTATTCTAAGAGGTCTTCCTGTTCGAAAAGCAAAGGAAATCCTGCTACCTCTGGAAAAAAACACTCGAACAGACTATAAGCAGAGTTATTAACTCTTCAGTTTATCTTCCAGAAGATGAAAACACTGTTCAAGTGGACATTGAAAGTGCTCATCTGCCATGTGCATGAAAGATTAGAGAACACTCTGCAAGTAGCAGTTAGAACAAAAGAAAGACTAAAAGAGATTATCCTCAATAAAGCTTTCCTTGATCCCACCTTTCCTCCCCCTCCCCCAGAGGTACCTCTCCTGCTTCTGAGATTTGCAGTAATTTGTCCTCCTCTCAAGGTACTTAATTACAGTCCATCTAGCATATTTATTTGGCCCTTTTCTAGGCCCTTGAAGGCGGGTATTTGTCTTATTTGTTGTTGTCATTGTTGTTGTTGTAACCCGTATGTGGTCCGGGTTTCACCAGCGCAGGAAAAAAAGTCAGAGTTTTGTTTTCCCACAGTGCAAAACTTTGTGTTTTATTCTCTTGTGTCTATAACAAAATTGAAACTCAGTGAGTTAAATTATTCTGTGCAGCTTTAGAAAGAAACGTATTAGAAAGGAAAGAACAGCCTTAATAGTAAAACTGAAAACATTATAGCTGAAGTCTTCTTGATAGCTGAGTGACATTTTGCTTTTGAAAGAAGTGACTGTGTCTAGAGGTAAGATTCTACTACAAGGGCCACTTTTCTCGGCTGGATTTTAGGGGGAGTGCCTGTCCTTTGCATCCACAAGAATGGCTTCAAATCCAAGCATTCCAGCATCCCTACCTTTATTCATCCCATGCACAGTTTTGGAGCATTCACAATGTGTGATCTTTCGGTCCATTCCTCTCCATCCCTCAGCGGACACACTGTACCCTGGCATTAATCTTTGCACAAAGGGAGGTATGGATCCTACTTTTCTTCCTCTCAGCATCTACCCTCCATGACTGATAAGCCATCATGGAGTAGATGTGGTAAATTCTTTGTCAGTGAGCTGGGGTCTGGCTGTTATGTGCAATGTGTGTCAGCTATTCAGTTCCTTAAAGGGATGATATGAAGCCCTGCAAGATGTGCTCCTGCCTGTAGGTTCAAGGTGGTCATGTCTCTGCCATCAGGCATGTGTGTTATTGTCTGTCTATATCATTCCATTTGGTTTTCAACTTCTTGAAGATCATTCTCTTTTTTCAAATTATATTTTTATGTTAATGCTCAGAAAAAATGGACATTTGGGGGACATAGAGTTCTGTGAATATTAAAATGTGTAGATTCATGTAACTCCCACTGTGATTGTGATGCAGGGCAGCTGCATGGTCCCCATATCCCCACCCTCACCACCCTCCTGCTGTTTCATTGTAGTCTAACTTTCCTCACTCCTATTCCCTAGCAACCACTGATTTGTTTTCTGATATACAGTTGTTCTTTATCTAGAATGCTATAAACAGAATGATACAGTATGCACATTTGAAACTGTCTTTTCGCTCAGCATAGCACTTTTAGGATTCATTCATCCATCCATGTTGTCATATGTCAACATCCATTCCTTTCTCTTGCTGAGTAGCGTTCCATTGGGTATGGGTATAACACGATGTGTTTATCCATTCAACCATTGGCAGGCATCTGTGAAGAGTGATGTGGATGCTTTATTGTGAACATATAAGTTTTTATTTTTCTTTAGAATAAATACTAGGAGTAGACTGCTGGTTTACATGGTATATAGATATATAATTTTATAAGAAAATATGGAACTTTTCTAGAAGGTCTGTAGCATTTTGCATTTCCCCAAGCAATATAAGACAGTTACAATATCTGTATATCTTTAACACCATATGGTATTGTCAGTATTTTTCATTTTCATCATTCTAATTAGTGAATAGTGGCATCTCATCATGGTTTTAATTTGATTTCCCAGAATGGCTACTGATTTTGGACATCTTCCTTGTGGGCTTATTGCCTTCTATATATGATGTTGGGTGAAGTCTTCTACCTATTTTTACCTTGGGTTGATTTCTTACCATGCAGCTTTGACTTCTTTTGTATATTAGTATACAAATCTTTTGTTGAATGTGATTTGCAAATTCCGGGTCTCCCCACCCCACAACCAGATGATATCTTGTCTTTTAAGTCTCTTGATTGTCATTGTAGAGGAAAAGATTTTGTTTTGATGAAGTTCAATTTATTGTTTGATTTTTTTTCCCCAGGATAATGCTTTTGGAGTTGCATCTAAAAATCTCTTTTCTGAAACCAAGATCATGATAATATTCTGTTTTCTTATAAAAATTTTATAATTATTTGTTATGTACTTACATATATGGTCCATTTTGTTTTACTATTTTATAAAGGGTGATATTTAGATCAAGGTTTATTCTATGTTTTTGTATATGGATTATCAACCAACTATGTTGTAACAAGTTTTTGGAAAGACTCTTTTCTCCATTAAATTTACTTTGCACTTATTAAAATAAACTGGTTTTATCCCTGCAGTTTTACTTCTGGACTCTATTTTGTTGACCCATGTGTGTCGCTGCCTACAGCAATTGCCGCTTGCAGCAACGATACTGTGGGAGAAAACTCGGAGGCAGACTGGAAATGAAAAAGTTCTTTTATTCTTCTTTCTTCTAACTTCTCTCCCCGGCTCCAACAACCTCTCCAACTCCAACCACCCCTCTAACTAACCTCACCCTTGTTAAATACATTTTGCCTTAACAAGGACAAGTGCTAACAGCTCGAGCTTACAGGTGCGTCACACAGTGTTCATGGGCATAAAAAGATTCTTAGATAAATGCATGAATATCAGGTGAAAATACTTGAACACCTTTATGGCTCTCAGCTAACCGCCATCTTAGCTATCCTCAATTAGGGCTCTTACACATGTGTTTCATCAATATTATGCTGTCATGACTGTAGTCTTATTGTATAATCTTAAAATTGAGTAGTGTGATTCTTCCAATTTTATTTTTTTCCAAAATTGTGTTTTTCTTACCTTTCCATTTTAGAATCATCTGGGCTAATTCCATTTCATAAATCCTGCTGGGGATTTTATTGGAGTTGCACTCAATTTATCCATTCACTAGAGAATTGAGGTCTTTACTATGCTGGGTATCCCAATTCAAGAACATGGCATGTTGCTTGATTTACCTAGTTCCTTGACTTATTTCATATGTATTCTATTATTTTTAGCACATAATTTTTGTCCATGTTTTATTAGATTTATACCAAAGTATTAGGTAATTTTGGAGCTATTATAAATATGATTATTTTAAATTTCTCTTTCCAATTGTTCATCGCTACTTATATTAAGTTTATATTGCTGCTGTAACAAGTTACCACACATTAAATGACTTCAGACACTACAAATTTTTTATCTTCTATTTTCTAGGTCATCATCAGTCCAGTTCAGGTCTCCATGGGCCAAAATAACTCTGTCAGCAGGACTGTGCTTTTTCCCTAAAGGTTCCAGGGGAGAGTTCCTGCCTTGTCCAGATTCCAGAGTTCAACCACGTTCCTTAGCTAATGGCCTCTTTATTCTATCTTCAAAACTAGCCATGGCTGGTAAGTTTTATCACCAACCATCTTTGCATCTTAGTTTGATGACAACTGGAAAATGCCCTCCAATTTTAAAAGATCATGTCATTATATTGGGCTTACTTGGATAATCTAAAATATTCTTCCTATCTCAATATATGTAATATATTTTGGAAGTTCTTTTTACCCTGTAAAGTAACATATTTTTCAGGCTCCACATCTTGCAACATTGCTATAGATATCTTTGGAAGGTTATCTGTCTATCCAGCATAGCTAATGCACAGACATGTAGCTGATATGTGTGCATTGATTTGCATCTTATGATTTCATTAAATATATATTTTAGTTGTGGTTTTCTGCCTTTAGATATATGAGTTTTTTCTTTTTTCTTTTGGTACCAGAGATTGAACCCAGGGGTACTTAACCATTGAGCAACATTCCCATCCCTTTTTAGACATTTTTTTTTTATTTTGAGACAGGGTCTCACTAAGCCCTTAGGGCTGCTCCAAGTTGCTGAGGTTGGCTTTGAACTTGCAATCCTCCTGCCTCAGGTTCCTGAGCTGCTGGGATTACAGGTGTGCACCACCTCGCCCTGCTAGATATATGAGACTTTATATACAGATAACCACCTCATATGTCAGTGGGGAGAATTTTATTTCTTCACTTTTATTTTGTATGACATCTCCCTATTTTCCTCTTTTTAAAATTTTTTTATTCAATGTTGTTGTATATATAATAGTAGCATGCTTTACAATTCATAATACACATAAAGAGCAATTTTTTACATATCACTGTTAGTACACAAAGTATATTCATATCTTTCATGTCTTCAAACATGCATTTAGGGTAATGATAACCCTCTCATTCTACCATCTTTTTTTTTTCTTCCTCTCTTTATATCCCCTTGCTCCCTCCCTCCCTTGCTGTCCCTCCCCATTGACTTTTCTGGTGTTCCTCTAATCTTTCTATGCTCCCCAACACAACCCCACTGTGAATCAGCCTCCTTATATCAGAGAAAACTTTCAGTATTTGGATTTTTGAGATTGGCTAACTTCACTTAGCATTATATTCTCTAACTTCATCCACTTACCTGCAAATGCCATTATTTTATTCTCTCTTATTGCTGAGTAAAATTCCATTGTGTATATATATCACATTTTCTTTATCCACTCATCTACTGAGGGGCATCTAGGTTGGTTCCACAATCCAGCTATTGTGAATTGTGCTGCTATAAACATTGATGTGGCTATATCCCTGTAGTATGCTGTTTTTAAGTCCTTTGGAAATAGGCCCAGTAGAGGGATGACTGGGTCATAAGGTGGTTCCATTCCAGGTTTTCCAAGGAATCTTCATACTGCTTTCCATATTGGTTGCACCATTTTGCAGTCCCACCAGCAATGTATGAGCGTGCCTTTTTTCTCAACATCCTCGCCAACATTTATTATTGTTTGTGTTCTTAATAGCTGCCATTCTGACTGGAGTGAAATGAAATCTTAGAGTAGTTTTGATTTGCATTTCTCTAATTGCCAGAGATGTTGAACATTTTTTCATGTATTTGTTGATTGACTGTATATCTTCTTCTGAGAAGTGTCTGTTCAGTTCCTTGGCCCATTTAGTGATTGGGCTATTTGTTTTTTTGGTGTTAAGATTTTTAAGTTCTTTATATATTCTAGATATTAGTGCTCTATCTGATGTGTATGTGGTAAAAATTTGTTCCCAATTAGTAGGCTCTCTATTCACCTGATTGTTTCTTTTGCTGAGAAGAAACTTTTTAGTTTGAATCTATCCCATTTATTGATTCTCAATATTAATTCTTGTGCTACAGGAGTCTTATTAAGGAACTTGGGGCCTAGTCTGACATGTTGGAGATTAGAGCTTACTTTTTCTTTTATTAGGCATAGTGTCTCTGGTTTAATTCCTAGGTCCTTGATCCACTTTGAGTTGAGTTTTGTACATGGTGAGAGATAGAGGTTCAGTTTCATTTTGTTGCATATGGATTTCCAGTTATCCCAGCACCATTTGTGGAAGAGGCTATCTTTTCTCCAATATATGTTTTTGGCACCTTTATCTAATATAAGATAGCTGTAGTTGTGGGTGTTAGTCTCTGTGTCCTCTATTCTGTACCATTGGTCTACAGGTCTATTTTGGTGCCAGTATCATGCTGTTTTTGTTACTATTGCTCTATAGTATAGTTTAAAGTCTGGTATTGGGATGGCCCCTGCTTCACTCTTCTTGCTAAGTATTGCTTTAGCTATTCTGGGTCTCTTATTTTTCCAGATGAATTTCATGACTGCTTTTTCTATTTCTATAAGGAAAGTCATTGGGATTTTTATTGGAATTGCATTGAAACTGTATAATGCTTTTGGTAATATAGTCATTTTGACAATATTGATTCTGCCTATCCAAGAACAAGGGAGATCTTTCCATCTTCTAAAGTCTTCCTTAATTTCTTTCTTTAGAGTTCTGTAGTTTCCTTATAGAGGTCTTTTATGTCTTTCGTTGATTCCCAAGTTTTATTTATTTATTTATTTTTTAGGCTATAGTAAATGGGATGGACACCTCCCTATTTACCTCTTTATCTTTCCAACCTTTTTTTTCCTTTCTTCTAACCCTAACCCTAACTCTAACTCTAACCCTAACCTTCTCTTTGCTTTATTAAATCTCAATGTAATGTTGAATAAACATTGTGAGAGTGAACAGTATTATTTTCTTGATCTTATTGGGAAAGTATTCAGTATTTCACCATTAAGGGTAATGTTAGATTTGGGTTTTTATAGCTTAGCTTGAGAATTTTGATTCTTTAATTATAAATGAACGCTAAATTTTGTCAAATGGTTTTTCTGCACCAAATAATAGGATCATTTGATTCTTCTTTAGACTTTCAATGTAGTGGATTATGCTGATCTTGAGTTTTGTGTATTGGGCCAGGCTTGCATTTCCAGAACAAACCTCACTTGGGTCATGGTATGGTATTCTCTTTATATATAGTTAGATTAAACTTCACTTGGTCATGGTATGGTATTCTCTTTATATATAGTGAGATTAAATTTAATTTATATTTTGAGAAATTTTTAAATTTATTTTTCTTATTTTAATTTTTGAGGATTTTTACATTTATGTTTTTGAGGGAAATTGAATGATAATTTTCTTTTTGGTACTGACTTTGGTTTGGGTAACAGAAGTGTCCTGGTTCATAAATTGCTGGGAAGTATTGCTTCTTTTTATATTTTCTGGAAGAATTTATGTAGAATTGGTCTCCAGTCTTTCTTAAATGTTTCTTAGAATTCTTCAGCAAAATCATAAGGCTTGAAATTACTTTTGTGGAAGTTTTTAAATTATGGATTCAATTCTTTAATCATTTTAAAAATTTTCAGATTATAGTTAACATCATATAATTTTGGTAATTTATGGCTCTGGAAGAATTGTAAATTGCATCATATTCTCCGATCTTTTAATGGTTGTAGGCTCTGAAGTGATATTATCTCTGCTATCGTTGATATTAGCATCTGTGCCTTTTCTTCTTTTTTTGTCAGTCTTGCTAAAGGTCCATCAATTTTATTAATATTTTCAAAGAACTAATTTTTAGAGCCATTGATTTCATATTCTATATTTCCTGTTTTAACTGTCATTGATTTTGCTGTAATGTTTGTTATTTTTCTCTGTTTTTTTTTAGTTTTTCCAGTTATTTGTAGTGGGGCTTTGGATTATTAATGTGATACTTTTTGTATGGACATTTAGTGATGTAAGATAATCTGTAGGTTTATTGTATAATAAAATGTACAATTTAGCTGCTTAGCTTTCACTCAGCATAGCACCTTTAAGATTCATTTATCCATGTTGTCATATGTCAACATCCATTCCTTTCTCTTGCTGAGTAGTGTTCCATTGGGTATGGGTATAATGCAATGTATTTATCCATTCAACCATTGGCATGCTTCCCATGAAGTCTGATAGATTGTACTTCAGGTGCTGTTCAATTCAAAATATTTTCTAATTTCTCTTGAGATGTTCTCATTCATCCACTGATTTAGACATGAGTTATTTAACTCCCGTTTGTTTGGAAGTATTCCTATTATTTTTCTTGTTTGTTGTTTGATCCCACAGACCACAGATAATATGCTTTGTGTGATTTAAATTCTTTCAAGTTTATTAAGGTTTGTTTAATGACCTGTGATGTGGTCTGTCTTGGTAAATTGCCTGAGTGCACTTGACATGAATGTATGTCTTTCTCCTGTTGGGGAAATGTTTTGTAAATGCCAACTAGGTTTAACTGGTTGATGGTGTTTCTTACTTCTTAAGTTACCCTGTGATTTTCTGTCTGCTAGTGATGTCTGTTACAGAGAGAGGAAGTTGCAGTCTCCACTTCAAAATTTGGGTTTATCTGTTTCTTAATTTTTTGTCAGTGTTTGCTTCATGTATTTGGAAGCTTTGTCATTGGGTGTATACACATTATACACATTATAGTTTTCCCTTGCTTCTGAAATCTACTTTGATATTAAAATAACTACTCCAATTCTCTTTAGTGTTTTTGTGAGATATTTTCCCATCCTTTAACTTGTAATCTGCCTTTATCACTACATTTAAAGTGTATTTTTAAGAGCATATAAATTGGCTCGTTTTACAAAAGTTTCATTCCGATAATTTGTCTTTCAACTAGTTTGTTTGAATAATTTGTATTTAATACAATTCTTGACATGTTTGGGTTTTGGTCTACTGTTTTATTGTTGTTCTTTCTTTTCTCCCCCTTGAATTTCTTTTCTGTTCCCCTTTTATGCTTTATTTTTGCGTTATATGAACCTTTTTTTTAGCATTGGATTTTAATTTATTACATTGTAGACAAAACATACATATATAGTATTTTATCCATAGTTTAAAACAAAGATTTGACTTTTCATAATATACTTAGAATCAGTATTTTACCACTTAAAGTGAAATGTAGAAATTCTACCAACACATAAAGCCCTTAAACCTTTCTACTTTATGTTGCAGTTTTCTTATGAATTATGTTAACACATGATGACAGCCCAGTAAGCAGTATTTTTCATTGTCTTTCTCAACCGTCAAATATATTTTACAGAATTCAAGAAGAAATATCTGTAGAGGAGAGGTAAAGAAACAGGGGGAAGAAGGAAGGAAAAGTGAAGCATTAGAGGCTGAATTAGAGCAATTTATATTCTATGCTTGTATGATTATGTCATAATGAACTTTAATATTATGTGTAACTAAAAATGAACTAATAAAAAGAAAAATTTCAAGAAGAGAATAGTCTTACATTTAAATAGTGATTTGTCATTTCTTTTTCTCACTTTATTTCTCACATTCCCCCTTTCCATCTATCATCTTACTTGTGCTGAAGGGTTTCCTTTAGCAATTCTTTTTGAGCAGGTCTGCTGGCAACGAGTTCCTTCATTTTTCTTCAATTGAGAAACGGTTTATTTTACCTTAGTTTCCAAAGGACATTTTGGCTGGATATATAATCTTGGGTTGACAGTTCTTTAAGCACCTTTATGTTGTTCTTTCTGGTGAGAAATCCATAGTTATTTAGGTTTAATTTATTGTTTCTTATAGGTAATAGAACTTTTTTTTTGGTTTTACTAGTTTTTCTTTCGTCTTCAGAAGTTAAAAAAAAATTTTTTTTTGTAGCAGGCATTGAACTCAGGGGCACTCAATCACTGAGCTACATCCCCAGTCCTAGTTTGTTTTTTATTTAGAGACAGGGTCTCACTGAGTTGCTTAGTGCCTCGCCCTTGCTGAGGCTGGCTTTGAATTCACCATCCTCCTGCCTCAGCCCCCCAAACTGCTGGGATTACAGGCATGTACCACTGCACCCTGGTAGAAGTTTTATTATAATGTGTTTGGGTGGGAATTTCTTTGGGTATATATTTTTTTGGGAGTTGCTGAATATTAATCCTTTCCATGTTATATCCCCAAGTTCCTGAAGCTTTTTTAACTATTTTCACTTATTTTCTTTTCTGTTGTTCTGATTGGTTGATTTCTATTGATCTATGATCACATTTACTAAATCCTCTATTATTCTCATTCTGCTAGTGAACCCATTCAGTGACATTGAACAAATTTTTATATTGTATTTTTTATTTTTAAAATTTCATTTTTTACGTTTTATTTCTTTGATTAGATATTTTTTCCATCCACTTTATGTGTTTTTCTGCTACATTTGGAACTTTTTTGTAATTGCTGCAAAACAGTCTTTGTTGTATACTTATAACACCATTGTAATCTCAGGGACAGCATCTGTTGATTAACTTTTCCCATGAGTTGAGATTTTCATGGTTTTTCGTGTGCCAAGGAAGTTTGGATTGTATCCAAGAGATTTTTGAATATATTTGATGAGACTTTGGGTCTTATGTAAGTCCCAAGGAAATATTCGTATTTTTGACTTAATATGCAGTCGACCTAGTTGATCTCAGACAAACCTGTGGCTTGTGGTTTAAGTGGCAGTCCTATTTTCAAATGCTGTGTCATATTATTCTGATATGTTCCAGGTACTTGCCACCCAGAGCCCAGTCTTAGACTCCATTGGTGGTCACTTTATCCAGTTATTAGAGTTTTCCTTATGCTTTTAAGGATCAGATCCACCCATATTCCCTCAGGAGTGAGCCCAGGAGTCAATAATTTGATGGAGTCACTTTCTTCTTCTTCTCCCTCTCCATAATCTCTTTGATGTTTTTTAAACCTGGTGCAATCCTTTGTGTCTTCTGTCCAGAAAGCTGAGGCTCTCATTTAACTTGTTCTGCCACATCTGCTCTTGGGAGAATGCAGAGAGAAAAAATACAACAGAGGCAATAGAGGTTTACCCCACCCTCTTGGGATCACAGCCTGTCCAATCAGACTGGAAGGTTTCTCTGCTACAGAGTTGTAGGCATCTGCACACACCCTTCAGCTTCCCTAGCTGTCACTGAGGCCACTGCTGCAGGACTACCTGGGGACTTGAGTGTCAAGAGAATGGGGAAAAGAAAACAGGAGTCTCCCCCATTCTCTGAGAGTTCAGAAACTCCTTTTCCATCCCCCAGGCAGATTGGAGAACTTCCTCCAGAGCTGTTTCTGTCTGTCCATGTCCGCTTCTGAGGTTTGGGTTACTGTAAGTCCAGAGTGAGGGATGCTGCCGAGAAAATGGGTCAGGCACTGCTATCTCATTGGTACTTCAAATGCTCATGTTCTGTTCCAATCTACCAGTTACTACTGTTCACTTTTTAGAGTCTTCAGGTAGTTGCTTTATCCATTTTGTACAGGTTTTAAAGCACCATACGGTGGACGAGACAGAGAGAAGTAAACATACTGCATCATACCCAGAATCACATTCCAGACTTGTATTTCAGTCATAAAAAAAAAGAAAGAAAAGAAAAAGATAGAAGTAATATAAGGAGCACATGGGTATACACTATGAAAGAAAATATTCTGAATGTTAAGACTTATAAAACTTGTTATATTTTTAATGTTTATGTGACTTTCTGTATCAAAAGGGTGCCATCCTCTGAAGTACTTCACCATTACTTTTCTTTTTAAAAACATACGTTTTGAGACATGCCACATACCATACAATTCATCTGGTTGAAGCGTTCAACTTGGTGGGTTTCAGTTCATTCACAGATGTGGGTGACCATCACCACAGTCACCTGGAAAATATTTTCATGATCCCCTAATATCATGTACTCTTTAGCTATCTCTTTATTCTTCCAGCCTTTTAACAGCCCTAATGAGACACTAACCTGCTTTCTGTCTCTACAAATTGGCATATTCTGGACTTTCATATGATTGACTCATATGCTATATGCACCTTTGTGGCTGACTTCTTTCATTTATCTTACAATTTTCATGGTTCATCTGAGTTATTGCATGTAGTCATACTACCTTGCCTTTTTTATTGAATAATGTTCCTCTAGATAGGTAGACTATGCTTTGTTTACTCATACATTAATTGGTGGACATTTAGGTTGTTTCTACCATTGGCTGTTATGAATAGAGCTTCTCTAAGGATTTTTTTTAATATATAATTTTATTTTTATAATTTTTAATATGTACAACTCATAGTGCATATATTTAGTATCTTTTTACATACAACTGTTTGTATACAAAGTATATTCGTACAGTTCAGGTCTTCAATCATGCATTAAGGAAAATGATATCCGTCTCATTCAAACACCTTTTTTTTTTCTCCCCCTCCCTCCCCTCTTGCTCCCTCCCTTACCCTCCCTTCCCTTGACCATTCTAGTGTTCCTCTAATCCTCCTATGTACCCCCATCCAACAATACTTTGAAATAGCCTCCTTATATAAGAGAGAACATTTGGTACTTGGATTTTTGAGACTGACTAACTTCACTTAGCATTATGTCTTCCAACTTCATCCATTTACCTGCAAATGCCATTAATTTGTTTTCTTTTATTGCTGAGTAAAATTCCATTGTGCGTATATACCACATTTTCTTAAACCACTCATTTACTGAGGGACATCTAGGTTGGTTCCACAACCTAGCTATTGTGAATTGTGCAGCTACAAACATTGAGATAGCTGTGTCACTGTAATATGCTGTTTTTAAGTCCTTTGGGAATAGACCCAGGAGTGGGATGGCTGGGTCATAGGGTGGTTCCATTCCCAGTTTTCCAAGAAATCTCCATACTGCTTTCCATAACGGTTGCACCATTTTGCAGTCCCACCAGCAATGTATGAGTGTGCCTTTTTCTTCACATCCTCTCCAACATTTATTGTTGCTTGTGTTCCTGATGGCTGCCAATCTGACTGGAGTGAAGTGAAATCTTAGAGTAGTTTTGATTTGCATTTCTCTAATTGCCAGCGATGTTGAACATTTTTTCATGTATTTGTTGATTAATCGTGTATCTTCTTCTGAGAGGTGTCTTCTCAATTCCTTAGCCCATTTATTGATTGGGTTATTTGTTTTTTTAGTGTAAAGTTTTTTGAGTTCTTTATATATTCTAGAGATTAGTGCTCTATCTGATGTGCATGTATTAAATATTTGTTCCCAATTAGATGGCTCTCTATTCACCTCACTGATTGTTTCTTTTGCTGAAAAGAAGCTTTTTAGTTTAAATCTATCCCATTCATTAATTCTTGGTAGTAATTCTTGCGCTACAGGATTCTTATTAAGGAACTTGGGGCCTAAACCAACATGTTGGAAATTGGAGCTTACTTTTTCTTCTATTAGGTGTATTGTCTCTGGTCTAATTCCTAGGTCCTTGATCCACTTTGAATTGAGTTTTGTGCATGGCGAGAGATAAAGGTTTAATTTCATTTTGTTGCATATGGATTTCCAGTTTTCCCAGCACCATTTGTTGAAGAGGCTATCCTTTCTCCACTGTACATTTTTGGCACCTTTGTCTAATATAAGATAGCTGTAATTATATGTATTAGTCTCTGTATCCTCAATTCTGTACCATTGGTCCACCAGTCTGTTTTGGTGCCAATACCATGCTGTTTTTGTTACTATTGCTCTATAGTATAATTTAAGGTCCGGTATGGTGATGCCCCCTGCTTCACTTTTCTTGCTCAGGATTGCTTTGGCTATTCTGGGTCTCTTATTTTTCCAGATGAATTTCATGACTGCTATTTCTATTTCTTTGAAGAATGACATTGGGATTTTGATAGGAATTGCATTAAATCTGTATAATGCTTTTGGTAGTATGGACATTTTGACAATATTAATTCTACCTATCCAAGAGCAAGGCAGGTCTTTCCATCTTCTGAGTTCATCTGTAATTTCTTTGTTTAGTGTTCTATAATTTTCATTATAGAGGTCTTTCACCTCTTTCGTTAGGTTGATTCCCAGGTATTTTATTTTTTTTGATGTTATTGCAAATGGGGTATTTTTCATCATTTCCCTTTCAGAGTCTTTGTCGCTGATGTACACAAATGCCTTTGACTTATGTGTATTGATTTTGTATCCTGCAACTTTGCCAAATTCGTTTACTGGTTGTAAAAGTTTTCTGGTAGAGTTTTTTGGGTCTTCTAGGTAGATTATCATGTCATCAGCAAATAGTGCTAATTTGAGCTCTTCTTTTCCTATCTTGATCCCTTTAATTTCTTTCGTCTGTCTAATTGCTCTGGCCAGAGTTTCCAGTACTATGTTAAATAGCAGTGGTGAAAGGGGACATCCCTGTCTTGTTCCAGTTTTTAGAGGGAATGCTTTCAATTTTTCTCCATTTAAGATAATGTTAGCTCGGGGCCTTGCATAAATAGCTTTTATTATGTTAAGATATGTTCCTGAGATTCCTAGTTTTTCCAGTGTTTTCAACATAAAGGGGTGTTGTATTTTGTCAAATGCTTTTTCTGCGTCAATTGAGATGATCATATGATTTTTGTCTTTAAGTCTATTGATGTGATGTATTATGTTTATTGATTTCCGAATATTGAACCAGCCTTGCATCCCTGGGATAAACCCCACTTGATCGTGGTGCACTATCTTTTTGATATGTTTTTGTATCTGATTTGCCAGGATTTTGTTGAGGATTTTTGCATCTATGTTCATTAAAGATATGGGCCTGAAGTTTTCTTTTTTGGATGTGTCTTTGCCTGGCTTTGGAATTAATGTGATATTGGCCTCATAGAAAGAGTCTGGAAGAGCTCCCTCTTTTTCTATTTCTTGGAATAGTTTGAAGAGCATTGGTATTAGTTCTTCTTTGAAAGTCTTATAGAACTTGGCTGTAAACCCATCAGGTCCTGGACTTTTCCTTGTTGGTAGCTTTTTGATGACATCTTCTATTTCTTCACTTGTAATTGATCTGTTTAAATTGTGTATAGCCTCCACATCCAGTTTAGGCAAATCATATGACTCTAGAAATCTGTCAATGTATTCAGTATTTTCTATTTTATTAGAGTACAAGTTTTCAAAGTAATTTCTAATTATATTCTGTATATCTGAGGTGTTTGTTGTGATATTCCCTTTTTCATCATGAATGTTAGTAATTTGAGTTTTTTCTCTTCTTCTTTTCGTTAGCATCGCTAAGGGTCTGTCAATTTTGTTTATTTTTTCAAAGAACCAACTTTTAGTTTTGTCAATTCTTTGAATGGTTTCCTTAGTCTCAATTTCATTAATTTCTGCTCTGATTTTAATTATTTCCTGTCTTCTACTGCTCTTGGTGTTGGTCTGTTCTTCTTTTTCTAATGCTTTGAGGTGTGATGTTAAGTCATTTATTTGTTGGTTTTTTTTCCTCTTAAGGAATGAACTCAGTGCAATGAATTTTCCTCTTACTACTGCCTTCATAGTGTGCCAGAGATTTCTATATGATGTATCTGTGTTCTCATTTACCTCTAGGAATTTTTTGATCTCCTCTTTGATGTCTTCTTCAACCCCTTGTTCATTCAGTAGCATGTTGTTTAGCTTCCAGTTGATGGAGTAGTTTTTCTTATTCCTTGTTTTGTCGTTGATTTCCAATTTCATCCCTTTATGGTCCGATAGCGTGCAGGGTAGTATCTCTATTTTTTTATATTTGCTGAGAGTTGCCTTGTGACATAATATATGGTCTATTTTGGAGAAGGAGCCATGTGCTGCTGAGAAAAATGTGTATTCGTTTACTGAGGGATGAAATATTCTATATATGTCCGTTAGGTCTAAATTGTTAATTGTTTTGAGGAGGCTTAAAGTTTCTTTGTTTAGCTTTTGTTTGGATGATCTATCCATTGGTGAGAGAGGTGTGTTGAAGTCCCCTAGAATAACTGTGTTGTGGTCTATTTTACTCTTGAACTTAAGAAGCGTTTGTTTTATGAATATAGGTGCTCCATTATTTGGGGCATACAGATTTATGATTGTTATATCCTGTTGATGGATGGTTCCCTTAAGTAATAAGAAATATCCATCTTTGTCCCTCTTGATTAGTTTTGGTTTGAAGTCTACCTTATTTGATATGAGAATGGAAACCCCTGCTTGCTTCCGCCGGCCATGTGAGTGATAAGACTTTTCCCAGCCTTTCACTTTTAGTCTGTTGATGTCTTTTTCTATGAAGTGTGTTTCGTTGAGACAGCAAATTGTTGGGTCATTTCTTTTAATCCATTCTGATAATCTGTGTCTTTTGATTGGCGAGTTTAGGCCATTAACATTCAGGGTTATTATTGAGATGTGATTTTTATTCCCATCCATTTTTATTTGAATTATGGTCTTTAGCTTGATTTGGTTTCTCTTCTGGTTGGTATTTCCTTTATTTTAATATCTCCCTTTGGTGATTTTCGTTATCATCTTTCTCTTCTTCTTCATGAAAAATGTTGCCCAGGATGCTCTGAAGTGCTCGCTTTCGAGTTGTGAAATCTTTTAACTTTTGCTTGTCGTGGAAGGTTTTTATTTCATCTTCGAATCTAAAGCTTAATTTTGCTGGATATAAGATTCTTGGTTGACATCCCTTTTCTTTCAGAGCTTGAAATATGCTATTCCAGGATCTTCTTGCTTTTAAGGTCTGGGTTGAAAAATCTGAACATAGTCTGATTGGTTTCCCCCTATATGTAATTTGCTTCCTTTCTCTTGTGGCTTTTAGTATTCTCTCCTTGCTCAGTGTATTAGACATTTTCATTATAATGTGTCTAGGTGTGGATCTGTTGAGATTTTGTTTGTTTGGTGTTCGGTATGCCTCTTGAACTTGGTTTTCCATTTCATTCCTCAAGCTTGGAAAATTTTCTGTAATTATTTCATTAAATAGATTACTCATTCCTTTGGCTTGAAACTCTGCCCCTTCCTCTACGCCGATCACTCTTAAGTTTGGTCTTTTTATGCTGTCCCATAATTCTTGGATGTTATGTTCTTGATTACTAACAAGTTTTGCTGTATGGTTTAAATTCTTCTCTAGGACATATATTTTGTCTTCATTGTCTGAGGTTCTTTCTTCCAAGTGGTCCATTCTGTTGGAGATGTTTTCAATTGAGCTTTTATTTTGGTTTATTGCTTCTTTCATTTCTGGAATTTCTGTTTGGATTCTCTTTAGAGCCTCTATTTCCCTATTGAAGTAATCTTTTACTTCCTGTATTTGTTTTTGGAGTTCTTTGTCAAAATGATCTTTTGCCTCCTGTACCTGCTCCCTCATCTCATTTTTGAGTTCATTCTTAAGTTCCATAAACATTTGGCATATGTAATTTCTAAATTCCATCTCTGGCATTTGACCAACTGTGCTTGCCATGACATCTACCGATGAGGTATCTTGATTTGTTTGTGTCATTTTCTTTCCTTGTTTTTTCATGATGCTTGTGTGTCTATTCTTCCTGCACTGTGGGACCTTGACTGTTTCGATTTTACCTTAAAACCTTATGTTGTTCCTGTAGTACAATGCTATCAGATCACCTTATAATTCCTTTACACTTTTAAAACCTAACACTTTCTATTCAGAAAATCCAAGTTTGATCACAATGTACAGATTTTGTTAACCCAGATATTATTTCCAATTTACTCTGTACGCTTCTGATAGGGTTTTATAGCTTCAAGTATTGGATACAGAGGTGTTATGTTTAGGAAGAAGGAAGTGTCTTGAATTGTTCTTTCTTGGAAAGTATGAAAAGAGATATCTATTGAAATGGTTTAGTGGAAGTGGTTTAGTATCAGTAGACGATGGAAGAAAGAGAATGGGGTTGACAATTAGGTAAAAAGATCAATTTATATATATAGTAAGTTGGAAAAGAAAAAAAAATGAGTAGGAATTGGTGTAAGAGAGAGGAGAGAGAGAATCAAGGAAATAGAGAGTAAACTATATATAACACCACTTTGCTACCCAGTTCAATTGCGCCGGTTCTAGAAATCCCAAGTTTTGCGTATAACTTGTTTTTGCCTCTGTTTAGTATGCACTGGCAGGATGTAAACATGAAAGATGAAGGAGGAAGAAAAGATACAAGAGTGAGAAGGAGGAAAAGAATGAAAGAAAAAAGGAGTGGAAGCAAACAAACACACTAACAATCAATGCGGAAGGAAAAAAAAAAAAGCAGAACAAAAGAAAGCCAAAAAAAAGGAAAAGAAAAATAAACAAACAAACAAACAAACAAAAAAACCCCTCCCTGCAATCCAAAAAATCAAGCAGACCAATAAAAAGAAAAGGAATAAGAAATAAAAGTCAAACCCCAAGTCTCAGACAAAACGGGCCCTGGGAAGCCCCCCTTTCCAGTTCAAACCAATTGCTATTAGACCACAGTCTGTGCTCCTGTTAGTGAAATCAAGGCTGCATCTTAGGCCAGTGGCTGCACGGATCAGTGAAGGAGTGGCCCAGGGGGACTGCGTGCATCAGCAGATGAATGGCGCCGGGAAGGGGACCCTCCAGAAGGCACCCCCTCCCCAAGCCCACCCACAGCTGCAGCCTCTTGTGGCCGCTGCGCTAGCCTCAGAAACGCCTTCCCCTGCTGACCGCCCAAGTCTCACCCAATTGTGCGTTGTCTTCAGAGAGCTGGAGAGTCCCTGGATGGATGCAGCCGTCGCTCTCCGTCTCCTCCCCTCCGTCAGGACCAGCCCCTGCAGCTTTCAAAGATGGCGGTGCTCTCCCTCCAGTCAACAGCAGCTCCGCAGACTCCCGTATCCTCGCCGATCACACCAGGAAGCCACACCTGTGACTGTGGTGCAGACAGCGCTGCTCCAGACCGTGGCCCGCTCCACTCTGCCCCCGCTTGCCGATCGCAGATCTCTGCGCCGCTCTGTCCGGGGCCCCAGTACCGAGGGTCGCGTCAGGCGGAGTGTGGATTCGAACTGGTGTGTGGACCCGCGGTCTCCCGTGGCTCCCCAGCACCAATCCCGCCGGCTGTTATCGCTGGTTTCTATCGCCGGTTTCACGCTGGTGTGCTGTGAGTTCGGCTGGGGTTGCAGCAGTAGCGCGGTCTCCTCACACTGACCTTGTTTCGCACGGCCTGTGCACCGCCCAGGCGGTTTTGCAGGAGCCTCGCGGCTCCAGCCGCTGCAGACAGCTTGTCTCTCTCTCTCTCTGGTAGTGGTAATCAAACCATCCAGGAGATCGGTATTTTCAGCCTATATATATATGATGAAAGGCAATTTATCTGCTTTGTTGGATTCTTTCCATGGAGCTGTCCTGAAGTGCGGCTTCCTCTAATCCGCCATCTTGGATCCTCTCTAAGGATTTTTTTATGGTTCTGAGAGTTTTTTAAAAAATTTATTTTGTTTTAATTAATTATATATAACAGTAGAATGCATTTATGCACTGTGATATATCGTACATAGATGGGATATAATTTCTCATTTTTCTGAGTGTACATGTTGCAGAATCATATTGGTCATGTAGTCACATATATACATACAGTAATAATGTCTGTTTCATTCTACTATCTTTCCTATCCCCACATCCTCTTCCTCCCCTTCCATTACTTCCCTCTACTTAATCTAAGGTAACACTATTCTTCCCTAGTGCCCCCCATTTTATTGTGAATTAGCATCTGCATATTAGAGAAAACACTCAGCCTTTAGTTTTGTGGGATTGGCTTATTTTGCTTAATATGATATTCTCCAACTCCAACCATTTACTGGCAAATGCCATAAATTCATTCTTCTTTAAAGCTGAGTAATATTCCATTGAGTATATATACCACATTTTATTTACCCATTCATCTATTGAGGGACACCTAGGTTGGTTCCATAGTCTAGCTATTGTGAATTGAGCTGCTATAAACATTGATGTGGCTGTGTCCCTGTAGTATGCTGTTTTTAAGTCCTTTGGGTATAATCCGAGGAGTGGAATAGCTGGGTCAAATGGTGGTTCCACTCCCAGTTTTCTGGAATCTCCATACTGCTTTCCATAATGGTTGCACCAATTTGAAGTCCCACCAGCAATGTATGAGTATTCCTTTTTCCACACGTCCTCGCCAATACTTATTATTGCCTGTATTCTTGATAAGTGCCATTCTGACAGGAGTGAGGTGAAATCTTAGTTTTGATTTGCATTTCTCTAATTGCTAGAGATATTGAACAGTTTTTCATATATTTGTTGATCAATTATATTTCTTCTTCTGTGAAGTGTCTGATCAGTTCCTTAGCCCATTTATTGATTTTTTTTTTTTTTTTTTTTTTTTTTGGTGTGTGTTAAGTTTTTTGAGTTCTTTATATATCCTAGAGATTAATGCTTTATTGTAGGAGCATGTGGTAAAGATTTTCTCCCAATCTGTAGGCTCTCTTCTCATGTTATTAATTGTTTCCTTTGCTGAGAAGAAGCTTTTGAATTTGAATCCATCCCATTTATTGATTCTTGATTTTACTTCTTGTGCTTTAGGGGTCTTGTTAAGGAAGTCATATCCTAGGCCAACATGGTGCAGATTTCGGGCCTATTTTTTCTTCCACTAGGCACAGTGTCTCTGTTCTAGTGCTTAAGTCTTTGATCTACTTTGAGTTGATTTTTGTGCATGGTGGGAGATAGAGGTTTAATTTCATTTTGCTACATATGGATTTCCAGTTTTGCCAGCACCATTTGTTGAAGAGGCTATCTTTTCTCCAGCGAATGTTTTTGGTACCCGTGTCTAGTATGAGATAACCATATTTATGGGGTTTGGCTCTGTGTCTGTTATTCTGTACCACTGGTCTACATGTCTATTTTGGTGCCAATACCATGCTTTTTTTGTTACTATAGCTCTGTAGTATAGTTTAAGGTCTGGTATTGTGATGCCTCTTGCTTCACTTTTTTTGCTAAGGATTGCTTTAGCTATTCTGGGTCCCTTATTTTTTCAAATAAATTTCATTATTGCTTTTTCTATTTCTATGAAGAATGTCATTGGTATTTTAATAGGAATTGCATTAAATCTGTATAACACTTTTGGTAGTATGGCCATTTTGATTATACTAATTCTACCTATCCATGAGCATGGGAGATCTTTCCATCTTCTGAGGTTTTCTTTAATTTCTTTCACTGTTATTTTACAGCATATTTCCACTTACTAAAAAGAATTTACTGTGAAACAGTAGTAAGTATATTTGCTGTATTAAGCTGGTATCAGTCTGAAACATCTCATGATTACCATGTCTTGATTGCATCAAGAGTCCACATTGAGGGAAATCATCTAACAATTCATTTCTTAGAACATTAAGTGGCACATGACTGCAGAAGAGAAAAACACATGTAACTTTATATGAAAATGGGAAAAGAACAGAAAGAATATTAAAAACTGAAAGGCAAATGGCATATGTGAATTTGAAAACTCATAAACTCTTAATGATCAATGTATGCCCTTTTAAACAAGAATAGGTATTTTTCATTGTTATTGACCTGGAATAAAACTTTCTTTAATATTTTAATAGTTCACCTTATTTTTTTAGATAATCTAACTTTGGCATTCAGTGTGTTGCCATGTCCACAAAACCTAGGTTCTGGCTACTAAGGCTTTTTTTTTTTTTAAAATTATTTTATATTCTAAGTTGTTAGAAATGACAGCAGAATGTATTACATTACATATTATACTTATAGAGCACATTTTTACATATCTATGGTTGTATACAAAGTATATTCACACCATTCGTGACTTCCTACATGCACTTAGGGTAATGATTTCCATCTCATTCTACCATCTTTTTTTTTTCTTCACCCTTTTACCCCTCCCTTTTTCTCCCTCCCCATTGGCCATTCTAGTGTTCCTCTAATTCTCCTATGCTCCCCATCCCAACCCCATTGTGAATTGGCCTCCTTATATCAGAGAAAACATTTGGAATTTGGCTTTTTGGGATTGGCTAACTTCACTTAGCATTATATTCTCTAACTTCATCCATTTACCTGCAAATGCCATTATTTTATTCTCTCTAATTGCTGAGTAATACTCCATTGTATGTATATACCACATTTTCTTTATCCATTCATCTACTGAAGGGCATCTAGGTTGGTTCCACAGTTTAGCTATTGTGAATTGTGTTGCTATAAACATTGATGTGGCTGTGTCCCTGTAGTATGCTGTATTTAAGTCCTTAGGGTATAGACCGAGGAGTGAGATAGCTGGGTCATAAGGTGGTTCCATTCCCAGTTTTCCAAGGAATCTCCATACTTCTTTCCATATTGGCTGCACCATTTTGCAGTCCCACCAACAATGTATGAGTGTGCCTTTTTCTCCACATCCTCGCCAACATTTATTATTGTTTGTATTCTTAATAGCTGCCATTCTGACTGGTGTGAGATGAAATCTTAGAATCGTTTTGATTTGCGTTTCTCTAATTGCCAGAGATGTTGAACATTTTTTCAAGTATTTGTTGATTGATTGTATATCTTCTTCTAAGAAGTGTCTGTTCAGTTCCTTGGCCCATTTAGTGATTGAGCTATTTGTTTTTTTGGTGTTAAGATTTTTGAGTTCTTTATATATTCTAGAGATTAGTGCTCTATCTGACGTGCGTGTGGTAAAAATTTGTTCCCAATTCGTAGGCTCTCTATTCACCTCACTGATTGTTTCTTTTGCTGAGAAGAAGCTTTGTAATTTGAATCTATCCTATTTATTGATTCTTGATGTTAATTCTTGTGCTACAGGATTCTTATGAAGGAACTTGGGGCCTAATCCAACATGTTGGAAATTAGAGCTTACTTTTTCTTCTATTAGGTGTAGTGTCTCTGGTCTAGATCCTTGATCCTCTTTGAGTTGAATTTTGTGCATGGTGAGAGATAGAGGTTGAATTTCATTTTGTTGCATATGGATTTCCAGTTTTGCCAGCACCATTTGTTGAAGAGGCTATCTTTTCTCCAATGTACGTTTTTGGTGCCTTTATCTAATATAAGATAACTGAAATTATATGTGTTAGTCTATATGTTCTCTATTCTGTACCATTGGTCTACCAGCCTATTTTGGTGCCAATACCATGCTGTTTTTGTTACTATTGCTCTGTAGTATAATTTAAGGTCTGGTATAGTGATGCCACCTGCTTCACTCCTCTTGCTAAGAATGGCTTTAGCTATTCTGGGTCTCTTATTTTTCCAGATGAATTTTATGACTGCTTTTTCTATTTCTATGAGGTATGACATTGGAATTTTGATTGGCATTTTATTAAATTTGTATAGTGCTTTTGGTAGCACGGTCATTTTGACAATATTAGTTATGCCTATCCAAGAACAGGTTAATCTTTCCATCTTCTAAGATCTTCCATAATTTCTTTCTTTAGTGTTCTGTAGTTTTCATTATAGAGGTCTTTCACGTCTTTGGTTAAGTTGATTCCCAAGATTTTTTTTTTTTTTTTTGATGCTATTGTAAATGGGGTAGTTTTCCTCATTTCCCTTTCAGAGGATTTGATATTTGATATATAGAAATGCCTTAGATTTATGGGTGTTGATTTTATATCCTGTTACTTTGCTCAATTCATTTATGAGTTCTAGAAGTCTTCTGGTGGAATAAAATCATATCATCAGCAAATAATGATAATTTGAGTTCAACTTCACCTATCTGTATCACTTTAATTTCTTTCATCTGTCTTATTGCTCTGGCCAGCATTTCAATTACTATGTTGAATAGAAGTGGGGAAAGAGGGCATCCCTGTCTTGTTCTGGTTTTTAGAGGGAATGCTTTCAATTTTTCTCCATTTAGAATAATGTTGGCCTGGGGATTAGCATATATAGCTTTTATGATGTTGAGATATGTTCCTGTTATCCCTAGTTTTTTTAGTATTTTGAACATGAAGGGGGTGATGTATTTTGTCAAATGCTTTTTCTGCATCTGTTGAGATAATCATATGGTTTTTATCTTTGAGTCTATTGATGTGATGAATTACATTTATTGATTTCCGTATGTTGAACCATCCTTGCATCCCTGGAATGAACCCCACTTGATCGTGGTTTATTATATTTTTGATATGTTTTTGTATCTGTTTTGCCAGAATTTTATTGAGAATTTTTGCATCTACGTTCGTTAAAGATATGGGTCTGAAGTTTTCTTTTTTTGATGTGTGTTTGCCTGGTTTGGGGATGAGGGAGATATTGCCCTCATAGAATGAATTTGGAATTGCTCCCTCTTTTTCTATTTCCTGAAATAAATTGAAGAGTACTGGTATAAGTTCTTCTTTAAAGGTCTTGTAGAACTCGGCTGTGTATCCATCTGGTCCTGGGCTTTTCTTGGTTGGTAGGCTTCTGATGGCATCTTCTATTTCATCGCTTGAAATTGGTATATTTATATGGTCCTGCTTTAGTTTGGGCAGATCATACAACTCTAGAAATTTGTCAATGTCTTCAGTGTTTTGTATTTTGTTGGAGTACAAGTTTTCAAAATAATTTTGAATTATTTCCTGTATTTCTGTAGTGTTTGTTGTGATATTTCCTTTTTCATTGCATATGTTAGTAATTTGAGTTTTATCTCTCCTTCTCTTTGTTAGACTGGCTAAGGGTCTGTCAATTTTATTCATTTTTTCAAAGAATCAACTTTTTGTTTTGTCAATTTTTCAATTATTTCTTTTGTTTTAAGTTCATTAATTTCAGCTCTGATTTCCTGTCTTCTACCACTTTTGGTGTTGGATTGTTCTTCTTTTTCTAGAGCTTTGAGATGTAATTTTAAGTCATTTATTTGTTGACTTTTTCTTCTTTTGAGGAATGAACTCAATGCAATGAACTTTCCTCTTAGAACTGCCTTCATAGTATACCAGAGATTTCAATATGTTGTGTCTGTGTAAGCTGCCTGGTACCGAAAACCAGGAGGAAAAACTCTCGGAGGCAGAGTTAAGCTTTTACTACTTTTACTTCTACTTTCTTAGAGAGAGCTTAGAGAGAGAAAGAAAGATTTTTCTTCTTCTTAGAAAGAGCTTAGAGAGAAAGATTAGAGAGAGCTTTCTTCTTTCTTCTGTTCTTCTTAGCTTAGAGAGAGAGAAAGAAAGATAGAGCTTTTCTTCTTAGAGCTTAGAGAGAAAGAGAGAGAGCTTGAAAGAGAGAGATTTCTTCTTTAGAGAGAGAGAGAGCTTAGCTTTCAGAGCTTCTTTCTTCTTTCTTCTTTCTTCCTCGGGAGCCTCAGCTTGACTCTAACCAGGAATTACTTCTTCTATCTGGTTTCTCTTCTGTAACCGCTCTGCCTACGTTCTGGCCGCTCTGATTCTTTTCTTCTTCTCTGACCCGAACTCTTCTTCCGACCGAGCGACTGCATGACTGACTGAATGAATTCATTCTTCTCCTGACTCCGACCGCTTTCACCCGGTTATATACCTTTAGCTTTGCGGGTGCCTCACGTGCATTTACAGGTGCGTCACATACATACTTATTATCAGGTGGAACTTATGGCTTCCAGCTGACTGCAATAGCCATCTCCCTAATTGGGGCTCCTTCATGTCTGTGTTTTCATTCACCTCTAAAAAATTTTTAATCTCCTTTTTGATGTCATCTGCAACCCATTGTTCATTTAGTAACATATTATTTAGTCTCCAGGTGTTGGAGTAGCTTTTATTTCTTATTTGATCATTGATTTCTAATTTCATTCCATTATGGTCAGATAGAATGCAAGGTAGTATCCCTACTTTTTTATATTTGCTAAGAGTTGTTTTGTGGCACAGTATATGGTCTATTTTAGAGAAGGAGCCATGTGCTGCTGAGAAGAAAGTGTATTCGCTCATTGAAGGTTGAAATATTCTGTATGAGTCAGTTAAGTCTAAGTTGTTTATTGATTTTTGGGTTCTATAGTTTCTTTGTTCAGCTTTTCTTTGGAAGATCTATCCAGTGGTGAAAGGGGTGTGTTAAAGTCACCCAGAATTATTGTGTTGTGGTCAATTTGACTCTTAAACTTCAGGAGTGTTTGTTTGATGAACATGGATGCTCCATTGTTTGGGGCATATATATTTATAATTGTTAAGTCTTGTTGGTGTATGGTTCCCTTGAGCAGTACATAGTGTCCTTCTTTATCCCTTTTGATTGACTTTAGCTTGAAGTCTACTTTATTTGATATGAGGATGGAAACCCTGCTTGTTTTCTCAGTCCATGTGAGTTGTAGATTTTCTCCCAACCTTTCACCCTCAGCCTATGGATGTCCTTTCCTATGGGATAAGTCTCTTGGAGGCAGCATATTGTTGGGTCTGTTTTCTTGATCCAATCTTCTAGTCTGTGTCTTTTGATTGGTGAGTTTAGGCCATTAACATTCAGAGTTATTATTGAGATGTGTTTTGTATTCCCAGCCATTTTTCTTTATTTTCGGTATTTACCTTGACATGGTTTCTCTTCTGATTGTTTTTTTTCCTTTAGCGTAATACCTCCCTCTGTTGATTTTCATCATTGTTTTTCTTTTCCTCTTCATGGAATATTTTGCCGAGGATGTTCTGTAATGCTGGCTTTCTACTTGTAAATTCTTTTAACATTTGTTTAATATGGAAGGTTTTTATTTCATCCTCAAATCTAAAGCTTAATTTTGCGGGTATAAGATTCTTGGTTGGCATTCCTTTATTTCAGAGCTTGGAATATGTTGTTCCATGATCTCCTAGCTTTGAGTGTCTGAGTTGAAAAATCTGCTGTGATACGAATTGGTCTCCCCCTATATGTGATCTGATTCCTCTCTTTTGTGGCCTTTAAAATTCTATCCTTGTTCTGTATGCTAGGCATTTTCATTATAATGTGTCTTGGTGTAGATCTGTTGTAATTTTGTACATTTGGTGCCCTATAAGCCTCTTGTATTTAGTTTTCCAATTCATTCTTCATGCTTGGGAAATTTTCTGATATTATCTCATTGAGGAGGTTGTGCATTCCTTTGGTTTGAAACTCTGTGCCTTCCTCTATCCCAGTTACTCTTAGATTTGGTGTTTTGATGCTGTCCCATACTTCTTGGATATTCTGTTCATGGTTTCTTACTATCTTCATTGTGTGGTCAACTTTATTTTCAAGATTATATACTTTGTCTTCATTGTCTGAAGTTCTTTCTTCCAGTTGATCTAGTCTGTTGGTGATGCCTTCAATTGTGTTTTTTATTTGGCTAATTGTTTCCTTCATTTCAAGGATTTCTGACTACTTTTTTTTTCCAGAGTTTCTATCTCTTTTTTGAAGTAATCTTTTGCTACCTGTATTTGCTCTCTTATCTTTGTTGTAGTGGTCATTTTTTGCCTGTATTTGCTCATTCAGGTCATTCTTTGATTCATAGATCATTTTAATTATGAACCTTCTGAACTCCTTCTCTGACATTTCATTAACTTCGCTGAGCATGGGTTTTGTTATTGTAGAATCCTGGTTTGTTTGGAGTACTTTCCTCCCTTGTTTTTTCATGTTATCTATTTGCCTTACTTTCTTGCAGTGTAGATCTGAATTATTACAGTTTCCTCCTTATATTCTTATAATATCCTTGCAGGTTGTCTGTGCCTCCCCTTAGTGTTGGGCTATCAGAACCTGCTGCTGTCCCTCAAAGTATGCTACCTGGAACTGGATCCACACTGGTTGGTGTGGGTTGAACTGGTTGAGTCTGAGATCCTGTGGTGGTCTGCTGGTTGGAAGAGGCAGTCCTCTGAGCGGAAGTCAGTGAAGCTGTCCTAGACTCACCTGAGCTCTGTGGGTGTGGGCTGGGCTGACCTGGGCCCACCTGTGCTTGGGCAGAGGTTGGCAGAACGTCCCTGAGCCTGGCCACACTCAAGGGAATGTCAGCGGGACTGACCTGGGGCTGGCTGCACTGGGCTGAAGGTCAGAGGGACTGACCTGGGCCTGATGGCACTCCAATGTAGGTCCCCAGGACTGTCCTCAGCCTGCTTGAACTCAAGCAGAGTTGGTGGGTCTGTCCTTGCTGTCTCCTGCTCTGGGGCACAGGTTGGTGGGAATGGCTGGAGACTGGGCCTGGCTGCACTCTAACGTAGGTCCCCAGGACTGTCCTGTGCACACCTGAACTCAAGCAAAGTTGGCGGGTTTGTCCTGGCTGGATCTGAGGCAAAGGTTGGCGAAACTAGCTGGAGCCTGATCCCACACCGGTGGGGGTCAGTGGGACTCTCTAAGCATTTTTGTAGGAGTTTTTATGTAGACATATATCCTCATTTCTCTTGGAAATATACCTAGGAGTAGAATTGCTGGATCACTTGGTGATTCTATGTTTAATAGTTTGGGGGAAGTGCCACCCTATTTCCCAAAGCAATTGCACCATTTTATATTCCCATCAGTGGTGTATGTCAATTTCAATTTCTTCTCACCCTCATCAACATTTGTTATTATCGGGCATTTTTCTGTCAGCCATCCCAGTTGATTTTCATTTTCATGATGACTAACAGTGTCAAGCATCTTGTCATGTGCTTGTTGGCCCTTTGGATATATTCTTTAAGGAAATGTCGGTTCAAATCCTTTCCCCATTTTTAATTGGTTGGCCTTTTTATTATTTAGTTGTGATATTTCTTTATATAGTCTACACACAAAACCTTTATCAGATATGAAATTTGAAATGCTTTTCCACTCTGAGTTTTTTCCTGTCTTGATGCTGTCCTTTGTAGCATGGAAGTTTTTAATTTTGATGAAGTTCAGTTTATCTATTTTCCCTTTTGTTGCTTATGCTTTTGTTGTCATAGCTAAGAATCTGTTGCTAAATCATAGAGAGTCATAGAGATTTAGCCCCATGTTATCTTCTAAGAGTTGTACAGCTTTAGTTCTTACATTTAGTTCTTTGATTCATTTTAAGTTAATTTTTTATGAGGTTTGAGATAAAGGCCCAGATTCATTCTTTTGCATGAGAAAATACAGATGTCCTTTGGCATTTGTTGAAGAGATTATTCTTTCCCCATTGCATGGTTTTGGCAATGTATCAAAAGTCAATTGATAGTAGATGTATGGTTTAATTTTGGAATCTGATTCTATTTCACTGATCTACACATCTTTCTGATATTCCTGAGAGTTTGTTTATTTGTTGCCTTACATGTGCTTATGAAAAAAATATTCCTTTGGATTACTTGCTCTGGCCTCTGTTTTGCTGTCCTGCTGCATAGTGGGTTGTGACATGTTCTGCTAAGGTGGCATTTCCTGTGACCATAGCTGTCTTTCACAGGGACTGTGCCTTTCACCCTGACATTATAGCCTTAAGCCTTACAGTTACTACCTTTTTCAGACTCAGTCTCAGGTCTTTTACCGGCTTCCTTTCTTTTCTTTCTTCTTTAGAATATTTCTAAAGTGAACATCTCTTTCTATTTTATGGGCAATATCCCATCTCCAAACACAGGGCATGACTTGGTCCCGAAGCCCCATTATATCAATCACTAAATAATCTGACATTTTGTTTCTCTCATTACACAATTTTCTAAGAAATACCTTTTTCTCTTTTGTCTTTTGTAAATATTTTTAGAAAACCATCCTTTTGTGAAGGACATCCTGGGATAATGGTGTACAGGAGTGTGGAGTCCTAATCTTCAAATCCAAGATCACACCAATCAGGTTGGCTCAGGATGAAGAGGCAGTTTTCTTACTGGTTCCTCTGTTAATATGACAGCTGGATGGAACATCTCCAATTGTCCTTTCCCATGTTGGTCTGTTTTTTATATATGCTCTTTCTATAAGGCCATAGTTCTACCACTAAAAGACAACATTCTAGCAGTTGGCTCTTTGATACTTACCTGGCAGAACTAAATGTCCAACAGATTTTACCTTCTTATTTCACCTCCTAGCTTTGCATTCAGGAATGATTTTTGTAGCTTGCACTTTTGTTGCCACAATGAGCTAAGCAGCAGCTCATAAGATTTCTCCCTTGGGTCTCTTAGTTTGGCTGCATACTGAGTGAGGTTCTTCAAATATTTACTTCCTCAGCTTTTGAATGCAGAATATTAAGGTAGTCAATACTCCTGTCCAAGTGTATATATTTGGTAGGTTTTGAAGTTAATATTTCCATCTCAAGTTGCATTTCAGGAGTGAGCCAGGACTATAAAAGACTATTACTAACCTTGTCCATGCACCTTCTGCATCACTTTTTTTTTTTTTTCAGGGGGGGGGGGGGGGTTCTTACTAGGGACTGAACCCAGGGGCACTGAACCACTGAGCCGCTTCCACAGCCCTTTTTATTTTTTTTTTTATTTTGAGACAGGGTCTTGCAAAATTGCTTAGGGCCTCACTAAGTTCCTGATCCTGGCTTTGAACTTGCAACCCTCCTGTCTCAGCCTCCTCAACTGCTGGGATTACAGGAATGTGTGCCCACAACTAGCCCCTCTGCATCATTTTTAACATTTGGTTCACTGGGGGTTGTGACTTCCTAGAAGTTAGCCTAGATGTTAAACCCCAGGCAATCAAAATACCATAAGAAGCAACCATCTCTTAAAACCCCTTTCCTACTCAGAGAATATTCTGCTGGGAAATATATTTCTCCCATGGTACCTGGGTGATTTTGAGTAAATGTGATCTCTGTTGAGATAAATTTATGCATGCATGGCAAAGCAATCTGTCCTACCAATAGGCTTTCAGTTTCTTTTACCCAGTCCCAGGGACCACGTATTTATAACCACTAATTCTTGGGGCCTTCCAGATTAGCTCCCAAGTACTCTGCCTGATAGACAAAGTTTTACTGTGAAAACTCTGCCATTGTTTTAGCACCCCCTCCCTGAAAAAAAAAATTGGCGTGTGCACTCAGGAGTAAACCTAGGGTTGACAGTGGGCTCTGCAGCACCCAGCGCGATATGCCATTCATGGTTTTCGTTCATGTTGGTCCCCATCCTTGGAGGTTTCAAAGCTGGGCTCTCAGGGCTTGCCCTGGTACTTCTCTCTTACTCGACTCCCACATTCTGGGTCCCACTCTTGACAAATGAATCTTTCTGTTTCCACTTTCTCTATCCCTAAGAGTCTAGGTCCTGTATTTCCTCCAGTGTTAGTTCAAATCCCTCACATCTCAGTTTTTCTAAGAACCAGCCCATGCTCTGCGCATGTCTCTAGAAATCTCAGAAAGAAGAATGTCCACCATCAGAACTAGTTTTACCCCTTCTATTTTGCTTTATGCTTACCTCAAATCCAGTTAGCATCATTTCCCTTGAGAAAATAGGAAGACAAACTAGGAGTCTGAACCACAGTACTTCTTCTATATTCCCATTATAGTTTTTTTTTTTCTTCCAGTAAATAATAAACTCCTCTGGAGAGGGGGGGTTCATCTTTCAGGTCCCTGAAACAGCTTGCTCAAGCAGCATTAATGCTCACATACTTAATGTTTATTGTCTTGTGTGAATATCAGTAATGAAGATAAGAGTTTACATAAAATATCCCAAATTAGCTTAGAAATCATGATTCTGGGTAGTCACTGAAGAACTGGATATGCTTAGTAAAGTAAGTTTTTTCAGCAAGTATTTGTTGAACACATGAAAAGCCATAAGCAGAAATAATTTCCTATGGCATACATAGATAAATAGAGTGCTAGTCACATTTCCACATTGAAGCCTGGTAGCTATATTTTGTGGACTTTCAATTTATGACCTATCCTCAGACTATTAACTTTTTGGATTTTCTATAGCTATATGAACCAGAGGATGAGATGCTGTCATTTGGGGGTTTTATAAGAAGGTTTTGTTTCTGTTTAACTATTCAGAGCTCTCTGGAGGAAAGAGTCAGTGTCTTGGTAAATGACATATTTTGGCTTGTGCTTTGTGGTACATTAAAAAAAAAACTATTTGTACTAATCAGTATTAACAATTAGGTAAGTAAAATTACTAATCTTTGCACAGTGTTCACATGAGGACCTGTGAAAAATTTAGGGGTAAGCAGAATTATTTATTTCTGTCTAAGTGGGTGTTAGACTTTTCAGCAGATTTTGTAGTTCTCCCATTTGGCTTGTTGATGGGTAGAATATTTGTGGTTCTTTAAATTATACTATTACTATATATTACATTAATGCCAGAGATTCCTAATATTGATAATTTTCCTGTTTGATAGAAAGGAATCCAAGTTGACATAGTGACTTCAAAACATTCTTAAATCTTTTAGGTAGTAAAACCCTGAAGTTCTGTATAGATCTTTTAGGTATCTAGAAGTACTTCTCTCTAATTTTAACAGGGAGTTCAATATGTAATCAATCCAAATAGATGTTGGTTGAATAGGAGAAATTTTATAATTTTGAACAGCTTATCCTCTCAGCTTGTACTTGAAATTCAATACCAAAAACTTGGGATAGTTCAAAATTTGTGGCTTATAATTTTCCAGTAAAGCATAAAGGGTTGTGGCATTTAAAAAAAATGGAATGAAAAAGGATACCTCTTCTTTCATTTGGTCAATAATTCCAACCTTCTGGAAAAGTCAATTGATTTAAAATCTAAATTTAGTCTTCTATGCAGTATGTTAGATTTATGAGTGAGTTTTACTGTCAGCAAAATGTGTGTTCTTCCCTGCTGACATTACAACCTTCCTCTATTTTTGGATACCATGAATGCAAACACAATAAAAATACAATTTTATCAAGTCTTTAAAATTGAGGAATGTAGACACACAGAAGTGTGTTTTATAGATAATGATAATTTTCCTGAATTATGTGAGGACCTTCAAATGAATCTGCTTTTCAGGGCTAGTATTCTCTAGGAAAATCTAACAGAAAAAGTGGACTAAAGGTATAAAGGAGTAGCCAAGAGGAGAAAAATAATTGCAGATTTGTTATTGTTTTTTTTTTTTTTTTTTTGGTGGGGGGGTGGGCAAGTGAAGCATAGGGACAAAAAAAAAAGAAACTTGATAAATATTCCTTACTGTGTCTTAAATAAAATTAAACTCTTGCATGTTGAGTTTTCTCAAGAGGGACAGATAAAGTTGGTTAGATTAATGAAAGAGCAAAAATTTGGAGGAAGCCAAAGAATATTTGAATTCCAGCCTAGCCACGAGGCACTAGTGTGACTCAGTGGGTTTTTAGACATCTTGAGTCTCAGTTTCTATTATATAAAATGAAGATGAACTCATCATCCCCCACCCACCGCCTCCAAATTTGCTATAATAGGCCCTATTCTGGTTGGACACTGCCATTCTCCCCTTGGGCTAAGACTCTGTTATTCTTCTTACTCCTTAAATCTAATTGGCCACTATGAACTCCTGGCCCATGCTGCTGTTGTCTTCATTCCTCACAGTCACCTGTGCCTGGGCTTCTGCCCTTCTCCTGTCACTCTACCTTTGGCAGCTCAGATGCTGCCTCTTTAAGAAACCCTTTCTGACCTCCACATATAGTTTACCACTTCCCTTCTCTGGCTGGGTCACACATTCATGAACAGCTCTCAGGGTTTACTTTGTTCTCCTCATCCAGATCTTTGACACTGTCCAGCTTAGGTCTTAGCTGGATGTCTGGAACACAAGAGCCCAGTAGACACTTTTTGAACAAGTGAATGAAGAATCATAACTATTTTGTGTAGTGTCTATAAAGGTAATCTATGAAAAAAACCATAAAATAAATACATAATATGTGTTAATATATTACTACTATTTTTAGCCTGAAAAAATATGTATATGGGGCCAGGTACAGTGGTGCATGCCTGTAATCCCAGCAGTTTGGGAGGCTGAGGCAGGAGGATGGCAAGTTCAAAGCTAGCCTCAGCAAAAGTGAGGCCTAAGCAACTCAGACCCTGCTTCTAAATAAAATACAAAATAGGGCTGGGGATTACCCAAGTGCCCCTGAATTCAATCCCTGGTAACACACACACACCCCCAAAAAAATAAAAGGAAAAAAAAAAAGTATGTAAATGTTCAGCATATTTCTATCATTGCTTCATGCTAGTTATTAAATATATATTAATCCAAATATCAGTTCCACTAGTTATTGAATCAGTCTCTAAACTGGAATCGAGTTAGTTGTTTCCTGTTCTTAGGAATAGATCTCACCAACTCAGATAAGAAAGGGGAGGCAGAAAACGCTGAATATTTTCTCTGATATAAGGAGGCTGATTCACAGTGGGGTTGGGACTGGGAGCACAGAGGGATTAGAGGGACACTCGAATGGCCAGTGGAAGGGAGGGTAAGGGAGAGGGCAAAAAGAAGAAGAAAAAGGGAAAGAAAAAGAAGAAAGAAAGAAAGAAAGAAAGAAAAAGATGGTAGAATAAGATGGATATCATTATCCTAAGTGCATGTATGAAGACACGAATGGTGTGAATATACTTTGTATACAACAAGATATGTAAAAATGTGTTCTATAAGTATAATAGGAAACGTAATGCATTCTGCTGTCATTTGTAACAACTTAGATTTAAAAAATAAGAAAAAAAAAAACAGGAAATAACCCCCCAAAAACAAACAGAAAGGGGAGGCAGAAGTAAAAGGGAGGTTGAAGATAACAAATAAACCCAGAATAAGGAAAAAAGATTCAGATTGATCTGGGTTGAGAAAATTCCAAGTCATAACTTTGGAAGGGTTTCACCAGCAGGAGACCAAACTAAGTTCACTACCACTCTTTATATTGTGTTTGTGTGTATGTGTCTGCATGTATACATAAGAATAAAAAAACTCATAGTTTTAGAATAGTGCATATGGTATATTTCACAAGGTAAAACAGCCTTTTGCAGTAAATTTTTCCATTAATAAAAAATCCAGAGGATGGGCACCCATTTCAGGCTCATCTACTTTAATACATATCAATGGGCGTGTGCAGCCAGTATTCTGTCTCAGAGAGGAAGGACTGGCCGAGTGTTGTTCTTTAGAATCTGCTGCCTGGATAAGATTATGATGGGTACGTGGAGTTTAAATTACCTCAAATATGGATATCTAATAATCCTAAAATAGATTCTCTGTTTGAAAATTGTTAAGAATTTAATATCCCCATGTATAAATTCCCCTATTCAAGTTAGAAAGAAGAAAATCTGAATAGCTTAGGAAAAAGAATGTTCACATACTGTGACTTGACCAGAAACAACTTTTTAGAAGATGTCCACAGGTATTGAACACATATGTTAACTAAAATGAGGTGTGCACTGATCACAGAGTGAGTAATATTAATAAACTCTTAAAGAGAATCAAGAAGGTTACACAAAGATGTGTGTATTATTATTGAAACTGGGCAGAATTACTACATACCTTGTAGGTAGGGCAGTTGCTCTTCCTTTGAAGTCAGTCTTGGCATGATCTCATAATCAGAAACAACAATAATGAAACAGAACAATCTTGAAGAATTAGTGCAACTTAAATTTTATGTTTTGGAAAACATTAAGGGGGATTTTTTTTTTTCTTTCATAACACCCATCTAAATACTCAATGTTTTTCTTGTTCCTCTGTTGCCCCAATGTTTCACTCAACGGAAGATGGAAGCTGCCCACAATCTCTTTTTCTTTCTCCCCTAAATGTGTCCTTCATTCCTACAGGATGGGCTTTGGTCTTTCTTCTTCTTTTCTTCCTTATCTTCGTCCCCTAACTGCTGATCTTCCTGGAGAGTATGTGTCTGCTCTTTTTAGTATAAATCAATTAAGCTTGATTCAGTTTTTTCTACTATTCCATGTTCTCTCCTGCTTGATTCTATGTAACAAATGTCCACAGATGGAGTGAACAGAGAGAAATGTATCTGCTCAGGGATGGGAACAGGCTTTGGGAGATTGTAGATACTCATACATTTTCTTGTCTTAGAATCTTTGAGAAAAATCTGAAAATGTTAGGCCAGAATGTTTTAATGGGGATTACATTTTTCTTTTGAGTTCTTTATTTCTCAAAATGTTTATATTGAAGCTGTGTGTTTTTACAAGAAAATGTACATGTATTCAAAACAGAAACAGATACATTGGCCAATGGAACAGGACAGAAAGCCCAGAAGAAAACCCAAGTATTTATAGATATTTGATATTCAACAAAGAGATCAAGAATGCACATGGGAAAAAGGCAATCTCTTTAATATATGATGCTGGGAGAACTGGATATCTACAGGCAGAAGATATAATTGGAACTTTATCTCACACCATATACAAAATTCAACTCAAAATGGATGAAGGGCTTAAACATAAGACCTGAAACTATAAAGGTAGAATAAGACATAGGGGGAAAGCCCTACAGCATTGGCCTTGGCAATAATTTCTTGGGAAAAGACTCCAACGCACAGAAAATCAAAGCAAATTCACATAAATGGGACTGAATCAAAATAAAAAGCTTCTGCATCTCAAAGGCAACTACAGAGTGAAGAGTAAACCCATGGATTAGCAGATAATTTCTGCAAGCCATCCTCTGATAAAAGCACAATTTCTAAAATAAAAAAGGAAATCATACAACATAAAAAGAAAACAAATGAAAAAGTAGGCAAAGGATTTGGAGAAACATTTCTGGAAAGAAGAAATATGAATGGCCAATTGATAAATAAAAATGCTCAACATCCCTGATTATCAGGGAAAGGCAGAATAATACCACATGGAGATCACCTCATATCTATCAGAATGGCTATTATATAAAAAGATGAATGTTAATAACTTGGCAAGGATGTGGTAAAAAGCACATCCTTGAACAGTGTTGGGAATGTAAAGTAATATAGCCATTTTGGGAGGTTCCTCAAAAAAGAAAAAATAAAACTTAGCAGCACCCCCACTTCTATCCAAAGAAGTTGAAATTGGTGCATTGAACAAATACCTCCCATTTTCATTGCAGTATTATTTGTAATAACCAAAATGTAGAAGCAAACAAAATATCCATCAAAGGATAAGTGGATAAATAAAATTAGGAATATACACCTAAGGCAATACTACATAGCTAAAAAAGGAAGGAAATTCTGTCATCCATGATAAAATGAATGAGACTGGAGTACATATGATACGTTAAAAAAACAGGCATGGAAAATCCCTGTACGTTCTCATCTATTTGTGGAATCTAAAACTGTGGATCTCACAGCAACAGAAAATAGGTTCTCAAGCCTGGGGGGTGAAGACAGGAGGAGATATAGGGAAAGGAATATGTTGATCAAAGGATACAAAATCTCAGACTAGAAGAATAAATTTTAGTTTTGCATTGCAATCCCTGGTGACCATAATTGTTAATAAGGTATTGTGTATTTTAGAGTTGCTGTTTAAAAATAGACATTTAATGTTCTCATCACAAAAATGTGATGGTTAGTTAGTGAAGTGATGGATATATAAATTACCTTGATTGGATTTTTCTACAATGTGTATATAGATCAAAACATTACATTGTATTCCATAAATATCCATAACTATTCTTTGTCAATTAAAACTAGAGTAAAACCAACAGAGTTAAATAAAATTGGTAGGTTCAATATAATTACATTCATTCCTTTTGTCTAACTGAGTGAATCCCAGAGACATATATGAAGGACCCACATTCTTGAGATATTATATCATTGTTAAGCAGTTAGTTAGAATGAATCTGGAGAAGACATATAGGGTCAATACCTTGATTACCTAAAAAAAAATGTTTCTATCAGTTAAAGGTAGAATAAAAGGAAATGATCTTATAATTGTTACTAGAGAATTAAACTATATATTAGAAATCTTTTTTACTAAAGATCATTATGTAGCATCGTAATGTAGATATTATTTCTAGCCATCTTATGAAATCCTCTTGCTCACTTTTTTCTTCATTTCTAGGCTGGAATAAACCCACATTACTCCAGGTAGAGGTGAAAGTCCTCTTGAAGATCTTCACAGGGAAATCCCAAGGCTCCCCACTCCTACACTTTATCAGTGGCCCGATGTTTTACTAGCAGGGATGTATATCCATATTAAGTTTTCTGTATTTGATGGAGATGAGAGGCAGCTGTGTGATAACTGTCCTTCATGCCTTTGTCTGACACTGCACCCTGGACATGAATTCACTGACACTCTTCTACAATCTTTCCTCTAGGGCTATCTACCTCCCTCCTCAGTACCTTTATATCTGCCTCTGGATTCTCTAAATATCTCCACTGACTGAGGCAGTGGAAGCTGGGTCTTTTGCTTCTCCTTCATTGTAAGCCTTAACATTATTTAATGATGCAGTAGAGTGATTCCTCTTTCACACAAATGCACTCTAAAAGAATTAGAAAATTCATCATCACAATAGTACTAATAGCAACAACATGTAATCAACACGAACCTACAAAGTACTATCACTGTTTCCATTTTATTAATGAGAAAACTGAGGCTTAGAGTGGTTGCGTGGTGGACAAGATCACCTAGTTTAAGGAAAACCAAAACTGAGACACAAGAGGATCTTAGTACAGAACTCAAATTCTTAACCTACTGCAGAATTTCCTATGGCATTAAATCAGCAATTATGCTTGAACTGAGATCTTCTCGCATATATCAGAGTTCTTTTTATTGACATGTGTTATTTGAGTACTTGCCACTAGTGTTTGGCTGTAGGTGTGCCTGATGTTTTAGGGATTCACTTCAAATATAGAGGTAGTGCGTAGAGTGACAGGAAGCATTGATTGTCACTTGTAAATTTGTGACTCTGGTGAATTATTTAATCTCTCTTGAGATTTCTGGTAAATGAATAACTTTTTAGTTTAAGTTTGTCCCAGGAAATATTGGGAGATATGTATGTGTGTGTGTGTGTGTGTGTGTACATATATACACATACACATATATACATATGTATATATACACATATGTGAATTCATATACATACACATACATGTATATGCACATCACATAAATATAGCAAATATTGTTTATCTGAAGCTCAAATTTAACTGGATTTTATTAGAATTTGGTGTAAAGGAAATGCTTGCTATACAGTAGAAGAAAATTTAGCTGAATGTATCTTATTTTATAGAAAGCAGAACTTGTAAGTAATGATCATTGATATTGAATGGAGGGAATTGCTAAGCAGTCTTGAAGATAAAAGTGTGGTTTCTTCTTACTTGCTTATAGTAAAATGTGATAGAAAAGAGACAGATTGAGGGAAGTACTCCAAGTAGAAAGGAACCAGGACTTAATAATTTGGGAACTTCTCAGCCTATTTAGATTGCAAGGATGCTACAAGTAAGAGATTTAATGTCAGAAAACATTAAATCTTCTGGAGAGGAAGACAAGGGTGTGGCTGGAAAAACCTTTCACTAATTCTTATAAAGATCAAAAGTTAGAATATTCCATCATATAGAGATGAGATTTTACATATGTTTCAGGGATCCCCAAAAGTATCTCAGAAAAAAACAAAACTGCAGATGAGATTATCTAAGAAGAATCTTAAAAGAAGCATCTTGTCTAATGGAGTGAATCCTGGAGACATATAGATACGATGTCACCACACATATTGTTAGCTTGGACTAAATGGGAAACAAGAGTAACTAAAAGAAGGCTATCAGACTCCAGAAATTCCTCATGCAGCAAACAAGCTTATAAATTTCTCAGTTGCAAAGGTGTTCTGCTTTTCATTAGAAAGGAAGTTTGGATCAGATGACTGAACTGTTGGCCCAGAGATCAGAATCTCATTTGCAGAAGGTGGAGCTGAAGGCCCAGAAGGAATCATCCCTGTGTCTTGCAGAGCTGCAAGACACAGGGATGATTTCAAGGACTTGAAACCAAGTGAATTTTTTTCCAGCTGGATCTCTGTATTGCTTAGGACCAGTGTTTCTTTTCTTCTTTCTCTTCCTCTCCCAACCTTTGAATAGAAGCGACTACATCTGTTATCATACTTCTGTCCCATCATTGTATTTTGGGATCACTTGTTTTGTAGTTTCACAGGTCCACAGATGGAGAGGAATTTTTCCCCAGATGGATCATACCAAGATTATCACCCATATATGATTTATAGAATGAAACTTAGGAATTTTGATGATATTCAGATGAGATTTTTTAATTGCATTGATGCTATAATGGGTAGAAACTTTTGGTGGTGTTGCGATGGAGTGAATGTATTTTTGCAAGTGGAATAGGTAGGAAATTTTGGATGGCCAGAGAATAGACTATCATAGGCTAAATAATGACCCTTCCAGTTGTTCATGTCTCAGTCCCCAGAATGTGTGAATATTTTGACTTATATGGAAAAAGGGACTTTGCAGGTATGATTAAGCATCTTGAAATGAGATTGTTTTGTATTGTCCAGGTGGACTGATATCACTTTTGTAACAGGAAGAAGGTAAGGACAGAAGCAGAAGTCAGAAAGAAGAGAAGACACTATTCTGCTGGTTTTAAAGGTGGAGGAAATTGTCCTGAGCCTAGGAATATAAGGTGGAATATAAGACATGGAAACATTTTCTCCTAGGTTCCAAAAATCCCTGAATTCCCATTTTAGATTTCTAACTTCCAGAGCTCTAAGATAATAAATTTGTGTTGTTTCAAGCCACTATTTGTTTGTAGTGCTTTGCCACTGCCACAATAGGAAATTGACATACCCAGTATTCTGTATTTAACCTAGCAACACTAGTTCTTCTTTCATTAGATAACCTATTATGGACCAGAGATTTTGTACGCATTAGCACACTTAATAGTTTTCACAGTCTTGTGAAGTTGTGACACTTTTGCAGAAGAAAAACAAGTGAAAATCAGAGCTGGTACAAGCAGAATTTAATTTGAACCCAGGTCTAAGAGACCATAAAAATCCTCCTTTCCTCCCTTTCTCCTTTCTTCCTTCTTCCCTTCCTCCTCTCCTCTCCCCTTCTACTCATCATTTACCGGGACAGTTTTGTACATGAAGAATCCACTTCTGGGGAAACGTAGATTTTTGATGCAACAAGTTGCCTTTCCCTATGTATACAGGTACTTCTGCTTATGGTCTATCTTTTCCTATCCAAAGTATAGTCTAATATAAATGAATGTGCTTCTGAATAAACTTTCTCCTGCAGTCAAAAGGAATATTCAAAAGATTACACTTCACAGCTCAAATACACTTTCTCCAATGCCAAAATGGTCTGCTTACTCTGACCAAGCAAAGGGAAGTTTCCAAGCGTTATAAATCTCAACAAATGAGCCCCAACAATTAGTTTCCTTAGATGATTAAATAAGATAATAAGGCAAAAAAGCTCCACAGTCAGGTGGGTAGAGAAGCACATTCCCTGTTTTTATTAGCAGCTTGCTTGCCTGTTTTTCTCTTGAACTAATGAACACCCTACTAGCCCAGGGGGAAGACACCCCAGATGCTGCAGACTCAGATCTCTGGTAACCAAACTGGTAGTGGGGATGGCCAACTGCACATATTGCACCTCTTCATTTTCAACCTGAAATAATTCTACCACCCTCTACGTCCCAACTTCCTATGTAAATCCCACAGAGAGTTTCCTGTGGACTGAAGATATTATCTGTTCGTCTACCTGTCAGTTGACCAGCAGAGAACATCTGGCAGAGCAGCTGGAGGGTGTCACGTGCAATATGGTTGGGGGCCAGGAACAGCTTACTGGACACCAAGGGAAAGGGGTAAATTGCATACGAGACTTTTCAGCAGAGCAAATTTGCTAGGAACTCATTATCATTTTTCAAAGGCAAGCAGCTTCCCACTTTCTGCTGGTTCCTTACTCCGTATCCGTTAATTATGAAAAACTCCGAGCACAGTGCTTATGAATTAAGTGCTCCATGAATGCTGGTTATTCTTACTTTTTTCTGCTGTATTACTATTTTCAACAGGACTGTTCCCTCCGCACTGAAGGTGGCCACTGAATGTTCCAGAGTCCAATTGTGTGGCTGAATTGTGAGCTTTTGTGGGTAGTCAGGAGTTTAGAGTTAATGGGTCAACTAGTATTTATGCTGTTCAAGTGATTTAGACAGCACATTAAAAAAATGTTTCAATTGCATCTTTTTACTTCTTTTTTATTTGTTCTTTTTAGCTATACATAACAGTAGAATGCATTTTGATATATCATGCATACATGGAGTATAACTTCCCATTTTGTGGTTGTACATGATGTGGAGTTACACTGGTCATGTATTCATATATGAACATAGGAAAGTTATGTCCAATTCATTCTACTGTTTTTTCCATTCCCATCCTCCTTCTCTTACCTCCACTCCACCCTGTCCAATCCAGTAAACCTCCCATCCCCCTTTCCTCCACCCACCTATTGTGAGTCAGTATCCACATATGAGAGAAAACATTCAGCATTTGGTTTTGGGGGACTGGCTTATTTCACTTAGCATGATAGTCTCCAATTCTATCCATTCATTAGAAAATGCCTTAAATTCATTCTTTATAGCTGAGTAATATTCCATTGTGTATATGTACCACATTTTCTTTATCCATTCATCTGTTGAAGGGCACCATAGCTTAGATATTGTGAATTGGGCTGCTATAAATATTGATGTGGCTGTGTTACTGTAATATGCTGATTTTAAGTCCTTTGGGTATAAACCCAGGAGTGGGATAACTGGATCAAATGGTGGTTCAATTCCAAGTTTTCTGAGGAATCTCCACATTGCTTTCTGGAATGGTTGCACCAATTTGCAGTTCCAAGAGCAATTATAAGTGTACCTTTCCCCCAACATCCTCACCAGTACTTAACTTCCGGCCAATATCTTTAATGAACATAGATGCAAAAATTCTCAAAAAAATCCTGGCAAATCGAATACAAAAACATATCAAAAAGATAGTGCACCACGATCGAGTGGGGAGTTTATCTCAGGGATGCAAGGTTGGTTCAACATACGGAAATCAATTAACATAATACATCACATCAATAGACTCAAAGATAAAAACCATATGTTCATCTCAATAGATGCAGAGAAAGCATTCGACAAAATACAACACCCCTTTATGTTCCAAACACTAGAAAAACTAGGAATAACAGGAACATATCTCAACATCATAAAAGCTATTTATGCAAAACCCCAGGCTAACATCATCTTAAATGGAGAAAAATTGAAAGCATTTCCTCTAAAAACTGGAACAAGACAGGGGTGCCCCCTTTCACTGCTGTTATTTAACATAGTACTTGAAACTCTGGCCAGAGCAATTAGACAGACGAAAGAAATTAAAGGGATCCACATAGGAAAAGAAGAGCTCAAATTAGCACTATTTGCTGATGACATGATAATCTACCTAGAAGACCCAAAAAACTCTACCAGAAAACTTTTACAACTAGTAAATGAATTTGGCAAAGTGGCAGGATACAAAATCAATACCCATAAGTCAAAGGCATTTTTGTACATCAGTGACAAACCCTCTGAAAGGGAAATGATGAAAACGACCCCATTTACAATAGCATCAAAAAAACCAAAAATACCTGGGAATCAACGAAAGAAGTGAAAGACCTCTTTAAAGAAAATTATAGAACACTAAAGAAAGAAATTATAGAAGACCTCAGAAAATGGAAAGACCTTCCTTGTTCCTGGATAGGCAGAATAAATATTGTCAAAATATCCATACTACCAAAAGCATTATACAGATTTAATGCAATTCCAATCAAAATCTCAATGATATTCCTCGAAGAAATAGATAAAGCAGTCATGAAATTCATCTGGAAAAATAAGAGACCCAGAATAGCTAGAGCACAAGTAACCTTATTGTTACTTGTATTCTTGATAATTGCCATTCTGGCTGGAGTGAGATGGAATCTCAGCGTAGTTTTAATTTGCATTTCTCTGATTGCTAGAGATGTTGAACCTTTTTTCATGAATTTGTTGACTGACCATATTTCTTCTTTTGTGAAGTGTCTGTTCAGTTCCTTTGCCCATTTATTGATTGGGTTATTTGTTTGTTTGTTTTTGAGGTGTTAAGTGTTTTTGAGTTCTTTATATATCCTGGAGATTAATGCTCTATCTGAGGTACAAGTGGTAAAGATTTTCTCCCATTCTGTAGGCTCTCTCTTTACACTCTTTTTTTTGTTTCCTTTTAGACAGCACATTTTTGTTTGGAATAATGAGTTCTGTCTAGTGGAAGTCCAAGGAAGGAGCAAGGAGGAATTTGTAACTGGCCAGTGTGTTGGTTCTACTTTGAACAGTTGACCTCTCTAGATGGTAGACCACCAGGACAGCCCCTGTTATGACAAGGGCTGTTCCCTTTTTGCTTCACTCTAACTGGGAAACTATTAGTGAGACTGGAAAGAGTTAAATTTTTCATCCAAATCAAGTGATTAGAAGAACCACAGCAGATCTGGAGACGTGGGGATAATTATAAGTTAATGTTTTCTTTTCTATTGCAAACGTCTGGATAAATGGTAGCGATGGGACTTCCTTTCAACCTGTGCTTTCCACAGATTCAGTGTGTTTACTTGAGACTGCATTATTTGCTAAAGGCAAAATAAAGGATGACTTGTTTTCTTTTCTTTTTTTCTTTTTCTTTTTTTTTTTTTAGGAAAATGGTTTTGAACTTGGTGTATGACATTGGGCATATTTCTGCTACCTATTAAGGATACAAAGAAAATTACAATTTAACACACACAACCAATTGCCACACTTTCAAGTTTTGGGGTGCTTGAGAATTATAGTGGGGGAAGGGATATGGGAGTAATTATGTGTATGTGAAGTGTTTGTTTAAAATGCAGATTCCTGGGTTCCACTGCAGAAAATTTAACTTTATAGGTTCAGAATAAGACATTAGGAATGTGCACTTGAGAAATAATGAGCTTGGGGGGTCCAGAGGACAAGCCCCATGATGAAAAAGCTTGGTTTACATGGATAGAATTTGATACTAGGATATAAAATACTGTGAAAAGCCCCTGTTCCTAAAGAAATGTGATTGATTAAACGTTACATTGAATAAGAACCCCTTGGCACCAGTTGTGAAGTGTAGTGCTTGAAAGATAGTATAGTCCAGTGGTTATCATAGGGCCTGGGTTCAGTTCCTGTGCCCACTATAGATCAGCACCTCAGTTTCCTTATCTGTAGAGTGAGCACGATCATTGCATCTACTTCACAGTGTTAATATGGATTAATAATGCTAGCTAATAATTATAGAGGTTCTACTAATATAGAGAAAAATTGTGTGGAATACTTTACATAAATTAGTGCTCATCTAACACAAGAACTCTTATCAGGTGTGTGTTTTTCTCACTGGACAAATGACGTTAACTATTTTTGCACAGAGTCCCATGATTAGAGAATGACAAGGTTGGGACTCAGAGACAAGCTGACAGACTCCACAGCCCAGCTTCATTACCTCCCTTTGGTGTCCTTCAAAAAATATTGTGTTAGCTTCTCTCCTTCTTCCTCTCTCTCTCTCCCCCTTTATCTTTTAACTCCAGATGAGCCAAGCTTGGTTCTTAATAAGTAAAGTGTCATTTAGTTAATTGAGTAGTGTTTTTTGTGTGCATAGTCAGGCCCAGGATATGAGATGGGAGCAAGCAGGGGTGTGGTCTCCAAACAGGTAGCTTTCAACCCAGCTCTTAACATGTCTATGTGCTCCAAAGTGTCAGCTGTCAGAGAGAAGGGCCAAATTGGCTATGGCTCAGCTGAACCATTTCCATTAATAGGCTTAGGTTTTCTGGAGGGAGAGGGGCTCAGCATCCTCCTGTGGCCTGCGCCCACCCAAGTAGGGAAAGTCAAAGCTCTTGGTCTTTCTTGGGGTCTTCTTTGAAGGGACCAAAGCCGAGTGGGGTGAGGCTGAGGGGCACTGAGGATGCTAGGGCTGCAACAACAAAGTATCACAGTTATCACAGACAGGTGGTTTAACAATGGAGATTCATTTCTTTCATGATTCTAGAGGGTCCAATATCAACGTGGTGGCAGGTTAGTTTCTTTGAGCCTCCTCTTCTTGGCTTTAGATGGCCATCTTATCCCTTTGTCTTCACATGGCCTTTCCTCCGTGTGTGTCTATGTCCCAATTCCCTTCTATAAGGACATGGTAATGTTGGATCAGGAGTTACACATAGGAACTATTTTAACCTCAAGTACCTTTCCAAGGGTTCTGTCTTCAAATTCATTCTGAGGTGCTGTGCATTAAGACGAGGACATGATTCAGTTCATCATAGGCACATGATAACAGCTGCAGTAGCTACTAATTATTGAATGTGCCAGGTCTGTGTTCAGCACTTTGCATGTATTGTCACATTTAATCCCCGCAGTAACTCTCCAATTCTCTTTAGAACCAGCTCCCTGCTGGGTCCACTGGCAGGGACACATTCTCTTTACCCGAGGTCCCTTTTCACTTGTGAAGGGACTGACTGTTGCATGTTTGGTGATAAGTTGTCATAAGCTGCCCTTTGGCTGCTGCTTATGTGTCTGGTCTTTGATGAGGCTGCGGCTTCCGGACCTGGCTCCTTCTCTCATCCTATCTCATTCCCCAGTAGCATTGCCCTGCTGGGCGAGAGGTTTCTCCTCAAATACTCATTGGAAAGAACAGCATGCAGCTTGCTGAGCCCAGCTGAGTGTGTGTGTAGGGGGCTGTGCTTCTGCTTGCCTGCTTTTCTGTCACCAGATCGCTCTGGGAGTAGTGATGCTCTTAATTAAACCGAGATCTGAGGTGCTTAAAATGCAAAATTCACAGGCAAGCTGGCTGATGCCTGAGGCTGAGAAAAGATGCTCTTTACTTTCAGAACCCTAGATGTGTCACACTAAAAACGCCTTCATTCCCATGAAGCTGGTGCACAGGAGCGAACACTTGGACCCCACTGAGGTGAGGGAGCACATTCAGAGCCAGACTCCTCTGCATGTCTCTCATACTGTAAGGAGCTTTAGCGTTGCCTTAGTGAGGAGAAAACACAAGGGGTCCCTCTGTGGACCTCCTCCTACCCTGTGAGAGTAGCCCCAGGTCTATGAAAGGATAAATCAATGAGCTTATAGAGGAATCCCAAGCAAGAAAATTCTGGTTCTTATAAAGGATACCAAGAGCCCAGATGTGAGCCCAGAGATCTCAAGTAGCTTGTGGGGGGAGTGTTGCAGGCTGCCTGGGAAAACCTGAAAACTGGGAAAAAATTAATACTCACCTTCTGTTGCTCAACATGCACGTATTCCAACTGCCCTTTGACCTCGCCATTCAGGACACATGACAAAGGACTGTGGACATCTCAGTGTCGTCCCATCATGGAACTCTTCTGACCCAGGTCTTACCGAAGCCCACTTTTCAGCTAGCAGTTGCCTGTGAGTTCCACATCACCTCTGCTCCCTCTTCTTCGCTTGTTGCTGGGGGCTGCTGCGTGTGTGTGTTTCCTCATCTGTCAATGGTTAGACTCTTCAGAGCTACTTAAATAACCTCATCCGTGCTCTTAGTTCACTCAAACTCCAGGACCCTCTTTGGTCTTCCTGAGATGGAGACTGCTTTGTTGTGTATCTAAAGCAGAATCTCCAAGGTAAGTGAGGTCTGTAGGAAAAAAGTAGGAATTGTGGGTGCAGCAGTAGGGGAACTCCACTTCTCAGCTCTCTGTTTTGCTCCTTATCAACCAAAATGGACTGGCTTTGGCATGGTCTCTGTTTACATCTAAGGTGTTTTGACATCTACTTAGATAACATTGTACCTACTGAGTTGGCTATTATTAAAAAAAAAAAAAAAAGACACCCACTTTGTACAGACCAGCTAGAAGGTAGACCCCCATTCTAGTGGGCTGTGCAGATAGCTGCTTGGCTTAGAGACAGGAGTCGAATTCCTACCTATGCCCACTTGGAATTCAGGTCATATGTACCTTTTGGGCCTTCCTTACCTTGGCAACAGTTGTCTTTTCCTGCAACTTATGACTCTCCTCCTTTGACACCAGTCTGGGTCTTTTACATAGTCTTACCTGTGGGTGAACTAATGTCCAACAGGGATTATTGGGTAAACCAAGTGTTTGGAGATGATGACCTAAGGTTATAGATAATGACCTAAGACTCATGGTGAGCTGGCATTTTAAAATGAGGACTTGCCCAAAATAAATGAGGATATAATCATTAAGAGGGAGGTGGTATTCTTCTGGCACTTTCCAAAATCAGGATGCCTTCATTCCTTAGGCTAGGCCTACTTATCGGTTCTGAAAAACAAGCGGTGAAGTGGAAATTTCAAAATACCTAGAGACCTAGAAGCCAGCTAGTTTGTATCTAATGAGATTTTATTCTCTGTTTGTACAGAGCACTCTATTTATAGAGTTTTGGTTTCTGCATTATCTTCTTTTTCATGATTGGAGTAGAGCGTGTCCCTCTGAATTCTTGGGGCCAGGGTGGGTTAGCAAGGTGTGGCCAATTGCAGCTGCTGTTCACTGCCCTGTTGTCTGTCTACATACTCACCTGAGGTAGGGACTGCTGGTGAGGAGGACTGTGCTGTGCTGATCTCATCTTAGCACTTTTAACCATGATATCCTCTCTGATCTTTTGTAGCAGGTTAAGCAGTAGGCTGGCATGGCTTTGAACGGAGATTTCATGCAGAAAACTTACAAGCACACTGTATCTTCCTGTCCTTTTGGCAATGATATGTGAGATTAGTCTTTTTGAAGTGAATGCATTAACCAGGTCTTAATGAGCATTACTTGGCTTGAGAACTACACTTAATAGTCAACTATTATTTCTATTCTTTTTTTCCTTAAGCAAGAATAATAATTCACTAAATGTTTTTAAGGGGTTGGGGAAGATCATGTAAAAGGAAATTCAACTCTAAGTCTCCTAAAATGAGTAAATTCCCTTGAATTTGGGTGGGAGGCTTTGCCAAATTTTTTAAATTTAACAATGCATGCATACTTTGTTCATTAAATTGAAAGTCTGCTATAACCCAAGTCATACACTACAGGCTGAGTTCACAAAGATGGAGATAATGCAGTTTCTCTTGATGAGATTATACTTTACTGCAAAAGAATTGGTAGTCTGGATGCCTGTGCTTTGTCTTTCTCAGGTGTAAAATGGGGAGAGTAGTTAAACTGCACTATAAAATTGCTATGAGAATTAAATGAGCTACTACTATTAAAGCACCTGGGATACAGCCTGGCTGTTAGTAAATGCTCTCTAAGTGGTTTATCAAAATTAATATGATAAGAACACAGATGAGGAATGTGCATATCCCCATGGGTGTGAATAATGCAATCCAAAAACCCAACCACAGAAGACGGGGCTGGGAAGACTATCATGGGAATGGTTTTATCTGGAGCGTGAATGATGGATAAGAGTTCAGGATTGTTTTAGTCAGCGATTTTGCTGCTGCAACTAAAGAACAATTTTAAAGGAGGGAATGTTTATTTGAGGGCTTATGGTTTCAGATGTCTTAGACAATAGAAGGCTGGCTCCATTCCTTGGGGCTTGAGGGGAAGCTGAACATCACGGCAGAGTGTGTGGCAGAGGGAAGCAGCTCTCATCGTGGCCAGAAAGCAGAGAGAGAGAGAGAGAGAGAGAGAGAGAGAGAGAGAGAGAGAGAGAGAGAGAGACTACTCTCCAGATATAAATATATACCCAAAGCTGCGCCTCAATTCCTACCTCCCCCAGCCACACCCTACTACTTCAGTTACCACTCAGTTAATCCTTATCCGGGGGTTAAATCACTGATTGGGTTGAGACTCTCACAACCTGATCATTTCTCTTCTTGCATTGCCTCACACATGAGCTTTTGGGGGACACCTCACATCCAAACCATACCAAGGATGTTGAGAAGAAGCGGAGGGCATTTACAGAAATGGAAAGGCACAGCTCTGCTGTAACTCACACGGTCCAGCCGGAACATTCTGTGTAGAAGCCCCCTGACTGGCCAGTGGAGATCAGGCCCCATCTGCCCCGCACTTGGCACCTGCCTCTTCCTCATCATTGTCTCATCACCATGTAACTGTTTTCCTTTAATATTCACTCAGCAGCGTTTGTTGAGTGCTGACTTTGTGTCTGGACTTCTGCTGGGCCCACTGCTCCCAGAAACTTCTAGAAAAATGAGGTGGTCTCGCCTGCACTAGGGCTTCCTATAGCACACTGCTTGACCCATTATAGGAGTTAAAAATTATCATCAAAAGAATTTAGGTACATATTCATGAGGTATCATTTTATCCCTGGGGTTTTGATAACTAAGGAATTGTCCTTAACTGGAAAACTTGGGGATATAGAGTTTTTTGTAAGAGAATAACTAGGTAAAAAAATAATAGTTCTTATATTTATCACTTTTGTGATTTCTGTTTATTTACTCAAACCTGTGTATAATTGACTATTTTTTTTTTAAATAAAGAGCTCAGAGCATCTCAAAGGAGAAAGAATAATTGAATATTATTAGTATCAGTTTGGGATTTTTTTCCCCCCAAGGATCTGTCAGCTTGTTTAACTGAACAAACACATGTTATAGCTTTTGGGAGCTGTGGGAGCTGATTTGTTTTTGAAGTCCATGCAGACTTTACTTTGCCTCTATCTGTTCCCTGACTGGGGTTATGTTTTAGTCAGTTTATTTTTGTTTGTTTGTTTAGTTTTTCAACTGCTGTGACCAAAAGACCTGTCAAGAACAATTTGAGAGAAGGAAAAGTCTATTTTAGGGCTTATGGTTTCAGAGGTCTTAGTTCACAGGTGGCCCACTCCATTCCTGGGGGCCTGAGGTAAGGCAGAACATCATGGCAAAAGTGTGTGGCTGAGGAAAGCAGCTGGGGACATCACACCAGGAAGGGGGGGGGTGCACTCTGCTCAACTAGAACAAAATATATACCCCAAAAGCCCACCCCCAGGGATCCACTTCCTCCAGCCACATCCTACTTGCCTACAGTTACCACCCTGTTAATTCCTATCAGGGAATTAATGCATGTTCCTCTGACTTAACTCCTCTTTGTTCCACTGTGAGCCCCCATGACCATCTGTTCCCCACAACTTCCATATCTGGGGTCATGGGCAGGGAGTGACTTGGCTTCTGTAACTTTGAGATCTCGGGGCATAGGACATTTCTGGGAGAGATCCATACCATCTAACTCTCCCCAGTGTGTAACATCCTGGTGGTTTGGAAAATATCAAACCATGGAGGGAAATGTCAGATGAATGAATCCTGATATGGATTCACTCATTCACCAGATATTCCTTAGGCCAGATGTGGTGCAAAACATTGGCAATGGAGCAATAGTTGCTGTCCTCAGAGTGTTTGCCATTTGGTGGGAAGACACATGTAAACAGGCAGAATATGGTGGAAATGTGTTGACTGTAAAAGAAGAGAAGATCCAAGGTGCCAGGGATGGGGCTAGCAAAGGGCTTAGGGAGGGTTACTAGAAGTAGGGCTGAGATAACCGTCCAGTCTTAAAGGGCATCGCCCTGACAAGGTAAGTAGGGCGTGCCTGGCACAGGAAATGGTACTTGCAAAGCCACAGAAGCTTGAAGGTGTGACCTCATCATGGAAATGGATGGAATTCTTTTTTTTTTTTTTAGCTTTAATTACAATTTATTATTGACTGATAAATGGATTAACAATGTATTCAGTAATTTTGACCAATGTAAGGAATAATCTGATAAAGGCTCACTGTGCGATTCTGTACCCTGCTAAAGCCAAGAGTTTGACAGATATTTTCTGTTAGATTACATGTTTCCATGTGTGTTATTGTTTCTTTTTTTAAAATTTATAATAGTATGTATTACAATTCATAATGCACATATATAGCATCTTTTTACATACAACTGTATACAAAGTATATAAGTACCATTCAGATCTTCGATCATGCAGGAAATGGATGGAATTCTGTGGACTCCAGGGTTAGGGTTCCTGAGGGGAGCAACAACAAAGGTGCCACAGAGGTCATGAAGGGTCTTGACCACTGTGCTCAGTTACAAAGAACCCTGGAAGAATTCAGCAGTGACAGGAGTGGGGATCACATGGCATGTGATCAGATGTATGCTTTCTAAAGCTTCCTGACAGCAATGCAGGGCAGTATGGGGTTGTACGTATGGGAAGTTGGACATGAGGAACGCTAGAGGCAAGACATATCCTATAAGGATAGGATTTTAATAATTTCTCTAGGAAGTTAAAAGGATGTACACTAGGCAGCTGTGGTAAGAGTGGGGAGAAGGAAATGGCACGAGAGATTTCTATGCTTTCCATAGAGAATTGATAGAGTTCAGTGAAGGAGTATAGGAGAGAGGAAGGGGCCTCTGAGGACTCTCTGGTCTGTAACTTGGGTAGTCATGTTTGGTGGTATTATGGTTTGGATATGAGATGTCCTCCCAAGGTTCATGCAGAACATTCAGAGGTGAGATGATTAGATCATGAGAGCTGTGACCTAATCAGTCCATCCTTATTTGAATGGACTGACTGGGTATTAGCTGGAGTCAGCTGGGTGTGGCTGGAAGAGTTGGGTCACTGGGGGCATGTCCTGGAAGGAAGCATCTTCCCTGCAGGCCCCTGCCCTCTCTCTCTCTCTCTTTCTGCTTCTTGGCTGCCTTGAGGGAAGCAGCTTCTCTCCACCAGGCCCTTCTCCCATGATGTGCTGCTTCACCTTGGACCCAGAACAATGGATTTGGCCATATGCGGACTGAGGTCTCCGTAACCATGAGCCCCAAGTAGACTTTTTGTTTTTGTTGGGTGTTTCGGTCACAGCAAGGAAGAGCTGACTAAAACAGGTGATATTCACAGTGAGAGAATGGAGAGGTGGAAAAACTGGTTTAGATTGAAATAAAGTCTTCAGTTTTGGATGCACGAGTTTGAAATACCAGTGGGATGTGCACGAAGAAATGTTTATAATCCCCTGAATAAATTGACTCAAAGGAGGGTGAAGAAGGCCAAGAACAAAGGACAAAGTGGCAACAGCAGCACACCAACTCCTTGACATGTGGTGCTATCACTCAGGGAGATGACATGTAAATTGTATGTATAAATTCATGTGATTTTTGTTTACATTTACAAGATGTAAATCCATGGGGAAATAAGGGGGTAAAAAGTATTTTGTTAGGCAACTTGTTTTGAGTTTTGGTTCAGCATGTGGGCCGAGGTAGGCAATGACACCTCAAGGTCCCTTCCCACACAGTGGTTCTGTGAGACCTGGATGAACAAAGGAGGCATTTTGAAGCGAGGCTCTATTTCACAATTACAACTGTAGGACAACAGAGAAATCAGACTTTGAGCTTAGCTAGCAGTTTTGCCCCCTCCCCTCCTATTTAAGCTTTCATTGAATTTGGAAATCATATCTTTCTTTATCTGGGTCAAGGACTTGAGAAGAAAAGGCTAAGTGAGCTCAGTACAAAACAGCATGTTCAGATGTTTGCATTAATCCCCTTCCGCCACTCACCCAAAGAAAGTAGAAGGGAAGAAAAGACAAAAATAAAGTTCTTCTGAACAGATGGTTACCTGCCCCTCCCCCATTTGCTTTCAATATAAATACTGCAATGGTTTGAAATCCAACCGGGCCTCTTTGGTAAGTCGGTAACTGGCATTCACTATTTTCCATGTCATAGCTATTGAATCCCGCTTCCCTCAGAACCAACGCTCTTTGGGAAAATAATCAAATATTCCTAGGATTTTGATTTCGTTCAGTGAGTCACAACCTGGTAAAGGTATTATAAGTACATCAACCATATAAAGTATATAAAGCAAGCAGAACCATTTGATTAATTAATAATAGCATACAGCACAAATATTCATTTCCAGGGGAAAATTCAGATAAGAATATAGGAAAATTTCTCCCATAACAGTAATCAGACATCTAAAATTTAAACAAAACTGAAGGTGAATATGAAAGCGTGTTCAATTACAAAAAAAACTTTTTTTTTTTTTTAATTTTGATGCTGCAAAGAATTTGATGATTTTCCCCCACCATTATGATCTAGTTAGTGGCAAGGTATGTTGACATAATAGTTTTGTAAGTAACAAAAGAGTACTCTTCAAGAGGCATAAAAAATGGTCTGCGTTTTTGATTTAGCAATCCTATTCCTCTGAAATTTATTTTAAGGAAATAGTTTAACAGAAAAATAACATCAACATAATTGAAAATTTTACTGTAGTGTTCTCTATAAGGAACAAATAGAAAATATTAAGAAGGTCCCAAAGGAATCTAAATTTGGTTTAGTCAATTGTGGGACTTGTCCCAATATGATGTTAAAATTATTAAAATTTGTAATCTTTAAAACTATATAGAAACAGGGAAACTATTTAATAAAAATACTCAGGAAGGAAAAAATGCAGAACGTGAAATGAATATACCATGAAATGAAGTGCTCCTCAATATAGGATAGGGCTACATCCTGATAAACCATCATAAACTGAAAATATCAGCAATCAAAAAAGGATTAAATAGGGCTGGGAGTGTACCTCAGTGGTAGAGCTCTTGCCTCGCACATGGGAAGCACTGGGTTCGATCCTCAGCACCACATAAAGATAAAATAAAGGTATTGTGTCCATATACAACTAAAAAATATATTTGAAAAAAAAGCATTAAATAAATTTTCCCTACAGAACACCCATCTGGGCATCATCAGCTTGTCATATTGACACAAATTCACCATTATCTTCCTGGACAAGCATTTCAGTAAAACACTAACACAAAAGGCTTATAGATATTATTGTCAAATAACAGAAGAAATTTAATGAATTTGCATAGAAATTACAGCAGTGTCTCCATTGTTTTTGACCCATGGATTATTGTAGGAACAGACTTAGATCTAGAATGTTCCAGGCATGGTCTAATCTCCATCTCAGGTCAGATGGTGGACTCTTTCTTTGTTAAAAAATAAAATCCTGCTACAGCATAAAATTGGCAGGGGTTTTCCTTTTAGTTTATTCTAGTTCTGGCCTTAGGTACTTAGATGTATGGTAACTTTTGGATTTTTCCTTCTCTGTTCCTTTTTCCCTCTTCTCTCCTTCTCCTCTCCATACCTCCTTACCTCCCTTTTATTTTCTTCCTTCCCTACACATATTTTTTTAAATGAGATAACAATAATGAACTTCTAGGCTTTCAACCTCCAGAGTGGATGTGGAGATACTCTCTGCCTGTAGACACAGGAACTTCTTTCTTCCAAAACCCCTGGCCTGTGGGGGTCATAGTATTGGAAAGAAGTAGAGATTTGAAGTCACCTAGGCAGGTTCTGAAGCCTGCTTCCATAGGCAAATATCCTTAGAAACCTTAACATTGGAGTCTTGCTTATTTTAAAAATTGGGTTAATAATGAAGCATTATAGGATTATCTGGGAGATCTAAAAGGGTGATTTTTATGAAAGACCTAGCACTTAACCCAAGCATGTAGTAGGCTATTTTACAGGTCATGGAGCACTAGTGCTTTATAAAGCAGTCCATACCCTGCTATATGATTTCCTAGGGCTGCCATAAATAATAAAGAACCACAGACTGGGTGGCTTACGTAATAGAATTTACTCACAGTTCTGGAGGCTGCACGTCAGAGATCAAGGTTGATTTCTTCTGAGTCTTCTCTCCTTGACTTGTACATAGCTTTTTCTCCCCATCTATGTATCATTACCTTCTGTCTTATATCTGTATGCACATTTTTCTCTTTTTATATGCATCTCAGTCCTATTGGACTGAGGGTCACCAAATTTAAATTTAATTACCTCTTTAAAGACCCTATCTCCAAGGGTCAAATTCCGAGGTACTAAGAGTTTAGATGTCAACATGAGAATTTTGAAGGGGACACAGTTCAGTCTATGTCCTCTTCATGTTGGATTTCAGAGAAATGTTCTGAGGAGAAACTGATGAGATCCTTGATAAACCCATGTTAACAGCACCTCATCCTTCACAATTATCTGTTGATTGATTATTTTTCTAAAAGTTTTGGTGGTAACAGCAAAAGTATTCACGTTGAAAAAGAATGCATGGGGAGTCAATATGTGTTTAGTGAATATGCTATTGAGCAGGCTCTCCATTTCTTTAATTTTTTACTGACACAGATAGGTCTGTCCACACACATCCTGTGAGCATGCACCATTGTCTCAGGCTCTGCTCTAGACCTTTGGAGATCAGAAGAACAAATAGGATTTGTCCCTGGGAGGTCAGAGTCAAGACAGAGACAATAAGACAGGGGGAGTGAGACTCAGAAATAGATAATTCTGCAACAATGTAGTTGTACAAGAGAGATTTAAAGAACGGAAGATATTACACCAAATTTAAATAATGATAGTGCTAGTCTAATATTAGAATTGCTGTTGGAAAATTTTCTGTGCAGAGTAAGACTGAGAGATAGGGGTTAGGTTTGGGGAAATACAGTTCAGCCACCCCTTAGCTATATATCAAAATAAACCTCATCTTGAGTACCAGCTTGCTTATTATGAGGATGAAAGTCTAAAGTTTAGGTAAACTGGAAATTGGACTAATTTCCATAGCTAATAAAGAAATTGATTCTCTATATTTATAGTGGGATGGTAAATACTTACACATTCATCTTAAATTTACAGAGAGAACACTTTTAGATGCAAGATCTTGTCATTTTGAAGCCATTCATCAAATACTAAAGTGATGAAATACTGAAAAAAAATACTAAAATATATGAAACATAAATATAAAAAGGCACTGGAGATACTGGGATATGGAAGAGCAAGAGTGTTAGAAAGCACAATAATAAAGTCAACATAGATCCAGATTTGGTGGTGCACGCATGTAAATCCCAGAGGCTTGGGAGGCTGAGGCAGGAGGATCACAAGTTCAAGTCTAGCCTCAGCAATTTAGTGAGATCTTGAGCAACTTAGTGAGACCCTGTCTCAACATAAAAAATAAAACGGTCTGGGGATGTGGCTCAGTGGTAAAATGCCCCTGGGTTCAACCCCCAGTAAAACAAACAAACAAACAAACAAAAAACAAACAAACAAAACCCTCAACATTGAATTCAAATCTTGCATCCCTTATTAAGCCTAATTGTGCAGACAACTTTGATTATGTGGGCTTTAGTTGGGTGAGATATTGAGAGGATCAGAGATATCAGGTATTAGGCATGTTGGTAGTCTTCTGGGGAGCACTAAAGAGGATGCAGCCCCTAGGAAAGATTCAAAAGGGACTGAGACAGAGTCAGCTCCAATGGGATCAAAAGACAGAATACTGGAGTCACCAGAAACAAGGATCTCTGTAGGTATTTGCAGAGGAAGGAGGAGTGGGTGTCTTCCATAGTCACTGTCCCCAGTGGCTTTGATAAAGATGGTAGGCATGGGTAAGAATTCAATTGTGAGTGAGTTTTTAAGAGCTCCGTTTTGCGACATCATTGAATAGGGCCTTCCAATCATTTCTCCTAAGTCTTAGAAAGTTCTGAGGAATTCTGGACGTCCCTGGAAGCAGTAGCTATTTCCAAAGCCTACAATTATAAGTAAGTAATTATTATCTATAAAGCCAGCTATAGTTTGCTCCAACTGAAAATGTCCTTAAGCTCACCTCTTGAATCAATCTCTTCCTGAGTGGCAGCCAGAGATGCCAGGTTTGCTTTTTTACCTTTCAAGAAAAATCCCAGGTAGGAAAATTGGTTTCTATTTTAGTGCAGGATCTGGAAATAGGCAGGTACATGGGATGGTGCAGGAGGAGGTTGGGTTGAAGAAGGGTCTGGCCTTCCTAGCTTCTCCATTTGATTGCAATGGGCATTGGATTTCATTCCTGTGAAATGGCACTAACTCTGTATTTGTTTAATCATGGTGCTCTGAAGTTGACTGGATGTTTGCAAACTATTTTAAGCACCTTGGAAAAGTGGCATTATTTGTGTAGAAAATATTACTAAATGTGTTTCATATAATTCAGAGAAAGGTTCAGCTGACTTTCTTTGGTTTGCTGATTTAGAAGTTTTTTCTTCAAAGTAGAAATAATTCCTTTGCTTAAATGTAGCTCTGGGCACAGTTACAAATTTTCAGCATGTTTTTGGCTTGTAATACTCTACATCAGCTATTTAGCAATATGGCATTTTTTGTTGATTTTTTTTTTCTTCTAATGCAAAATGTTATGTGTTAAATGATCTTCCTGCTAATAAAATATGGTTACCTTTAATAATGCTGCTAATACTGGAACTTAAAATAAAAATAGCTTTGCTGATATCTAAATAGATGTAAGGGTGGAGCTAACACTGTGTATTTTAATAAATATTAGTCAAATGAAAGCAAGCAATTGAGTAGAGCATTTTATCTTATTTTATTAAGTACCCTGTTTGCATCCATATCTGGTAATGCACAGAGTTCATTTCTAATAGCATTAATGTACAATTTATATACCATTATACAAACTATAGGGTATAACATCATCTCTCCCTAATTCCCTATTCCTTCCTTCCATAGATTTTAAGTACCAATTATATGCCAGGACCTTACAAGCATCATTCATTCAATGCCCACTGTTCTCATGAGATGCAAATGATCATTGATTTTTAAAGTAGTGACACTTGGAATTCATGGTTCAATCACTTTACTATAGTCAATCATTATTGAACATTTACTGTGTATTACACTCATAATATCCTAAAGAAGCAGATATCAGTTTTGTAACCTTAATGGAGAGCTATGAAAATGTCATGAACATATCCCTGAAAATGTCTACTGTTGGATAGATAAGCACAGCAGAAACAATGTGGTGTAAAAGACTTATTGACTATTCTGTTCTAATAATTCTTCAAAGGATAAAAATACCTGATTTCTTATTTCCTGATTCAGGGGGCAGATTTTGCTTATTTTGAGATAAAATAATGTACTTTTAACATTTTTATTTGCCTCTGTATTTATACAACTTTCCTATGACTCTTCCTTATTAAACGTATCTCCATCAAATTTGAAATACTTCACCTCAAAAAATTTATCAAGCTCATACCTACCTACAAATGGCCAGTCCTGCGTATCACATGAAGTATACTCACTAGATACTGTTCCTATTCTCTAAATGTTAACATTTCTTTCATAATCAGCTACTAAAATGTAATTTTTAAGATCCCATGAAAGAATGTTGAGGATATGAAAATGTAGTCCTTTCCACATTATAATAGCATTGAATTAATTTGGGAAAATCAGATCCTGTACATTTTGGTGGCTAAGTCATTCTGATGTCAAAATAATTGTACGTAGTTTTAAGATAAGAAATGTTTCAAGGCAGGGCAATGTGTTCCTCAAAATAGTCACACAGGACTGGGGATATAGCTCAGTTGGTAGAGTGCTAGCCTCAAATGCACAAGGCCCTGGGTTTGATCCCCAGCATTACAAACAAAAACAAAACAAAACAGTCACTCAGACAGTGATGACAGTGAGAGTTCAGAGCTGAGCTAGATGCCCCATGAGCTGTCACTGTGATCCATCAGTGGGAGGTGAGAGTTTAGATTCTCAAAGGATCTGTCCAAAGAACAGGTGAAATTTGGGAACACCTTCCAGCTACAGTGAGTAGTGTGAGCGGAGCTGAGCAAGCCTAGTGTGGTAGCCAAGTTGGGAGAAACTTTCAGGTGAAAGTGAGAAGGGAAAGGTGAAATGGCAGGTGAAGACAAGGTGGAGAGGGGACTCGTATACATAAGTGGGGAATATTGTCTTTAGTTTTTCAATGCTGGAAAACTCTAATAATGATTATGACTGATTATGAATGATTATGAGCAGTCACTAACTAAAAAGTGCAGGAGTTTAATAATTAATGTTTTTAAGAGAAAGCATGAAATAACAGCTACTTATTCAGCTTTTCATCTTTGTGTTTCAAAAAGATAGCCATACAGTATATGTCCCAGAATATGTTGTTTGCAGGCAGCACACAGTCTCATTATTTGTGTTCAGGGATAGTTCATATTTTACTATGTCCTTTTTCAGGTTAGCACAATAGATCTAAAGAGAAAGTTGGTCCAAAGTCTGTGCAAGAGGTTCATAAGTCTTCCAAGTAGACGTAGTTATTCACTGGCTTCTCTTAATTTAAGGATGAGCCCATGACATTACTTTGACATTGACACTGATAAGGACAAATATTGTTGAGAAGAGCCAAGGGTCCCAGAATTGATTTGTTTAAAGATGTTTCATGAGTTTGTCAACTCATTAATTTATTCACCTCATTCATTCATTTATGCACAAGTCGACTATTTATGGTATGTTTCTGGCCCTATAAATATATCATGATGGGACCTTTTCCTACATATTAATGAAGGAGTTGTGATTCAGTACCTCAAAATAATTATTTAAGAGATAACTACTAAATATAGGGTTTATCCTTGGAAATACTAATATGAACATTCTAGTGAAGTAGTGGAGGGAAGATTGTAGTGGCTTCTGAGACTCTTGAGAAGGATTGCTGGGAGCCGTGCTTTCTCCATTTGTTGCTGGGGGAATGGTGAGCTGGCTGGATGCCAGAATCTTGTGTTAGTCTTTGAATCCCTAGAAGCTCAAGTGCACAGTAGAGGCAGGCTAAATCTTTATCGAACTGAACTAATATGAGAGATATGTGAACTGTCTTGAAAGATTGGAAATTCTTGCTTAGGAGCCCTCTATGCTTGTTAAACACTGCAATGCACCAAAAAAAAAAAAAAAAAAAAAAAAAAAAAAAAAAAAAAAAAAAAAACCCACAAAAACACAAAAAAAACAAAAAACAACAAACAAAAAAACAAACAAACCCAAAACCAAGCCTAGATCAGGTTCTGACTGAAGAATTCAGATGATGTTATATACAGAAATTGAAACTGAATGCTTGGGAGCCTTTGTTTTCCTTTGTTCTGAAATCCAAATCAGGTAGTATAGATGTTTTCTAAAAGGATGAAGTTCATGTTCAAGTATTCTACCAAATAAAAGGCTATTTAATTCTAAGGCATCTGTCATGCCTCCAGAATTCTCTTTCCTTCCACTTACTGTAGCCCGCCCTCTGCCCCGCCCACCTTGCACCTTAGAAATACTAGCTGTGGATAAGGGCAGCTGTGATGACAGCCTCTGTTTGGCAGTTGGCTGGTGCACCACTGGGGATGGAGGGAGGTGGAACTGCCTCCGCTGTGGCCTTGAACATCATTGCTCTGGGAAAGGAAATGTACACAGAGCTGGTCAGTTCTCAGGACCCTAAAGTGTCCTCACTTACTTACTACCAGTTTGGAATCTACTTTGATCTTGAGTATATCACTACCTGAAGATTCTTCTTGACTTGAATTCGAGGTGGAACAAGAGAGTGAGAATTGAGACATAAATTTCTGAATTGATATTTGTGGGTCTGGGATGACAGGGGTCATGCAGAGATCAGGTGTGTTCCAACACAAAGGTGATTCATTGACAATATACAAATAAACTGAGGGCTAAAACGACCCAGATGAGAGGAGAGGCTTCTCTACACAAACTTGCAGAGACCAGAGATGACCTAGTGGCTTCTGAGTCTTATCTCTCCACAAGTTGCCTCCTTCTGGGTGTTCAGTGAACAAATAATATGCCTGTATTCCCAAGGTAGGAATGGGCTCCATCTCTGTATTGTTTGCTTTGTAATTCTGCCCTTCCATTTTGTGTTCTCATGCTTTTTAAATGGAGAGAGCATGGTGGGTACTCTGTCCGTCCACTTTCCCTAGAACAAGTGTACAAAACAGAACTCATATGGCTATGGTATACTTAACCTACTAGCTCAGAATGCCTTCTCTCGGCTCCAGCCGCTTTTTATCCAAATTGTAGAGCTTTTACCAAGTTTAGGATGACATCAAAACTTGCTTTATAAAGTGACTTCTGAGGTCCCCATTGTTTAGGCTACCCTTCTGCCATAGTGACTGTCTATATTCCAGCCAAGGGATGCCAATAAGAAGAAGAGATCCAAAGAGAGACTCTTGATTTTGATCCTCCTCCTTTCAGATAGAGAAACCCACTTGTCTTTTATTCCACTCCCCTAACCAGGTAGATATGAGTAAGGAACAGAGGGAAACCTATGTGCTTGAAGTTGAGATGCTTGAAGAAAAACTACCCCCATTAAAGCAAAACTAAATTGAACTTAGTTTCTCAGAATTGGTATATAGGTTTGGTAGGGCTGCCATAATAAAATGCCAGAGACTGGGTGACTTAACAGCAAAATTTTATCTTTTCATAGTTCTGGAGGCTGGAAGTTAGGATCCAGGTGTTGGAAAGTTTAGTTTCTCCTGAGGTCTATGTCCTTGGCTTGTATGGCCCTGGTGTCTCTTCCTTTTATAAAGACACCACTCATACTGGATTAGGCACCCATCCTTATCACCTCATTTAACCTTAATTTTCTCTTTAAAAGCCCTATCTAGCAGTGCTGCCACTTTCCAACATACTGGGCATTTAGGGCTTCAATACATGAATCCAGGGTAGGAGGGTAATTGGGAACAAATCCCTAATAGCTGTATTTGTATAGTTTGTTTTGTTCACTGTTGAAGATGAACAAAAAGGAAACCATCAAAACCACACTGTTTCCATACATTAATACTTATTTACTTTTGTTGAGGTTCTCAAAATAAAAAGAGCTATTACTCATTTTTAATTCACCCCAACTATAAATTATAGGCCATAAGTAAAATCTCATCATTTTTTAAATAAAGAATCAAAGACTGCTTCTCTTACATACCATCCCATTTAAATCCTCCTAAGTGCTTCTTGCAAACTGACATCCTTTTACCCTTCACATAAAACTCTCAACTATGGAACGGGCAGCTAAAAATTTTTTTTTTTTTTTTTTGGTACCGGGGATTGAACTCAGGGGCACTTGACCACTGGGCCACATCCCCAGCCCTTTTTTTTTGTATTTTATTAGAAGCAGGGTCTCACTGAGTTACTAAGTGCCTCGCCATTGCTGAGGCTGGCTTTGAACTCGCGATCCTCCTGCCTCAGCCTCCCAAAGTGCTGGGATTACAGGCGTGGGATTACATAAAAATCTTTGATTTGTCATTAATACCACAAAGCCTAACCTGTGAAGTACATTGTCAAACAAATGAGTCTAGGCCTAGAGAAAATTGGTTCAAAAACATAACACGAACCCAGACTGTTCACTAAAATGGAAGAACACAGTGTTTGTCTAGATTGTTAAAAATTAGTGTCATTACACATTTCAGATATTGATAACTTTATGTAGAATAGCAAAGATATTAGTTACTAATTAAGCTTCTAGAGGCTGATGGATGACATAGAATATATTTGCAAATGCTAAATAATTTTTTTGGTAAAATTGTTTTTCACAAATTTCTCCTAATTCTGACAGAGTCTTCCTTATTATAGATATACATATCTTAAGTTTCAATGAATCTTTTAAAATTCTTATCTATTATTTCTCAAGAATATGATGAGTTATTCTTTGTACTGTGCACTTTTCATCAAATATTTGAGTACTGTACATCATTCAATAATGTATCAAAACACTGAGCTGTGATATCTGGTTATTGAATATTTTTCTAGAATGCCACTAGTGACAGTAAGTGACAACTCTTTATCTTTGCAGACAGCAGAGATCCTCATCTTTTTGATCAGATGATATGATGTTCATTGTAAAAACATAATGGAAAGGATACTAGATTTATTTCTGTAACTCCATGGATATAGTCCTTTTGAATTCGAGATTGTAGTCTTTTACTCAAAAATATATAAGATAATTCAAGAAATATACTCTAATTTAAACTCAGTATTCAGTATTTGCTATTCATGAAGTATATAACCTGATTTTTAAAAATATCAATGAATTTGATCATATCTTGGAACCTCATTTCATTCTCTCTGGAGTTGTCATAGCAACAGGGAAACCAGGGTGCTATGGGGAGCTATGATTTCAGACTTCTGCAGTTATTCCTGTGTGTGGTTCAGAGAGAGAAAATAATGTTATAGTGTTTAATCCAAAAATTGTATTTAATATGCATTACACTAGTATAGTGGTCATAGAGGACTTAGATTCTATAAAGTGCCCACCTTTGCCTCTGTACCTAGTAAGGTTATATCAGGTTCAGGTTATATCCTGTTTATGTTCCAATTCAGTGATTGGTAGAATTCTTTTTTGTGTGAACAGTATCCCATTAGAATCATTTATTGGGTCTTGAAATAAATAGGATGGATAATATAAGATTCAAACAACCAAATTTATTAAATGGGTATGTTGAACATTTGAATTACATGTAACTTTTTATACAAATATGAGGATAACTTTGATGTGAGCAGCTTGCAGTCTTAGTCCACATTGGTAAGAACTCTGACCCTGACCTCCCATGACTTGCCCTCCAGTTATGTGATAAGATAGTTTCCCCACCCTGCAGGCAAATCCTGGTAACTGTTTTTTTTTCTTATTCCTTTACTTGCTCCTTCTCCTCCCTAAGTATCCTCCCCTCACTTGGTCTCTTCCTCCCTCTGATCCTCTATTCTGCCTTCCTTCCTTCCTTCCTTCCTTCCTTCCTTCCTTCCTTCCTTCCTTCCTTCCTTCCTTCCTTCTCTCCTTCCTTCCCCCTTCCTTCCTTCTTGCCTTCATTTTTCCCTTCAGATGCTTTATTTTGCATATTTATTATCTTGAATTTACCTTTTACTCTGTACTGTCCCCAATTCCCAGCTGCTTCCACTCTTCTAAATAGGCTCAGTTAGCTTTTCCCTCTATCTCCACCTTCCTCCCCTCCCACCATCCTCTTCTCCTTTCCCTTCAGGCAACAGGACACAAACCCATGGGACAATATATCCAGTGGCCACTTGCTTTGTAATGTCAGGTCTCTGCTCAAAGTACATAAAATTCTTGTGAAATATGGTAAAGAACCTCAATAAATGCAGCAATATTAAATGGAAAGGTAGGAGCAGAGGGTTTGCAAAAAATTATGCCTCATAGGGATTAGCAGAAATCATGAAGGTTTTGGTGATTATGAAGTGGAAACTGAGCAGCCTTCTGAACCAATCATATCTAGATTTCTAAGTAACAGGGGAGCTCTGACAAATATCTGTTATATGCACTTAAGACGGAAAAAATAGCAGATAATTAAGCATATTTTAAACAAAGGTATACCAGAGCATCAAGAGCTATGCTTATATGAATGCATCTTTATGAATATTTATAATATTTAAAAGTTTGCCATAATCTGAATTGCCCATATTCAGTTCAAAACAAAAATAGATACCTATATTGATTCCCTGTGAGCATCTTTCCCAATGAAGGCAAATTTGGAGTTCAAAGCTATTTTCCTTCTTTCCTTCCTTCCTTCCTTCCTTTCTGCCTGCCTGCCTTCATTTTTCTCTTCAGATGCTTTATTTTGCTATTGTAAATAGCAAGATATGCTATTATAAATTAGATGGACAGAAGAAAAAAGAATGAAAACTTTTTTTGCTAAATGATGTTGGTGTTTATGGATTACATTTGAGATATAGCTCAAAATATGGAAAGGAATCATACTTTGGGGTCACAAATGTGCAGGCCTGTCCCTGTCATTACCCTAAGTATTGATTAGAAGGATTTGTCTCCTTTGTTTCCCACATTAAAAAAACTCACAGTCCATTGCTATGTTTTTTCAACAATGAAGTCTTGTGTATTTACTGAACGTGTGCTGTGGCCTGCCGTGAGTGGCACACCTAAGACATGATGCCACAGGAGATTTAGATACCATTCAGGTGTCCCAGATTACAAAATGCACTGAGTGTCAGATGTTTTCACTAAACACAGATGGATGTGTGAAATTTAAGTTGACTGAAGGGCTTGGATCCATGCTAAATTCAAGCCCATGCTGACAGTTAGTCTGAACTTCAGACACACATTAAAAATGTCACCATTTCCAATGGGCACCAGCAAACTCAATAGCCTTTCACTATCAAAAGCAAGCTTTTCTTCTTGTCTTCTTAGCTTAGAGTCTTAGCTTAGAGTAGCTTAGAGTAAAGATAGAGCTTAGCTTAGAGAAAGATTAGAGCTTCTTTCTTCTCTCTCTTCTTTCTTCCTTCTTCTTTCTTCCGTCTTCTGTCTTCCTCAGGAGCCTCGGCCTAACTCTGACCAGTCATTACTTCTTCTATCTGGTTTCTCTTCTGTCTTCTATCTGGTTTCTCTTCTGTAACCGCTCTGCCTACGTTCTGGCCGCGCTCTGATTCTTCTGACCCGACCGAGTGACTGCCCGACTGACTGAATTCTCCGTTTCCTAACTCGGACTGCTTTCACCCGGTTATATACCTTCAGGTTTGCGGGTGCCTACAGGTGCGTCACATACATATCAGGTCATGGCTTCCAGCAGCTACAACAGCCCTTCCTAATTGGCTCCTTCACTTGTGGTTGTGCTGGTGTGGAGTTGGGGACAGAGGATTTAATTCTCCACTTTCAGTTCATATACATGTACAAGGACTCACTATTACAGAGTAAGATTTAATGTCTTTCCATACGTTTAAGAACATCTTAAAAAAATATATATATATATACATATATATATTTTGATTGTGTATGATTCTTTACCCATTTTACTATTAGGATTTTGGTCTTTACCCACCACCACCCCCTCCCCAGAATTTCAAGAGTTCCATCTATATTTGTGCCATTTTGTTTTTGTGATATATGTTACAAAGTTCTTTCCTCATATATGGTCTTTTGACTTATTTTTTAACCTTGCAAAAGTATTTCTTAAAAAAGATTTTGGCAAATTATATAATAGTGGCCATATTTACCAATTTTTAATTTTCTCTGAATTAAAGCTAGGAACTTTTCCCTACCCTCAGGATTTACAGGAATTCATCCATGTTTTCTTCTGGTATTTTTGTGAACTGACTTTTTTTTTTTGCATTTTAATATCTTACCCATTTGGAGTTATTCTGTGTATGAAATGAGTTATGGATTTAATTTTATATTTTCATAGTATTAGTAAACCCAACACTGCTTATTAAAATTTCCATGTTTGCACTAGTGTTTTGACAAGTTACCTCCATCAGATATATTAAATATGCATTTTGTTCCATATCTGGACTTTTAACTTTTTTCTCACTGGTGTATCTACTCACACACTAGTCCCACACTATTGTAATTATAAAGCTGTTTTAGTGTGTTTTATGTCTGGTAGGCTGAGTTACTTTTAGTTTTTAAAAATTGGATTGTTCTGGATAGTTCACATAAAATTTGTATTAAATTGTTTAGTATACATGCATTAAGAAGCTTGCTGAAATTTTTGTGGGATGGCATTAAATTTATAACTTAGGGAGAATTGATTTCTTTATGGTGCTGACATGTTATCCAAGAACTGGAGATACCTTTACATTGCTCAAGTCTAATAATATGTCTCAAAAGTTTTCTCTATGTTAAACTTGTATATTTTTTTATTAAATTTATTCCTTGGTATTTGTTTCCTTATGCTATTATAAATGAAGTTTGCTTTATCCTTATATTCTTTGATTATCTTGTGTTTATGAAAACTATTAGTTTCTGAATATTAATTTTATATACTACTTATTGGATTTTTTATTATCCGAGCTTTATCATGGACTATCTGGGTATATGATCCTATATTCTGCAAGTAGCAGTAGTTTCCTTTTCTAATTTTTATGTCTCTTATTGATTTTTCTCATTGATTGAATTGGCCTCTAGTGAATGTTAAGTAGTAATGGAGTTAGGGGACATCCACTAATATTCTTAATTGCTATTATAAGAAAGCATACATCAATTCCTGTTTTGTTGAGTGATTTTTGCAAGAATTAAACTTTGTTGAATTTTTTTAATCTGTGGAAACAAAAGTTTTTCTTTTTAGATGTATTGTCTTACAGTAATCTAGTTCTAAAAATTGAGTCCACTTTGCATTCCTGGAATAAATCCTTTAATCCAAGGGTATTTATTGTTGCACTGAATTATGATTGATAATAGTTTTACTTAGAGCTTTCATTTATACAGTACTTATCAGACTTAATTATCAATGTTATTCTTGATCCATAAGAAGAATCAGAAATATTTCCTTTACTTTCCATGTTCTAGAAGGAATCAGGAAGCTATCTGATTTTTAAACATTTGGTAGAACTCCCCTGTGAAACCATCAAGGCCTGGGGCTTTTTTGTTTTGCAGTTTCTACTTTGTTGTTTACTTCTGTGGAAATTTGTCTACATTTTCTACCACTAATGAGATCATTTTTATAACCTATATTTTTCTTACAAAATTCATTTCATTTAACATTTCAAATTTATTTGTCCAGATCTCTGACTAATCAGTTTTCAGAACATTTCTTCTGTTTCAGTGCCTACTTCTCTTTCTTGTTTATGTTTTACCTTTGTGCTTTCCACTATTTTTTCTGAGTTAACTAGTCTCTCTCTCTCTTTCTCTCTCTCTCTCTCACACACACACATGCACATTTATTTTTTAAAGTAAATTTTTGATTTATTAAATATACTATTTCTGTATTATCTACTTCTTTTCACTTTTATATTTAGTATTTCCTACTTTGTGGGTTCTTTTTGTTTTCTTCACTGTCTGCTTTCTAGTATTTGTTTCTTTGTTTTTGACATGAGAATTAAATGAGTGTAATTCTTTCCTTTTGATTGATAGAAATATTTCACTGAATTTTCCCATATTCTGTTTTAATTGTAATCCACAGGATTGGTAGGTAGAATTTTCATTATTTTAGAAAGATACTCTGTAATTCAGGTTTCACATTTTCTTTACATCCAAGAATTATTTAATAGGTTTTAATATTTTTTAAAATATTTATTTACTTGTGTTAGTTGTACACAATGCATTTATTTCTACGTGGTGCTGAGGATCAAACTCTGGCCACGCACATACTAGGCGAGCACTCTACTGCTCAGCCACAATCCCAGCCCCTAATATTTTTATTATCTAGCAGAGAGGTCATTTTTCTTTACTTTTTTTGTTTATAATTTTAAACTTATTGCATTTTACTTTCAGCATTTCTGATTTTTATGAAATTTATTGCTTTTTATGATATAATATATGACCAATTTTTTTGTGAATTTGACAAGAAGGAGTGTGAACTTGACAAGAGGGTGTGTCTGTATTATCAGGACATGAATTTATATAGATCATTTTATCAGTTATTTGTTTAAATCATATCCTTCCTTTTGTTCACTCGATTTCTTTCATACTTGGAGAGGTATGTTAGCATCCAGTTTTTGCTGTGTCTCTATGTCTCCTTAAAACTGTTGTTAGTTTTACTTTATAAAGGTGATTTCTATGTTATTTCAGACATAAATATATATAGTAGTCTTATTTTTAAATAAATTAAGGACTTCATGTTGAAATATTTCTTTTTTGATGTAATAATATTTGCTTGACTTTTATTATTTATTTTATTCTGTGATCAGACTTTCTGCCTCTGATTTCTTGTTTCTCTTTTCCCTGTTAAACCTTTACTCATCCCTTTGGTTTTAGTCTTTCTGAGCCATTTTGTTTGGGGTATGTTTCTTACACACAGCAAAGAATTTCAATTTGTTTTGTGAGACAGATTGAGAATCATTTCTCTTTTACTGAATGTGTTAAATACTATTTGTTGATAAACTTTTAATTAAATATTTAGAATAGTTTTAGATTTACAGAAACATTGCAAAGACCATGCAAAGAGTTCCCATATAGCACACAACCATGGCCCTTAATTATCTTACAGTAGCACAGTGCATTTGTCATAATTAGTGAACTAATATAGATGTATTACTGCTAACAAAGGTCCACGCTTTATCCCAAGTTATTTAGTTTTTGCAGAATGTGCTTTTTCAGTTTCAGGATACCATGCAGAATGCCACATAAATTTCATATCTCGTTGGGTGCCTTCTTTGTGACAGCTTTTCACACTTACCTTGTCTTATGACACATTTATGAAGAGTACTTGTCAATTATTTTGCAGAATTTCCCTCAATTGGAATTCATGTGATTCTAATCTTACAATTAAACTGGGGCTGTGGGTTTGGAGGAAGAACACAAAGGTGAAGTGCCTTTCAAATCATATCATATCAAGAGTATAAACCATCAACATGACTTACCACAGTTGATGTTGACCTTGATACAGGACTGAGGATAGTGTTTTTCAGGTCACTCTCCTGTAAATTTACTTTCCTTTCCCATTTTTCCATAGCACCCTTTGGAAGAACATCACTATGTGCAGCATACACTTGGAGTGAGGGGTTATGCATCCCTTCCTTTAGGGTGGAGTAGCTACATAAATTATTTGGAATCATTCTATACAGAAAGTCTTTTTTCTCTGATTAATTCACATATGCAATCATTTATTTGTACCAATCATTTATTTGTATTCTCACAGATATTTATTTTATGCTTTTGCTTATGAAATAATATTGCTTACTTTATTTTGTTGCTCACATTGTTCCAGATTTGGCTATTGGAAAATTTCCAGTTGGCTCTTGTGTTCCTTTGACGTCTCCATAATTTATTATTATTTCTAACATATTCTTACTTTTTGCCACTACAATATTCTTTATATTTATCTTGTGCATTTTCCTGTTCTGGTTCTGGATCAAGCCATTTCTCCAAGGAGACTCAGTTCTTTGTATTGGAGGATATTAGAATCAAGATCTGGATACTAGGTGTACTCGTTGCTTCCGAGAGTCATTGTTTCTAGGTCTTCTCAGTTGATAGAGCAAGGAAATGTGGTTGTGCATCCTTTGGATATGAACATAGTTATAAATATTTTTATATTTAATCCTCTATCTATATTAAGTAGAACATGAGCACACACTGATACCTCCAACTCAAATCAGTTATCACATGGACCATTGTAGCCTCTTCCCTTGCTCATTTGCAACTTACTACTTCAATAATAGCTTTTTTTAAATACAAAATCAGTAAACTATATTTTCATCAGAGTTTGAATTACAACATAACTCAATTCACATTGTACTGTGAGGATGACATCTTGAGTGGTTTCCAGTTAGGACAGATTTTTAGCTTTCTAGTTCTTTATTTAAATTATTTGTTTATCGGGGGAAATGCATAATACTATCATTTTTTGATAGTCTAATGCTTATTGCTCTTTTTTATTTATTCTTTTTAGTTATATATGACAGTAGAATCCATTTTGATATAATTATACAAGCATGGAATATATCTTATTCTCATTAGGACCCCATTCTTGTGGATGTATAGGATGTTGAGATTCACTGTGGTACATTCATTATGTACATAGGAAAGTTATGTCAGATTCATTCCATTGTCTTTCTTTAATTGTTCAATTTCAATGTATATGAATAGTGACTCTGGGATTATGAATATGTACCTCTTTGGTAAATAACTTTGTTAACTAGAGTACATGCTTATGTGCAATTCTTTTTTCGTTCACACTTACAGATTCCACCTCTTTCCAAAGTTATTTAGATTGGAACCTTTTAGCTTGCCCCCTACTTCTTTCAGTGAAATGATTTCACGCATTTATAATACATTTAGATGTTTTTTTAAAATATCATACATCCCATCACAGGAATCCTGAACTAAATTATTATTATTATTTGGGGGGAGTGCTGGGGATTGAACTCAGGGGCACTCAACCACTAAGCCACAGTCCTAGCCCTATTTTGTATTTTATTTAGAGACAGGGTCTCACTGACTTGCTTAGGGCCTTGATAATTGCTGAGGCTGGCTTTGAACTTGAGATCCTCCTGCCTCAGACTCCCAAGCTGCTGGGATTATGGACATGTGCCACCAAGCCCAGCCTAAGTTATTTTTTAAATATTTTCATGTACTAAGGTTCATTCTTTCATGTAGAAAATTCTTTGAGCATAAGTTAGTGTATAATGCCATGTATCTACTGTTACAATATCATATAGTCTTACCATATCAAAAAATTGCTTCACCTAATCAATCTACCCTCTTCCCTCAACAACTGGAAACCAGTGATCTGTTTGCATGTCTGTTTTTTTTTTTTTCCATTTCCACTATGGTGTGCAATTATATAATATCCTTTTCGGACTGACTTTTCCCACTTAGATATATTCATTTAAGGATTTGGCAACTCATTGATTGCTGAAAAATGTTCTGTTGTACAGATATTTCACAATTTATCCATTCTCTTTTCTTGAACATTTTGGTTGCTTCCTGGTTTTGAGAATCATGAGCAAAGCATTCATGTGTAGGTAAATGTACAGAAGTATGATTGCTGGACCATGTGGTAAGATTATGTTTAGCTTTGTAAGAAACTTCCAGAATCTCTTTATAAGTGACTGTGCCACTTTGTATTGTCTTATTCTCTTGGTTGGGGTCTCTAGTTAGATGCCAAGTAAGAGAGGTGATCAGGGACATCTTTGCCTTTTTCATAATTTTAAAGAGAATATTCCTGAATATGGTAATAGTCCGCTTTTGGTTACACCTTTGAGTTTAAATATAAAGTATTAAGTATGGACTTAGTATTCTTATGATAGGTAGATTTTTAAACTAATTCAATTTCTTTGAGATATATTCAAGTTTTAGATTGTTTCTTCAGTTTTTATCTTTCTATATTTTTTAAAGGAAATTGTTTTATTTAGTTTTAACTTTTTGATATAAAATTATTAAAATATTCATATCTTTTAATAATTTTAAAATTGTGATCATTGTCTAGTTGTGACTTTTGTTTGCTGAATCAATATTTTCAGAAATATGTTTAGTATTTTCAGAAATATATTTAGTTTATTTGTCTATTCATGGTAACAGATAATTTTTCATTTGGAACTTTGTTTTCTTCTCTTATTATCTTTATTATCATTTCCTCCCTTTTACCTTATTTTGATGTAATTTTTTACCATAGTCCCTTGAGTAGAATGCTTGACTCATTAATTCCGTCTTTGGTTTTCTCTCACGTATACATTTGAGGGCATAAATTTCTCTTGAATGCTTTATCCACAGCCCACAGATTTTTATATTGTTTTCATTATAATTTATAATACTCCTAAACATTTTTCATTCTTCATTATGACACACATTTATAAACCTTTATTTGAACTTGCTAAATATATAGGTGTACTTTTGCACTATTTTGGTATTGCTTTCTGATTTTATTAAAAGTAGGCAGTGATTGTGGACTGCAGGAGAGTATTCTTGATTTTTGTTAACCCTACTTTTGTGCCCTGAAACAAGATGAATACAATTAAAATTTTATTTGCATGTAAAAAGTATATATTTGCTATTTTGGTCATGTAGGGTTGTATACATCCGTCGAGTTTTTTGTTTCTTTAATATGATTTTGAGACAAGCACTTTAAAAATTGCCAATGCTGTTTCACTTCCGATTAGTTAATTAGTGTCAATTAATATCTGCTTATATTTTTCTAACCTCTTTACTCATTCTTCTTTATATCCTATCTATTTTGATTTGGTTTCAATTTCATTCTTTGTATAGTACATTCTTTATAATTCTTCTAGAGAGAACATGTGAGTGGTAAGTATTTCCTGAATTTCTCTTTTATCCTCAAATGATGAGAGTTGATAACCACTTCCTTTGGGAATTTGAAAATATAATTCCTTTTTTCCTGCTGTTTAAAAAAGTTTGCTTTTAATTTATTTCAGGTGATATATTTTCTCTCTGAATATATTTAAGATTTGCTCTTTTCACTCTAGGTTCTACAGTTATTTCCAATATCATTGTGTGAATTCATTATTTATGTTTCTTAGAAATTAAAGAATTTCTCCTAATTAATTCCTGTCTTTAATTTTGGAAAATTTTTATCCATTCCCTTAAATATTGTCTTTGTTCTATTATCTTTATTCTGTCTTCCTTGAATGTCTATTAAATGTTCGTGGTCATTATTTTATTCTACAAGGCTTTTAGTTATCCATTCAGTTTCTAATTTTCATATTTTTCTGTTCTACATCCTAAAATTTCATCATTGAATGATTTTTTAAAAACACCAGTAAATTCATAAAGTTCCTCTGTTTATTACCTCTGAGTGGTATTCTAATACATGTGGATTAAATTTCTTACCATGGCTGCCTGCTCTGTATATTTATATGGCCTTTCCTTGATGAGGGGAGAGAAAGAGAGAGAGAGAGAGAGAGAGAGAGAGAGAGAGAGAGAGAGAGAGAGACATACAGCCATAGAGAGAGAGAGGGAGAGGAGAGATCTTGTCCTCTTCTTATAAGATCACTGATCCTATTACACTAGGACCCTGCCCTTACAACCTCATTTAGCTTGACTCCAGAGGGCCTGTTTTAGTCAGCTTTTTTGCTGCTGTGACTGAAAGACCTGATCAAAACAACTACAGAGGAGGAAAGGTTTATTTAGGGGCTCACAGTTTCAGAGGTCTCAGTCCATAAGTGGCTGGCTCCATTCTTTGGGGCTCAAAGTGAGGCAGGACATCATGGCTAAAGAGTGTGGCAAAGGGAAGCAGCTCACATGACCATCAGGCAGCCAAGAGAGAGACTCCACTCTCCTGATAACAAAATATATACCCCATATCCATGCCCCTAATGAACCACGTCCTCCAGCCACACCCCACCTGCCTCCAGTTATCACTCAGTTAATTCCATCAGGGATTAATTCACTGATGAGGTTAAGGCTATGACCCAATCATTTCTCCTCCAAACCTTCTTGCGTTGTCTCACATGTGAGCTTTTGGGGGAGCTTTTAGGGGATACCACATCTAACCCACAATAGGTCCAATCTTCAAATACAGTCATATTAGTGATAAGGATTCAACTAATGAATGGGGGGGGCACTATTCAGTCTTGAGCAATGAACAAACCGCAACACAATCTTTCCCCTACCTGCTTTTTGGACTACATTTTCTGTCACTCTCCCCTCTACTCATCATACCCCACTACTGGACTTTTTTCCTAAACCTTGGGCATGCTCAGGGCATTCCTGCACCAGTGTCTGTACATTTGCATGTGATATGGCCTGGGATATCTAGAATTCACCATCATCTGAGGATCAGGCCGACTGTTCCTCCTAATAGAGCATTTCCCTGACCACTTCAGTGAACACTTTTTCTTCTTTCTAGTTCTCCAGCAGATTTGATTATTCTTCTGAAACTTGAGGAATTCTTTACATTTTCATATTTGATGAGATTTGGATTCTATTTTCCTACCACTCTTGGCAGCTATAATGCAGGGGGCAAATTTAAGTGTAGTGGACTTTGAATTCAAAAACAGGGACACCAAGAAGCAGGCATCGTGAGATGCATTCCTGTGAAGGTGTTGGCAGTTAGACGTTATCTGCAGAAGTAGCAATGATAGGCACACTAGCAGCATTATTGGGAATGAGATGAAGGTTCTGCTAACTGCCCAGTGGAGGTGGTACCATGAGGTCACCAGCAGACCAATCCTAAGTTGTGACTGGGGATATTGCTATTTGTTTTATAAATCTAATCCTGGTCCTCTGGCCCATCTTGAGATTCTGAGAACTATTTAGTATCTATTAGTAAGTTCCTTTTTGTCTGAAACTAGAATTAGTTTCTACTGTTTGCAGTAAAGAAGCCTGGATGATATGCTACCCTTCAAAAAGAGCCCCCTTTTCTTTACTCTCATTTTAATAACTGATGCTTTTGAAACTTGCTATAAACTTGTTATAGTACTAAGCATTTTTCATAGATAATTTCAATTAATTTCTTTAATATAGGCACAGAATTATTCTCTCAACCACTCATTGTGGGGCCTCTCTGGGATGTATACATGATTAATGTTGGTGCTCATAGTATATATATTATCTAGTAAATTGAACTGAGAGACAGTAGATACTGTTGACATAGTAAAAAAAATGTATAGAGGCTTTGTCTTCGTCTTCTTGGGCTGGCATAACAAAATACCATAGACTGGATGTTTAAACAACAAAATTTTGTTTTCTCACAGTTCTGGGTGAGATCAGGACACCAATATGGTGAGGGCTTTCTTCCTGCTTATAGACAGCTGCCTTCTCATCATGTTCTCATATAGCAGGGGGAGGGGAGTGAGGAGAGAGGAGAGAGAAAATATGAGAAAGAGCTATCAAGCAAACTTCTCTGATATCTCTTCTTATAGGGGCACTAATCCTAGTAGAACAGGACCTCACCCCCATGGCTTACCTCCTAAAGACTCCATCTCCAAATACCATCACATGGGCTTTAAGATATGAATTTTAGAGGCATACTCAAACATTCAGTTCACATAGACTTTGGACACATGGGCACAGTGTGGCTTTTACCTTTGTATGGAGGCAGTAGGAAGTTAATCTATGAGCTAAGGTAGAAAATGGCCTTCAGAGGAAGAGGTCTTCTTTTTGGGGAGGTACATTACAACTACCTTGGTTAAACATCTGAAAAGATTTGCACATTAGTGGAAACCCAAAGCAACAATGATCTCAGTCTTCTATTACTCAACTTACTGAAGTAAATTTTATTAAAAAAGAATTACCTGCAGAAAAATGCTGTTATTTTCCTGCCCTTCCTTGTAAGTCTCCATTTATTTTTGGTTTGCTCCGTAGATAATTCTTTAGAGGGTTTTTCAGACATACTAATCAAGGGTTTTGAAACTTCCTTGGGGACAATAAGAGGAAATGGAGGAAGAGTGAAACATTCATCTGTGTGAATTTTTTACCGTTTAACCTCCTTGCCCCTCCTGTGGGTTTTGGTCCATTTTTCTACTTGAAGACTTAGAATAGACAATATTCTCTGATCTATTATTACTTGAATTTATTTCTTAGATTTATTTCCACCTCTGGCTTTAATCTAGGGAATTTGAGAAGGAAAATGAGTGAAATTGGGATTTGGTATCACCTGATTCTGCATTAGTGTGGCAGGATTCTGAAGCATGGAGCTGAAGGGGGACAGCAGTCTCTCCTCACCGAGTGTGTTGTATTCCGGCAGCAGCTCAGCCAAGTCAGTGTCTCTCTTCCAGCTAGCTATCCCTTGACAGTGCATCACAGTGCAAGCTGGCAGAGGAATGGGATTTCAAAGATAAGAGTTGGAAAATGTTGACACATTCAATTTTATGTAGTGGTTAAGAGAATGGGGTTTGCAGATAAACCATATTTCAGAACCAGCTAAGCTCCTTAATAATTGTGGATAATTTTTTCCCAGATTTTCTTCAACAGAGAGGAAATAATTCCTTGTAGGGCTGTTGTGAAGACTAGGTATTATGAAGTTGCCATGAAGCACATACTCAAAATATTTTCGTTGAGTGGATGAATGAACAGATGGATACACGTAAAGTTCTCATTAACCTACTTCATGCTTACATATTGTTTTAATCAACTTTTCATTGTTGTAGCAGAATACCTGAGATAATAAATTGAAAGAGAAAAACTTTGGGTTGGAGTATAGCTCAGTGGTAGAGTGTTTCTCTAGCCATGCATAAGGCCCAGAGTTTGATTCCCAGAACTGCAAAAACAAAACAAAACAAACAAAAACGCCCCAAAACAACAACAACAAAAACAAATCCTAATAACAACAACAACAACAAAAAAGAGGGGGGCAGTGGCACATAGTTCTGGAGGTTTCAGTCCATGGTTGGGTAGGCTCAGGGCTTCTGGGTCTGTGGCAAGATCCCATATCATGGTGGGAACATGTAGTGGGGCAATCTGCTGACCTTGTGGTGGCCAAGAAGCAATGATAAAGGAAGAAGAGGAACTAGTGTTTCCATATCCCCTTCAATGGTACATCCTTGTGTAACCAGAAGACTTCTAACAAGTCTCCACCTCTTACAGATTCCACCATCTCCCAATAATGCCACAGGCTGGAGACTAAGCCCTTAACATATGGGAACTTTGGGGGATACCTATCAAAGCCATAATATTTGTGTTCAATATGTAGGACCATTTGCAGACGGGGGCTAGGCAAGAATCCTGCTGCCTAGTTCACCTCATTGTCAAGTTCGCAAATGAAGGAAGAATCCATACATCTATCTTACAGATGTGAACGTGTCTGCTGAACTACCAAGAGACAACACATGAGGGTGTCTGTTTCTGTTTTATTATTCCACATCTCCAGAGTGGTAGGAAGGCCCCTCTTTCAATATCCCTCCTCTGTGTGTCAGAAGGAGTCAGGAAAGCTTGGCACTTGAGGTAGGTCTAGGACCCTGTGTTAGTCAGCTTTTTGTTTCTGTGATCAAAATATCTGACAAAAACTACCTAAAGGAAGAAAAGTTTATTTTGGGCTCATGGTTTCAGAGGTTCAGTCCTTGGTTGGCCAACTCCATTTTTCGTGGCTTGAGATGACGCAGAACGTCATGGCAGAAGGGTGTGGTGGAGGAAAGCTGCTTAGCTCATATCAGCCAAGAAAGTGAGTGGGGTGGTTGCGGGGGGAGAAGCCAGGGACAAGACATAATCCCCAAGGGCACATCCCTGTGATCTAAATTCTCCAGCCATGTGCCACCTGCCTACAGTTACCACCTAGTAATCCACTGAAATTATTAATCCATTAGATGGATTAATTCACCTATTAAGTTATATAATCTCATAATTTCACATCTGAACATTGCTACATTGGATATCATGTTTTCAACATATGAGCTTTTCAGGGGACCCTTTATACTCAAACCATAACAGGCCCTTTTTTTCAATCTGTTCCTTCTGTGCTCTTAGAACATGATAGGATTTGGATATTGGCTTGGAAGTAAGACAATCCTTGGATTCCAGCCAGTGCCGTATGTCTAAAGTAGCTTTCCTTAGATTCTTAAGTGTTGGGGGCACCTGGGGTACTTAAGCCCCCTTTGTCTTGCCATCAGTTGAATTCTAAAAGTTATCCTTACCTAAAAATATTAGCTTTAACTTTATAAGCTGCTAAGAATTGAATGCTTTTTATTTACAAATCGATTTCATAAAAGTTAGCAAAACACGCCACTTTAAACAGAGTCCCAAATCATAAAGCAAATATTTACTGAGCAGATTTTTTCCCCAAGAAGATGGAGCTAATTTTCACACAGAATTATTTTCTAATAAATCCTTTTAAACCTTCTAAAAATCTCGTTTTAGATTGGCTGCTGTTACGAAATGCCATAGATGGAGTGACTCAAACAGCAAACATTTATTTCTCACAGTTCTAGAGGCCAGAAAGTATAAGATGAAGATTCAGAGTCTGGTGAGGGAATTAATTCCATCATGGGGGCCCCACTCTCCTGACTCATCAAACCTTAATTACCTTTTAAAGAGCCCCTCCAAATACCATTACATGGAAAATTAAAGCTTTTCCATATGAATATGGAGAGGGGTTGGTGGAGATGCAAACATTCATTCCTTTCCCCTTCTCACTACCCCCTTTTTTTTAATCCCCCTCCCCCATTTTACAACCCTTACCTCCCTCTCATCCTGGTATCATATTTATAATCTTTTATTAAATAGAACAATATAACTTTCGTGGCTTTTTTTCTTTATCCTCTACATCTATCACTCCAGTCAATACAATAAAAGTCTGGTAGCAACAAAAATGAATCTCTCTACCCATCAAAGAGGAGAGGGATAAGATTGCAAATACTTTTAGTTTAATATATTTCCTGAATGCACAGAAAGTTTTCCAATGGGATTATAAATGAAGTTCTATTTGCAGGAAACATTTAGCTGGAGGGAAAACAACAAATGCATATATTTTCAAACTGTGAGGGAGATTTCATCTTTTCAGACTCTTAGCAAGTTGTCACTGCCTCTCTGTGGCAGTGTCACAAAATTCATTAATAAGCACAATTAGGGAACATGGCAGTGGGGTTCTTATAAGATGATAAACTGTCATTTATTTTTGTGTATAATAAGTCTGAATAATTAAAAATTCACATAGAATTTCAAGGACCAAAGAATATATTTGCATATATGTATACATACAAATACACCTAACCATATGTATACATATATACACCACACCTCACTGTTTTGAACTGAAGTGTGTTGCTCTCAAACTCATATGTGAAGCCCTGCCTTCCAATGGGACTATATTTAGAAACAGGGCCCATAAGGAGGTAATAAAGTAATGTCAAGAGTAAGGCCTTAATCCAATAGGACCTATGTCCTTATAAGAAGAGTGAGAGACACCAGACATCTCTCTTTTCCTCTATGGGTGTACATGGAAGAAAGGCCACATGAAGATACAGGGAGAAGGTAGACATCTACAAACCAAGAAGAGAAGTCTCTGTTGTGGCATTTTCTATAAAGCCCTCTCCTTTTTCATGAAAGATATGGTGTTGAAAGAGTTAACTTTGACTTCTACTTGCTGCTGTTCAGTTCTTTATTCACATATATGGCCACCAGGTATCCCTATTTCAATTATTTAGATCCAGACTAACTCTGTACATTTATCTTTTCTTGAAAAGAGTAACACAAACCTTTTTCTATAAGTACTTAATTTCTAGTTAATAAGCTTTAAGAGTCTTTTTGTGATTAAAATAAATTTCTCTTACTTTTAAAGTAGATAAAAATCCCTTGGAGCAAAAAAAGTCCTTCAGCCTTGCCTCCCTCTTTTTTCTGCTTCTAGATTTTATAAACAACTACTATAAAAGAAAAACAATAGTGCTGTGGAATCCCAGACAAAGAAGGTTGACTTTTATCAGACAGCCTAAATAGTATGCAGAGAAAACAGTTTCAGTCATGTACAGGGCCTTGAAAAGGTGCCAGTGACCTCAAAACCTTGAAATATATGAAATAAGAAATTTAATATGTCTAAAATGTAATCTAAAAATTAAGTCATGTCTGTAATAATATCATCAAATAAAATGTAAACATTCTGTGCTGCCATAAAATATGCTTAAAACCTATAACAAAGAAAAAGTAAAGAGAAGAAGATTCCACAGCCTGACTCGCGTGTCGGTGTGTTATTTTCCCCATCGCTGCTTCTCTGCCTTCGTACTTTGCTGAGCGCTCGCGTTGTACCCCCTGACTGGGGCTGGCCCCCAGCAAGTCTCACCAGAAGTCAGTCCTGTCAGCACCTTAATTTTAGATTTCTAGCCTCCATATTGTGAGAAAATAAGTTTCTGTTGTTTACATCACCTGGTCTGTGGTGTTTTGTTATGGCAACTCTAGGAGACTAATACAAACACAAATCTCAAAACCTCAGTGATGACCACATATATTCTAGATTGGCAGCACATGGTAGTACAGAAGACCAGGGATTTATGAATGAAAGCTCCCAGAACATGGAGGAATCATTACACTTGCCCATTTATGGGCAAAAAACATAGCTTTTGAAGTCAGCTTTTTATAGATATATGATTATATTCTCATGACTTATGAAATACTGCTGGTTGGGTACATGTGTGTAAGGGGCTATAACATTTCAGCTGATACTTTAGGAGATAAACAGTCCTGCAGTTGTCTGGACTTTAAAACTATCCTATGCCTGCTTCTAGATATACTTTGAGATCCTATAACTCCCTCTCTAACCCCTATTTGATAGAATCTTGCTGGTAGATGACTTTGGCTTTGATCAAGGAATGTGTTCTCTTAGCAGCACTTAAATCTTTCCCTCTTAATGCCTGGCATCTTATGGATTTTGTCCTTTTTTATGGGCCTGACCTCCCAGCCAGGTCTTCATATTTGCACCTTATTTTCTAGCCGGGCCCCTGGGTGGGTAATGTGTAGGTGTGGTCCCAACGCTATCTAGAGGCCAAACTTATGGTCTATTGAATTCCTGGAACATCAGGAATTCCTGGGCAGACATTCTCAAGAGGGTCCTCATCCATCTTTGTGGCTTGGGCCACAAAAGGAAGGAGAGTCTGTTATTTCACACTGAGGAGGCTTGTTATGGACTGAATATTTGTGTCATGTCAAAATTTTTAGGTTAAAGCCCTAATCTCCAATGTAATGACATTAGCATTTGGGACCTTTGGGAAGTAATTGGATCATGAGGGTGGGGCTTTCATAAATGGGACTTATGCTCCTCTAAGACCCAGCACCAAGAACTTGATTGCTGTCTGTCTCCACCACATGAGGCCATCTGCACACCTGGGAGCAGGCCCTCACTTATAGTGATCTGCTGGCACCTGGATCTTGGACTTCCCAGCTTCTAAAAGTGTGAAAAATAAATGTGGGCTTTTGAGCTCTCCAGTCTGTGGTATTTTGTTGCAGGAGCCAAGGAACACTAAGTTTGGGCTCAAGTCAGAAAATAGACATCAGCTTCAAGTCCAGGAATTTGTCTACCCTCTTTAATAGTGAATCACTGTCCTGTTGGTCTTCCAGGGTATATTTTCCTTTCAAGCACCAGATCCTTCTTCTCTTTTTACCACCTTCCCTTTCCTTTCCTTTCTTCTCAAGTCGCGATTTAACATTAAGAGAACTGAGGACTTAGAAAAGGTGTGACTTTTTAGATTGATCTTATAATTTGACCCCTGATGTTCTCATTCAAAAACTGTGTTGAACATCATTAAGCACCAGGTATTGTTGTAGGCACCTAGGATGTATTATAATGAGAAAGTGAGAAATGTTGACCAGGGAAAGGAAGATAGGGAGTGTGGGAAATAGGGTGGGTTGCATTTTAAAACTGGTGGTTAAGGTAGGTCTATTTCAGAATGTGACATTTGAGCAAAGACTTGGAGTAGGTGGAGAAATGGCCATGTGTCTTGGGGGACAGCACTCTGAGCAGAGGAAATATTAGAACAAAGGCTCTGGGGGCAACAGTGTATCTTGCATGTGCAAAATGTAGTAATAAGGACATTGCAACTGAAGTGGAATGCGTAAGGTGGGGAGAAAAGGGAAAGAGATTGGAGAAGTGAAGGACTAGAGGGAAAATAATGAGCTTGATCACATATGTCAGGGCATGGAGACCCTTACAGGGACATTAGCTTTTTGTATATGACAATCACATATTCAACAGACTGACCCTTGTTTTCAAGTTACCTTCTCTAAATTTGTGCTTTCAATGTCCAGGGACCAGCCCACTGAAATCACCCAAAAGATGTTTGGAAATGCAGAATCTCAGGTCCTACCCTGGATCTATAAATAGAATCTGATTTTTAACTCAATTTACCAGGGATGGGTATGTATATTGAGAAATTGTGGTTTAAAGTTTGTTTTATCCTTATATAACAATGACATCTATACATTAAAATTGTGAAAATGTGTCATTTTTGGAGAATATACCCTGTGGGGTAGGAGGTACAGGGTCCCTCTGCCCTGGTTGCACCACTTTTTGTGAGATTCTGTTGCACACTTGTGTCAGAGGCTTGTGTTTCTTCCTCTATTTTGTGGAATTGTGGCCAGGAGGCATGCGCCCAGACATAGAAAAGATTTTTCTGGTTACTTTTGTATCAATGTGTGGCCCAATAATTAGTTTTCACCCATGAAATGTGGGAAGTGATGTGCACTACTTTTGAGCCAAGGACAGGGATAAGACTACTCTTTTCCCCATCCATCACAAAGATGCAGCAAATTCTGAGACCACAGTGGGATGAAGACTCAAGATGAAAGCTGACTGGCTCCTCAATCACCATGGGATTCACAATGAGCTAGGATATGAGAAATAAATGTTCACTATGTTATGTCACTGAGAATTCAGGGTTGATTTGTGAGAATGGCTAGCATTGTCCTAATGCAAAGCACTTCCAAATTTAGGGCCCATCAGAAGAACCTGGAGGATTTGATAAATCACTCAATGCTTGGTTCTACTTTTGGAATTTTGTATTCTGTAAGTCTGGGGTGGGGCCTGCAAGCTTGTATTTCTAATTAGCTTCCTGGTGATGCCGCAAACCACTCCCCTAACTAATAAAATATCCATAGGAGGGTGGAAAATCTACTTGTGTCAAGGGATCTATCACTGACCCAAGGTGAAATTAAAATTAAGTCATTTAGCCTTAACAGGGACTGTTCAGTGCTACTGTGTTTGCTGGTTTTACCAGAGGCTGACATGTTCAGTACAGAAATGGATATGGAAGACAGAATAGAAATTTATTAAGCTTAACTTTGGAGGGATAATTTAACTGATACTGGCATCTCTGCTTTTCTAATTACTCCACCTTTCATTCTGTTCTTCCAGTCCCCTAAAAGAGAAAGCAGTTGATTTATGACCCTCATAAAGCTTTTAGCCTAGGGTGGCCTTGTTTGCATTGGCAGGAACCCTGCTGAGTCTCCCAATGACAGTGAGAAGCCAGAGGTTCCTCTGCCTCTCAGAGGAGGTGAGGGACATGCAGAGTCTTCTCTTAGCCTGACATTTAACAAACCACCTCAATGTTTCACTGTCATTTAAGAATGTAGTGTAAGTTTAAAGGATATTTTTGCTATCTCCCTTGGAGTATCTGGATTAGGCTGAAATGAATTAATTTCTTCACTTAGAAAAACTTGCTTGAGTTTTGGAAGGAGTTAGTGTAGGTCTTTCCAAATTGGACTTGGTCCTTTTAAGTTGCCTCACATAAATTCAAGCTTTGGAACCTTCAGAGAAATTTGTGACTTTATAGCTGACTTTATCCAAAGTGCTATTATTAAATTATCATTCTGGATCACTTCACTGACAGTTCCTCTTCTTAAAATAGAGATCAGCTATATTCCTGGACACTGGCATCAAAAAGCTAACTTTGAAATTCCAGTTTCCAAATGGCTTCTTGTTTTTAACGACTATTTTCTACTTTCTAAATGCTCTGGATTTGTTTTAGAAGACATAGCACATGTTCCTTCTCAAAATATCTTTTGTGCTCAATATCTGTACATAATAAGTACCATTTTCATTTCCTTCTCTGTTGCTGGTTGGTGCCAGGGCTCCCTTATTCCTACCTGGGGCGTTTATTCAGCTCTAAATATTCCAGTCACAGTAATGTCAGGTGTGGAAGGGGCTTACTTTGAACTTGGAAATGCCTTCAGCAGCCCTCAGACACAACATTAGCGGATACTAAAAGGAGTAGAACCCTACTCCTGCTTTTCTCCCTCTCTCAGACATTCATTTGCCAACCTCTGGGGACTCCTCAGTGAACAAGGTGGGAAAAAATATTCTAGTGGAGGACAGAGACAATGAAAAATTGAATCAAATAGAACTGTATATTCAAAAGAAGATTAGGTAGGGTATACACTGATAGAGACTGCTGTAGTTTAGATCTGTAGTGTTCCCCCAAAGTCCATATGTTGAAACCCTTGTACTACTAAGAAATGGTAAAAACTTTAAGGGGGTGCCTGGTGGGAGATTTTTAAGTCATTAAGGGCATGCCCTTGAAGTGAATAGTGCAATTCTGCCCCTTTCTTTTCTGCACCCAGCCATGAGGTGATCTGGCCTCCTCTGCCATGTGCTTCTGTCATGATATCCCTGTGCAGCCACTGGACCAAAGCAACAAGAACAAGGTCATGGATTGCAACCTCCAAAACCGTGAGCCACAAAGAAACCTTTCCACTTTATAAGCTGGGTATCTCAGGTATTTGTTACAGTAATGGAAAGCTAACACAGAGAGGTGTGGAATAAGATGGCCTACTTGATATAAAGGGGTAAGGGAAGTTTTAGCTGAAGAACTGGTATCTGAACTGACCCCTAATAAATGAGCTATATGAGCATATGAAGGAAATTTGTTCCAAACAGAAAGAATAAGTGTGGGAACCATTTTGTCACACTTGCAGAACAAGGAGGCCATTGTGGCTGGACTATAGTCAACAAGTAAGGGGAAGAGCGTGTTGGATGACATTAGATCTGATGAAAGCCATACAATGTGGACTTCGTAAATTGGCAAATTTATTTAAATCATCATTTCAGTTGAAATGTTGATAGCTAAAAGGACTGAATTCTTTCTCAAAATTTCTTTTTTGATTGTGTAACCAGCTTAATTAGCTGTTTAATTTCCTACATGGTGAGTGGGTGCTTCAAAAGAAAAAGCCTCCTTTTAGTTCTGGTACCCTCATTCTGAGTGCTCCTGCTTTCCTGGCCTTGTCTTGGGCACCAGGGGGAGGTCAGTCCAGCAGCAGGGCCTTGGACAGTGCTGCATTGGGAAGCTGCTCAGTTAATCTTTGTTGGAGCTGTGGAGTTTTCTGATTGATGGAAGCTGACAGGGACATTCCAAGTATAGAAAAACAAGTGAGAATTTCCTGAGGAGACATTCCTAGTCACCAAATTCAAAATATTTAACATTTTTTGTTAAGTGATATCATTAGGGTGGACCCTAAACTAATGTGACTGGGGTCCTCATCAAAAAGAAACACGTAGCCAGGCGCAGTGGCGCACGCCTGTAATCCCAGCACTTGGGAGGCTGAGGCAGGAGGATCGTGAGTTCAAAGCCAGCCTCAGCAATGGCGAGGCACTTAGCAACTCAGTGAGACCCTGTCTCTAGTAAAATACAAAAAAAAAAAAAAAAAAGGGGGCTGGGGATGTGGCCCAGTGGTCGAGTGCCCCTGAGTTCAATCCCTGGTACTGAAAAAAAAAAAAAGAAACACGTGGACTCAAAGACATGGAGCAGAGAGAAGATGATGTGAAGAGACAGGGAGAGGATAGCTATCTATGAACCCAGCAGGGGCCCAGAGCAGATCCTTCCCCTATAGTCCTCAGAAGGAACCAACCCTTCTGACACCTTGATTTTGGACTTATAGTTTTCAAAGCTGTGAGCAGTAAATTTCTGTTGTTAAAGCCACCCAGTTTGTGGAAATTTGTTACAACAGCTTAAATAATACAATGACTTAAATTATTTTTTAATTGTTGTAGTGGCAATTTAGGAAAGAGCAGAGAAAAACTTCATAAAGTACAAAGTTATGCTAGGTATTTTACTTGTATTCTTTATTATAAGTACCACTATTTTGGATTAAATTTCTGTAAAGTTTAGATTGAGAATCTGAATTGAGGTTTGCTTGATCCGCTTAATGTCTTGATTATTGCACTAGGCTTCTCTGAACTTCGGTTTTCTCATCTTTAAATAAAAAGAATCTGTGAAAGTGTTTTGCCCATCTTCAGCTCTATCAGTCTTAATTATACTCATTTCTTAATATAGGAGAGAAGGAAGAAGGACTGATATTTGTTTCTTACTATGCATTTTTCTTACGTAGCCCAGTTTTGATTCTCCAAATAATCCCATTTAAGATTATGTAATCGTTAACGTTTTAGAGAACTCAGGCCCAGAAAATTGAATAATTTGTCCTAGATTGTAAAGTCTGAAAGTGTGGGAGATAGAGCTCAGATGAAAAGGTAGGTGCCATCTTTATCACATTCTATGTTCCACAAGAAGAGAACCAAACCACAGGATAGAAAGTGAACCAGATCCTGAGGTTCCCCAGCGAACTGGTTGCTCCATTACTTTACATTTTTCTTCCAGGGACACAGCTATTGATTTGTAATGATTCCCTGTTCAGAGAAGTTTCAGTCATAGGTACTTTGATACTTAGTATATCATGCACAGAGTAGCAGCCTCCACATCATATGGAAGTAAAGTTGCCAACTTCTTTTCAGGCTTCCTAAAAGAGCATCTTCATTTTAACAAGGTCCTCCAGGTGATTTAGAAGCACAAGAAAGCTTTAGAAACACTGAGGATATCTCATTAGGTGGACAGAGGGTTGAATCAATAGCCACAGAACCTCATTTTGCTTAAGACTTTTTTTTTCCCTTTAAGTATTGTCAGTTCTCTGTAATCTCTTGTTTTCCGTAGATCTGTCCCTGACATTTCTTGCTCTCTTTTAACCAATTCCTTCAGTGCTTTACAAGGATATCTGTGAATGGACCCTCTTTTAAAAAGGTCCCTTATAAAAATACCCTCTGCATTGCAGCCCTACCTAGTCACCCAGGTTCATCATGAGTAATTTCAGATCTCCCTTTTTATTCACCACTTATCCTGTATATGAAAGTTCCCATCTCCTCAAACTCAACTATTCCCTATTAATAGAACTGTTATGGAAAAATAAATAACCCAAGATTCTCCACAATGAGGGATTTTAAATATTTTTCTCCACAAACTTCAGCAGATCTTGATATCCTTAAGCTCTCACTTACTTTCTTCTATCTCCCCAGGTTGTAGACTAGGGTATCTGAGTCCTGAACGTTTCTTGAAGTATTTAGGGCTGCAAATCATTGAGCGCTAATCTAATTCCTTTACCAGACTGTGAGACGGGATGGCGTCATCCTCAGCTTTCGCTTCCTGGTGAATATTTTCTGATCAAATGACTCTAAGTGGATAGTATCATATATGTGTGTTTTCTCTAATAATTCTGCAGTGTCCTCAATGCCAGTAGCATCAAGGGCCACATGGGATTGCTTATCTTGTTAGACTAGAAAGTTCGTGTGGAGTGGTGGAGGTAAACTGAATGTTTTATGAGCTCAGTCTCCTTTGTATCAGAAGTAGCTCGATTGTAAGTGACAGGAGAAGCTATATTGGTTGTGGCTTCTTACCTGGATCTGTTGCCTGGGAAGGTTACATGTATTCAGAATGAACTTATGAATCTTCTGATGTTTAAAAGCCATCACATTATTTTTCAGTCTGAAGAATAAGAGACAATGTTGTCTGGGTTAAGAACAAAATTGTTTACAAAGGGGCTTCAGGGGTAGTAGAAGGCCCATGTCATTTAATAAAGATACAGGTTTCAGTTCCACATTCACTGGCCCCAGCCCCCATCCAATAGCTGCACTTTATTAGTGGGATTAACATACTCTATTTAAAATTCCCTGCCACACAATTTTTCCATGTCTGATTTTGTGTGGTTGAAAGTGCTGTAGGTAAGGAGATGGAGCCCACTGGGATGGAGGGTGGGGCAGGGATTGAAGATTTCTGAGGCTTTGGTATTATTTGAAGAAAGGATCAGATATTTGCAAAATATTCTTAAAGTTTAACTTTCATTCTGTTCTCCAAATCTTGTTTTTCTTTCTTTTTTTTTTTTTAAATTACATTTTGAAATTCATTCCAAATACAAAAGCAAAATCCTTTCTCCTTGAAACTATGTAATGAAACCTGGTACAATTTTCGTCAAAGAAAAATACCAGAGGCAGAAATGTATAGAAGACAGAAGTGCAATCCACATAAAGAAGTCCTGGTTCTGGGGTCTTTGTATTTGATACTTTGATCCCAGTGTTTAAGCACAATTCTAAGCCTCTTCCTTCCACATCCATCATCCCATCCTCTCCATCCTGATCTTTCTCAGGACCTCTGCTTCCAGAGACCTCCATCCTCCACCACCTTTTCTGATCCCTGACCTCATCTTCTCCTCCATTGCTGCTTTCCCCACTGTGGCACAGCTTGGCCTCACCATGAATTTAGATAAGAAATCAATTTTAACTTTTTTTTTTTTTTTTTAATCAAAACACACCCAGATTTCTTGCTGAGCTAAAATTCCACATTTCCAACTGGAAATGTAGCTCCTACAAGGAAAACTCTGACACTTTTGCCTGTGGTGGAATTGTGAATTTTATGCATTTGCCACAGGCAAAGCTTGCTGTTTCTTCTGAGCCTAAACATCTCTATTTTCCCCCTCAAAGACCAATGTTCATGATACTTTTTTAAGTAAAAAAATAACCTTGCAATTTTTGTTCACAAAGTATTGAAATTTTTTCTTAAATAGCAAGAAGTTTTGGAAGACCCTTTTCAAATGGCCTTATTCTTACTTTCTGATACACAAGGCAATGAACAGATAAGTTCCCTTCTAAGTAGGGGATATTTGATACTTTGATCCCAGTGGTTAAGGACAGTTCTAAACTTCTTCCTTCCATATCCATCATCCCATCCTCTCCATCCTGATCTTTCTCAGGACCTCTGCTTCCAGAGACCTCCATCCTCCACCACCTTCCTTTTCTGATTCCTGACCTCATCTTCTTCTCCACTGCTGCTTTCCCCACTGTGGCACCTACTCTGGTCAATGCAATGGTTTCTGCAAATTTTACTTCTTAAATTTTTATCAGTGAATGATGATTCTATTTGGAAGAATGACTCATGAATTTTCTGATATTCTCTTCCTACCTAATTTATTGTCTTTTTTTGAATTGTGAAAAATGTATTATTTTGATCTGATAAGTTTAGAGGTAGTTAAATAATGGTTGGGTCTTTGGTAATTTGGTATTTAACCCTGGTCTTGGTGTTTGTCTAAGAGCACACTGGCATACACAGCAGGAGGTCAAGCCATAGACTATTGCTGGTACCTGTATGTTGTCACATGTCCGTTCTTGGACATTCTTATAATAAACTATAAAGCATTTATTTAGCATAGGTTTTACTTAAAATTTTGGTTTAGCTTTATATTTAAGCAGCACAACCATAGCCTCTTTCCAACCCCAACCAAATATTTCTCTGCCTACTCTAATTCCAAGTAATAAAAAGTTTACACTGCAAATACCATTGCAAGAGGAATCATAATATTAATCACTGTCACTTATGGAGATTACTCTGCAAGGCTATTTTTAAGTCATTCCTTTAATTTTCGTAGCAACTGTCTTTAATAGGTATGATTACCTATCACCCCCTATTTCAGAGAAGTAAACTGAGGCCTATACTGGGTAACTAACGTGCTCTTAATCATATACTGAGGCATGGCAGAACTAAGGTTCAAATGTAGGCCTTCTGCTGCCAGTGCCAGTGGTTTTAAATGGTGACTAAATTTTCTCTATGGTGCAGATTACTTATATTCCAGATAGTTCTGAAATAGTTCTATAGGCATTCTGAATAGGAAGCAAGAGAAAAGAATGAGACAGCTGTGAATCAAAGAGAATGGAGAGGCATAATCAAGGAAGACAATGTCCAGGATAGAAAGATTTGCTGGTCAGCTCTGTTCACCAGGATTGGTCCTGCACATAAAGGCAAGTGTTGGCTCTTGTTAAGAACAATTGCCAATTATCTATGTGAATGGGAAAATGGCATAGAAAGCTCAAAACTCCATAGAAGTGATTCTGTGCCCCTATTATATTTCCTTTCCTAGCATCTTTCATGCATAGGTCCTGCTTTCTACACGAAACAAGAGTTGTAAAAAAATATACTTCTGTTAAAAGTATGTTTAATGCAATGCCTAAAGACATGGTAAAGTCAAAAATGGGAAATACCAGAGTGGTAGCTGATTTTCAGACTGATCTATCTTGCTTGTTAATAGAAATTCTCCTGATGCTGATGTCTTAAAAATGATTTATGGTTGAATTATAACTCATTGGTGGAAATTTGTCTAAGAACTGTCTACGTATTTTATACTTCTGCACAGGGTGAGATCCAGTGGTTGTTCTGTTTTTCATTCCTGGGGGTAAAATGGGTCCATCCCAATCTTTGTTATGTTTTTTCAGCCTTTACTTCTATGCAGTTCTTTCTGTATTTTCCACCTCACATTCAGTGTTTGCAAGCTTCCTGTCTCTGAGCAGCAAAGCTCTCATTAAAACTGCTATTTGACATAGCCATTCTCTGCTGATATTCTTGGAAGCTGTTTGAGCAATGTTTGTGCAGCTGTACCCTCTGTTTTCCAATCAAGAGAGGCTAGGGAATATACTAATGAGCTTTCCACAAAAGTCCACAGAACATGCTCAGGTAGGGATCATGTAGTTTGAATTTCTATTTTCACTTTTTTTTTTTTTTTCTTTTTGAAACAAGCCCATTAGCCAGACTTCTGCGTCAATTTGAGTACCATCAATGTCAACAATATACTTCTTTTGCTTTTTGGATTTTATTTTCAAATATTTTGCCAGAGGCAATTAAGGCAAAGTTTTATTTTGGAGACACTGAAGAGTTCTGGCCAAAATTTCGAGTACTGGGCACAGAGTTCCTAACTAAATTTATTTCTAATGAAAAGTAACAACTAGGCATACAAAATGCTTCTGAGGGGAGTGCCAGGACATAACCATTAGGCAGAGTATAGGAGAGCTCATCCACCAGACTGGAGGTGTTTCAGATCTCCCTGCACCTGTGTGCTCATTGAACAGAAAAACTTAGTGACTACTAACAAGCACCGAGGTTGAGGGAGGAGACGCGGGATCACCAGACACTGAGATAGGGGATTGGAGAGGACCAACTACTGTGGTTTTAGAGAACTAACTTCAGAGTCATTAAAGGAAAAGTAAAATATCAGCATTATTACTGGTAATACTAGATTGGGTAAGTTAGCTTGGACGTGAGGTTACAATTAGCTTCTCACCATGATTAGCATTCTGAACCTAAATCAGAATCAGATTTACAAAACTGGTCATGGGCACAGCTAATAACTGCAAGCCTTCTTCATAAAGGTAGAACTTGTCCCTGCAAGATTGCCCTGTGATAGACTTGCTCCCCAAGGGAGAGGGAGTGGAGGGTGCCTAGAGTGGGCATGCCCTGTGTCGTCTCCTGACTCACCAATCAGACCCGTTTCTCCTTTTCACAGGGAGTAAGGAATGGAGCGAAATGTAAGGAATGTTGTTCTACTTTAGGCTTCTGCCCAGGGAGACATAAGCCAGTTTGTAATGTCCCCTTCAAGGCTTATCATGATATAATAACACCTTTTAACTTTTACCTGTGCTGCCACGCTGTGTGGCTCTTTAAAGCTTTTTGCATGCCTCCAGTCTCATCTCACCCACTTCCCCACACACGTCGGTGTGCCAGACATACCAAATGACTCACAGGGCTAGGAGGACCTGTTTCCGTGGTTAGGAACACCTTCCCTTCCCCACTTGACCAGTACTTCCTCTCAGTCTGCCCACCTCACTTGTGCCTGGTAGTGTTTGGTGCTATGCTTCATTTCCCTCTCCTCTGGAGAACCATCTCTGACCTGCATCAGGTAATCCCTTAGAGTTGCCATAGTTCCTAATGATTGCAAAGTGTCTACCCAGTTGTACTTCTCTACTTCTTCCTCATTGATTAGTAGGAACCACCCAGACACAGCTAAAATACTTGTCTTCCAAACCTTTCTTCTTAGGGGCGACTGACCCACCTCTGGCCTCTGAAATGCGGGAATTTTCTAGATAGAGTTTCTGATAAAATGTTTTTTTAAAAGGGGAAGTTTTGGCTGGTATACTTGTCCTTTGCCCCTTCCTTCTTTTTCCCTGAGCATGAATATGTGAAAGGTACTAGTTATACCATTTTGTGACCATGAGGATGAAAGTCACATCCAAAGGATGATGGAGTCAAAACAACCCTGGGTCCCTGGTGCCATAATTAAGCCACAAAAATCAGCTCTGGACTGACTAATCCCTAGGTTTCTTGTTAAATGAGAACTCCTTCCTCTTAAAGCCACTGTTCATTGGGGTTTCTGTTACCCACAACCAAATGTGTTTCTGACCAATAATGTACCTATCACTGGCTTTGGTCTCTATAACTAGTGGGTGAGTAATTTGAGGTCAGAGACTGTACTTGATTAGTTTGTTTTCTCAGCATGAAGCATGTTCCCAGAACACAGCGGGAGCTCAAAACATCTTTTTTGAATCTATGAAGTTTGTAGTGTTACTTATAAAAGTGAATTTACTCTATGTTGATAATCATTACTTTAATTATTATTATATTTCTGTTCATAAAACCCACAACTCAAGTAATGGAGAATAATTCAGTGCAATAAGATGAGAATTTAAAGTCCTAAGATTGATTTTTATCTGTAATCTGTGTTATCAACTTTATAGTTTTATATAAAACTTGTCACAATTGAATTGAAGAGGGAGACTATTGGCAGAAATTACAATAAATGAGAGAAAGACAAGATTGTGCTTTATTTTTTTCCCCTAGAAAATGACTTTCCTTTTTGAAATCAACAAACTGGTGCTTTTTTTGAGGAACTTTGAAAAAATTTAATTTAAATTTATATAGGTTATTGATCATAGACTATCACTGCACCCCCCAAAAAACAAAAACACAAACAAAAACGAAACAACTAAGCAAATGAATTTTTCTATATGATGGATGGTGCTACACACATACATGGGCCACATCTTAGATTGTTTTTCTCCATTAGAACCAGCAAACTTGAGGCATTCTTATTTTAGGACAGTGACTTCTTTTTAGTTCGTAACACACATAGCCTCAGGATTCTTTACATGTGAGTCATTCACACCTCAGATACCAGTTCTCTCACAAGTGGTCAGGCAGGGCCCTATTTGGTGGGTTAAGGAGAAGATCCATTTTCTGTGGTCGCTATGCAGTTTCTTCCTTTCAAGTTTACTCTTAGGGCACCGAGAGCATTAGTAACCACCAGAACTCCAGGGTACTGATCTGGATGGTGAGGGCCTGAGCAGAGTTCAGGTGATGAGTGCTACTCCAGTACCACACAGGCATTTTCAGTATTAACTACTCAGTAATCACCCTGAGAAAGTACATATACAAAGACCTGGATGTAGTAACAGAGAACTGAACATAAGAAATTGGCATCTTGACAAAGATCAGAGCACACCTGGGATAAGAATACTGAGAAACACACAGGTTGAATCAATATAGAGATAATTGTCCTGACCATGGTCCCTGAGGGATGATTGTTCTACACCCTTTTGCATCATCATATATGAAGTGCATATAATTAGCCTTACAATTCTCATTAGAGAATGATACATTACCATTCTCAACAACGTTTGGCTATATTGTTAAAAGTCTGTTAAAAGTCATCCTAAGTCATTTATATAAAACCTGGATCAAGTGTCTCCTTCATGAAAATTAATGACAAAATGCCGGTATCCTCTGTGGGCTAAATCAGGTGAAGAGTCCATCTTGTATAAACATGTCATTCATACACACACACACACACACACACACACACACACGAAATATTACTTATTTTTCTTCTAACCATCACTTGATGAACTGGCCCTAACACATTTTACAATGCATAATAACATTATGAATTAGTGCAATAATCGGAAAATTTATAGAAATCTTAAAATTGTTGAAAGATTTCTTGCAAGAATATTTGAAACACAATTCATTCCTGTATTCAGGAGAACTAGACTTTATTCCCCAACAGAGTAAACAAAAGTTAGGGACAATGATGGATAGTAATCTTTTCTGAGGTGTTTTGCTTATTATCACTTCCCTTTGGCCATGTGTGTGATGGATCACATTTTATGCATTTGGTTATTTTTAATGGGTCAGAGCAAGAAAAACTGCATCATGTGTATGTGTGTACAAATGGACTGTATGTTCAGTCGATGTATAATCACCATTCCTTTCTCATACACTATATCAATAAATATCAGTTAATGTAGATCCTGACTATTTTTTTGTCTTTCCGTTGGGAAATAGTCATTATCCTTGAAGATTGGAAGGTATCTTAGTCTATTCTCCATTGCCTTAACAATATACCCCAGACTGGGTAATTAATAAAGAAAAGAAGTTTATTTGGCTCATCGTTCTAGAGAATGTGAAGTCCAAGAATGTGTTGCCAGCATTTGCCTAGCATCTGGTGAGGGCCTTGTTGCTGCATCATATCATGGTGAGACAGGAGCAGGTGTGCTAGCTCAGGCCTCTCTTCTTCTTCTTATAAAGCCACTAATGCTGATGTGGGATTACTACTCTCATGATCTCATCTAACCCTAGCTGCCTCCCACAGGCTCCACCTCCAAACACCATCCACATGTGAATTTGGGGAGGATGTTTCAACCCAGGTACTTTTGTGGGACAGCTTCAAATCATAGCATGTCTGATAATTATAAGTTTAGAGTCTAAAATCTACAAGATTGTTATTGTAGACTGAATTAGAAAAATAATTATTTTTACATGAAGAGTCATGCAAATAATAAAATGGATTTCCCTTGTTAGTTCCATTGACTTTTAGAGGAAATAATAGAGCATTCAGACCCACCCATTGGCTCATTCTTTCAAAAGACATGGCTTCTCAAGCAGTCCTCTCATGTGTCTCATACAATGCCGGCCTGGGTTTTCTCAGAGCTCCTACCTTTCTGGAAGGTGGCCCAGGGCTGCAGCGCTCTTATTTCAGAGCTCGCTCAGGAGTTCGGCTCCCTGCACTCAGTAATTCTCTCACTTGCTTTATCTCCCTTTAGACCGTTTTGAAACCTCCACTTTGGCAAATTCCTTCTTTATTTTTATTCCTGTGCTTTCAGGGTGGCTTATGATGTCTTAATTAACATTTTTATCTAGTCACTACTGTGACTGCTTTCCAGGGCAGTGGTAGGAGGGAAGCTTTATAAATAAAGTGATTATTCCCTCAAAATCAGAGCAGGCAGGATTTAGCCTCCCTGTGTGGGTCTGCTGCTTCCTTAGAGGCATCCCCCATCTGAAATCTACAGGAGTGTGCATTTCCTTGCACGTGTGTGTAGGAGGGGTCAAATCGCACAACCTGTTTACTTGAGTTGGTTGACATTGTTGGGATGCTGGTGGGTGGCATCACAGCTGCTGTTTGGAAGCTGCCTCAGCAGGGAAGAAGTTGCACTAAACATTAAGGAACAAAGTGTACCAAAGGGGGGTGGCGGGGATAATGCAATTGAGAAATCTACTCAGCAGCAGAAACAGTAACCACAGACCCTGGACTCCTCTGGAGTGTCTGGGGCTAGTGCGGCACCATGATTTTTTAAAAAATTTCTGCCACATCAAATTTTCAAATGCTATCAGGTAAAGAGGATGAAGAGAGGGCAGAGATTCATGGCTTCTCCATTTTCCAACAAAGGTGCTACGTCTTCCATGCATAGCAACAGAGGCGATAAACTTGACAGGGCTCAGGGGCTATAAAAGTTGGATGTGGAAGCTACATTTTGAGAGATCACCGTATTTATTTGTAGTCTAGAGCTTTGAAAATAATCTCAGCATCAGCAATCATCACTTACAGGAAGGAGGAGATGTGTCATTGAGTGTTAGCTACATAATTGAGTTTGGGTTTTAATTACAAAGAAGGGTCATGGGGCAGGGAAGTAACTGTCACTGCAGTGCCCCCTTCTTCAATGAGTTCTGCCATTTTTGGCAAACACTGCGTCCAGTACAAAGGCTCTGGCTGAGTTATTAATCATGTTTTTCGGGCACGCTACAATAATCTGCTGCCTGCATGCAAAGCCAAGTACAAAGTTGCTGGCAGGATGTGATGATAAAACACTTGATACCTCTCACTCTCAGACTCTGCTCCTGCTAATGATTAATTTTTCTCGTCTCCATTTAATTAAAGGGGGTAAAATGAAAGGAAGTTGTTTCAGTGCTGTCTCATGCTTCCCGTTGTCATGTTCTTGATTACAAGGAAACAGACAACATGAAAAGCTGTTTGGCTGCAGGATGCTGGAAGAAGAACCCAGGGCTTCTACAGGGGAGGGACACCCCAGAGCTGGACTCTCATCTAGCCAAACACTCCAACCCTTCCCCCTTGTCTTTCTCTATCCCCTTTTGTCTGCTTTCAAGGGGGGCTCTGCTGATCTATCATACTTCATTTTCTGTTAATTAAGTTGGAAGAGAGTAGCTATTCATCCACTGGCCATCAGGGTTGGCTCTTTTGGTAGAGTCCAAGTGCATACCTGCCCTAATCTGCAGTTGATTTACAGCAAGCTGCTACAACGTCTACAGTATCAAAGACTGAATAATGGTCATCAATTATGTTATTCTGAAGCACCAAGTATTTGAAAGGTCCTTTTGACCTCACCAGAAAGGTATTAATTCCTGTGAAATGGCTTCAAATGATCTATTGGATAAAATGCTTCTTTCATCATCAGGAGAAGCAAAATGTGCTCTTTTGAAAATGGATTCTGTGGGTGTTGAGGGCTAAATGATTTTTAAAGAAATAATTAAATTAAATAATTAAATTAGGGGGGGTTAAAATGAAAGGAAGTGATTTCAGTGCTGGCTCATGCTCCCAGTTCTAAATAACTTTTTCTAAAGTTAGAGAAAATGGAATAAAATAAGATTTTTGAATGTTTAATGTTCTAAATTGTTTTTTAAGTTTACCAAAATAGAGACTCACAGTATGAAGCATTTTTTGAAGCTGATAAGTATCTCATGAGACAAGGTGTATTTTATAGGGTGTGGTTTGAATAAAACTATTCTGTGAACGTCCTGGCACCTTAGAACACATTTCCTCTTGTTTCTTATGGTGTAAGAATTTTCTTTCCTTCCGGAGTTAAAATTTCTACCCTTGTTTCTTACCTTCACCTAAAGTTGAAATGGCTGGGAATATAGTTTTTGATTCATATCATCTGAGTAATGTGACCATGGACATCTGCCCTTTTTTTTCTGGCTGCTGAGGATCTGAATCCCCTTCTTGACTTGAGGAGTCCCCCATTGTGTAGCTATTAGTGGGAGGCCAGGAAACCTCCCCTTGTCCCATGACAGCAAAGTATGAGCCTATGACTGGAGTTTGGGCAGCAGGATATGTCTACATAGGAAGGGTGAATCTCAAGCATGTGACACAGAGAGGAAGGGCTGGTGAGTCTGGAACAGGGACTATCTCCAGGAGTGGTGATCCTGTGGAGATAAGCAAGGGTGACTGTGTTTTGAGTAATCTCTGATCTCTGGTTTCTTATTTCTTCTTTCTTTCTTGTTTTAATTCACAGTTGTCTTTTTTTTCTTTTGTTCTTTTTAGTTATACCTGATATTAGAATCTGTTTTGATATATTTATATAAACATGGAGTATATCTTATTCTAATTAGGATCCCAGTCTTATGGAGATACACAATGTTGAGATTCACACTGGTGTATTCATATAGGTACATAGGAAAGTTATGTCAGATTCATTCCACTATCTTTCCTATTCCTATTCCCCCTCCCTTCCCTTGATTCTCTTTCTCTAATCTGTTGAACTTCTATTCTCCCCACCCTCCTTGTTGTAGGTTAGCATCACATATAAGAGACTTTGGTTTTGGTGGGACTGACTTATTTCACTTAGCATGATAGTTTCCACATCCATCCATTTGCCCGGCAAATGTCATAAAGTCATTCTTCTTTATGACTAATATTGCATTGTGTATATATACAACATTTTCTTTATCCATTTGTCCATTGATGGGCATGTAGGTTGGTTCCATAACTTAATGATAGTGAATTGTGTAAGGATCAATGATAAAGGAGACACAGAGACAAGGTACAGGGGCAGGGAAGGTGGCAGAGTGGCTCTTTGTCCAAGCGGCCATGTTTATTTATACCAATAGGTTACATTAGGTCATTAATACCATAACTACATTATTGATGCTTATTCTGCAATTACATTTCACAGTTACAGTATGCAATGTCAGGAGCTTTGTGTAGCTCTCAAGAAAGTCCATTATCTAAAGTTACTGTTAGGTGGGCAAATCCAGGAGCACCAGAACTTAATGAAACATTATAGTTATCTAGCAAGCAAGTTTCTTTATTTCCAGGAGTTATGTGCCTGAGAATAAGGTCGAAGCTGATAAGACTCTATCATAGAGGGCATTACCATAGCAACTGGGTATCCTACACCTTTGCATAGAAATTTTCCCAGGCACTAAGCATGCCACAGCCATGAAGTCATCAGAGACCCCAATCCCAAACACAGAATCCCTATAAAATTGTACAGCTATAAACATCGATGTGGCTGTATCACTGCAGTATGCTGATTTTAATTCCTTTGGATATATACAAAGGAGTAGGGTAGCTGGGTCAAATGGTGGTTTCATTCCAAGTTTTCTGAGAATGTCCATATTGCTTTCCATAGTGGTTGCACCAATTTGTAGTACCACCAGCAATGTATGAGTATACCCCTGTTCCCCACATCCTTGCCAACATTTACTGTTACTGCTGGACCATCCTGGATCTTATTCTTGTATCCTTTCAATAAATACCTTTTTTATTTAGACATCAGAGTTTATTTCTTTGGTATATAAGCAAGAACTGACAGGTCAAGAACTCAAACTAGTTGTAGGTACTTGAAGTCTCTGCTCTTGACAAGTACAGTAGGAAAGCTACATTTCCCTTGATACTCTGTCTTGTTTAAAGAGAATAAGTCTCTCTGAGCTCTGTTAGCAGGAATGTTTACCAGGAAAGTATAATTAGGTGGTTACTCTTTTTATTTTTTCTATCCTTCAGTCTTAAAACTCAAATAGAGAATGCCAAATAACTCTCATGGGATACTCTAATTCTCAATTTAGAAAAGAATCTACAAATTTGAAAAAAAATAAATCATATGCAATGTACAGATAATGTGCATTTATGGTCAGGGTAGAGGCCACAGAGCAGAGTGACTTAAGCCAGGAGAACTGTATGCCTGTCTCTTTGTTATTCTTCATTATCTTAGTTTGCTGTGTCAAGAACATCAGAATTTTTATAGCCAAGCAAAAGATGTAACTAGCACAGTTGATCTTTAGGCAAACTAAAGCTCAATTTATAGAAAATGAGATCAAAATTTATAAATTAAAAATTAATGGTGAAGTGTGCTTCATTACTAAAAGGAGAGAGAGAGATCAGGTAATGGTTTTCCAAACTGAATCCTAATAAGGTTTGGGGGTTAGATTTCAGGGGCAGCTTGTGGGTAGGCGTGGGAGGTTGGATTTGCAGCAGTTTCAGGTCAACCCCACAACTTCAAAGAGGGCAGTTTTTCTTATTGTACTACATGCAGATGCAAGAGTTCTTCATAAGGCTTTATTTGAACAGATGTTACAAAACCAATGGATGGGGTGATTACTAAGGGTAGTTCCATGTTGTAGTGTTGCAAATCAGTATTAGAGAAGCATTCACAATGATATGCCTTTGACTGCTTTTGCAGGTCTGATGGGGATTGAACACAGGGCTTCACACACTTGCTACACAATCCTCAAACTACAAATTATTTCCATTCTGTCTATTGTCCTCTCTATTCTGCTTATGCACGGAAAATCATTACTTTTAGAAGCTCCAAGACACGGCTTCACCATATTCACATCTCTCTTGTGGGGCATGGGGCTTTAGGTTGTGTGCTTTCTGAATATAATCATACATTTAAAAGGGAGTTTCAAAAAGATATAATTAAGTTCATTATTGAGCAATATTTATGAAGCACACTCAACTGATTGGTGACAAGTTGGCGCTTTCCCAAACCTGGAACATGAGGACCCTCACCTGTAGGACTATGTAGGACACTGACATTAGATTGGCAGCCATTCTCTTCTGGCCTGCTGTAATTGGGTCCCTCTCCTCCTGCCCCTGTACCCACCCACAGCCTCCCTACTCCACTGCTAAGGAGGAAGGGAGAAAAGTAGAGAACTCAAAATAACATTAAGAAGCCTAAAAATAAAAATTTGAAATGTATTTTCTACCAAACACAAATTTCTTATTTTGCATGGTTCATTGGATATGCTTATTACAAGTTCTCACCTCTTGGTACAGTTTCACTGTACAGTTGTTAGAGATCAGTTGCCCCATAGCCATTTTGTTTTTATTGAAAGTCAGTGCACCTTTGACCACACGTACTCTGGGCTTTGCTTTAGTACACAGTCTCCCTCAAGCAGAATTATCTTCTCATTTTTTCATGTATTTGTTGATTGATTGTATATCACCTTCTGAGAAGTATCTGTTCAGTTCCTTAGCCCATCAATATGGAAAGCAGTATGGAGATTCCTTGGAAAACTGGAAATGGAACCAACTTATGACCCAGCTATCCCACTCCTCGGTCTACTCCCAAAGGACTTAAAAACAGCATACTATAGAGACACAGCCACATCTATGTTTATAGCAGCACAATTCACAATAGCTAGACTGTGGAACCAACCTAGATGCCCTTCAGTAGGTGAATGGATAAGGAAAATGTGGTATATATACACAATGGAGTATTATTCAGCAGTAAAAGAGAATAAAATAATGGCATTTGCAGGTGAATGGATGAAGTTGGGGAATATAATGCTAAGTGAAGTTAGCCAATCCCAAAAATCTGAGTGCTAAATGTTTTCTCTGATATAAGGAGGCTGATTCACAGTGGGGTTTGGATGGGGAGCATAGGAGGATTAGAGGAACACTAGAAAGGTCAATGGGGAGGGAGGGGAAGTGAGGGGGCAAGGGAGTAAAAAAAAAGGAAAAAAAAATGATAGAACGAGATAGATATTGTTACCCTAAGTACATGTATGAAGATACGAATGGTATGAATATACTTTGTATACAACCAGAGATATGTAAAAATGTTCTCTATAAGTGCAATATGAATTGTAATGCATTCTTCTGTCATATATAACAACTTAGAATAAAAAATTAAAAAACTAATTTCTCATGATGAATACTTTAGCTATGTGGTCTTTAGTCTTGATGCAAACTAGTAGAATTTATCTTGCTTCCTTGTGGAACTGGGTTATCTTTTCTAAGATGAAAGCTTTCTGAGGGCAGGGACTATGCCGACTAGCACTTCTACAATATCTAGCACAGGGTTGCCCAGTACCTACACTACAGTATGCATAGTCTATGTGCTTCATACTTGCTGAATGTTTGCTTCTTCCATCTCTAATTTCCAGAAACCCACATTGGAAATAAAAAACAAGGCTAGGACTAGGCCTTCCATCTATTATACAACCTCTGACATTTGTTGGTTGTTTTTGTTGTGTTCAATGCCAAATGTCATTGTCTTCATTGAAGACATTAGAAAAAAAGAGGTTTGGAGTCACCTGTGGGAAGAACTCTCTGTTAGTGACTGCATGGTGGTGTTCAACCTTTCTTCAAACGTACCAGACAGCTCATTCTCTGCTCTGTATCCTCCCCTTTAAAGAATCAAAACAAAATAAAACAAAACTTAGACTTATTATCTCTTTCCTGGTCCTCTCATGTCATAGAGGAGCCACCTGATTTCTGGAGAAGGTAAGTGACTTATGTCAGATCATACAGGGAAGATAACCATACAGAGATTTCAATGCAAGTCTAGTGACTTAACTTTTCTTTCCCTCTGCTGAAGCCTATAGAGAATTTATGGCCCAGGGTTCTTTCAAAAGTATTTCACAGGTAATGCTAAGTGGTTGCTCTCCAGGGACAGTCTGGTTGGCTGAGCATCGTTAGCTAGGTCCTGATGCAGAAGGCTGAGTTTAGCCAGTGCCATCATTTATATATACACACTAGTTTGCACTTTAGCCTTACACATTAATTTTTAAAAATTTCATTCTGTGGTTAGCCCAAGAGGAAAACCTCTTTCTCCCCTTCTGTTGGGCTATAACAAAGAGCAATGGACATCTTCCAAGTTAAAAAAAAAATCATGGAAATATGTCCCCAAAGAGATTTTATAGGACCTGATTCATGACCCACATATGCCTCTTTTAATTCTGGGTCATAGTTAATAGATATTAATGTTTCAATTTTTAAAAATCAGAAAAAACACTTTTGTATTTTTATTTAAAACATTTTATTTTTAATGCTCACTTCTCTAATTATTTTAAACTACTTTTTTTTTTTTTTAAAGCAGCTATTGCCTGTGGAGAAATTTAGTATGGGCCAGGGAGTGCACAGAATAGTATTATATTTCAGTATCAAAGCTCTTTGAATGTGACAGGATCCCTTAGTTAATCTTTTTTCATTTAATTTACAAGGACAAAAAGAAAGTAATCACTCTAAGAATCTAAGCTTATCAGTTTCTACCATACCCTGAAGGTTTGCATTGAGGCCAGGATCAATAGGGGCAGGCACTTCATGATTTGTGGACTATATTTGAGTTGTACATGGAGGCAAGAGAAACTGTCATTCGATTTTATTAAAGCAGTATCTTTATTCACTTAATAGCTAACCTACTAACAATGTGATTTTCATCAATTTAGGATGAACAGTACCTATCTGCAGTGGTTCTCAGTGATGTATGTTACTTGGAGTTAGTTTATGAGGGGATGGAGAATGGGATTTGGACTTTCTAGGATATACAAATCCTAAATCTCAGATTACTATTGCCTTGTCCACAATTTATTGGAATAGACTACCAATTCCACCTAGGCAATGGTTGCATCTGTTCCATTCCCTCATATGAAGCTTATGACCTAGAATAGAGAGTGACCTAGAGTACAGTATACATTTCAATAGAATCATACTGATGGACATTCTCATCTGAAATATGTTTTCCTTTCCCCTGTACCTGGACAAAAGTTAACCAATTTCGAGGCTCAGTTTTAATCCTTCTTTTGTGAAGGATTCCACATGTGGTACAGATATCTGCTCCTAGTGAATTCACCTTTTTCTGAACTCAACTAGTAATAAGTCAAGTCATATTTTAGGCAGTTCTTGTAAGTTTGATTGATTTACTATTCAATTCTTGTATTTATATTAAACTTTACAGGCTACTTGTTTTATTTCAACATCACATAGCACTTTCCCCCTAGGACACAATTTCTTGGCAAATGGAAAATCAATACAATTTTTGGTGGTGATGTTTTTCATCCATCTGTAAAATTACTCTTCAAATATTTACACAGTGATTGTATTTTAAGCAAGCATCAGCTTGGTTTCTTTTTTAATTGCTCAGATTTATTTGAGAAACTCCATAAAAAAATAACCAAATCATGGTGTTTCACCATTAAGCATCTTTGGTTAAATCTTCTGAGTAAAAATGTAGTGGTTTCAGAATTTTTCTTACTAGCATCTTTCTTACCTAATGAAGATGCAAAGTAGAATGGATCTCTAGTTTGTGCACAAGTAGGCAATGAGGTAATTCTCCAGTTAGCAACAACAGTAAGGAAAAAACAAAGTGAGTCATCCTTGCCAAGTAAGAAGAGATTACAGATTCTCGTGAAGACAAAGGGAGTAATAAATATAGATGTATCCCATTGAGCCACTGCATTAGAAAGGACAGAAAACAATTTTTTGCATGAGCAAGAAGGAAATAGGCATGGGTACAAGGTCACCAAGTCAACATACTTGTATACAGCCTTGTTCTCCATGATCAGTCTTCCTGACAGAATCCTGCCTTCTTTCTCATATATTTTCAAGCTACTGTGGGCTATTTTTCGGAAAATATTTTCACAAAATATCTCAACCTTATGTTTGCTGACAGGCTACAAAGTCTAGGTTCTAAAAGATTTTTATCTTACACCAGAATTTTTAATCTAACTGGCACCTCTGCTTCTTCTCATGAATCCTGAAGAACAGATGGAATTGTGAAACCAATTTTGACTGAGATGAAATTCAGCCTTATGAATAATTTTCAAAGTTTCCTATCAACATTCCACTGGTTTCTGATGTTTTTGTTTGAGTAGATGGCTTCCCTCGAGAAAAACTGAAAGAGAAAATCACAAAGGTGAGAATCTGGTTGGGGTAATGAGGCTCCACCAAATGAATTCAGTCGCTTATTAAAAATGATAATGAACACTGAGAATGTTAAGATACAGTAAAACACTACACAGATGATGGTAATATTTTCACTGGCATTAGTAGGTTTCCTGAGAACACAAAGCTAAATGCATGTTGACCATCTTGCTCTGATGAGCATCCTACCCGTGGCTTTTTGATTATGTCAAGGGGTAGTGGCTCCTTCGTTCTTAGCCAAGAACTGTTGGTTAATCAGATCTCAGCAGTCAAATCCAGGTGGGTTTCTCCATTGTATGAAAACACAACAGACATGTACTCTGTAGCTTCTTGTGCACTCAAGGTACCAGGATCTGAGTTATGATTCTTTACTATCAATTGACACTGAGAAATTATAGGCAAAAAAGTTTTAATGAGGGATTGGGGTTATGGTTCAGTGGTAGAGCACTGTCTAGCATGTGTGAAGCACTGGGTTTGATTCTCAGCACCACACACAAATAAAGTAAAGGTCCATTGACAACTAAACAATATTTTTAAAAAAAAGTTTTTATGGAAATATTTTCACCCTAAATGTTGAAACCCAGATACTAATTTTTCCCAGGTCTTATGACTAACCTGACTATTCATTTGAGGTTCCTTCTAAAAGTACCAATCACTTGATTTTATTTAGATCTCAGTACAGCTGCTTGGGGAAGTTGACAAGTGAATCTTATTAGACTAATATCTGATGTTGTTCTTTCATAAATGCACATACTATCTTGGAGACTTGAACGAGCTTGATGGTAAAACTATAGATTTTTTTCACCTGGAAGCAACCCTAAGAGAACATTCAATACCATGATTCCGTTTTACAGTTAACAGCTTGCACTGTCATCCCTTGGCATTCCTGGGAGATTGTTCTGGAACTCCTTCTTCCCATGTATATGAAAATCATTAGATGCTCCACTCTTTATATGAAATGATATTGCATTTATATATAACCAACGTACATCCTCCCACACACTTTAAATCATGTTTAGATTACTTACAATACCTAATGCAATGTAAGAACCATGTAAAGAGTTGTTATACTGAGGGCTCACTTTGGCAGCACATATGCTAAAATTGGAAAAATACAGAAAAGATTAGCATGGCCCCTGCACAAGGATGACATGCACATTCGTAAAGTGTTCCATATTTAAAAAAAAATAAAAAAATAGTTATACTAAATTATTTGGAGAATAATGAGAAGGAAATGCCTGCACATGTTCAATATAGATGAATTTTTTCAGAATATTTTCAATCCATGGTTAAATCCAGGGATACAGAACTTGCAGATATGGGAGGCTGACTATTTACCTAACAATTTCAGGTCATGTTTTTATTTATAGTATTTCATTTGAGGTAGATACAATTCTCATTTTGTACCAAAAAAGCATATTTAGATGGCATGGCTTTAAAAAAACTGGAAGACCACAGATTAGTGTCAGATCCAACTTTAGAACCAGGGTCTCCTGCCCTGCAGGCCAATTCTCTTCCTACAGATACATTACCCGTCTTGTACCCAGTAAAATACATCTCTGGCCTTTAGCTCAAAGACCAGATTACAGCCAATCCACCTACTTATCCTTGGGCTCTGTGTCAGAGTTTCCAACTTGTGAAAGCTTAATATCCCAAACGCCGAAGAAAAATATCATAAATTCCAAACTAAAGTACAGGCTTTTTTGTAAGTCCTTTCTTGATCCCTAGAAAAAGACCAACATTTTTTTTTCTGTCATACATTTCAGTCAAGAAGAAAATCCATCTCCTCTGAACCACCTTTGAAGCCTCCCTTTTAGTAGACTATATGGATTTCTTCATTCATTCATTAAATATTTGTGACCTAGATAATTCATATCAGTTCTCTGTCTTATTCAAATCATTCTGTTTAGACTATTTGCTAACATATTCCTCCAATAGATATGCTTAGATGTTCAGTAAATATATTACTCAATTTCCCAAAAAATATAAAATAAATAAGTGTGAAATAACAATGAAGTCAGTTACTTCAACATCTCTTTTAAAAGTTTTGATGACAGAAACAATATTTTCGGTTTGGTTTTCTCCCTCCTTCACAGTATTAGAAAAGTATCTTGCACATCGTAGGTGCTCTCAACAAACATCCATTGAGGTAGAAGATATCAATCCTTCCTAAGGAGATATTAGGGATCAAATATGATCCTGAGTGTAACTGCCATCTCAGAGGTTCTTAACCAGGAATAATTTTTCCTCCCAGGAGATGATGGCCATAGTTTCAGCGAGTTTTTGGCTCCTAAACTTAGGGGTGGGGTTGAGGGAGTGGGGATTGCCATTGGCATCTATTGTTCAGAGGCCAGGGATGCTGTAAATATCTGCCAATGCACAGGGTAGCCCCTGGCAGCAGAGTATTATCTGTCCCAGAATGTGTCCAGATGGAGAAACCTCGGCTAATGCAAATCTCTCCCTAAAATTTTCATAGCTGTATTTTACCTTACATGATATTTCAAGGATATTTCCAAGGTTAGTTTTGCACTGGTAGTTTACTTCATGGTTAATCTGAAAGTCAATATAGCCACCACAGCCATACATACCTATACACTATTGGATCACCATTGCCTTTTAATGATAGTTTTGGGAGTGTATTTCTGATGAATAAAGGGGTACAAGGAAGGTTTGAGAAAACTTCACAAGAAGATGAATTATTTAAATATCATTGCTAGAATTTGTATTGTTTACTCACATGATTATACTCTGAAGGTTGAATGAGACAGATGAAATGTTGGGTGGTTAAGTATGACTCTGTGGTACCATTATTATTTTTTTTATTTATTAGTGTTTTCAGCGGGGGATCAAACCCAGAGCCTTGTGCATGCTAGATACATCCACTACTGAACTACATTCCTGGCCCATATTCTGATACCATTTATAGACCATCCAAATTATTTGGATTGAGAATATACATAGCTGAATAAATTGAAGGAATTAACATTGGGGCGTAAGTAGGAAATGGTAATTTTAATGTGAAATTAATGTAACTGGGACCTACTTTTGTAACCTGATTATGCTCACAGCAGGAAGTACAGAATGCAGAAGTACTTTAGCCTGAGCCTATTTGACTGAGGGACTTCAGAAGAAGAGAGAATAAGATACACATGGTTGGTCTATGGATAAGGTGACTATGTAATTTGTCACCCAAACACAGCAGTTTGAATAAGAGATACTGATGTTAATCCAGGACAACAGACATAAACAAAAGACTGGGATAAGTCAGGATACATGATCACACTAATCATGAATAATACCTCAGATTTGGAGAAAAGAATGAGGAATTATTCTGAATGAAATACAATACCATCAAGGCAATTCATTGAAAAAGTTTTCTAAGATCTTTAGTGTAGAGACTCACCCAAGCAGATAGAACAATTTGAGTGTTAAAGGCTTTTGCAATAAAACTGCTTAATCTGAGAGAACAGGCAGCTTTTAAACAACCTTACTGTGTGTTGGCATGAATAGTGGGTTTTAAGCAATAAATGTTACCACAAGAATCTGGTAAGCAGGGGGTATTGTGTGCTTCTCATGCTATTGGAGGGGACCTCTCAGAAAAAGGTGAGGCGCTTCCTGGAAACTTGGGAAGAACCACTGAATAGGGAGTAAATGAAGGTTAAAGGAAGTCAGGTCTAGTGGAAGCTCTGTGAGCAGTAGTAGAGCAAATGTGTTTACTATAAATGCTCTTACTTGAATTCTTATCCTGATTGATAACTTGTAGGCAAAGCCTGCTTAAACTGGGAAGATGATAAGACCAAGAAAATGTGAATTTTGTGTCCCCCAGAAGAGCTGACCAGTCTGGGACTTTTATAGAATTTCTGTTTGGAGATGCAAAGGTCATTTTGGCAGATACAGGCCAAGGCAGGTGGCCACAGGGTTCAGAAGGCATGGAGGACATTTCAGAAGATAGGCATAACAAAGCAAGTTTCAGATGCCAGGGAGAAGAAGATCAGTTTTAGCATGAACTAATCTGAAATGGCAAATGTATTCCTAATCTAGATTCTCCAGCATTAAATACTTGGAATCTTCCAACACAAAATGTTGCTGTAGTAATTGCAATCTGTAATGGCTGATATGCATTATATACCTGATTCAGCTGCTTCTTGGAAGCACCCCGTTGTTTTGTGATCTGTTCCCTTTCTCATTGCACTGAGGCCCTCTTCATCTCCCCATTTCTCTGGGTTTTGGTGACATTTATATATATATATATATATATATATTTTTTTTTTTTTTAAGTTGTTGATAGACCTTTATTTTATATATTTATATGCGGTGCTGAGAATCGAACCCAGTGCCTCACTCATGCCAGGCAAGTGCGCTACCTCTGCTCCCCAGCCCCTGCCCCTTATCTTTTAATACTTGCCCAAGGCATGCCTTTTCACTGAGGACTGTCCTGATATCCGGGAAGTATCGGCTATGTCTGTCTGAGCTCCTTCTTCACCTTACACAGAGGTTCTACATGTTGGTACACTTGACTTTTAAGTTCACATTTTCATACATCAGTTGAAATGAGCCTACCAACAGGTACTGGCTTTTCTGTTTTCGAAATGAAACTATTTTTAGCATATGAAGAAAGCTTTGAGCAAGATTTGATTATTTCCTTTGCACTGGTTACTTTATGAAAAATGAAAAGGGAAAGATGAAGATGAACTAGAAACAGAGTTTGTATAAAATTTGTTTGTTTGAGTGTAGGTTGAAACTTATTAATTGTGTTTGCAGATAGTGGCAGAGCTGAAGCCACAATTGCTTGCTCATCAACCTAATATACTGTAGACAAGAACACAATTTAAAAAAAAAAGTGGAATTCTGTATGAATTTAAGATTATGTTGTTGGTGTATTTTATTTGAAAACACCTCCATAGCCCTTGCCTTAAGTGATACTGGTTTATTAATAGGGTCCCTTAAGGGAAATAAGTTTGAGAAAATGTTCAATTAAATCAAGAATGTAAGATTTTCATTTCAGAACTTGAACATGTTAATAATTCACATGGTTGATTCTTCAAGGGAGGATTTGACCATAACTTCCTTTCTTTGGTGGATTATATGCTGAGGTTACAGTTCAGTGAAACAATTTTGGGAGGTATTTCACCAGAACCTGCTCTCTGGTTAAGAATTTATTTTTCTGGGATCTCAAATTTGCAAATATCTTTATAGCGTATAATTTTTCTTAAAATGTATAATAATTTCCCCCACGTATAGTATGCAGTTTTTCTCCCCAAATAAGCAAACATCTTTATATTAGGAAATTTCACTCTTAAGGTTATAGAAAATTTTTAAATTTTGCTTAAGAAACATCACTTTGTTTGATTTTATTTTCTTTTAGAATTTATTGTCACATGATCATTTTTTTTTTGAGTGGGGAGCAAAGGAAGATTCTTGTAAACTTAGAAGCCAAGTTTTTTTGTTGTTGTTCTAATTTGTTATATGGAAGAGTAGAATGCATTTTGACACATCATACATAAATGGAATATAAATTCTCATTGTTCTGGTACATAATGTAGAGTTACACAGGTCATGTAATCATATATACACATAGGGTAATAATGTCCAATTCATTCAACTTCTATTCCTACTCCCACATCCCCTCCCTTTCCTTCACTCCTCCTATCTAATCCAAAGTGCCATTATTCTTCCCTGCCCCCTCCCTTATTGTGAATTAGTATCTGCATATCAGAGAAAGTATTCAGCCTTTGGTTCTTTGGGATTGGCTTATATCACTTAGCATGATATTTTCCAGTTCCATCCATATACTGGCAAATGCCATAATTTCATTCTTCTTTACAGCTGAGTAATATTCCATTGTGTGTATATATATATATATATATATATATATATATATATATATATATATATCTCACAATTTCTTTATCCATTCATCTGTTGAAGGGCACCTAGGTTGATGTTATAGTCTAACTAAACATTGATGTGGCTGTGTCACTGTAGTTTGCTGATTTTAAGTCTTTTAGTATAAACAGAGAAGTGGAATAACTGGGTCAAATGGTCTTCCATTTCAACTTTTCTGAGGAATTTCCATGCTGCTTTCCATAGTGGTTGCACTGATTTGCAGTCCCACCAGCAATGTATGAGTGTACCTTTTCCCCCACATCCTCACCAGTATTTATTGTTGCTTGTATTCTTGGTAATTGCCATTCTAACTGCAGTGAGATGGAATCTCAGTGTAGTCTTGATTTGCATTTCTCTAATTGCTAGTGATATTAAACATTGTTTCATGTATTTATTGATTGATTATATTTTTTCTTTTGTGAAGTGTTTGTTGAGTTCCTTCGACCACTTATTGATTGGGTTATTTGTTTTTTTGATGTTAAAGTTTTTGAGTTCTTTTTATATCCTGGAGATTAATGTTCTATCTGATGTGTAGGTGGCAAAGATTTTCTCCCGTTCTGTAGGCTTTCTCTTCATATTATTGTTTCCCTTGCCGAAAAGACACTTTTTACTTTGTTTCCATCCCATTTCTTAATTATTGATTTTATTTCTTGTGCTTTAGAAGTCTTGTTAAGGAAGTCAGACCCTAAGCCAACATGATGAAGATTTGGGCCTACTTTTTCTTCTGTTAGGCGCAGGGTCTCTGTTCTAGTGCCTAAGTCCTTGATCTACTTTGAGTTGATTTTTGTGCAGGGAGAGAAATGGGTTTAATTTCATTTTGCTACATATGGATTTCCAGTTTTCCCAGCACCATTTGTTTAAGAGGCTATCTTTTCTCCAATATTGTTGGTGCCTTTTTCTAGTAAGAGATAACTGTATTTATATGGGTTTGACCCTGTGTCTTCTATACCATTGGTCTATGTATCTGTTTTGGTGTCAATACCATGCCATTTTTGTTACTGTGGCTCTGTAATACAACTTCAGATCTGGTATTGTGATGCCTCCTGCTTCACTTTTCTTACTAATGATTGTTTTGGCTATTCTGGGTCACTTATTTTTCTAAATGGATCGCATGACTGCTTTTTCTATTTCTGTGAACAATGTCATTTTAATAGGAATTTATTAAATCTGTATAATGCTTTTGGTAGTATGGCCATTTGACAATGTTAATTCTGCCTACCCAAGAGCATGGGAGATCTTTCCATCTTGTAAAGTCGTCTTCAGTTTCTTTCTTTAGTGTTATGTAGTTTTCATTGTAGAGGTATTTCACCTCTTTTGTTAGATTGATTCCCGAATATTCTATTTTTTCTTTTTAGGCTATTATGAACAGGGTAGTTTTCCTAATTTCTCTTGCAGTGGATTCATCACTGATGCTTAGGAACATATTTGATTTATGGGTGTTAATTTTATATTCTGCTACTTTGCTGAACTTATTTATTAGTTCAAGAAGTTTTCTGGTGGAATTTTTTGGACCTTCTAGGTATAGAATCATGTCATCAGCAAATAGTGATAGTTTGAGTTCTTCTATTCCTATTTGTAGCCCTTTAATTTATTTTTTCTTTTTAATTGCTCTGGCTAGAGTTTCAAGGATGATGTTGAATAAAAGTGGTGAAAGAGGGCACCCCTGTCTTCTTCCAATTCTTAGAGAAAATGCTTTCAATTTTTCTCCATTTAAAATGCTGTTGGCCTTGGGTTTAGCATATATAGCTTTTACAATGTTGAGTTATATTCCTACTATCCCTAGTTTTTCTAGTGTTTTGAACATGAAAGGGTGCTGTATTTTGTCAGATTTTTTGCCTTTATTGAGATGATCATATGGGATTCTTGTCTTTAAGTCTATTGATGTGATGAATTATGTTTATTGATTTCTGTATGTTGAACCAACTTTGCATCCATGAGATGAACCAACTTGATTGTGGTACACTATCTTTTAAATATGTTTTTGTATGTGATTTGCCAGAATTTTATTAAGAATTTTTGCCTCTGTGTTCATCAGGGATATTGGTCTGAAGTTTTCTTGCCTTGATGTGTCTTTGTCTGGTTTTGGTAGCAAGGTGATATTAGTTTAATAGAATGAGTTTGGAAGGGTTCCCTCCTTTTCTATTTCACAGAGTAATTTGAGGAATATTGTTGTTAATTCTTATTTGAAGTGCTTGTAGAACTTGGCTGAGAATCTGTCTGGTCCTGGGCTTTTCTTGATTAGTAGGCTTTTAACGGTGTCTTCAATTTCATTGGTTGAAAATGATCTGTTTAAATTCTGCATGTCCTCCTGATTCAGTTTGTGTAGTTCATTCTAGAGAGAAATTTGTTACTGTCTTCAAGATTTTCTACTTTATTGGAGTGTAAATTTTTCAAATAGTTTCTGATTATGTCCTATATTTCAGTAGTGTCCATCATGATATTTACTTTTTCATCATAAATTTTAGTAATTTGAGTTTTCTCTTTCTCTTTGTTAGCATGGCTAAGAGCTTATCAATTTTATTTAATTTTTCAAGGAACCAACTTTTTGTCAATTTTTTGAATTGTTTCTCTTGTTTGAATTTCATTGATTTCACTCTGATTTTAATTATTCCCTGTCTTCTACTGCTTTTGGTGTTGACCTACTCTTCTTTTTCTAGGACTTTGAGATGTAATGTTAGGTCATTTGTTCATTGACTCTATTCTTTTAATGAATGAGCTCAACGCAATGAACTTTCCTCTAAGCACTGCCTTTGTGATATCCCAGAAATTTTGATATTTTGTATCAGTGTTCTTGTTTACCTCTAAGTATTTTTTAATTTCCTCCCCAATTTCTTCTGCTATCTATTCATCATTCAATATTATTTAGTCTCCAGATGTTGGAGTAGCTTCTGTTTTTTGTTTTATTGTTGATTTCTAATTTCATTCCATTATTATCTGATAGAATGCAGGCTACTGTCTCCTTTTTTTTTATTTACTAAGAGTTACTTTGTGGCATTAGATATGGTCTATTTTAGAGAAGGATCCATGTGCTGCTATGAAGAAAGTATAATCCCTCATTGATGGGTGAAATATTCTATATATTTCTTTTAAGTCTAAATTATTGATCATATTAATTAGTTCTATATTTTCTTTGTTTAGTTTCTTTGGTTTGTATCTCTGTGCTCTCATCTATCCCAATATATCTTAAATTTGGTCTTTTCATGTTATCTCATAATTCTTGGAAGTTCTGCTCATAACTTCTTATCTTCTCTGCATGGTCAACTCTATTTTGAGATTATGTATTTTGTCTTCATTGCCTGTGGTTCTGTCTTCCAAGTGGTGGTGTGTTCTATTGAAATTTTAATTTGGTTTATTGATTCTTTCATTTTGAGGATTTCTGCTTTTTTTTTTTTTTCTTCAGAATCTCTGCCTCTTTACTGAATTAATCTTTCACTTCCTGTATTTTCTCTCTGATTTCATTCCTCATACCATCTTTTACTTTGAAGATCAGTTTAACTAGTACATTTTAAACTTCTTCTCTGACATTTCTTCCAATTTGGTGTCAATGGATTCTGTTATTGGAGTATCTTGGTTTGTTAGGGGCGATTTGTTCCCTTGCTTTTTCATGTTGTTTGTGTGTCTACCCATTTAATAGTGTGGATCTGAGGCAGTAGATTTTCTGTCCCAAGGACTGTTAGTGTCCCTGAAGGTTTCCAGTACCTCACTATTTAGGGAGAGATAAATAATAACAACAACCAGTGCAAACAACATATAGCATTAAACCAAGTATTTTCTACCATGCTGTCTATGATGTTAATTATCACAATAATCAGAAATGATATGATCAGTTATTGTCTACAGTAAAAACAGCAAGTTTGCAAAAGGGTTTATAATTTCAAATGGTAGACAGGGAGAGAACAGAAGTGATATAGGATGTGATGATTATGAGGGAGGAGGAGAAAAGTAAATGGTTAAAAGAAGAGTAAAAGGGAGAACAATAGATTGGCTGTTAGTGGAAGAAAAGAGAGAATCAAGGGAAACAGGTAGGAAAATACACATATAAAGTAAAAATTTAAAAATTAAGAACAAAAATAAAAGAATACAAGACAAAACTAAAATATACGAATCAAACATCCTAGTTCATAGAAAACTAATCTATGGAAAAAACTGGCTTCAAAAATGTTAGAAATATGAAAATATATAAATGTCCATGTACCATCAAGGTCACAATTACACAGAGAAAAAGAATAAAAAATAGGGAAAAGAAAAAAAAGGAGGGGCTGGGGTTGTGGCTCAGTGGTAGAGCGCTTGCCTAGCATGTGCACGGTCCGGGCTCAATCAGTACCACGTAAAAATAAAGGCATTGTGTACAACTAAAGCAAATAAATAAATATTAAAAAAAAAAAAGAAAAAAAAGAAGGAAAAAAATCCTGATGAAAGATTAAAGAATTCCTTCCACTGGAGTTCAAAATATTCTCAGTTTCTCTTCTCAGCAGTTTTAGGTGGGGTTATGTGGAGCATGATGCTCCACTCCTGAATTGCTGGAGCGAGAGAGGTAATCCTGTAGTTGGAATTCCTGGGAGCAGGGTTTAGGCTTAGGCGGGCTCTAGGCTCTTTGCTGAATGCCAACTGGTCTGGAGATTTTAAATCAGCACACCTCAATTGCCCAGTACTTGCTGGTCCATCCTGGAGGACTTTAATCCAGGGCTTCCCTAGGTTCCACTCATGTGGTTAGGGTGTCAATTCTTACTCCCTTACATCACCTGCAGACCCCACATTTCCTGTTCTCAGGTTCAATCTTCAAACAATCTCTCCTGCCCCCACCCTTGTGAGTTGCTGTCCAGATGTGTCTCTCCCAGTCATTCCTGTAAGCAGTCAGATTGAAGGGGGTAGGGTAGAGCCGGGTGGGTTTCTGTGACCAGTTGTTCCCTGTGTAAGCCTCTGTCAATGTTTGACTTTCTCGTGGTCACTTAAGCACACTCTGTGTCATGCAGTGTGTGTTTACTGGGCCTATATTTCTGGTCAAATTCAGATTTGCCAGGAATTAGCTTCCTCAGCTGCCAGCCCCTATGCCACAGGTGCAGAATGGTTCCTTCCTTTGCCCTCTGCTTGCTGCCTGGAGAGATGTTGCCTTCTTCCCCCGCACATGGATATTGTGCAGCACATATTTCAGGTTTGTTGGGCAATGTCCTTGATCTCCAAACACTCCGTACACAGTCACACCTCAACCCTCCCAATAATGTGGGTTCCTTTAATTCCCTATTGTCACGACACAGACTAAACCAGTCAGGGTCACTCCAGGTGAACTGGGCTGGCACAAAATAATCACACAGAGACAGAGAAACCCCCTTTTTATTGGGGTTCTGTGACAGCTCCTCTGACCCAGCTCCCACAAAGGAGGTAAAGCAGGCAGGAAAGAGAGAGCAAGGAGCACGGTCTGAGCCCTTTTGTTGGGGAGAAGCCATTCAAATGAGGTAAGGAGTCAGGTTTCAGGGGTTTGAGTCTAGCTTCTTGATGTCTTGCTGTCAGCAGATTGACTGACATCTTGGAAGGCCATGCCAATCTCATGTGCTGTGTGGGGATCATAGGCAGAACCAGCGAAAGGGACACATATGTGCACAGCCCAGACAGAGCGACATCGTCAGTCCAGTCTGCTTTGTATGCTCAAATGTTCACAGCTCACCCACACAGCCCATGGCTGGCTTGCTGCATCTCCATATTCTCAAAGCTAGGTGGCATTCAGTTCCTATGTGGCAGCTCCCTGACACCCTATCCCTCTACTATGCTCACAGAGGGACCTCTCTGGCTGGAGTATGGCAGTGGCAGTGGTTGTGCCACTGGGGAATTTTTCTTATTTTATTATACCCTACCTCTTGTGTCCATGGTATGCTTTGAATAGCCAGTTATAAATTTCAATGAAGTTCCCCCCACTTCTTTTTTGTTGTTGTTCTTCCACCTTGCAGGGAAGCTGCCTGTCGGCTTTCTTGGTTTTACACCAGGGAGCAGCCAGGAATGTGACCTCCTCTATTCTTCCATCTTGAAAATCTCCTCCCCCAAGTCAATATTTTATCAAAGGGTTTAACTTGACCTTGATGAACAGAGGAACAAAGATGTCAATGAGCTCTGCATGAGATAGGTTTACTCACTAGCCAAGATGTCTTATTTCTATACACTCATGGAATGCAAATTTATTCCTTCAAAAATGACATTCCTACTGCATAGATATGAAGAATGACTTCTAATGAGTTCAAAGAACTTTTTTCCCATGAATGCCAAGGCTTTCTGTTGTCAATTTTGCCCTGTTTCACCCATTAGTTTCTTGTGAGCTCAGTATTTTTTTATTTGCCCCAAGACAAGATCTTATTCCCAGGGCATTGACTCGAGAAGCTAAGCACCCGACTCCACATCTACAGTGACTTTCTGGAAGACCTGCCAGCTGCTAGTCCACCAGTGTTATGGATAGCACTTCCCCTGCCACATGTCCTTTCCATGCATGACCTTTCCATTGCCAGTCATGGAGCATTCTACTACATGCTGATCCTATAATGTGCTCCTAATATGCCTACCCTTCTTTGATATTCAGAACTCAAGGCCAGAGAGTAAGTGCTGTGGGCTTTGCAGGTCATAGAGCCTCTGTCCTAACTATTCAACACTGAAAATGTGTCTAGTGATAACAGCAATAACCATAAGAGATATATGTAAACAAATAGGAGTGTGTGTTCCAATAAAACTTCATTTACACAGACCTATTATGGGCTGGATTCATCCCATACATTGCAATGTGCTGATCCCTGCTCAAAGCCACATTCTGAGGTTAAGATCTAAGGCTATGTTGTTTAGTGGTAGGACTGGGATTCAAATGTAGGCGTGTCTGGCAGAAAAGCTTATGTTCTTTCTACCCTGCAATCTTTCCCTTAGATAAGAAGGTAGGAGTCAGGTAACTAGAAAGAAAGAGGAAAGAATTACATCCAAAATGAGGAAAGAAATAATCAAAGACTCATAGTTCATGGTCTATTTTGGTGATAATGAGTAGATGAGCTTAATAGAAGAAGGGGTCACTGCAGGAGTGAAGCAGAAGGAGTGATTGGGAGGGAAGGCCTGTGTTCAAGTTTGTGATTGGCTGTGAGTGACAGAAATCTGACTAACCATGGCTTAAAATGTGTAGGTTGGGTAATGGATAGGTATGTAGCAATGTTTCTCAAAGTATAAATACCTAGACTATGAAACTATTAGTTTTACATATTATGTATGTAATTGACTGAAAAGAAAAACAAATCTGCTCTTGTGAGAACAATGGATTAGATTCAGGAGTATCAAAATAAGAGAATACAACTATGAGTATACTTATACTGAAATTACTAATGAGGACTTAATAGGTGGTAAATTGAAGGTTAGACCAGGAGTTTTGTGATGATAGAAATCATGTCTATGCCCTCTCTCAAACATAAAAGGTGATGTTTAAAATATGATGAATGATTAAGTACAAAGAGAGAGAGGGTCAAAGATGTCTTGATGAATGGACAAAGTAGAAGGTTGTTTAAAGGTTTCAGACAATACAAGCAAATACTAATATTCTGTGCTGGGCGCAGAGGCGCACGTCTGTAATCCCAGCACTTTGGGAGGCTGAGGCAGGAGGATCCAGAGTTCAAAGCCAGCCTCAGAAATGGTGAGGTACTTAGCAACTCAGTGAGACCCTGTTGCTTATAAAATACAAAATAAAAGGGCTGGGGATGTGGCCCAGTAGTCAAGTGCCCCTGAGTTCAATCCCCGGTACCAAAACAAAACAAAACAAAACAAAAACTAATAAATCCCATTCCAGACAAGCTAAGCTCTGTGATAGAGCCTGTGTTGGGTCCTTTCCCACCTCTCTTATAACTTGCATTCTCCTTCTTTTAGATGTCCCAATTTTCATTGACCTGCTTTGCCAGCATCTAATCCATGAAAACCTTTGCTTGCAGAAGTTAGTACTAGTTAATGATGACTTCCCTTTAACACCTTAGGGGAATCATCAGCAATGAAAAAGAACCAGTTACCTATTTCTATGTAGCTCTTTCTTCAATTCAGTCCCTGTCTCCTCCAACATTGGAATAGTTTTTAGTTTTGCCAGGCATGCCTATACTCCCAGCAGCTCAAGAGACTGAAAACAGGAGGATCACGAGTTCAAAGCCAGCCTCAGCAACAGCGAAATGCTAAGCAACTCAGTGAGACCCTGTCTCTAAATAAAATAAAAAAAAAGTTTTTGTTTTTAATCAAAGGCATAAGAAACCCTTAGTTTGAGAGAAAAAAAGAAAGAAAAAATGCATATCATTCATTAGAAGAAGAGAAAACATGCATTTCCTTGAAATTCTTTTATGTATTCATTTAACAAATGTGTACTGATTATTTATTGTGTGCCAAATGCAATGCAGGGCATAGATGATCCATTAGGAGCATAACAGAGACAGAACCCACATATTTGCAGATTTAAAAACTCTACCCAAGAACTGGGGTCAGTCTTGTCCTCAATGAGGCTTTCTTTTCACCTTTCCATTCTATTCAAATGCTTGAACTAACCACCAGAAGTCTTGTAAATGCTACCGTGGAGACTACAAGAGGATATATTCTCACTTTCAAAGGCTTTTCTTTTAGGTCAAGTTTTACAATAATTTAACATTTATTTAGCACTACTGGCCTAGAGGTGGTACAGAAAATGGAACGTAATCATACTTTTTGCCTCATGGGCTTGCAATCTATTAAATATTATTCTCTCTTTTCTGCTGAAAGTTTAATGTCCCAAGGCCAAGTATAACAAGGTCATTTAAAAAATGTATTAATCAAGACATGTAACTTAAAATTGCTTACTTTTTCTCAGGACATTAATCTTATATACGTATTTATTGCTGTGGGCTAGCCAGATACTTGTGAAAGAGTTCTCTTAGGTATAAATTTCAAAGAAAATTTGCACATAAACAGTAATCTCCATACAACTCACTTCTTCATTTTTCTTGAGCATGACTACAAAAATAATGAATTTCTCCTCACCAACAAAGATCAAAGAGACTGATGAATTGGGATTTGGATTTTACCTTGACATTTTCAGATTCAAATCTTTTGTGTGAGGATAGTCTTGCAAAGGCAGGTAGGTGACAGTTCCCTCTCTTAGAACAGTGTCCTTATTGAAGAGAGACTGGCTCTTAACAGTTTGACTGACTTTGTTAAGAGTGAAATCATGCCATTTCCTTCTCTTTGTCTTCCCTAAGACTAACTGACCTTTACTTCTCCTCCATCAGCTTCCTTCCTGGGGTTTTCACCTTCTTCAGCCTCTTTTATGGGACATCTCTTTTGAGACTCAGTTGTCAAATGAATTAGTGTCTCCATCTGTGAGAAGTGGAATGAAGAAAATCACGCAATGCTATTTTCCCTTTCCTTGGAATATATTTCATATCTCTTTTTTCCTTTGGTTTCTTGGATCTTGGATGTTTGTACTCCATTTGCTCTCTCCAATGACTCAGCTAGGTGCATAGTGCAGCTCTACTCCTCCTATGTAACAAATGAGAAACTAAAGACTCAGGACATTTATGAGTCACTGAAAAGTACATGTTAAGAAATAGGTAGAATTAGGACAGGAGCTAGGATTTTTGTCAAGGCAAAGCAATTATTTAATTATAAAAATGGAGCATGGTTGGTTTTTAAAAATGTACACTTACTCAAATTCTCTAATTTCCTATATCACAGGGAAAACTGTTTTAATTTTGCTATATACCTTTCCATGTATTCACATAAAAATGCTTATCAATGTTAAACACACACATGCAACTTAAAACATTTAAAATGGCACACTATCACAAATATTATTTTGTTGTATACTTTTATATACGTAACAACAAATTACTATTTCACTGTCAGACCATTTAGAGAGAAAACATCTTTCATTTTAACCACTATAGAATACTTTGTACATGAATATAGCAATTTGTTTAGCCAGACCCTTATTAAAGACATTAATACATTTCCTAAATGTTGCAATCAAACAGTACTGGAGCAACTGGCCTTCTGTGATGTCTATAGGGAAAAGAGTGATAATTAATGAAGGGTTGTTTCCAAAAAGTGTAAATATATACACATTTGAAATTTTAATTGATTTTTCTGTGGGTCTTGCCAAATACCTTAACAGTTTATATTACCATTGTGAGTAGAGAGTCCTAATTTCTTCATATCGTAGTCAACATTGAATGTGGTCAGTTTCTACTTTTATCCTTGCTACTTATTTCTTCTTAGAATTTATTTAGTTGTCATATTTTATGTTTGTTAGATAATTAATTTGTTGTTTATCTTCTTTAGTTTTTGGTAAATACATCTAAGTCTGTGCAGTTTACTCTGAACATCAATTAAGGGACACTCCACAGATTTTTAGCCTGTAGGTTGACATATTTTCATTATTTTACCATAGTCTGTAATTCCTATTTGATTTTTGCCTTTAAAATACCTTATGTAAAAGTTTCATTTTTTAATTTTATAGATCTTTCATGTTCAATTTTGATATTTTTGAATATTCTTATGTCACAGTGAAAAAATATATCTTTTAGTTTGGGGATTTATTTCTTTTTTTGGACTAACACAGGGTCAATTTCAGTAGGTATAAAAAAATTTAGTTAAGAGTATATTTTGTAGACAATAAAATCAAACTAGTGGAAGTAAGGTTAATTTAAGTCTCACTTCATTTTGAGATTTGTCATTTCTGTGTTTCCAACAGATTTTATTTTATGTATGTCAATGCAATGTTGTCAGATGCATGATATTTAATTATATATCTTCTTTTTCAATTGGGGAACAAACCTGTATGTTTTAGATAACTTTAAACTTGATATAATGATTTTTTAACCTCAAATAGACTATGTTTTGATTTTACCACTACTTCCCCCCCACACACTTCTTTATTATTATTTTCCTATTACTCTTTGATAGTTGTAACTATGCCTATAAACATTTCTCACTCATGAAAGATTTTTTTTGTTTCATGTTATTTTGGTGTGTCATTTGTAAACAACATGTAGCTAATTTTTAAAACCCAGTGCAAGAACCACTGCCTTTGAATAATAGGATCTTTTAACATAATCATGTATGATAACTATATCATTAATTCCTAATATTTATTTATATTTTTAAAGAAATTTATTGTATTTTTGCCTTCTTTCCTCTTTAGCAATAATGCTGGTTTTTCTCTATCCTTTGCCCCTTGCAATGTTCACACATCATATCTGCTTTCTTTTTTAGTGGTTACCATTCCATTTTTTAACAAGCATTAAAAAGATTGTTTTACAAATATAGATAATTGATGAAGTTATTTAATCTCTCATGAGGAGGACAAAATTCTTGGTGCCTTTGTACTTTTTTCTACCCTCCCCCCCTGTATATTATTTCCTGGAAAATACTAGAATTTTAACTCGAGATTATTTTTATTGTTATATTATATTATGCTACATAAGTTGCCTTTGGTTTCACAACTGTATTTTCAGCAGCTGTTTAGAATTACTTGTATATTTTATTGCTTAAAAGAATTCTTTGTGTGGTTTTTCATTTGGCTGGAACATATCCTCAATAATTCTTTCAGAAACATCCGTGGGTGATTATAGTTTTGAATTCTTGTTTCTAAAATATTTTATTTTGCTCCCACACTTAAATGCTTGATGGATTCTTACAAATTACCATTCTACTTACTGTTAAGACAAAAGACACTTATTTTTTTTCACGGCTTCTGTAGGTTAGGGATTTGAGTACAATTTCACCATTTATCTTTTTTTAAAATTTTTATTTATAGTAGTATGTATTACAGTTCATACTATACATATATAGCATCTTTTTGCATAAAACAGTTTGTATACAAAGTATATTCGCGGCATTCAAGTCGTCAATCATGCATTTAGAATAATGATATCCATCTTATTCAACCACTTTTTCCCCCCTTCTCCCCTTGCTCCCTCTCTTCCCCTCCCTTCCCTTTGACCATTATAGTGTTCCTCTAATCCTCCTATGTACCCCGACCCATCAATACTGTGAACCGGCTTCCTTATATCAGAGGAAATATTCAGTATTTGGATTTTTGAGATTGACTGATTTCACTTAGCATTATATTCTTCAACTTCATCCATTTACTTGCGAATGTCATTATTTTATTCTCTTTTATTACTGAGTAAAATTCCACTGTGTATATATACCACATTTTCTTTATCCATTCATCTACCAAGGGACATCTAGGTTGGTTCCACAACCTAGCTATTGTGAATTGTGCTGCTATAAACATTGAGGTAGCTGTATCACTGTAATATGCTGTTTTTAAGTCCTTTGGGAATAGACCCAGGAGTGGGATGGCTGGGTCATAGGGTGGTTCCATTCCCATTTTCCCAAGAAATCTCCATACTGCTTTCCATAATGGTTGTACATTTTGCAGTCCCACCAGCAATGTATGAGTGTGCCTTTTTCCCCACATCCTCTCCAACATTTATTGTTGTTTGTGTTCTTGATAGCTGCCATTCTGACTGGAATGAAATGAAATCTTAGAATAGTTTTGATTTGCATTTCTCTAATTGCCAGCGATGTTGAGCATTTTTTCATGTATTTGTTGATTAATCGTGTATCTTCTTCTGATAAGTGTCTTTTCAATTACTTAGCCCATTTATCAATTGGATTATTTGTTTTTTTGGTGTTAAGTTTTTTGAGTTCTTTATATATTCCAGAAATTAGTGCTCTATCCGATGTGCATGTATTAAATATTTGTTCCCAGTTAGTTGGTTCTCTATTCACCTCACTGATTGTTTCTTTTGCTGAGAAGAAGCTTGTTAGTTTAAATCTATCCCATTCATTAATTCTTGGTAATAACTCTTGCGCTACAGGATTCTTGTTAAGGAACTTGGAGCCTAATCTGACATGTTGGAAATTGTAGCTTACTTTTTCTTCTATTAGGTGTATTGTCTCTGGCCTAATTCCTAAGTCCATGATCCACTTTGAATTGAATTTTGTGCATGGTGAGAGATAAGGGTTTAATTTCAATTTGTTGCATATGGCTTTCCAGTTTTTCCCAGCACCATTTGATGAAGAGGCTATCCTTTCTCCACTGTACATTTTTGGCGCCTTTGTCTAATATAAGATAGCTGAAATTATATGTATTAGTTTCTGTGTCCTCAATTCTGTACCATTGGTCTACTAGTCTGTTTTGGTGCCAGTACCATGCTGTTTTTGTTACTATTGCTCTATAGTATAATTTAAAGTCTGGTGTGGTGATGCCACCTGCTTCACATTTCCTGCTCAGGATTGCTTTAGCTATTCTGGGTCTCTTATTTTTCCAGATGAATTTCATAACTGTTTTTTTCTATTTCTTTGAGAAATGTCATTGGGATTTTGATTGGAATTGCATTAAATCTGTATAATGCTTTTGGTAGTATGGACATTTTGACAATATTAATTCTACCTATCCAAGAAAAGGAAGGTCTTTCCATCTTCTGAGGTCTTCAATGATTTCTTTCTTTAGTGTTCTATAGTTTCCGTTATAGAGGTCCTTCACCTCTTTCGTTAAGCTGATTCCCAGGTACTTTATTTTTTTTGATGCTATTGTAAATGGAGTAGTTTTCATCATTTCCCTTTGAGAGGCTTTGTCACTGATGTACAAAAATGCCTTTGACTTATGGGTATTGATTTTGTATCCTCCTACTTTGCTGAATTCATTTACTAGTTGTAAAAGTTTTCTGGTAGAGTTTTTTTGGGTCTTCTAGGTATATTATCATGTCATCAGCAAATAGTGCTAATTTGAGCTCTTCTTTTCCTATCTGGATCCCTTTAATTTCTTTCGTCTGTCTAATTGCTCTGCCCAGAGTTTCAAGTACTATGTTAAATAGCAGTGGTGAGAGGGGGCATCCCTGTCTTGTTCCAGTTTTTAGAGGGAATGCTTTCAATTTTTCTCCATTTAAGATAATGTTAGCTTGAGGTTTTGCATAGATAGCTTTTATAATGTTGAGATATGTTCCTGTTATTCCTAATTTTTCTAGAGCTTGAACATAAAGGGGTGTTGTATTTTGTCAAATGCTTTTTCTGCGTCTATTGAGATGATCATATGGTTTTTATCTTTGAGTCTATTGATGTGATGTATTATGTTTATTGATTTCTGAATGTTGAACCAGTCTTGCATCCCTGGAATAAACCCCACTTGATCATGGTGCACTATCTTTTTGATATGTTTTTGAATCCGATTTACCAGCATTTTATTGAGGATTTCTACATCTATGTTCATTAAAGATATTGGCCTGAAGTTTTCTTTTTTGGATGTGTCTTTGCCTGGCTTTGGAATTAATGTGATATTGGCCTCATAGAGTCTGGAAGAGCTCCCTCTTTTTCTATTTCTTGAAATAATTTGAAGAGCATCGGTATTAGTTGTTCTTTGAAGGTCTTGCAGAACTCGGCTGTAAACCCATCAGGACCTGGACTTTTTTTTGTTGGAAGTTTTTTGATAGCATCTTCTATTTCTTCACTTGAAATTGATTTATTTAAATTGTGTATAGCTTTCTGTTCCAGTTTGGGCAATTCATATGACTCTAGAAATCTGTCTATGCTTTCAGTATTTTCTATTTTATTAGAGTACAATTTTTTGAAGTAATTTCTAATTATCTCTGTATATCTGAGGTGTTTGTTGTGATATTTCCTTTTTCATCACAGATGCTAGTAATTTGAGTTTTTTCTTTTCTTCTTTTTGTTAGCATTGCTATGGGTCTGTCAATTTTATTTATTTTTTCAAAGAACCAACTTTTGGTTTTGTCAATTCTTTGAATTGCTTCTTTAGTCTCAATTTCATTAATTTCTGCTCTGATTTTGATTATTTCCTGTCTCCTACTACTCTTAGTGTTGATCTGTTCCTCTTTTTCTAGTGCTTTGAGGTGTGATGTTAAATCATTTATTTGTTGTTGTTTTTTCCTTTTAATGAAGGAATTCAGTACAATGAATTTTCCTCTTACTACTGCCTTCATAGTGTCCCAGAGATATCTATATGATGTATCTGTGTTCTCATTTACCTCTAGGAATTTTTTAATCTCCTCCTTGATGTCTTCTTCAACCCCTTGTTCATTCAGTAGCATATTGTTTAGCTTCCAGCTGTTGGAGTAGTTTTTTTTTTTTTTTTTTATTTCTTGTATTATCATTGATTTCAATTTTATCCCATTATGGTCTGATAGAATGCAAGGTAGGATTTCTATTTTTTTATATTTTCTGAGAGTTGCCTTGTGACATAACATATGGTCAATTTTGGAGAAGGAGCCATGTGCTGCTGAGAAGAAAGTGTATTCGCTTACTGAGGGATGAAATATTCTATAAATGTCCGTTAGGTCTAAGTTATTAATTGTTTTTTATTTACTTTTCTTTTAAATTTTTTATTTTTATAATTTTTAATATATACAACTCATAGTGCATGTATTTAGCATCTTTTTTACATACAACTGTTTGTATACAAAGTATATTCGTACAATTCAGGTCTTCAATCATGCATTTAGGAAAATGATATCGGTCTCATTCAACCACCTTTTCTTTTTCTTTTTTTTCCTTTTCTCCCCTTCCCTCCCCCCTTGCTCCCTCCCTTGCCCTCCCTTCCCTTTGACCATTCTAGTGTTCCTCTAGTCCTCCTATGTCCCCCCCCCCATCCAACAATACTATGAACTAGCCTCCTTATATCAGAGAAAACATTTGATATTTGGATTTTTGAGACTGACTAACTTCACTTAGCATTATGTCTTCCAACTTCATCCATTTACCTGCAAATGACATTAATTTATTTTCTTTTATTGCTGAGTAAAATTCCATTGTGTGTATATACCACATTTTCTTAATCCACTCATTTACTGAGGGACATCTAGGTTGGTTCCACAACCTAGCTATTGTGAATTGCACAGCTACAAACATTGAGATAGCTGTGTCACTGTAATATGCTGTTTTTAAGTCCTTTGGGAATAGACCCAGGAGTGGGATGGCTGGGTCATAGGGTGGTTCCATTCCCAGTTTTCCAAGAAATCTCCATACTGCTTTCCATAATGGTTGCACCATTTTGCAGTCCCACCAGCAATGTATGAGTGTGCCTTTTCCCCCACATCCTCTCCAACATTTATTGTTGCTTGTGTTCTTGTTGGCTGCCATTCTGACTGGAGTGAAGTGAAATCTTAGAGTAGTTTTGATTTGCATTTCTCTAATTGCCAGCGATGTTGAACATTTTTTCATGTATTTGTTGATTAATCGTGTATCTTCTTCTGAGAGGTGTCTTCTCAATTCCTTAGCCCATTTATTGATTGGGTTATTTGTTTTTTTTTTTTGGTGTTAAGTTTTTTGAGTTCTTTATATATTCTAGAAATTAGTGCTCTATCTGATGTGCATGTATTAAATATTTGTTCCCAATTAGTTGGCTCTCTATTCACCTCACTGATTGTTTCTTTTGCTGAGAAGAAGCTTTTTAGTTTAAATCTATCCTATTCATTAATTCTTGGTAGTAATTCTTGCGCTACAGGATTCTTATTAAGGAACTTGGAGCCTAATCCGACATGTTGGAAATTGGAGCTTACTTTTTCTTCTATTAGTCGTATTGTCTCTGGTCTAAATCCTAGGTCTTTGATCCACTTTGAATTGAATTTTGTGCATGATGAGAGATAAGGGTTTAATTTCAATTTGTTGCATATGGCTTTCCAGTTTTCCCAGCACCATTTGTTGAAGAGGCTATCCTTTCTCCACTGTACATTTTTGGCGCCTTTGTCTAATATAAGATAGCTGAAATTATATGTATTAGTCTCTGTGTCCTCAATTCTGTACCATTGGTCCACCAGTCTGTTTTGGTGCCAATACCATTCTGTTTTTGTTACTATTGCTCTATAGTATAATTTAAAGTCCGGTATGGTGATGCCCCCTGCTTCACTTTTCTTGCTCAGGATTGCTTTGGCTATTCTGGGTCTCTTATTTTTCCAGATGAATTTCATGACTGCTATTTCTATTTCTTTGAAAAATGACATTGGGATTTTGATCGGAATTGCATTAAATCTTTATAATGTTTTTGGTAGTATGGACATTTTGACAATATTAATTCTACCTATCCAAGAACAAGGAAGGTCTTTCCATCTTCTGAGTTCATCTATAATTTCTTTCTTTAGTGTTCTATAAATTTTGTTATAGAGGTCTTTCACCTCTTTCGTTAGGTTGATTCCCAGGTATTTTATTTTTTTTGATGCTATTGTAAATGGGGTAGTTTTCATCATTTCCCTTTCAGGGCTCTTTGCCGCTGATGTACAAAAATGCCTTTGACTTATGTGTATTGATTTTGTATCCTGCAACTTTGCCAAATAAATTTACTATTTGTAAAAGTTTTCTGGTAGAGTTTTTTGGGTCTTCTAGGTAGATTATCATGTCATCAGCAAATAGTGCTAATTTGAGCTCTTCTTTTCCTATCTGGATCCCTTTAATTTCTTTCGTCTGTCTAATTGCTCTGGCCAGAGTTTCCAGTACTATGTTAAATAGCAGTGGTGAAAGGGGGCATCCCTGTCTTGTTCCAGTTTTTAGAGGGAATGCTTTCAATTTTTCTCCATTTAAGATAATGTTAGCTCAGGGCCTTGCATAAATAGCTTTTATAATGTTGAGATATGTTCCTGATATTCCTAGTTTTTCCAGTGTTTTGAACATAAAGGGGTGTTGTATTTTGTCAAATGCTTTTTCTGCGTCTATTGAGATGATCATATGATTTTTGTCGTTAAGTCTATTGATGTGATGTATTATGTTTATTGATTTCTGAATGTTGAACCAGCCTTGCATCCCTGGGACAAACCCCACTTCATCGTGGTGCACTATCTTTTTGATATGTTTTTGAATCTGATTTGCCAGGATTTTATTGAGGATTTTTGCATCTATGTTCATTAAAGATATTGGCCTAAAGTTTTCTTTTTTGGATGTGTTGTTACCTGGTTTTGGAATTAATGTGATATTGGCATCATAGAAAGAGTCTGGAAGAGCTCCCTCTTTTTCTATTTCTTGAAATAGTTTGAAGAGCATTGGTATTAGTTCTTCTTTGAAAGTCTTATAGAACTCGGAAGTAAACCCATCAGGTCCTGGACTTTTCCTTGTTGGTAGCTTTTTGATGGCATCTTCTATTTCTTCGCTTGTTATCGGTCTGTTTAAGTTGTGTGTAGCCTCCATTTCCAGTTTAGGCAAATCATACGACTCAAGAAATCTGTCAATGTTTTCAATATTTTCCATTTTATTAGAATACAAGTTTTTAAAGTAATTTCTAATTATCTTCTGTATATCTGAGGTGTTTGTTGTGATATTCCCTTTTTTATCACGAATGTTAGTAATTTGAGTTTTTTCTCTTCTTTTTGTTAGCATTGCTAAGGGTCTGTCAATTTTGTTTATTTTTTCAAAGAACCAACTTTTAGTTTTGTCAATTCTTTGAATGGTTTCCTTAGTCTCAATTTCATTAATTTCTGCTCTGATTTTAATTATTTTCTGTCTTCTACTGCTCTTGGTGTTGGTCTGTTCTTCTTTTTCTAGTGCTTTGAGGTGTGATGTTAAGTCATTTATTTCTTGTATTTTTTTTTTTTCCTCTTAAGGAATGAACTCAGTGCAATGAATTTTCCTCTTACTACTGCCTTCATAGTGTGCCAGAGATTTCTATACATTGTATCTGTGTTCTCATTTACCTCTAGGAATTTTTTAATCTCCTCTTTGATGTCTTCTTCAACCCCTTGTTCATTCGGTAGCATGTTGTTTAGCTTCCAGTTGTTGGAGTAGTTTTTATGTATTAGTCTCTGTGTCCTCAATTCTGTACCATTGGTCCACCAGTCTGTTTTGGTGCCAATACCATTCTGTTTTTGTTACTATTGCTCTATAGTATAATTTAAAGTCCGGTATGGTGATGCCCCTGCTTCACTTTTCTTGCTCAGGATTGCTTTGGCTATTCTGGGTCTCTTATTTTTCCAGATGAATTTCATGACTGCTATTTCTATTTCTTTGAAAAATGACATTGGGATTTTGATCGGATTGCATTAAATCTTTATAATGTTTTTGGTAGTATGGACATTTTGACAATATTAATTCTACCTATCCAAGAAAAGGAAGGTCTTTCCATCTTCTGAGGTCTTCAATGATTTCTTTCTTTAGTGTTCTATAAATTTTGTTATAGAGGTCTTTCACCTCTTTCGTTAAGCTGATTCCCAGGTACTTTATTTTTTTTGATGCTATTGTAAATGGAGTAGTTTTCATCATTTCCCTTTGAGAGGCTTTGTCACTGATGTACAAAAATGCCTTTGACTTATGTGTATTGATTTTGTATCCTGCAACTTTGCCAAATAAATTTACTATTTGTAAAAGTTTTCTGGTAGAGTTTTTTGGGTCTTCTAGGTATATTATCATGTCATCAGCAAATAGTGCTAATTTGAGCTCTTCTTTTCCTATCTGGATCCCTTTAATTTCTTTCGTCTGTCTAATTGCTCTGGCCAGAGTTTCCAGTACTATGTTAAATAGCAGTGGTGAGAGGGGGCATCCCTGTCTTGTTCCAGTTTTTAGAGGGAATGCTTTCAATTTTTCTCCATTTAAGATAATGTTAGCTTGAGGTTTTGCATAGATAGCTTTTATAATGTTGAGATATGTTCCTGTTATTCCTAATTTTTCTAGAGCTTGAACATAAAGGGGTGTTGTATTTTGTCAAATGCTTTTTCTGCGTCTATTGAGATGATCATATGATTTTTGTCGTTAAGTCTATTGATGTGATGTATTATGTTTATTGATTTCTGAATGTTGAACCAGCCTTGCATCCCTGGAATAAACCCCACTTGATCATGGTGCACTATCTTTTTGATATGTTTTTGAATCTGATTTGCCAGGATTTTATTGAGGATTTTTGCATCTATGTTCATTAAAGATATTGGCCTGAAGTTTTCTTTTTTGGATGTGTTGTTACCTGGTTTTGGAATTAATGTGATATTGGCCTCATAGAGTCTGGAAGAGCTCCCTCTTTTTCTATTTCTTTGAAAAATGACATTGGGATTTTGATCGGATTGCATTAAATCTTTATAATGTTTTTGGTAGTATGGACATTTTGACAATATTAATTCTACCTATCCAAGAAAAGGAAGGTCTTTCCATCTTCTGAGTTCATCTATAATTTCTTTCTTTAGTGTTCTATAAATTTTGTTATAGAGGTCTTTCACCTCTTTCGTTAAGCTGATTCCCAGGTACTTTATTTTTTTTGATGCTATTGTAAATGGAGTAGTTTTCATCATTTCCCTTTCAGGGCTTTTCTATTTCTTTGAAAAATGACATTGGGATTTTGATCGGAATTGCATTAAATCTTTATAATGTTTTTGGTAGTATGGACATTTTGACAATATTAATTCTACCTATCCAAGAACAAGGAAGGTCTTTCCATCTTCTGAGTTCATCTATAATTTCTTTCTTTAGTGTTCTATAAATTTTGTTATAGAGGTCTTTCACCTCTTTCGTTAGGTTGATTCCCAGGTATTTTATTTTTTTTGATGCTATTGTAAATGGGGTAGTTTTCATCATTTCCCTTTCAGGGCTCTTTGCCGCTGATGTACAAAAATGCCTTTGACTTATGTGTATTGATTTTGTATCCTGCAACTTTGCCAAATAAATTTACTATTTGTAAAAGTTTTCTGGTAGAGTTTTTTGGGTCTTCTAGGTAGATTATCATGTCATCAGCAAATAGTGCTAATTTGAGCTCTTCTTTTCCTATCTGGATCCCTTTAATTTCTTTCGTCTGTCTAATTGCTCTGGCCAGAGTTTCCAGTACTATGTTAAATAGCAGTGGTGAAAGGGGGCATCCCTGTCTTGTTCCAGTTTTTAGAGGGAATGCTTTCAATTTTTCTCCATTTAAGATAATGTTAGCTCAGGGCCTTGCATAAATAGCTTTTATAATGTTGAGATATGTTCCTGATATTCCTAGTTTTTTTTCCAGTGTTTTGAAACATAAAGGGGTGTTGTATTTTGTCAAATGCTTTTTCTGCGTCTATTGAGATGATCATATGATTTTTGTCGTTAAGTCTATTGATGTGATGTATTATGTTTATTGATTTCTGAATGTTGAACCAGCCTTGCATCCCTGGGACAAACCCCACTTCATCGTGGTGCACTATCTTTTTGATATGTTTTTGAATCTGATTTGCCAGGATTTTATTGAGGATTTTTGCATCTATGTTCATTAAAGATATTGGCCTAAAGTTTTCTTTTTTGGATGTGTTGTTACCTGGTTTTGGAATTAATGTGATATTGGCATCATAGAAAGAGTCTGGAAGAGCTCCCTCTTTTTCTATTTCTTGAAATAGTTTGAAGAGCATTGGTATTAGTTCTTCTTTGAAAGTCTTATAGAACTCGGAAGTAAACCCATCAGGTCCTGGACTTTTCCTTGTTGGTAGCTTTTTGATGGCATCTTCTATTTCTTCGCTTGTTATCGGTCTGTTTAAGTTGTGTGTAGCCTCCATTTCCAGTTTAGGCAAATCATACGACTCAAGAAATCTGTCAATGTTTTCAATATTTTCCATTTTATTAGAATACAAGTTTTTAAAGTAATTTCTAATTATCTTCTGTATATCTGAGGTGTTTGTTGTGATATTCCCTTTTTTATCACGAATGTTAGTAATTTGAGTTTTTTCTCTTCTTTTTGTTAGCATTGCTAAGGGTCTGTCAATTTTGTTTATTTTTTCAAAGAACCAACTTTTAGTTTTGTCAATTCTTTGAATGGTTTCCTTAGTCTCAATTTCATTAATTTCTGCTCTGATTTTAATTATTTTCTGTCTTCTACTGCTCTTGGTGTTGGTCTGTTCTTCTTTTTCTAGTGCTTTGAGGTGTGATGTTAAGTCATTTATTTCTTGTATTTTTTTTTTTTCCTCTTAAGGAATGAACTCAGTGCAATGAATTTTCCTCTTACTACTGCCTTCATAGTGTGCCAGAGATTTCTATACATTGTATCTGTGTTCTCATTTACCTCTAGGAATTTTTTAATCTCCTCTTTGATGTCTTCTTCAACCCCTTGTTCATTCGGTAGCATGTTGTTTAGCTTCCAGTTGTTGGAGTAGTTTTTCTTAATCCTCGTTTTGTCGTTGATTTCCAATTTCATCCCTTTATGGTCTCATAGAATGCAGGGTAGTATCTCTATTTTTTTTATATTTGCTGAGAGTTTCCTTATGACCTAATATATGGTCTATTTTGGAGAAGGAGCCATGTGCTGCTGAGAAAAAAGTGTATTCATTTACTGAGGGATGAAATATTCTATATATGTCTGTTAGGTCTAAATTGTTAATTGTTTTAAGGAGGCTTAAAGTTTCTTTGTTTAGCTTTTGTTTGGATGATCTATCCATTGGTGAGAGAGGTGTGTTGAAGTCCCCTAGAATAACTGTGTTGTGGTCTATTTTACTCTTAAACTTGAGAAGAGTTTGTTTAATGAATGTAGGTGCTCCATTATTTGGGGCATATAGATTTATGATTGTTATATCCTATTGATGAATGGTTCCCTTAAGTAGTAAGAAATGTCCATCTTTGTCCCTCTTGATTAGTTTTGGTTTGAAGTCTACCTTATTTGATATGAGAATGGAAACCCCTGCTTGTTTCCGCCGGCCATGTGAGTGATAAGACTTTTCCCAGCCTTTCACCTTCAGTCTGTTGATGTCTTTTTCTATGAGGTGTGTTTCTTGGAGACAACAAATTGTTGGGTCATTTCTTTTAATCCATTCTGATAATCTGTGTCTTTTGATTGGCGAGTTTAGGCCATTAACATTCAGGGTTATTATTGAGATGTGATTTTTATTCCCATCCATTTTTATTTGAATTATGGTCTTTAGCTTGATTTCTCTTCTGGTTGGTATTTCCTTTAGTTTAATATCTCCCTTTGTTTATTTTCATTATCATCTTTCTCTTCTACTTCATGAAAAATGTTGCCCAGGATGTTCAGAAGTGCTGGCTTTTGAGTTGTGAAATCTTTTAACTTTTGCTTGTCATGGAAGGTTTTTATTTCATCTTCGAATCTAAAGCTCAATTTTGCTGGATATAAGATTCTTGGTTGACATCCCTTTTCTTTCAGAGCTTGAAATATGCTATTCCAGGATCTTCTGGCTTTTAAGGTCTGGGTTGAAAAATCTGAACATAGTCTGATTGGTTTCCCCCTATATGTAATCTGCTTCCTTTCTCTTGTGGCTTTTAGTATTGTCTCCTTTCTCAGTATATTAGGCATTTTCATTATAATGTGTCTTGGTGTGGATCTGTTGAGATTTTGTTTATTTGGTGTTTGGTATGCCTCTTGAACTTGGTTTTCCCATTCATTCCTCAAGTTTGGAAAATTTTCTGTAATTATTTCGTTAAATAAATTACTCATTTCTTTGGCTTGAAACTCTGCCCCTTCCTCTACGCCAATCACTATTAAGTTTGGTCTTTTTATGCTGTCCCATAATTCTTGGATGTTATGTTCTTGATTTCCAACGAGTTTTGCTGTATAGTCTAAATTCTTCTCTAGGACATATATTTTGTCTTCATTGTCTGAGGTTCTTTCTTCCAAGTGGTCTACTCTGTTGGAGATGCTTTCAATTGAACTTTTATTTTGGTTTATTGCTTCTTTCATTTCTGGAATTTCTGTTTGGTTTCTCTTTAGAGCCTCCGTTTCCTTATTGAAGTAATCTTTTACTTCCTGTATTTGTTTTTGGAGTTCTTTGTCAAAATGATCTTTTGCCTCCTGTACTTGTTCCCTCATCTCATTTTTGAGTTCATTCTTAAGTTCCATAAACATTTGGAATATGTAATTTCTAAATTCCGTCTCTGGCATTTGACCAACTGTGCTTGCCATGACATCTACCAATGAGGTATCTTGATTTGTTTGTGTCATTTTCTTTCCTTGTTTTTTCATGTTGCTTGTGTGTCTATTCTTCCTGCACTGTGGGACCTTGACTATTTCGATTTTACCTTAAAGCCTTATGTTGTTCCTGTAGTACAATGCTATCAGATCCCCTTATAATTCCTTTACACTTTAAAACCTAACACTTTCTATTCAGAAAATCCAAGTTTGATCACAATTTACAGATTTGGTTAACTCAGTTATTATTTACAATTTACTCTGTATGCTTCTGATGGGGTTTTATAGCTTCAAGTATTGGATACAGAGGTGTTATGTTTAGGAAGAAGGAAGTGTCTTTAATTGTTCTTGCTTGGAATGTATGAAAAGAGAGTTCTATTGAAGTGGTTTAGTGGAAGTGGTTTAGTATCAGTAGACGAGAGAAGAAAGAGAATGGAGTAGACAATTAGGTGGAAAGACCAATTTATATATAAAGTAAGATGGAAAAGAAAAAAATGATAAAAGAGTAGAAATTGGTGTAAGAGAGAGGAGAGAGAGAATCAAGAAAATAGAGAGTAAACTATATATAACACTACTTTGCTATCCAGTTCAATTGCACCAGTTCTAGAAATCCCAAGTTCTGTGTATAACTTGTTTTTGCCTCTGTTTAGTATGCACTGGCAGGGTGTAAATATGAAAGATGAAGGAGGAAGAAAAGATGCAAAAGTGAGAAGGAAGTAAAGAAGGAAAATAAAAGCAGAAGCAAACAAACACACTGACAATCAATGCAAAAAAAAAAAAAAAAAAAAAAAAGCATAACAAAACAAAGCCAAAAAAAGAAAAAGAAAAACAAACAAACAAACAAACAAACAAAAAAACCCAAAAAACCAATAAAACAAGCAAACCAACAACAACAAAAAAAGTCGAACCCCAAGTCTCAAATAAAACGGGCCCTGGGAAGTCCCCCTCTTTTTTCCTTTCCAGTTTAAGCCAATTGTATTGGATCACGTCTAGACAGTCTGTGATCCTGTTAGTGGAGTCAAGGCTGCACCCTAGGCCAGTGGCAGAATGGCTCAGCAGAAGAGTGGCTCAGGGGGGGTTGTGTGTCAGCAGATGAATGGCACTGGGAAGGGGACCCTCCAGAAGGCACACTTTCCCCACGCCCACCCACAGTTGTAGCTTCTTGTGCCGCTGCGCTGGCCTCAGATTTGCCCTCCCCTGCTGGTTACCCGAGCCTCACCCAGGTGTACGTTGTTTTCAGAGCGTTGGTGGCTCCCTGGATGTCTGCAGCTGTTCTTCCTTTCTGTCTTTTCCCCTTTGTCTGGGTCAGCCACTGTACTTCTCAAAGATGATGGTGCTGTCCTCCCACTCATCAGCAGCTCCGCAGACCCTTGTGTCAGTCCAGAGCATGTGGGATCGGCTTGGCAAGCTGTGTGAAAGAGCTCTACGTGGACACCGCCCACGCCTCTAGGCTTCTTTCTATCCCTCCTCATGGATCGGTTTCAAAGCTGCTGGGTGGATGTCTCTTTGCCAAGATGGTATCGGGCAGCTGCGCCTGCAGCGCAGGCAGCGCTGCTTCAGACTGTGGACTGCTCCGACTCTGCCCCTGCTCATCATGGTCTGGAGAACGTTGTATTTCACTGTCCAGAGGTGCATGAATGTCTTGGCTCCCTTTCGGTTGTAATAGAATTGCTAGTAACGTGTTCAAACTTCCCACTCCGCGTCTTTTAGCAACTGTGTCCAGAGAGCACCTCCCTCCTGTCGGCCATCTTCCCAGGATCTCCTTATTAATTGTTTTAACAAGGCCTAATGTTTCTTTATTTAGCTTTTGTTTGGATGATCTATCCATTGGTGAGAGAGGTGTGTTGAAGTCCCCTTGAATAACTGTGTTGTGGTCTATTTTACTCTTGAACTTGAGAAGGGTTTGTTTGATGAATGTAGGTGCTGCATTATTTGGGGCATATAGATTTATAATTGTTATATCTTGTTGATGAATGGTTCCCTTAAGTAGTAAGAAGTATCCATCTTTATCTATTTTGATTAACTTTGGCTTGAAGTCTACTTTATTTGATATGAGAATGGAAACCCCTGCCTGCTTCCACAGCCCATGTGCATGATAAGACTTTTCCTAGCCTTTCACTTTCAATCGCTTGATGTCTTTTTCTATGAGGTGTGTTTCTTGTAGGCAACAAATTGTTGGGTTGTTTCTTTTAATCCAATCTGACAATCTGTGTCTTTTAAATGGTGAGTTTAGACCATTAACATTCAGGGTTATTATTGAGATGTGATTCTTATTTCCACCCATTTTAAAATGTATTATGGTCTTTAGCTTGATTTGGGTTCTCCTCTGGTAGGTAATTCCTTTAGTTTACTATCTCCCATTGTTGGTTTTCATTGTTATTTTTCTCTTCTTCTTCGTGGAAAATTTTGCCCAAGATGTTCAGAAGTGCTGGTTTTTGAGTTGTGAAATCTTTTAACTTTTGTTTGTCATGGAAGGTTTTTATTTCATCTTCAAATCTAAAGCTCAATTTTGCTGGATATAAGATTCTTGGTTGACATCCCTTTTCTTTCAAAGCTTGAAATATGCTATTCCAGGATTTTCTAGCTTTTAAGGTCTGGGTTGAAAAATCTGAGCATAGTCTGATCGGTTTCCCCCTATATGTAATCTGCTTCCTTTCTCTTGTGGCTTTTAGTATTCTCTCCTTGCCTAGTATATTAGGCAATTTCATTATAATGTGCCTTGGTGTGGATCTGTTGTGGTTTTGTACGTTTGGTGTTTGGTAAGCCTCTTGAACTTGGTTTTGCCATTCGTTCCTCATGTGTGGAAAATTTTCTGATATTATTTCATTGAATAAATTACTCATTCCTTTGGTTTGAAACTCTGAACCTTCTTCAACACCAATCACTCTTAAGTTTGGTCTTTTTATGCTGTCCCATAATTCTTGAATGCTCTGTTCTTGTTTTCTTACTTCTTTTGCTGTGTCCTCTAGATTTTTCTCCAGGATAAATATTTTGTCTTCATTATCTGAGGTCATTTTTTCCAGGTGATCTAATCTGTTGGTGATGCTTTCAATTGAGCATTTAGTTTGGTTTATTTCTTCTTTCATTTCCAGAATTTCTGTTTGGTTTTTCTTTAGAATCTCTATCTCCCTATTGAAGTAATCTTTTGCTTCTTGTATTTATTTTTGGAGTTCTTTGTCAAAATGCTCTTTTACCACCTCTATTTGCTCTCTCATCTCATTTTTGAGTTCAATCTTAAGATCCATAAACATTTGGAATATGTAATTTCTAAATTCCATCTCTGGCATTTGACCAACTGTGCTTGCCGTGGAATCAACTGAGGGGGCCTGTTGGTTGGTTTCAGCCACTTTTTTCCCTTGCTTCTTCATAATGCTTGTGTGTCTATTCTCTTAGCACTGTGGGACCTAGCCTATTTCAATTTCACCTTATAGCCTTATGTTTCTCCTGTGGTACAATGCTGTCAGGTCCCCTTATAAATACTTTACAATTTAAGCTCTAACACTTTCTTTACAGCAAATCCCAGTTTGATCACAATGTACAGATTTAGTTAACCCAGATATTGTTTCCAATTTACTCTGTATGCTTGCATTGGGGTTTACAGTTTCAGTATTGGACATAGAGATGATATGTTTAGGAAGAAGCAAGTGAGGTTACTGAGATGTTCTTTCTTAGGAAGTATAACAGTAGAAGTCTATGGAAGTGGTTCAATATCAGCAGACAGGAGAGAAAAGAGAATGGAGTGAGCAATTTAGAGGGAAGACGATTTGTATATAAACCAAACTTATTTAGCCTTTGAGAGAAGAAAGATATAAAAAGATGGAAAAGAAAAAATAAATAGGAACAATGAGAGATAACAAAGAAGTAAGAATTAGTGTAAGAGAGAGGAGAGAGAAACTGAGTCAAGAAAAATAGAGAGTAAACTATATATAACACTGCTTTTCTGTATATTTCAATTGCCCTGGGCCTAGAAGTCTCAATTTCTGCGTATACCTTGTTTTCACCTCTGATGAGTACACAATGACAGAGTGTAAGTAGATAAGATGAGGGCAGAAGAGACTAAAGTGAGAAGGGAAGAAAGGAAAGAGGAACACAGACACACCAATAATCCCACTATCAAACAGAACAAAAGCAAAAACAAAAAACAAAACAAAAAAAAAAAAAAAAAAAACCAGAGTCAGAGTTTAAGCCAGTTGTCTTGGACCATGCCCAGACAGTCACAGTGGAGTCTAGTCTGCAGCTTTGGCCAGCAGCAGATTGGCACAGAGGAATAATGGCTGGGGGGTGGGGGGGTGTCAGTATGTGAATAGCATCAAGAAAGGGTTCATCCAAAAGGCACGCATTCCCCACACCCGACCCTGGTTATAGCTCTTGTGGTTGCTGTGCTGGCCTCAGACAGGCCCTTTCCTGCGTGCTGCCTGTGCGCGTCTCACCCAGGTGTGTGCTGTTCTCCAGGCCCTGGACCGATCCTTGGATGTCTGTAGTCAGCCGCAGCCCTCCTCCAAAATGGCGGTGCCTTCCCCGGTCCCAACAGCAGTATCCCGGACCTGTGTGTCACTCCGAGGCGTGCAGATACCGTTTGACAATTTACGCGAAAGAAGTCTGTGAGGCTGCTGCTTGCGTCTGGCTTTCTTTATATTCTGCGTTGTTCAAGGCCGTGGTCTGCACTTCCCGTACTGCAATGCTACCACAGCAGCTGCACCACTAATGCTGGTTTGGTTTGTGGGCTGCTGGCACTGGACTCCGTGCCACCATTTATCTTTGACTTAAAGTCACTCAAATGGTTGTGGCGAAGCTGGCAATTTTTTTTTTTTTTTTTTTTTAAATCTGTGGTCAGTTTAAAGACCACTTTAAGGAAAGGACCCAGTGCCAGACTTACTTAGGTGGTTATTGGTAAGATTTGGTTCCATGCAGGCTCTTGGCTATGGCCTCCCTTCCCTCCCTTCTGTCTAGGCCTTTCCATTGGACATCTCATGGCCTGGTGGCTGGCTTCCCTGAGAGGGAGGGAGCAGAAGAGGAAAAGAGTATCCCCACCACAGAAGACAAAATCTTTGAATTATCTCAACTGAGAAGTGACATTCTATTGCTTCTACAGTATTCTCTTTGCTTGAAGTGAGCTACTAAATTCAGCTCACACATAAGTGGAAGGGAATCACAGAAGGACATAAGTACCAGGAGGTTCAGGTCATTAGAGGCTGCTCGTAACTTGAGGTTTTTGACATTACTTTCCCTTAGAACTTGGAAGACTTACTGCTTTGAAGTCTTATGGTCACTAGCATGCATTTATTTCCAACAATATGACTTATGTTGTAGGTAACCTATTTTTCTCTAGAAGAGCTTAGTTTGTATTTTATATCTGAAATTCTGAAGTTTCACTGGGATATTTCTAATTTTGTTAGTTTCTCATTAGTCATGATCATTTCTCAATATCCCCTTGACATTTAAAGGTGCAAATTTTCTCTTATTTTAAAGATGTTTCTTTATTATTCTCCTTATTTTTTCCTGTGATTGACTTCTGGAAAATCTTAAAAATGGAAAATATTAAAAGTAACCAAAATAGAGTATATTAAAAGTATATTAAAATCTAGAATTATTAAAAGTATTAGAACTTCCATATTTATCTTCCATTTCTTTTTTTCTGTTCTTTCATATTCTTCATCTGTCCATCTGTCTGCTCATGGAATATTCTTTTTTTTTTTTTTTAAGGGGATACCAGGAATTGAACTCAGGGACATTTGACCACGGAGCCACTTCCCCAGCCCTATTTTGTATTTTATTTGGAGACAGGGTCTCACTGAGTTGCTTAGCACCTCACTGTTGCTGAGGCTGGCTTTGAATTTGCAATCCTCCTGCCTCAGCCTCCCGAGCTGCTGGAATTAGAGGCGTGTGCCACCACGTGAGGCTCATGGAATCATATTTTGAGTAACTATCTCAACAGTTTTCTAGTTCATTAATTTGACTCTTAATTAACTTGTGCCTATTCTGCTGTTTTGTGCATCTGTTTCATTTTCTTAATTTGAAAATGTTTGAAATAAAAATGCTGTGAACACAGAGGCTCACAGGAACCTATCTCTATGATTCTCTTAGAAGCAGTGGTTCAAGAATCACTGATTCAGTTTCTGTGGAAACTTTTATAAAACAGAAGCCATAGCAAATAATGAGAAAAATGCTGTACTCCATGGGGCTTTGTTTTTGAAAGGAGGAAGGAGAAATTGGTTATGAAGTGACATAGGGGACACCTACCTGCCTTCTGTCCCTGAAGCCTTTCTGGGGATGGTGTCATCAGACATCATGTCCTCAAGGGATTTACAGATTTCCTTTAAGGCAAGGGGTGAAGGGTATATTCATAGATAAGCTTAGGGTTACAGGAGAGTTTATTTTAGACCAGCAGCACAGTGGGCACTCTGGAAAAGTTTGGAGGGAGGACATGGAGATGGCCATTGGATCTGACCTTCAGGTCCTGAGGACTGCCTTGCAGAGGAGAGTGGGAGGAGGGCCTGTGATAACTTAGGCTTTTGGAAATGGTTATGCAAATAACGATGTGAACAATGTGAAATTAGCCTGATAGCTTATCAGAGAGAGGTGGGTTTGAACATTTCCTGCTGAGGTTTCTCAACAGGAGCTGAGGTGGTTGTTTTCCATGTTACAGTTTATCTAGTAGTATGCCTGACATTTTTAGTTTTTTGAGGTTCTCTTTCTTGAGGGAGGGATATGAACTTTTTCTCTTTTGTAGTGCTTCAGTATCAGTCTTACCTCATCTTGTTTATAATTTCTTGCAACTCATGTTTTGGTCAGTCTGGTAATGTAACTACTGCACCAGTTTTCCAAAACTAATATTTTTTATTGATTTTATTTTTTATTGATTTTATTTTTTTATACTTACATTCCTTCTGTCCTTTTAGTGGTTCTTTGAGAAGAAGAGTGTACTGAGCCTCAGGTGAACTTTCTACCATTTTGGAGTTTCCTTTTAATACTATCTTCTAAAAGTTGCAACATCTAGACAGAAAATTTTGTTAAGGTATTTTAAACATTGGGAGAAGGAAAGTGGAGTGTTCTGCCTTTTCCTGTACTTGTTGTATTGATATGGGGACATACCTTTTAAATATATTTTTGTAATTCTTTTTCAGTTGTAGACGGACACAATACATTTTATTTATTTATTTTTATGTGGTGCTGAGGATCAAACACAGTGCCTCACACGTTCTAGTGAGTGCTCTACCACTGAGCCACAACCCCAGCCCATAGTTTTTAAATATTAACATCATTATAACATGGTAATATTTAAATGTATCACATGTTCTTCCTTTGGCAATAGAGATAAAGAGGTATTAGCATCCCATTTAACACTTGTTCTGCTGCCTTCTGACCATTGGTTTACTCAGAATGTTCAAAAGTATTCCAATCAGTTCTCTCAATAAGGGAAGCTTCTTTAGTAGGCTTATTACAATACTAAGAAGAAATTAACTGCCTACTACTGTCCTGTCATTGAAAGAAAGTTACTATTTAATCCCAAGGAAGTTCTGCCCCTCTTCTTTGCTGCTGTGAAGCTACCTCTTTAAACCTATTTTTCTTTTCTTTTCTTTTTTTTTTTTAAGGCCATCATCTTCCTGTTTTTAAAACAGACCTCTCCCTGTGAGGAGCAACTGTTGAAGCAAAGTACTTTTAGAGAAAGGTATTTGACTTCCAACAGGGAAGAGAATATGAGGGAGGTACGAAAACCAGAAGTACATATAACAAGCAAAGGGTAAATTATTTAGCAAAACTAGTTTTCAAGAATCTTCTAGAATAAGTGACAGGTTTTTCCCTAAATCGTTTCCCTGATATTTAACACTAGAAAAAAATGTTTGATAGTATTTTAAATCTAAAGTTCAAATTCTTTTCTCTTTGTTTTGTTTAGAACAGAAAAATTCAGTTTCTATCCCATGGAATTACTTATATCTCAGATCTGAAAGTACATTTCTGCATTTGTTCCAGTATTATTCTACACAAAAAGTAAGGGTGTTTGAGTGTCACCAGTATTCTCATTGTCTTTACTTCCAAAAATAGTCAACATAGGAAAATATAAAGAAGAAGAAAATCACAATTCTATTCTCCATATTTAGCCAGATTCTGTTCCATGAGAGATCTTGTTTGAATGTTTGTGTCCTCCTGCCCTCAAATTAATGGATTGAAGTCCTAACCCTAAAGGTGATATACTAGGAAAATGGCTTTTGGGAGGTGATTCATCAGGAGAGTTGCTCTCTCCTGAATGGAATTAGTGCACTTATAAAAGAGATACCTTACCCAAGAGACCCTGGTCCTTTCCACCATGGGAAGACACAAAGACCTGGTACCTTCCATGAGCCAGAAAGTGGGTCTTCCCTGGACATAGAATCTGCTAGGCTTTGATCTTAGACTTCCAGCTTCCAGAACTGTGAGGAATAAATTTCTGTTGTTTATGAGCTCCTCACTTTATGATACACTTTTATATGCCAAAGAGTCTGGAACAGATTTATTTTTTTTTAAAGATAGGAAAAGTACTACCAAAACATGTGCATCTACTGTATTGATTTTAGTTTGATTTCTGCTTTCATCATGTATGTCTTTTTGCATTATTAAATATTCTTTGAAATTATTCATTTAAAATTTTCTATGTCAAAACTAAAATCATTTTCTTTCACAGTTTCAAGAGATAGCTACTCAAATAGAATATGAACTAGGAAGATTGAGAGCTTGCATTCTCACCTTTTTTTGTGTGTGTGTGTGTGTGCATTTCTAAAAATTTATTTTAATTAGGTATATATGATAGCAAACTGCATTTTGATTCATTGTACACAATTGCAGTACAACTTTTCATTTCTTGGCTATACATGCATGATGTAGCATCACACCCTATGTGCAGTCTTGCATGTATTCCTGCCCCTATGCATCCTCCCCACCCTCTCTCCCCTTTGCCTGATCAGAGTTACTCCATTTTTCCCACGCCTTCCCCCTCCCCATTTTGGATCAGCATCCCCTTATCAGAGAAGACATTCAGCCTTTGGGTTTTGGGCATTGGTTTACTTCACTTAGCATGATATTCTCCAGCTCCATCCATTTACCTGTAAATGCCATGATTTTATTCTCATTTAATGCTAAGTAATATTTCATTGTATATATATACCACAGTTTCTTTATCCATTCATCTATCGAAGGGCATCTTGCTTGCTTCAATAGTTTAGATTATGAATTGAGCTGCTATGAACATTGATGTAATGTAGTCACCTTGTTTTGATTTTGATAGGAAAATGTTCATTTTTTTTACCATTAAATTTCAGATTAGCCAAGGATTCTTATCATTGTCTATTGTGCCCTTGACCAGGATGAGGAAATATTTTTTATTTATTTATTTTAATTTCTAGATTTCTATCACTTTATCATGAATGATTCTGTAATTTGACTGTGTCAATGTGTTTTCTGCATAGTCTGCTGGTTCCACTGTTCCTGGGTCTGTGGTGAGGTGGCACATTATAGCAGAAGGATGTGGTGGAGAAAAGCTGCTTACTTTCAGGGGGACAGGAAAGCAAAGGGTAAAAGAGAAAGAGAACCAGGAACTGGGAGCAAAACATACCCTTCAAGGATATGACTCCACTGATCCATCTCTTCTAACTAGGCTCCACCTAAAGGTTTCCACCACATCCCAATGACACTACCAGCTGGGACCAAGCCTTCAACACATGAGCCTTTAGAGAACATTCTACATCCAAACTATAACACTTATCCAAAATATAGCACATAAACAAAAGCCATAAATGATTTTTTAAAAAATAGTTTCTGTAATCATTATAATTTCCTACTGTGAGATTTGATTTTAATTTTCTTTTTCTAGATTTTCAAGGTGGAAGTTTAAATGTTAACTTAAAATCTCTTTTTAAAAACTTTTCTAATATATGAATTTAAAATGATGAAATTTCCCCCTTCTTCTCCTTTTTCTGGGAATCCAATTATGCATATGTTAGACCCTTGAATCTTGCCTCATGTCACCGAGACTGTCATTTTTTTTTTCTCATAGCTTTTTTTGTACATATGTTTCAGTTTTCACAGTTCCTTTTGCTCCATTTTCAAGTCGGCCTATATTTACTTCTGCAGAGCTAATTAGGGACTAAATCTATCAGTGAATATTTTATTTAAGATATTCAGACTTTTTAGTTCTATGTTCTGAAGGAGCCCTAATAGGAGATGGTTAATTGCGGTTAGCTGACGGCCATAAGAGATGTTCTGGTTTCCACCTGAAAGAATCTTTGTATGCCCGTGAACTATGTGTCGCACCTGTGGTCCTTGTTAAAGCTAAAGATATATAACCAGGTGAGGAGTCAGACTAAGATAGAGAGAAGAAGTAGTTGCTGGTCGGAGTCAGGCCGAGGCTGCCGAAGAAGAAAGAAGAAAGAAGAAGCGCTCTCTCTCTCTCTCTCTCTCTAAGAAAGTAAAAGTAAAAAAAAAAAGTAAAGAAGGAAAGTAAAGAAGTAAAGAGTCAGTAGTCAGAAGAAGTAAAGAGTCAGAGAGGTTGCTGAAAGAGCCAGTGTTAGAGTTTTGAGAGATTGCTAAAGCCGAAGAATAAAAAAACCTTCTTTCATCTTTATTCTGCCTCCGAGTTTTTTCTCCCGCGGCGTTGTTGCTCCAAGTCAGGAAGCAACAATGTTCCTACTATTTATAGTTTTTGCATTGTTCCTCATGCACATGTTTTTCTTTATATTCTTCTTCATATTTATGATACTTCTTTGGTGTTTTGTTCTTGTTGTTCTTATCGCTGGTTGTTTTGCTAATTTTATCATCTTGGTTTTCTTACTTCTGATGCATAGCCTTACCTGAGGTCTCTACTTAATGCCCTGGTGTGTAATGAGGCTTCTCACTTAGGTTGGCCAGAGTTTGAATGTTGAAAACCTTGTGGAAACTTTGATTTTTGTTCAATATACAATTTAATTCTAGTTGTCTTTCTCTGGTAGTGGTTCTTTGCTAGGCCTTATTTTTGTTATCTTATGTTTTCACTCTTCGTTAGAATTTTGCTGACGTCTGGAAGGGTTTCCTAATTCTGGAGCTTTACTTCTACATTGTTTTCTTTTTTCTGGTATGTTCCTTTGCAAGTTTATAGCCCCCACAGCTCTCCTCTCAATAAGCTCTGTGCTTTCCATCCCTGATGAGTATCACATAGCTTTGGGGAAAGAGAAGTTGACTATACAGCTCACCTGTTGCTTTCCCTACGATTAGGGGTTGTTTTAGTCAGCTATTTTTGCTGCTGTAACTAAAGGACCCAACCAGCACAATTATAGAGGAAGAAGAGTTTATTTGAGGGCCTATGGTTTCAGAGGTCTTAGTCCATAGAGGGCTGGCTCTGTTCCTCAGGGCTCAAGGTGAAGATAAATGTCATGGCGAGAGAGTGTGACAGAGGGAAGTAGCTCACATCACAGTGATCTGGACACAGAGACACTCCACTCACCAGACACAAATAGATGCACAAGGCCACACCCCAATTCCCACCTCCTCTAAGCTGTACCCTACCACTTCAGTTACCACTCAGTTAATCCCTATCAAGGTATTAAATCACTGATTGGGTTAAGACTCTTACAACCCGATCATTTCTCCTCTGAACCTTCTTACTTGTCTCACACATGAGATTTTGGGGGACACCTCCCATCCAAACCATAACAGGGATTATAGTCCTATGCCAAGCGATGCTCATTGTCTGAGGAACATTTATGAAGTATTTTCCCTGTATTCTTGTTTCTTATGGCAAGAAGGCTAGTCTGGTATATATAATGCCATCACCAACTATATTATAAACCTTCATTTACTTTTTAAGCTAATTTTGTAACAAATAATTGGATTTAATTTCATGTTTAAAGGATTTTGCTTTTCATATCTATATATTGGTAACAGAACCTCATAATCTTCATTTTTTATAGTTTTAATTGGTTTTATTAGGGGAAATTAATCAGAGGGGTTACAAGAAACAAGCCACATATATTTATAAATGTTTTATTTTTCAATAATATATTTGATTTCTCTGACTTATGAGTTTATCCCAGCACTCTACTTACACATCTCTAGGATAGAACTTATCATGGTCTATTTAAGAAGACTTATTGTGGGTTAGCTTGACCTGATTGTAAACTATTGCCAAGGTTTCATTTTATCCTCTTTTCTGTCATCATGATTGGACCAGCAGTGACCTGAAATATTTTCTCACAGTGATGACAGAGGCCCAAGAGAGCACAAGTCAAGCTACCCAGATGCTTCTCATGGCATGTGCAATGCAATTTCACTAGTCAGAGGAAGTTGTATGGCCCAGTCCAAGGAGGCCATGTGACCAAATAGGGAAGTATATTCTGTCTTGATGGGAGAATCAGCCAACTGACATAGCACAAGGCTGAGGATTCATAAGCTGGTAACAGGGTGAGAAGGAGGGCTTGTAAACAATGAGATTTAGTCGACTACAATGTGGTACCCTCTGAGTTCAGAGAATAATTTCTTAACATTCTTAACACACAGACTTCAGGGAACATTCATTGATAGCCCCCCTCAAACAAAACAAAACAAAACTGGGTGTAAGAATAGTTGAAGAACAGAAGCCATGAAAGATCTGTCAATTAAGGAGAAAAAAAATGGAGAAAGTATAGGAGCTAGAATTCACTTAAATCCTTTTAATTTTTCTCTCAGTTGGCTGGATTACATTTTCCAGAAATGTTATAAAGAGTATGTGAAATATTTTCTGACAACATCTTTTTGTTGTCATAATACAGAAAGACAATTTAATCAGATTTACAAATTTTTAAAGCAACTAGTACAGGAATGATCTGAATCAATCAATTATTCTATCTATCTATATTATTATAAATTGTATTTTATTGTTTGAAGCTTATGATCCTTAATGAAATAATTAAATTAAGAGTCTCCTTGAAATACTGATGCTGGCAGATATCAGGAAAGATGTACTGGTTTATACACTCTCCAGGAAATTCACAGTAGGAGTTTTGTTCAATATTGATCAGAAGAAAAATCTAATATAATGGAGGAAAGATTATTTAAATTAAAAGAAATAAATGGGCTAAACATGTTTAAATTTCAGGGGTGGCACTGATCAGATAATTAGGTGACTCCAGAGTGTTCACATTTATGCAACTATAAATAAGGAACAGGCCCAGGGTACAGTGGAACTTATTCATCCATATGAGTCTGACACTGAACTCAGTGGTTTTTTGTTTTTTTTTTTTTGGTCAGTGTTATAATGAGAAAACTCACATACAAAGAAAGATACAGTGCTCAGATGCGGGTCAATATGTATTGTAAATCAGTCTTCTGGAAGAGTAAGGGAATGGTCTAGTATCACAAAGAGGTCTGATATCCTAACACTGCAGCCTGAGCTGCAGCTTCTGAACTGGTGGGACAAAGATGCTGTTTTGAACTTGTGCTGACCCTTCCATGGGGCATCATTGGATTTACACATAACCTAGTGATCAAAGGGCCACAATCTTACCCAGCAGTCTCCTAGTTATTTGCTGTATTATTAGAGCCCACATTCATTTCAGTTGATTCAAGTGCCTATCTCCAAAGTCATCCTTAAACATTCGACCCTATGTCCTACACAAGGCATGGATTGTTTTGTTTTTTTAAATATTTTTTAGTTGTAGGTGGACACAATACCTTTATTTTATTTATGTGGCACTGAAGATTGAACCCAGGGCCTTACGCATGGAGACGAGCAGTCTACCACTGAGCTATAGCCCCAGCCCCATGGAATTGGGTTGTTAATATAGGGAATCAGGTGAATTTCTTGGGCTCTTCAGACATGTGTCATCTCCAGATAACATGATCATCATGTCTAAGTAAATTGTAAGCATGTGCATTTATACTGTCATTCCTCATCCACCTCTGGAGGATGGTTTTAAGTATGAAAACCAAGCACTAGAAAGTAACATAGCTCAATTCCCAGGTTGGAGTGCCTTTTGTCACTTGGGCTGGGTTACTAGGCATTTAGACAGAGACCCAAATCACTCTGCTACTCATTACGCAGGAGAGTTGAGACTACAAAAAGGAGTGGAACCAGGAGAAGTGAGTGTCTACAAGAATGATCTTTCTCTTTCTTCATCTTTAAATTTTGTTTTTCTTTTCTGGTAGAACAAATCAGCAGGAAAATAACATGTGGGAGTTAAAGAAATGATGGATTTTTCTGCCAATATCCTTTGTATTTCGATGATATATATTGTTATTTTTTCTGGTCTGTGTCTATTCACAAATCTGATTGGAGATGAAGTTTCCTAGTCTCCAATACTAACTCCTCTTGGGAAATATTTCTAAGATCATTGTAACAAGGTTGCTTTCCAGTGCTAGAAATTAGAGGGAGGGAGCCAAAAAGTCAGGAATATAAGTTACCGAGAAAGCTATAGCTTTAATTATTTTTTGTTAATTTTTCTTCTGAGAGATAAATTGCAACTGACAGAAAAATATCAGAGCAGGAAAAAACACTAGTGCTCATTTAAAATAAAGATTTCTCCCCAAACTACCAGTCTGTGATGGAAATCAAATGGGCATCATAATTTCTTCAACAGAAACATCTGTTAAGTATTTACTTGACTGTGGGAGAACAGAGAAAATGATCATATTTTATGTTTAATGCAAACTGGAGAAAGTAAATACTGTAGATCTGTTGCTGGGGAATCTATTGGTGAGATTAACAAGATGGCAAATTATGTTTTCTCCATTTGCACAGAACTTAAATTGAGAAGTTATAAATAACGTTCTAGTAGCTACATAAATCCTTAACTGTTTGTTTGGGAGTGCAATGGCCTCATGTGCAGGAGCCTGCTCTATACACTCTCCTGAAGGCAGCAGCAATATCAATCTGAGTATTGGCAGTCAGGTTGAGTAGCATGGGATCGATTTTTATCATTTAGATCATAAAGTGACTTTAATGTCTAGGGGAATAGTCAGACATTTAGCTTTGGGATCCAGTTGAGAGACCGCACCACCCAAAGTGATGAATTTCCGAGATGGCTCTTCATTCTTACCAAGGACAAGAAAATCATTGCAGAGGAAATAAGACTCAACATTTGCCAGATGTTCAAATCAATATTTTTTTCTCTCACTCTCAATGTACTTCCTCACCAGTACCAGGAAAAAAGAAAATCAACTTCCCACAAATATGGAAAAGTTATAAACAATACACAAAACCCAAGTTGTAATATTGCTGTAGAATTCAACTGCTGAGTCTTACCTTTTAGAATTTTTTTTCTTCATCAGCCTAAGATTCCTGTAGTGAAAGGCCATGGAATTTTCCAAAGTGTTTTTTTTAAATTTCTTTTTATTCATCTTGTAAGTACGCATTCAAATCTTACCTGTGGTTACTTTTGCTAGCTAGTCTCCACTGGATCTGATGTCACAGATTCAGAAGAGAGCAAGGTCTTCCTTCAATTTACATGACTGTGTCACCAGCAGGGGACCTCAGGCCAGTGTATTCCCCACACTGACTAGAGGAGTTTATTTTGTGGTACTGGGGATTTAACCCAGAGCACTGTACCACTGAGTGACATCTCTAGCCCTTTATATTTGTTTTGAGAGAGGGTATTGCTAAGTTGCTTAGGACTTCAATAAGTTGCTAAGGCTGGCCTCAAACCTGTGATCCACCTGCATCAGTCTCCTGAGTGACTGGGATTATAGACATGTGCCACCACACCTAGCAACTCAAGGAGTTTTAACACCAGCACTGCTTTCTGCACATGTTAGGTCCTATTTGCACTGTGCAAAGTGTCACCTAATCCTTATGATTTAATGCTGTGGGTCTGAGGTCATGGATTTTGTAATTAAGAAATCCTAGGTTCAGAGAAGTGCACTGACTCGCCCATTGTAGTGACTTGCAGGTACATACGTGTAGGGATGGACCTGAAATTAGATTTAGGCAGTCAAGTCCAAGTGCTTGCCCTTAGGTTTTTCTTCTATCTCACATTAACTGAGCCCAATTTTCCCTGTCTATATCTCACAGTATTGCCATAGGGAATGAGGCATGTAGGGACTGTTATGATCTTTTTGTTTGTGTTCCCTACTCTTCCATCCAGATGATATACTTCTATTTTAATATAAATACCTGCAGTGATTCTGGCTATGTCTTTTCCCTTCCCTCCTCCTCTCCCCACCCCCCTCAAACCTATGCATGGGCTACATCTTTCTGCTCCTGAAAGATGTGATGCAACCCTCTTCTGCTGCACCAATGCTAGTTCCCAGGACCCTTTGCCCTTTCTTCCCCACCATGGTTCTCATAAGACAAGTCCCAGGACCATTCTGCACCGTCCACACACTCCTTACATGTTGGCATTCAATGATCAATTCTTTCCTTTTATGGGAAACACTCTGCAGAGCGTGACTGATGATCAAATTTAATGGTCTATTCTCAGCCCTTATTCTTCCTGAACTTTCTTCCATATAATTTAAATCCCTTCATTCTTTTGGAAATTTTTTTTTTTAAATTTTAAGTTCTGAAATGTTCTATTATTATGGTTTCTGCCATCTAAAGTAGGGGTTGGGAAACTATGACCTATAGGCTGAATTCATCCCTTTGTCTGTTGCTGTATGTAAACTTTTATTGGAACATGGCCACATTTATGCAACGTCTAAGGTGCTTTCACACTACAACAATAGACAGTAGTTGTGAGAGAATGGTTATAGTATAGCGAAGCCAAAAGTATTTACCTCTGGCCATTTGCAGATTAAGGTTCCCAACCACTGCTCACGAGGATTTGACATTTTTTTTCTCTTCACGTTTTCTTGTTCCTAAATGCACACAGACAGGAAAAGACCATTTCTGGATCTTTTCTTTTTCTGAACCATGATCAGCAGAAATCTGTTTTCCTAATTCCACCCTCTATCTCCCTGCAGTCAACATCCTAATCTTCCTCTAGTCCCAGGGGCTCCAGACCTGTGTCACATTTTCATCTGCCCGAAGGATATCACCTGGTGGTGTTCTCCTAACACCTGACACCGAATGCACATAACCCTTTCCATGAAGAAGACACCCCCCCACCCGATTTCTTAAGTCCACTAGTGTCTGTTAAGGATGCCATTGGCCATGCATTTGTACCATACTTTATAGTTCACAAAGCACATTCACATCTGGTATCTCTTTACACACCATTATTTAGTCTTCTATCCTCTGCTCTTGCATTTCCTCTAGGTTCTCACATTCCTTATATTGCTAAGTTCTGTGAATTTGACATTGTGTTATTCTTATACTCCTCTCCCTTTCCTCTTGAGTCCCACTCTCTGGGGTCAAACCTTCCAAAGTCTCATCTGAAATGGCAGCTTTTGTCTCTCCACAGTGCTTCATGCAGCACCTCAGGACTAATCATTTCAGAAAGGGCAGTCAGGATCAGATCTCTCCCCAGGTCAGCAAGCTTCAGTTTCTATCTTCTCAAATTGTATGCTGTACTGGTCAGCCTGCAGTCCATCTGAACTCACCTGACCCTACCAGCCTAATTTTTATTTCTCTGGATGAACTTTGTCTTTCTGCCCAACTGGACTATCTGGTTTTTCCAAAACATACCTCTTCTGCAACTCTGTGTGTGTGCCTGTTCTGCAACTCTGACCACCCACTTCTCTCTGTCTGGAATGGCACTCCCTGACCTGTTCAGATCCAATTTACTTAAGGCTGTTCTGGGATATAGTCTACTCCATGAACATTTTACTGACCTCCCCAAACAAATGAGATCTTTTCCTGGTTTGAATCCCAACAGCCCTGGAATTACTATTCCATAGACCACTGCAGTTTTTTTCGCATTTAAGTATTTGTGTATTTATTTCTCCTTTTAGGCTCAAGGACCTGCATTTGGGGATCAGATCTCACTTATCAAGAAACTCCATTTTAACTTAGAAAGATAATATGGATTATTCCCAAGGAAGCCACCTTAAATATTTTGGAACAAGGTTCAAAAATAAAAATGAATAAAATATAGATCCAAATACATTTTCAGAAACAAAGTACTTTCTACAAAAATCTATGCTGAACAATGCCAGTCATCTCAGAGCTAACTTCCCAATTTTATTCACTGCTCTGTGAATACAATCTGTAAGACTGCATAATAAAACCATACTCTCTCAGAATGACCTCATGTATTTAGCAATGTTTAGGCAGCCCTGATCTGCCAGAATTATGGTCAAATGACCAGAGCTTGAGATGTAGAAGTCCCAGAGGTGGACTTGAGGAAGGGACATCCCCTCCACACATAGGGGTCTTCACCCTAGGTCCCCTTTGTCTGCATGACTTCAGTCTCAGTGCTCTCAAAATTAGTTTTTTATCTTTCTTTCACTTCACTCCTACCTGTACATTTATCTGTGCTTTTGAAAGCTGAAAATAGAAATATTACTTTACAAATGATTTTTCCAGGATGATATGCTTCACTTAATTGGATAAACATAAATTACATGCCTTTATATTTCCAATTAATTACAACAGCCTTCATTTACTCATTTTTTTAAAGGGGATATTTATTTAAAGTGAAGACAGGGGTAAGAAGCAATGCAGGAGGGATAGATCCTGGCAAAAGAGAGGCCAGGAGTTTCAGCACCAAGTCTACCACCTTTTACCCCTGGTCATAGGTGGCATATTCATCACACGGTTATATCACCCATTTTCTTTCTAGTCAGTCACACCTTATCTTTTTCCTCAAATGTGTTCTCAGTAGGAGAGCTTATCACCTTTTGGCCTGAAGCCCAAACACTAGTAAATTTTCTTTCCCTCTTTTTCAAAATGTTTCTTTTTTAAATTTATTTTTTTTTTCTAGTTGAGAAACAACATCATATATAACATCGGGGTACAATGTGACGTTTTAATGCATGGATACATTTTATAATAATCAAATCCAAACTCATTCACACATCTACCACCTTATATGTATATCATTTCTTTCATCAGTTTTGAAATGTACTAGGTACTTCTATCAACACAGTCACTGTGTATGTAGTAGAACACCAGAACCTACTCCTCCTGTCCAAATTAATGTTTGTACCCTTTGACCAACAGTTTCCTGGTCCACCCACACCCCCACCTCATCCTCGGGTAATCGCCATTCTACTGTCTACTTCCATGAGTCTGGCTTTTTTAGACTCCTCTTATAAGTGAACTCAGACAGCATTTGTTTTTCTGTACTGGCTTATTTCACTTAGCACAAAGTCCTCATCCATGTTTTTACAGATGATAGAATTTCTTTCTTTTTGCAAGGCTGAGTAGAATTCCACTGTGTATAGACCAACTTTAAAATATCCATTTGTTCATTGACAGGGCCCTTTGGTTGTTTCCATATCTTGGCTGCTGTGACTAGTGCTGTGATAGACATGAGTTCACATACTCTTAGTGGATGGAAGGAAGTTACTCTGGAGGATTGAGTTAGCAAAAATAACTAGGGTGGAAGTAGAATAAATAGAGACATCTTCATCAGTATGTTTACACCTTCCGCTGCTTCTGCTTCTGCATATTACTGAAGAAACCTGATCTTGTACAGCACACTCTGCAACCACACCCTGTAGATTTCCTGCAAATGCCACGGTTGCACTCCAGGGTTACAGCTGCCTTAGTAATACTCATACATTGATATACCTTTGGATTATTCCTCCCTAGCACATTCAGGTCACACACCTGACACTCAGAGTGTCTGGAACCTGCATCTGGAGAAAGAAAGAGAAGCTAGGTGGAAATTAGGGTAGATACCAGCTGTGAGGGCTTTGTGTACAGTTTTCTTTTGAATGTCATGCTAACCTGTAGCCACATGGGTCTATGGGAACCCACCTCCACTTAGAAAAGCCCCCTCAGGAGTTCCCTCTTTCATTAATCCTTTCTCATTTATCTCACCATCAGTGCTCTCATCTCACATTTAGGCATGAAAGATGGAATTGTTACTTTAAAAACAAAACAAAACTGGTACTACTGAAGAGTCCACAAATAAGATTTCCAAAGTTCCAGGTACTGGTCCAGCTTCTTCATATGTGTGATCTAATGAGTTAGTCCTAATCTCCATTTTATGGATGAAGAAATGGAGACTTAGAGAATTTTGCCTACTTTTCCAAATTTATGTAACTATTGTCTGTCCACAGACCTGGGTGGAAATATGGTGAAGATTTATTTTAATCTTCAACTTATTCTAGTATTTTAGAGAGAGAACTTACGTTCAGAAATGAGAAGGTTTTGGGACTGTGCTCTGGTCTTCATGCTGGGATGGCACCTTCATCAATACGAACATTCAGAGCCAGCCTTTAAGCAAGTCTCATTAGGAACCTAATTAAGCATTTGAGCATCCCCTGAGCTTGATGGTTGCTATCCCTTGTTCAATAGTGTAATTGATAATGGCTGAACTTGGCTGAGTCAGCCGTCCTATTTCTCCCACAGAATTACTACAGAATGTTTAGTTTTAGGTTTAACTTGGACAAAACAGTGTCTCTTTCTCCACAACCAAGCCACACACAGGATGTGAACAGCGTGGAAGGGTGCCCTTTCAGAAGGGCTTTATAGGGCGGGTCTACACTCATGACAGGGTGGGGGAGCATAGTCTATAGTGGCTGCAGGGACATCAAACCAGTGTTTGGATGTGATAAAAAGAATGGCTTTCAAATCCAAGGACACAGTAAATTTTGTAATGACTGTGTAGGATGGTAATTAAAGGAGGTGGTACTGCTGTGGTCATCAAGTTAGGAAGTACAGAGATAATAAGGGTATAAAGCAAAACAAAATGAAACAAAACAAAAACCCAATCAATAAATGGGCAAAGGAACTGGATATTTCTCAACTTCTCAAAAGAAATACATGAAAGAAATGTTCAACATCACTAGCCATTAGAGAAATGCAAATCAAAACTATACTGAGATTCCATCTCACTCCAGTCAGAATGGCAATTATCAAGAATACAAGCAACAATAAACGTTGGTGAGGATGTGGGGACAACAGTACATGTATACATTGCTGGTGGGACTACAAATTGGTACAAGCACTCTGAAACACATTATGGAGATTCCTCAAAAAAAATCGGAATTGAACCACCATTTGACCCAGTTATCCCACTCCTCAGTATATATTCAAAGGATTTAAAATCAGCATGCTACAGTGCTATAGTGATATTAATGTTTTTAGCAGCACATTCGTAATAACTAAGCTATGGAGCAAAACTAGGTGCCCTTCAACAGAGAATGGATAAAGATAATGTAGTATATATACACAATGGAGTATTAAAAGGAATGACTTTATGGCACTTGGTAGTGAATGTATGAAACTGGAGACTATCCTGCTAAGTGAAATAAGCCAGTTTCAAAAAAACCAGAGGTCGAATGTTTTCACTGATATGTGGAAGCTAACCCACAACAGGGGCAGCTGCGTGTGGAGGAGAATAGAAGTTTGGTAGATTAGACAAAGGGGAATGAAGGGAAGGGAGGGGGGGATAGGAAATGGAAAGACAGCAAAATGAACTTAACATAATTTTCTTTGGTACATATATTATTATACCACAGTGAATCTCAACATCATGTACATCCACAAGACTGGGGTCCTAATTTGAATAAGATATAATCCATGCTTATATAATATCAAAATGGATTCTACTGTCATGTATAATTGAAAGTACCAATAAAAAAAAAGTCACCATGAAATGGAAAAAATAAAATAAACAATTTAAAAAATTTTTAAAAGGCATAAAGGTAGAAAAGAAAATATCAAAAGAAGTAAAGTGTGACTCAGGGTTTAGCATTTTTTTCAAATGCAAAGAGCAGGCTTAATTTGGAATATTTTTAACTCCTGGAAGGGGGGGCAGAAATGTAAGTAGAGTAAGGTAGTTAGTAAAAAGGTTGAGAAGAAAGAATTTAAAGTCTATCCCTATAATAACTGGATGTATTTTATAAATAACCTTAGATCTCTGTGGTGGGGCTGTTTCCAGTGTGCAAGATTCCTTCACACAACTTGACTATTTGATTTTCTCAGCTAATTTTTCAGATAAGGATAGAAGAAAATCTTAGTTCCATTTTAAATGTAAAATGTAAATGTGAAATGGAAAGATGGGCTGAGGGAGGGTGGAATGATTTGCTCTAAGTCATATAGCTATTTTTACAATACTTAAGGCACTGTGGTTCACTAGATAATCTTTTTTCAAACATTAGAGGAATTTTATTATCTATTTCTATTAATGGAGCCAATCTCCCTTCCCAAATGGAAATTCATACTGATGATTGAGAGGCTAAACAGAATTAGGACAAGTTTTAAAGTCTGTGATCAAACGTAAAAATAAAGATTAGCTGGACTAAGGTTGAAGTACTCGAAACCCCATAACCCAAAATAACACATTCATTGTAGTTTCTTTCATGCTACAGGGAAATAATATATGGAAGTGCCTGCTTAGTCACATTTATTTAGTATAAAAAACCTTATTTTGTTTCCAAACAGTGTCTTTTAGACTTGTAAAAGTTTTACAGTAAGTAGATTGTAATGACATTACAATTGCTTAGAGTTTTTATGTGTACATACAATCTAAAGCTTATCAAATAGGTTTTTCTTTTGTTCTGACCTGTACATTTTATTGTCTTATGTTTCTGTAGGTATATCTGCCAAAGGGGAGTAGCAGCTTCATTTAAAAACTGGCTAGAGATTGAGACAGTAAAACTAGAATGAGTCAATACTGACCAGGGATTTCAGGACTCCATGTAGGGAATTCAGGAGTACAGGGAGCTGGGGAGATTAAGAAGCTCACAGTCACAACTGCATGCTCTGCCTCTTCCCAACCTTTGGTAATAGTGTATTCTATAGGCTCCTCTAGGGAGCAATTCCCAGATGACATTAATTACCCTGTTATGTGTGAGACAATGCAAGAAGGTTCAGAGGAGAAATCACTGGGTTGAGAGTGTCTTAACTCAATCAGTGAATTAATCCCCCTGATGGGATTAAGGGAGTGGTAACTGACTCCAACGGTGTGGCTGGAGGAGGTAGGAATTGGGGGTGTGACTTTAGGGTATATATTTGGATGGGGCAAGTGGAGTCTCTCTGCTGCCTACTCATTGTGTGAGCTTTGTCCATTGCCACACTCTTCTGCCATGATGTTCTGCTTCACCTTGAGCCCCAAGAAATGGAGACAGCCACTTATGGACTGAGACCTCTAAAACCCTGAGCCCCTAAATAAACCTTTCCTCCTCTGTAATTGTTCTGGTTGGGTCTTTCAGTTGCAGCAGTGAAAAAGCTGACTAAAACATACCTTAAAATAAAGTGCTGGAGTGTGACAGATCTTCTGCTGTCACGATTATCCCAAAATTTCCAAAAGTGAGGGGAATTGAGTGCTGAAATGTAATGCAGAAGGAACCAGAGTCAAGGATTCAGTGGCATGATTTAGAGTAAGGGCTGATCCGTGTAATTGGGCTGCAATCTGCATAAGAAACTCTTAGTGCATCTTGCCATGCCTTTTGGTAAGTGACATCTTTTTCTCCCTTGTTATTGTTGAACTTGAGGCAAGTAAAATAAATGTCAGTCAGAATGGTGTTACATTTCTGGTAGTACTGATGAGCTTCATCCTACCTGCACATATTTAAAAGGAACTCATGCAAACCTTTTCCAAAGTAGAAGTGACTCAATTTGACACAACCCCCAGAAACCTCTGTTCCACCAAGAAACTTTCCTTTTCCCCTGCAGAGAGCATTCCCATTTTGGCCTCATATTTCTGTCTTCACATTGAATTCTGATGCTGATTCCACTGGGAAGGTTCTGAGTCCAATTCTATGTTCTATTTTGTAGCCTGAATATGTTTGGCACTCACTGGTGTTGTTATTGCTAATGATAAGCATGATGGGGATCTGTTTGGACAGGGATTCTCAGCTGTTGTCTGCTCAGAAATATCCAATTAATGAGCTAAGGAACTGTAGTGCAAGAGATGTGGGTGTGGGGCTGACACAGTCACCACTTGCAGAGAGGAATATGTGAGTGTGACTGAAGAAGCCTACTAGAGGTGTTCTTTCTGGAGGCTGGCAGCTAGCACAGCCTGGGACTTTGCCAAGTTAGGGTTAGAAATCTCTTAGTTGGACATGCAATAGCTTTTTTATTTCAAATTGGAAAATTTTCCATCTGCAAGTTCAAAGGTGGCCTATCTTATTCAGTTCTTCCTATTTACATAGATGACAGTATTTTCAAAGGATAAATGTGGGACCTAGGAATTTTATCACGATAGCAAGGTTGGGGTCTGTGGCAATAATACATGATTTTTTTCAGTTTGGCACAAAACATCTCTATTCCTAGGAGAGAGGAATTAAAATAATGGGATGTAATGAAATCAGAACACCTGTGGTTGGGCTTATCCTGTCCTAGTTGGAGGTCTCATGGCAGTCTTCAAACAAACCATTACAAGGGTTCGCTGGAGTAGAGCTGTCCATGGTCCTGAGCTGAAAATTATGCTGAAGTGTATAATAAACCTACATACGCGGACACAAAATAATGGGGTCTGTTAAAGGAAACATAGACCCACTGGAAGAACTCCCTGGGGTCAAAGTAAGTGAAATGCCATTGGATTATAATTCAAAGTATAAAATAATCCATGAGTCTGTACTGATATTAACAAATGATTTTAAAAATATATAAATGAGGGAAAAATAGGCAAAACACCCCTACGGAAGAATTACAAAAAAAAAAAAAAATGTATATATTCTGCCCACAGGAGGTGGAGTATAACTCCACATTTGTTAAGTATGGACTGCACATAGTTAATTCCTTCCCAAGATTATAGTTCTGGAATGGGAAAAATAATACTTTTACAGTGGAGAAACTCGATAAATACTACCTTCGCCATATAATCAAGGCTAACATCAACACTGATATGTCTTTCTGGTATTACATGTCCTTGATTTTATATAATGACAATGGTAGTATCCCACTGGAGTCTTCCCAAAACCCACAAAACCAGTCTAATCATGAGAAAATATCAGATAAATCTGAAATGAGGGGGGAATTCTTCAAACCACTGAATAGTATGCACAAAATCTGTATGAGAAGCTGTCACAGCCAAGAGAAACCTAAAGAGGCATGACAATGTAATGTGGTGTTCTGGATGGGATCTTGGGATAGAAAAAAGAAATTAGGTAAAACCTAAGCATATCTGAATTAGGTATGAACTAACTAGGAATATACCAATATTGTGTCATTGATCTGATGAATGGACTATGCTTATGTTAGATGTTAATAATGGGAAATTGGATTAGGGTATTGGGAACCCTACATATTATGTTCAGTTTTTTAATTCTAAAGTGAAAAGTTTATTTAAAAAATCAAAACTGAGAAAGTCAAAATGGGGTGATGTCCTTTTCCAAATGTCCTATTGTAGAAAGAACACTTAATATTACATTTACTCTTAAATTTTTAAGTGTACAATACATTATTGTTGACTATAGGTACAATGTTTTACAGCAGATTTTTATATCCTTCACCTTTCTTGACCAGAATTTTATGCCTGTTTATTATTCTGTACCCACCCCCCCCCCCACAGCACTGGATGACCAACATGCCATTCTGATCCTATGAATTTGGCCTTCTTATATCATATAAGTGGAATCATGCAGTATTAGTCTTTTTGTGACTGGCATATTTCATTCAACATAATTTCCCTGAGATTCATCAATGTTGTCACATATTGCAGGATTTTCTTTTTAAAGGCTGAGTAGTACTCCATATTATATTAATTATACTGTCTTCATTCATTATCAATGGCACTGCAATGAACATAGGAATATTAATATTATTTGAGGTCTTTATTTCTATTATTTTGCATAAACCAGGATGGGATTACTGAATCTCATGATAGTTCTACTTTTAATTTTTTGAGAACCTGTCACACTGTTTCCAACAGTGGTTCTCTATTAAGCATTCCCAGCCATAGTGCACAAGGGTTCCCTGTTCTTCATGTCCTCACCAACATAGTGTGTGTGTGTGTGTGTGTGTGTGTGTGTGTATGTGCGTGTGTGTATTTCTGTTCCATTGTAACAGATATGGGGCAAGGCACCCTGAAAAGAAAGTAGTATCTAATAGTTCTATGGAGAAACAGGACAATAACTAGTTGTTCATGACATGAAATCAGTACTGAGGCTTTAAATTAACTGTGTTATATGTTGGAATCTTTATTAGTCTCTTTTTGGTGGCAAGTAGTTGGCTCATTGCCCTATGAAGGTTGTTGAATTCAATTACAGTTACCTCTGGTAGAATCAACAGATGTCATAATTGACTATTTTTCTGGGAGAAAAGGACAATAGCAAAGTCCCAGGGTTTTTGTTTTGTTTTGGTAACTTGTCCATATAAGTGCAATGGGATTATTCCATTTGTTACAGCTTTATTTGGCTATAATTCCCTATGGTTTCTTTTGATACAACTAGAATTACTCAGACATCTTTTTAATTTGGGTCTGATGATGAAAGAGATACACAATGGTTGATAAGTTGGCAGTGATTAATAATGGGAAATTTTGAGAAAAGCATCAGGATGAACATATTCTGACCTACCCTTTATAATAAGTAGGAAAGAGAAAAAGGGCCACCTGGTTGTGTAATAACCAGAGATCTATAAAATTAGAAGAACTTTTATTAGCAAGCAGATGAAAAAGGAGGAATTATCAGGAGTCTTAGTCTGATACCTTGGGCAGAAGCTGTGCACTAATGGAGATCATCTTGTTGCAAAGGTCTTCTATTTACTTCCAAAGGTCAGGTGCTTCTAGAGGGTCTCTGAGTATCCTGAATTCAAGGTCTTCTGTTGAGTAGTAGATCAGTTGTGTGGAATTCTGAGTTGTTCTTTAGTTGTGAAACAGGAATGCAAGGAATGCCTCTCTGGAGCTTCACTATTGTATTGTTGTTAAGAGTACTAACAGTATTTCCAACACGTTTTCAGAGCAATTTTTCTCTGACATCTCTTAAAATAGATGGAATCACCTCTTTGAAAATCATTTAGAGGCTGTTCAGGAAGATGTGGAATGTTAATCTGTTGGCAATAGGTTAGTGCAAATGTTCTTTGTAGCTTTTTTGCCATGTCTGTGTGAAGAAAAGGAGTTCAGTAACAGGTGAATACTTAAATATGTAATGTATTCTAAGACATAAAATTTCAAGTACTGTTTTGATATCTTTGAGCCCCACAGAGCCCAATGGCCTATGCATGGTTCACCAGCTCTTGTCAGATATGCCTTTCATGTGGTGGGAAAGGCTCCCCGCTCCATAGATACCCTATCAGCGGAACAGACTACAGTCCACCTAGTCCTCAACCGAATGAATTTTACTTCCTTGTCAGCCTGTGAGATTATTCACATGAGCCTGTCAAGCAAGAATTAAAGACAGACAGTCGGTGTAGATAGGTAATCCAGTGGGATCTAGACAATGGAGGCTGGTTTGGGTCCAGGAAGTTGAGACCATCCCCTGGGAGACTGGAATGTTAGTGCCTCCAGATCCCTTTGATAACCAAATTACCTGCCTATACTGCCCCTCCCAGAAGGTCGTTACTGAAGCACCCCCTGAACAGACAGGGAGCTGCTAATTAATGCCCCTGGACTGCTGCTCCCTTCCTTCTTGATCACTCCATGTTGGCCCTTTAAGCCCACCTGCTTCTCAACTTTTGGCCATCTCCTGGGCCTAGCCATGTATATAAGCAGGAAGGAGAGAGATAAGGGGGAAGAGGACAAAGAAAACCTAAAATAAAATGTATAAAAGAGGCAGGATGTTCCCACTTCTTGGGCTACCAGGACACCAGCTATGGCTCCCTTCTCCCTCCCCAGGAGAAGTCTGTGTTACTATTTTTAAATAAAACTTACTTTCTACACTTGCCTTGGTAGGCTTCTCTAATGTTCAGACTTCAACATCTGAAGAAGAACTCATCACTGGTAATCAGCAGTATCACTGTCACAACTTCCTGAAGGCACCAAGGGTCACCTAACCCTCTCGTCACTATAAAACTCTTACATAATCTGTTGAAAATCTTGTCTTCCCAGGGCCCAGTGTTATGTGTGTTAAGGGGAAGACTCTCTTTAACCAGTGGGGTGAACAGGAGGTGATGAGAACACGTGGTTCCTCCAGTTACCAATTCAGAGCTGGATAGCTGTGTGTCCCTGAGAGCTATTAGGGGTACAGGAGGACCTTTGGCAACACTTCTAGGAGTTTGGCAGAAGTTAATTTAAGGATACCATTATTTCTTTCAACCTTTCTAGAAGGCTGTGGTTGATAAGGTAGGTACAGTGAATGAGAAGTAAAACATTAGAGTCCTTTTATGAGAATTCTGGTCAAGGATGAGCATGGGTCACTTGATATAAAAGCTGGTAAGCTCTAGGTTGGAAACAAAATCAGTCAGATTTGTAGTGACTGTAGGAGTTGTAACTCTTGGGCAAGAAATAGACATAGAATAACTAAAACATATTCTGGAGGATGGGAGCTATATAAAATCTGATGTCCAAAGGGCAATTTTTGTGCCTGTTCCAACAGTTTTAAAATTGTCAAGTTCTAAAGTTTCTTCTGCAGTGCTGATTTAAGATAATAACCCATTTGTTTGGCCTGTGATGAGTTGTTTCCCAAAGAAAATTATCTAGCAGCCATTGAAATCAGTGGCTGTCCCAGAGGCCATCTTGGGAGATTCAGAGATTCTCCAAGTGAAGAGAATAGCCATTTTTTTTTTTTTTTCCTATTCTTCCTTTTCAAAATCAGAGCCAAGTGTTTATATACTACAAAAGTCCTTTTTGAATCCCTCCAGAGATTAAGGCTTTGAGGATTTGGTTAGAATTACAACCTTGTTTGAGTTGCCTTTTTAGCACAATGATCTGCTAGAGCATTTCTGTGAAGCTCTATATAATTGCTTTTTTGCATGGGCTGCAACTTTTATAATAGTCAACTTTCTAGGAAGTAAGAGTGCAACTAAAACCTGGTTAACTTGTTCAATTTGGATGCTGGGAGGCTCAAATGCCTTTTAATTTCCAAAGTCTCCCACAATCCTTGTGCTACTCTGAAAACCTACCTCTTTCTTATCTGTGCATGTTTGCTACTGTGTGTAGCTAGTTGACAAGCTCTAGGAAGTGAACAGAGTCTGTCATCTATGTTGACTTTACCTCAGGTATAGTTCTGCATTTTAAAGGACAACTTAGCTCAGAGAAAGTATTTCCTTCTTGAAAACCTCCAATTTTGAGTTTTGGAGCATGCTCCCACAAGAAATTATTAGGTCAGTATGTTAAAATGCAAATCTAATAACCCTAAGTCACAGAAGTTTCTTTATGTCAGTGAGTGTAGGGAGAGGAGAATGGCAGTATTCAGTGGTAAAGAGTATGTGCAAAAGTGACAGAATCTCACAGAAGTTAATTGGCTGGATGAAAGTATTGTGCCATGTCTGCACTGCAGGAAGAACTGCTGAAGCTAGTGGAAAATGCAGAGCTAGTTCAACAGAAGCATCTGCAAGTTATAGCAGCAGCTACAAGGGGGTAAAGACTGTGCACCTGGATTAAGTCTGAGAGTGCAATAAGTGCTGAGTTTTTTGATGGTTCTCATGAGCTAAATCCCCAAGAGCTTGTCCAGATGGCTCAAGCACACACGTACAAAAGGACTTTTAGTAGTTAGGCATGCCTAGGGAAGAGTCATGTTTAAAAGCCTTTGGCAGGTGATGGAAGTCCCTTCATGCTTGGCTCCCATAGTACAGGGTTTCTTACTGAGGACTGACTTAGTGAATTCATAAAGAGGGGACAGAATCTCGGAAAAATTTGGCCTCACCATCTGCAAAATGCTATTTTACCTAAAAATCCTTTCAAGTATAATTTTGTGAGAGGCCTTGGAAGAGTTTGGGTAGTCTTTAGTGTATGAGGAGAACATGGCTTTCCCATCTCAGATAAATCATTCCCAAGTAGTGTGTTGAGTTTTGATGAAATTGTAATTTATCTTTTGAAGCTATATTCTTTTTCTGCTAAGGCTGAGAACAAGAAACTGGCATCATTTTTTTTTTTTTTTTTTTACAAGCTCCTCTTTTCTCTGAACAAAGTGGGAAACCCACAACATATTGTATCAGAACCGAATCACAAGGGAAATCTACATCTTCTAAATCTCGATTGAGGACCTGGGAAAAAAGGGAGATAGACTTAATGGGACATGACCATCCAGGTATATTGTTATCCTCTCTAGATTATTAAAAAGAAGATATATGGCACACTGAGCAAAGATCAGCCAACTGCTGTGGAGCAAGTGGCTTCAGGTGGAATTGATAGGTGGGCATACGTGTTAGGTACTACCGTGGATGGAGGGGTGGTTTTTCTATGGTACTGAGATCTTGGCAGTCTCATGTTGGTTTCTTTACTGGCAGGAAGGGAGTTCTACAAGGCCTATGCAGTGTGTGAGAAGGCCTTCAGTCTAGGGGTGAGTCCTCCTTCGCTTCCGGCTTCAAAATGAATTGGGGAAAATTTTATGTAACAATTTTGTTGGATCTGTTTACATTTTAACAGGTTCTGCTTTAGTTAGCTTTCCTGGGTGTTATGGTTTGGATCTGGAGTGTCATCCAAAGACCATGTGTTGAAGGCTTTGCCCTCAATGCAACAATGCTCAGAGGTGGGGTTTTGGGAAGGGATTATCATGAAAGCTCTGATCTCAGCAGTGGATTAATCCACTGAAGGATTCCTATTTGATGACATTGTTGGGAGGTAGTGGAAACTGTAGGGGGTGAGACCTCTTTGGAGGAAGTAGATCCCAAGGGTACACCCTGGAAGGGCATATCTTGTCCTTGGCCCTGTCCATCCTCCCATTCCTTCTTCTTCTCTGCTTTCTGGCTGCCACATATTTCCACCCTTCCACTGCCTCACCACAAGCCCAGAATGAGTGGAACCTGCTGACCATAACTGAAACCTCTGAAACGGAGCCAAAATAAATCGTGTTTCCTTTAATGTGCTTTTTCAAGTTTTATATCACAGTGATGAAAAGCTGACTAACACACTGTGTCAGTGGAATTTTTAGGTCATAAAGTGAGATATGGTGCCAAAACTTTTATTCTAGGTATGCATTAGATAATGGAGAAGGCAAAAGTGTTCTTAGACACAATTTGATTAAGAATAGAGGAGTCCCCTGGAGCCTCCACAAATAATCCACCGGTGTGCATTTAATATTACAAATGCATTTGCTAAATAAGTATTTCCCAATTATAATTGCAGGTGTAGTATCACAAGGTAGGTAGGGATTTATTTTCACTCAAGGATTCAGAGGTTAGAGTTAAGGGCTGGGACGTATGGATAATTGGTGGGTTATTTCAAACACCTACCACTTGTTTGGCATGTTTGCTCTTGGGAAGAGATTGAACAAAGTTGTTAGGATTCAAGCAGAAAGAAAAGCACTGGTATTTATCAGAAATAAATACGGTTGAACATCTGTATTTATGGTTAACTCATTTTGAGTGTTTAGGTGGGAGGCAGGATATCGGCCATGATTTTCCTTCCTTGAAGTACCTTCATTGATCAACACTGAGGGTTTTTGTTTTGTTTTGTCTTATTGTTTTGTCAGATGGAACAATCTCTTTTCCAGTGTCCCTTCTGTATACAATATATACAAGTATCACTGTCAATGTGTGTTTGGCTGAGAATGGAGCCACCTAGATGTTTGATCTGCAGGGCTGGAAGGTTATTTTGGGGTTTGGCCTTGTTTTTTGTTCTGAAGCCCTTTCAAACTGCACTGCCAGGTGTTGCATGGGTGATATCATGCTGAACAAATACAAATGAGCAAATATAAAGCATAAAAGATGCTATCTCTATTTTCTGGGAAACTTGTAACTAACAGACACATTCTAAAGCTTAATTTGGGTTCAAATTTCTTCAGAAATTAGCTTTCTAAATAATCAAGGAAATGAAGAATGAATAAATTTGGACTTTGTATTACACTCAGCTTAAAAGTAGGCCCTATGGTCAGGATACAAGCCATACATTTAATAAAAATGAACATGTGCTTCATATCAAACATCTTATTAGAAACATAAAATGTACACCTCAATGCATAAGGTTTATTTATATTTTAACAAGGCATTTCATGCCTTGGGCCTTCTTTTATTATAGCAGTTTGTATCCAGGGATGATTTTGCTTTCCAGGGGACATTTGGCAACATCTAGGGACATTTTCTATTATCACAAGTAGGGTGTTTTTGCTACTGATATACGAAAGCCAGGAGGCAAGCATTCTGCAATGCACAGGACTCCCCCTCCCACAAAGTTATCTATCACCCCAAATATCCACAGTGTGATTGAAATGGTGAGATTGAAAAGGTGATGGATTTAGAAAAGGTGATGGATTTCTGAAAGCAAATTCCTCAATCACCCATTTTCCAATGCCAGAAGACTAGCTGGTGAGTTACTTTAATCTCATGCAATTGAAAATGGAGACTGGGCTGAGTGGGTCAAGGGGATCAGGAGTGGTACGTGTGGGAAGATGGAATCTTCAATGCTAATTTATTAACAGAGAGATTTAATTCTTTGAAATGGAGAACAGATATTCAGTAAGACCCAGGTTACCATGGTAGCACAAGCCTTCAATCACTTCTGATGAATTTCTAGCAATTAGGATAAAGGGTGAGCCTTCGCGTAAATCTCTTGTCAAGATGGAGAGAAATAGCATCAATTGAAACATTCTAAGGGACAGAGTCTAATGCAGTTGATTTTAAAAGTTGGAGTTTGTTTCAGTCCCATGCCTGGTTTACAAATGGCAATGCAGTGACTGTACACTGTGAGAGTCCTCTTTCCATATGCTGATGATAAAATGATTACCGTTGGCATCTTCCAACCATCTGCTCCTGGAATTTCAGACTGCTAAGGTGAAATTGACTTCGAGTTGCATCAAGGATACTAGAAACTATCTTTTTTTTTTCTTTTTCATTCTATTAGTGTGCTGATCATGTTTATTTGAAGCTTCTGAAACAGTAGCAAATACTCATGCTAAAATTTCAAAGCCTATTTGCTGTCTATATTTATAACAAATTGTCAAATCCTGATATGTGCTGATATCTTCAGTATTGTGGGTAAGACTATTTCTGTTTTAAAATGTTTTATGGTTTGTCCAAATTTTGCATCAGCTTCAGAAATAAAATACCACAGTATCAGTATGTATTTAATCAAATATATTCATTTTTAAAATATTATTTATATTATATTTATATTATTTATAAATATATTTATATTCATTTCAATATTTATATGCTGTTCACACAAATACTAATATAATACAATTTGATACTATTCTTTTGTACATACTGGTTGGTTTGAATGTGAAGTAACCACCAAAAGCTCACATGTGAGACAACGAAAGAAGGTTTGGAGGAGAAATGATTGGGTTGTAGCCTTTAGCTAATCAGTGAATTAATCCCCAATGAGATTAACTGAGTGGTAACTGGAGGCAGGTGGGGTGTTGCTGGAGGAAGTGGTTCATTGGGGGACGTGGCTTTGGGGTATATATTTGTATCTGGCAATTGGAGTCTCTCTCTCTCTTTCTGTGCTTCCTGATCACCATATGAGCTGCTTCCCTCTGCCACACACTTCCAATATGATGTTCAGTGCCCCAAGGAATGGAGCAGGTCTTCTATGGACTAAGACCTCTGAAACCATGAGCCCTCAAATAAACCTTTCCTTTTCTACAGTTGTGCTGGTTAGGTCTTTTAATCACAGTGGCAAAATAGCCGACTAAAACAATATTTATAAAACATTGTTCTTTTTCCTTAGTTTTCAAAATTATTTTATGCCTGAGGTTTTTCAAGGTACAATTTCTAAATTCTTCGGAGGAAATGCAATCTTGATTGGAGAACATGCTGTTTGCTGTAAGTTTAGCTGACCGGTTTGCCTCTCTCAAGTGAGGGTGAGATCGGTCCTGGAGCTCTGATCTGTAGCACCACTAAGCTCTGTGCATCCCAACAGGACTTGTGAGGACCAGAGAGAGGATCTTGGCCTACTGTTTTCATTAAATGTGCTTTTGAAAATTCCTACAATTTCTTAAACAAACATGTACTGAGTGTCTCTTGTGTCAGACCTTGTGCTATCTATGAATATAGAGACAAACAATGATGTAAGTCAGGGGCCAAAGAAGGTGCTCTGGGAAAACACAAAAAGAGACCTAACTTGGTCTCAGGAGATTAGAGTTAGCAGAGGTGAATGTTGATGGAAAACTGCAGGCCCTACCTGGGCTTTTCTCTGTCTTCTAATTATACCACTGGAAAATAAAAGAAAAGAATTTTGGGGTTTTAATTTTGTTACATTTTTACCACTGAAAATTTTAATTTCTGCCATTTTGGTCCCTGCAGTTTCTTGTTTCCTTATTTATTTATTTATTTTAGTTTGTATATTGGCCATTTTTAAATTTGTTCTAATTAGTTATACATGACAGCACAATGCGTTTTAACACACTGTACACAGAGAACACCTTTTCATTTCTCTGTCTGTACGTGATGCAGAGTCATACTGGTTGTGCAATCATACATGTACATAGGGTAATAATGTCTATCTCATTCCACCATCCTTCCAACCCCCACACCATCTCACCTCTCCTCACTCCCTTCTGCCAGCCCAAAGTTCCTCCATTCTTTCATATCCAACACCCTCACCTCCCCATTATGGTTCAGCATCCACATATCAGAGAAAACATTCAGCCTTTGTTTTTTTTTAGGGATTGGCTTTTTTCACTTAGCATGATATTCTCCAGCTCCATCTATTTACTGGCAAATGCCATAATTTCATTCTTCTTTAAGGCTGAGTAATATTCCATTGTGTGTGTGTGTGTGTGTGTGTGTGTGTACACACACACACACACACACACACACACACACATATATATATATATATATATATATATAATCACATTTTCTTTATCCATCCATTTGTTGAAGGGCAACTAGGTTTGTTCCATGGTTTAGCTGTTGTGAATTGAGCTGCTATAAACATTTATGTGGCTGTGTCAATGTAGTGTGCTGATTTTAAGACCTTTGGGAATAAACCTAGGAGTGGGATAACTGGATTAAATTGTGGTTCCATTCCAACTTTTCTGAGGAATCTCCATAACGCTTTCCATAATGGTTGCACTAATTTGCAGTCCCACCAGCAATATATGAGTGTACCTTTTCCCTCACATCCTTGCCAATACTTATTGTTGCTTATAGTCTTGATAATTGCCATTCTGAGTGGAGTGAGATGAAATCTTAGCATAGTTTTGATTTGCATTTCCCTAATTGCTAGAGATCTTGAACCTTTTTTCATATATTTGTTGATTGATTGTATTTCTTCTTCTGTGAAGTGTTTGTTTAGTTCCTTTGCCCATTTATTGATTGGTTTATTTGTGGTTTTTTTTTTTTTTTTTTTTTGGTGTTAAGTTTTTTGAGTTCTTTATATATCCTAGACATTAGTACTCTATCTGAAGTGAGTGTGGTAAAGATTTTCTCCCATTCTGTAGGCTCTCTCTTGTTATTGATTGTTTCTTTTGCTGAGAAGTTTTTAGTTTGAATCCATCCCATTTCTTGATTCTTGATTTTACTTCTTGCACTTTTGGAGTCTTGTTAAGGAAGTCAGGTCCTAAGCCAACAGAATAAAGATTTGGGCTACTTTTTCTTCTATAAGGCACAGGGTCTCTGTTCTAGTGCCTAAGTCTTTGATAGTTGAGTTTTATGCAGGATGAGAGATATGGGTTTGATATCATTTTGCTACATATGTATTTCCAGTTTTCCCAGCACCACTTGTTGAAGAGGCTATCTTTTCTCTAATGTATGTTTTTGGTGCTTTTGTCTAATACAGGATAACTGTATTTATGTGGTTTTGGGTTAGGGGTGTTATAAAAAATTACCATAGACTGAATGGCTTATGACCAACAAAAATTTGTTTCTCAGAGTTCTGGAGGCTACTAGTCTGAGATCAGGGTACTAGCAGGTCAGGTTCTAGTGAGGGCCCTTTTTATGGTTCCGATATGAGGTTTCCCTCAAGAGGTCATGTGTGAGACAATACAAGAATGTTCAGAAGTGAAATGATTAGCTTTTGAGGGTTGTGACCTAATCAGTGAATTACTCCACTTGAATGGATTACCTGGGTGGTAACTATGGGCAGGCAGGTTATGGCTGAAGGAAATAGGTCCCTGGGAGCGTGCCTTTGGGGTTTCAATTTTGTTCCTAGTGAGCAGAGTACTCTGCCTCCTGGCTGTCATGAACAAGCAGCTTTCCTCTGCTATGCCCTTCCACCATGATGTTCTGCCTCACCTAGGACCCAGAGCTATAGAGTCAGTCAACCATGGCCTCTGAAACAGTGAGCCAAAATAAACTTTTGCTCCTCCGAGTTGTTCTTGTTGGGCACGTTGGGCACAGTGACACCAGCTGACTAAAGCAGCCCTCTTCCAGTTTGCTGCAGAATGCAATTTTTCCCCTTCCTCCTCACATGAAAGAAAGTCAGAATGCTCTCTAGAGTCTCTCTCTCTCTCTTTTTTTTTTTTTTTTGGTTCTGGGCATTGAACTCAGGGGCGCTGGACCACTGGGCCACATCCCCAGCCCTTTTTTGTATTTTATTAGAGACAGGGTCTCACTGAGTTGCTAAGTGCCTTGCCATTGCTGAGGCTGGCTTTGAACTCATGATCCTCCTGCCTCAGCCTCTCAAGTGCTGGGATTACAGGTGTGCGCCACAGCGCCCGGCAATCTAGAGTCTCTTATATAAGGACATTAGTTCCATTCATAAGGGCTTTGCCCTGGTGACCTGATTATCTCCTGATGTCCCTTCCCCCTTATACTATTACAATGGGGCTTGGGATTCCAACATGTAAATTTGGGGTTACAAAAACATTTAGTCCATAATGACTATTTTAGAATATGTGAAGATTGCATCTCTGCATACCATATTATTAACATATTCCTGAAAGTTCTCTTAATACAATTTCCTTATAGAAATACTTTCCTACAACTGAAACATTTACATACAGATATTCTGAAGTTTTGGTGTTATAATTCATTAATGCAGTTCCCTAAGGCTCTAGACAGATGCATCTGGTGCCCTAGCTGTTGCCCCTGGACCCAGCTCTTATTTCAGCAACAGCACCTGTTTAGATGAACTTCATGCTGACGACATCCCTTCTCCAGGGCTTGGTGTATTTTCACATTTTCTGCTGCAGAACCTTCCCCAAAGCCCGGGGAGTCTCACTTCTCCTGCCTTATCTTGTTCTTCCAGGACTAACACCATTCTTTCCTGGAGTCAATTTTCCCCTTCCCCACAAATTACCCTCACTCAAGTCCTACCTACCCTCAGGCTCCACTTTTATGGAAACCAAAACTGAACTGGTTTTGGTTCTCAACTTGGAATCCCCTCACTGACGTGCTTATATGCAAACAATGAAATCATAAAGTGTGTGTGTGTGTGTGTTTAATGTAGGTAAGGTTCAGAATTTCTCTTAGCTTCAGCCTGGAATTATTTGGATTTATGTAGTTATGTAAGTTATTAGTATGTTTTGCTTTGAGACTTACTGAAATTTGTAGGAAGAAAACCTGTTGTTGGTTTTTCTCCTTACCCCATAGCAGATTTTTTTTCTTCCTGCTTGGCTGGAGACATGGAGGTAATTTTAGGACTTTTATGAACTAAAATAATCTTGGTTTTAAAAAAATAAATGGAAATGGCAGTGACATTGTGGTCATTAAATTTGACACTTTGTAGTAAGTGATTCTCAGCTTGACCAGCTGCCCTTCCTAAGATACTGTACACTCATTTGTTGCTATGGAAAATATTTATGAAAACTGATTCAAGTGGATGTTGTGACATCATTCTCTAGGAGCAGATATGAACTCTATCTGAAGTTCAGACTATGACACTGATACACATCTGAAATTTCTAAGCCCTTTTCTTATATATGCTTGTTAGTCAGTTTTCTTTGTCTCTGTGACAAATACTTGAAAAAAAATGATTTAGAGAAGGAAAGATTTATGTGGGGTTATAGTGTCAGAGGTTTCAGTCCACGCTTGGCTGGCTTATTGCTTTGGGCCTGAGGTGAGGCAGAACTTCATGGCCGAAGGCTACAGTAAAGGAAAGCTATCATCTCTGGGCAGCAAGGAAGCAAAGAAAGAGAAAGGAAGGGGCCCAGAACCAGGGAGAAGAATAGCCTTCCAGAGCATACATTACTGACCTCCAATATGCCCCACTGCCTAGAGATTCCACCACCTTCCAGTAAACCATTCAGCTACCATTGGATTAATCCACCCTTGAGGTCAGAGCCCTCAGGAGCCAATCACTGCCCCAAAGCCTCACTCGTGAACTTTGCTGCTTGGAGACCAAGCCTTCATCACATGAGCCTTTGGGGGACATCACAGATTCAAACATAACAATGCTGTTAGTGGTCTTTAAGGAAAAAGCAGGCATAAATTGCAAGTTTCTTCTATGGATGTAATATGTTAGTTTTGACAAGAGACACCTTTGAACCTCAAAAGAATTCAGTGGCATGAATTAGATTACATTTCTTTGCTGTTCACCTCTCTACAGGGCCCTTTCTTTTTACCTGCTTCCCATATAATTTAACAGCCAGTGTCTCCCAATCCAACCATAAAGTCAGGTTAGACTAGTTAGCACAACAAACAACTTGTGATGTGTTTATGTTATACTCTTAAATGTGCTTGAAGTCTGTTAAATATTGAGCCCTATAGTCTCACTCAGATGACTTCATTGTAAGCAATATGTGACTGAAATTTTAACAGAATTTCATCACAGGCCTTATGCTAATATAAAGTTCTCATCTGTAGTAAATCATGGTTCAGAAGGTATTGCTCAACAAAACTGAGTATGTGGGAGGGGATACTTCTACTGAAAAGAGTAGAAGCTCATATAAACAAAGAATAGGCTAGAGAAACACTAGTTAGCCCACCCCCACCCCTATCTCCTCATATTCTCACAGTGAGGTGGGCTGTAGCCAGGGCTTTGTGGGTCCTGTTCTATGTGTCTGTTTCATGGAATTGAACTTTCCTCTTCCTCAAACCCTCACACGCTATTTGGAAGCCTAGTGGCAGCCTTGCAGGAGAGCCAGTAGGCTGCTTGAGGTAAAGCATGTGGATTTTGGGTCCTGTGGTTTATAGGAGTAGATTCTAGCCACCCAGAGAGACCTGCGGCCCATGGGAAATCCCAGTCACCTTTCTGAGAGAAGGAAGACTCCAGAGGCTGAGCTTGAATGGGAGCAGGGAAATTCCAGACCTGTTCAGCTCTTGGTCTAGGACATTCAGCCATCCCTCATGGGGTGATCGTGGACGATTCTGTTTTATCAGCAGAGCTAGATCGAAAAAAAGAAAAATGATGTGCCACAAGCTTGAGAGGTCCTTTCACCTTCCACCTAGGGAAGAGGGTGAAGGTCACCGGTTTTCTAACTAGTTCGCCTGAACTGATCTTGCTAATCATCGTGGTGATGTCTTTCAAAACTACCATATTGTAACTATACTTCAACATTCACCTCAGCCAATGTCTGCAGTTTTCTTTGATATTAATGTGGAATGTCAACTTTCCTAATTAGTATATGCATGACATAGTTTCTCTGCCCTTTTACTTTTGATCTACTTGTGTCTTTGTATATTTCTTATGAAAAGCATATGGTTGAGTCTTTCTTTGTCAATCTAATCTGGCAAGATTTTTCTTGTGTATTTAGGACATTCATATTTAAAATAATTATTGATTTGTTTGGATTAAAATATACCCTATTTATTCTGTTATTTTTCCCCCCTTGTCTTTTCTTGGGATAAACAAGCATTTTCTCTCTTTTATAAACTTGTGATGTTACTTCTTCATGAAATACTTTTCATGGTTGCCCCAAGGTTTACAAGATATTTTTAAAATTTAATCTGAATCTTCAAATAACATTATATTTCTTCACTTATATTGTTAAGAATTTTCAACAATATATCCCCAATTCCTTCTTCCATCTTTCATTCTATTGTTACCATCGGTAATATTTTCACACATGTTATGATTATACAATATGTTGGTACAAATCTTAGACATATTTCAGAGAAATTTTACTTTGTAATTATTTTTATAGTATGTTCATTTATTCATTTCCAAATGTTCTTTTTTCCTTCAAAGATCCATCTTTTGGACTATCCAAGTTTCAGATCCAAATTCTGCTGTTTGAATAAATTATTTTAACATTTCTTATAGAGTAGCTCTGTTACCAATAAATTCTCCTAGTTCTTGTTTTGCTGAGAAAGCTTTTCTTTTTCCATTCTTTTTGAAATTATTTTTGCTAGTCTAAAATTGTTGGTTGCCAGATTTTTTTCCTTTGGCACTTTAAAGAAACACTTTATTGTCCCCTTGATTTCATGGTTTCTTACAGTACCCTCTATTCCTCACTCTTGTTCCTCTGTAGGAAATGTATTTGTCCTAGGGCTGCCTTCATAGTTTTCTCTTTTCTTTGAATATTTAATGAATTTGAATATTTCTTTATTTGTATTTAGTATTATTTTAGCTTTTCAGATCTTGATTTGATATATGTCTTTAATTTTGGAAAATGAGTGACCATTTATTTCTTCAAATATGTATACTGCCAGTCATGGTAGCACATGCCTGTAATCCTAGCAGCTTGGGAGGCTGAGGCAGGAGGATCAGAGGTTCAAAGCCAGCTTCAGCAACAGCAAGGCACTAAGCAACTCAGTGAGACCCTGTCTCTAAATTATCACAAAATAGGGCTGGAGATGTGTCTCAGTGGCAAAGTGCCCTTGAGTTCAATCCCTGGTACCCACCCACCCCCAAATATGTATCCTGTCCTGTTTTTCTTCACTTTTTGTCAGATTCTAGTTAAATGTAAGAGATTTTGATCCTGTCCTATAATTCTTGATTGTGCTGTTCTTTTTTAAACTGTTTTTATCCTGCTTTTTATTTCAGTTTGAGCAGTTTCTATTGACCTACCTTCAAGCTCACTGTTTACTTTGTTTGGCTGTGTTGAGTCTATTTGTAAGCCTTCAAAAGTATCATCATCTCTCTTTTACTGCCTCTTTTAATTTCCAGTCATTTTATTCAATTATGTTAAAATGATCATCACTCTGCTGAAATCACTCACGTGATATTACATGTTCTATATCTTTACCATGAGACCCTTCAACATACTAATCTCTGTTGTCTTAAACCCTCTACATCTGTGTCATTTTTGAGACTTGTTGTGGTAACTGCTTTGTCTCTTAGGGGTATGACATTTTTGCCTTTTTCTGCCTCATGTGTTTTGTTGAAAGCAAGCCAAATTCTGTAGTGCAGTAGATAATAAGGTGTATGTTTTTCCTGCAGGTGAGTGCACCTTTCCTTCTGCTAGACCTTAAGTGTGGAGGTCTGTGTTAATCTAGATGGGAATTAGACTGAGTTGGATGAGTTTTGTTGCTATGGTTACCAACGACTTCACATTTTCTAGTACCATGTTGTGTTTAAGTTGTGGGCTAGTTTGTAAGAGATTGTTTTTCCAATTTCCACTCACACTTTGGGCTATGCCCCAGAAAGAATCTTTCTCTTGCTGTTTTCCCATATGTATTCCACTGTTACTTGTTCTTGACAGTTGTCAGCTTGCTGGGAGAAGGTGCAGGGGGAGGGTTCTCGGATGTTTTGAATAAGCTTATGTCTTCTGTAGTCACAGTGGCTCAACTTTCTGGGATTTTGTCTTTAGGAATTTCCTTGACCTCTTCCGAATTTAATCCTGAGCCTAGTGTGCATTCTTTCTCCTCAGGGGTGGAGATTTCTCTTCTCTTCCCCTGGTTCCAGTGGGCTTCCATCAGTACCCTAATGCTATTCTTTCCTGTTCTTCCCCCTGCAAATTAAGACTTTTGTCCCATTGGAGAGAGGGAAGAAATTGGTACTGCTGTTTTCCCCAGCAGAAACCAGGAGAGTTTTCTGAGAATTCTCCCATCTTCTCATTTGAACATGTGGTGGGGCTAAGTCTGCAAGGAAGTGCTTAATACTCTTGGATTTGCAGCCGCTGTGACTGTGTGGTCTCATTCTAGCCTACAATTGTTCTTCTGAAATTCATTCAAAAATTTAACTGACCCAGTGACTCAGGAGGCTGTGGCAGGAGGATTGCAAGTTCAAGGCCAGCCTCAGCAACTTAAGGAGACACTAAACAAATTAGGGAGACCTTGTTTCAAAATAAAACAAAGGGCTGGGGATGTGATTCCCTGGTAAAGTGCTTCTGGGGTAAATCCCCAAGAAGCCCCTACTCTCCTCCACCAAAAGAAAAAAAAATTAACTGAATTCTTCTCTCTGGCTTTAGTGGTGTTTGTGCATACCTGTACTAGGTGAAGCTAATGCTCTAGTCCTGCTTTTCCTGCGAATACCTGTCTTCAGATTTATGGTTAGTTTTTGGTCTGTGGCATCAGTTCTCTAATACAACCCAAAAAAGTTGTTCATGATCAGTTTGGCTTCTGTTTGTTTTAAATGTAGGAGCAACAGTCTTTACAGCTGTTCACATCTCTGTGCTGAGACTGGATTCAGCAATGTCTGCTGGAAAGCAGAGTTTAAAGTTTTCCTAAATTCATATATTGGACTTGACACATTACATCTCTTCAAGTTGATCTATAGATTTATAGAATTGCTATCAAAATTCTAGTAAGGATTTTTAGATGTAGAGCCTTGTAATAAAAAATTACATGGAAAGACAAAAGACTTAGAAGAGCTCATTTTTTTTAAAGGAGACTAGAGTAGAAAGAATCATTCTAACCTAAAGTATTATTAACCTTAAGTATTATTAAGCAGCTACATTGACCAAGAGATTGTAGTATTGGCAGAGGAATAGACTCTAGATCAGTGAAACAGAACAGAGAACCCAGAAATAGGTCCACATTATTATGCCTGATGGATTTTTTTCAAAGACACAAAAGCAACTCAACAGAGGAAAGAGGGCTTTTTCAGCAAATGTTGCTGAAACAACTGAGTGTCCATGGGGGGGGGGGGGGAGGAATTTCTTCCCAATCATAACACCTTACACAGAAATTAACTCAAAATAAAGTTAATGGGCTTAAATGTATAATTTTGTTCGAAATTTTATAGGAAAAATAGATGTATAGACATTCTTCAGGCCCTAAGTCCAGCCAAAAATCACCAAAGGACACTAAAAGCACTTTCAAAAGTTTAAGAAAAGGTACCCACATATCTATTTAAGGAAAAATCCAACAAATTGTATCACATGGAAAGTTAAAAAAAAATTGATCTATGAAAGAAACTGTGCAAAGGATGAAAAGACAAAAAAAACACACTCAAAACATTTTCAAACCACATATCTATGAAAGATTGTATCTAGAATATAAAGAACTCTCAAAACTCAACAACAAAGAAACAGAATTTAGTTATAAAATGAGCAGAAAGCATGAACAGACATATTACCAAAGAGAGCATACAGGGACAGATAAACACTGAGAAGTTGTCCTGCATTATTAGTCAATAGAGAAATGCAAATTAAACTACAATGAGGTATCACTATATACTAGTTAAGGATCAGATCACTGTATCTATGTGGATTTGTCTTTGTCTTCTATTTCATTGATCTTCATGTCTATTTTGATGCCAATGTCATGCTGCTTTTGTTACTGTAGCTCTGTGGCACAATTTGAGATCAGGTATTGTGATGCCACCTGCATCACTCTTCTTGCACAGGATTGCTTTGGCTATTCTGGGTCTTTCATTATTCCAAATGAATTTTAGGACTGCTTTTTTTCTAGTTTTGTGAAGAATGTCATTGATATTTTGGGGATTGCATTGAACCTGCATATTGCTATTGGCAATATAGCCATTTTGACAATATTCTGTCTTTTATTCTAAGGTCTTCTTCAATTTCTTTCTTCAGTGTCCTACAGTTCTCATTGTAGAGGTCAGATTTATTCCCTTGTATTTTGTTTTATTTTTTGAGGCTATTGTGAATGGGATAATTTTCCTGATTTCTTTCTTGCAGACTCACTGTTGGAGTACAGGAAAGTGACTGATTTATGCATGTTGATCTTATATTCTTATACTTTTCTGAATTTGCTTATCAGTTCTAGATGTGTTCTGGGACATCTTAAAAGGAGAAATATATATAAATGGTTAATATATATATATATATATATATATATATATATATATGAAGTTCAACACCCCTAGCAATCAAGGAAGTATGATCAAAACTATATTGAGATTCAGTCTCAATTCAGTTAGAATGAAATTCATCAATAATACAAATAATAATAAATGTTGATGAAGATGTGGGGAAAAAATACACCAACAATTGTTGGTAGAACTACAAATTAGTGTAACCACTTTGGAAAGCAGTATGAAAAGACAGGGAATTGAAACTACCATATGACCCAGCTATCCCAATCCTTGGTAGTTATCCTAGAGAACTAAAATCAGCATGCAGCGAGAATGCAGCCACATCAATGTTTATAGCAGCACAGTTTACAATCGCCAAATTATGGAACCAGCCCAGGTACCAGTCAGCAGATGAATGGATAAAGAGAATGTGCTTTGTGTGCACAGTGAAGTTTTACTCACCGTTAAGAAGAATGAAATTTTGGCATTAGCTGGTGAATGGATGGCATTGGAGAACATCATGCTCAGTGAAATAAGCCAGACTCAAAATCAAGGGCTGAATATTTTCTCTCAGATGTGGAAGCTAGACCAAAATAATAACAAAATGGAAGAGGGGGGAACCCCATGAAAATTAAAGGTAGATTAGTAGAGTAGAGGAGGGGATAGATGGTAAGGAAGAAGGATGAGAAAAGGAAGAAGTTGTGGAATGAAATTGATCAAATTATGCTATGCACTTACATGGATATACCACAGTGAATTTCACCTTTATGTATATCTATAGAGCACCAATTTTAAAAACTATAAATAAATAGTTTAACTATAAATGAATAGGAGGGGGAGGAGGGGAGGAAAAGAGGAAGTACTGGGGACTGAACTGGAACAAATTATATTCCATACTTGTATGACTATGTCAGAATGAACCCCAATATCATGTATAACTATAAAGAACTACTACAAACAGAAAATTTTTTTAAATTCTCTCTCCAGAAAGACTGAACATTTCTTGGGATGTCCATAGCTTTTATATACAATTTATATGATCTAAAATGTTCAAACACATACTTATTAAGAACTTACTAAATAACAAATACTTTTTTATTGATTTTAAAATGTAATTACAAAAAGGTCTCTTAAGCTTCCATTAGTATCCCTTATACAGAAAAGATAATTGAGACTCAGAGAAGTTATATTCCTGTCCAATGTCACACAGCTTATAAGCAGTAGATTCAGATTTCAAATTCTACTCTGATTCCAATGGTAATGATCTTGTTACTACAACATTGCTTTTTTTTCCCCCTTTCCCTTATTTCCTACAGAACCCTTCACAGTGCTTATAAGGTAGGTAGTACTTGTTGATTAATAAGTACTATGAGTTTTATCTTCAATCACAATTGGTTCCATAATATGAGTTTTCTGGCCTCCAGATTATATCTATAGCAACAATGGAGTACATATGTATCAAGCTGTTTTCTCAAAGTATGTCAGTGTTATACTCTGTGAGTCAACTGTAACTGCAGCATCCTGGGGCATTTTTGCAGAAGCCAGTTCACTAATAACCTATGCAGATTGAAACATTTTTTTTAACCAGGAGTAGATAATAATCTTCTGGATTCTTTTTGGTCATGGTTTCCCTGTGAAGAGTTGTCCTGTAAGCTTTGGCAGTTTAGTAATATATGAACTCATCCAACATCTTGTTGAAAATAATTGAGCACTCACAATGGCAGCCAAATTGCTAGCTAAGTTTGTTTGTTTCCTGTCTGCAAAGGCCAGTATTGAGTGACTGAGACACAACAGAGCAGGGAGGTGTAAGGTGAGTGATGACCACAGTAAGGAGGGTCTCTGCTGGGTTCCACTTGGGCGCAGTGCCAACCTTGCAATTGAACTGGCTATGTGTTCAAAGTAATCACCGTGGCAGGCTCCCAGTCACTGTCTTGATTGAATTTATTTCAGCAAGATAATGCTTAACTGTCTGTGTCACAGTATACTCCTGCTCCCTAACTACCACTTTCCCCAAATACAGATATGCCTATGGGTGTCTGCCCACTGACAGTTGACCATTCACTGCATGCAGTGTCTGGTATTTGTGAACTTCTGAACAACACATTTAGCACATGCCTGTTTCTTCCTTCCCTTAAAGGGTGTTGCCTATTCATGGTTTTAAATGAGGACCAGTTAGTTCAAAAAGGCTGAGGATTAAAACACACACACACACACACACACACACACACACACCCTCAGCTATTCAATCCAGCAGATATTAAGTGCCTAATATGTGCTAGGCATAGAGCTTTATGTTAAACATAAAGATTTCCAAGGGACCCATGTGGATATTGGACTCATGGAGTTCATTTCTTCCTCAAAAAGGTGTACTTTCTCACTTCTCCTGGTTTTCCTTCTGTTTCCCCCTAGGATTGACACTTAGAGGCAAGACCCTGCAAAGAACAGGATAGGCTTGTACTGAGGAGGCTGATTGCCCAGCAGTTCAGTCCGTCCATTTAGAATCAAAGCAGATATGGATCTCCAATGCAAATACCTCATTTATAAGCTCTGTAGTCTTAGCCAAGAGTCTTAAGCCCCCTAAGTTTTAGTCTCCTCATAAATAAAGATAATTATGCTAATTTAAAAATAGCTCAAAGAGTGAAAGTATACAATTGAAATGCTCAGCCCAGAGCACAGTGCATATAGTAAGTATTCAATAAATGTTAGTGATTATTAGCTCAAATGATTCCTTCCTGTGTGCTTCAGCACAATCTGACATCTGAGCAAAGCCCATTTGGGATGCTCTCTGCTGCTTCTGAGCTGCATAGCAGAGTCTTCCCCCCAAATTCCCTACTGTGCCGGCTGTGAACCACGTACAGGCAGTGATTACATAAAATAGGTGTGAATTGTTCAATATTTATGCGATTTAACTAACAGCCACCTCTTCTGAAGCACATTAGTTCTCACACAGTTTGAAGCAAAAATAATTGATGGGGGTGAAGAATCAAATGATTCTCTCATTTCATCCTTAATTAAATATTAAAGACAAAGCCTGACTGATGGCAAGAGATGACTGCTTTTGGCTTGGGCCTCTGATGTTAAAACAGGAGAAGAAAAAGAAGAAGAAATCAAAGGTTTGAAAAATGGTGCTTATTAGGAAGTCGAATCTGCATTTCAAGGGTCTGTGAACATCCAGATCTTAATGATTAGGGGGATAGAGAAGTGCTACTTTTATTTTACATTTAATCTTGCAGAATAAATACTTACAGTTTGGAATTATTGCAATTTTAATAGCTTCATTGTTGCATAATTAATATGCAATAAGATGCACATACATAAATTGCACAGTTTGCTGAATTTGGACATGTCTACACCCTTGCAACCATCTGCACACTCAAGGTTATGAACATACACAGCACCAGGCAGTGCTTCCTCCTGCCTCCTGTTAATGCTGCCCTTTCCTCCCTCTCTCTTATATTCAGGCATCCACGAACCTATTTTCCTGACAGATTTTTAAATACCTTAGAATTTTATATGAATGAAATAATAAATGATATACGTATCTGGTGTTGCCGCCTGAAGCGATGGCCGCTTGGAGCAACGAAGCCGCGGGAAGAAGTTCAGAGGCGAACTGGGAACAAACAGCCTTTTTATTCTGATAACTTTTCTCTCTGGCTCTAACAACGACTTTAACATGCACCACACACACCACCAAACAACCAACACACCAAATGGCGAAGACCCGATCAGCAATCTTGCTCAAGTCTCTCAAGATCCCGGGCCAAGTCCCGCGAGATCCTGGGCCAAGTCCCGTGAGACTACAGAAGGTGGCAATGTCCAAACATCTCCATGGCCCATAGTCAACCGCAATCTTAGCCATCTCCCCAAACAGGGCTCCTGCAATCTGGCTTCTAAAAAACATAATTATTTTGAGCATCATCCATGTGGAGTGTGTCTTAATAATTCATTTCTTCTTATTGCTACACAGAAGTCCTTTCTCTAGATATGCTAAAATTTATCTAGATCTTAATGATTAGGGGGATAGAGAAGTAAATACCTGTTGATGGATATTTGGACTGTTTCCAGTTTCTGGTTATTGCAAATAAAGCTTTTTTGAACATTCATACTCATGTTTCATAATGGACCTATGCCTTAATTCACATTAAGTAAATTCTGAGGAGTGGAATGGCTAGATCATATGGCAAGTGAATTAAGTTGTAAAAAAATGCCCAAATGTTTTCTAAATTGAATGCAGAATTTGTATTTGCACTAGCAACATTTGAGAGTGGTAGTTTCTCTACCTCCTCAAAAATATTTGTAAGATTGGTCTCCTAAATTTTAACTCTTCTTATAGGTGTGTAGTGGCATCTCATTGTGGTTTTAATTTGCATTTCTCTGTGGCTAATGATATTGTGCATCTTTTCATGTGCTTATGGGTCATTCTTATAGCCTTTTCTGATGAAGTGTCTGGTCATAGCTCTTGCCCAAAATATCATTGCATGGTCTTCTTCAAAATTTTAGAGTTCTGTGCATTTATATCATATATGTGATTCCAAATATTCTTCCCTATGGTGCATTGTCTTTTTGTTCTCTTAACTGTGTTCCTCACAAAATAATTTTTTTGGGATTAATAAAGTCCAATTGATTGTTTTTTTTAATGGATAATGCATTTGTTGCTCTATCTAAAAAGCCATCACCAAACTCATGGTCACTGATTTTCTCCCGTGTTTTCATCTAGAAATTTTACTTTTTAAGAAATAAATTTTATTGTATATTTAAGGTTACAACCTGATGTTAAAAGATATCTACTTGGTAACATGGTTACTATCTATATGTTTTGCAAAAATTTATGTTTAGAGATGGCACATTTTGAGGTGATTTGCTTGAGGTGTGAAGTATGTATTCAGGTTTTGTTTTGTTGTGCAATATGTCTGTTGCAGTATAGTTGGTTGAAAAGACAATCTTTTCAGGTAAGACTAACCTTAACTGAATTGCCTTAGCATCTTGGTCAGTTGTCAATAAGTTGATGATGGGTGGTTCTATTTACGGGCTCTCTTCTCTTTCCTGCTGATGTATATTTCCAACCTTTTACCAACACCATGCTCTTTTGATTACCGCAGATTCTTTATATTAAGTCTTAAAATTGGACATGGTGAATCCTCTCATGTTTTTCTTTTCTTTTTTCTTGTAATTGTTTTGGCCATTATAGTTTCTTTGCCTTTCCAAATAGATTTTAGAATCAGGTTGTTGATATCTACAGAAAACCCTACAGGGATTTTGGCCAGGATTGCATTTAATGTATTTTTAAATTGGAGAGAATTCATGTAATAATGAAACTGAACCATCTAATCTATGAAAATCATATATATCTTTGTTTATTTGGAAAATCCTTTATTTCCTTTATCAATGTTTTGTAGTGTTCAGCATATAAATCATGTACATATTTTATTAGATTTATACTTATGTGCTTTGTTTTACTTGGTGCTTTTATACTGAATATTAATTTATATCACCTGGTGTTTTTAATAATTTAAAATTCATTCCAATATTTCTTTGTGGCACTAGAAGTATATGATTTTTTACAATAACCTTGTATCCCATATTCTGTATTTTTATTAAATTTACTTATTTACTTATGCATTTTAGAAGCTTTCCTGTAGTTTCAGATTTTTAAGTAGAAAAATCAAATTGTCCTGAAATAAAGAAGCTTTGATTTCTTTGTAATATGTATGCATTTTTGTTTATTTTTCTTCTTTTGTTGCCTGAATTAGGACTTTTATTATGGTATTGAAAAACATTAGTGGGAACAAACATTTCATCCTCTCCTTAATATTAGGGGGGAACATTTCATATGATGTTATCAGTAGATTTTTAATCGTTATTGGATACTAGGCTAAAGAGATTCAGTTTTATTCATATTTTGGTAAGAGGCTGTATCAAGAAAGAATATTAACTTTTGAGAAATGCTTTTACTGCATTTATTGATATAGTTTTTCTTACTTAGTGTATTATTATAGTGAATTATTTTGAATTTGAAGTATTGCATTTCTAGAAGAACACCCACTTGGTCATGATGTATTATCCTTTTCATATAATGCTGTTTTTGATTTGCTTATATTTTGTGAAGGATCATACTGTACATATGACATATTGGTTGATAGTTTTATTTTCTTATCATTCGTTTTGTCTTGGGGTAATATTGACCTGATAAAATAATTTAGGAAGTGTTCCCTTCTCTTCTATTTTCTGAAAGAGATTTGTACGATTGATATTATTTTTGCTTAAATATTTGGAAGAATTTGTTGAAATCTAATGGCACCTATAGTTTTCTATTTTAGAACATATATAACCACATTTAATTTCTTATATCTGTACATGACTATAGATTATTTCTGTCCCAGTGAATCCTTATAGACTAGAAATGATCTGTGTCATCTAAATTATTGAATCTATAGTATAGAGTTATTTGTAGTAATCCTTTGTTAATTTAATTTCTGTGAGATAAGTCATAATTTCTCTCTTTCTCCTTCCCTCCCCCCTCACCCCCCCCATTCCTGTTCCTGGAAATTTCTGTTAGTTAACCTGACTAGGGGTTTATCAAATTTGTTGACTATTTCAACAAATCAACTTTTATTTCATTGGTTTTCTTGTTTTCATTTTTAATTTTTTCATATATTTCTAAGCTTTCATTATCTCCTTCCTTCTACTTGATTTAGGTTTAATTGTCTGTTCATTCTCTAATTTCTTGAAGTATGAGTTTAGGTTACTGATTTTTAGACCTTCTTTTCTAATCTACAGAATAGTAGGAATTTCTCTCTATATACATTCTTAGCTGAATCCCACACATTTTGCTATGTTGCATATTTATTTCCATTTGGTTCAAATATATTTTAAAAATTTCCTTTATTCTTCTACCTTGAACTATGAGTTCCCTGGAAATGTGTTGTTTCCAAGTATTGAGGAAATCTCTAGGTATCTTTCTCTCGCTGATTTCTAATTTAACCATTATGGAATGTGTACTCTGCTCCTGTTGTACTCGGCTTTCTGTTACAGATGAGTAGGTCTATTTGCCTGACAATTTTGTCCACATATTTTCTATCTTTAATAATTTTCTTTGTACTTAATCTGTCAATTACTGAGACAGAAGATTTTGCTTCTGCAGGTATAATTTTGGATTTGTCTCTCAGTTTTACAGATTTTTGTTTCATTTCTTCTGAAGTACTATTTTGTAAATACACATTCACACTTTTCACATATATTATATATATGCACACACATATGATCTATTCATATTATTCCTGATATTTCTTCCTTCTATAATTCAGTATGTTTCATATAATTTCCACTCCAACTTTCATTTTTATGGTGTTGAAATGGTACATTTTCCCACTTCTGCATTTTTAAACTACTTATAAAAGCAGAATTTAATGAATCTTTCTCTTTTTAAAATCAAATACAATAATTATTTTAATTCATCAATTTAGAAAGTTCATATTTTGTCTAATTACTGATATACTTGGATAATACCATGTAGCTACTTGCTGTTTCTTTCATCTTTTCTCTATTATGTTTTCTCCCTGCCTGATTTTAAGTCAGTTTTGTGTTTTGATATTTCCATCTTATCTCCACTATTAGTTTATTAATGCCTCTTTTTAAAAATAATTTTAATAGTTATGTGGATTATGGTATAAACATTTATTGTCAGTTTACTTTTAGATAATCATGTGCTTCTTCATGTATAGGGGAAGAAGCTATAAAAATGAACTTTTAATTAATTTATATTATCTTTTTGACATTATTATTTTTTATTTTTATGTATGTTATAAATTTGAAATATGTTGCAATTTTTTTATATAGTCAATAATCTTTTAAAACATTTTAATGTGAAGAAATAATATGGTTTTTTTACATGCATCTTCATTTTAATCATTGTTGGAGCTCTTTATTTCTTTTTGTAGGTCCAGATTCCTACCCAAGATAATTTCATTCTGGCAATTTTTTTAATTGAAACATTAAAGGGTTAATCACAGGGTGTGAATTTTCCTCTTTGTTTCTTAAAAGGAACTTTCATTTCAGTCATTTTTGAAAGACATTTTCATTGGATAGAGAATAATCTGCTGATTTCTTTTTTCAGTACTTTGAAGAAATTACTCCTTTGTCTTCTGGCCAGCATAGTTTTTCATAGTAAGTCTGCTATAGTTCTTCTTATTTTTTCTTTATGATGTTTCTTTTTTGCCTCTACCTTCAAGATTTTTGCTTTAACTTTGCTTTCAGCAATTCTAATATTATATCTTTTTGTTTATTATTTTTGGCCTGTAAGCTTGAATCTGTCAGTTTATATACATATTTTTTTAAATTATGACTATTGCTTCAATAATTTTACTATTTCTCCCTAACACTTCAATTACACATATTAGATTTTATTATATCATCCTACATCTCTTGGATAATCTCAGCTTTTAAAATGTACATTTTTTCCCTCTGTGTTCCAGTCTGACTAATTTTGATTATTGTATTTTCAGGTTCAAAGCTTCCTTCTTTTGTTGTGTCAATTCTACTGCAAAGCCCATGAAAAGAATGTATCAGTTATGTTATCAACATGACCACCATCATCATATTCATCATCACCATCATTTCTAGTCTACTCTTTTTATAGTATGAAATTTCACTTCTGTTCCTGCATTTCATACACTATTTACATTAGCACATTTAGCATATTAAATATATAATGATTTCAAATTCACCATCCTGTAGTTTCATCATCTGGGTCATCTCTGAGTCTTTTTCTGTAGATCGTTGGTTTTGTTTTTAATGTATTATTTTTTTAGTTGTAGATGGACACAATATCTTTATTTTATTTTTATGTGGTGTTGAGGATCGAACCCAGTGCCTCATGCATGCCAGGCAAGTGCTCTACCACCGAGCCACAGCCACAGCCCTAGATTGTGGGTTTTGACATAATTTATTTTCTTTCTCCTTTTGTTTGTTTCATTTGTCACTGAATATTGGCTCTCTATGTATAAAGTAGAGACATAGATAAACAGTCTCATGGGTATGGATAAACTATACCCTTCTGTTTTGGGGTTGAATAAATCAAATCAGGAGTGCATTGCATTTAGGATTTGCTGTTGATATGTTTCCTTCAGTTAAGTCTGGATTTGAAGTCTACTCACTTTACTGTGTACTTTGGGTTAGAGCTTGGGTGGAGAAGGGTCTTCTCAATGTTGCATTCCACTTTTAGCACTGTGAAGGGAGTCAGCCTCTATGTTTTTCCTGTCCTCCTGTTGCTTATTACTTGATAATAATTAGTCTTGTGGTACAGTAAGAGGATTCCCTATCTGCACTGTTAAGCTTCCATCATAGGTATGTCTTGTGTGTCTCCAGGGGTGGGATTTCCTCATTTTCCATGGAAGTCAAACTCTGCCTCATATCTTTGGTGTGTCTGGTATGGGTGAAAATTTTCTATCGTTCTTCTGTTAGGAGACCAATAATGTTATCTATATAAAATCATGGGCATAAGATTTCCTGTAGTGCCTCCCTTACTGGTAGTTTTTTACTTTAATCTTACTTGCAGTGTACCTTGTGGTACACAGAGTTTGATACTTCTCTTTAGTGGCTTATGATTTTATTTTCAGGGTAAAATATTGACTGCACTTCATACCTTTCTCACAGTGGCTTTCACTCTCCTTATGGAGATCTTCATGACACAGGGAGCCTTTCTGCCCCTAGTATTTCCCATGTGTCTAGCAACACATAGTCTGAGTGCCTGTACTATCTTTATATCTGGCTAACAGAACTCCTGTACTTTCTCACAAGCTTACTGTCAGTCTTTATCAATTCATTGACATCTTTGTTCATTCTCCCTACCTGTTTGCATGGTGCTCAGAATCTAGTGGACAGTGCTCTTTACAGATGGGCTGGTGCTCACACCATCTCTTTCCCTGGAGGAAACTGCTTTTCTTCCAGTCTAGTTTGTTCCTCAACTTCAGTTCCCAGTGGGTTCAAGAAAAGTTATGATTTTGTAATTTAACTAGATGTGCTTTGGGTGGATAAAACACTCTTTTCAGATTTCTCCATCCTGTAGAGAAGTATTATCTCTGAAGATTTTTAAATTAGTACTGGCAAAATAATAGGTTTTTATGGGCCACACTTTCTATTGGCAATAGTAACAGATGATACTTAGTGAGTTCATGAGGGGAACTATGTTTTGCATTCATTATATCACTCAGCATCCTCCCTTTAAATCCTATGAGGAAGGGAGTGTCTTATTGCAATTTATAGATTAGATTATTATTCCTCAGAAATATGGAGTAACTTGCCCATTGTTACATGATAATTAGGTGGTCCCAGTCTTTGAATCCAAATCAGTCCTATTATTCTACTTTAGAATTAAATAACTGCCTAAAATATCTAAAAGTAATAAATGACATTCACAAGCTATTAATTCATGGTGAACATATAGAACACATTTTTTTTTTTTTTGCAATTGACCTCAAGGGAACCTACAATCTAATTTAAGAATCTAACAGAAGCTCTCCATTATTATTTAGTAAGGAGTGGGAGTAGAAGGAAAGGTTGGTATCAAGCAATATTAGAAATTTGTCTCAATTTTTTTTTTCATTAACTGGAACAGGATGTGGTGGGTAGTGCTTTGACCACGGAGATAAGTGTGTTACTCATTATACTGAATACAATAAACAGTATTGGAACAGGAGAACTATACTAGGTCATTATCATCCTTTCTAATTATTAAACTGTGGGGTTTAGCATTACCTAGACACTATTAATAGCAGGGGGCTTTTATTATTATTATAATGTGCTATTATGTTTACCTTTTTTAAAAAATCAAATTGTATTCTCTTATAAATGAACTATTTGTGACATCAGTAGAGTTCCTCAAGGCTAGTGCTAATGCCTGTACCTTTGTTCTCATATGGACACATTGTTCTATTTTTTTAATACACTTTGTATTTTAACTTGATGTTTTGCTTTAGCAAATGCATAGTTGGGGTTTTGTTCAAGTGACTAGAAAAGATATAGAGTTTTTCTTCCAAAGGCTAATGAAATTGTTTCAAGCCAACTGTGCTTGGGCAAATATTTTCTAAAAGTAAGAACTACCATAAGTTCATATCGAGACTTATGCTGCTGCACAAACTCTTTTTTTTGTCTTCCTTATTTTTGGAATCATGATACCTCTGGTTAGTTTGGTTAAAGTATTGGAGTATGTTTTTTTCCTTTCTGCAGAGACAGCATGCTATAATAACAAAAGAATTGAATTTGAATTTATAACACTTGATTTCTTGAAGACTGCCAATATGTTGCAATGGAAGTAAAAAAAATATATACTTACCTTAATATTTTCTATACATCCACATGGTCCAAAGGTATTGAACAATACTCATTTTGTTAAGCAGAGAAAATCAATTTTGTGGCTACGGAAGATTTAAAGAAAGAAGTAATGGAACTAATGCCTACACCATGCTTGACCTTTAGTTTCAAAAGGACTCTCCCAGAGTCTGGGTGATCCCCTTGGGTTGAAGTTCATTGGGACTAGACTTCCTGTAGTAGTGGATCTTTTTAAAATATGACAAATTCAGGCCAGAGAGGTGAGTCAGTTACCATGGAGTCATGCTGACAAATCACATAGATTCTATAGTATCTCAACTCCATGATCATGATCACTTATCTCTGCTTGAAGCTGGGCTGGATTCAGAGAGCAAATTGAGACAAATTTCTAAAATGTTTGATACCCACCTTTCTTATCACTTCCACTCCTTATTGAATGCAGTAAAAGTGATGCTATTTAATTTTTGATGCTAAATCAAAAGAAGTTTTGCAACTTCTTCCATAGTCTCTTGGAATACTTGCCTTCCTAATACTCCATGCTTTCTTTTGGAACCTATCTGCCATTTCCTGAGAAATCCAATCCTCATGAAGAGACCATGGGTAGGTCCTGTGATTAAAAGGCTCATCAGGGACTATCCTTTGCAGAGGCCCTGCCAGGCACAAATAAATGAGGAAACTCTAGGTCATTCCTGTTCCCAGCTGTTTCATCCATCCATCCCTAGGTATTTAATTCTTCCACTTGAGGCTCTAAGCACTATGGAAGCAGAAGCAAATCATCCCTATTATTCCCTGTCCAAATAATTTTAGAATCTATGAGGAAAAAAAATAGTAGTTGTTGTATGTCACTAAGTTTGGGATGATTTGTTGTTCAATAATCTCAAAAAGAATTTTGTGCAAATTCATAAATGATAGACTTTTGTCAAACATGGTTTAGTTCAGAGACTGGTCAGTTCACTGACCAGTGGTATGATTGTTAAAAAGTCTGTTGAGCCTGTAATCCCAGCAGTTCAAGAGGCTGAGGTAGGAACGTCATAGGTTTGAAGCCAGCCTCAGCAACTTAGTGAGGCTCTAAGCAACTTAGAGAGATCCTGTCTAAAAAAAAAAAAAAAGGTGGGTGGGGGAGACTGGTGACATGGCTCAGTGGTTAAGCACCTTTGGGATCAATCCCTGGTGCCAAAGGCAAAAGAAAGTTTGCTGATTCTGTCTCCTCCTCATTTCATTCTAATGACTTTATGTTTTTCCTCTTTTTCAATCCAGTTTTTAGTGCTGTAGACCAAACCCTCATTTCCTCACTAAGACTATTGGAATAAGTTAGGGGTTGAAGAGCCCTCAACCTTAATCTTCCTCCAATGTAGTCCATCCTGCACCCTGCTCTTAAAGATCCCTTCCTTAAGAAGTTCTTAGTTTTTCTTCTTGCTCTTAAGTCTTTAGTGGTTTCACCTTCATGTTGCAGAACCTAACAGAAAAAAACTCTGATGTACCCTACTTACACTTAAAGAATTCTAACATTTTCCTTTCTTTTCCCATTTGGTCCTACAGTATTGAACAGTGCTTATGGTGATTTCTAAGACCCCATGTCAAGTCACAGTAAAAGATAAATATAGCACTCCCTCTCTGGTCATATGAAAGAACTCGGTAATGGGACTGCTGGATCATATGTTAGTTCTATTTTAACTTTTTTGATTGTTTTCCATAATGGTTGTGCTAATTTACATTCCCAGTAACAGTGTGCAAGGGTTCCTTTTTCTCTACATTCACACTAGCACTTGTTATCTTTTGTCTTTTTCATGGTGGGCATTCTAACAGGTATGTGCAAATATTTCATGATAACTTTAGTCAATAATATTATATTCTTAAAAAATGCTAAGAGCATGGATAAGTGTTCTCAACATGAAAATAAGCATGTAAGGTAATATGTAAGTTAACTAGCTAGATTAATAATATAGGATATACTTTCCATCATCACATAGTAAGTTTGTATAATCTTATGTTAATTTAGAAAAAGAAAAAAGACAAAAATTATATTGATAAGAAATAGTTCAAAAATAAGAGTAATACGAAGAACCAGAGCCATTAAAATAGAAAAGTAGATTCATTACTAAAACTTAGCAGGAAAGCACCTTGTGCTTTTTGTTTTATTTTGTTTTGTTTTTGTTTGTATATGTGTGACTAATGAGAACAGAATAGATTAATCCCCCCCCTTTTCTTTTGGCCCTGTACAGAAATAGAATTACACTGTAGCCACTCTTACATATGTTTGATTCTGCTAAACTCTGGGTGTATGAGAGCCATGTATATTCTTGGTATGACTGTAGATCATTTATTTTTACTCCTATCAGTAAACTACTGTTATCAGGCCGTGTCCTGACAATTTCCTGTTTTTTAAACAATCCTTACTCATTTGCATATTATCTAGGATGGCTTTCATGCTACAACAGTAGAAGTGAAGTGAGCAGGAACAACAGTCACTGACCTCCAAACCTAAAATATGTACTGACACTTTAGAGAAATAAGCTTGCTGACCTTACCACACAGTATTCTATTATATATTGCAGTTATATTATATGCCATTATATATTCCACGTGTACCAAAACTATTACTAGATTTCTTTATCCATTTTACTTTTGTTGGGTGAAGTTACACAATCAGACACTGACAAATCAGAAATTGACGAAGTCCAACATTGAGTTTTACTAATAATTTAATATATACGAGTGATTGAGAGACACAGGAGGTGATGAATACATCTGACATGTCCCTTCTCATGTTCCAGATCCTTCCTTTCTGCAATAGACATGTACTCTCTTGACATTATAATAGATGAGATCTCTAAGTAAGATTTGTGGGTCACCTCTTACAGCAGGATATCTCATAATATCTTCTTCACATACCTAAGAATGTTGTACAGCTTCTGGAAAATGCTCTAAGGGGTCATGCCTCATGAGTCCAAACATCTCAAATGCCTTTACCTGAAGGAATACTAAGTCAGGAGCAACCTCCTGACAGATAGATACACCATTTCTAGCAAATATGATTAATGTTTGCCCATATTCTTAGTTATAATGTTTATGATAGTAGACCAAGTCATCTACCATCAACCCAGGAATTACCTCTGCATTAATTGGAAGAAGAAAAGATTACAGGTAAACTCCTTTAACTCTTTCATCTCCCGGATGAATTTCTGAATTTTTAAAACGCATGGGACACTGACTGACTCATTAAATTGAAAATTTGATTTAAAAATTTTGACTTTAAAGCCATATCTAATTTTTAAGGCCATATAAAACTTTTAAAATAATCATGAATGAAAAAACTAATATGGAAGAAATTCAAAATACCTATATTCATATAGTAATTCCTGAAAAAAAAAATCAGAGATGGATATGAACAAAGAAATGAGAGAAAATTTTACTCAAACTGAAAAAAATGAAATTTTTTAGACTAAAAGGGCTGATGACCACATACCATAAAAATTAGTGGTCTCACAACTTGATAGAATCTGGGGAAAGTTTTCTATTACAAGGATAAATAAAACATTTAAGACTTTCAGTTATAAATAGAATGAAGTAGTAGACCTCAGAAGTCTTTTTCCTTTAAATACCTGGAAATGTTACATGAAATGTTCTATTTTTTTTTTAATGTATGACCAAGTTCACATGAAAGAATAGGACATTAAAAGGTACAGAAAAGGAGATAGAGCCAAAAGAAGTGTGTAAACTAACTTTGCAGCATCTTGAAAGGATGTGGGGGATTATTGAACTCAAGAAACAAACATTGTTGCCGGGCGCGGTGGCGCACGCCTGTAATCCCAGCACTTTGGGAGGCTGAGTCAGGAGGATCGCGAGTTCAAAGCCAGCCTCAGCAATGGCGAGGCACTTAGCAACTCAGTGAGACCCTGTCTCTAATAAAATACAAAAAAGGGCTGGGGATGTGGCCCAGTGGTCTAGTGCCGCTGAGTTCAATCCCCAGTACCAAAAAAAAAAAAAAAAAAAAAAAAAAAAAAAAAAGAAACAAACATTGTAATCGTAAAGGAGACTTTAGGCTTCTGCTAGTTTGAGACACATAAAAGGGCATCCTTCAGTGAAAGAAGAAGAGTAACATTAATTTTTGAAGAACTTTCTTATATTTAAGAAGATGAGAAAAATGTGATCATCTGCTTGTTTTCTAGTGGGGAAAATTCTTCCATGAGAAGTGGGAACAAAAAGTTGGTTTTTACCTAAGTTTGTACTCTTGAAAAATTCCACTTATATGAAAAGAAATTATGAGGCCAGGCAATTTGCTTACAAACTGGTACCAGGCTGGGGATAATTTTGGAATATCTGGAAAATGAAAAGATGGGAGTAATCTGGAAATAAACAGAGACAGAGTAAGGAAGATGACAACATGAAAGGGGGAAATGGGCAGATTCAAAAAGAAATCAAACTGAACGTAAAGGGAAAAAAAAAATCACTGAATTTGATCACTTGGGCTGGGGTTGTGGCTCAGTGATAGAGTGCTTGCCTAGCACATGTGAGGCACTGGGTTCCATCTCAGCACCACATAAAAATAAATAAATGAAATAAAGTTATTGTGTTCATGTATAACTAAATATATTTTTTAAAAAAACGTTTAAAACTTATGAAGAAATTACAAAGTTAATGAAATGCAACAGAAGAAAACAAGTAAAGAATATGCCCTAGAAATAAGAATACTGAGTACAGAAGGAAAGACTAAGAAACAAGAAACAATGTCCCTCATTTAAATATCTCATAACTTAAAGAAAAATAAGGGAACATTTTCTCTAAGGATCCAGAAACATGTTACCTACAAGAGTCGAGTGACCTAAAAAATTTTAAAGCATCAGCTATGCAATTTTGAGAAAATGATTTTATATTCTACTATTAGTATTCCTGGGACATAAAGGCATTTTAAAATGTGCAAGGACTCAGCATAAATGCCTCTCATTCTTTAGGAATCCAATGCTTAAATACTCAAACAAAATTAAAATTAAAAACTTAAGAAGTTATATAAGAAACAGAACTACATAATAGGATAGATATCCAGATTATTTTTATATTGCCATGAAAACGTAAGATGATATATTATAACTCTCCCTCCACACATACATATACATAAAAACATAATTGGAATTGAATATCCAAGATAATTTTGGAAATACCTGGGGAATTGTGGAGTGATGAAGGAAACTTTCATGTTAAATTACTCATCTTATATGTAGGTTTGTAGGAATGCAAGCAATTGGTACAGTTTAACTTCTTTAGTTTGTTCTAATGTGTTCATTTTATTAAAATATTTTACATTCATGTTTATGTATTTCATACTTATTTCTATTTTTCTTATAATTTCTATAAAATTTTAACATTTTATTTTAAAAATATTAATAGAAAAATAGAGGAACAATTAGTTTTTTAATTACTAGTTTAATTTGAGCAGGCTGGAGAGGCCACTATCATTATCAGAATGAAATTGAACAGGAGATGAATATCCAACTAGGACTGGTAGAAAATGCTTCTGTGTAACATGCTCTGTAAAATCCCTGTCCTGCCTCTTCAGGGAAACCTTCGGTGATATCCTGTTATTTTTCAGTATTTTCAGTCTTATTTTTAAAATGTGTCACAGTGTAGGCCAGAAAGATATATGCTTTTAGTTTACCTGAAAGATACTAAAAAAAAAAAAAAAATACAGAAAGATTTTAAAAAATCAACTTAAATATGTCCTCATCAAAAATAATTTCCATTAAGTACTTTCTAAGTCCCAGGCAATTGCCAGGTGCTTGGATCACTGTAGGGCAGGGTGTCCCAACCCTTCTCACACCTCTGCAAACAGAAAATATTATTTGTATGACCTGCTGGGTAAGCCTCAGAGGTAGTACAGAAAAGCTCCACAGGACCCACATAATGAAATATCCATGTTCATAAGTAAGTTTTCAGGGAGTCTGGGTATCTGGTCTGTATTAATTCAGAAGTGTGATCTTGGGCCGCTAAGTCACCAGAACATTGTATGGGACAGCTAATATGACTCTTCCTATGTCCCCTCAAATTCAAAGTTTGAATGACCTAAGTGAGATTTCAGTTGCTGTTAGGCCACCTTATAGTGTGTTTATTATATTGCCACTATATCTGTTCTATGTTGTGCACATTTTCCATGGTTCCTCATTTTTGTTTGAAAAGAGAGTAGATCACAGATTTCTGCAGCTGGGAGGGATAACAAAGATCCTCTTGTAGAAAGAGTACACAGTGCTCTCCAGACCTAACTATTTCATGGGGGGATGGATCCAAGTTAAGATTCTAGGGCCTTCTTTATACTAACAGAATCCTGATCATTTTATTATGCTAACACTACCATTTGTAGAGTTACAGGTTTTGCTACTTCCACAATAAACAAATAAATAAACAAATAGTATCAAGTAGCACTCAGGAAGCATCATTTGGGAGGTGAGTCATATCAGTATGCATATTATACTCATAGAATCTCTTGCTTAAATTTTGATGTGAAACTACAGACCTGTAGGTGATAAATCTATTTTTGTTTTGGGAGCAGCTTATGACAAATAATTTATAGGCCTTTGACTAGAAAAAGCATATGTAACTATTTGGCAGTTTTAAAATACCACATGTTCCTTTCCCAAAGGAATGTCCTAGTACTGGTGGAGCTGAAGCCTTTTCAATTGTTTTAGGCTCGAATTTATTAGAGCTAGAAATTCAAAGGCCACTGAGATTGCTAGTCAGCCATTGTAGAGAATAGATTTCCCTCCAGGTTAAAATTCAAAATATACTTTAAGAAAACACATTGTAAAAAGAGTCTGCATCTGAGGGGTGGTCCTGTGAGGAACTTAATTGGTAAACCTGGTTAATTGTAATAGCTCAGGCTCTCTCAGGCTGTCCTGCAATTAACATCTCTCTCCCTGACCACCCCCCTTCTTTTTCTCTTTCTCTGATTTGCAAACAACAGGTCTGTTAAATTTTGTTGCTTTTGTGGTCACCTCACAGAGGTGGATGGGCTCCCACCCCCATCCTCAATTTAGTCCAGATGTTTGGCTCTATGATACACATGACTGCGAGACACCATGAAAAAGTTTATTAGGCACATAACAGAGATTTCTGGGGAGAAGAGAGCAGGCTTCCAAACAGGCCCCCAAATGGCTTAAAAGTGCAGGGGTAAGAAACTGGCCTGGTTTTTGTTGTGGTGAGGAGGTAGAGTTCCTGCATGTAGAGCATGGCTTGGTTGGTGAAACTTCCCACCAGGGCCAAACAAGGGAGCACCTGGACATTCTTGCCAGTTTGCCTAGACATGGGCCGCAGAGGAGGGGAGGTCTGAGGGACTTGAAAGCTGTCAGCAGTCAAAAATCAAAAATACAGTCAAATCACTGAGATTTCATAATTTTCAAGTGGCACTAGAATAGCTAATAAAATGCAAAGAACTTTCAGAGAGATATGTTCTTACGCGGAGTCTTGCCACCAAGTATGTTGGACTTTCGGGATATACTGAAATATCTCTAAGTTCTTTCATAGGGCTCCAAAACAGACAACAGTGCAAGCTAGCCCCTGGCCCAGCCATATGCCTTGGGAGTCTAAAAACTTTGGAGTGCTTTCTTCTTTGGAGTCTCCTCTTTGGGCTGACCTCTGTTCCACCCCTTAGGGTGCTCTCCAACCTACTACCCTCAACTCCAGATGTCCCAGGAGCTCTTAGATTTATACCATTACACTCTATTATTTCCTTGGAATTACAGAAGTTTGGGCCACGAGAATGGCACTGACATTGACTCTCAGTGATGTGACCAACTCATATTGGACCTGAAAATAATTTAGGAGTCTCAGTGAGTGGTGATCCATTTCCTGACTTGGAAATTGAGCTGTGTCCATAGAACAGAGCTCTGACTCATTCCTATCACTGCTGTCTCATGTGCACAAAAATGAGGGTCACAGAGGTGGCAGCAGGTACCCTTTACCCTCTGCTGCTGGCTTCCAGAGCAACCACCCTAATCCACATCACACATAAGGCATTCTCCTGGGGAGGTTCTGTTACGTCTGAGGACTCTGAAACTAGGACCTTGCAACACATTTTGTGTCTCCAATTGATGTCATGACGTTGTGCTCCCTAAGGCGGGTCTTTTTTGTTGTTGTTCTTTTTATATCTACAAGACAGTAGAGTATATTTTGACATATTATACATGCATGGAATATAACTTATTCTAATTAATAGTCTTGTGGTGGTACATGATGTAGAGATTCACTGTGGTGTATTCATATATGAACATAGGAAAGTCATGTCCAATTCATTCTACTGTCATTCCTATTCCTAGCCACCCTCCCTTCCCTTCATTCCCCTTGGTCTAAGCAACTAAACTTCTATCCCTGCTGCCCCTGCCTTATTGTGTGTTAGCATCCACATATCAGAACATTCAACCTTTGATTTTTGGGGATTGGCTTATTTCATTTAGCATGATAGCCTCCAGTTCCATCATTTACTGGCAAATGCCATAAGTTCATTATTCTTTATGGCTGAGTAATATTCCATTTGTGTGTGTATATGTGTGTATGTGTGTGTGTGTGTGTATCACATTTTCTTTATCTGTTCATCTGTTGAGGGGAACCTAGGTTGGATCTATAGTTTAGCTATTGTGAATTGAGCTGTTATAAACATTGATGTGGTTGTGTCATTGTAGTATGCTGATTTCAACTCCTTTACATATATACTGGGGAGTTGGATAACTGGGTCAAATGGTCGTCCCATTCCAAATTTTTTGAGGAATCTCCATACTGCTTTCCATAGTATTTTCACCAATTTGCGGTGCCTAGGATGGGTATTAAGCCTTGCCAGATGCAGAGAAGGGACAGCCATTATCCTATGAATGACACTCTTCTTTTTTTCTTCTTATATATCCTTTTCACTGATGGCAGTATGTGGAAAGCAGGGATGTGGTAAACATTGAAAAAGACCATATTCTGGAAATGTAGTGATTATGGCTAGAGAGTTTAAGACATGGTTAAAACTTGTGGATTTCTTGTCTTTATGCTGTAAACTTCCAATGTTAAATTTAGTATGATCAGAAAATAAATGATCATTTACATTCTTCTGCATACTCTGGGAAAGATTTGCATTCATTGACATTATCAGTGAAATATAGTGACAGCCTTTGGGAAAGTCATTGGAGGCACAGGTCCATGGGTAGCATGGTAAAATGAGGTAATCTCATGAGTAATGTAAATACCAGCATTAAGGAAATATGTCCTTTTTTGCATTTTTTTCTTTTATTCTAAGTTGTTATATATAACACCAGAATGTATTACAATTCATATTATACATGTAGAGCACATTTTTACTTATCTCTGGTTGTATACAAAGTATATTCACACCATTCATGTCTTCATACGTGCACTTAGGGTAATGATACCCATCTCATTCTACCATCTTTTTTTTTTTTTTAACCCTTTTGCCCCCTGGGAAATATGTCATTTTAGAGATATATTCAGATGCAAGAGAATCTATACAAACAATTTCTGGAGAGGCCTGGCATTGTGAGTTGATATCACTGATATCTTTTTTTTTTCTTGTGGTGGGAGATATAAAATTAATCTGGGATAGCACATTTAACAATAAAGAACATGAAGAAATGGTTTCTGGATCTGAAGAAAAGGAGATCTGTTACTAGAATGAATCTCCATATTTACCAACTGGATAATAAGCAAACACATAAGCTCCCCTTCTCTACCTGGTATCCTAGTATGAATCTCTATTTCATCTGTGAACTCTGCAAGCATGTTTGCCTGGGGCCCTATGCATTCTAGGAATGACCCTAGATAGTTACCTTTAGCAGGTAAATATGCCTCATAAACTGCTATTGTTAACACAAAAAGATGAAGGAGTATGAAGGGATGTCACCTACTCCTCCTCAGAAAAATACATAAAGTGAGACATTAGTAGAAAATAAATTAGACAAAATTCTTCATATTCCTGCAGTGACAGGACAGGGAGCCCAGTGTGAAATGGACATTAGATAAAAGTGAGCAGGATGCTTCTATTCAGGGATGCAGCTGGGTGTGTCAAAAGTGACTCAAGACTAATTTATATAGGTTTTCCAGGATACCATTTCTCTAGGGTCAGGTTGAGAGAACATTGGAATGTACAGATTTGTCTTTTACCACTATATTTTTAATTTATTGTGTTCACCTTGTATAGTTGTATAATGTTCATGAAAAATAATTCTGTATCCATTAACTAGGACATTTACATAATTTTAAACATCAAGTTGTTTTGTTCCAGAAATGTGTGCTTCGAAACATATTATATAAATAAATTGGTTCATCAGCTGAAAATAAGATTTAGAGATTAATGAGATACTCTGTTTACTAGTAAATAAAAATGGTCTAAGACACATTGAGACCTTTTTTCTTTTGGTTCTTTGTTCTCTGGAATGTTTTCTAATATTTTTATTCATTTACATGTAAAATTAATATCCAGGAAGTCCACATTTAAAATTAAGAAGAATCTGCTTCGCTATAATATTATTAAAATAAGTGCAGATTAAAGGAATAGAAAAACACTTTATTATGCTTATTACTATAAATAAAATTTGTTAGGCCAGGATATTACTCAGAATTAAAAACTTATAGTAAAACTTAAATCCTACCTAGGAATCATTCACCTGGAAATACAAATAATTTAGTTAGTCAAATATAGAAGTAAGACTTGAACAATAGCACTGTGATCCTGTTTGCTTTATTTAAATGCTCCAATCTTTGGTAGTCAATAGCTTCAATGTTATAGTTAGATAAGAGACATAAATTCTGATGTCCTGTGGTAGCAGGGTGATTATAGTTAACAATAAGGCCTGTATATATTGTTAGAAAATGCTGAACAAAGTTAACTTAGCCGGAAACACCGTGTTAGTAAAATAAAAGGGTTTATTGGGGTGCCACGTGGGGAAGGGTAGGGAAAGGAAGGGAAGGGAAGGGGCGTAGGGAAGGGGGATAAATGGACTAACGGGAACAGGGATAGGCGCGAACAGAGAGAGGTTTCAGTTGGGGGCTGGCTTAAATAGCAGAGTAGTGGTCAGGGAGACCCCTGGGGGCCAGTGTCTCCATAGGCTGCCAGAGGTCAGGAGGCAGCATCGAGGGCACCTGCTGGCCAGGCTGAGGCTCCTGGGAAATGTAGTCTTTTACCTAGGGAGGTGTGGCCTTCTACCTCCCTGCCTGGAATCCAACATATATCAAATTACAAGAGGGAGTATTTTGAATATACCTCCCATAAAGAAATGATAAGAGTTTAAAGTGATAGAGAAAAAGATAAAAGCCAGAAAAACCTTCTAATTCCTTGACCTTTTAAAATAAATAAATAATTAAAATATATATAACTTAATGGTACATGTCAGTAAAATGCTACTAAAACTAATCCCTGAAAGACCATATTACTACATATTTATAAGAATTAAATGCTTTTATTATATCTTATCACATTTTATTGTCATATGTATTTATTACATTAAAATTAGGAGAAAATGCTCAAACAAAACTAAATTTAAACCAGTCAAATCTGCCCTAACATAGCCCTCCAATCTTGTACCTAGATAGGTACACTTGATGAATAAATATGCATTTGTTATGTATGCTAAATTTACATACAGTTGTACAATCTCTTTTTTCACTTATTACATCACTGACATCTTTCCATATAAATTATATATATCACCATCAACTGCATTATTATTTTTAGTTCTTTATAGAATTGAATTATATGGGTATACAATAATTTATTTATGTCCCTGTTCTGGGAAATTTTGGTTGTTTACAAACAACTCTTTGATAAAGACTATTGAAACTTTATCTGCATATTCTTCTTCACATTTTCTTAACATAAATTCATTGATGGCAATAATTGGGTTAAGGAGTAAAACCACTTTAGAGACTGTTAGTAGGCCTTACTAATTATCTTTAGATATTCCATTTACTGTGCTTTTATTCAGCTAAAGGATAGCTAAAGATGTGTCATATGCTTAAGTAATCATTTTGTTTTACTGACTTGCACCATAAAATACTTCATATTCTGTTTTTTATTGTGTTTAATGATAGTGACTTCTAAACTTTAAGTGCTTTTATTAGTATTTGTGTTTATTATTTTTATCTAAATACAAATACGCATTCACACAAAAGGAATGAAACTGCACTAAATCCTTTGTTACAGCAACTATTTCTTTTGTAATGAAAATAATGTGCTTTGATGAATTTGGCTTACAAATGGCAATATTGACCACAGGATATTTTTGTGGGAAAATGTGTAGTGACATTCTGTTTTTCCAAGTGACTTTGTAATAACTAATGTTTGGATTTTTCACTCAGGAAATATCTTAATGATAAATATCAGCTTTTTATCAGGGCTTGTGTATAAGTATCACATCTCTGCTATTTTTTTAAAAAATTTTAATGATATGCTACCCTATCTTGACCATTTCCCCTTCTGATTTATCATCTCACAAAGCATCTATCAAAGGCTTAATCCTCCTGCAAAGTGTTGCTCTACTGGAACTTACAATGGTTAATCCATGTAAAAAACAAGAAACCAAGAAGCAGATATTTTACCATTTATTTTTCCATTTTGACCCAGCTATCCCACTCCTTGGTCTATACCCAAAGACTTAAAAACAGCTTACTACAGGGGCACAGCCACATCAATGTTTATAGCAGCATAATTCACAATAGCTAGATTGTGGAACCAACCCTGATGCCCATCGGCAGATGAATGGATAGGGGAACTTTGGTATATATACACAGTGGAACACTACTCAGCACTAAAAGAGAATAAAATCATGGCATTTGCAGGTAAATGGATGGAGTTGGAGAAAATAATGCTAAATGAAGTTAGCCAATCTCATAAAACCAAAATCAGAATCATCTCTTTGTTATGAAGATACTGACTTATAAAGGCAAGGGAGGGGGAATGAGAGGAATGAAGGAACTTTAAATAGAACAAAGGGGGGAAGGGGGCAAGGGGATAGGAACAATGGTAGAATGAATTAGACATCATTCATTACCCTAAGTACTTCTATGAAGACACAATTGTTGTGAAAATATTTATGTGAAACCAGTGACTTGAAAAATTGTGCTCTTTATATGTAATATGAAATGAATTGTACTCTGCAAGCATGTGTAACAAATTAGAATAAAAATTAAAATATAATAAAAAAAGAATTAAAAAAAGAATTAATGAAAACAAATTAGCATTATGCTTAAAGATTCTGTAGAAGTGGTGTCTTGTTCAGGAATCTAAAAAAAAAAAAAAAAAAAAAATACTTCAAGTAATGGTTCAAGGATGCCCAGATTTCGGAATTTCCATTATTGTTTTACATTTCCATTTCCAGAAGCATTTTCTAAGCAATTCCTCAGGTTATTGGGAATAGTTCAGCTTCACTATGCCATTTTGCTTTGAGACAATTTTTTTCATCAAAAAATATTTTCACTAGAAAAAATTGAGTACTTTCTGATAGGAAGCTGATAAGATTTTTTGAACATATCTGTTCTTAGGAAAATAAGATGGGTATAGCAAACAATATTTAAACAAGTTAGATAAATTCAGAATCTCAGCTATTTTGTTTGATTGGTTATTTTCTACCCTGCATGTAGAATTTTTCACATCAGTCAGAATACCTGACAACCCACAAGGCTGGTGTATTCTCTCAGTGATAAGACAGAAGTTTTCAGCTTATGTAGGCAAAATGCCAGACACCAACTCCAACAGGGGGTGTAGGGTCATGAAGGATGGTGAGGAGTCAGCGAGAGCAGCGGAGAAACAACACACAATCAAGTCAGGGGCTCAGCCCCAAATTTTTACTTTCTCATGGCATGTTATATAGCAAAATTTCTTGGCAGTATACATTAACTTTTGTGGTTACAATAAAGAGAAGTTAAGGAAATCACAGTCATAATATTTTAGGGAAGTAGCAAACATCTGCTGATTACATTCCAGACATTTAGTCTTTTACCCAACATATTTCAAGGTCTTGTGGAGACCATGGTCATACATTATCTGAATGCTTTGTAATCAGTCTAGGTTTGATTTATTTCTTATGAGCCATGGACTCTCTGAATCCACTCCTCCGCACCACCTGTTTATCTGCCTGATTCAAGTTAATTTTTCCTGCCTGGTTTTAAAGCACTGTTGTATTTCTGCTTAAATTTGTTCCTACAGGGGGAGACCAGAGCCTTCCTCTAATCAGATATGCAGATCTAAAGGATCCTTTAACAATGGGAAGAATTAACCTAGAGGCATTTTCCTGCTTTGCCTGTTCTGACTTCTGAGAAAAGATCTCAGGGTTTCCAGGGTTGGAGTCTTAGGGCCTTGCAACATAGCCATCCTAAGTTTATCAAAGAAAACTCTGTTTGGGACTTTGTACTTTCACATCTGATACCACAGAGTCCACCTCGCTGCAGTTTCTACACGTAGTCTCATTCCCTAGAAATATTGTATTAGTCTTAGTGGTCATATGAGCTGTAAAGAGAATTCCAAGGACAGAAAAGACAATGACAAACCATCCCAACACTATCTTTATGCCACATCCCCTAGAGGATAATCGCCTTACACCATCCACTCTCAGAGAGCCTTGCTTATCTGTAGGTCAAGAGAGAGATGTGGCAGCAAAACTTCTGATTCTACTTATCATCTGCCTCTCACCAATAGGTTCAGAACAAGGGAAGGGATCAAAATGATTCTTGCCCTTTCTTTGCACTGACAAAGACACCATGCTTGACTAAACTATAGTCGGGCTCCTGTGAACCCTCTTTTCCACTTTGGGCATCTGTGCCCACCCTTGAAAAGTCCAGGTTTGACAAGTGTTCTACTAAGTCATTTTATCCAGAATTTACCCTCTTGATTTTGTTTGCTCTTATTAATTTTCCATCCACTGACTCCTGATTTATAGCTCCTTGGCTATAAATCCTCACTTGTCCCAGTTCTGTGCTGCAGTCTCTTCCCTCCTATTGCAATAGTTACTGCACACAATCTGTTTTTCTGCTTTACTTTTGCTGTCAGGTTCTGGTTTCTTTAACAGCACCCACAAAAATGAGTAACACACGCAGATGTGCACACACAACTGCGCAGGCCCTACCTCACGCAGGAGGAATCCAAATGCTCCTTCAATGGCCCAATGTCACTGCCTTAGTCCACAGAATCGTTCTTTTTGAAGCACACACACAAAAAATCTACATATAAATCTTCCCTAATGACATTAATTGTACAAAGTAGTAGATGTAAGTAAAGTGAGTTAATAGACATACATAAATAGAATTTTTGCATTATTTCCCCTTTGGATTTGATTTTATTAAAAACATTGCCAAAGAATGAGAGTTCAAGAGATTATTAAATACAGGCCTGACTTAAAGGAAGAGGTGATAAAATAAATGTAAATTCTCACCAAAATTATTTCAACATTGCTATACACACATATACACTGTTAAACACTGAAGTTTTATCTTTCATTTGAACTTATTTACAAATACTTAGAAATACATTTCAACTTTGATTAAGAAAATAAAAATACTTAGAAGTCCATTAAATCACAAAATAATGCAAGAGAACAAAAGCAAGCATTGTAGAGTAAATAATAGCATACAACTGACTTCTGTGAATTTTGAATAATGCATTCCAACTTTGCATAAAGAAGTTATTAAACATGTGTTAAATTTTTCATTTGTTCTGGTGACAGCAAAGGTGGTTACTAGTTCATGAGCACTTTCTCAGTAATTTTCTGAACGATGTGCTTCTAATTACAACACTGCCTCAAATCAGGTAGCTTGTGGTCCCAGGGTGCTCCTGCTCTGCTGGTGGCATCAGCTTGAATTACTTCATTTGCAAATGTAAGGCTGCTGTTTTATTAATTAAAACTGCTTCTGTGTTAAGCTGAGAGAGAGAGAGAGAGAGAGAGAGAGAGAGAGAGAGAGAGAGAAAGCTATATTGAGTCACAAAAGAAAGACCTTTGCATGACAAATTATTTTGACATAGTGAAGAATAGAAGAATAAAGGTATACTGTGAAAAATCTTCTCTCTGGTAGCCTCTCTTGTAATGACTCCATCATAGCTATGCTGAACACGAATACAACACTTTCAGGCACATCATTCATTTTTAATACTTAAAGAGCAAATCAACAGAAAATGTTTTTCTCCTTTAACATACTGAACACTAGAGATTTTAGAGAGGAAAATTTATCAGGGTTAGAATAAGCCCCTTCCTTTATTCTCTTCTTTAAACATAACCAGCATATCTGGTCATCCCTGAGGAAAGTGGCATGTAGAGTGCTGGGAGAGAGAAATCACTTTATTTCTATTACATAGTGACTGACAAATAAACAACTCACATTTCTTGGCTGATTGTCCTTTTGACATATAAAAGATACAAATTTTGCAATGAAAACTCCCCAATTTTTTTCCTGATTCAACATTGTGTTTATGATAGCCCTCTGGGCATCTTAATTGTCTTCATTTATTCTTTCCTCTATTTAGTATTGTGCTTTTATATAAAAAATGCTGGGAATAAGCGTCTAATTTGTAGCATCTATTTTGAGAATGCCTCACTGATTTCATCATCTTATTAAGGTCAGCATTCTAGAGCCAAAGAGAGAGCAGATGAATGTGGAAGAAAATATCAATTAACTTCAGATAGAAAAGTAAGTAAATAAAAAAAAAAAAAAACCCTCCCTGCATATGACATTTAGCAGTTATTACATTCTGTATAGAATCTCAGTTGCTTATCTCAGCTCCACTGGTTGGTAGTATTTCGAACTTGGAAAACATACTGAAACCTCTATGCTGCAGATAGGTAGAACTAGTATTGTCAAAATGTCCATACTACCAAAAGCATTATACAGATTCAATGCAAATCCAATCAAAATCCCAATAACATTCCTCAAAGAAATAGAAAAAGCTGTCATGAAATTCATCTGGAAAAATAAGAGACCCAGAATAGCCAAAGCAATCCTTAGCAAGAAAAGTGAAGCAGGTGGCATCACCATACCAGACTTTAAATTATACTATAGAGCAATAGTAACAAAAACAGCATGGTATTGGCACCAAAACAGACTGGTAGACCAATGGTACAGAATTGAGGACACAGAGACTAATACATATCATTTCAGCTATCTTATATTAGACAAAGGCGCCAAAAATGTACAGTGGAGAAAAGATAGCCTCTTCAACAAATGCTGCTGGAAAATCCATATGCAACAAAATGAAATTAAACCCTTATCTCTCACCATGCACAAAACTCAATTCAAAGTGGATCAAGGACCTAGGAATTAGACCAGAGACAATACGCCTAATAGAAGAAAAAGTAAGCTCCAATTTCCAACATGTCGGATTAGGCCCCAAGTTCCTTAATAAGAATCCTGTAGCACAAGAATTAATATCAAGAATCAATGAATAGGATAGATTCAAACTAAAAAGCTTCTTAGCAAAAGAAACAATCAGTGAGTTGAATAGAGAACCAACTATTTGGGAACAAATATTTAATACATGCACATCAGCTAGAGCACTAATTTCTAGAATATATAAAGAACTCAAAAAACTTAATTCCAAAAAAACAAATAACCCAATCAACAAATGTGCTAAGGAATTGAAAAGACACTTCTCAGAAGAAGATACACAATTAATCAACAAATACATGAAAAAATGCTCAATATCGCTAGCAATTAGAGAAATGCAAATTAAAACTACTCTAAGATTTCATTTTACTCCAGTCGGAATGGCAGCCATTAAGAACACAAACAACAATAAATGTTGGAGAGGATGTGGGGAAAAAGGCACACTCATACATTGTTGGTGGGACTGCAAAATGGTGCAAGCGTTATGGAAGGCAGTATGGAGATTTCTTGGAAAACTGGGAATGGATCCACCCTATGACCCAGCTATCCCACTCCTGGGTCTATTCCCAAAGGACTTAAAAACAGCATATTACAGTGACACAGCCACTTCAGTGTTTATAGCAGCACAATTCACAATAGCTAGATTGTGAAACCAACCTAGATGCCCCTCAGTAGATGAATAGATAAAGAAAATGTGGTACATATACACAATGGAATTTTACTCAGCAATAAAAGAAAATAAAATAATGGCATTCGCAGGTAAATGGATGAAGTTGGAGAATATAATGCTAAGTGAATTTAGTCAATCTCAAAAATCCAAATACCGAATGTTTTCTCTGATATAAGGAGGCTGACTCACAGTGGTGTCGGGTTGGGGTACATAGGAGAATTAGAGGAACGCTAGAAAGGTCAAAGGGGAGGGAGGGGAAGGAAGGGAGCAAGGGGGGAGGGAGGGAAAAAAGAAAAGGTGGTTGAATAAAATGGATGTCATTATCCTAAATGCATGATTGAAGATTTGAATGGTATGAATATAAATTGTATACAAACGGTGTTTTGTAAAAAGATGCTCTATATGTTTATTATGAATTATAATGCATACTACTATTGTAAATACAATAACTTTAAATAAAAATAATAAAAAGAAATATAAAAAAGAAAAAGAAATGATGGTGGGATGAGACAGACATCATTACCCTAGGTACATGTATGATTGCACAAATGGTGTGATCCTACTTCATGTACAACCAAAGTAGTGAAAACTTATTCTCCATTTGTGTACAATGTATTGAAGAGCATTTTGCTGTCATGTATAACCGATGAGAACAAATAAATTTTAAAAAATTTTAAAAACAGGTACCAAAACAATAACACCTTTTTTAAGAAAATAAACTTAAAACATATTCTTAAAAAAACCTCTATAATGCAATTTTTTTTCATCTATAAGATGAGGATAATGATTTCTACATTACAAGGTTATTTTATTAAATGAGATAATACAAGTAAGCCAGAAAAGTAAGCATTCTATAAATGTTAGCTTTTGTTTCTTACTATGGGTAAAAGGGACCTTCTATTATTATTTTTAAAGTACATTGGCATAGGAAACTGGTAGAAAATTTATGCTTCTCTAATTATATTCAACTGGGTCCTCTGGAAAAACATAATCAAGAAGAGATGTTCACACATGCATGTGCACACACACACACACACCACACACATAACACACACAATGGTGAGTTTTATGCATCAACTTAACCAGGCAGAGTATGCCTGGATAGCTGCTAGAGGATTATTTCTGGATGTGTCTGTGAGAGAATTTCTGGAAGATCCTTATTCAGTAGAATGAATAAAGATCACCCTCACAAAGGGAGTCCAGCATCATCCAATCTGTTGATGACTGGGACAGAACAAAAAGGCAGTGCACAGGACAAATTGATTCTTTTCATTTGAATTTAAACATTCATCTTCTCTGGACCTCAGACATTAGTGCTTCTGAGTCTCAGGCCTTCAGACTAAATGATATCACTGGCTCTCCAACTTGTGGATTGTAAGACTTTTCAGCTTCTCTAACCACACATATACTTGTATTCCCTAATATACACTTGTATTAGAGTCCTCAAAAGAAATAGAACCAAGAGGAGATAAGTATGTAGGAGCTGGATCACACAATTGTGGAGGCCAATAAGTTCCATGATCTTCAGTCTGCAAGCTGGAGACCCAGAGACCTAATGAGATAGTTTCACAATTTGAGTCCGAACACCAGAAGAGCTGCTTAGGATTTAAGTTTCAGTTCAAGTCCAAAAACAGTCACACCCAGAACAAGGTTCGACCAGATACCTGGTTATCCTATAGCCTATTCAAGTTGTCACTTAACATAAACCATTACAGTAACTATTCATAATATTTGCCCAGGGCCTGCATTGAGGCTATTGTTATATTTAATTCAAGTTTTTATTTACCTTAGAATGTACAGGATTCCATTGGCCTAGAATTCCTCAATTCATTTGGCCAAGCAGATTTGTCTTTGGGATTTGTAAGTATCACCTACTGAAGTTCGTCTGTAGTAAGAGAATGTTGTCCACAGAAAAGAAAGAAAAGATTAGAAGCTGAAAGAGAAGAGGCCTTGGGGATGACCAATCCCTGATCCTCTAGGAAAATTTGAGTTCCTTTCTGTAACTTACAACCAATGGGGTGCTGCCTGTAATAGAAAAGATGCTATTAAATGCAAACATGGTTTTATCCCAGAATTTTAGGAAATCTAACATTATATATGCTTTGGTACATTTTGGGAGCTGAAATTTATCATTTTGCTGCATTCTTTCATGCTCCTGACCTTGTAAAGGCAATAAATCTGGTCCATTGTTCACACACATTTTGCTTTCTACATTTGATCTTAAAATTCTATACCTGACATGTCAATCAAAAACTATTTAAATGATTTAGTAATAACATTTTATAACTCTACTTGCTGTCTCTTTCACCTTCTTTTCTCTCTTTCCTTCTCTCCTGCCAATCATAAGTCTACCCCTGCCTAAATATAGAAAAGGAATCTGAAGTAAAGTAATTCTAATTTAAATTTCATGGAGAAGGCTGAGCATCCACAAGTAGTGCACTTTTGGCACTGGCATGCCTAGTGGAGTATACTGATTCTTTGTCCTTGGAAAGATAGTAATAAATTCTTTATGCAGATGAAATAAGATGACTAGTTTTGATTGACTGCTTTGGTGAGGAAAACCGTTACAAATGCCAAAACCAATATGTAACCAGGTACTGGGTGAAGAAGAAGAAGGAGAAGGAGAAGGAGAAGAAGAATATGAGCAGAATTACACATTGCAGTCCTTCTGATATCAGTATAGAATGGAGTGAATTTTTTAAAAAGTCCCTTTGTATCAGATAGAATATCTACCATAAGTAAGGTGTCACATGATGTAAAACACTGAACCTGCCTCAGAATTCACTCCATCTCTTTCCATAGGATAGACTGGGCTAGACTCAAGGATAAGCCAAAGATTGGAGAAATGAATGTGCGTTCATATATCAGAGGCAAATTCTCTTTCTTCTACATTGTTAACTGATGCAAAACAATGAAGTCTCAAGAGGACAGGGGCTTCCCAATTTTAGAAAAAGAAGAGGAAACATGAGATTTTTCAAATAAGAAGCAAAAGGGAACTCTTTTGAATGAGATAGAAGATGCAGTTGACACAGATAACCCTTAACAGAAAATGAAGATGGTGTCAGGGAGAGGGTGGGCAAGGGAGTTGCCTAGACCACTTCCACAGCCAGTTTCTGCACAGGTCATAAAAACATAATAAAAGGCCTCCGCCTTTCCATCACCCAGGAAAACAATGGTATTCTGATGAAGATAGAAGGGGGAAAAGTGATGAATATAAAGCATTCCGTTTTCTTCTGAAGGTCCTACTGTTATGTGGAAACACTAGTTTGGTTTTAATGGGAGTGGCAGCAAGCCTGTGGGTCACACAAGATCACAGTTGTGGTCTCGGAAGGGTCATCTGACCACCACCCAGCTGACCACATGACATGTGGAGTGTTGGGCTTTGTGGATGTGGATAGCTGCAGTGCTGGTTCTAGCTGCAGGCTCAGATGCCCTTCTTGTCAGAGCATATGTTTCTGGGTTTAGGAAACAAGAGATGACAAGGACCACAGTGGCTTAGCTGGTGAGGAGTAGCATACATTTTCTTAGCCCTCACACGTCTCAGGTCAATAATAGATCAACGTGTCAGTTGTTCAAGAATTAGAATTCCCTTTTCCTAGGGAAGAAGTACAATAAAGGGAATTATGTATGAGTCAGTGTCAGGGCACAAGTCACAGCCTCGGGAGTAGTACACCTCTGATCTGAGACCTCTCTCTCTCTCTCTCTCTCTCTTTCTCTCTCTCTCTCTCTCTCTCTCTCTCCCTCTCTCTCGCTTCTTTCGGTAAAATACAAAATAGCACTAAAAGACAGAGAGAAGCTGAAGAACAGATTAAGGCATTGGTATGGAGACCTCTAGAGCACATAAGTGGTCAGTTTAAAAACTAGAAACAAGAAAAACAGTCTTTGTTTAAAATCATGACAAGAATGAAACTTCTGTTTGGGACCTTTTGTACTACAGAATCCCTGTTGTAATTCCTCTTTCATTATCTTAAAACCCTTAAGAAACATAAAACTGAAGATTAATGATAGAGTTGGGACAATAAATTCATTTATGCAGAGGTAATTTATTTTCCCATGGAGGACTAAAGAACAGAATTTTAAAAACAGAATAGGAAAAAATAGATTAAAACTCCCCACATTTCATTCTTAAAAAATAGAATAAAATGCCCAAGTGGCTAATATTGTTTTTACAAGGCTTATTGAAAGTTCACATGATGTTCAGTACAAAAACTCAAAAAATTACACCAAAAAACAAAAAACCCAGTCAATAAATGGGCAAAGGACCTGAACAGACACCTCACAGAAGAAATACAATTGTTCAACAAATATATGAAAAATGTTCAACATCTCTAGCAATTAGGGAAATGAAAATCAAAACTATTCTAAGATTTCATCTCACTCAACTTACAATGGAAATTATCAAGAATACAAGCAAAAATAAATGTTGGCAAGGATGTCGGGGGAAAGGTATACTCATACATTGCTGGTTGGGCTGCAAATTGGTGCAACCACTCTGAAAAGCAGTTTGGAGATTCCTCAGGAAACTTGGAACGGAACCATTTGACCCAGTTATCCCATTCTTGGTTTATACCCAAAGGACTTAAAGTGAGCATCCTACATTGACACAGCCACGTCAATGTTTATAGCAGCTCAATTCACAATAGTTAAAATATGGAACCAACCTAGGTGCCCTTCAACGGAAGAATATATAAAGAAAATGTGATATATATATATATATATACACAGTGTGGTATTACTCAGCCTTAAAGAAGAATGAAATCACATTTGCCAGTAAATGGATGGACATGGAGAATATCATGCTAAGCAAAATAAGCTAATCCCCCAAACCAAAGGCTGAATGTTTTCTCTGATAGGTGAATGCTAATTCACAATAAGGGGGTGGGGATGCTAGGGAAGAATAGAGGTACTTTGGACTAGGCAGAGGGGAGTGAAGGGAGTGTAGGGGGACAGTAGAATGAATTGGACATTATTACTCTATGTACATATATGATTATACGACTGGTGTCCTTCTATATCATGTACAACCAGAAAAATGAGAAGTTATACTCCATTTATGTATGATGTGTAAAAATGCACTCGACTGAGAAGTTATACTCCATTTATGTATGATGTGTAAAAATGTACTCTACTGTCATTAGAACAAATTTTTAAAAAAAATTTTTAAAAACCTTGAATTACAAATATCTCTCAACTCAGAGCCAAAGAAGGCGCAACATCACTTTCTAGAGGAAGTGATGATGTCTGTTTCTCTTCACAGTTGGGATTCTGGCTTCTGCTGGAACCCACCTGGGGGTTATTCCTGAATCAACCTCTGTCCATCGCTACTGTGTCAACTAGTCAAAGATAGCATGAGGCATGAGAACAATGGCAATCATTTTCCATAATAGGAAGTAACTCAAAGAATTATTTTATTATTAATTTTTCTTTTTTGGGGGGAAAAGAAAAGTGATAAAATGTTTACTTAAGAAAAGAGAGTAAATAACTAAAGGGTAAGCATTTTCAAGAAATAGTAACATAACTGGTCTTAGGGCAAATAGAACCAGGTCACTGAATTTAGGGAGAAAATATTCAGATGATAGACATTTCTATTAGCTGAGAGTTTTCTTCAGGTAATTGAAGAGCAAAATGTTTATATAAAAATGCTACTGTGTATAGTTGGCTTGTGGTATATGTAAATATTTCTAATTTAACTGTATATTTAACCATCATCTTGGAAAGTGGTTTTGATAATTCTTCCCAAAGCATTCTTTGTTGATGGAAGTTACCACTTACAGAGCTCATATAGGCAGGATAATAAGAAGATATATGGCTAAAGCAGTCAAGAGTCTGGTACCTGGAGTAATCAAAAGCACAAAAACTATATCATTTACATAATATGCCTTATCAAAGCTAATTTCCATCTGTGGGTGCTAGCATTTTGATATATTTAAAAAAAAGAAGGATTCATGATAAGCTTATTATCTCTTCAGCCAAGGCCCCAAAATGCTGAATATTAGTTTCAAATTTTAAGTGGTGGGTTTGAATCAACTACTATTGAAGAAGACAATCAGGGGTGGTGCTTCTAGAGGTAAATATATTGTCATCTATCAAAGTAGCTATAGACCTTAAAGGAGGACAGATGAGAGACAAAAATTATTTGAGCTCAAAACATGGTAGATTGAGGACAGTAAGTGCTGAGATCAATATCTCACATACCTAGCTCCTGAAAACATAAGAAACATCAATGATGCTAAATCACTAAGAACATTTTAAGAAAGATCAGAATGCAACAATTATCATGAAGACAGATAAGTAAATGCAGAGTAGAGCTGCACTCAAAATGATAAAATAAGTTGGCACATAATGGTTTGCAGGTTATTTAGAAGAACCGAACCAATTGGGTGAAAACCACAAATTACTAGGTTAGTGAGAAGAAATGAACCAATCACATGGAAACCACAAACTACCAAAATTGAGCCAGATTAAAGGTATAACTTGAATTGTCCTATAACCAGTAAAGAAACTGACTCTGTTTAAAGACTGCCTCAAAAGAAATCTCCAGGCTCAGATGATTTCACTGAGAAAGTTTAGTAAAGATTTAAAGCCTATTTAGTTAAAATTGTTTATTTTTTTCTTTTTCCTTTTTATTTATAATAGTAGTATGTATTACAATTCATAATGTACATATATAGCATCTTTTTACATACAACTGTTTGTATACAAAGTATATAAGTACCATTCAGAAAAAGTAACTTAGCATATCTTGTTATGTCAGAAAGGATGGGCTCATAAAAAATGCAAGGGACATGTCCCCAGAACAAAGCGGTCAATTGGAAGGGGCTCCCACAGGCCAAATGTGAGATAATGTGAAAACCAGAATAATTAATGATGGTAATGAATTATAAAACATTAAAAACGTAAATCTAGAGTTTTACTGATAATAAATTGAGGTCAAAATAATGGGGGAAGAAGCAAGCTTTTAACTTATAGTCAATGCTTAGTGCCAGTTGGTAAAATTAGAGATATTGCTGGAGATAGGAATGAAATATAATTTTGTACCCATAAAAAATTGTTTATTTGCAGTGTCATGATTACATAGAATATCCTGAAGAATTTACAAAAAAAAAAAAAACAAACCCCAACTTCTATAATTAATAAGTGAGTTCAGTGTGGTCAAAAGATGAAAGATCAGCATACAAAACCAATGCATCTCTATATACTAAAAAGTTGCATTGAAATGTACTATTATTGGAAATCAAAATAGAAACTTCAATGCTATTTATAATTTCTCCAAATAAAATACTCAGGTATAAATCAATTGACTATGTATAAAAGCTACATGTGGAATTATAAAATGATGAAATAATCAAAGAATAATTAGAAAAGTTTTCTGTGTTCATGGATTGTAAGACACAATGTAACAAATATGCCAATTTTTACCAAATTGACTTAAGGATTGAGGCACTTGTTTTTATCACTCTAAAAAGTTTTACTGGATATAGACAATGTTATTCTAAGATTTATATGGGAAGGGAAAGTTCTGGAATAGTTAACACAGTGTTGAAAAAGAAGAATAAAGTAGAATAATCACTGCCAAATGTCATAGCTTGTTATATAACTATACTAGTCAAGAGTGTGGTGTTGGTAGAGGAATAGACGCAGATCATGAAACAGAACAGAGAACCCAGAATAGACAAGCATAATTATGACCAATTATTGCTTTGATGTCTTTTTTTCCACAAAGACACAGAAGGATTAGAGAAAGGTTAGCCTTTATAACACATGTGCTAACGTAATTGGATACCCACAGTAAAAAGAAAACAAAAACAAAAATCACACACAATAATAACAATAATAATCCAAAAATCTATAAGAACCCCACCACTATCAACAACTAAAAAGGGTTATTTTGGCTCATAGCTTCAGAAGTTTCAGCCCATGGGTGCTTGGTCATTTTGCTTTGGGCCTGCACTGACACAATACATTGTGGTGGGAGTGCTTGAGAAACGAGGTCTGTTTACTTCATGGTGACAGGAAACAGAAAGAGGCTGGGGTCCCAATATCCCCTTTAAGAGCACAATCCCAATGGGCCATTTCCTTCCACTAAACCCCACCTCCTAAAGATTCTACCATCTCTCAAAAGCACCATAGACTGAGGGCCAAAGCTTCAATATATGGCCCTTGAGGGACATTCAAGATCCAAATATAGCAGGCTAGGTGAAGAACTTTTATACTTGACACCAAAAACATAAATCCATAAAGGAAAAAGGTAACAAATCAGATCTCATCCAAGGTAAAAGTCTTTGAAACAAACTGTTAAAAGATGCCTATTCCAGTGTCTTGAAGTGTTCCCTTTTGTTTTCTTCTAGTAGTTTCACGTCTTACACTTAGTTCTTTGATCCACTTCCAGTTGATTTTTGTACAGGATGAGAGATAAGAATCAAGTTTGAATCTTCTGCAGCTGGTTATCAAGTTTTCCTAGCACCATTTAAAAGGAAGCTGTTCTGTCTCCACTATTTCTGGCATCTTTGAAGAGAATCAGGTGGCTATAGATGGCTAATCCAATTTTTTACAAAGTGGACAAATAATCTAAATAGATGCTTTTCAAAATAATAAATGCAAGTGGATGGCAAATATATGAAAATAATGTTCAATATAGCTAGACATCTGGTAAATAAAAATCAAAACTACAAAGAGATATCATCTCACCCCAAGAAGAGTGACTATCATAAAAATATAAAACTAAAGGCCCATGGGGAATATAGAGATAAAAGAACTCTTAGGTATTGTTGGTGGGAATCCTCAAAACAATAATAGATGTATTTAGATTAGCTATCCCACTTCTGGGTATATATCCAAAGAAAATGAAATCAGCATAAAAAAGAGATACTCGGATAAAGAAAATGTGGTTTAATCTACACAATGGAGTATTATTTTGCCATAAAGAAGAATGAAATCTTGTCATTTTCAGAAAAATGTTTGGAACTAGAGAACATTATGTTAAGAGAAATAATTCCCACACAGAAACACAGTACAGTATGATCTCTCTTATATGTGGGAGTTAAGAAAAAGTGTCTAAACAGTGTTTAATATGCACAATTAATACATGTTAAAAAAGTAAGTCTCAAAAGATCACCTACTCTATGCTTCTATTTATATAAAATTATCAAAATAACATTATAGAGATGGAGAACCAATTAGTGGTTGCCAGGGTTTAGGGATATGAACAGGGTGGTAGGTGATACTAAGCATTGTAGTGAAAGGACAATTCTGTTAATTGTAGTGATGGCAACACAAAGCTACACATATGACAAAATTACATAGAATCACATCCACTGATGAGTGCACACACAGAAATGAGGACATGTAAAATGTGAAATATGAATAAAATAGGTGGATTTTTACCAATGTCAATTTCCTACTTTTGATAACTCTGCAACAAGCTCCCAGTGGGGGAGACTGAGTGAAGTGACCATGAGGACATCTCTGAATAATTTTTAGGCAACTTCTTATGAACTTATAATCATTTAAAATTAATTATAAGTAGAAATAATAATATTACTTAGAAATTATAAGTTAAGAACTTTATCAAAGATTATGTGTGGATTATTCTCCAATCCACTAAAAAAAGCATTGCATATTGTTTAAATCAGAGACAAATAGACAATATAACCTAACAGATTATTTGCCTTTAGATAATGAGAACCCAAAGATGTGATTGATTGTTTTGGTCTAAGCAGTCACATAGCCTATTTGCAGTGAGAAAAAATTACACGAACAATAAAAAGGCATAGAAAATTAAAAAGAAACATTTTTGAAAAGTGAATTAACAGATGTGAGTGACTCGGCTAACAAGGGCTCCTCAATCTTCTGCAAGGTTGACAAAACTAAAACTCTATTTTTGAATCTAACTTTGGGATAATAAAGATGTTAAATATTTCATATATTAATAAGAATAACAGAACTGATTAAAAACAAAATTTAAAAATATTTTAAAATATGTTAATTTTTAAATATTAGGCAAAATACAATTCCATTTCATACTTTTGATAATCTCTAATGTTGTCTCTCAAGAAAGAATACAGGTTTCTTGAGGTAAATCTGTAGCGTTTAAAGAAATACTTTATATGATATAAAAAATTCAAACCCACACCTAGGACCATAATAAAAAACAAATAATTTTTGTATATTCCTGAATGTAATGTTAAATGTTCTTTAAAGATTAGCATTGCTTTTCCTGTTGTACAGATAAAAGAACTAAGACTCAGAGAGGTTAGGTGCCTTACCTAGTGTCACACAGTTCTACTGTTATGTATAACTAAGAAGAACCAATTAAAAAATTCCTTTCTTTTCAAAAAAGAAAAAGAATAAGTAGTAGGTCCAGGATTAAAACACTAATCTGACTCCACAGAATACCTTCTTTCTTTCTTTCATTTCCTACAGTGCCCTTTTATGGGCTCTCTAAGAGAGAAGTTTCCCAATCATACTTGGATAATGAGCATATCTCATGCCATGAAGTTCAGCTTCAAGTATAATTGGTTCAACAATGTGAATTCCTCTCAGTGGCTCACACCTAATGCCATGGTAACAATGGGATACATATGTATTAGGTTGTTTTTTCTAAGCATGTCAGTGCTATAGTCTGAGTCTAGCTATGATCACCACATCCTGGGATATTCTTGCAGGAACCAGCGCAGTAACAACCATTGCAAATCAGAATTCATTCTCCCAGAGGCAAATATGAGCCAACAGGATCCTTCTTGGACATGACTTTGCTAATGCCAATTGCCTGGTTTGATATTATACTATGATTATACAAGATGTCAGCTTCAGAGGAGGCTAAGCAAAGGATGCACTCAATTTTCTTGTACATTTCCCTGCAACTTTCATAGATCCTGTAGTTATTTCAAAATAAAAGTTACAAAGCAATGAAAAATTGTAACCTGCACATAACTGAATTCAACTCAGTTATCTGAATATATTATTAACTGCTAACTGTGGCACTAGAATGTGTGTTTTAGTTTCACATAAATGTTACAGATAACAAATGCCTCCAGGAAATGGAAGTGAACATTGAGAGGTTACTATTGTGAGGGACCCAGCTTCATGAAAAGTTGAGATATTTAAGTCAAATTTTCAAGATGTATATCAGTGTTTTTTTTTTTTTTTTTTTAACTAGGCATAGTGGTGCACACCTGGGAATCACATACACTTGGGAGGCTGAGGTACCTGAATCACAAGTTCAAGGTCAACCTAGGCAACTTAGTGAGATCCAGTCTCAAAGGATTGAGGATGTAACTCAATGACTCAGTTATTCTTATTTTATCTATGTGAAAAGTCTACTTCTTCTCTACCTTGTTCCTGCGTTACAATATTCCTTTTATGAAGTTTCATTATGACCTTGATAGCTAGGGTGCTTGCCTAGCATGCACTATGCCCTGTGTTCAATCCCCAGTATAGCAAAGAAAAGATAAGTTATCACCTTTCTTGGTAGGCTAGGTATAAACAAAACAAAACAAAACCCAAAGGCAGGGGTGATTAGAGAGGAATAGGAACAAATAAAAGGAAGAGGAAATTAGTGTGGCAGGTAGGATGTGAATGGACCAGTGGGATCCTGGAAACCTGGAGAGACCTGTAGGGCTCTACCTATTTCTGATCCTGTCTATGAGAACTCATGGGACTATGAGAAGGGCCCAATGCAAACTTTCTGTAGGGAACCCCCATCCCCAGTTCTATATTGAAAAGGAAAAATAATAAATTTACAATGTCTATTACTTCTTAGGTTTGAATCCTAGTTTGCTCTTTACTGAGTAACTCATATGAGATTTGAACTTTCTAAGCTTCAGTTTTCTCATTTGTAAAACTGGTGTGGTAGTGTTTCCTCAAAGACTTAATGAATATTGGGATAATGACCTAACATGAATTCAGTGAATGGTGATGGCATTGATGATGATGATCATGGTGACTGTGGTGATGACTTCCTTTCTCTCCAATAAACATATTTATTTATCATGGGGATTCAGAATTGCTTTCCATATAGAGAATTACATTTTCCATAGAGCATGAATCATGACTAAAATCTTGGGCTTATTATGGTTGTCTTTCCTTCCTTGGACCAGCCACACTTTGACCTATCTTTCCCAGACAGTACCTCCATTGCACTCAGCTCTCATCCCACTTCCAACTTTCTTGACTTCTTCTAGGGAATTTATTATTTTTTTATTTTTTTATTATTCTAATTTGTTATACATGTTTGCAGAGTACATTTCATTTCATATTACATATAAAGAGCACAATTTTTCAAGTTGCTGGTTTTATATAAAGAATTTTTACAACAATTGTGTCTTCATAGATGTATTTAGGGTAATGATGGATAACTCAGTCTGCCATTATTCCTATCCTCCTACCCCCTCCCCTTCCTCCCCCATCTTTGTTCTATTTAAAGTTCTTTCATTCCTCTCTGGAACACTACTCAGCACTAAAAGAGAATAAAATCATGGCATTTGCAGGTCAATGGGTGGAGTTGGAGAAAATAATGCTAAGTGAAGTTAGCCAATCCCCAAAACCCAAATGTCAAATGATCTCTTTGATATGAAGATACTAACTTATAAAGGCAAGGGAATGGGGATGAGAGGAATGAAAGAACTTCTAGGGAATTTAATACACTAACACTTTGGCAGACATACCGAGGTATAGATTACCACTTTTAAATAGGTAATCGGGAGGACTTGTATCATAAAACCACAAGCTAAATCTCATAATAAGAATTTGACATAATTAAAAGGCATTTGGTGCTTATATCAGCTAGGATTATTTTTCCTTGCCATTATTAATAAAAAAACTGACCTCTTTAAAACAAAGAGAATTTATTACTAGAGTATGGAGTGGCTCACTGACTCACCAGTAACATTGGAGAACCAGGGTCAGGAAACAGGCAGATACAAAAGGAGATGTGCAGCAGTCAGAACCCTTGCAAAGTTATACTGGACAATCTGTCCAGCAAGGCCACTGATGCCCTCACAGAGATCCCTTGCTGCCATCTGCTGTCTCACTACTCCTGGAAGCCATGGCAGACATTGCTTCTATTGGGCATTTCTACCCACCCATAACAACAGAAAATAATTTTCCACCATACTGTCACTGTTTCTCTGAGTTATGGACTCCATATTTTAAATCCCAGCAGGATGTATCAGCGTCTGAAACCATGTCTAATACTCAAGCACTAGCTGCAAGGAGGCTTGGCAAAGTGAGTAGCTTTTTCAGCTTCTAGTATGAGACATGATCTCTGCCTTCCACAAGGTTTATAAGATAGAGAATTCCCTACACCTAACATGGGAAAGATGGTAATATGCAGGGAAGTTAAAAAAAAAAAGGCTGGTAAATTTCAGCCTAGGAATAGGGGAAAGAGAGGCCAATGGAGGGTGTGTGACTCTTATATTGATAGCATAGTAGAGGTTATTCTTATTTTATCTATGTGAAAAGTCTATTTCTTCTCTACCTTGTTCCTGCGTTACAATATTCCTTTTATGAAGTATCATTATGACCTTGATAGCACAGTTGATAAATTAGATTCATGTTTTTTACTGGGTGTTGAAAGTTAGATTTTCAGTTCTTGCTCTGGCTTTTATTTCACTGGTATTTGTGTAGAATGATATATGAGGAGCAATTAAAACAGCAGCTGATGGATGGATTGCTGGGTATAAAGCATCTGGGCTCAGATACTAGTCCTGTCACTATCCAGTTGTGTGATTGGTAGCATCATTTAACCTTTTTGGACCTCAGTTTTCTTCTTTATTAGATGAGAATATTAGCACCCAATTTGAAAACTGACCCTTAGGTTAACTGATTATGTTTTTGAATTGCCTGGTAGGATGCCTAGCACAAAATAAAATACTAATACTAAAATCACTAAATAATTAATGAATCATATCTTTGTTATTATCTTCCTTTCCTGAAGAATCATTAGCTACAAGGACATCAGTGCATCTATAATGCCTAAAAATCTTTTCACTTCCTTGTTTCTCCTTCATTTCCACATCTTCTCATTGTTTGCTGCTGTAGGTACTGAACTTTGTTTGATTAGCTACAACAGTTGTAGTTAGCCATCCAGAAGTTTGTTCTTGTTGGACAAGGGCAAAGCCATATCCACAGTGCTTGGAAAATCTCTCGTTAGAAAAAAAGAAAAAAGAAAAAAGAAAGTAATTGAGAATAAGGAAGAGATACAGCAAAACAGCAATAGAACTGGACTGAATTAGTAATACATTACTATTCAACTGATAATGCTGATAATGCTTTATCTAAAGGAATGCATTATACAAATCTTTGCACATTCATAATGTACAACTGCAGCGTATTTTCTTAAAAGTAGAGTGATACAAAGTTAACACATATGTCAACAGAAGCACAAGTTGAATAAAGATATCAGAATTCTCTCAGGATGACTCTGCCCATTAAGATAACTTTAGGGCATACTGTATCATCATGTAGATTCTAATTTAGAAAAAACAAAAACAAAACTTACTGTGTTAGACAGCTTTTTGCTCTGACCAAAATACCTAATGAAGCTGGGCACAGTGGCACATGCCTGTAATCCCAGCACTTGGGAAGCTGAGGCAGGAGGATCATGAGTTGAAAGCCAGCCTTAGCAATGGCAAGGCACTTAGCAACTCAGTGAGACCATGTCTCTAATAAAATACAAAAAAGGGCTGGGGATGTGCCCCAGTGGTTGAGTGCCACTGTACCAAAAAAAAAAAAAAAAAAAAAAAAAAACTAACGAGAACAACTTAGAGGAGGAAAAGTTTATTTGGGGCACATGATTTCAAAGCTTCAGTCAGTGTTGGCTAGTTGGCTAACCATTGCTCTTGGCCCAAAATAAAGAAGAATATCATAGCAGAAGGGCAAGACAGAGGAAAAGTGCTCAGCTTATGGTGGCCAGGGAGCAGAGAGAAAGTAAACAAGGTGCTAGGGATATATAAATCCCAAAGGCACACCCACATTGACATACTTCCTCCAGCCACACCCTACCTTCCTTTAGTTACCACCCAATTAGTCCATTTTTATTAGGAGGTACTGATTAGGTTAGCACTGTCATAACCTAATCATTTCATCTCTGAACATTCCTGCATTGTCTCACATGAGCTTACTGGAGACACCTTATATCTAAATAATAACTCATTCCCTCTATTTTTGATACCAGCATATAGGAACATCATGACAACTTAGAATACATGTGTGACTTGGATAAAGTAACAGGAAACAGAATTATTTGCTTCCAAGCACTCACACAATGCCTTCCAGGTCTTAGAAAATTTGTTAACCTAAGTCATATTGATGCTACTATTGCCAACCCAAAGAATCACTTCTTAGCATGAACTTAAGGCTTTTGCATTCTTAATTGTCATCTATGTCTCTAAGAGACAAAGAACTCAAATACAGAAAGTCTGTGCAAATGAGCTTGTGTGTGAGTTCTACTTTGCAGTCAGTCATAACAAGGTCTCTGATTCAACATGAAAACTGGAGTTCTTAGGGTCCAGGATTTAATTTAACAAATAATTATTTTTCTTAATAGGACTATAAAGCAAATCCTAATTAATGTGCTAATAGCTGCTCCCTGCTTACAGAGTATTATCCCAGGTCTTGAACTGTAACAAATATACATGAAAATTAATGTTCACAGAGCAGAGAGAGAATACATTTCACATTTCATTCTAGACCTATGCTTGTGAGACATTTCAATCAGAGAGATGACACAAGAATGTAAAAAGTTATTTTTTTGAGGTCTGAGCCTAACATGAGCTGTTCCTTTTAAAATAACTTGCTATTTTCTAGACTATAAACATAATTTAGAAGTCATCTCCATTTCTTCTTGGAATTAACTAATCTTGGGATCCTACTCATTAGGGACCATGGAGGTCAACTAATCTAATCCATACCCTATGTTTTAGCCCTCAATAAATGGCTGTTTAATTGCTAATTGGACATATACAGGGTTGGGGTTCCCACTAGCTTTTAAAGCAAACTCTTTTAACAGTCTAAATAGTAATATGTTTTATTTTAAATTATTTTCTTAAAATTTAGTATTCATTCTGAAGCTGCTCAGAATTATATTTTTTCCATAACAGTCCTTTAACTTCAGGTTGAAATCAGTAAACATGCCTGTTCTATAAAGTCAAACCACATATTCTCTCATTTTTCAAATATTATTGATATAATCTGTTCTCTTAGAATTAAAGTATCATGGGCCTTTCATTTCTACCAATGTTGGATGAGGTAACTAACCAAACCTGCCACTGAACATTTTCTGGGACAAAATTAAGACATCTTCCAAAATACATGAAGATGCTAACAACATGGCTGAAGCAAAGGCTGTGAACATGTAGAGATCAGAAAAGCACTTGCACAGCATTTGCCCTGGGCTCACTTGTCTATGCATAGGAGAAAGCCAAGACTCTTGGCCATATTTCTGGTGACTTCAAAGGTATGGGAAACAAAACACAGTCTCTGAGACCCATCAAAAACTGAAAATTCTGACAAATGTCCTCGTTTGACCCTGAAGATTCTGCCATTAAAAGTAACAGACTGGAAACAAGCAAGACCTAGGGTAGTGTATAGTCCCTTTTCTTACCTTCTGAATGACCTAGAAAATCCAAACACCTGAATTTGTACTGAAGTCCTCCTGATTGTAGTGTCCCCAGCATCTGACCAAAGTGAATGAAAAATATTTCCTGGAAGAAAATATTATTGTCTTAGAACTCAAATTCTTTTTACATATGAATTTTCAAAAATAGATTTCAATGACTAAATTATAAATAATTAGGTACATGGGGAGACAACATGACAGGAGTAAGAAACATAGAAAATAAAAACAGACACCAGAAACATGGAGATTGGAGATTATCAGACATAGATTGTAAAACCAGTGCCCTTACTCTGTATAAGTAGATAAAAGCAAAGTTTAAAAAAATTGACAAGGAACTAGAAACTATAAAAAGTGACATATTTTAAAAGGGAGTAAAAATAAATTCTAGAACTGTAAAAACAGTGAGAAGGGAGAACATTATTATGGCTATATCCCTTCTGTTCAAGGAGGTAGAGAAAAGCATAAACATGTTAAAGAAAGACCGAAATAACAGACTCATAGACCTTCTAGACATGAAATATCCATGCTTTGATTTTTGGTTCCCACACTTATGTGTTATTACTGCTTGGGGACATGGTATCACGAAAAGGTCTCTAACTTAATACTTAGGCTACATTCCTAAAGTAAGAACCTCTTTCTTTAAAAGTGTTGCCTTTAAGTTTCATCTTTGCTTTAAGAAGTCCAGTTCTGTGATTTATGCAATTTACTGCTACTGAGTAGTGTGATATGTGATGTAAACAGTAGACCCTATACTGGAGATGACATCATCATCTTTCCATAGCGATTTTCCTTCATCTTCTTTTCTTAAAGTGGGTCCCCTGATTGGATGCTGTGCTCAATGGGATGACCTGACTGTGAATCAGGCATTCTCTAAACTCCCAGATGGGGGTACTGACTGAGGCTTCATGGGCAGGAAAGGAAAACATATACTGGAGTACTTATCTATTCCTGTTATTATCAATCATTGGTCTTTATAGGATAGAAGAGAATCAATGTAGTCACTTTGTCACTATATTGACTGTCTTCAGAAATTTTGCTATATTGGAGGATCAGCATTGGTCTCTATTATTCACAAGTAGATTATTCAGAGGCATGACTAACAGGACCTGCTTTGGTAAATGAGATTCTTTACTGTTTGCTCCATACATAGCCACTTTCTCTGCTGTCATGGCTACTACTTTCATATGCCAATAATGCCAATTCTAAGCTGGTCAACAGGCCAACACATTTTGTCCATTTGAGTTTTCAGAGCCTCTTCCATGTGGGTGTTTTCTGATAGAAGCTAATGAATTTGTCCTCCTTCCATCTGTTCCTCTACATGTTTTCTAATGCATAACTACTTGTTTCCAATTATCTAGTCCTTTCCCTTTCAGATTTCTGAACGTTCAGCCAGGCTATTAATCACAGACCATAAATCTGTGTCTATTTCCCCCTAGGGCCACTGCTTCCATACCAAGTGGGTGACCAGGTATGCACTGTTTATTATTCTTACCTTTGAAGAGATTTGTTTTTTATACCTTCTCTTTCAAGACCACCACTGAATTTGGCTTGCACATAGCCACTGATATTTTTAACTTGTAACCACTTACTAATCCAAACTAAGCTTGGAATTTTTCTCTACCTCCTTTAGCTGGTCATGTGGGAAAATCACTCCCAACCAATTTAGTCAATATATGAACAGGGTAAGGAGTATTAGTGCCTCTGTGTCAGGTGATGTGGGGATCTAGCTACCTGTTCATGCAGCTTCTTTGTGTCCTCCTTAGGTTCAATCTCAGGTGTATTTTTCCATCTTAGGAAAGATGGTTGCTAGGACTACCCTATTTTAAGACCCAGACTCATGATCCTCCAGTGTTCCAATCAAGTCCTTCATCTCTAACATCCCAATCTAGCATACCAGGAACCTCAGAAGGTATTTAATTCTCTGACTTCCTCCAGAATCCTAATGACTTTGGTGAGTGTTTTCTGTATCTTCCCATAGTACAAGATGTCTTGGGTCTTTTGGAGTCACACAGTTTATGCAATCCTGCATGTCTATGTTTCTCAATCTCTTTATTCTTCACTGTCTGACAGGGCCACTCAGTCATCTCCACTTCACTTAGCATTGACAATTGCCTTTTCCATGTTTCTAATGGCCACCTTAATAATGTTTGCTTGATCCTCTGGAGGCCCTGCCCCAGGGGATGTCCTAAGAAAATGCCTTTCAAAGTCAATGAATTCTTGCTTGTCCCATCTTAAATTCTAAATATGTTAATTGAATACCCTGAAAACCAGGTCCTAGTAATACTCCTTCCAGTACATGCTATTTAATTCTGTTTATTTAGCAGTACTTGCTATTTAATTCTGTTCTTCCTCTGGAATATAGTTTTCTCCCCTTCCCTTAGGTCCAATGCATCCTGTCCAGTCATGCTTGAATTTAATCCAATTATTGGCCTGGCTTTGAGGAGAATAGATGGAGGTAAATACACAAGAGGGACATCTGTTACCTTGCAGGAAGAGGTTGCTGTAAGATCTTCTCATGGAATAGGAATTACTCACTCTTACTAGGGAAGGGTGGAACCCTTCAAGTCCTGTGGGTTCAGGGCATTCTATGGAGCCAAATTCCTCAGAGGCATTTACCTACTTATTCCCATGTTATGGTTCTGGATCTGGAATGTACCTCATTAAAGGGTGGGTCCCTCATGCAATAATGTTCAGAGATGGGGGTCTTTGGAAAGTGATTGTATCATGAAGGATCTCACCTCCTCTGTGGATTAATTCATTGATAGCTGAGTGGTCTACTAGAATGTAGTAGAAACTGTGGGCAGTTGGAGCTTGGTTGGAAGTAGGTCTCTGGACGTGTGCTGTCAGGAACTATATATTATTCCTTTCTCTTTCTCTCTCTGTTCTTCCCAGCTGTCATGAGCTGAACAGCTTTCCTCAACTATGCTCTTCCTCCATGATGTCCTACCTCACCTCAGGACCAAAGCAGTCAATCCAGCTGACCATGGAATGAAACCTCTGAAACCATGAGCCAAAATTCATGTGAAATTGTTTAAATATTTTGTTGTTATTACCATAGGGTATAATTTATCCTATTTCAGTTTAAAATGCATAGATACTCTTTTACAATATATTTATGGACAATGAATTTTAATTTCCTCCACACAATTTGTTTTTAACATTTCAGAATGGAGATTATTCTCTTAAAGAAGAAAAAAAAAGTCTGACTTTTTTGTCACTCTATTCATTAACTGGCATCTATTGTACTCCCATTCTTGGGTGTGTCTGTCCTAAATAATGATGAATGGCCACTATGACACTGTGGCATTGTAGTTCTTCTCCATAGACAGATAGGTGGACACATAGAGAGGAGTTTGCTTTATGTTTCTCAAAAACAATGGATCTTTGAGAAATGAGAAAGACGAATGTAAATGTGATAGTTTGATTTGGCTCTTATAATTTTAAGTCTTCTTTTTGGGAAACTCTTCAGAATACAGACAGAGGCTTGTAGAACTGTAATGGAGTCAATGTCAGAATAAAATACAAGAAATTTCATTCAGTGTTCAGACAGCAGGGATTGGAGTGTCCAGAAAAGGCCAGGAAATAAGTAAAAAAGTTATACAAAGTGGATGAAAACCCCCAAACCTAGAGTATTCTAGTAGATAAATGTTCCTTGTTCAAATAAGCATTTAACTTTATAAAATATACCATAATATAATATTCATTATGGATGGCTGGATCCAAGAGCACAGGAGCAATTACATTTTCCTCAGAGTATATTTGTATGTATAGTTTAATATAGGAAGGCAACACTGGGTGATTTCAATTCTATTGAAAACTTTAGAATATCAGAAAATATGCTGGTCAAATATAACCATATGTTACAACAATTCACCTTTTAGTTTTAGCTAATCTTTGCTTTCCTTATACAATATTGCTTATCTCAAGATTTAGAGTTTGAAAGTGAATTTTCAGATACTAGTTGCTTATGAACATTTATTAGTTTTTAAAAATATTTCTTTTGTGTGTTTAGTCTGGTTGAACTATTTGATAGATATTTCTATAAGAATGTTAAACACGTTTATATTTAAAGTTTAATAGTTTGAGAAAAAAGAAAAATATAATCTGGACCTGTGGCTACTGAGATACTATGAGAATCAGGCGTTCTCAGAAGAAGGTGACTTATTTATGAGAATGGTGCTTCCAGATTACTGAGATGTCCTCAGGCTCTGTTGAGATGATCATTGTTCTCATAGGGTTGTGCGCTACTCTTCCTTTCCCTACTGGCAGGTTTTAAAACATGTTACCCCAGTTTTAAAAATGAAATCTGTGAGAAAATTGTAACTTGCTTCCATTCCTCATGTCACCCAAGAGGACAACTCTGTAGACTAAGTGAAGTATCCTCGCAATGGAACCACATGAAGTCAGGGCCAAATGGAAGATAAAAATAGCTAAAGTCAATGCCAGTAAATTATCATAAATTGTTTGCACAGCTTGTGAGCTAAATCCTTAGTGGATTAGGCCCATGTTGTGTGCCTATCCTACACAACTTCTGGTTGATTCAAAATTGTTTTTAATGTGAGCCATGAATATTGGATATTTTTAGAAGCATTTCTATCTGTTCCAACAAAACCAAAGTCACCTATTCAATCTACATAGAAGGGGCAAAAAGATGTTTCCTTTTGCTCTATCCTTATCCTAAAACATAGCATCTCCCCAAAGTAGATTCCCCTGGACACAAGGAGGCTAGGAGAAGTAGCTTCCATTTCTCAGTGTGAGACAGACTTTCAAGGAACACTTCCTATTTGTGTCATATCATTTGTGTCATCTTTTTAAACAAAGGGCAGCAAAATGCAGTGATGTGACTTGGTCCTGCTTCATTAGGTGGCATTTTTAAAAAAATTAACATGAATCAATTTCTATATAAAAATGCTTTATGTGTACTTTAGGTTTCTGTTGGGTGATCTGTGCTATTTTATATTTAAGCTTTGCTGTCATAGAACTAAGAGTTAATATGTTTGATTTTGTAGAAATATAAACTTACTTTAAAAGGTGACAAGAAATCATTTTTGCTGGACTAGACAAGTCAGAAAACCAGCAGTGAATTTATCAGAGCAACAGAGATTGGGAGGGGTGGGTATTAGCATATTATGCTTAAAGGGCGTGCTCCACTTCCTTTGACTTGGAGACTTGTTGCTAAGCAATACCCACTACAGCCCGTAAAAGATATGAAAACATAATTCAGTTATGGAAACAATAAGAGCCCTTACATTTTCAAAGGAGGTTGCAATAATACATAATTTTAGACCAAAACCACTCTGGAGCTCACACGAGGGCTGCAGAGCAGCAGCAAATTATTTAGATTTATGAAGGGGTTGTGTGAGATTAGCAAGAACTTGATATAAAATTGGGTTAAGACTCACTGCCATCCATCACTCCCTTAGAGCAGGACAATAACCATAAGCACAATAACATTACAAGGAACCACACATGCACAGAGATTTATTTCACCAATATAATGCTATTAGATCAAAACTGGATTTAAAGTTCATACTTTGTAGGTGGGATATTTCATTCACATAAAATTGTTACTAAAGTTAACTGGCATTTTCCACTGAAAAGAAAAATCTTTCTGAAAGACATCAAAGATGCCTAATATTTCAGCTTTACATACTCATCTATATTTCTTTGGAACCTCAAATATATTTTTGCATGAAACTTGAAATTACTAGAATTCTAAGTAATTTGAGGGAATCCAATCTTACAGAAATGTGAACTTAGTCTGAATAATCAGTAATTTGGTAGGCCAGCCTGTGGATTCCTCCTAATGCATTTATAATATAAGTGACAGTGAAGGGAGATGAGTTTCTAAGGAGAGATTCATCCCTAAGGGAGGACGTATCAATATTGCTAGTGATGTGGGGTCTATTATAATTGTGTTTAGAAAATATGAGGCATATAGTAGACACAAAGGCTTTCTCATTTGGTTCTGTTGCTCAGATTTAAAAATGAACTTTTCCTAGATATCTGGATTTTGGGGTCCTTACTACATAGCAGTGACCCATTCATAATCTTATATATGTTGTACACATTGCCTGTAAACTCATCTGAATGTGTAAACCCAACCTTTGTTAGGGCTATTAACTGTTTCAGCTATCTTGAGAACTATTGTCTGATATTCTAGAAATTTCTAGTGAGTGTTTTACCTCTATCATATAATAATCTGATGTGGGCGAGGGGGAGTACCAGGGATTGAACCCAGGGGTGCTTAACCACTGAAGCACAGTCCCATCCCTTTTTATTTTGAGATAGGGTCTTGCTAAGTTTCTAAGGCTGGCTTTAAACTCACAGTCTTCCTGCCCTAGCCTCCCCAAATGCTGGGATTACAGGTGTGTGCCACCATGCCTGGTTTATCAGATAATAATTTAATGAAGTATTTATCTGTGTTTTTATACTTTTCATTTATGCCTAAATGACTTTGCCATTTGTCTAAGGGGAGATACTGCTATCACCCTAATAAAATGTATGAGTTCATTTTAAAGAAATATTCATAATCATTAATAGGTCGGTCTGCACTGTACCCATTGCCCATTGCCCAGACTAAGTAGCGTTCTCTGAGATGGAGACAGAGAGAGAGAGAGAGAGAGAGAGAGAGAGAGAGAGAGAGAGAGTGTTGGGAGAAGAAGCAAGAGTTCACACTGGGGTTCACACTGAAGTTGGCCCTCACCCACTTGGGACAGTTCTAGTGGAATACCTATCAGCTGGGGATCTGAAAGTGGTGGAGACCTGTGTCTCATCAGGTTCACTGGCTTTCTGGTGAAAAGCAGCCTCACTGATGTCTTTTCTACCTTGAGACAAGAATGGTCACACGACTGCCACAAAGAGTGACACTATGCTAGTATTTCTGAGTCTCCTTCTGTTTTCAGAAAGAGGAGATAAGCAATGAAGTCTTTCGTGCACTCCCGGAAAGGGCACAGAAGGACTGTGACATAAATAGCAGCTCTGGGACTCCAGTGGTTGGATCAAGGAGGGAGCAGAGTGGTATCCATGATACATGGCCTCATGACCACATGCTACTGTAAGACCTGGAAGGATCCTGCAGAGTAGAGGCCAATGACTAAAATCTACTAGCACGTCCATGCTCCCCAGCAGGTGCCAACCCGAAGATCAGAGAAATAATTCCTCTGCAGTTGAAGGGTGCAGAGTGGCCCTTTTATGGAGCAGTAGTATGTATGCATGGAATGGAAATTGGCTACTTCTTCTCCAATGATTGTTCTCAGCTTTACCAAGCCAAATAGTTCTTGCTCAAAGGCAAAGACTTTAAAGGGCCTGTTGAGAAGATTGCTTAACTTCTTGGTCCAGCAAGTTTAAAATTTAATCTACTATTCTATTTAAAGCTTCCTGTTCCCTATCACTTTAGGCCAAAGTTTTCTCAATGAGGAGGGATGTAATCTTATTCTTCTTTACACCTGTGATGGTTAATAAGGATTATCAACTTGAATAGATTAAGAGACTCTTGTCTTTGTCATTGAGGATGTTTCCAGAGATTTTCGACATGTGGCACAGCGCCAGGCCCACCCTGAATATGGACAGTACAGCACAATGGGCTGGGGGCCTGGACAGAAGATGGAAGAGGAAGCCACCGCAGACACAGGAGCCGTTTTATTCTCTCTCAGTGGGTGCTTGGATTGCTGCTGGGGTCTCCTGAGCACATTGGACTCCAGCTCCTTTATTCTAAAGCAGACACGGACCACAACTCTCCAGGGAGTCCAGGCCCCTATTCTCTAACTGAGGCTGTGTCATTAGTTCTTCTTCTTCTGAGGCTTCTGCTTCTTGGACTGAACTACTACTGGTTTCTCTAGCTCTCCTGGCTGCAGATGGCCACTGTGGGACTATCTGATTTCTGATCCTGTAAACCAATCCAATAAACCCCTATGTGTGCGCGCGCGGGCGCGCGCGCACACACACACACACACACACACACACACGTGTATCTATGTATATATGAATAACATCTAAGTGGCTATCTCCCATTCTCTCTCCTTAAATTTTTTTCAATCTTTCCTTTCCTTCTGACACCTTCCTTTCTTCATCCTTCCTTCTGCTTTATTTCTTCCTTCTTTGTTCTTTTCCCTCTTCTTTTCTGCTTCCCTTCTCTTGTCACTTTTCCATTTTCACTTTCTTTTGTTATTTTCCTTCCTTCTCTTCCTCTTGATTGGTCTCTCTTCCTTCTGTTCTTCCTTTCTTTCAACAACCTTTTACTGTTAAGTATAACAAAGGCAATGTTAGGTCCTGATTTGCTAGGACAGTCCTCGTTATGCCTGCTGCACCAAATAAGAGAGCCCCATTCACTCTTTTTTATCAAAGGTAAATGAGCTTGGATGACTAGTTACCCATTCATACCAAGAATAATGCATATTCTACAAGAAACCTTTGATTCCTGTGTAAATCTTTACTGAAGATAATCAGCATCCTCATTTCCAACACTATTGTTATTTTTAAAGTTTTATAAATAAATGCTTTTTTGAAATTCATTAATGTTGCTGAAAGCAACTGGATTTTATTTTCATTGTGGTATAATATTCCATTTAATTGTACTGCCATTTAAAAAATACATTTTACTGTGGAGGGCAGTTGGGTAGTTTCTAGTTTTAGGCTATTGTGAATAATGCTGCTATGAACGTTGGCATATATGGCTCTTGGTACTTATATTTCTTTAGGGTAAACAAAAGAGAGGAATTGTTCATACAGGGTGTAGACTAAATGTTGTTTCTCAAGTGGCTGCTGGTATATAATAATATGGCTGATTTTTTATACGTTTATATTTTTACTTAGTTCTAAAAACAACCCTTTGTAAATTTTCAAATTTATAGATGAAGACCTGTGACTTAGAAATGTTTCATATTATGCAGAAAATTGTACAGCTAGTAGTAGGAAGGGCACATAAATGGGGTGGCTCTGTTGGAAGACATATTCCTTTGTTCTTTTTCTGCTTGCTTCTTCCCATCCCAAACTTTAAGGTGATGGCTAGAGTTTTAGCAGCCATTTTGCACTATGAGGAGCCTATTAGAATGGAACTATTTCTCAAAATGAAAAAGCAACGTAAGACTAAGGAAAAAAAAATCTGCAAATCACATATCTGACAAGGGTTTGATATCTAAGATGTATAAAGAACACTTGCAACTCAATAGCAGAAAAATAAATAATGTGATTTAAAAATGGGCAAAAAACTTGAACAGACCTTTCCCCAAAGAAGACATTAAAAAAAAAAAAAAAAAAAACCAACAGCTGTATAAAAATGTGCTCAACTTCCTGAATAATCACGTTAATACAAATGAAGCCCACTGTGATATATCACCTCACACCCACTAGGATGGCTATTACCCAAAAAGGAGATAAATTTTAGCTGAGGATGGGAAGAAAGGAGTCCCTAGTACACCACTGGTGGGAATGTAAACTGGTGCAGCCATCATGAAAACAATATGAAGAAAGAAATAAAAATAATTAAAGACATGAAAAATATAATTACTGAACAACCCAGCAGTCACTCTGGGCATATGCACAATGGAGATAAAATCATCACCTTGTAAAGAAAATCTGCACTCCCATGGGCATTGTAGCATTATCCATAGTAGTCCAGACATGAAAACACCTAAGTGTTGTCAGTGGACAAATGGGCAAGGAAAGCGTGTGTGCAGAGTGAATGTAATGAAATACTACTTAACCTTAAAAAAGGAGATCCTGCCATTTACAGCAACACAGATGGAACTAGAGGATGTTATGTTACGTGAAATAATCCAGACAGAATGAAGAATATTGTAGATCTAACTTGTGTGTGGAACAGAAAAAGGCCAAATACAAAGTGGTAGAGAATAAAACACTGAGGCTCATGAGCAGGGGAGCAGGAACAATGAGATACAGGTGAAAAGGTACAAAGGAGCAGGTGCATAAGATGAACAAGTTCAGAGAGATAATTTATAATATGGAGACTATTACTAATAGAGTTATATTTGGGATTTTATGTACATAGTTTAACTGCTCTTGTCACAAAAAAGTAATTCTGTGAGACGATGGATATGTCAATTTCCTTGACTATAACAACCATATGTATTCTATGACATCATGTTGTAAACCTCAAGTGCACACATCATTTTTATTAAAACAAAAATATGTAATAGTCACATTTCCCAACAAATGCCCAGACATCATAAATGGCAAAAAAAAAAAAAAAAAAAAAAAAAAAAAAAAAGAAAAAAGAAACAACAACAACAAAAAACACACACCAAGTTCTACAATCAAGAAACATCAACACAGGAGAGCCGTTGCCCTCTTTACCATCATCACAGCCCTCAGAATTGCTGTGGGGCAGCTCTAGCCTAACACTCTCTCACTCTGATTCTGACCCATTTGAGAAAGCCAGTCCTATACTATTCACTTTCCTGGATGATCTGTTCCCTCCCAGCCCTGTATAATATCTGATAATGTACAGAGGATCATCTTGAAACATGCAGAGGAAAATTCAGGCTGTAGGTACTAAGTTCAGACAGTTAACTCAGAGGAAAAAAAAATCTGCAACAAACAATTCGTAATTCTTCTGGAAATCCTTTCCTTTTGGTCAGTCTTCAATCTGACCTTTACTTTGAATGTGAACACAGGAAAGTTAGGTCAAGCTACTTTTTGGACTCAGATTTCCAGCTTTTCCACAACTGCATTGGTTTATTTGCCCATTTTTTATCCAACCAGTTCTTCAAACTACTTTCTGACAAGAATAGTAGATGCAGCATAAAAAATGTAAAGTTACTTAAGTGGGAAATGAAAATTGTACTCTGTAAGTTTGTGATGTTGAGTCATGGTGTGAAAACTGATGAGTTACTAGGCAAACATTTGCTACTCCTCCCTCCCCAAAGCATAGTACTTCATCTTATATTGTGGTCAATACACTGAGTCTTCCAGTGACTTTTGGCTTTGGGCATCGTTTACAGAGTCCAGCCATTACTGGAGTGAAATTCATCAGCATCATGATTGCCTCCTTCAGTTAGGCAAAGGACACTTGCACCTGCAAGCACACATGTCTTAGCAACATTGAAACCTCCTAAGTATGTACTGTTATTTATGTATCTCCTGTTAACACAGTGGAAAAAATGTGATTACTAAGAACTTTCATAATATTTACCTAAAACCTGTTACATAAATAGCAAATCCAATGATGCTCAATGCCCCACAAATTCCAACAAATGCTGCTATAGACACAATGAATAGGTTGTCAGCATTCTCTAGTTGTTCTAGTGAAAGATATTTTTCAAATCAAAGCCTTGTGCTTCAGTTCTTGTTCCTGTTAAGTCTTTTGATAATGTGGTTTCAAATATTTGGAAAACTTTAATAGGAAAATGTGAGAGATAATATTTTAAAAATGCTACCATTGTATCCCTTTGGTTCTAGTGGAACACAATCTATAAGTGTACCCATTATAGATAATTCTTCAGTTATATTTAATGAGAAAATCTCTGCATTGATTCAAAAGTGTGCAGATGTTCTGTCATTATAAATTGACCATGAAAATTCTGTTTTCTCTGATTCTTTACTAAGAAAAGATACATCATGGGTAGCAAGTTCAAGACCAATCACAGAAATATCCAGAGTGGTCATAACTACTGTCTTAACTAAAAGCAGATCTTTCCAGATGGAGACAAAAATCACTTTCAAATACCTGACTTGCTTCTATTGCCAATATAAGGACAGAGAAGAATAAAAAGTCCAGAAAACTAGCTTTCTCTGCCATAGACTTACATAATAGAACCTGTCCAGTAACAACCTAAAACAGAATAAGACTTTATTCACAAAGACAATATTTCTAGGTGAATATTGCAGGACTAAATATACTCAGAAAAGGAAACATCCTCTAGAGCACAGAGAAAATAAGTCCCCCTGTTGATCTAATAACTATTATTTCGCAACAGTGTTTCCAGAGACCAATAACCAAAGGTCCAGAATGAGATGGTGTCAACATAGGAGAAAAGCACTCAAGAAAGAAATGCCAAGAAAGATTCTAAAGCAAGCACTAATAAGGCATCATATCTGAAGAATGCTACTGAATTTATAAAGATGTTCGGTCTTATTAAAGATTGAAGCATGTACCTCACTCAGATTCCTGACCTTCTAGGCTCTGGAAGAGTTTTCATTCCTTAAGCAGTTTGGTGAAGAGTAATATTTACAAAGAGCCTGAATTATGGTGAAGGAAAAAGAAAGAAAATAGAGTTTTGATAAGAAAAGCAAAAACCATTACGAAGGTGGGTCACACAAACAAAAGGGAATCTGAGCTTGTTTATAACACAGTCATAAATGGGGGAGCTAATGTCACCAGTCCCAGATTCTTAGCAGTATTTTACCAGCTTCAGATGAAGCACAACATAACCTTTTCAAAAGATACATCAAAAAACAGGAGAAAGAACTGAGAACTGTGCCCATGAGAAGAGGAGAAAGGTACATTAAGTTCAAATGCAGCTTTTGAACAGTTATTATTTTAACAAAAATCATATCTAAGGTACTTTCCCAGTGATACCATAAGAATTAGAAGGAATTATTGATGGCAGTACTATGATAGTCACTCCGACAATTAATTAAACTACATAAGTGAATAATAGGCAGGTAGCATATATAGCATAGATACTCTGGACAAAGGGCTAATTCTCATCCTGGGTGGATGGTATGAGATTTCATCATACTACGAAGACTACTGTGTATTTTCAAATGTATGAATTAGTTCTTTTGGGGTGTTCTATTTAATAGTTTTGGTAAGTATTTGACTGTGGGTAACTGAATCTGCAGAAAGCAAAGCTACAGATATGGAGGGACCGCTGTAAGTTAATTATGAAAAGTGTCTTTGTGTATGAAATTTGGTTTTTCATCAGTTGATAATAAAACTTTATTTCAGAAATACAGAATAGGTTCATTCACATATGATGTGTGATTAATCTGTTTGGGATATCTGAAACACTGGCTTATATAACTTTCCTTGTAAGGAAAAGTTTTATATTTCTCTATTATTTTAACTCAAATTCCCCAATTTTAAATATTGTACAGGCCTTTTTTATTGTGACATCTTTAGCTGAATGGCTCAAAGTGTTACTCTAACAATACTTATTGTGTACTACTGAAATTCTACAATCAAAAAGAGGAAATCACCTTAGCTTTACCACTGGATTTGCACATGTACTCACCTGTTCGTACCAATAGAATGGTGATACCTTCTCCCTATTAAAAGATGTCGAGATAGTGAACCCTTCATAAAAAAACAACTTTAAAATGTCAACAAAGGATTCAGAATCAGAGTATGGTATTTGTCTTCTAGCTTTCCAGTAATGTTTTGATTAGTCAGATCTTACAGGTAATGTTCATATACATTGTTTAAATCCTTATTGATTGTATCATTCTGTTTTCTCTTGCTGTAACAAAATACTGGAGGATGTGTACTTTTAAAAAATAGATTTATGTAGCTCACAATTCTGGGGGCTAAAAGATCAGATGACCCTATCTCTTTGGGCTGTAGTAAAAACCTTATGGTAGAAGGCATCACTATGGTGGGAGATCATACAAAAGAGACTATATAGCAAGACATGAAACCAAGAGATTCAGTTATTTATAACTAGTCTTTTTTTATGTTTAGGACCTTTCCTTGTACACATAAACTGTTTAAAACATTTTATCAGAAAAGGACGTTGTATTTTGTGTTAAATGCTCTTCTGCTTTCTGTGTCAACTGAAAGAACCGTGTGGTTTTTAACCTTCATTCTGTCAAAGTAATGCATCACGTTGGTTGTTTTTTACATATTGAACCAGCCTTGACTTCCTGAGCTAAATCCCCCTTGGTCATGCTGTATCATCTTTTCAATGGGTTGTTGAATTCAGTGTTCTAAATTTTATTGAGGACTATTGTATCAATGTTCATTAGAGATATTGCCTGTAGCTTTCTTTTCTTTCAGTTTCTTTGGTATCACTTTCATGATGATACTGGCCTCATAAAATGTGTTCAGAGTATTTCCTATAGCTGTTTTAGAGAAGAGTTTATGTAGTATTAACAATAATTCTTGGAATATTTGGCAGACTTCATCTCTGTGAATCTTGAATTTGATCTGATACCAGGATGCTGTATGATACTTTCTCACAACACTGGGCTTTAGCAGCAAGCTAAGCTCCCAGTCAGCCACATGTTCAAGAGGGTAAACACTCAAAATTCTGCATGCACTGTGCTGCTAATCTTTGATATTTGGAGGTTTGGGTGTATTAAAAGTGCTACAGTTTAGATATGGTTTGTCCCCCAAGGGCTCATGTGTTAGAAGCTTGGTCTCCACTGTGGTGACATTCACAGGTGATGGAACCTTTCAGAGGCAGGGCTTAGTGGGAGGTCACTAGATCACTAGGGTTGTACCCTTAGAAGGGATTAAGTTAGTTCTTGTGGGACTTTGGTTAGTTCTCATGGGAGGAATTTTATAAAACAGAAGCAGTGGTAGAGCCTAGCATGTGTGAGGCACTGGGTTTTTTTGGTTTCCTGTTTTACCATGTAATGTTTCCCTCTTGCCTATGCTCCTCCTGCCACAGTCCTGTTTGCTAGGATGCCATCTGCTATGAGTTCCTCACCAGAGCAAGCTAATGGGCACCACAGCAAGCTAATGGGCACCAGAGCAAGCAAGGTTTTGAACCTCCAAAACTGTAAACTAAATAAACCTCATTTCTTTCTCAAGTACCCAGCATCAGGTATTTTGATTAACAATGAAAAACAGAGTAGTGCAAAATGCACTTTCAATGTATGATGTATTCACTTATAACAGGCTAATCAGGACATAATTACATTGCAAGTCAGGAAGCTTCTCCATAGCCACCATTTGTGTGTGAGGTCTTCTTCCATCTCTTCGCTCTCATCCTATGTATTTCCTAGAGGCTGAAATGGGTCTCTTGTTGGCCCATGGATGGAATTTTCCTAGTCCATTTCGTCACTTTAGTGACTCTGTCTTTTTGTTAGAGAGTTTATTCCATTTATATTTAAGGTTGTTAATAGGTAAAACTCTCTCATGACACTTTAAAATTTTTTTCAGGTTCTTTGGTAGATTCTTTTCTTTTTCTTTTTTCACAGTATCTTTATTTTATTTTTATGTGGTGCTGAGGATCAAACCCAGTGCCTCACAGCATGCGAGGTGAGCACTTTCCCTCTGAGCCACAATCCCAGCCCTCTTTTCTTTATCTTCCTCTCTCGTTGTCTACTTTTGTGATCTGGTGATTTTCTGTAGCATTAAGCTTTGATTCCTCTTTCTTGCTTTTGTTATTTGTCATGGGTTTTGGCTTTGTGGTTATTTTGGGGTACCTAGCCCATCTTATGTTGATAATTTTAAGATGCAAACAACTTATCATTGGTCACATACAAATACTCTAGACTTTTATTCTCCTCTAATTTTTTTTTCACAATTTGCATCTTTTTATATTATGTATTCCTTAACAACCTTTTGTAACTATAGTTACTTTTAAACAATTTGACTTTTAACCTTCATACTAAACATTGGAAAGATTTATACACCACTATTACATTAATGGAATATATGAATTTGATTATAAATTTACCTTTATCATTGAGTTTTATACATTTATATCATCCACTTTTGGTTAAAGCAGTCCCCTTTACTTCAATAAAAATTTCTCGGGTTCATTTACTGCCATTTTAGGGAAATAGTAAAGGTAAATGCATAGACTGTATTCTAACATCTCTTTCCTAGACTCCTGCAGTAGCCTCTCTACTGGTCTCCCTTCTCTCCATCATTACTACACCCACTGTGTTTCTAAATTATAGATGGTATGCTACTTTGTGTGTGTGTGTATACATGTGGGCAAGTCTGATTATATTGCTTATCTGCTTAAATCTTATTAATTAATTAATTTTTATTGTGATAAGTATACTTAATGTGAGACCAAGCCTCTTAGTAAAATTTTAAGTGCACAACACAGTATTGAGAACTTGCTCTTCAGGAGGTATAAAATTTCAGTTATGCAGTTGTGCAAGAAGGATACATTCTAAAGATTTGCTATATAATATGCTGAGATCTTAAATAGCAACATGGGTCCCTCTCAGTTTGGCTTTGTGTTTCAGGATCACAGGCATACCAATCTTTTTTTTTTTTTTTTTTTCTTTTTCTCCTCAAGCATGCCTAGTTTTCTTGGTTCTGTTCTGCTTCAAGGGCTTCACAATCTCATCCTCTTTCTTCAAAACCTTTAAGATAGGATACCATAAAGATATACTGAAGTTCTGTATAATAGAAGGAGATCAAGAGGGAGAGAAGAGGGATGGGAAAGGGGAAGGAATATGAAATGAATTTTTAAAAAATCGTGCTATGTGCATATCTAAATATACCACAGGAATATCACCTTTATAAGTATAAAGAACCAATAAAAAATAAATGGATTAATGAAAGGAAGATCAGAAAGGAGAATGGGAGGAGGGAGGAAGAAAATGAAGGGGGAGTGTGAACTGAAATCATATTCCATAAATGCATGAATTTGTCTAGATTAACCACCCCAACTGTGTATGTAATGCAATAATAATAATAATAATAATAATAATAATAATAATAATAATTTCTCCCCTTACTATATCCTGCTCTCACCATCTAAGTGAGAGCTCAGTTAAAGTTTTATTTTCCCAGAGACCCTTCTCTGAGTCTCCATTCTAAATTCAGCCTCTACTCTAACATAGATCCTTACAGCTATTTGCTTCAGTAAGTTTAGGGTCAGTCACATATAAGACAAAAATACAAATAAAAAATGACTTGAGTAAGATAGTTTTATTTTGCCCTTACATAAAAAAGTCAAAATATGTAGATAAAGGCAGATACCATAGCTTCAGAGTCACCAAGGACTTAGTCTCTTTCTTTTGTTCTGTTCCATCATCCTTAACACATGACATTCACCTTCAGAGTCAACACATTGTCACGAGGTGACCCCTTCTCTGGCTTTCTGTTTCTTCCAGGTAATAGGAGGGAGAAAAGTTAAAAGCTTCCCAACTACATCACCTCCCCATCACCTCACCCATCTTCTTACTTCAGCTATCCTTCTCCACAGAGATGCAAACCAATATGTGTGTTTCTTTTAAATGAATATATTGCTGCTCTAATAGAGGAGGGACATGTTCTATTGGAAAAAGTAAAAGATGGATAGAGAACCGGCAAAACTTGCAAGCTGTGTTGTGGAAGTCTCACTATTCAGTTATATATTGGTGTAATCACTGAATGTCTGTTTCTCCCTTCAAATACAGCTGACAGAGGGGCTGGGATCATGCCTAATTTTGTTAGTAGTCCCATCATAATACCTAACTCACAGGGAACTCATAATAAATATTTGTTTAATGAATGAATAAATAAATATGAGTATCTATTATATAATGTTGAAATGTCCTTAATATACCCTCATGATATGTTCTTACATTTTAAATCATCTAAAGCAACTTATTGGGTGGTTCCCCAAACCAGACAACAAGGCCTACATGGGATTTAGCTAATGCAAATGCAAACATTTTTTTAAATTAAAGACTCTAACAGGAAATTTATGTAAAGGCATTTCATAGTTCAAGTGATGTGTGCTCTAAATTTCCAGTCTTTGTAAAGAATCTGACCTACCCTCAGCTGCTTTGGCATTCCAAGTCCATCTTACATTAATATTCATATTGTGTTTCAAGAATGACATTTTGCTAAGTTTAGAATCTGCAATAACTCATGAGCTAAAAAAAAAATTTTAATTAAGCGCTAAATTTTGTGGACCCAGCTCATTTACCCTTGGCAGAATGTAACTTCCAACAAAGCAGCTTATAAAGTTGATATTGCTCTTATAAAAGCCAAAAGAGTTCCAAGGACAGAATATGACTCCAAGAAGAAAACATCCCAATGGTGATCCTCTGATATGCTAGTCTTAGATGTGTAACAACAGATGTTCTTTCCACCAAAATGCAGTTTTAAAAGCCAGAAAGAAAAGGACACAAGTCAAGCATGTTCTGTAATTGAAAAAAAAAAAAAAAAAAATAGGTATAGTTGGGAAGAATTGGAGTGAGGGTAAGCATAAAACACTAGTCAAGAATCTATTCAAAAGTACAGAATCCTAATGTCATGTACAGCATTCTGCTAAGACAGATTGGGTGGTGAGAATGTCAATATTATTAATTGTTCTGTATCAAAGTGATTTGCTTTAATTTATGTAAATAGCGTACTAATTAAAGAGAGCCTAAGGGTTACTACCCAAATACTCATGAAGAGAGAGGATGACGGTGAATGGCGTGCATACTCTCCATTAACACATAACTGCTGACCTGATGGTTATTTTTATCCAACTCATCATCTTAAAATCCATGAGTCATTTTGGGCAATAGAAAGAGACTGAGCATCAGCAGAGTCTGAAATAGGAATGTTGATGAAAAGAAAAGAACAAAATGAAATAAAATAATGTCTTTCCCCAAGAAGCTCATGTTCAGCAAGTATTGGTTGTGTGCTTCCTGTTCTCTAAATATTAGACACTGTAATAAATGCCGGAACTACAATGATGGATAAAAGACACATGGTTCCTGCCCTCAGGACTTTAAATAGTTGAAGGATGAGACCCTTAGAGAATTTTTTAAAAGTCTACAAACACCTGATTCATAGCTCAAATGTTTTATTAATTAGCACAGTATATTTAAAACATGAAAACAATGAGGATAGTGATGAAAGAGATTCCAATTAATTGAAAGAGAATCTACTTCTCTATTGTCCTAGAAAGGTGGGTTTAAAAACTAAACACTTCATTTATTAAAGAGACCAATACTCCGGCATATTGTTTTTTGTGTGAGGATACACATGCTTGTCCTTATTGGGCTATGTCAGAGGGATTCTATGAATTCCAATTAATGATGCCATTATTGAATGCATACGCTGTGTTCAAGGATCTTAAAGATTTCATTGCTGAATAAGTAAAGCAGACTGACGGGACCTCAGGCTGAGCTGCCATGCTGAGAACATGCATCTGCCAATCCCACAGAGATGCTGTGGACAAGAGTTCTTTTGTTCCAAGTAGGGATTTCCAATGTTGTCTAACTTGCTTTATTTTCTGTTGACAAAAGCTGCTGTATTTCACTACTTTATTAAAGTCATAAAGATGAACAATTTGTGTATGCCTTGGGCGCTTTATTCAGTCATATTTAGACCCACATTGTTCAATAAAAAGGACTATATGAACAGCACTTATCTCCCAGGATGCTGTGTTTTTCAAGGAGGCTGCCAGTCCTATCCTATGATCAAGAGAAGCCATAACATTCGTCACCCACATAATTACCACAGAAGACTAGAATACTGTTGCTTTTTATTTTTTAGATGAACCAGTGGGCAGCAGGATATGTCTAATGTTGAACCACACTGCAATACAACATAGGTTATCTAGGCTCAGGTTTGAAGTTCTACCAGTATTGGAGAAATTGTAATTCTTGCCTGGAAGAAGGGGATAGAATGATTTCTCCCTTTTTATCAGAATGGAAGGAAACTAAATAGAATGCTTTCTAAAAATAAAATTCAAGCTATCATTCTGTAATACAAACTAAAAGCATGTAAAGAAGTGTTTGGCTTATTGTTCTAGCTGTCAAAATCTGCCACATAGTACAAAATTTACAATTTGAATAGAAAAGAATAAACCTCTTAGTTTTCAAGGACATCTTTCTCATCGATGCAAAAACTACTTGCAATAGTTAAATGCTACCTTTAATAATATGGTTGGCTGGGATCATGGAAGACTAAATAATATTTTAGTGCAACATTTTATTTATCTATTCATCAATTAATGACCTTTTAAGTCATTCCCATATTTTGACTGTTGTTGATAATGTTGTTATTAAGATTCAAACACAATTTATTGTGTGCACGTATGTGTTTAGTTTTCATGATTATACCCAGAAGTAGAATTCCCAGGTCATTTATTGTCTCTATTATTAGGATTTTAAAGAAATTCCAGAGGTTTTAATAGCCACTGCACCATTTCTCATTCCCACAAGCAATTAATGAGGTTCCAGTTTCTCTACATCTTTGGCCATGCTATTTTTTTTTTTTTAATTTAACTCCATTAGTGAGTATGATGTGCTATCTCATTTTGGTTTGATTTTATTTTTGTAATGATTAGCAAGGTTGAGTAGATTTTTATGTGCCTATTGGCCACTTTTATATCTTCTTTGGAGAAATGTCTCTTCAAATGTGTTGCCTATCTTCTAATTGGGCTATTTGTCATTTTATTGCTGGGTTGTAAAAGTTTTTTATGTGTTCAGATGAAAGTCCCTTGTCAGGTACATGATTTATATTTTCTCCCATTCTGCCGGCGCCTTGTGCTTTCTTCATGGTTTTCTTTGATAAACAAAAGTTTTAATTTTGAATAAGTCCAATATGTTTTTTTTTTTTTTTAAATTACTTTTGCTTTTGGTGGAATAGCTAGTAAACCTTCATCTAATTCAAGGCCATGAATATTTTCTCAGTTTACTTCTAGGAGCCTTGTACCTTTTTGTTCTTACACTTAGATTTGTTGTGCACCTTGGATGTAAGAGTGCTCTGGCTGCGACATCTGTCACCACATCTATCACCAGCATCGATTAGGCCAATCTGGCTATTCCCTTCCTCCCTCATGGCTCCATGTGTGTCCCTCCTGAAGGTGCATGCTCCTTGAAGAGGAGGACTTCCCCGATAGAGGAGAACCATTCCTCAGTCAAGGGCATGTGAGTAGCTGTGCTTCCCACTAGAACCTCTAACTTGAGTCAGGTTTTTATTTGTTTTTCATGTGATGTGAGGTAGGTGTGTAAATCCATCTTTCATATGTGTGCAAATACTTGTTTCAGCATATTTGTTGAAGAGATTACCCTTTCTTTACTGAGTAGCATTGACAACCCTGTCAAAAACCACTGGATATAAATGTGTGCATTTATCTCTAGACTTTTATTTCTACCCCTTTGATCTATATCTGTCTTTATATCTGTACCATGCTGCCTTGATTACTGTAGCAATGCAGTAACTTGGAAACTGGAAAATGTTCTGTAAACAAGCAAAACAACCAACCCAAAACCCCAGCTCAGATTTTGATAGTGATTGAGATAGTGACTATATTGAATCTGCTAATTAAGGTACTTTGTGTCAAAAGATTTAAAGGACAACTTTCACCCTTAGCAAAGGTGTAGCTTCTTTCCCAGACTCCTTTGCTGTAGGAGGCCTCCAGGGTCTCTGATGTACCTACTTAGATGGCAAAGAAAAGCATTATTCTCTGGCTTGTCTCCAGTAAATACAATTATACCACAAATGAGGGGTTGATCACTTCTGAAAAGGACAAAGAATATATTCCCATTTCAGTCCTCTTATTCCTGTGTGCTTGCCAAATTTTATAACTTTGCAAAAATTCCATTTCATTTATTAGTCCTTGGGCAGTGTTGGAGTGTATGGATTGAAAAGTTCAAAAGTTGGTTTAGTCATATAAGGCTCAGATGCAAGTTGTTTATTCAAGTCATTCTTTTAATAGAACATGTTTCCCTGGAAAATTACTTCTGTAAAATCAGTGTGACTTCTGTACTCAGGTAGCTATTCTGTAGTTGAAGAGACATTATCTAGCATTATCTAGATGACTACTGAAATATTTTGAATTAACTGAAATGTTTCATTGTGTAATAAATAAGTGAAGACAGGCAAACTTCAGAAGTACTAACTGAAAATAAACTGGAGACCTGAATTGTTATGTGGTACAAGGGGATATCTAAAATGTTTGGTGCTATAACCATAAGATATAAAAAAGTGTGTTGTTCTTATATTCATTGAAAACCTAAAATGAGTTTCCCTTTAGTTTAAAATTGAAATAAAGTGGGGCTGGGATTGTGGCTCAGCGGTAGAGCACTCGCCTGGAACGTGCGCAGCCCGGGTTCGATCCTCAGCACCACGTACAAATAAACCCATTGTGTACAGCTAAAGCAAATAAATAAATATTTTTTAAAAAATTGAAATGAAGTCCAGAAACTGGACATAACTGAGGTCTTGAGTTTTTTGTGCAGTTTAAATGGATAGTGATCTATTGTATTTTATATTATAAAATTATGTAATAAAATGAAGGTGTCCATACAAATTCTTTGTATTCTATTAGTGTGACATAACTGCCCATATGACTTTGTCACAGGGTTAATTCAGGCCATAACACTCTAACATAAAATTATTTGAAAAGACACTGAAGTATTTCATGCTATATAATATTAAATATAACTAGGAAAAGATAAATTCAAATTCATTTGTTGACACATGCTTCATAAATTCAAGATTCACATTAAAAATGGGTATATTCAAACTCATATATTTTAAAATCAGTGAGTATTATATTTCTTAAATATTTTTTCTTTGGCATATTACTGTAACTCATCTTCCTCTGATGAAGGAAAATTGAGCAATGGGCTATAGAGATGATGCAGTTTGTCCTTTTAGTGCTTATGTGGTCATCTATGTAGTATCAGCATATGAAGGACTGGAACATTCTTGCACTTTAGCTCTGAGGGACCTTGTCCCCCCCAGGAGTGAAAGTCCTTGATGATCCCAAGCATCCTCTTTGTACTCAATACCAGGCTTAAGAATCCTAGATTTACTTTGATGAAATTCATTAAGGAAGGCAACTTCCGCGCAGCCTTCTCTGCCATACATGACTCATGAGGCCATTGCTGCCCAACTGGACCACAAACTCGAGCTCAGCCACATACTCGACATCATTCTGCTATGTTCCCTTTGTCCAAGCCCTTCCACCAAGGAATTCTTATGGTCCAATTGTAGCTCCCCACTTACGCCTTTTGAGAATTTGGCTTCTTTGAGAATTGGAGAGAGTAGTTGTGGGTAGATATGGTGGCCTTTGTGTCACTGCAGGGTAATATAACAAAGAAAGCAGTGATCTTAAAACTAGACAGTTTTGGATTCAAATCATGCCCTGCCACATTGCTTTACTTTATGGATAATCTTAGACAAAATTTCCATGTATTCTGATCTAATTTTTTTTAAAAAAACATAATCAAAATATAAATAATAATGTTGTTTCTACAAGATTGTTCTTAGGAAGATATGAAATTACAAATACCACAGCATAAGGTAAGAAATAGGTGTTCAGTTATCTTCCAGTTCCCTACAACACCCTCACTGTCAATACAAACTTAGAGGTACCAACTCTGTAGATGGTCGGTGGTTGCTGTACACTAAATGTTTGTATATTAAAACCTAATCCCCCATGTGATGATATTTGGAGTTGGGGCCTCGGGAAGTGATTAGGTCATGAGGTGGAGCCCCCGTGAATGGGATTAGTACTTCTATAAAAGAAGACCCAAAGAGTTCTCTTATGTTCTTCCACCATGAGAAATGACTATGAAAAGGCAGCTGTCTATGAACGAGAAACCAGACTTTCATTAGAACTTCTTTATGCTGGTAGCCTGATCTTGGACTTTTCAGCATCCAGAACTGTGAGAAATAAGTTTCCATTGTTTGGAAGAAGCTTGGTGCATTTTTTTTTTTTTTTTTTTTTTTTTTTGTAGTAGCCAAATGGACTAAGATATTTGCTAAAAGCAATTGCTCAGAAATCTTCATGTCACATGACACTTGAACACATACTAACAAGAAGTTATTTATTTATGTAAAAACACTTCAATAAAGCTAATTTCAAAAGAGGGAGCAAATGAAAACATACTCAATTCAGAATGACTTTAGAACTTTCTGGCTGTCTTCTTGTAATCACTATTGTATATACATCATCCTTTTACAAGCACCCCTGATCTCTCAGACAGAAATTGAAGAGTGATTTATTTACAAAGAATAGGAAAAATAAAACCTCTCCTCAACTGCTTAGACTCAGAATACCCTGTAGCTATATTAATGGAGTCATATTTTTAATTTAATTTTATTTGTTCTTTTTAGATACACATGATAGTAGATTATATTTTGACATATTATTCATACATGAAGTGTAACTTTTTCTAATTAGGATCCATTCTTGTGATTGTGGAAAAGTGAATGTTTATGTGACCTAAAAAATATCCTGAGTTGATTACTAGCTCCTGGTTATTCCTTTCTCACTTCTCTGTAGTCTGCACAGAGGTACCTGCGAATGAATAAGGTGGTTACATCAATACATTTTGATAGTTGGTCACCATCCTGGAAAAGGTGTAGTACATTGATGAGGTTAAAGCAAATGTATTTATAATATCTCAAGTGATCTTTTCATTAGCCATGATTGCCTGTTTCTTGAAGAACACTTCAATAATATCAGTACTCATAATGCACATGCATTCTGTAAGCAAACTATATTTTTTCATTCTGATAATATTTTTATCTGTCTGTATTTTTTCTCTAAGTAATGGAAAGTAATGTTTACTCCTTGTTGAGGTACTCAATCTGGCTATTTGATCTCTCCCTTTGCTGAAGGCCAGCTTCAGCAAAGATGTTAAGTTCTTCCCGCTTGGTACTGAAGGGAACGTCGACGACAGGAAAATAATCCACACACAAGTCAGGTTGTAGAAATCCTTCTACTGTTCTAATTTTACTTTTCTCAGTATGGCCTCTTATACATCCCAACAAGCACAGTAATTCACATTTTTTCTTAGGGAGGTAACATAAAGGAATTTCAGTAAAGAAGATTACAATAAAGGGTTTCCAGAAATTAACTATACAATAAAAATTTCCAGTAATTAACTATAGGGGGTTATATTAGGTTTCCAGTAATTAACAATAAGGAATTTCAGGAATTAGCTATAATAAAGAATTTCCAGTAAGGAATGTTAGGAATTAACTATAATAAAGAATTTCCAGTAGTTAACTATAAAAGGTTTCAGGAATTACCTAGGGAAGATCAATTATCCTAACTCCTGATTAATCTTATCTATAGGTAGGGGAAGGTATTCTAAAAATCTTAAAGCTAATGTTAAAAATTCTTTAACTCTAGGTATGCCTGATCATAAAGTTATATTGCCCTAGTATCTTCTTTAAACTTAAACTGGGCTCATCCTACCGGCTTAGCTAGTTTCTGGCTTTAGATTCCACAGGGCCATTGAACTGGTTTTATTATTAATTAAATATATTAGAACCTGGTGGTCATACAATAGAAATACATCAAGAGTACAGACAGAAAGCACACAAACTTAATTCTTGGTGGTCGCATAAAGTGGCATCTCATCCGCAAAGAGGAGCTGAGCTCAGACCCCCAGGCATTTGGAGGGAGCTTGGGCTCAAACTCATTTGCATAACCAAGGAAGAACCCAGATTTCTGGATAAGCAGGCGGACACCTGGCTTGATTCTTGGTTTGGAAGAACTAGGCCCACACAGCCCTGAATTAACAGGTTGGGGGTCAGCTCAATTCCAGGTTGGGGAGATCTCAGACTCACAGCCCCGAATTAACGGGTTGGGGTCGAGCTCAAATCCCCGGATGAGAAACCCCACATCCCTTTAGATTTGTGTTTGTGTATACACTTATCTTTTCTTTGGCATAATAATCTTTTTCTAGTAGTTACAAATTTTACCATATATCTTTGATTTTTAAAAATGTTTTCCTGTATTTTAAAATGCTAGATTACATTTGCTGAAGAGATTTTTTTTCTAAATGGAATTGTAAGCCAGAGGAATCATTTTATACCAATATTTAAATTTTTTTCTTTATTTTTCTTGCCTAGAAGTACATCATGATTTATTTCATTCCCTTTCTGGTTGTAGGATTTAAAGATACAATAGATAAAATACATTCCAATGCATTTATTTTCCCCTCTACTTTCCCCTTCTTTAGAACAGTTTTTATCTATTTTTATATTATTAATCCAGGGCAAACTCACTTCTGCTTTTGATTATCCAAGCTTTGGATAATCAGTAACTTTAACATTCTTCTGACAAAATAGGTCTTACATATGTTTTATGTGTGTGTGTGTGTGTGTGTGTGTGTGTGTGCATGTGCACTATACTTTGGCTCATTCAGTAACTGTATGTTTGGGGTTGAAGAGGTAATCACTGATCTTTGCTGGTAAAAGCAATTATCAAGATCTCAATGCAGGCCAGTGTCTGCTGCTTTCGATGGAAAACTATCTGACCATTGAGTTGGGTATTTGAGCAGCACCTTTCTCCAATTTCTGGCAGTGCTATTACCATCATTCATTAAGATAAAGCTTAGATCATATCTCTTTCATAAAACCTTCTTGTCATGCCAGAACTGTTTTATTTCCTTCTGCTGCATGTCCATATCTCCTGGTGTTTTCATCCATTATGGTGCCCAGCCTGATCTAAATTATAATACAGTTTATTTGTGAACATGTTGAATTGCCCCACTAGATTATTAAACTTATTCAGCAAGTCACCATCTCTAATCTATCATATGATTCCTTAAAGCATCTGATTTACTACCTTGTATATACTTGGCATATAGTATATGTTACTGAATGAATCAATAGATGGTCAAAGCATTTTAGAGTTTTTATTAATGAATGGGTATTTATAAAGTTTTTAACAATAAACTGCAGAGTCCTGGAGTTGATCTAGGCAGCAACCCTTGACTCCTTCACAGCCAAGAAATGAAGTAGTGAAAGTACAGCTGACCAGCAAGGTAGGTGACAAAATAGACACTATGAAACTCAATATTGGAGAGTTAAAACTTGGAGGGACTTGGAATTTGTTCACCAGAACAGAAAATAAGGGAAGAATTTCTTGACCCTGAACCCTGACCAGGGAGTGGTGGTGTGTACAAAGAGAAAAAGAGGGAGAGGAAAAGCCATAAGCTTACTTCCTTAACAATTGGAAACAAAAGCAGACCAAGTTATAAAACAGAACAGGAGCAGCAGAGACAGTGAAGGAGATCACACAGTTCAGCCATAATTGTGGGCAGAAAACTGTGCCAGGCAGAGTAGTCATTTTATAGAGTTCACAGCTAGCCAGCCTCCCTAGAAGAAATTAAATCAATACAGTTTCTCATCACCTACAGATACTAACAAAACCACAGGGAATGACTCTGAAATGGGTTGTTTCTATAATCCATCTAGAAGTAACTGGTAGAGGGATCTCTGCTAGCTGAAGGTTACTGAAAGCCCCTCCCCCTCTGAGGGCAAGGGGGAGTGGGATAGAGCTGACCTGAGAGGAGATCACACCTGGGGAGTGCTGACCCTAACCCAGAGTTCCCATTAGCCTTCACAGGAGCTCAGATGAAGATGGGCAAGTAGACACCCTATTTCCGTCACAGAGACAGGTAAAACCCTGGTGAGCTGCACCAACTAGGGTGGAGGCTTTTGTGCCACAGATGGCTCACAGAGAGCCTGCTCTCAGAAGCTCCACAGTTGAAGACAGCTTCCAGGCACTTAGTACCTCTACAGAGAAGCCCCTGTGGAGGGGAGCAGGTGCTCAGCAATTCACAGCCACCACCCACAGGTACTCAGGTGAAGACAGGCCAGCTGACATTTTATCCCAGTCAAACGCTGGAGACACCAGGGATAGAAGAACTTAACCTCATGATTGTAAAAGGCTATCTATGATACACTCAAAACCACCATCATACTGAATGGAGAAAAACTGAAAGCATTTCCTCTAAAATTCAGGAAAAAGATGAGATGTCTACTCTCACAACTCCTATTCGATATAGTTCTTTAAAACTCTAGTCAGAGCAATCAGGCAAGGGAAGGAAACTCTAATTAATTAAATTAAAGGAAATTAAAGGAACACAAATAGGAAAAGAAGTCACATTACCTCTGCTTGTTGATGATATGATTCTGTAGGTAAAAGACCAAAAAAAAAAAAAAAAGTAAATAAATAAAAATAAAAAAATAAAACCCTCTATCAGAAGTGTCATAGAGCGAATAAATTAATTCAGCAAAGTAGCAGATATAAAATTAACATTCATGGACTAATAGATTTCCTATACTGTAATAATGAATCTTCTGAGAAAGAAATCAGGAAATTTCTCAAATTCACAGTAACATTAAAAAAAAAAAAAAAAAAAAAAAAACCTTGGGAATAAATCTAACCATGGAGGTAAAATCTCTACAGTACAGTGAAAACTATAGAATGCTGAATAAAGAAATTGAAGAAGACCTTAGAAGATGGAAAGACATTCCACGTTCTTGGATAGGCAGAATTAATATTGTCAAATGGTCATACTCCCAAAAGCAATATACAAATTTGATGCAATCCCCATCAAAATACCAATGACATCCTTTACATAACTGGAAAAAAAATAATCCTAAAATTCATCTGGAAGAATAAAAGACCCAGAATAAACATAGCAATCCTGAGCAAGAAGAGCAATGTATAAGGCATCACAATACCTGATCCCAAACTATACTACAGAGCTATAGTAACAAAAACAGCATGACATTGGCATAAATAACAGACATGAAAACCAGTGGAATAATATGGAAGGCACAGAGACCAACCGTATATAGATACAGTCACCAGACAAAGGTGCCAAAAACATACATTGGAGAAAAGATAGCCTTTTTAATGAATGGTGCTGGGAAAATTGGATATCCATATGTAAAAGAATGAAATTCAATCTCTGTCTTTGATCCTGCATAAAATTCAACTCATAGTAGATCAGAGACCTAGGAATTAGACCAGAAGCTTTACGACTGCTAGAAAAAAATATAGGCTCAGCACTAAAATATATTAGCACAGGAACCAATTTACTTAACAAGACCCCTAATGCTCAAGAAATAAAACCAAGAAATCAATAAGTGGGATGGCATCAAATTAAAAAGCTTCTGCACAATAAAGTGAACCAGATCATGAAGAGAAAACCTACAAAATGGGAGAAAATCTTTGCTTTCTATTCCTCTGACAGGGTATAATATCTAAAATATATGAAGAATTCAAAAAACTTAACACAAATAAACCACTAATAACCCAATCAATAAATGGGCAAAACAACTAAACAGACACTTCTCAAAAGAAGGAATATAAATGACCAACAAATATATGAAAAAATGTTGAACATCTCTAGCAATTAGGGGAGTGCAAATCAAAACTCCATTGAGATTTCATCTCACCTCAGAAAGAATGGCAATCATTAAGAATACAAATAACAATAAATGCTAATGAGGATGTGGGGGAAAAGGCACACTCATAACATTGTTGGTGAGACTGCAAATTAGTACAACCACTACAGAAAGCAGTATGGATTTCCCTCAAAAGACTAAGAATGAACCCACCAACCCACCAAATGACCTAGATACCCCACTCCTTGTCATTTATTCTTCACAAGAACTAAAATCAGCATACTTTAGTGCTATAAATACATCAATGTTCATAGCAGCACAATTCTTAATACCAGCCCAGGTGCCCATCAACAGTTGAATGCATTAAGAAAATGTGGTAGATACACAATGGAGTTTTACTCAGCCATAAAGAAGAATAAAATTATGGGATTTGCTGGTGAATGAATAGAACTGGAGAACATCATACTAAGTTAAATAAGACAGACTCAGAAAGTCAAGGGTCAAATGTTTCCAGTCATATGCAGAAGGTAGAGCAAAATGAGAAAGAAAAGTAGGGGGAAACAATGAAGATGGAAGGCAGATAACTGGAGTTAGATAGATGAGGAGGGAGGAGGAACAGGAAAAGGTCAGAACTGTGGAATGAAATTGACCAAACTATCTTAAGTACCTTTATGAACATGCCACTGTGAATTCCACATTTATTTATATCTATAAAGCAAAATTTTTAAAGAAAAACAACTGATAAATAGAAAAAGACCAGTAGAGGAAGGGGAACAGGAAGGAAGGAAGGAGTAAGACCTGGGAACTGAAATAAATCAAATTATATTCCATGCATGTATGATTATGTCAAAATGGACCCCACAATAAGGTATAGCTTTGGGGTACTAATACAAACATTTTAGTAATGCTGACATCTCAAACTACCCTTGAAGCAATTATTCAAATGCTTATCAATTGTCCAGGTAAGTATAACCTACATAAACACTAGATTGTTCACGGACCATTGTCTGTCCTGTTTAAAAAGCATTTGTCTGATTCTGAAAGCTATGATGAATATGGTAGAATTTTACTATATCCTGAAGAATGTCACAGGTATTTACAAAATACATCAAATAAAAAGACTTTGTAAAAAATATATCTCTTCCCCAATATTTCTCATCCATGTAATTAAGAATCTTTCACAGTTATGAAGCCTTTTACAATTAGAAATGCCAAACTACTTAGTTCTGGGTGGATCTGTGCACATCATTACTTATGTCAAAAATTCCATCTGAGCTGGGCGTGGTGGCACATGCCTGTGATCCCTGTGACTCTGGAGGCTGAGGCAGGAGGATCAGCAAATTTAAAGCCAGCCTTAGCAACTTAGCAAGGCTCTAAGCAATTCAGTGAGACTCTTGTCTCTAAATAAAATATTTAAAAGGTCTAGGAATGTGGTTCAGTGGTTAAGCACCCCTGGGTTCATCCCAGGTACAAAAGAAAAAAGAAAAAGAAAAAAATCCCTCTGGAGTTGTGTGCTATGTATTATTATTGTTGTTGTTGTTGTTGTTGTTGTTGTTATTATTATTATTTGGTACTAGGGATTGAACTCAGGGGCTCTCGAGCACTGGGCCACATCCCCAGCCCCCCCCCCCCCTTTTTTTTCTTTTTGTATTTTATTAGAGACAGGGTCTCACTGGGTTGCCAAGTGCCTCTCCATTGCTGAGGCTGGCTTTGAACTCGCAATCCTCCTACCTCAGCCTCCCAAGTGCTGGGATTACGGGCGTGTGCCACCACGCCCTGCATGCTATGTATTATTTGTGTCTGTTTTTATCAGCTTTTTCATTGCTGTGACCAAAAGACCCCACAAGAACAATTTTAGAGGAGGAAAAGTTTACTTGTAGCTCACAGCTTCAGAGATCTCAGTCCATAGATGGCCAACTCCATTGCTCTGGGTCCCAGGTGAGGCAGAACAACATGGTGGAAGTGCATGGCAGAGGAAAGCTGCTCAGGACAGGGTAATAAGGAAGCAGAGAGAGTTGTGTTAATCAAAGACAAAATGTGAACCCAAAAGGCACACATTCAGTGACCTACCTCCTCCAGTCACACCCTACTTGCTTGTAGTGACCACACAGTTAATTCATTCACTGATTGGGTTACAACTTGCATAATCGAATCATTTCACTGCTGAATGTTCTTACATCGTCTCACACATGAGCTTTTGGTGGACACCTCATATCTAAACCGTAACACCTTCCATACATCATGTTACTTGTGCATAAAATGACTTACATTTGACTCTCAGATATTTGCAAACTCTGGGAAGTGTCACTCCTTGGCTTTGCAGTTCTCTCTTAAGAATTGATATCCCCTTGCAATTCCAATGAATCACAGTCTCCAGTGAATTAGAAAAAAAAAGGCAATTTAGAGCAATATTCGACAGAATGACTGTCTAAGAATCCTAGATTTGCTTTCTTAGTCCTAACAGAAACAACCGTTTATTCAGTTATACTTGATGCCTGAGGACCTACTAGATACAGAGAAATGTGCTACATCCTGGAAATAATAAATCATACTCTTCCTGCTTTTAAGAAATGTAATGCCCAAGTGTTAAAGCCAAATAAATCATATGTGACAAGTGCTATTGTGCAAGTGGACAGAGACTGCTCTGGAAAAACACACTGAGTGAACTTCTCAAGGCATCCATAGTAGAAGACAGCCTTCTGAAGAAGTTTCATTTACTTAATAAACAGTTACACCAAATGTGGTATTTCTTCCTGAAAAGAAGAATGGATTTTATCCTAAGGAAAATGTGGAACTCTTAATGACATTGAAGCTTTATGTAGCACAATCAGTTTGGTGTTTGAGAAAGATTGTTCTGAATAGGGCATGAAAATCTGATCAAGGCTGAAGTCACAAAAACTAGTTAGGAGACATTGGTAGTAGTTCAGCTGAAGGATAAGACTGACACTGGTGAGGATGTAGATTGATAAGAGTAGGTGATTGGGAATGTGGTAAGAAAAAGAATTTAGTCCAGTTTTCCTGATCTTTTGCCAAGATGATTAACATCACAAGAACATTTTAGGCAGTGAATTTTTTTTTTATTTTTAAAAATTTGTTCTAATTAGTTATACATGACAGTAGAATGCATTTTGACACATTATACATAAATGAAATGTAACTTCTCACTCTCCTGCTTGTACATGATGTAGAGTTATACAGGTTGTGTAATCATATATGCATATAGGGTAATGATATCTGATTCCTGCTACTATCATTCCTGCCCTTATACCCCCTCCCCTCCCTCCACTGCCCTCTGTCTAATCCAAAATGCCTCTATTCTTCCAAATAACTCCTTGTTATTGTGAATTAGCATCCACATATCAGAGAAAACATTTGGCCTTTGGTTATTTGGGATTGGCTATTTCACTTAGGATGATACTCTTTAGTTCCATTCATTTACCAGCAAATACCATAATTTTGTTCTTCTTTAAGGCTGAACAATATTCCATATACCTCAATTTCTTTATCCATTCATCTGTTTAAGGGCATGTAGGTTGGTTCCATAGTTTAGCTATTGTGAAATGAGCTGCTATAAACATTGATGTGGCTGTGTTGTGTTTCTGTAGTATGCTGATTTTAAGTCCTTTGGGTATAAACTGAGAAGTGGGATAACTGGGTCAATTGGTGGTTCCATTTCTTTTTTTTTTTTTTTTTCCAGGAATCTCCATACTGCTTTCCATAGTGGTTGCACCAATTTGCAGTCCTACAAGCAATGTATGAGTGTACCTTTTTACCAAAATCCTCACCAACATTTATTGTTGCTTGTATTCTTGATAATTGCCTTTCTGACTGGAGTGAGATGAAATCTAAGTGTAGTTTTGATTTGCATTTCTCTAATTGCTAGAGATGTTGAATATTTTTTCATATATTTGTTGATTGATTCTATTTCTTCTGTGAAGCATCTGTTCAGTTTTTAGGCAGTAAGTTTAATGGCTTAATTCTAGACACATTGATTTTGAAATGCCAATAAGACCCTCCTAATGGAAAAATCAATTGGCATTTGAGTTTATGGCTAGAAAAAATATCTGAAATTCAGCAATAATATATAGACATGATATGATAGATACTAGTGACTGATCATTAAAAAAATTCTTTTCATTTCTTCTTGGTATGCAACTATCCTACATTTCCCAGCTTCTTTTACACTAAAGTGAGGCTGTGTAACTAGATCTAACCTGTCAGATGTTAGGGAATTGCAATATGTTATTCCTGAACTAAGATTTCAAAACAGGTGGTTGAGCCTTCCTGTTATCTTTGTGCTTCATCTGGATAGGAACAAACAATGGCAGGGCCTTAGAAGATACTTGATTGATAAGCTTGAAGAATCTTGAATTCCTGAATCTCTATATAGAAAAAGAACCACCTCAACACCAGTAATACCCTCCTTGTGAAATACAGATGTAGAGCTTGAACCTTACATTTTGTGGTCTATTTGTTATAACACTGTAGCCTACCTTAATAAATGGAGGCAGTAACTGAAGCAATGGACGTTGGTAAGATGCAGTGAAAGAAGCTACCAAGGAAATGCCTAAGAAACATTTATATTAGAAGTATGGCGGAAGGAAGGACGAACATTTCAGGGTGACATAAGGGGCAACTAGAGATAGAGAAGAAAGTCAGAAGAGCATTGGTTTAAAGAAATCAAGGAAAAGTGCTTCATTTGTGCTCAAGAATCAATATGTAGGAGTAAAGGAAGGCTGCATTGGTCCACAGGTCAGAAGAAAAGGGAGACAAATTGTTGGTGGTTATCAACTATGAGGAGCAGGATGAACAAAGAAAGAAAATATAGAAATAGAAAATACACAGGGTAATAACAAAAATGTCAAGACTGGCTAATGAACTGGTATAGTATAAGGAAAAGAGTAAAAGGAATCAATATATGGTACTTCTGCAGTGATGTTTTAGGATTTTATATTTATAGCAGTTGTAGGTGACAATAAGTTCCAGAGTGCATCCATAAGAGAAGAGAGATAAAATGATACACCACTAAGATAAAAGAGGAGGAAATGAGGAGGCCATGGCCTTGAATGGGTTGGAAACTGAGTTCACCCTTTTGACTTGGGGTAGAGTATAAAGACCATGGTCCTTAGTGCATCAGTTTATCATATTCGATAAGACAGTATCTCGGAAAATTTATATCACATGCTAATATGCTTCCGGGGAAGTTCCTTGTCTATATCTTAGTGTTTTCTCAGTGAAATAAGGTTAATAATGGTACTTATCTCAAAGAGTGAAAGTCCTTAGAATGATATCTGGCATAGAGTAAGTTCTAAAATATGAGCTGTTGTCATTTTAATTTATATCATTCAAATGTATTTGGATTTACCAAGGTGCTATTGCTTAAGTAAATGTAATCACATGAAGCCACAAAAATAGCTCAGTTCCTCCTTGTAGAAGGCAGGTGGGGAGTATGGGATAGTTAATAAATTCTGAGAGCAAACATATGCCTCTTACCAGCAAATAATGGCTTACATTTAGCTTTATGGAAAACCTCTAATTTAGATACACAGATACCATGCATCTGTTATATTCTCAGTTTGAGTACAGATTTATTCCTCTGGTCCTGGGCAGTCACAAGTATCCTCTCAGAGCCTCCTTTGATTCTTTTTTTATCATAAGTAACAGAAGCAACTATTCTCTTTGGTTTGGGGTTTATTATCGTCAAGTGAGAAACTAGATCATGAGTCAGCCACAGGAATGGCTCATGAGTTCCTTGGGTTAAATCTCTGCCAGGCTTAGATCCTTATTATTCCACATTAACTAGCCTGCAGTGCAGGAGCCCTGATTGGGGAGATGGCTGAGATTGTGGTTGGCTGCGGGCCATAGAGATATTCGGATATTGCCGCCTTCCGTGGTCTCACGGGACTTGGCCCAGGATCTCGCGGGACTTGAGCAGAGATCAGATAGGGTCAGCGCCATTTTGTTTGTGGGTTTTTTTTGGTGGTGTGTGGTGCATGTTAGAGTCATTGTTGGAGCCAGAGAGAGAAGTTATCAGAATAAAAAACCTGTTTGTTTCCAGTTTGCCTCTGAACTTCTTCCCGTGCCTTTGTTGCTCCAAGCGGCAATCGCTTCAGACAGCAACAGGTGGTGGCCCGTATGGGGAATTCGGCCGGCAGGTAAGAACTGAAAATGGGAGCAAAAATAACAAAAAGCGGGATAATAAAAGCCATGGATGAGTTTTTTGATACTGCGGACTCAGTGGATAGTGAGGAAAGTGATCAAGAAAGCATAGCCTCTGAGTCAGTTAATACCAGTGAGAAGAGTAGTGGTGTAAATTCAAAAGTAAGAGCTGCAAAAGCCATCAGAAACTTATTGAAATTAGCCGAAGAATATGTACTCTCCTTAGAAGCTGAAATTCGGGATACCAGTAAAAGTGATAGTAGTGAAGAGGAATCAAAAGGTGATTCTGGGAGCACAGTCTCCAGTAAAAAGAACAAAAAGAAATTAAAAAAGAAAAAGGACCGTCAAGTAGAGGAACCACTTGTGTCCCCTACTCCCCCATGGGTAGAATCCATTACAGAAAATATGAAGGGTATTACAAGGCATTTGCATACCTTAGAAATAGAAATAAAAAGCTTTCTGAGCGCTTATGTGCTCTCGAGGGTAACTCACAGATACATTGGGAACTGCCAGTATTTGAAAATGAAAATGGACAGAGGAGCCACCAGTCAGTAGATTTCAAAACAATAAAAAATCTCAAAGAGGCAGTAATGACTTATGGGCCCCAAGCTCCTTTCACGTTGAGTATGCTGGAGTCCCTTAACACCTTTAGCTTAACCCCCTCAAACTGGAAAAGTCTATGTAAGGCAACATTAAGCGGGGGGCAATACTTGGTTTGGCGATCAGAATTTCAAGAACTTTGTATAGAAACGGCTAAAAGAAACACAGCTGCAGGGTTTGGAGACCATAATATAGAAATGCTCACAGGAGAAGGGCAGTTCGCAGACTCACAGGCTCAAAAACATTATGACCCAGGTGTATATGCTCAGATAAATGCAGCTGCCTTAAAGGCATGGAAAACTTTACAAGGACCTGGGGATCTACAAAGTAGCTTGTCAAAAGTGATTTAAGGACCTAATGAGCCGTATGCTGACTTTGCTGATCGACTTTTGAGAACTGCAGGTAGATTGTTTGGAGATGTTGATCAAGCTATGCCATTAGTTGTTCAATTAGCATACAAAAATGCTAATAAATACTGCCAGGAAGCCATCAGGCCATGGAGAAATAAAAAGGATCTTTCCATATATATACAACTATGTAAAGATATAAATGACGCCTTTGTCACAGGAAATATGATTGCAGCAGCTATGAGAGATGCTGCCCTTCAAAATTTCACAAGGGCTCAACCTAGACATTATAATCAATCAGGATATTCCAGGCAAAATTATCATAATCAAACAGGCTATTTTAGGAAAAATCCCCAAAGATAAATAAGACCAAGTTCATACCATGCCCCAGGCCGCTGCCCCAGGTGTAAAAAGGGAAATCATTGGGTCAATAAATGCCATTCAAAATTTGACATCCATGGAAATCCTTTGTTCAGGAATTCAAAAAACGGGGCACGGGGCCCAATGCCCTGGGGCCCACAAATGTACGAGGCATTGGAGAAGGAGTATCCTCAAGCATCCACTCAGATGCTTCCCCGAAACAATCCCTACTACCCATCCAGTCCCTCGCCAGAGGAACAGGAAGAAATGCAGGATTAGACCTCTGTTCCACCACCCAAATAGTGTTATTACCTGAAATGGGGGTTCAACTGATTCCCACAGGAGTCAGGGGACCTCTTCCCTCAGGGACTGTAGGACTTATTCTCGGGAAAAGTCCTAAAATCTTATTAGGTTTGCAAGTGACCCCAGGTGTAATAAACTCAGACTACAAAGGGGAAATAAAAATAATGCTTAGCTCACCCCAAAGTATAAGTTCTGTTAATCAAGGAGATAGAATTGCTCAGCTGCTTCTCCTTCCAAATTTACATAATTCATTTAAAATGAGTATGCCTCAAAAAAGGAACAATAGAGGAGTTTGTTCAACTGACTCGAGACCCATGGCCTGCTGGGTTCAAGATTGTTCAAGGAGGCCTATGTGTAAAATAAAAATCCAAGGAATAGAGATGGAGGGACTGATAGATACTGGAGCTGACTCTTCCATGATTAATCTACGGCAATGGCCCAAGCACTGGCCTCTGCAAAAAGCTTCACCCAGTTTAAGAGTCTTGGGATATAATAACCTCCCAGAGAAAAGTGCGGTAATTTTAAAATGGGAGGATGATGAAGGGTATAAAGGAACATTTCAGCCTTATGTTTTACCTAACCTACCGGTTACTTTATGGGGAAGAGATATTACAACAAATGGGAGTACACATTGCAACCAAGCCTGCAGGTGTTAAATGTGAAAATCTACAGGGTAATCTTAACCCTAAAAGAAATCATCATCAAAAAGTACAGGGTAAGCGTAACCCTAAAAGAAATCATTATCATAAAGGAAAAAGATATTTTTCTTCGGGGCCACTGAGAAAATAATTTTGAAGATACCATGGCTTTCTGATAAGCCAGTGTGGGTCCCTCAGTGGCCCCTATCTAAAGAGAAATTACAAGTGGCCCACCTACTAGTTCAGGAACAACTAGAAGCAGGACATATAGAACCTTCCACGTCTCCCTGGAATTCCCCCATATTTGTGATCAAGAAAAAATCAGGAAAATGGCAATTGTTACATGATCTTAGAGAAATTGATAAAACCATGCATATCATGGACCCTACTCAACCTGGACTTCCTAATCCTGTTAGCTATTCCAAAAAATTTCCATCTTATTACTCTTGATATAAAGGATTGTTTCTTTTCCATTCCCCTACATCCTCTGGATGCCCCCAGGTTTGCTTTTTCAGTTCCTTCTATCAATAATAATGGCCCTGATAAAAAATATCAATGGAAAGTGCTACCGCAGAGAATGGCTAATAGCCCCACCATATGCCAAATATATGTGGACAAAGCAATCCAACCCATTAAAAATAAATATCCAAATCTCATGTGTCTACATTACATGGATGATGTTTTACTGGCCCACCCTAATCAAAAAATCTTCTTTAATATATTCAGTGACGTGGCAGAAAATTTAAAAAAATATGGATTATATATAGCAGAAGAAAATGTTCAAAGCAGATCACCCATATTATATTTAGGATTTAAAATCATGGATACTTTTGTTAGACCCCCCCCAAAATTTTAATAAATAACATTTGACCACCCTCAATGATTTCCAAAAACTACTGGGAGACATTAATTGGCTTCGCCCTACACTAAACCTCACTACTGGCCAACTAAAACCTTTATTTGACATCCTTTGCGGGGACCCTGATCCATCTTCACCATGAACATTGACTCCTGATGCTAGGAAAGCTGTAAAGTTAGTAGAAAATGCCATTGAAGGAGCTCATTGTGATAGATTTGATTTAACTCAACCGCTGATATTGATTATTATTTCTTCACCATATACACCCACAGGAGTATTTTGGCAACAAGGGCCTTTATTATGGATACATTTGCCCATCTCTCCTAAAAGTATAATTGAGTCTTATACCTCCATGGTGGCTAAACTTATTCTTCAAGGACTTAAGACTTCTACTAAAATATTTGGCATTCACCCCACTACTATTATTACTCCCTATTCATCATCACAGATTGAATATTTATGCTTCAATGATAATGATTGGGCTATAACTAGATGCTCTACTTCTGCAAATTTTGACAATCATCTTCCTAAGTCTCCTATATTATCTTTTTGTATCAATCATCCTATTATATTTCCACAGGTAATAAAAAATCAACCTATTCCTAAGGCATTAAATGTATTCACAGATGGGTCCTCAAATGGTACTACTGCAGTAGCCACTAAAAAAGAAAATATGAATTACATAACTGCACACAAATCAGCTCAACTAGTGGAACTGGAAGCTGTGGTAAGAGCTCTGGAAAATTTTAGAGAGCAGCCCATGAACATTTTTTCAGATAGCCACTATATTGTACATGCTGTCCCAAAATTAGAGCTAGCAGGACCAATAGCACCTCATACTCCAGCCTTTAAATTGTTTTATCAAATACAAAAACTTTTGTGGGCAAGAAAAGAACCTCTATTCATAGGGCATATTAGAGCACATACCAACTTGCCTGGTCCCTTCCATGAAGGTAATCAAAAGGCTGATGCCCTTACCCAAACAATCTTTATACTTTCAGCGCTCCAGCAAGCTACTTTATTTCACTCCCAGTTTCATGTCAATAGCACCACCTTGCAGCGTAGGTTTAAAATCACAAAGGAGCAAGGCAGAACAATTGTAAAAGATTGTAAATCTTGTATGACACATTTGCCCAATCCTCATTATGGTGTTAACCCTAGAGGATTAATGCCCAATCATTTGTGGCAGATGGATGTTACTCATGAGCCAAGTTTCAGAAAACTGCGATTTATTCATGTGACCATAGATACATGCTCAGGCATGATTTTTGCTTCCTTACATTCTGGAGAAAAAGATGTTACATCTCATTGTTTGCAAGCTTTTGCTGCATTGGGCATCCCAAAAATGCTTAAAACAGATAATGGCCCTGCATATACGTCCTCATCTTTCAAACAGTTTTGAGCAAAATTCAATATATCCCATAAAACAGGCATCCCATACAATCCTCAGGGTCAGGGCATTATTGAAAGAGCAAACTGCACACTGAAAATTATGTTATTAGAACAAAAAGAAGGAAATTGGAAAAATCCTAGGGACAGATTGGCAGTTGCCCTGTTTACCTTAAATTTTCTAACTTTAGACTCTAATGGTTATTCTGCTGGAGACAGACATTGGAAACCACACCAACAACCTAAACCTTTGGTTTACTGGAAGGATGTTCTTTCAGGTACATGGAAGGGTCCAGATCCAGTATTAATTTGGGGGAGAGGGTCTGTTTGTGTTTTTCCAAAGCACGAATCCTCTCCAATATGGATACCATGTAGATTAATAAAGCAGGTACCAAATCATAAGGATCAAGATGAAGTTGTTGAGGAATCAAGATTAATAAAAAAGGTACAAAATGAAGAGGACAAGATGAAGGTGTGGAATGATTCCCTTAAAGAGTCCTTCAAAATATTTCACAACTTAAGTGTCATTCCTCCTGGCCGGGACGAGGAGATCTCTCTTTAGTGTGCACACAATTGTATTTTTTTTCTTTTTATATGTCTTTATGTTTATTTGTTATTAACTTCATTTATGTTTATTTGTTATGTTTATGTTTATTTGTTATTTGTTATTTATTTGTTATTAACTTCATTTGTTTAATAACTGATTAATTTGAATTATTTCAACAGGTAAAGGATTGCTGTGTATGTAGAGACTCGAGGGTTCCAGCTAACAAATTATTTCTCCAAAGTGCCTTTACATTTTCTTTAATCTATCTTTAATGCAGTAAATACCCTCAGTCTTTCTTTGTTTTGTTCTGAATATGATATTTTGCCAGCTTATGTTTGTGGGAGTTCAAGCAGCAATGTGTGTGAGCAGAAATCAACTTTAATTTTCTAAGCTAATAATTCTATTTTTTAGTTTGACAACTCGCCTCTTGACTCAGTGCTGGAATAGCACTGCCTTTCCTTTAATAATTGATGCTTGAGTTTCTAGGTAGCAGGCCCTGAAGATTTGCCGGTGGCATTGTCTAGACATAAAAAAGTCGGCTGCTGCTACAGATGCAGGGATCTCGGTCGCTGCAAGCATCCCTGCTGCTCAAGCATCAAACAACCTCACCAGCAGTGTGGCCTCTGCTCTGCATGCATGGGGCCTCCTACATCAACATGTTATAACAAGTGGACGTTTTGATCTTTCATTGTTTGGGACTTTACGGGACAATGCCTTGTGGGTATTTGTCTAGAGAACTCAGTGTGTTACTTGAAAGAACTTAGGACAGCTGATTTGTTTAAAAAATTTGATATGCTATGCAACTTGGCTCGTCAGCAGAAGGCTTGTCGCCTTAAAGCCGCACCATCTCCTCACAATTAGACGGCTGTTAGTCATCATACACAGTCGATCCTAAAGCGCTCCATTGGATGGCTGGTTAGCCAATGACGGGTAAGATCCCCAGAGGGGGACAACCTAAGACAGGCACAGTCGCACGGGACAGTCTCATGTGGCCGACATATCAACCTAAGACAGGAGTCAAGGGCACAGCCTTGATTATCTGATGACAGGTAAGAATGTTGGTTGCACATAGACATCCTAGAGCATCCCCTCTTTTAAAACAAAAAGGGGGAATTGCAGGATCCCTGATTGGGGAGATGGCTGAGATTTCAGTTGGCTGCGGGCCATAGAGATATTTGGACATTGCCACCTTCCGTGGTTTCACGGGACTTGTCCCGAGATCTCACGGGATTTGGCCCAGGATCTCGCAAGACTTGAGCCAAGATCGGATCGGGTCGGCACCATTTTGTTGGTGGGTTTTTTGGTGGTGTGTGGTGCGTGTTAGAGTCATTGTTGGAGCTGGAGAGAGAAGTTATCAGAATAAAAAGCCTGTTTGTTCCCAGTTCGCCTCTGAACTTCTTCCTGCGGCTTCATTGCTCCAAGCGGCAATTGCTTCAGACAGCAACACTGCAGTGTTTTTGGCCCAACACAATCAAACAGTGAATTAGGAGCTAAGAGTAAAAAATATCTTCAGCAATTCCAAAGTAATTGAAATGACATAGGTAGGCAACACTACCTTTCCACCTGCTGACTCAAATTCATCTAATTTCCCTGACTTCATACCACAGCTGAATTCCAGTCTAAGTGTTTAACATTCTTTCCTTGTTACCATTTCTAAAAAATGCGGATATTATGTCTGACAAAATAGAATTACTATTTATCCTTTTGCAAAATATGATTTTAAAAAAACTTCATACTTGGTATTCCCAGAGATACTAAGAATAAAGATAACAAAATATCTATCCAAGTGATTATAGAAAATTCATTTTGGAAAAATACTCTTGGGAAGATACAAGGGGACATTATCAGCTTAGCCTCTAAGAGACTCTCAAATTAGAACAATTGCTTATTGATAAACATGAATTTTGAAGCTTATGTCTAAAGTTATATTTATGACTTGGGATGGGGGTGCAACTGTTCGCGACCCAAACATAATTGTATGTATGTATCCATTGACTGAAATCTAGACTGTCCCCACTTTTATGCAAAATACATTTTAAACATCCAGACTATTATTGGAATGTGAGAAAATCAACCTGATGGTCTGTGAATGTAAGAGAGGGATAGGTGAAGATAGGTTGAGGATATTTCATATTTGGAAAAATGGAACAAAGATTCCTAATGTTACCATTTTTAGAAACAATTATAAAATATATTTCTAGTATTGCATAGGTGTTCTTTAAATTTTGTTACTGTTTGAGGTCCCCTGTCTTCAAGTAAAACTAAAGTTTCACTTCTGCATACATAATGACTTGACATCTTTCCCTCACATGTAACAAGTTATGGTATCGAGAGTTTTAATTTCCCATATCAATGACTTTAATTTTCCACTCATTTTATGAACTAATAAGATCCAATTGCAAGCTATTCATATCATTACACAACTATTGCTGAATGAACAAAATGGAGATTACCACTTTGAACTATTTGGAGAGAATCCTTGCCATAATAGAAGGACTGTAGTGTTTGTTTTGTCACTGAGGGTAAAGGCGAAGATGTGGCATGTGAACGAAATTTCATAAATGTGTCATAAGAAAGCACAGACTGTTTGAAATTTAATGTAAAAGCACAGTTCTGATAAAGCTATCTCACCATCCCTTTTCTTTTGAGTAACTCGTGTATTTATGAGTGATATGTTTGTATGCGTACATTTGTTTTGTTTAGTATTTCCCATATCTTTCCCACGCATCTTAATCTTTTTTTATTGCTATACTATTCCACTCTGGAATCCCTGTCAAGTGGAATTAGGGATACCGACTCTGTGCCTACCTTAGTCCTTCTGCCTCTACTCCATGTGACAGGCAAATTAATGATGGCTTTTGCTGTGCCTGTGAGCTCACCATTTTGCTGGAGTGTGACCCCATGTTCTTTAGAATTTGGGCCTTTATTCTTTTTGTATTGTTATTTAGACCTGCCATGGATTCCCTAACTTTCACCCCTTCTTTAGATTTAGTTCCTTTTGCAGCTGTTTTCTTTCACTCTGAAAGTAGTTTTTATGGGGTATATTCTAGACCTCTCTGGTAGAGTTATAATTATTATCATCTAACTTTATGACTGTAATTGCTATGTGAACCTCAAAACATATCTGTTGACGTTTCCTTTTCACTCCATTGGATGAGACCTCTGAACTCTTTGGCTGGGGGATGTTAAAAGTCCCCTATTGCCTGTATAAATGTCTATCCTGATTTGTTCAGACCAGGAGCTTTTCCAAGAGGGCAGATGTTTCAGAGATTCATCTTTATGATGGACTATACAACGGTATTTAAATAAAACTATATTTATCTTTTACACAAGTGGACTACCCCAAATTTTATGTAATAGCCTACACAGCCTAACTAAATTTGGAAAGTGTGGATTTAATCCAAAGCAGATAGTTTTCAACACAAATATTCATGTAACCAAAAGAAGTCTAACTGTGCAACTTGTTTTGATAAAAACCTTCTCCAATGATGATTGCAACTCTAAGTACTAATTGTTTTGTAATTTGAGCTCTACTGTCATTAGGAAAGAATGGTCCTTGACAGGGAGAAGGGAAACCCTTCAGAAAGGTTGCGCAGCAAAGTGAGATGGCTAAGAGAATGGACACTGGAATCCAACTGAGTGAGTCAAGTCAAGTGCCAAGCCTTTCACTAGATGCATGAACTTTGGGGAAGGTTTTGTTATCTCAAAATTATTCTTTTCTCACCTAAATTGCATGGGATCTCTGTGAGTATTGACTACAGTAAAAGACACAAATTGTTTAAAACCATGACAGGTGCACAGTAAATGTTCAGTTAATTAAAAAAAAAAAAAGTTCATGGCATTTTCTGAGTACTTAATCTGGGACAGATAATATTCTATGCCTTGGACATATTTTAATTCAATTAGTCCTCACGATGATCCTATAAAATTGGAACTTTCATTCTTATATTAGAAGTATAGCAGTTTAGGCACAGAGAGGCTATAACTAGTCTACATGGTAGAACTGGAATTTGAATGTCAGCATTTAGCTCCAGTCCACAGTCTTAACTCCTTCACAATACCTACTTTTAATGATGTTAACTGTCAATTTGAGGATTTCTATTACTGGAAAATGAATTTTATATGTCCTTGGTCTTAAGTCTAAGTTCATTTAAGTTTGGGGATCTGCGTGGAACAGCAGCAGCATCATCTATTTTCACTTTCCTCTTGCCTCTTTCATTCATTGACTTCTTTTCTCTCCTTGTTATCCACACATGTCACACCTACGACACACACACTTCTTGTTTGAGGAGCATCAGTGCCACTACAGAATGAGACCAAAAGTGCCTGGATAGGAAACACAACTGCTGCCAGGGCTACCCTATGCTGGGAGCACATTGTAGGTCCCATAATCCTGACAGATAAATGTTTAAGTAACTAATGACTTCAGTTTATTTTACATATGATGTGGGAGGCTTGAAGCTTTGTATGAATGCAGAAAGGCTATATCAATACTTTATTTGATATATCTTCTGATGAGGCTCATAGAGATTCTACCTTTTTCTAATTACCGCTCTGGTTAAGCAATAAAGAACAAATTGATCTTTATGCACCAGCATGAGTACGAATTCAGTCATGCCTAGAATACTGTCCCAACCCTGGCTCTTATTCTATCCCTTCACTGCCAAAGGAACCCAGAAAGCAGATACTCCAGGAATCTGACAATCTAAATTATGCAAGTCTCCCAGCATGGCCTGCTGGCACAATGAGGCCACTGTAGCTGGGGCTGTGCTCTCTGGTGCACACATATTAGACTGTCTTTCATTTCCAGAACAGTCAGTTACATATAAAAAACGATTCAGTTGAAACAAATGCATTTTCACTGACACAGCACTTCAGATTAACTAAGCCAGAGACTCTGTAAGTCTTTACCCCAGAGCTGCTAGCACGTCTGTCTTAACAACACAGAATTTTCTCTTGTTTTGTGATGTCTCAAATTGACAACTTTTATTAAGGCCAGAGAAATCAATCATCATGTGTGTTGAACAATATGAATTTAATATTTTTAAGGTATTTTAGAGAGTTTCCATGTGAGATACTATTTTAACAATGTGGGTAGGTTTGGGATTTCAGGTTTTTCTTACTGAGGGTAGCTTTTGTTTTTTTTTTTTGTTTTGTTTTGAAAGTAAACAAAGGGACAGAAAAGCAACAAATTTTTCTTGATAGATGAGGGAGGGAGGCATTTCTTCTAGAGGAAGGTATAGGTGCAAGATTATAAGCAATTTTAATTTAAGAAAGTCACTGAAGAAATTTGAGATGCCCACTCTCTTTTTAATTAAGCATCTTATCTTCTAAACATTACTTATCCTATTTTGTATGTAGTAAAAGGAATGTTCAGCAATATTAAAGGTCAAGGTATATTTGTGTGTGTATGTGTATGTGTGTGTGCGTGTGTGTGTGTGTATGCAAAATGAGTCACATTAAACCAATAGTGTCTTTCCCTATTGGAATACAAATTATTGGGCTTATTACTAAATAGCTAGTAATCCCGATAATTCTATAAAATGAGAGAATGACTTTCCTATTCTTTATCCAAAAATTGGTGAACACTGTATTACTCAGTGAGAAAATGTGTAGCCGGATTGTATAAAAGATAAATTGAAGTCATTACCCTAAAAGAGAAGCCATGGGAAAACAATTTCTCTATCCAGAATTTTTAAATAACAGAAAATGGTGGAGACAATTCTAGTCCTGGTACACAAATCTCTTAGAAATCATTATCCATGTGAATGGCTATGCAGGGGAAACAAATGATCAGGAGACTATAAACCTGGACTTAGATTCCTATGGCACGTATGAAAATAGGAGTTGGTAATAACCTCATTAACACATATGAAATTTACATGAGCTTGACTAATCTAGAGGAAATATTTGTGATTTGGATAAATCAGAATTGAAATTCACCATTTGGTATTATAGACTGAGACCAAAGTGACTTTTACTAGTATCAAAACTGGTCTTTCAAGAGCTTAAATTAAAAGAAGTCTAAAATATTGAATATGAAGTCATTAATTTCCACAGTAAAGTCTCTTATAGATACAGAATTTAGGAGCCAAGAGAATTACAAAATTACCATGTCTGTTCTATTTCTTCAGTTTGATCCTTGAGACTAGACAGTCCTGGAAATAATCTCAAATGTATTGCATACCATCTATTAGGGAAATTACCTAATCTCCTTAAGCCTCAAATTTCTTATCTTCACAGGAAGGGACGTGATCCAGCTTTCTTCTATTTTCACTCTGCCAACTATAAGAAGTAAATAATATTATAAAATTAGGATGCTAGCCTTAGCATAGCCTCTATGACGTAGTAAGTGTCTATACTTGTTAACCCTCTCATACTCCCCCTCCGAGCTTTACCTATCCTAGATAGAACCTTTTCTCTTGGAAGTGGTGGAAGCCAGGCCTGGGATTCATCTTCTTTTCTGACAGTTAGTGTTCTGATTATTTGGTGCTTTTGCTGTACTGGTGGTTAAATATTTAAAATATTCTTCCCAAGCAGAAAAAGAAATGTTTTGATTCTTATAACAGTTCAGAGAGGAGAGGAGTAGAATTCTGGAGCTTAAGTGATTATCACCTGGCTCCCCCTCCCTCCCTCTGTCACTTCTGCCTCTCTCTTCCTGTATTGGTGCTCAGGTCGGCCATGGGCTGACCCAGGTTTACATCATCACAACATTCAAAGTGGTTTAACAACTACATTGGAAAGAAATTTGCTATCAATATCAGGACAGAACTGACCTTATTGTACAGGTTTGATTGACATGTGAATCCCTGTGGAAGTTGAAGAGTTGGTTAGCAGGCTGGGTCAATTTGCACCTCTACCAAAGCCACGTGGAATGAAGGAGGGACACCCCAAATGCTATCAAAGGGATTACGTGAGGTTGGGAAGAACACAACTGCAACTAATAAACAAGACAGATGTTCACCATACTAGCATAGTCTAGAACAGATGAGTTATTTCTTGTGAAGTGTCGGGATAGTATAAGGGGTTGAGGTCTTTAGCCCCCTGTGCCCTGGACGGACCTCTTTTGTCCAGCAAAAGAGGCCACAGGAGCCTACCTCAATGATGAGACTAGATTGGGAAAGTAAAGGCCGCTGATATTCCCTCCCCCACCTTTTAGAAGACACAGGAACATACCAAAGAGCCCGGTCACCAGTTAGTGTTGGAACTCGTTTATTAAAAAGGTGGACAACGCTTTATAGTAGACAGCAGCCAATCAGTAAACAGTAGGGCTGTTTTGGTTCTCACAATACATCACAGCCCCACCCCCTGCTTAGCCTAAGTCTGTAACAGGGCGTAGCAAGCAGCCAGAAAGCCAGAGCTTTCCAGCCTCTCGGCTGAGAGTATTCAGAAGGCCCGACAGTGAAGTATGAACTGGACCATCTTTAAAATCAGAGGAAGATGCATGAATTTGTAAAATTGTCCCTTGGGTTTGTATGGATTTTATGCTTCAAGCACTAATAGCATCTCAAGAATTTGTTAGGTCAAGAGAACATGTTTCAGTGTGATTCAATAAATTTCTGGACATAAAGATTTGCTGGAAGTTTCAAATTCAAGATGACAGTAGTTTTTGATGTGAGTAAAGAGCACATGGGCACATTGTTGTTAAATAGCCTGAAATTATAGCAAAGAATGATAGATCAGTACATATTTCTGTTTTTGCAAATATTACACTTAGTATTTTAGCATTTCAATAGAAAAAAGGTAATTAGGAGGTTGGATTACATATTTTATTTTAGCTTATTCCTACCTGCTAAGAAATGTGTTGTATTTATAACTCAATTATAAAGATATGCAGACTGGAAACCACAGGGACAGACAGAGGCCAAGCAGATCAGAGCACACCTATAAAATGACTTAAAGTCTATTCAAGATTTGTGGCACAGGTGGTCGGTCATATTGGCTCAAGAAGACAGATGACCAAAACATAGAGCATGCAAGCATTATAGTGCACATTTTAGCCATTTCTTTAGTAAAAGAAAGAAGAAGAGCATAGGATCGATTAAATTCTATTTTAAGACTTTTTGTTGTTGTTCTGGCACAGTTGGGAGTTTATGGACCAATCAAGAGTCCACTGAAATGGAGAAACAATTAACATTGAAAAAGATAAGAAGGAATATCTGTGTATTAGCCAGGTCTCCATCACTATAACAAAATACCTGAGGTAAGTAACTTACAAAGAGAAAAGTTTGAGTTTGTTGAAAGCACCATGTCAGGGTAGGAGTACATAGTGGAGGAAACAGCTCACCTCATGGATGAGGAAGCAGAGGGAGTGTGAGATGGGAAGGCTCCAGGACTGATAATATGATTTTGATATGAGGTTTCCCCAAAAAGTTAATGTGTGAGACAATGCAATAAAGTTCACAGGTGAAGCAACTAGATTATGAAATCCTTAACCTAATCAGTGCACTATTCCCCTGATAGGGATTAATTGGTAACTGTAGGCAGGAAGAGGTGGGACACTGGGGGCATGCCTTTGGGGTATATATTTTGTGCTTGTTGAGCAGAGATCTCACTCTCTCTGATTCCTGGTGCCATATCCTCAGCTGCTTTCCTCTGTCACACACTTCCCCATGATATCCTGCCTTACCTCAGCCCCAGAGAAACGAAATTGTCTGTGGACTGAGACCTCTGGAAACCATGAGCCTCAAACAAACTTTTACTCCTCTAAAATTGCTCTCATTGGGTCTTCTGATGACAGCAGCAAAAAAGCTGACTGCAACACCCCCAATTCCTGAAGAGCCTCCAATATACCCCCTCCTAAGGTCCACAGCACCTCCTAACACCTCTACTCTGGATATCAGGACTTGTACACCTTTGCCTGTGGGGGAGATATTCAACTTCCAAACTATAGCAGACTGAAAACATCCACCCATGAGTTCCTAAATCATTGCCTTTTCTTCTCCATATCCCATGCATAATTTAAACATAGCATAACTCCAAATATGTACTGCACCAGGACAGATAATACATTTTAGTACGTAATGTTTTAAACATTGCATAATTTTTCTATTTTGTATTGAAGAATTATTTTTTCCTGCATAAAGCACAACACCTTTTGAGGGCATAGTTTATTTACATAGGTGTGTGTGATCTGGAGCACCTAATGATATATGATTTTCATAGCAATGTATTATGTAATGGCCACTGAATTAATCTATACAAAGATTTTTGAAGGATTAATGGTATTGCTCAGTTGCAAAGAAAGAATACTGATGCTAAAAGCATCATGAATATCAAAATATAAATACTCCAAAAAGAAATCATCTAGAAGGTATTTAAAAATCATTTGGCCTAGATGAGAAGCATCTGCTTAAACAGACATAATATTTACTCTGGACAAGAGTCACAATACTAAATAGTGGTTAATACTACCAATATGCCTGGGCTTTTGTCTATGTATCTATTTTATTTTTCCAAGGATCACTTTAATGGCAAATGAAATGAGGCAGTGACAGACACCACAAATGTTATATTAATTTAAACATTCAGAAAAATGAATGGAAACTAGCCTCCTAATTACTTAATTATCACAATGTTAAAACTTAATTACCAATAAACTCAATATTGATTTAAAGTTCCCATTTATTATATCACTATTTCTATTAGGAAAAAAATATAACATACCCAGATCTGTCTTGATGTTTCAATGAAGAACTGTATTTGGTCAGATTCCAGAAGAATATAAAACATTGCTAGCATTTTTTTTTTGCTACTATACATGTGTACCCTGAAGTGGGCAAAGATGAAACTGCAAAAAGGAAGATGTAGTACATATGAAAACCTATAGCCTTGTAAAATATTAAATTCTGTATCTGCCACCTAAAGTATGTGGAAAATTGTAATCAGGACATCAGAATAATGGAAGACTTATACTTCTTGTAATTTCACTGATTTGTGATTTATGAGGTGAATTTTTCCTGGTGTTTAAAGTAAAAGAAAAAATACAGGAAAAATAACAAATCCTGCTGTGCTGCAGTAGAATTGCATAATTGTGTACTGGTACAGCTACATGGCTTATAGCATCCACATCATGGAAACCATAGCAACAGCAGCAGCCTCCTCTGTAGCACTGAAAATGCAAGTCCCTGGTGCCATACAGCTCCATTAGAACCGATGTACAAGATGACTCATTTTATTCTTTTAAATATATATATATATATATATAATTTTTTTAAATAACCCATAGACTGAAGGTAATAATGTTCCTCATTAGTTGTCCTTCAGTATTATTCCACAGTATCAGTATTTGTTTGAGATTCATTGGATTCAGACTGTGTTGCATGCCCATTTCATACCTCTGCAGATTCCTCTCATCCCACTGGGTCCTGGATCCAGACACTGTGCAGAGTTAGTAGAAGTTTGCAATATTATTCAAGTGTGATGTCTTTGTTAGTGTCATCATCATCAACTTTGTCATCATTATTATTTGTACTTGGAGGCTTTTATTATTTCTTGAGATTGAGAATCTCCTTTGGTCTTCAAATTGGCTGAATCAAAGAAGAGTGGTTCCAACAAAGATGGGAGAAGAATATTTAAACAGAGGATTCCAGTTGAAAAGGCCCCAAATTTTAAATTCATTGCAGGTAACTCAATGAACAGAAATTCATGAATTCCTAATGTGGTTTATTGGTTGATTAGAGATAGAATATCTCCCTTGAGAGAAGTTAGTTTTACTACCTGATTCACTGACTTATGAAGAAATATAATCTTAAAAAATTAGCATGTTTTAATAATATTACCAGTGTCTGGAAAATCCACTTGTTGCCATTCTCTTTGGCTTTTCCTCATTCACCACCCTTATGCTAAACGCACATTCATGCTACCTCCTCTATAGGTGTCCTCAACTCCAGCCCTGTCCCTCTTTCCCCTATTCTAGGCTTCCATTTGTCATAGGTTTTGTGATTATGAAATAACTTATTCTATCAGTCTTTGCTATTAGACTGAAAGGTCCTTCAGGGCAACAATCTTGTCTGCTTTTTCTTTTCAGCTTCTAACCAGTATTGATCCTGACATTAAAAAATATATATGCTCAGTAAATATCTGCTCAATTGGATGGAAATCATCAGGAATATTATGAACTAGTCAGATCCCCAGAATTGCAAATTTTTTTGGAGATGGATCGAGAACTGTGGTTTCCAAATACCTGTTTTCAGTCTCAGACTGGGTTGATAGGAAATACTTTGAGATATTTTTAGAAAGACAGATTTCTGGGTCCTATCTTCAGATATTCTAATTTAGAAGGTTGGAAATATTTATAGAAGTATGTTATTTTAAAAGGTATTTTAACTTTTAGTTCCTTTGAAATGATATTGGTGAAACAGATGTCCTGAAGATTCCTTCATTCAGAATGTCCTAAATATTCTATATTCAAACTTAAAATCAAATAGAAATACTTAGCCAAAGTTAAGCTGGGTGGGAGGTTGGCCAGTGGCAACTATTTTGGGAAGTACCCTCATCTAAACTTCCTCCTCTCTTGAAACAGTTCAGAATGAAAGGAACTAAAACAGAGATGGTTGTTATCAATAGAGACTTAACTCTTTCTCAGAACACTGTTATTTATTCTCCATAGTTCATGCCATTTCTAATTGCACATTTTTATTTCAAAAGTTCCTAAATCAAATAGGATATTTAATGTTCAAATATAAGTAATTCTTAAATTTACTATAAAAATTCCTATTTATAATTTATCTTATCTAACTTATTATCATTCAGATTTTTACTTACATAAGTAAATTTTTCTAGAAGTTATCTCGTTTAACAATTTTTATCTGAGATCATTTTCCTTCTGCCTGATAAACATCTTAAAAATTTCAGTTTGGTTTTGCTGATGAAACATAATCCTGTTGGTTGGTTGGTTGGTTGGTTGGTCCTGAAATATCTATATTTGGTTGTCATTATTTAAGGGTGTTTCTATTAAGTAGAGAATTCTAGCTTGTCAGTTACTTTCTATCATATTGAAGGTAACTTTTAGTTGTCTCCTACCTGGTAGAAAACAGTCAGCTGTCACTCCCTTGAGGCAGCTCACTTTTGTTCGGGTTGCATTTAAGACTTCTCATTGTCTTGGGTTTTCTTATATCTTAGTTTTTTTTTTTTTTTTAAAACACACACACACACACACACACACACACACACACACACACATCTTTAAATACAGGCATACCTTGGAGATATTGTGGGTTTGGCTTTGGGACTGAAGTGAGTCACATGAAACTTTTTGTTTTTCAGTGTATATCAAAGTTTTGTTAGTAGTGCTCTATATGTATAATATGACTTGTAATGCATTCTGCTGTCATATATAACAAATTAGAATTATAAAAGAAAAAATTTTATGTTTATGCTATACTGTAGTCTATTAAGTATGCAGTGGCATTGTGTCTTAAACAATGTACACACCTTAATTAAAAATACTTCATTGCTAAAATATGCTAATGATTATCTGAGCTTTTGGACAAAAAATGTCAACAGACTTGCTTGATGCCATCAATCTTCAATGTATATAATGTAGCATCTGCAAATCTCAAAGTGAAGCACAAAAAGAGAAGGTATGCCTGTATATCCTTATTGTATCTGTGAACTAACGAATTCATCAGTTACTAGAAAACCCAAGTCATGTCTTCTCAGGTATTCCTTCTGTATTTTCTCTCTTTTGTACTCTGGGACTCCATTAAAATTATTATAGACTTTCTCATATGTGTCAATTACTATTTATTATTTTATATTTTTTATCTTTTATTTCAATACTTAAGCTTTGATAGTTTTCTTTTACTCTGTCTTTGAATTTACAAGTCTCTCTATATCTTGCCATGTTTGTGTTATTAACCCCATCCATTTGGTCTTAATTGCAGTTAATTCATTTCTATAATTTCCACTTGATTCTTTTTCAGTGTTTTAATGATATTTTTAATAGTTTCCCATTCCTTGCTAACTTTTTGCATGTCTATAATCTCTGAGATAAATGGGATTATTGTGGTTGTTGTTTTTCAGTCTGTGTGTAATAATTCTATTATCTGGAGTCCCTAAGCATCTTCTCTTTATTCTGGCTAATCACCATATGTGATTTGTAGTATGTTGGGATATCGTAAGTATTGCCAACATCTGTTATTTATAATATTTTCTGAATACATTATGAGAGAAACATTTTCAGAAATAATTTCAAGTCTAGGATGATGTTTGCTTCTTTGATGGAGAATTTTTCCCTTTTTTACAAGTTGTCTAAGGCTAGTAGTAGCAAGTTCAAGACTGAGAGTTGTTCAGTAGGATAACCAACCAAAGCATAATCTGAGCCATCATTTCTGAAAAGAGCTCTGCAGGATACCAGTCCAGAGCAGGACTGTCACACTGGTGTCTCTGCCTTTGCTGGGCGCAAAGCTACAAACATCATTCCTTCTGCCCTGCATGAACATCTACATTTAAGATTCTGAGTGAGAAAATGGTCTCAGGGCAAAGCACCAGTTTCAGGGATCCATGGGAGGTAGAGGGTGTTATACACACTAAGGTTATTCTCTCCTTTCTCCTAGGCTCAGGGCTCAAACATAGCTCTCTTTATCTCTGGCCCTTAATCAGACCCTGTTGCTGAGTGCCTTCTTGCATGAGCATATGCCCTGAGGAAGCAGCAGCTGGGGCTCACCTGTGAGCTGTGCTCTTCTTCCTCTTCTGAGCCTGGCAATTTGTTAGTCCCTCCATTGATCTCTGATCTTTTTAGAAGATAATTTTCATCAAGCCTCTTTAGTTGTCATCATCAGGAGCACACATGCTATTTTCTGAGTCTGTCAAGACTGGATGCTTTGATGTTGTGTTATTATTTTTTAATGGTTATTCTACATTTTATGTTGATTCATGGTTTATCTTTTTCTTACCTTTTCTAGTTTGATCAAATTGCTGCTGATTTCCTTTTCTATTTCTAAATTTAATCATTTCATTAAAATTTCCATTGCATTATTTGTTTTCTTATTCTTAGTACCCATTATCAAACATACTTTTGTACTTATATGACATCAAGATTTTCAAACTATTCACAGCAAATATTTTTCTCCTAATAGATTGAAACTTCTTAAATATATTTACTTCCCATTTTCCTTTCCTCTGATGAAAATGAAACCTTAGGGATTCTTTTAATTGGCTGCCCTTTCTAACTACCACTAACTCTCTCTCCCAAATGCTAAATCTCTGCTGATATAGCTGAGTAGTATTAAAAGGAATTTACAGTGGGTCTCTTAAATTTCAAGGATTCTTATTTAACACAAGGCTACACATTCCTGACAGTTTGCTTTATTACATATATATTAATTTAACTTTACAAGTATCACAGTGTTCTTTGCTTAACACTGTGTATCCATTGTTAAAATCACTGTACCAGATACTTGGGACGCTGAGGCAGGAGGATGCAAGTTTGAGGTCAGCCTCAGAAACTTGGCAAGATCTTTAGCAACTCAGTGAGACCCTGTCTCAAAAAAATAGAAATCATTGAGGATGCACCTTAGTGTTTAAGCACCCCTGGGTCCAATCTCTAGTACCAAAGTGGGGGTGGGGGAGATCACTATTCTGAAGCCTTGCTTCTTGAATATTTTGCTCAGATGGGTTATGTAGTTTATATATTTTTCTAAGGTTTACATATCTGTGACTATCTTTTGTTCACATTGATATGTTCACTCTGTTGTATTTATTATTGGGAATAAGCATTTGCTTAAATCCTGGTTATTAAAAATGTACAATAAATATAATAAAGTTGTAGTTATCAAACAATAGTGATGTAATCTCATTTCTAGAAAATTAGATATTCATTTTATAGTAGGAAGTGGGTACACTTGTGCAGCACTTACAAAATGTATCTTAACGTATACAATAATCAAGTACTAATAAGAAATATGACACCCTATGACTTTTAAACTTGGTAAATAACATTGTTATCAGAAAGTTTATTGGAATTTCTCTTTATTTGTAGAATTTAGAGATCTTAAAAATGATGTCAGAAAGATGGCAGAATAAATAATTCCATTGCTCAAACCCCTACAAAAACACCAATTTAACAACTATCTGTAGACAAAAATAACTTCATGAGATCTCTGGAATTCAAGAAAGGTTAAAGCATTCCTGTGGAGCACACTAATAAGATGGCTTGTAAAAAGCAAAAATAAGTTTTAATTTCCCTGTGTCAGTCATCTTCAAGTTGGCTCAGTTAAAGCACCAAAAGAGAGCACATAAGCCATGAGTTCTCATGGTGGAATATACAGCAAAATGAATGTCCAACTTCACCAGCCTTTCAGAAGCTGATTTTGCTGTGCCTCACCCAGAACACTGAAGGAATCAGCATGGCTAGATTACCTACAGATAACAAAGAACGCAAGAAAGAGTGGCATACTCAACAAGCATCATGGAGACCTTAATAGCCAGCCCATGACCTCCAGCAGCAGGCTCACCCATGTATCCTAGTGGCATGGCCAGCCACCCACAGACTCCAGTGGGCAGACCTGGCCCCAGAACCTTGCCAACTGACTGATACAGAATCTCCAGGCAGTTTGACTGGTAATGAGTTTTCCCTATTGAAGCTTCTCAATTAAAACTGAAAAGTGAATGCACAGATACCACTCAAGGATACCAGTATCATGAAGAATTGGGGAAACATGACACCACCAAAGGAACAAAATAAACTCTAGTAACTAACGTTAAATAAATGGAGAGCTAAGAAATGCATGGAAATTGAAGCTCAGTTATTTGCAAGTGTTTAAAATCCTGGCATTCCAGAGATAAGTTCCACTTGATCATGGTAAATAATCCTTTAAATATACTGTCAGATTTGGTTTACTATTACTTTGTTAAGGATTTTTTTTTTCATCTGTGCTCATCATAGATATTGGCCTATATAATATCCATGGACTGAAACCAATATTCACCTCTGAAACCATGAAACTCTAACACATTTTCCCTTCTCTAAGTTGTTCTTGTCATGTATTTTGGTCACAGCAATGCAAAAGCTAACTAAACATTATCTAAGGATGGACTAGCAATAAAAATCACTAATACAAAGGGGTTTAAGAAATTGATGGTCCATCTGAGCTGTCTTACACTCACTCCAGGTGAGGGCATGGGTAAGGTAGATATGCAAGACTGGTAAATGGCAATGTCTTAATTATAAGTAGGAATATCCTGACTGAAATAAGAGCAACAGGGTCTATTCCAGGAAGACACAGTTGACAAAAGTATGGAACAGGCTCTTCTACTTACTGAGTGAAGATCCATTTCCATCTGGGAATTAAATCGGGGAAGTGAGATCTGGGATAAAGGATAACATCACACAAGAAGATTAGTTCAGGTTAGAGCCTGCAGTTTTATAAATGAAAGTCTCTGATTCTTAATATGATTGATCTAGAGGTGAAGATACCTTCTTTGCCTGGTACTTATAGGAATGGAGGGCCTCCTAGGCCATAAAGACCAAATTCTCTATGCCCTGTGATGTGAGTTGAATTGTGCCCCCTCAAAAAATATATATATATACATTGAAGTCCTAACTCCTAGTATCTCAGAATGTGACCTTATTTGGAAATATAGTTGTTGCAAATGTAACTAACTAAGTTACAATGAGATCATAGTAGGATACAGTGGACTTCAAATCTTTCTAGAAAGCCATGAGAAACAGACAGGAGAACACCATATGATGGCAAAGGCAAAGATCAGAACCATGCAGCTAGGAATGCCAACGATTTCCTGCAGAGCATCAGAAGCTAGGAAGAGAGAACAAAGATTACCCTACAGTTTTCAGAGGGAGCATGGAACTGCCAATACCTTGATTTCAGGCGTCTAGCCTTCACGACCACAAAATAAAAAGTTTTATTTTTTGTGGTACATTGTTATAGTACCCCTGAAAAGCCCATACAGCTTAGAGCCTCAAAGTGAATCCAAGGGAAAGACACTGGTATGGTTCGATGGACTTAAGTAGGCAGGAGGACAAATGGAGGCTTTTCTTCCAAAAACTCATAGATAACAATCAATGTCTTTGCATACTTATCTCTTCCTTTCACAGTAGCTCTGCCAAATACTGAATTGATCTCTCAATGTGTTCCACAATGATTGCACTTGAAGTCAGAGCTCAAATTTGCATTATGTCCCACTTGTCTAGCTGAGACGGGGCAAATATTTCTTAATAATTTGAGGGGCTCCGACCATTTCTGGCTTTAGCCTTTGCCTCCTGTCTCTCCTACTTCCCTCTATTAGCCAGCTGTGTTTTTGGTTATTATTGTTGTTCTTAATACAAGCATTCTTTGTGCTTCAAAAAGAAAGAGGGCTCAGGGCTGCATCTGGGGCTGAGTGGCAGCACACTTGCCTGGCATGCATGAGGCACTGGGTTCAATTCTCAGCACCATGTATAAATAAAATAAAATAAAGGTCTATCAACAACTTAAAAATTTTTTTTAAAGTGGGCTCATTCATTGAGTTAAAGACTCACTCATTTTCTTCTTGTTTATGGAAGTATAGTTTATATATAGTAAAATTCACCATTTTAAGAGTACAGGTCTCTAAAATGTAATCAACTTTTACAGTTATATATCACCACAATCAAAATAAAGAATAAAGAATGCTTATATCATCCCTTAATGTTCCTTCCCCCTACCCTAGTTACCAGTTCCAGAAAGCTCTTGAGTGCCACTAATCTGAATTTTTCTCTATAGTTTTGCCTTTTCTAAAATGTCCTATCAATGGAATCATACAGTATGTAGCTTTTAGAATTTGTTTTCTTTCACTTAACATAGTGCTTTTAAAATTCATCCATGATGCTGCATGCATCTATAGTTGATTCAGTTTTATTATTGGGGAGTAACCCATTGTTGGATATGTCATAAATTGTTTATCAATTTACAAACTGATGGACATTTGGGTTATTTGTGATTATGACTAAAGCCATTGTATAATTCATGAATACGTTTCATGTGTACATATATCTTCATTTCTCTAGGTAAACACTAGGATGAAGACTGCTGTATCTTTTTTTATTCTAAGTTGTTATAAATGACAGCAGAATGTATTACAGTTCATATTATACTTATAGAGCACATTTTTACATATCTGTGGTTGTATACAAAGTATATTCACACCATTCGTGTCTTCATACATGCACTTAGGGTAATGATATCCATCTCATTCTACCATCTTTTTTTTTCCTTTACCCCTTTGCCCCCTCCTTTTCCCTCCCTCCCCATTGGCCATTCTAGTGTTCCTCTAATCCTCCTATGCTCCCCATCCCAATCCCACTTTGAATAGACCTCCTTATATCAGAGGAAACATCCTGCATTTGGATTTTTGGGATTGGCTAACTTCACTTAGCATTATATTCTCCGACTTCATCCATTTACCTGTGAATGCCATGATTTTATTCTCTTTCATTGCTGAGTAATATTCCATTGTGTATATATATCACATTTTCTTTATCCATTCATCTACTGAAGGGCATCTAGGTTGGTTCCACAGTTTAGCTATTGTGAATTGTGCTGCTATAAACATTGATGTGCTGTGTCCCTGTAGTATGCTGTTTTTAAGTCCTTTGGGAATAGACTGAGGAGTGGGATAGCTAGGTCATACAGTGGTTCCATTCCCAGTTTTCCAAGGAATCGCCGTACTGCTTTCCATATTGGCTGCACCATTTTGCAGTCCCACCTGCTATCCGTATTGGGTGCACCATTTTGCAGTCCTACCAGCAATGTATGAGTGTGCCTTTTTCCCCACATCCTCTCCAACATTTATTGTTGTTAGTGTTTTTGATAGCTGCCATTCTGACTGGTGTGAGATACAATCTTAGAGTGTTTTTGATTTGCTCTAATAGCCAGAGATGTAGAACATTTTTTCATGTATTTGTTGATTGATTGTATATCTTCTTCTGAGAAGTGTCTTTTCAGTTCCTTGGCCCATTTATTGATTGGGTTATTTGGTTTCTTTTGTTGTTGTTGTTGTTGTTAAGATTTTTGAGTTCTCTATATATTTTAGAGATTAATGTTCTATCTGATGTGCATGTGGTAAAAATGTATTCCCAAATAGTTGGCTCTCTATTCACCTCACTGATTGTTTCTTTTGCTGAGAAGAAGCTTTTTAGTTTGAACCTATACCATTTATTGATTCTTGATATTAATTCTTGCCCTATAGGAGTCTTATGAAGGAACTTGGGTCCTAATCCGACATGTTGGAGATTAGAGCTTACTTTTCTTCTATTAGGTGTAGTGTCTCTGGTCTAATTCCTAGGTCCTTGATCCACTTTGAGTTGAGTTTTGTACATTTTGTTGCATATAGATTTCCAGTTTTCCCAGCACCATTTGTTGAAGAGGCTATCTTTTCTCCAATGTATACTTTTGGCACCTTTGTTTAATGTAAGATAACTGAAATTATATGCGTTAGTCTCTGTGTCCTTTATTCTGTACCATTGGTCTAACAGTCTATTTTGGTACCAATACCATGCTGTTTTTGTTACTACTGCTCTGTAGTATAATGTTTAAATATAAGAAATTGACAAACTGTATCCAAAGTGACAGTATCATATTGAATTTCTGTTAGCAATGTATGAGAGTTTTAGTTGGTCTTCATCCTCACCAGCATTTGGTATGTTAAGTATTTTTCTTCTAGCCATGCTATTAGACTTCATAGTAGCTTTCTTGTAGTTTTAGTTTTAATTTTTCCCAATTATATAGAAGTATTTACCTCATATGTATGTTTATTATTTATATCTATTCTTTGGTGTACTATTATTCAATTAGTTTTCTCATTTGTTTGTTGTTTTTTCTGTCATTGAATTTCCAGAATTCTCTATACATTGGCATAATTTCTTTTTTTTTTTTTTTTTTTTTTTTTTTTTTGTGGTACCAGGGATTGAACTCAGGGGCACTCGTTCTCTGGGTCACATCCCCAGCCCTTTTTTTTTTGTATTTTATTTAGAGACAGGGTCTCACTGAGTTGCTAAGTGCCTCGCCATTGCTGAGGTTGGCTTTGAACTCGCGATCCTCCTGCCTCAGCCTCCCAAAGTGCTGGGATTACAGGCGTGCACCACACGCGCCGGCTGGCATAATTTCTTTATCAGACATGTGTTTGGTTTCCCCCAAATCCTTGGCATATTATCCAAAGAACATGTTTAAAATTATGATGAAGTCCAATTTATAATATTTTTCTGTTGTGGATTGTCTTTTAAGAATCTTAAGAAATATTTGCTTAACCCTATGTAAGAGTTTCTCATTTTTTATTCTATAAATATTATAGCATTAGGTTTTACATTGAGATTCCTTTCAAACTGTTGTTAATTTTTGTACATGGTGTGAGTTAATTGTTGAGATTCAGTGTTCTGCATGTGGATATCCAATTATTCAACACCATTTATTGAAAACTACAATTTTTCTATGAAACTACCACTGTACCTTTGTGGACATCAATTGACATATATGGGTAGGGCCATTTCTAAACTCTTAATTCCATTCCATTGATTAATATAGCCATTCTTTTGCAAATGCCATACTTTCTCAATTACTTTAGCTTTATAGTATGTCACACAATCAAGTAGTATGAAGTCTACAAGTTTGTTTGTTTTCAAAAATTGTTTTGGCTTTTCTAGATTTTTTCCCCATTGTCAGTTGCTGCCAAAACTCTTGCTGGGATTAGGATTAGGACTGTGTACAACTGACATTATGACTATTTCTTATCTTCTAATCAATGAGTAAGTATCCATTGATATGTCATTGTTATTTCTCTCACAATGATTTATGGTTATTTAGCATGTAAATCTTATACTTTTAAAAGATTTATTCCTAAATTTTTCATGTTTCATGGTGCTACTATAAATGGTGCTCTTTTCAAATTCAGTTCCCAATTTTTCATTGCTGGTATATAGAAATATGATTAATTTTTAAAATATTAACTTTATATCCAGAAAACTCATAAAAATACCTATTAGATTAACTAGATTTTTCACAGATTACTATGCCTTTTTTTTTTTTTTTTGCAGACAATGATATCACTTGTGAATTAAAAGTTATTTTTTCCTTTTCAATTCTTTCATTTTTTTCTCTTGCTTTGTTGCACTGGCCAGGACTCCCAGTATGATGTCCAATAGGAGGGGTGAAAGCAAGCATCTTGATTTGTTTCCTGATACAAATGTGATAGTATTCATTGTGTAACCATTAGTATGATAGTATTGTAGGATTTTTCTGTAGATTCCCTTTATCAAAATGAGGAATTTAAAAAATATTTTTCGTCTGTTGAGAAAATTTATCAAGTATTAGATTTCTGTCAAATGCTCTTTTTCTGTATCTGTTAAAAAGATCCTATCAATTTGCTTTTTATTTTATTAACATGGGTATTAATATTAATTGGCTTTTGAATGTTAAAGCAGTCCTGCATTCCTGGAAAACATCTCATATGATTATAGTGTATAATAGTCTGAATGTCACTGGATTTGTTTAGCATTTCTTAGAGTTTGGGCATTTATATTAATGAGAGATATTCATTTCAAAGTTTTTTACTTACTTATGTCTGGATCTGACATCAGACTAATGAGTTGAGGAGTATTCTGTTGTCCCTATTTTCCAAATAATTTGTGGAAGACCAGTATATATTTTTTAAATGACATCATATCACTAGTTCTATCAACAATTGACAGGATTGTTGAAGTTCTTAACTGGAATTGTGGAATTTTCTATTTCTCTTTTAGTTCTGTTTTTGCTTCCTCTTGTGTCTTAACAAATTGTTCCTTTCATTAGTATGTAATGTCCCTATTATTATCTATTACTTCTGATAATATTCTGTACTCAGAAGCCTCTGTCACTTGATATTAATATAGGAAATCCAAATTTATTTGTTTCAGTAAGGATTTTTGGTGTGTTTTCTATCCTTTCATATTTAAACCACCTATGTCTTTTAAAACCATATTTCTGGTTTATTTTTAAAACCATTTAGGTAGATAGCACATGGTCAAGAATCTTGACTTTTAACCTGGTCTGATAATAGTTTAATTCATGTGTTTTAACTATATGCACTTACTATAAATATTGAAGTGTTTGCACTTACTTTTTAAATTTTCTAGTTGTTTTCTATTTGTACCATTGATTTGTTGTTGCTTTTTCCCATTTTCTGCCTGCTTTTAGAGTAATGTAACATTTTGATTTTTCTACTTTATCTCCACTATTTGAATCTTTTTTGAAGTTGATTTTAGTTTTTTCCCATGTTGTGATATACTCTAATTTATTATTGTCTACATTAACAATGTACACTATGAGCATTCATAATAGTATACTTATATTTCCAGTTCCTCCATCTCTATCTTTTAACTATTTTTCATAAATTGTACTTGTATATTTGTTTTGTACCCTGTAATACATTATCATTATTATTTTTTCAGATACTTATCTTTTAAAATCAGAATTTTTATTTATTTATTTATTGTACTGGGGATTGAACCCAGTGGCACTTAGCCACTGAGGCAACTCATTTTTCTTATTTTTTATTTTGAGACAGGTTATCATTAGGTTTTGCTCAGGGCCTCACTAAGTTGCAAGGCTGGCTTTGAACTTGTAATCCTCCAGCCTCAGTCTTCTGATCTGCTGGGATTACAGGCATGTGTTAACATGCTCGACAGAAAAAATGGTATTTTACATTAATATTCATTCTTAGTATTTCCAAGCTCTCTGTATAGATCCACGTTTATGATTGTTACTATATTCTTTCTGCCTGAGGAACTTCAGAATTCTTGTAGTATAAATGTTAGCAATGATTTCTCTTAGGTTTTATATGAAAACCACTTTTATTTAATCTTTCTTTTTGAGAGTATTTTCACTGAGTATAGATTTCTAGGTTAATAGTTCCTGTTTCAGAACCTCAACCATGTCATCAAGGGTATTCTGTGTAGTTTTCTGACTTGACACCAACTGATATTCTGAGCACCCAGGCTGGCCTTCAAAGAACAGTTTGTATGTGGCAGTGGGCTCTCCTCTTGTCAACTGTCTTTTTCTCTTGTACTCGGTCACAGGTGAGACAGTGTGTGGGTCCAGTTTTATCATTGGAAGGGCTTCCTCTTTTTTGAATTTCAGGATCATTGGATTCCTTGTGACATTAGCTCTTTGATGACTTAAGGGAATGACTGTTGTTTCTCATGAATTTTCTCCCTGTAACAGTCTGGGAGCATATTCTTTGCAACTTTATGCATCCTGAGTACAAACCAAAGTTTGATTCACTGATTCTAACCTTGGTTCAAAACCATTCTCTTCACAGTCCTAAGAGCAACAAGAGCAAACTGGTATGTCCTATATGTAGGAATTGAAGGTCCTCTGTTCCTCTATGGCTCTAGTTGCTCCCATTGTGCAATCTGGCCAATTGTGCGATCTGCTAGGTTTCTCTCTGTTTAATCCCAAGATTCTCACTCATCACATGCTATCCTTTGAAGTGGTAACTATCAAGTTTGGACAGGAGTGTTTTCCACACACCTCACCCTCAATCAGACAATGTGCATCTCTTCAATGTCAGGTAATTCCGTTTTCAAGACAGCTAATGTTATATACATATCATTTAGTACAACCTAATACAATAATACTTCATTGTAACTCATTTTCTTCCCACATTGACTGATAATGTCCAGGTCTGTGATGACTACCAACTTGAGCTCTCTTAAGATAGCAGACAAGAAAATTGGTAAAAATTTAATCTTATGACTCCTTATTTATAAAAATGTGTATCTTTTACTATTTACATTTTAGAGCAACTACCAACTAAATATAATTAATATATATTGCATAAGAGTGATAATAATCTTGTCATGGGAGTTTTATACTTTAGCAGCTTGATTTCCCATAATTCATCTTCCCTCTTATCTATAATCAACCAGGAACCGTATCATTATTTTAAATATCAGCTTCTTCAACTCTCAGCACTTGAATAATTTCTTTCCTTTCTCAATAGGGTTACTTCGCGTTGATCCATTCTTCTCTTTTCTGTTTTTTTATTTTAATTTTCTTTAATATTTCTTCTACATCCCAAATCAATTATGCTTTTTCAATGAGAACTATTTCTTAAAATTTTTCTCTTTACTTTTCTATTTATCATTCTAAAACTATGCAAAGAAGCACTTAGACAAAGTTTCCCAAAATTTATAAAAACAGAATGAAATGAAATAATTAAAAAATGAACAAATAATATTATGATTACATCGTTCTACTTCTTAAACAAGCTATATATAAAGAAATGATAAAAATCTATGTTGCTCATCAGCACAAGGAAACCATGAAATCTTAAAGAAAGCAACTTAAATATAAAATAGGACTTTTTATTGTGATTTCTTGTTACCTAAGTTCATCGTTCCTGGACATGAGATGTGAACTTCAAATATATTGCATGATCTTTTGATAGATCACATCTTGGACTTAAGAAGAGCTCACAGTAAGTCTAGACAGATACATGATTTGTTTTGTTTCCATAATATTTTATAACTTTTAAATTAGTTTTCAACATTTAAAATATTTGGAGACCTTAAATACAAATCTGGACTTGCAGGGTTTTGTTGTTTGGTTTGGTGGTGCTGAAGATCAAACCCGGGCCTTTGAACATGCTAGGCAAACACTCTATCGCAGAGTCACATCCCTAGCATTTTAATATAGCAACATATTGGCTGTGTGTGCATATAGCTCCTCCACCCCACTGTCAGACGGTGCTTCTCACTCCTCACTGTAGACTCCACACATTCCTTTACCTGGATGGCTCCCAGATCATTAGAATTTATAGCTATCACCTGAAAGATTGGCCTCCAAAGGAGGCAAACTGTTTCAATTGCTAAAGAACCAAAGAAAACAAGTCTTCAGGTACTTATAATTTAAAAGATGAGACTCAATTTGCCTAAACTTACCTATGGCTTACTTTCATTCATATGTCAGGTCTTCCTAAACATTATACTTACAGTGATCTTTCATTATCATGCAAACTGAAATTTTATGAGAGAAAATAGGGACACTATCAATAGTTTGTTAGAACTATAATTATATAATAATACTGTTCTTGCTAAATTTTGACATGGTCATCATGATATTCATCAATGAGCTCATACACATTTATGACCCATCTTCTCCATTTAATAAATTTACAGCTAGACATAGTTTTAATTTAAAATGTTTATTCATTTCTTAAACAAATGTTATATTCTATACTTCTTTCTAGTTCTGGGAAAAAGGTGAGAAACAGATAAATTCTCACCCTCATAGAACTCGTATTCTGTTCATGAATAAACTAAGATGTGATGCAATATCATAGGGATAAAATCTGTGAATAAAAATGAGAAAGGGGAAGGGCTAGAAAGTGATGTGTTACTTCTGTTTTACATGGGGCTGTTGGGGTTGTTGTTAAAAAGAAAAAAAATTATTTTGTTTCATGGTTTCAGAGATTTAAGTCCATGGTTACTTGGCTCTGTTACTTTAGGCCTGTAGCAGCAGCGCCTTATGTCAGGAGTGCTCAAAACCCCTACATATTTTGTGATGACCTGGAACCAAGAAACAGGAAGGGGCCTGGGTCTCAGGATCCACTTCAAAGCCACACCTCCAATAATGTAACCTCCTTCCAATAGAGCCCATTTTCTAAAGGTTTCACCATCTAACGATAGTGCCACAGGCTGGAAACCAAGTCTTCAACACATGGTCCTTTAAGAGACATTCAAAATACAAATTACAGCAGTCACTACTAATAGACCATCTGATCTCTGAATTAAATCTTTGTCTAATTTATAATTGGTTCCTAATTTCTGGTCACTGCATTCTGTCATGTTGTGACCTTTTTTCCAAGCTTCTTGACCTCTAGTTCAATATGACCTTGTCATTCAGTTTCTTCAAACTTTAGCTTTCCTCTACATCATGAAGTGGGTTCAGTGTACACAGGTTACCAATCCTAGGAACACGGAATTATCAAACCACCGGAAGTCAGCATCTGAACACTTTACTCCATTGCATTTTGTGCTACAATTTATATCATTTGCTTTAATCTGGTGAGACAGAATACTCACAGAAATGTTAAGTGAAGCCACTTTATTACTCAGATTGTGGTAGTGGACAGTAGAAACCTAGCATTCATGGTAAGCTGGTCCACCAAGACTCAGAAAGCTGCCAAACTTTTCTGGAATTTTGACTATTCTTGTCCTACTTGTACTGCAGCTGAGGAAGCCTGAAGAAGTCTACCTTGGGTTTTATACTGCAAGGAAACAAGATTTGCTGAGCTAAAGTATTGAAGGACAGAAAAGATCCTGGGCTTTTACAGCCAGTTCCTTCTTATCTCAGGATGCTGCACTGTTAGCATGTTCTAGAGTTATTTTTGAGAATTACAAGTGAACAAAGGAGAGAGAACTGTGTCATTCCAATGCCACACTGAGAACTTGCCTGTATACATTACCCAATTTCTTGATACTTAGCTTGAAATAACATTTCTACATCTACTATTTGGCTGTTATCCTGATTCTATATTTCAATTTGTGGTTCCACAAACCCCCTATTGTGTAATTGACTTCATGGATGTGGTTAATTAAGTAAAGAAAATTTAATGTCTGCAAGATACCTACTCCTAATATTGTGCCTGAACGCATTGCCTGCTGAGGTTATGGAAGCTTCTTGCCAATACACATCACATCACAGCCAAAGATTTTTAAAAATTTCCTTCTTCATACAGAAATGGAGAATATAATTTAGTTTTTATAACATATTCTAACATTCAGATGAAAATATTTTAGATCAACATTATATGTTGCCCTTATGCCACAAGAAGTGTTTCTCAACCATTCTCAAGTCTTGGCCTATGTAGAAGGAAATACCTGTAGTTTATATGGGATAAATGAATGGAACTACCCAAGGGCCCAGGGAATCAATATCTCAACACATCTGTAAGCCATCTAAAGCACACCAGTTGGGAGTTCTTTCATGTAGGCAGAATTAGCTCAATTATTTCTAAAATTTAATTACAAATATTTCTGGATATATTATAATAAAAATGACACCCTTAGCTTCATTTCACTTACATTTCTGAAACATTAGAGACCAAAAAGAGAAGAAAATGTAACATTCACGCATTTAAAATTTGTTTTCACCACTGTGAAACAAAATAACTTCCTCACATGGAACTGATGCGAACAATAATATATTTCAAAATTCACTCATATCCCTGAGTTTTGAAAATGTGTTATTTTCCTATCTCTTTTATTTTTCTCAAATACTATCCAACCTAAGATTTTCATAACATAAACTCCATTCCAGAACACTTTATTTCTCAGTTTTATACCTCCAAAATAGGAACATGTGTTTCATTTTCATTTCAACAAACACCTACTTCTATATCCTCTATGTTCTATATCCTAGGGAACTAAAGAAGAGGAAGACACAGTCCTTTCTCTATGCTCTTCACAGTATAGATTGGGAAAGCTGAAAGGAAACCATAAATTATAATGTATGTGCTAATTACAGTATCAGAAGTACATGTAAGGAACTGGAAATAAAAAGGAAGAAGGGGTGATCAATTATAGTCAGATGGTAGGAGATAAGGCTAGTGAGATACTAAACCCACACATCTGAAGTAAATTCCGGAATATTTTCAAATTCTACATTTTCAAAAGTAAGTATCAAATCCTTATTGCTCAAATTCATTAAACTTGTAATTAATAATCCCAGATGTATTTCCATACCCATTCTAGATAAAAGTGTCATGGCTTTTACATTTCATATTTTTCCCAGTATAGAATATAATTCTCAATGCAAAGTGGGTAACATGTGCATCTATGGTTAGGAGAGAAATGCTGATCATTTCCTTTGCTCTCAATAGGACTATTTATTCAAAGGCATTGATGTTGCTATCACAGACAACAGTGGTCTTCTTAATGGTTTTATAGAAGTGAAATTACTGCTATTGGTACTGACATAACTTCACCCATTTCAGAAACTTAGCATTATAGAAACATCAATTACATGCCTGAACAAAAATGTATTCATACCTCTTAGGCAGCCTCCTTTGCATTTAACTTAACTCATGCCCTTACCTCACTGCAGGTGGCATGAATGAGTGCATTGCAGCAAGGCTGAGGGTGCCTAAATTAGTTTGCTCCTTTTATCCACACTGATATAAATTATTCCTTTGAATCACTGGAAGGAATGTTAATTTTAGTGGCCTGGTAAAATTCCAGACTGGGTAATTGTGGTTTAATTTCTGCCTATCCAATACCACCTAGCAATTTAAACTGTAAATATTGTAAATACATTGTCCCTTTTTTTTCCTTAAGTCATTTGGTATGACTATAAAAGATCTGTAAAAGGAGTGCCACATCTAGTTTGGATGTGCATCATTTTTAAAATAACACTTGCAAGGGTTAAATTACTTTTATTTGCTTTCTCCATGATGTGTTTATAAATAATCTGTGACATTTTGAAATATATAGGCAATTGCAACAAACTGAAAATTTGATGACTACAAGGAAAAATGAAACATCTCAAGTTGTATATTCTATTCCTTATCTTTCTTCTCCTTATACATGTTCTTACAGGCGAATGTCTTTCATGACCGTGGTTTCAACAGAAGCCGAGAATTCTCTGTCTTAGATTTCAGATCCCTAGATTTTGGTCCTTAACACACATCATTACCTGCATGTCCTTGAGACATCTTGATCCTTAGTTCTGGCAGTGTTCCACCATCAGTGCCCTCTTCTTACATTGTCTTTCTTCTTTCCCCATATTCCCTCCACCCATCCAGGCTGCGAAGTCAGAAACCTCTGCGCCATCACAGATTGATTCGTGTCCTCTTCATCTCCATTTCTTCAATGTATAACCATTTTTAATGTCACAAGATTTCCATCATGCAAACATTTTGTTTTCATTCATCTCCTTTTCATTCTTATCACTGTTTCTCTGGTTCTGGTGCTGAGCATCTCACTGTAGATCATTGGAATGATTCCTAGATAAAGCATTCTATTCCAAGTTTTAGACCACTTTATTCTCATGCTTGCAATGCCAGGAACATCCATGTGTTCAGCAGATGGTCTGAAGTGAAGGGTGCAAATAGCGTTTTGAAGTAAAAGACTTTAGGCTTCCAGTAATAGAAAACGCTAGGGATTCATTAGATCAACCAGTTTCATGAGGGAAGATCAGCTAGTAAACATCAGTATTTAGGAGGGAATGTTAAACGGAGAATAAAAAAATTAAAGATTGTGGAAATGTTAGAAATCCAACTTTTCTACTATATTAAAGTTTGGGATTACAGTTTGCCCCATGCCTGACAATAATGAGGTTAGCTTTTTCCCCACTTAGAACTTGGATGTGTTCACCCAAGATTAGCTCATTCATCTGTTCTTTCAGGCAACCACTTGCTCTAAAATATATCAGAAGTTATTAGATAAAATGAAATCTTCTATGACTACCTTTTCCTAGAAGCCTCTTATTATTGCCTGGTGTTTTGTAATTTGTCCCACCTGGTAATTTAGCTTCACCAATGCTGCCAGTTCAGATCATGTGGTTTTCAACTGGCAAAGTGGATGGTTAAGGAGCACAGTGTGATTGCCAGGTGTATGTGTTCACTTAATGAGAGCCTGAAAGAGAAAATATCTGTGCAATACAGTATTCAGTCTCATGAGAAAACTGTGAAAGTGCTATCACTAAAGCTATTGTAGAGGAAAACAGAACTACAATTATCTGATGTACTTAAGTTAGACATTTTTCTCTTTAAGATCATAAGGAGGGTTGCTAAATGTAACACCCTCACATAACAGTTTGCAAAGGATTAGGGAAGTGAACATTATTGTTACGGTTAATCATTTCAACCAAACTTCTGAATTCCCTTAGTATTTAAGAGCTACACATTGTACTCTATGGTACTAACCATTAACACACTTAATTTGTAAAGTAGTTAAACTGAAAAGCAGCTCCTAATCAGCACTATTTCTATAAGAGAACCATTTCTCTCTCTCTCCTTAAATGATGCATACTTTAATAAGAGAAACCAATAGTGTATGGATGCATTGTTTTACAAGAAAGCAGATCTTTCAAAAACGCAATAAGCAATGTGTTCCTGGCTCTAATGCCTGTTTCACATTAAGGAATCTGGCTAAAATAAAAAGGGCCTTCAAAACAGTCAGTTGTTATTTTGCTAGGACTTTTTCCACTAGGAACATAAAGGAAGAAACTATTAATAATGTTGAAATGATATAGGAAAAAGACATGTGCAATAAATTATTTTAAAGTTAGTATAAGTCTAATAAGATCTTGGCAATGCACAAGGACCTAAACACTTAAGGAAATCATTTCAGTGTCAATTAAAATGTCTGTACAGAGTTATCCAAGTCAAAACTCTTTGCTTTTAACTTGACTGATCAACTCAAGTTGAAGCATTTCTAAGTCCATGTTGATTGAAATGTCTGACTTAGAGGAATATAAACAACTTTCAAGATAGGTCAATCAATTGGACTTTTCTTTTTTTAATATTTATTTTTTATTCATAGGTGGACACAATATCTTTATTTTTTTTTATGTAGTGCTGAGGCAAGTGCATGGTTGGCAAGCACCCTACCACTGAGCCACAACCCCAGCCCCTCAATTGTACTTTTCAAAGCACTGAAGTTTCAAATCATTCTAACAGCAACATGAGCACTATTAGCCTTCATATTGTGTGTGGCTGCTATGATTCTTCAACATTCTTTTCTTTTCAATTTTTTTATGGTGGAAAAATTCACATAACTGAATTTCCTATCTTAACCATTTGTAACTGTACAATTCAGGGTTACTACAGTCAAAATGTCACCACCATTACTAACAGCATCTCCATAACCTTTCATCTTGTCAAATTGAAAGTCTATACCCATTAAACAACAACTCTCCTTTCTTCCTTTACCCAGCCCCAAGCAGGCAACCCCCATTCTACTCTTTTTCTCTATAATTTTGAGTAGTCTAAATATCTCATATAAGTGGACTCATATAGCATTTGTCTTTTTGTGACTGTCTTATTTCACTTAGCATAATGTCTTCAAATTCCATCCATATTATAGCACAAATAAGAATTTCCTTCCTTTTTAAGGCTGAATGGCATTCTTTTCTGTGTTTATGCCACATTTTGCTTATTTATGCATTCATTAATGTACACTTCAGATGCTTCCATGGTTTACCTGTTGTGAATAATACTGACATCCTGGACATGAGTGTAGAAATATCTCTTTGAGACTCTGCTTTCAACACTTTTGAATAAATACTCAGAAGTGGAATTGCTGGATCATATGGTGATCCTATTTTTAATTTTCTTATGCAACTGGTACTGTTTTCCATAATATCTATACCACTTTACATTCCTCCCAACAATGCATAAGGATTCTAATTACATCATAAAAACTTCTTCTCTGAATAGTAACCATCCTAACCATCCTAATGGGTATGAGGTGCATTACAGTTTTTATTTTTTTCTTTTTAAGTGCTGAGGGTCAAACCTAGGACCTTGTTCATGGTAGACAGGTGCTCTACGACTGAGCGATGCCCATTTGCCCTACTTGAACTTTTGATTTGCATTTCTCTAATGACTAATGATGCTCAGCATCTTTGGATGTGTTTATTGGCCATTTGTATATCTTTTCTGGAGAAGTCCTTCACTCATTTTTAATTGGGTTGTATCTTTTAGCTGTTTTTGAGTTTGGGGAATTATCTCTATATTTGGAAAATTAATTCCTTATTAGATATGTAATTTATAAGTATTTTGTCCCATACTATGGATTTCCTTTTTACTCTGTTATAATCTTTTGATACTTTAGATGATAAAATTTCCCTGAGTTCTAGTTTATTTTTTCTTTTGGTGTCCTGTCTAGGAAAACATTGCCAAGTCCAACACAGCTTATATTTTCTTCTATGAGTTTTAGTCTGGGGTCTTACGGTTAGGTGTGTCATCCATTTTGAGTTAGGTTTTATTTATGGTTTTAGGTTAGAATCCACCTTCCTTTGAATGTGGATCTCCAGTTTTCCCAACACTGGTCTTAGGAACCTCGCCAAGAATCATTTAACTATAGAGATGAGGGTTTATTTCTGAGCTTTCTATCCTATTCTATTGGTCTGTATGTCTGTCTTTATGCTAGTACCACACTGTTTTGATTACTGTAGCTTTGTAGTAAGTTCTGATGTCAGGAAGTATGAATCTTACAAGTTTGTTCTCCTTTTTCAAGTTTGTTTGGTTTATTCTCAGTTATTTTAAATTTCCTATAAATTTTAGGATATGTTTTTCTATTTATGCAAGAAAACATCTTTGGGATTTTGATAGGGGTATATTGGATCAATAGATTGGTTAGGGTAATATTGATATTTTAGCAATATTAAGTCTTCCTGTCCATGGAAGGGAACTGTTTCCATTTATGTTTCTCTTTGGTTTATTTCAGCAGTGTTTTATAGTTTTCACTGGGAAAGACTTCTATGTCCTTGGTTAATTCCAAAATATTTTGTTATTTTTGGTGCTAATAAAAATAGAATTGTTTTCATAATTTTTTCTTTTAGGATTTTTTATTTTTCAGTATATGTAAGAGCCTTAATGAGGAGGTAGCTAAGATGGTGGCTGGCTGAGAGCCAAAGAGGAGACATTTAATTCTTTTCTCCTGACCTTAATGTAATCAACTAAGAATCTTTCTGTGCTCATGAACACTGTGTGATGCACCTGTAAGTTGAGCTTGTGACACATGTATACTTGTTAAGGTGAAGTTTATTTAACCAGGTAGGGCTGGCGAGAGGGGTGGTTGGAGTTGGAGGGAGAATACAGAAGAGAAAGCAGAGAAGAAGCAGCAAGAATAAAGGAACCAGTCATTCCCAGTCTGCCTCTGATTTCTTTCCTGCGGTATCGTTGCTGTAGGTGGCAACAAGTGGTGGCCCGTACGGGGAACTCGTCAGCACGGCAGGTAAACTGAGGAACCTCTCAGTAAGGGCGAGGCAAAATGGGTTCAGAAATTTCAAGGATTAGAGATTTGTGAAAGATAGTTAGAGAAGAAGAAAATAAAGAAGAAAATGGAACAGCAGTAAAATTGAGTACTGAGCAAAAATACGTCCAAACGATAATGAAAGTAAGCCCATGGTTTATAATGTGGCATTTAGTCAGGGAATGTCTGTTCTCAACTGGACCTAAGGTTCAGGAAAGTGTTACTAAAAGTGCCGAAGCTTTGGGACAGGTACAAGAAAGGGTGTCAGTTAGGGCTAGTGAGGATAATAGTAGTGAGGAAGAATTAAGTTGGAAAGGCTTATGTAAGGCAGTATTGAGCGGGGATCAATACTTAGTTTGGAGGTTTCAGTTCCAAGAGCTCTGTGTTGAAACAGCTCGAAGAAACGCAGCTGCAGGATTTCCAGGTCGTAATGTAGACATGTTAACTGGAAAAGGGCAATATGCTGATTTACAGGTTCGAACTCAGTTCGATCCTGGAGGTTACACTCAAATATACACTGCAGCTGTTAGGGCTTGGAAAATTATGCAAGGAACTGGTGACTTACAGGGTAGCTTGTCTAAAGTAATTCAGGGACCCAATGAGCCATATGCCGAATTTAAGATGTTCTTTCAGGCACATGGAGGGGCCCAGACCCAGTATTAATTTGGGGGAGAGGATCTGTGTCTTTCCACAGCACGAGTCCTTGATAAAACAGGTACCAAATCAAAAGGGCCAAGAGGAAGTTGTTGTGGAATGATTCCCTTAAAAGAGTTATCAATCCTTGCACCTGCGTGAGTTTGTCTCTTTTCCGAAAAGGGAACCTCATCTTTGCCTTTCCAGCTACAAAACTTTTAAACTGCGCGCTTTTTCCTTCAATAAATTCACAACTTAAGTCTCATTCCTCCCGGCCGGGACGAGAGGATCTCTCTTTAGTGTGCACACAATTGTGTTTTTATTTTTTATATATGTCTTTATGTCTGTGCGTTTGTCCAGATTTCATGCAAATGTGACGTCACAAATAACAAAAACCGAGCACTCATGAAAATTAACATAAAAAAATGGATCCAAATAACCTTAATTCATTTAAGTTAAAAATATTCAAATTGAGTAAACAAATAAAAAATGAAGGTACCTTCAAACTTAATTTATAAGTATCTCTAGGACTTCTCTTCAGCAAGGAATATGACTAATACTGTTCAACCTGATATTTTGGTATTTGACATGGGATTGTTTATTTGTAATTAACTTTATTTGTTAAACAGCTGATTAATTTAAATTGTTTCAACAGGTATATTCATAAAAGGTTGCTGTGTATGCCAAGGCTCAAAAGTTCCAGCTAACAAAATATTTTTCTAAAATGCTCTTAGCCTTTCTTTAATCTATCTTAAATGTAATATTTTGTCAGCTAAATACTCTGTCTTTCTTTAATCCATTCTGAATGTGATATTTTGCCAGCTAATGTTCGTGGGAGCTCAAGCAGCAATTTATATGAGCAGAAACCAACTTCAGATACCTGACCTAAGATCTAATAATTCTATTTTTTAGTTTGAATTGCACTCCTACAACTCGCTTCTTGACTTAGTGCTGGAATGGCACTGCCTTTCCTCTAATGATTGTTATTTGAGTTTCTAGGTACATCCCTATGCCAATCTTAGCGGGCCCTGAAGACTTGCCGGTGGCATTGTCTAGACATAAGAGACGGCTACTGCTGCTACAGCCGCAGGGATTGCAATCGTTACAAGCGTCCCTACTACTCAAGCATTTAAACAACTTCACCAGCAGTATAGCCTCTGCTCTGCATGCATGGGGCCTCCTAGATCAACAACACATTTTGAAATTGTCAATCAATGTGTTGCTCCAAGAGCAAGTGGACATTTTGACAGATCTTTCTATGTTTAGGACATTACACAGGACATTGTCTTGCGGGTATCCCTTTTAATAGGGCAGCTGATTTGTCTAGAGAACTTAGTACGCTATTTAATGGAACTTGGCTCGTCAGCACAAAGAACTGGAGCATCTCCTCATGATTGGTTGGCTCGATTGGACGGCTGGTAGTCAATGACGGGAAAGTCTCATGTGACCCACATATCAACTAAAACAGGAGTCAAGGGCACAGACTTGATTATCTGATGATGGGTAAGAATGTTGGTTGCACATGTAGACGCCTAAGACAGGCACAGTTGATCCTGATGTGGTGAGGGTCGTCACCCATCTATTTATCCCTCTTTAAAAACAAAAGGGGGGAAATGTAAGAGCCTTAATGAGGAGGTAGCTAAGATGGCGGCTGGCTGAGAGCCAAAGAGGAAGCGTTTAATTTCTTTTCTCCTGACCTTAATGTAATCAACTAAGAATCTTTCTGTGCTCATGAACACTGTGTGATGCACCTGTAAGTTGAGCTTGTGACACATGTGTATACTTGTTAAGGTGAAGAGTTTATTTAACCAGGTAGGGCTGGCGAGAGGGGTGGTTGGAGTTGGAGGGAGAATACAGAAGAGAAAGCAGAGAAGAAGAAGCAAGAATAAAGGAACCAGTCATTCCCAGTCTGCCTCTGATTTCTTTCCTGCGGTATCGTTGCTGTAGGCGGCAACAAGTGGTGGCCCGTACGGGGAACTCGTCAGCACGGCAGGTAAACTGAGGAACCTCTCAGTAAGGGCGAGGCAAAATGGGTTCAGAAATTTCAAGGATTAGAGATTTGTGAAAGATAGTTAGAGAAGAAGAAAATAAAGAAGAAAATGGAACAGCAGTAAAAATTGAGTACTGAGCAAAAATACGTCCAAACGATAATGAAAGTAAGCCCATGGTTTATAATGTGGCATTTAGTCAGGGAATGTCTGTTCTCAACTGGACCTAAGGTTCAGGAAAGTGTTACTAAAAGTGCCGAAGCTTTGGGACAGGTACAAGAAAGGGTGTCAGTTAGGGCTAGTGAGGATAATAGTAGTGAGGAAGAATTAAGTTGGAAAGGCTTATGTAAGGCAGTATTGAGCGGGGATCAATACTTAGTTTGGAGGTTTCAGTTCCAAGAGCTCTGTGTTGAAACAGCTCGAAGAAACGCAGCTGCAGGATTTCCAGGTCGTAATGTAGACATGTTAACTGGAAAAGGGCAATATGCTGATTTACAGGTTCGAACTCAGTTCGATCCTGGAGGTTACACTCAAATATACACTGCAGCTGTTAGGGCTTGGAAAATTATGCAAGGAACTGGTGACTTACAGGGTAGCTTGTCTAAAGTAATTCAGGGACCCAATGAGCCATATGCCGAATTTAAGATGTTCTTTCAGGCACATGGAGGGGCCCAGACCCAGTATTAATTTGGGGGAGAGGATCTGTGTCTTTCCACAGCACGAGTCCTCGATAAAACAGGTACCAAATCTAAAGGGCCAAGAGGAAGTTGTTGTGGAATGATTCCCTTAAAAGAGTTATCAATCCTTGCACCTGCGTGAGTTTGTCTCTTTTCCGAAAAGGGAACCTCATCTTTGCCTTTCCAGCTACAAAACTTTTAAACTGCGCGCTTTTTCCTTCAATAAATTCACAACTTAAGTCTCATTCCTCCCGGCCGGGACGAGAGGATCTCTCTTTAGTGTGCACACAATTGTGTTTTTATTTTTTATATATGTCTTTATGTCTGTGCGTTTGTCCAGATTTCATGCAAATGTGACGTCACAAATAACAAAAACCGAGCACTCATGAAAATTAACATAAAAAAATGGATCCAAATAACCTTAATTCATTTAAGTTAAAAATATTCAAATTGAGTAAACAAATAAAAAATGAAGGTACCTTCAAACTTAATTTATAAGTATCTCTAGGACTTCTCTTCAGCAAGGAATATGACTAATACTGTTCAACCTGATATTTTGGTATTTGACATGGGATTGTTTATTTGTAATTAACTTTATTTGTTAAACAGCTGATTAATTTAAAATTGTTTCAACAGGTATATTCATAAAAGGTTGCTGTGTATGCCAAGGCTCAAAAGTTCCAGCTAACAAAATATTTTTCTAAAATGCTCTTAGCCTTTCTTTAATCTATCTTAAATGTAATATTTTGTCAGCTAAATACTCTGTCTTTCTTTAATCCATTCTGAATGTGATATTTTGCCGGCTAATGTTCGTGGGAGCTCAAGCAGCAATTTATATGAGCAGAAACCAACTTCAGATACCTGACCTAAGATCTAATAATTCTATTTTTTAGTTTGAATTGCACTCCTACAACTCGCTTCTTGACTTAGTGCTGGAATGGCACTGCCTTTCCTCTAATGATTGTTATTTGAGTTTCTAGGTACATCCCTATGCCAATCTTAGCGGGCCCTGAAGACTTGCCGGTGGCATTGTCTAGACATAAGAGACGGCTACTGCTGCTACAGCCGCAGGGATTGCAATCGTTACAAGCGTCCCTACTACTCAAGCATTAAACAACTTCACCAGCAGTATAGCCTCTGCTCTGCATGCATGGGGCCTCCTAGATCAACAACACATTTTGAAATTGTCAATCAATGTGTTGCTCCAAGAGCAAGTGGACATTTTGACAGATCTTTCTATGTTTAGGACATTACACAGGACATTGTCTTGCGGGTATCCCTTTTAATAGGGCAGCTGATTTGTCTAGAGAACTTAGTACGCTATTTAATGGAACTTGGCTCGTCAGCACAAAGAACTGGAGCATCTCCTCATGATTGGTTGGCTCGATTGGACGGCTGGTAGTCAATGACGGGAAAGTCTCATGTGACCCACATATCAACCTAAAACAGGAGTCAAGGGCACAGACTTGATTATCTGATGATGGGTAAGAATGTTGGTTGCACATGTAGACGCCTAAGACAGGCACAGTTGATCCTGATGTGGTGAGGGTCGTCACCCATCTATTTATCCCTCTTTAAAAACAAAAGGGGGGAAATGTAAGAGCCTTAATGAGGAGATAGCTAAGATGGCGGCTGGCTGAGAGCCAAAGAGGAAGCGTTTAATTGTTTTCTCCTGACCTTAATGTAATCAACTAAGAATCTTTCTGTGCTGTGAACACTGTGTGATGCACCTGTAAATTGAGCTTGTGACACGTGTATACTTGTTAAGGTGAAGAGTATTTAACCAGGTAGGGCTGGCGAGAGGGGTGGTTGGAGTTGGAGGGAGAATACAGAAGAGAAAGCAGAGAAGAAGAAGCAAGAATAAAGGAACCAGTCATTCCCAGTCTGCCAATGATTTCTTTCCCGCCGTATCGTTGCTGTAGGCGGCAACAAGTATACGTTACTACTATACAGCTATTTTTTGGCGTGACTTGGACTCTATTACTTTACCAAATTCATCTACTAGTTCTAACAGTTTATTTGGTGGGGGATTTAGAATTTTTCCACATATAAAATTAGATCATCTGTAGACAGAAATAATCTTATGCACCTAGCATAATTTGGTCCACTTCATTCCACAGTTCCTTCCTATTTCCTCTTCTCCTCCCTCTCCCTTGGCACCCTGCTTCTACTCTATTGATCTCTCTTCTGTCTTCACAAGATCCCCCTTTTGATTCCTTTTTCTTTAGCTTCTGCATATGAGAGAACACATATGACCCTTGAGTTTCTGAGTCTGGCTTATTTCATTTAGCATGATGTTCCCCAGTTTCATTCATTTACCAGCAAATGACATAATTTGATTCTTCTTTATGCTTGAGTATAACTCCATTATGTCTATATACCACATTTTCTTTATCCATTCATCTATTGACAGGCACATAGATAGGTTCCATAACTTGGTTATTGTGGATTGTGTTGCTGTAAACATTGCTATGCATGTGCCACTGTAATATGCTGATTTTAGTTCTTTATTGACTTTTTTTTTCTCCCTTCAGTACTGGAGATTTAACTCTGGGGTGTTCCACCACTGAACTACATCTCCAGTCCTTTTATTTTTATTTTGATACAGTGTCCCACTAAATTCCTAAGGCTAGCCTCAAACTTGTGATCCTCCTCACAATCTGCCTCAATCTCCCAAATCACTGGGATTACAAATGTACACCACTATGACTAATCCTCAGAAAAGGATATTTAAGTCTTGGTCTAATATATCTGTCACCCAGTCTTTTTCAGGACAATATCTGTTGACTTATTTTCTTCTTTAAGTGTTCCATACTTTCTTGTTTCTTTGTATGCCCTGTCATTTTTGTTGTTGCTTTTGATAAGTGGATTTTTTAATCTAATGACATTAATTATCTCTGCAAATCATATTCCATATCTTTTCAGGCATTTCTTTTTTTTACACTGTTTTTTTTTATTATTATTGTAAATAATCTCTGTAATCAGGATTAATTTAAGGTATGAACTTCAGGTCTTCTCAGATATTTTCACGAGCCTTTCTATGGGGATGTAAGGAGAAATTCTAACTTTTCCAAACAGCAATTTCTTTTGAATATTCTACTCCTTAATTTCTGGCTTGCAATAATGGGGTAAGTGCAATAATTCTTTATCTTTACCTCTGTGATTAAAGAGTACAGATCCCCAACAGTTTGAATATGAGCTCCTTGCCTCACCCCCCACCCACACACACACCCTGCCTCAAGGAAGCTGTTTGCAAGTTGCCGAGGAAGATGTGCATAGTTGTCTGTGATATGGCTGAGAAGTGGGAATGGGTAGGTAGCTGTGACTTTGCCAAGAGCTGATGTTGATAGAAATTACCTGCAATTCACCTCCCAAGCCTTCCTCTGGAAGTTTTAGGCCTTCGATAGTTCTAGCAGATAGATTCTGCCAATGCTCTTGTTGTTCAGGTGGGGTAAAAAAAATTCCTGGAGCTTCCTACCCCACCATCTTCCCAGTATCCTCTCCTCTCACAGTGTTGTTAAAAGTTGACACCAATCTAATTTACTCCTGATGCAAAGTCTTTAACTCATTAATTGAAAAAGGACATTCATTTGGGCATTGAAAATTCTTCCATAAAATTGAAAATGATTATAAGGACAGCACTTCAAAATAAGATTGAAAAGCAATTAGTTGAATACTAACCAGTGATAAATTACCAAGACATTTTCCTTCTCCAACTGGTATTTAGTCAATGTGCTCAGCTTCAAACCTGAACATGTGGACCTTTTGGGACATCATGTTGTCCACACAGATATTGAGAATTCTGTCCTGTTTGCCCTCTTCTGGTTATGAAATTTTTTTCCTGCCTAGTCTCTGTATCCCAGTAGATGCCTAGACATTTGCTTTCAGGCTGTATCTGGAAGATTCTTTTATTGCTTTTAGGCCTCTACATCAACTTTATAATTCTCTGATTCCAGAGATCCCCCCCAGAACAAGGTACCACAGAAATCCTCAGAGCCACAATTTCATTATTCATAGCCCTTTATCCAAGCGAGAAAGTTTGAGTCAGGCACCTGTTGTGAAGTGTATATTTTCTTATCTTGCCTTAGGTTGTTTTTTGTAAACAGAGGAATGCACTCTAAAGTTTAGGTAAAACCCATGGGGTCCCATTTAATTTTGTGGTTTAGGCTGACTAGAGATTTCTTCCTTGAAGTCCAGAAGTAGGAATCCTATGGGTAGCCCATGTGTCTTATTCTCCTAGGATTGTTGAAAGATGTGCTGTTTACAATAAAAGAAACAATATTTCAGATATTCAGATTCCTTCCAAACTTTCTGTAAGTCCTAGAAGAATCAGAGATACTGAATAAGAGCCTGGGTACAGGATGCTGGCAATAAGGCAGTTCAAGAGACAGGATTCTCAGTTAATAGACCTCATAGGACAGCTTGCTGGTGATAGGACTAAGCAACAGGATGACTACACATTAAGGCAGGGGTGATTTATGAGTTATCTGAAGTATGGGGGAATGGGGTCAAAGCCAAAGCCAAACTGAAAGTAGTAGAAAATTACAGGGTAAAGGTCAAGGCAAGAAGAAGCAGTAAATCAGATTTAGACACAGAGGGGGCTCACTATCCTAATTCAGAATCTCAAGAAGAGAGAACTCAGTGCCCTGAATAGCTTTTCTTGGAGGTAAATTCCCCAGACCATATCCCGAACCTGCCTGAGAATTTTAACCTTAACTTTAGGTTTATCAAAGGACCTTCACCACCTTTTAGAAACTGATGATTAAAGTAGGTGGGTCTTTTTTAGATAACATTTATTTGCATAGAGGTAAGATATAGGTGTTATTTCAACAGAAAATTTTGAGTTTTGATAATTTTCTTGTCAAATGAAATCAAGAACAAAAGTCAAAACAGCTTGTACTGTGAGGAAGTAGTGTATCCTATCCATGAGCAATTCATGTGGTAGAGAATCTTCCCCATGTCCAGAATTAGGTACCCAGCAAAGACCATAACCCTGACAATTCATAATTTCTTGGTTAAATGTGCATTATTATGTTGCCATTTGATTGATGGACTATATTTATTGCCATACTCTAGACTTTTGGGAAGTTACATTTTCCTCAATACTTCAGTTTTAACACAGGAACTTCAATGGACAGTCGTGATGAGTACTCAGAAATGCCTGTGAGAGAGAAAACAGGTGACTCATTGCAACGGATATCAATTACAGATGTCCATGGAGCATAGTGTGCATAAATCTTCAGTGGCAGGTGATTGAGATAAAAAAGGTCCTTTTGAGGAGGTGCTCAGAGAGCCTGGGTTTTGTTTGACATGTTAAAATTTTGGAAAATAATTGAAACAGGCATCAAATCACTAATACAGGATTAGTCTTTTTTGGATAGTGTCAATTCTATTGAATGCTAAATAGGAAATTTTGAGATTAGCCTGCAAGGTAAGCAGATTTTGCTTGCAGGTAAATGTTTAGAAAGTCTTGAAATTCTGTCTTAGTTAATAGCAGCCATCTAGAGAGGGTTGCTCCTTTAAAGGAAGGCTTTGTGCAGCATGAGTGAGAGTCCACATCACAAAGAGCAATAAACACAGCAGAGAAATAAAAACAATTCAGATTGAATTGGAAGATTAATAGTAAAATAGAATGACAGGTTTAACAAAAGAAAGAGACACATTTGAATATCTCCCTGTTCCATAATCTCTTAGGGACCTGACATTTTATTCTTTCCCCAAAGCTTAATGGCTCTTTACTTACAAAACAGGGACAGGCCTCTTGTAAAACAGATCTCTCTTGTTTGCAGCTAATCACTCAGGAATGTCTCCCTATGGCCCTGAAGTTGTTAACTCCTGGAGCCAGTTATCTGCTACAAATATATAGATAAGATGAAGAATGCAGGTTTCTCCATATTAATGTACAAAATATGGGAGACTTGGGGTTTTTAATTCATGGACTGGGAGATACAGTAATCTAGCCATGGTTTATTTGGAAAGTCTATAGTTAAAGATGCATTAAAGGATACAAAAGCTCTTACACTGGATAAGTACCAGAAACCCTACTTGCCTTTCATTATCTGGGTTTCCAAGTGATGGAAGTATAGGGAGAATTAGGAAGAGACTGGAAGGGAAAAGGTAACATTATGGTTAATCATCTTTATACAAAAACAATTTTAAGGGTATTATCTAACTCTCTTAGTGTCAGGCATTTCCCAGGCCAAATTGGCATCTTTCTTAAATTATGCCAATGCCTTAGAAAATTTAAGATGCTACAACTCCTGGGAAGATAAGCTCTAATATCTGTAACAAAATCATTAAGTATCAGAATATTTTGGAGTTACTAATTTCAAAGTTTTATATCCCAGATTTGACCACTGGTTGGTGGACACCAGAAGGCAGGGGAGATGATATAATAAAGAGTTAAAGAATAAAGAAGCTGGGCATGGTGGCACATATCTGTAATCTCAGCAGCTTAGGAGGCTGAGGCAGGAGGATCACAAGTTCAAGGCCAGCCTCAGCAACTTAGCCAGGCCCTGAGCAACTCAGCAAGATGCTATCTCTAAATAAAATATAAAAAAGAGCTGGGGATGTGGCTTAGTGTTTAAGCGCCCCTGGTTTTAATTTCCAGTACAAAAGAGATAGAGAGAGACAGAAAGAGAAAGAGAGAGAGATAGAGAGAGAGGGAAGAGAGAGAGAGAGAGAGAGAGAGAGAGAGAGTTAATAAAGCGGTGGAAAAAGTTATGAGGGAAAGAGCTTCTTTTAAAATGCTCATAAGCAGGTAACTCTCCTCTTTAGAACTATGAAAGCAATATTTTTCCTGTTTTTGTCAAGAATGAGGGGAGATTCAGAGTTCCTCCAAGTGTATGACAGGAAAGGAAAAAATAGAAGACATATTGTATCATATAGAAGGGAGATTTATGAATTTAAGTGGATATATTAGCAAGCAGAAATAGAAATAGATCTTTTAAAATAGTTTGTCTTCAAAAAGTTTAAACCTTAAGCATTTGTACACAGAAACGAACCAAACCTAGAGTTGGTATATATTTTCTAATGCAAGGAAGTTATGAATCTCATTGAGACTTCTCTAGATTCAGAGGAAGATAGATACCACAACAAGGGTAATGAGAAAAAGTAATTCTTTTTACCCAGTTAATGTAGGGATACATCAGTGCCATCATGAAGAGAGATTTGTGATTAACTCGAATTCCTACTCTGTATATTGCATGAGTGTGTGCGTGCCCAGAAAATTTCTGTATTCTCCATTAATGTGCTCATGGTTAATCCTATCATAAAAGTTACATTTTATTTTTAAGTTAAAACAGTCCCTCAAGAAAAGCCTAAATTTTATACACCTAGATAAAATTGCCGTGGAAAATTCTATTGCTCAGAATTGACAGGCAAAATGAGCATGGCCCCTTGCAACTGATAATATCCAAATACATCCCAAGGGAAATATGATGATTAGTGATTTTGTGTTCAGGCATAAAGAATTGTAGTAAATTAACTCATGAGTTTATAGAAACCTTGAAGAGTAATCTGGGCCACAGTTCCTTGAAGAGTCACATTATTTATAGTGAATTAAATAAAATGCATTCTGTGTGATGTAAAACGTGGGGGTTATGTTACCTGCACACTGCCTTTTGTGTTCTAGCCACTTATTCATATTCTGCTGTACTCAGGTCCACCCTGAGTGTGGGGCAGGAGAACATGAACAAATGTAAAAGTTTACATTGTAAACATCAGATGTTTGAAAACATATTCCTGTGTTTCATCCTTCAGATCACTCCCCATATCAAGGCAATGACTACAAAGAAAAGTAGGCTTGAGGCTTATGTTAAGTGGTTGTATTTAGAGGGTATGTTAGGTACAGACAGCACAGATTCAATTAGGACACATTTTATATTATGGGAGACTTCTTTGAAATAAACAGTAACAATGTGCAGATCTAAAACAGATACCCAAATCACTACATATCGCAACATGAATTTTGAGAAAAGGTGAGATTGTGACCTTGAGGGGTGGCCTTGCCCAGAATAAGCACTAAGGTTAGAGTACCTGCTACTGAAAAGGGAATCTTACCGCTGCTCCTTTTGCTTAGGTCTAAATGACTGAGCCAGCACCATTCATGCCATACATTACTTCTCAGATGCCTAAACAAGAATGACAGGTCTAATTTTATTATCCTTACTCTAGCAAAATACCACTGTCATCTGTAAGGACAATATGATCAAGTCTCTGGGCTGAAGAATGCATTTCCTCAGCCATAATGTCCCTAAGGCTTCTAAGTAAAATGGAAATTCAAACTTTACTTTTAGAAAATAAAATCACTGTGTTGCATTTCTAAAAATAAGTTTTGTTCAGGAAGAGCTTTCTGTAATGCTAGAGGGAGGCATGGTAGCTGATGCTTATAGATAGTGGCGATGGAGTCTCCTGATTGAGGTACAGTCAACAAAGAGTTCGGCATTAACTCTAGTCACAAGGAAAATAAAGGGAAGGATGGATGATCTGCAGTCTAGTGAGGAAAACCCAGCAACAGAGATGGAAGATGTGTGGTGCTACTGGGTAATACTCAAGGTTCCTCCAGGGACCAGACTGGCAATGCACATTAGGAAGCACCAGCTGTTGTAACTTAAGAGAGTTCTAGGACACTAAGACACATCAAATACACACATCCAGCGGCCAGCATTGGCTGTGAACCACCAGTTTGCGATTCTGTGTCTAAAAATCTAGAGCAGAGAAAAATGGTCACACTAATTGGTATTGTTTTCTTCCCAAAGAACTGGGGACTAGAGAGAGTCAAGCATTCATATTACGGTATTGTGAAGCTCAACAGTTCTGGTTTTGTTTTTGTTTTATAGCTTCTGTTTTCTTCACCTGATGTAATCCATTAAGTTTGTCTGAGTCAAAGACTCATTCTGGTCTTTTGGGTAAAGACCAAGGAGTGGGATAGCTGGGTCATAAGGTGGTTCCATTCCAAGTTTTCCAAGGTATCTCCATACTGCTTTCCATATTGGCTGCACCATTTTGCAGTCCCACCAACAATGTATGAGTGTGCCCTTTTCTCCACATCCTCTCCAACATTTATTGTTGTTTGTGTTCTTAATAGCTGCCATTCTGACAGGTGTAAGATGAAATCTTAGAGTGGTTTTGATTTGCATTTCTCTAATTGCCAGAGAGGTTGAGCATTTTTTCATGTACAGGGACACAGCCACATTAATGTTTATAGCAGCACAATTCACAATAGCTAAACTGTGGAACCAACCTAGATGCCCTTCAGTAGATGAATGGATAAAGAAAATGTGGTATATACACACAATGGAGTATTACTCAGCAGTAAGAGAGAATAAAATCATGGCATTTGCAGGTAAATGGATGGAGTTAGAGAATATAATGCTAAGTGAAGTTAGCCAATCCCAAAAAGCCAAATGCCAAATGTTTTCTCTGATATAAGGAGGCCAATTCACAGTCGGGTTGGGATGGGGAGCACAGGAGTATTAGAAGAACACTAGAATGGCCAATGGGGAGGGAGGGGAAGGGAGGGGGCAAAAGGGTGAAGAAAAAAAAAGATGGTAGAATGAGATGGATATCATTACCCTAAGTGCATGTATGAAGTCACAAATGGTGAAAATATACTTTGCATACAACCAGAGATTTGTAAAAATGTGCTCTGTATGTGTAATATGAAATGTAATGCATTCTGCTGTCATTTATAACAACTTAGAATAAAAAATAAATAAATTTTAAAAAAACCAAATAGATGATAAAGTTGGATTTAAAAATTAGCACAGTAAGAGATGAACGATGATAACAAGTAATAAAGAAATTATAATACTATATTGTAAAAAAAAATAAGACTCATTCTGTGAATGTGTTCCCTATTTTCACCAAAACAAAGGATCACCAAAGCTGGTTAACAACCGAAGCTCAGAACTGCCCCTGCAGTACACCAAAGAGACCCTGTCATCTCCTATTGTCTCCCAGGGCCTCCCTTCCCAGCCTTCCTCCCCAGATTGCACACCAGAGAAAAATATTCTATCACCATTGGTAAAAAGCAACTATGGGTTATGAAACCCTCAGAGAATTACTTTTCCTAGCTGAACTCCTGTTCTCTTTAAATAAGTAAAATACAACTAATCATATCCTCTACAATCTTCCTGACAAAATCTATGTAGAGTAGAATTGTTAGATGAAAAAGTTTTCAAAAAGCAAAATAATTTTACTGTTTTGAATTTACTTACAACTATAAGACCGTAAGTTATGATTTTTAACGTGAACTAAATGTTTAATTTAACCCTCTTATTTGACTGTATGTACACATATATATTCTAATATTATCTCCTTCCATGAGTTAGAAATATATAAATTTAAAAATATAACTCCTTTCATGATTTAGAAATATAAAATTTTCTTCACAAGAATAGGTATATTTATAAATACATGTGTAAAAGACAAAAATATTTCTTACTCTAGTTGTTCTCCCAGTACCACATGACAGGGTATGTGAACATGTAGTTGAATCTGTTTTCTTCTATGATCACTTTATCAAGTGCACAAAAGAGATACAGCAAAATTCATTCATTACAACAGAATAACCACATCATTCTTTGCTCAGAGAAATCTTTTTAAAGTGTTGTACTGGTTTAAAAGAAAAAAAAAAGAAAAGCTAAATTTGAGAAAGATGATTATTATTAATCAAAAAATAATATCACATTATTCAAATGTAATATTCCATAAGTTAAAAGACCTGAATTGAAAGAATATTTTGGACATAAAAAGGAATAAAATCAGAATGGTAGGACTGTGTATTCTACAGGAAAAAAATATCTTTTTCTGCTTGAAATCAATCAAGAAAATTATGATTTTTATTCCATTGATCGAAGAGAACCAATTGTGTCATTGATAGAAGGCTTTTATCATGTCACCAGGAGAACAAATTTTGGGGATAGAATGGGACCATTTTGTTCTATTAGAAAATAACTGAAAATAATATCCTTCTTCATCTCCTGGAAATTTAGTGATCTGTCACCTCAGTTGGAAGATGATTTTCTTTTTTTTATAATGAAGAGAAGAAAGTCTTTCTGTGTTGTTATGTCTTTGAATTGTTTTTATATCCTTTAATGATCTAATGAATAGTAAAAAAACATCTTTATATAAGGCTTTTCCAACTGGCATCTTTGAAGAGTACTCAAGAAATCTTCTGAAGAATGCTTCTACAAACAACATGAAAGGTTACTTGTTAATCAGGGCTCACTTTGTAGCAATGACATTATTCAATGTTGTGGATCAGAAGTGTCTGTAACTATAGTCTTATTCATTCACTCATTCAACACCTATTGAGTAACTACTGTATGCCTGCACTAGACATGCATTTGGAAACAAAACCCCTGTTCTCTCAGAGCAAGAATATTGGTTGATACTGGATAGTGTTATAAGAAAATGTAATAGAATAAAACAACTGAGATACTGGAGAGTGTTATAAGAAAATGTAATAGAATAAAACAACTGAGGGAGATGGCAGGGGCTGTTGTAATGAGTATGTAAGAGAAGACTTCTCTGATAAAACACATTTGAACTGGGAAGTGGAAGAAATGATGGAGTAAGTCATCTCAGAAGGGAGTGCCCTGGGAAGAAAGAACAGCAAGTTCCAGTAGTCACAAATCTGAAGGCAGGAATGGGCTTTCAATGTTTGGAGAAAAACAAAAGGCCACTGTAGATGGACTAGAGAGAAAGAAATGGTGGTGGCCCTACTTACCTTGGGTTAGGCCATGAAGTCCCTGGAGGGGCAAATCAACAACTTTGTCTTAATATGAACTGGATAGAAAACACTGCAACATTTTAAGCAGAGGAGTGATACAATCTAGTTCATAGTAATAATTTGAAAAAAATGTAAAAAATAAAATGTAAGGGTCCAAGAGTTTGAGCAGAGAGACCAGATAGGGGATTCTTTCAGCAATCTGGGTAATAATGGATGATAATTGAATTAGGAGGGAAGTGGGTGAGAAGATAAAGCTACATAGACTCACTGATGAATTAGACATGTGAAAAAAAATTCGGTCTATGATGGTGCTAAGGTTTTTGAAAAAATAATCAGGAGAAAGATGTGATTTTGAAAGCAGTGGGAGTTGGGATGAATTATGAGTTCAGTTTTGGAAGTATGAAGTCTCAGCTGCCTTCTCCACATGTAAAATTTGAGTAGGTATTTGGGTGTACAGTTTTGAAGGGCTGGAGTTATAAATTAGAAATAAAATATGAGAATTGAGGAAATAGCCTGGGAAATGAGAATGCCTGGGATGATATCCTAGGACTAAATGGCACATGGCATTGCACCATTTACAGTTTGAAAATATGAGGAGGTTTAGCAAAGGAGACTTAAAATGAGTTAGCTGTTCAAGGAAAACCAAGAGACCTGGGTCCTGGTAGCCAAGTGAAAAAACAAAACAAAACAAAAACGTGTTTCCAAGAAAACTGGTAAGCAAATGATAACTATATCCATTTGGTAAAGTAAAATAAAATGTGAGCACTTTTAGGGAAGTGGTGGGGATAAAGGCCTGAGAGTGGAATGAAGAGAGAAGGAGTTTTGCTCCCAGCCAAAATGAAGTAAGATTTACTGTCTCACTAAAAAGAATCAAAGGAGAAAAAGAGACAAAGAGACAAACATATGAGATAATGTTTGACATTGGATCTGAGGCAAGGCAGGACAGTGACTCCCCAAGACAATGGAAACAAACAGGTGCTTCAGTTTGAAGGAGACTGTGGCACTACAAAGAGAATGAGACAAGGCAGAGTCTGGCAGTAGGGTGACTAGCTTGTCCCAGTTTCTCTGGGACTTTACCAGTTTATAGGCAAAAGTCCTGAATCCCACAGTCCCCTTCTACCTTCATCCTGAGATAACAAAAACATTTGGTCACCTTCTCTAAAGAATTTAAATTGAAATAGAAAAGCCAAAGTAGCCACAGTTCATGGGAAAAGAAGACTGAAGGGGAGAGAACAGTCTATAGAACTTCAGAGTTTGAGGAACATCACCTGCAAGTTTTCAGCTGCATGTGGATTAGCATGTGCCTGTGTGGAGCCTCTTTGATGCTGGAGAAAGAACCAACCTGAAGGGTTTGGGAATAAGCATGTGGTGCTCAAGAAGGGCCAGGAGTGGTGCCTGTTCCCACCAGCTGGACAGGAAAACACCATACTTCACAGGCACTGGGGGAAGTCATCAGAAATGTCTTGACTCATTGATAGGGAAAAACAACAAGAGAACAAACCTTACATCGAACAAGTCTTAAAAGTAGGGCCTGAAAATAACAGTGTTCTCCTACTATGTTCCAGAATAAAACTCAAGGTTTTTTAAGAGCACAGAAATATATGCAAGTGCACCCACAGCCATAAAATTATTAATTTCTCATTGGATGTCATTTATTATCAGATACAGATAAAGCATATAAATTCAATTAGGAGGAAAATATTAAAATAGGCTTAGAACTGATATAACTGTTAGAATAAGCAGGTAAAAATGTTAAGATAATTATTATAACTGAATGCCAGATGTTCAAAAAGTTAATTATAGGCAGGTAAGTTTTAAAAAGATGCACAATCAAAATGATCTCTTTGTCATGAAGATACTGACTTATAAAGGCAAGGGAGGGGGGATGAGAGGAATGAAAGAACTTTAAATAGAAAAGAGGGGGAAAGGAGGGAATGGGGCAAGGGGATAGGAATAATGGTAGAATGAGTTGGCCATCATTGCCTTAGTGCATGTATGAAGACACAATTGGTGTGAAAATACTATATATAAAACCAGCAACTTGAAAAATTGTGTAATATGAAATGAGTTGCACTCTGCAAACATGTAAAACAAATTACAATAAAAATTAAAAATAAATAAATAAATTTAAGAAATCCTTAGCCTGTAAAACACCTATGTATTTTAGGTAGATATAATAAATATACTCAAAATCCAAAAAAATGATAGAAACAATAATACATGTGGGAAAAAAACATGGAATTTCTTGAAAGCAGATTAGACTGTGCAGAAGGAAAGATTAGTAAACTTGAAGACTTCACAAGAAAAAAATCTCCAACAAGAAACACAGAAAGAAGAAAAAAGAATTTAAAATCCTAAAAGGAATTATTTTAGCAGTATCAGCTGAGCATTCATTGTAAGTATATGAGACAGGACAGATATGTAATAGGGAAAAAGAGTCAGAATCATTTGCCCTAGAGAGTACATATCCTTAGGATCATGTTCTACAAGGAATGTTGAAATAGACTCCTTGAGTAAATGTGGGTGTTTCATTTTAAGAAATTCAAAGAAGAGATCGTATTTTATTTTTCCACTTCATTATTTATTTAGATATCTAAGCCCTTCCCCTACACTTTTTCAATGGTGAATATTGACCACTTACATCTTCTGCAAAACTATACCCATACTTTTCCAGAAATAATAAATATATTGCTGAATTAACATTAGTGCAATTATCTTTTATCAATTACACAATAAAACTAATATTGCTGCACAGTCCAAATGGAATATAGAACATAAATTCTCAATTATTATCAGAAACTCACTTTGTTTTTTGCAAGAGAATTTGGAAAGAGAAAGAAGAAATTCATACTTCCAGCAAAAATGATAGTTGATAAATAATATCCAATATTTATAAAAATTACAAAAGTTTTCAAAATTTGATGATTGAGTACTATTTCAGTCATAGCAAATCATTTCTACTTTTTAAAAATATTTCCTAAATTCAAGAGTGTATTAATTTTCTAATCCTTCCCATTCTTTTCTTAGTTCCTCCCTATGAATTTGTATCCATAAATACAAACATCAAATGAACTATGAAGCTTTTTTTGTCTGAAAAATGAAAAATACATGATTCCATGCAATGCAGATTTTCAAAATGGAGGTTTCCCATAACAACACAAAATGAGATTTCTATAAAGATGTTACATAGTCACAGTATTTGGTAAGAACCCAACAAAAACTCAATGGATGTGCAAACCTCATATATACTGAACTAATATGGGATATGAAAACATAAAGTGAGCTTGAAAATAACCACACAGAGCCTGCTTTCAGTGTTTCAAATGCCTGAAAACTAAACCACATAAGTTCTAGAGTGTTCATATTCACAGTTCCTGGAATTTTAGTTCTGTGTGATAGTAACTTTGTTAGGATTCTATCATGGAACTACATTTAAAAATTCAATGCTGCTGGGTGTGGTGGCACACGCCTATAATCCCAGTGGCTTGGGAGGCTGAGACTGGAGGATTTTAAGTTCAAAGCCAACCTCAGTGAAGTACTAAGCAACTCTGGGAGACACTGTCTTTAAGTAAAATACAAAATAGGGCTGGGGATGTGGCTCAATGGTTGAGTGCCCCTGAGTTTAATGCGTGGTACCCCCACCCCCTCAAAAAAAATCCAATGCTGCATGATTTCAAGAAATATCAATTAGTATAAATGAACAGATTGATTAAAATATAATTGATATACAAAATCATTGTTTGTTTAGTGTGTAGTTTGATGAGTTGAAACATCATATACCTGTGATATTAACACCATTCTCATGGTAACAAACATATCTATCACCTCCAACAATTTCCTTGTGTGTTTGTGTTAAGAATATTTCACATAAGACCTACCCTATTTAAAAATACACCATACCATGTTGTTAACTACAGGCACTCTGTGGCAGAGCAGATCTCTAAAACTTATCTTGTATAACTGAAACTTGATACCCATTGAACATCAACTTCATCCATTCCCATGTCCTTTACCCTCTATTTTGTTCTGTGCTTCTGTGAGTTTGACTGTATCAGATACTTCATATATATGTAATCATAATGTATGTGTCACTGAAACTGGCTTATTTCACTTAGCATAGTGTCATCCAGGTTTATCCATGTTTTGATAATGGAAGGGTTTCCTTCTTTTTAAGACAGGATAAGATTTAATCATGTGTATTTGCCACAATTTCTTATCCATTGACCTGCTGATGTGCATTTCTTTCATATCTTTATAATTGTGACTAATGTGACAACGAACACGGGCTTTCTACACTCTGATTTCAATTCCTTAGGATGTATACCCCAAAGTAGGATTTCTGGATCACACAGTAGTTCAATTTTGTACATTTTTGAGGGAATTCTGTATTGTTCTTCCTTAGTAGCTGCATCGAGAGTGTAAAAATTTCTAATTTCTCCATATCCTCACCAACTCATCCTTTTCCTAGTTTTTTGGCTTTTTTAAAAATGATAGCCACCCTGACAAGTGATATCATAGTGTGGTTTTGATTTGCTGTTCCTTCATGATTAGTGATATTCAGTAACTTTTAATATATCTGTTGGCCATTTGTATATCTTTTTATAGAAATGTCTATTCAAGTCCTTTGCCCATTCTAATTTTAATTGAGTTATTTGTCTTGTGCTATTGAGTTGCAGGAGTTTCTTATATATTTTGAATATTAACCTTTTATTAGGTGTATGGTTTTCAAATATTTTCTCCCATTTCATAAATTGCCATTTTTTTTACTCTTGCTTGTTTACTTTGCTGTGCAGAAGTTTTTTTTTTGTTTTTTGTTTTTTTTTTTTTTTTTTTTTTTTTAGTTTTATATAAGCACACTTGACTATTTTTGCTTTTATTGCCTATGCTTTTGGTATCATATCTAAGAAGTCATCACCAAGACCAATGCCAAGAAGGCTTAAAAACTGAAACTATAAAACTCCTAGAAGAAAACACAGGGGATAAATATATTTGAAATGCTGAACAACAAGAATCTTTTGTTAAGTATTCAAATGTGTTTATTATGAGCCAATTATAAGATTTCAAGACAATATGTGAACCACATGACCTGGTAAAACTGTTTTTCAAAACTCCTATGGAAGCTTATTGAACTCATTTGCCTAGCTACCATGATAATTAATATGAATGAAAAATGAGGTCTTATCTAAAGTTCCATTTCCAAGGTAAATAGCATCAGGAAGCCCAGTCTCATTGACCACACAACAGTTCTCTCTTTCTCTCTCTCTCTCTCTTTCTCTCTCTCTCTCTCTCTCTCTCTCTTTATTTTTGGCACTGGGGATCTAACCCAGGGACACTGTACCACTGAGCCATATCCCTAGCCTTTTATTTTTTTTGAGACAGTGTCTCACTAAGTTATGAGAGTCTTTCTAAGTTGCTGAAACTGGCCTCAATCTTTTTTTTTTTTATTTTTATTTATAGTAGTAGTATGTATTACAGTTCATACTACATATATAGAGCATCTTTTTACACAAAACAAAGTATATTCGTAGCATTCAAGATTGGCCTCAATCTTGCTATCCTCCTGTCTCAGCCTCCCCAGCTTCTGGGATTATAGGCATATGCTACAGTGCCTGGTCACAGTAGTTATTCTACGGTTAATAGAGTCTTTGAAACACAACCACATTTTAGGGTGATATTTCTCTAAAGACTGTTGCTGTTAAAAGGATCACAACACTTTTGTCTTATGAATTGTACCACATGATCATGATGATATTTCATTTCACTTTGATTTAATAGTATGGCAACAAGCATTGAAGCTCTGCCAAGATGCATAACATAACAGCAACACAGCAGCCAGCTTCTTCACAAAACTTAACTGAAGATTTAATGAGTCATTGGTAATAGACTGAACGGCATCACACCATCACCAAAAGCTACAATGACTTCTTTCTCCACAAATACAGTGCTGCAATACTTCTTTCACCTATTCCTCCAATTTTGGTGACTCCCTACTATATAAGTTCTTCTATAGCATAAAAGATCAGATGGTAACAAGTAATATATTCTTGTATGTGACTTTCCAAGGGGACTCTGTAGTTTTTATAAGCACGTTAATTTTTTTTTTTTTTTTTTTTTTTTTTTTTGTTACTTGACCACTGGGTCACATCCCCAGCCCTTTTTTGTATTTTATTTTATTAAAAATACATCCAGAGAATATTTATGAAAGAATTTTAAAAATCGAGTGCAGAAATGATGTAAACAAACTGGATTATCCTCTGCTTGAGTGCTTTATGTCATCAAGAGAACAGGTGATGAAGTAATCCTCCTAACAAGAGGAAGCAATCCTTCAATGCAGTAATACCAAAGCCATAGAAAGGAAAACACACTGGAGCTTACCCCATCTGTGTTGGAATTCTTCTAAAACGTTCTGCATATTTCAATTCCATACTCTGTGTTCAGGTTAGTCACATTTGTGGGGGAATCTTGGTGGAATTGTGATAAACTTCAGTGGTTCCCTTGTCTGCATAATATCTAAAAATGCTGTGCCTGGCACTAATCTCCACTGCCCTTAATTAATTCCTTAAATGAGACGAAGCGCACCACAGAAAGGACTATGTGCACTCATCAATGACTGTGGTCTAATCCTATGCTTGACTCTTAGGCAGTAGCAACACAGCTAGGGATGGGGCACCAGGCCCTCCTCCACAGTGAATGGCCTCGAGAACAGCTCCCTAGCAGCAGAAGCCAATATGCATGTTGAAACTCAAAGGGGTAAGTTTTTATTACAAGAAATAATATCTGAGGGCTGAAGTTTTGGTCAGCAGTAAGAGTGCTCGCCTAGCACGTGTGCGGCCCGGGTTTGATCCTCAGCACCACGTAAAAATAAAGGCATTGTGTACAACTAAAATAAATAAATAAATTTTTAAAAATAAAAAAAAGAAAGAATGTCTGAGACATGAAGAAATTCAAAACCATGTAAGTGAAGAAATATTTTATGAACTGAACTACTTAGCCAAGAGAAGATACTTGATCAATAGAGATGGGATGTCTCATGTGTTTTGTAGGCAGAAGGATAAGGATGTACATAGTCTGTTAGTTGACTTCCAGGTTTTACCATAATCTCTGTTTCCAAGGGGTAGACCAGTACCTTCTGGCTGAAAACCCTTTGATAATTTGCCTTTATTTCAGAATAACATCCAGTGTCTTACCATGCCATACATGTCATACTTTCTGGTCCTCATCGGCCACATATCCTCTCCTCGTTTACCTTATGCTCTAAAAATTCAGGATTTTTGGTGTAACTTCCATAAGCCTAATTTCCTATCTCTATCTTTTTGTTATTAAGGGATGGTAAGATTTAATGCCTATTTCTCACTCAGATCCAAACTCTTTGCAATATATCTAGCTTCCTTCTTGCTAGTGGGAATGTGATTATGATGTATGGCTAGTTTTAGAGACCATCTTAAGAGTGACAGAGACACTTTCTTGTACTATCAGTATCAATTCCAAAAAAAAAAAAAAAAAAAAAAAAAAGTCAGAATCTGCCTGCAACTTTGCAGCTCACTGCCCCACTTATCAATTCCCAGGAGAAAACGTCAGCCCCCATGTCACTGTGTGGCCTTTCATGGATTACTAGTTCCTGCTGGCAACCTCTGCTCCAAAGGCTGCTGTCAGCAAGGCACGGGGCTCTAGTCCATGGAAACCTTATTTTTAGAAGCACTGCATCTGCTCCATTCTAAAAATAGTCCCTGAGAGTTCCCATCATCTAAAACCTTCTTGGGATACTTCATATAGGTGTATGCCTTTCAATTTATGGGATTTGACTAGGAAATTTTGCCATGATATACAATTTCAGGAATTGAAGATAAATGAGATGCCTTGTATGATATTTTGACATCTGTGGATATAAACTTCTCTCTGTTTCTCTCTCTCTACATACATTCTCAAGGCACAGTAGAATAATAATAATAAGGGGAAAAAAAGAAAAGAGGGAACTTAATCAAATAAACCAACACAAAAATTACCCATCAAGTAGGAAAGCAAGTTCCTTCATTGGCTTTCAGTCAGATTGGTAAGGTTATTTCTCCTTTGAAATAGACAAGCTGATACAAAAACCACTTCTCTAAGCCTATTTATCACTTTCTAGTATTTCAGTTCCATTCTGAAGGACCCATGATCTGGGTGGGTGGCTTTCCAAACTTTTCCTTGTGTCTTTTCCATGGAAATTCTATCCATTTTTCTAGTTTATTTAAGAAGGTAGGAAAAACAGGAAAAACACACACTTTTGTTTTCTCTGTAGGGTCATGTAGACAGCTTTCCTAAGCCAACATGAATGTCAGCATGTATAAGTAATCTCTCTTCTTTCCCATTTTGCTCTTCCTTTTCAGTCTTTACCTTTCTCTTTAACACTATCCCCATCTTCATCATCTTCTTTGAAGTAACATTTAGATTTACTGCTAGAGCTGGAGGGCTTCTTCTTTGAGCCCACTTCCAATCTTCAGTCTTCTCAAGGGCATACAGCTCAGGTAATGGAGGATTCCAGAAATTTGCCTTTTCCCTACTATGCCCATAGATGCCACACCCAGTTTGGTTGACATCTCCACCTCTCCCTGTTCCTGTGACTTCTCACCACCAACACTGACACTCTCAAGTCACATCCAGCACAGTGAGTCTTCCCATCCCATGGAACCGTACCACGAGGAGTGCTCTTCCTTTGCCTCTTCCCATTTCTCCCTCAGGACCTGCCTCACCTTCTCACACTATGGGTCAGACCCATTTTAGAAATCATAATTACTGCACCATATTGGAATGGAAGTGCCCACCTCCTGCTTCCCTTGAAAGAAGGTGGCTACCCCACAACCCCTCCAGAGCTGCATCTCTTTTCATCTCAGTTCTACTGAGAACCCAGTATACTGGTGTCTATTTGGCTCTGGGGAAGTGGGTGGATCAATAGGGAATTGTTTGAAGTAATGAATTTTGGGGACTCTAGGGTATGCAGTTTATATACCCTAGAAATTTTATTATCAATCATGATTTATCAATCCTTTTGGAACCTTTGCTTTCTCCTTTGACATAGACAAGCTGATACAAAAACCACTTCTCTAAGCCTATTTATCACTTTCCAGTATTTCAGTTCCAACATATTTGAAATTCAGGACACTTCTATTGGGACCCTACTTGTAAATATTTTAAAATATTTTCCATCACAAACTTCTAAATTACTATCTCTGAGACCTAGAAACCTGGGAGTCACATATTTATATCTTCAAATGAAGAATTTGCAAAGAAGTACACTAAATGTTTGCATGGAGAAGTATGTACATTAAAATATATATTAAGGTTGGTATAGAGCTATAAAGCTACAGAAAGGATTTACAGCATAACCTTGAAACAAAATGGAAGGGGAAGACCACAAAGTTTCTAATGAGCAATGTGTTGAGAATAAAACATAATTGAATAATTAGTGTTTCTAATTTAAGGCATGCATAATGTAACTAATATTCTCTTAATTAAATAGGCTGTTATTGCTTTTTAATTTTATTGGTCAACAAGTAAAAGTTCAACATTGCCCATTTGGTTTGTTCATTGCCATGTAACAAATCACCTTTAGACTCAGTGGTTTAAAATATTAACAATCATATTTCTCCTAGTTTTGGTGGTTAGAAACTTGGGAGGGACCAGACTGGGCACTTTTCACCTAGGGTCTTTTATGAAGTTGATATTAGACAATATTTGGAGCTGGAAAAATGGAGAGTTGGAATATCTAAGAACTAGCTATTTCTCTCTCTCTCTCTCTCTCTCTCTCTCTCTCTCTCACACACACACACACACACACACACATACACATACACATACACATTTGATAGTTCACAATCTCCATTTCCTCTGTCCATTTGTTCATGTGAGTTAACTTGGGCTGCCTCAAAACCCTGGTAACCTCGGGGCAGATGGGCTGCTTAAATGGTAGCCCAGGGTTACAACATGAAAGTGCTGGTGAACAAGGCAGACATTTTTTATGATGTAGCCTCAGTAGTCACATGAAAGGAAGGCATATATAGACCCACCTCTCAACAGAAGGAGGATCAAATTATTCAGTACTATTATAAAACTCCATCCTCTGCAGTCTAGCTACAAATTATTTTGCAATATTTTCACCATCAAAATGCAGCCTCTGAGCCGGGCGCTGGCTCGCGCCTGTAATCCCCACTTTGGGAGGCTGAGGCAGGAGGATCGCGAGTTCCATCAGCAGTGGCGAGGCACTTTCAGTGAGACCCTGTCTCTAAATAAAATACAAAAAAATGGGGATGTGTGGACAATGCCCCAGTTCAACTTGGTACCACAAAAAAAAAAAAAAAAAAAAAAATGCAGCCTCTGTTTCCTAATGAGGTTGGATTCCATTATAGTATCAGATGAGGTTCAGGATATCATGATATAGGAAAACAAGGTTCCCTGGGTTAGTTTCCTTGGATACACTTTCTTAGGTGTGGTTCCTCTGCAGTTTAAGATATGTGAAATAAAAATTTCCTTGCCTCCACACATTAAGCCCTTTACACAGGGATGCATATTTCAAAACATCATGTACAAAATAAATACAGTTGATTTTTGTCAATTAAAAATAAATTTAAGGGTATTAGGATAAACACTACAGGCAAGACTAATTATAAACAGGGGAAGTGGGAGGCTCAAAGTTCCCTGAGAAAAGATAATTTTGAGATCCAGTTGGACACACATTTCTGGTTCTTTCATTCATTCTAGTTCTAACATTGCTCCCTGAGACTGATTCCCTAGAAGTCTTGGCTCTATCTTGTGGGATCTTAGTTCCATCGCTTTAATCATCATCCTTCCTTTCCCCAAAATAAGAGCTCATGTGATCAATTGAGTCATTTTCCAAGACTGTTTCCTGCCCATAGAAATTTGAGGATCCCAGTGCCTTTTTGTATTTGGTACTGTTTGTGCTCCATCTTGTCCACATGGATACAATTATTCTTAAATGATGTGGGCTTTTTTAAAAAAATTATTTTAGCTGTTGATGGACATTTTTAAAATTTATTTATATGTGGTGCTGGGAATCAAACCAAGTGCCTCACACATGCCAGGCAGGTGCTCTACTACCGAGCCACAATGTAAACTTTTTTTTTTTTTTTATCAATGTAAACTTTTTTCTTCCTTGAGTTTCCATGAGTCTTCATGGGGAAACATTCATAAGATTCTTATAGAGCTTATTGTTTAATAGGGAATGTCTGTCTTATTGTTTAATAGGGAGAGCATGGTCTTAAAATCTTCAGAGGGCTTCTGTTTGAAAGGGTCAATGTGGCTTCAAACACATTTTCTTCTGAGGTCTTTAGGGATGTTTATAGGTCCACCTGGGGTTTGATCTATGCCCTGAAGTCATGTCTTAATTTGAGCATTGCATTGTTTTTGCCATCTGGATAGACATGAAATAAAAAGTGATTTATCTGTAACCCATCAGACCACGAATCATTTTTCTTTCCTTTAAATTTTGCTTGAAAACTAAATATCTGCTTTCTGCACTTCATCTGTCTGTATTTGTACCTTATTTTACATGACTACAAGGAAAAAAATACTTACAGGTCCAACATATCCATGGCCAGAGCAACAAGTTTATAAGAAACATTTTTATTTTCAATATTAATATAAGCTAAGATTTTTAATAAACATAATGCCACCACATGCAATGAATCTCCTATCCTCTAGCTTCAAATGTCATTTTTCTCTATTTCCTTTAAGCACTCAGCAACAATCTCCTGGGGCCTGTCCAGCTTCCATTAACAGTATCCTCAAGTTCACTCTCACTATTTAGGCCCAAAGCCAACACCAGCTGTTTTAGGTCTATGTTATAGATACACTCCACTTCCAGATACAAAATTTTATTCTGGTAATCTGTTGCTGCATGAAAAATTAACACATTGTTTTAGTCAGCTTTTTTGTTGCCTTAACCTGACAAAAACAATTAAAGGAGGAAAAGTTTATTTGGATGCTTATGGTTTCAAAGGTCTCCGTCCATAGGGGGCTGACTCCATTGCTCTGGGCCCAAGGTGAGGCAGAACATGATTGCAAAGAGTGTGGGGGAGGAAATCAGCTGAGGACATGGAACCAGGAAGCAGAGAGATAGAGAGCTCTTGCCATGACAAAATATAAACCCCCAAATCACACCCCACAATGACCCACCACCTCCAGCAACAACCTGCATGCCTACAGTTACTACCTACCTAATCCCTATCAGGGAATTAATGCATTGATTGGGTTAAGGCTATCATAACCCAATCATTTCACTCTAAACTTGTTTGCATTGTCTCACATATGAGCTTTTGGGGGATACCTCATCTCCAAACCATGACACATGTAAAGACCTAACAGATTAACCAATTATTTTGCTGTATTATACAATCCCTGTGGCTCAGTAATTCCAAGAGGGTGTGGAAGTTTAGTTCTGCCTTTGCATCTTTAAGAAGTTTCACTTGGACCATTTCTGGAGATGAAAGATCAGGGTGTTGAAGCAGTAACTGCCACCCTTTGGGCCCTCTTTGTATGTGGAGTTATAGGAATTGTTATTGCAATCTTTTTGCATGGGGTGGTTAGGCCTTCCCCAAGGCGTGGCTACCTCAGGGCTCTTGCACAAGTGTTTCAGTGAGCAAGGGAGTAGCTTTATTCTCTTTCCTGTCGTGTCCTCACAAGTCATGTAGAAATATGTCAAATCTCCCAAATTCAAGGGGAGGGAATAGACCTTACCTACCTCTCAGTGGATTTGGACTGATGCTTTAAAATTGCCTCAATAATTTTGGCTTTTTTTTTTAATTTAAGCTAAGCAATGAGTTTTATTTTTTTCTTTATTTTATTTTTTTTATTCAAAGTTGTTGTATTTATAAGAGTAGTATGCATTATAATTCATAATAAACATATAGAGCATCTTTTTACAAAACACGGTTTGTATACAATGTATATTCGTACCATTCAAATCTTCAATCATGCATTTAGGATAATGACATCCATCTTATTCAACCACCTTTTCTTTTTTCCCTTCCCTCCCCTCTTGCTCCCTTCCTTCCCCTCCATCCCCTTTGACCTTTCTAGCATTCCTCTAATCCTCCTATGTACCCCAACCCAACACCACTGTGGATCAGTTTGGCTTATTTTTAATCATAGGTTTTCAACCATGAGACCTCTTGTAGAAATTTTCTTTAGAAATTCAGTTCTCACCTTCAATAGAAGAACTGTAGTATCAATTTTAATAGCTATATTATGGATCTCTAAGCATGAGATAACATGGCGTTAGTGTATCTTTACCATTTCCCATTTGGCCTCTCTGTTCTCTTGAAACATTTTAGACCAGACCCCAATGACCTAATTTACTTATACATATCCTTTCCTCTGGTCTACATAGTACCCATTTCTGATCATTATCTATTAAAATAAAGCTATTTAAAACCAATTACACTCAAAGATAAAAAATTTGAGTAAGCATCCCTGACCTTCTGCTCTAAAGAGCTCTCCCATTGTGCAATTGACTTCTTTGTCCCCATAAAGGACCTAAAATTGAAGACATTTCCCTCGATTACCCAAGACAAATATCTCCTTGGAGTTATGTACTCATTTAAAATAGGTGAAAGGGGAAATTGTTGCCTTTTGGGTATTAACAGGCTATGAATCCTGGTAACTAAAATTTTCCATGATCCCTTTCTTCTGCCAAAGAGAACACACAAAATTGACATCCAGATACAAACATTTATAACAAGGGTAGGTCATGAAGGCAAAATTTTGGTTTTGTGCTCTAATCATTCTTATTTGAAAAGCTGACCAGGGCTTCAGGCTGTTGTATAAAAACAAGGAGTTCAGTAGTTGAAATACTGCATAGTCCTTAAGAAAAATCTGTATATGGCATGCCGTTGCATAAAACTTCTGGGTTACATTTACAGTGTAACTTAATTAACTGAATATTGATCAAAGCATTCTGAATCTAAAATATGCTTACTCATTCTCATCAAATCCTTCAGCTTATATAATCCACAACATTGTATGGTTTGACCTCTGATCACAATATTTTCTATTATCATAGAGAAGGCATTGATGAATCTTTATTTTTTCCAGAGGGGAGTGGTGATTGAACCGAGAGGGGTGCTTAACTTCTGAGCCACATCCCCATCCCTTTTTTAATTTTATGTAGAGACAGGGTCTCCCTGAGTTGCTTATGGCCTCACTAAGTTGCTGATGCTGACTTTGAACTCACAGTCTTCTGCCTAGGCCTCCAGAGCCACTGGGATTTTAGGCATTCACTACCATGCCCAGCTTCATCCCCATGAATATACTTTGTATACAAACTGTTTTGTGTAAAAAGATGCTCTATATGTGTAGTATTAACTGTAATACATACTACTACTATAAATAAAAATTTAAAAAAGGTCTATTTTCTTCCTTTCAGAAAAGATGAGAGGTCACACAAACTTTGGATCTTGGCTGTTTTTCAGAAAGTTCTGGAGACAAACCCAAGAAGAATGCCTGTTTTTAAATGTCATAAATAAAAACTTTTAGGGTAGTTTAGTTTACAAGCAAAACTCCTGCATTTCCACATACCCCCACAGCTTTCTATTATCTTCCTTGATAATCTTCAATATTAATTACACATGTCAAGGAAATTCCTCAGGGCACTTAGTTGGAAGCCTTAAAATTAACATGAGGCTTTAAGAGCTTCCATTAGGTAATAATTATACTGAGTCCTACATAAAGCCAAACTCACTGATGGCATATATATATATATATATATATATATATATATATATATATATATATATATATATATATATATTCACACTCACAACATTTTCATATGTAAGAAATTCTCCAACATTTTCCATATGATATTTGTTTATTGGTCCTCAAAAAGGAATTAAAAAATGAGGCATACCTAAGTTTATTTTATTTGAAAGTGTACAGAGCAGGGTTATATCATAGAATCAGAATTACACTGAATGGCCGAGCGCGGTGGCACATGCCTGTAATCCCAGCACTTTGGGAGGCTGAGACAGGAGGATCACGAGTTCAAAGCCAGCCTCAGCAATGGCGAGGCACTTAGCAACTCAGTGAGAACCTGTCTCTAATAAAATAGAAAAAAGGGCTGGGGATGTGGCCCAGTGGTCAAGTGCCCCTGAGTTCAATCCCTGGTACCACAAAAAAAAAAAAAAAAGAAAGAAAAAAGAATTACATTGAATGATGCAGAATGAGTGATTCCCTGTAGGGGTTGGATTTTATGCAACTTTGAGAGCCACAGCAGTCTATAAAAGCTGTTGCTTCCATATCTATTGTTGAGCTTGACAGGTCAGCCAGACTGGAAGTCAGAAAGGAAAACCGGATATGGATAAGAGCTAGGATAAAGAAGCACTTACAAAAATGGACCAAGACACAATGAGCAATTGGAAATTGTAAAAAATATTTGGAACTAGTGTCTGATTCTTGCCATACCCAATCCTGATACCATAGACCTATAAGAGAAGCTGGTGCCTCCAACCTGTGGTTGCATATTCACTTGTACGGGAGCTGACATCTTGGTGCACTGTACCAGTCTTCACAGCTGCCTCATTTTCATTTTCCAAATCTTACACAAAATATCCCATAGCCTATACAAACCCAAAATCATGCAAGGTAAGAATTTCTTGGAAACATACTATAGCCCTGTAGCTTAGTCAAGTTGGCCTAGTCCAGATCTCACAGGGAGATACATGGTAGAACCCAGGTCTTCTGACTGAGTCAGGGACTAATGTCCAACATTGGCCACAGAGGAAGAGAAGTCCAGAACACAAACAATAAAATGCAATGCACTTGAGTTGTGATGACTTCCATGGTAATATAATAAAGTCAAACACTCTTGCTCAACAAGCAGGAAGAATCTGGTAATTTGGTTTATGCACAAGTCACCTTTTGTTAGAAAATTAACATTTCCTGTGACCTTCACTGTCATTCATCATTTATGCTATATTGTTTGAAGCAACTACTCTCTTTAGGCAGTTCTTACTAAGTAAATATGATCTTGAACATAGTCATAAAGATTAGATTAATTGCCTAATTATCATCATTTGCTTTGCTTAAGTGAAAGTGATTATATTCTTATATTGAGCCATTGGATTCCTGACCATATGAAAATCCAGTGCCTGGCCAGAGAATAAGGTAATATTAAATATTTAGGGACTTTGATTCCCTACATTTATGATTTGTTTAGCTAATTAGAAAGATAGTAGATGAGATATGTCAGTTTTTTGAAAATAAAAGCATTATAAAATTTTCACTTTTGCTCAAATTCATGATACCATTCCTTCTGTTTCTTTTTTTTTTCCCACCACCACCCATTTAATTGGGACTTGGGCCTTAGGATTCATAGCTGAGACTAAAGTTTGCATGTTGCAATGTATCCTGACTGCAGTATGAGGAGCCTAGAGGAGCTACACAAGACAGCATATCGTGGGGAAAAAGGAAGCCAGGCTCAGGCAATTCTTCTAGATGAGTCCAATGGGATAGAGAAAAAAATTTAAAATTCAGGCTTACAGAACTAAGGAAATTATTGGAGGAGGATTAAGGCAGATGAAAAAAAAAATAGGGATAAAGGTAGAAATGAAAGGCATGTACCAAAATCTTTCAAGCAGTTTTCATATTCTGGTGTGCAGAATTGTCATGAATTGGAAGACCCACATGGGCCCTTTAGAGGGAAATGAGATTTAAACCCTGAAGAGACCTAGGATGACACCAAACACAAATGGTGGCAATTATTATAGAGAGCCTGTGGCTTAAAGAAGTTGAAGAATCACAGCCAAGTCTCATAGGGACTGAAAAACAAGGGCCAACGCCTTGCAGCTCCCTCTAGTGATCACTGAAGCTTTCAGGCCTGTCCCAGGTTTACCCATCATGACCACCCCATATAGTCCATTCTTCCCTACTCTATTGTGCTAAGATCATTCTAGAATTAGAAAGTACTTGATCGGTACATAAATGTGGCATCTTCTGTTTCTTTTCCACCATGTCTACTACTAAATAAGAGAAGAAGCAAGCAAGACTGTGTCACTGGAAGTCTTTTCTGGGTCAGTCACAGTAGCTCTTGTGTTTGCTCGTGAGCTACAAGAGAGCCCTAACATTAATGACGGGGGGTTGGCACCTGCTCCTGTGGCTGGGGAGTATTTGCTTTTAGAATAACGCTTGCTACTTTTTATTTTCAGGGCAAGCCTAAGATTTCCTCTCAACTAGTTTTTTTTTTTTTTTTTTTTTTTTTTTTTTTTTAAACCTCTTTCTGGAAACAGATAGCAGGTACATAAAACTGTCACAATACTATATCAGAGCCTCCAGAGATTCTCCTGGGAGTTAAGAGGTACTATGAAAAATAATAGAATTTTTAAAAGTATTCTTCTCTGGAAAGAAAAAGTTATATTTTATCCTGAAATCATCTGAACATGTCATCAGGATTTCCCTTTATTTATTCACTGCTAGAATTCAGACAGGACTGAATTGGTAGGTGGACTAACCAAAGTCTGTTTGCAAGGAGTATGAAAATTTAAGGGAAATCATTTCAAGAGAAGAATGATGAGCTAACCAGGTTTGGTTTTTTAGTTGTTGGAGCGGGCAGGGACAGGCTCAGTGTGATAGATATGATTGAATTTTTCCCTGTTTTTTTCATAACTCTTTGCCAACCATATAGGGGAAAGTGTGTAATTAAAAACTGAAACAGTTTTAATATATTTCATGATATTTTAAGACCCCTTCATTGCCATGTGACATAGAAAGGTTGAGGCTGACCTGGTGACCTTTTTCACGGATCCCTGAAGGTGTTACTCAGTTTTTTGGTGACAGTACCAGGTATAAAGTGGTACACGTACAGGAGCAATAGTGAGATCCACTAGGAGAATTCCATTTGTGTATTCCTGAAGAATTCTCCCCGGGGACATCCTGAAATACTTGATTTTGAGGATGGTGAATCATTTTCAAAGAGCCTGGGTATCTTGCATCAGAAGGTGTGAGAAAATATCAAATTTGAATCGTCACTGAATGTGTGAGTCTTTATCCACCAAATATTAATGAGGCTTAGGGCATTTGGTTATTAAAATGGTTGGGAACTGTATTAGTTTCCTATGGGTATCCTATGGATAATGTAGCAAATTGCTACAAAACAGGTGGCTTAAAACAACGCAAGTTTATTCCTCAACAGTTTTGGAGGCTAGGAATCCAAAATCAAGGTGTTGGCAGGGTTGGTTTCCTCTGGAGGCCCTGAGGGGACTCTGACCCAGGCGGTCCTCCTAGCTCCTGGTATTGGCCACCCTTCTGTGTGTTTGTTGGTTTGTGGTCATACCATCCAGTCGTCACCTCAGTGCCTTGATGTGGCTTTCACCTTTCAGTGTAAACGTCTGAATCACTGGATTTAAGACCTCCTTTGGTATGATCTCAGTTTAACTAATTACACCAGCAAAAACCCTGTTTCCAAATAGGGTCATATTCTGAGGATCTGGTGAACATGAATTTTGAGTGCACATCATTCAACCCACTACAGAAACTGAAACATCTACTAGGTTTTTCTCATCATCATTTTTAATCCCACCCCCTCTCTCTCACATCCTCTCACCCAACCTCTCTCAAAGCCCTCCCTCCCCTTTCAAAAACAAAGAGGTAACATGACTGCTGTCTTGTTGACATGTGCACAGTGAGGTTAGACTTGGATTCAGTCATCTGTGTATTATGGACAATGACTTGTATTTTCAAGTCTGTCAGAATGTGTATACATTTAAAACTCCTAACTTAAGCAGCAACCCTGAGTCCTCAGAGGAAATAAATGTCCTTTTCAAGTCACAATTGAAACAAAACCCAGCAAAATCATTTTTATACTTTATAAGATAGATTTGTTATAGGAAATTCTTTGGTGTATGTGTGTGTGTGTGTTACTGGGAATGGAACCCAGGACCTCATACATGCTAGGTAAGTTCTTCACCACTGAGCTACATCTTCAGTCAGCCCTTTTTAAATTTTATTTTGAGACAGAGTCTCACAAGGTTGTCCAGACTGGCCTCTAACTTGCAATCATCTTGTATCAGCTTCCCAAATCACTGGAATTATGTGTCACCATGCCCAACTTGAAATTCTTTTTTCAATTAACTATTCCTAATGACATTCCCTTTGGGGTCCATTATGACACCAGAATGTCTTTTATGCAGAATTCTATCCTTATGCTCAATTTAAGACAACTCTATATAAGTCTATCCATTAAAAGATTGGGGGAAAAAACCCTCTAAAATAATGCAGAATTCAGGAGAAGAATCCAGGAAAGTTGTCTAAGTCAACAGTTTGGAAGAACAATGGCTAGTGAAAGTCAATCATGACAAGATAAAAGAAAGCAGAGATTCTAAAACACCTGCTTTCAATTGACTTAGTTTTCCAATTCAATATGAGCATGAAAAGGAGATATCTATATAAATGAATTTTGACTTCAGATACTTAGAATCATCTTGTATTCTCTAGCCTTAAAGGAAATGGCAAGGGACCAAAGCCGTCTTTGCTAGCACTTCCATCTGCACTATGAATATTCTGCTCCATTTCCATCTCCTTGAGCTACTTGGTATTATTCACATCTACACTTTGTACTGTTTTCTACGAATTTCCTTTTGTATAATTGATCAGAAACTAAAATTACCTGGGTTTGTTATTCATGCAAAGATGTTACTTGTTTAGTATAAGGATGTCTTTAAATTTTTTATTCTCTAGAACAGCCTCATAAATTCTCCACTTAACATAAAACCATATGAAAAAATGAAAAAGCCTTTAAATAAATGATGGCTGATGAGGTCATTTGGGATACTATAAATATAACCTTTGCTGTTTTTCAAATATGAACATCACTTTATAGTTAGTTCTAAAGGTTTTATTTCCCATAATAGACTGAATTTATTGAGGCCAAAACTTTGTGCCTTATTTATATTTGGGCTTGGGTTTTGGCATTGTGCATAACATAGAATAGCACTCAGTGAGTGCTTGTTAAATTAAGTTCAAAACCAGGCACTGTTTTCACAAAGAGAACATTTTATTAGTGTCCTCAAGGAGAAATATTGGACTATTTTCTACATCTTTCCAGGAGGCCAATGGTGGAATATATGTTCTGAGGAGGCTTTTCTCCCCCTGTGTTCCTGAGGCCTCACTTGGTAGTGATCCACACTGTGGCTAAAACTAATTAAAAGCTTCTCACACGAGGTAAAAAGATTATGTAGGTGAGATCTCAGTGTTCCATTCTACAAAGTCAAAGAAAGTCCTTAGAGTTAACATAGGTTTTTATACACCATCATTCTAATTTTACTTAGAGCTTTGAAGTGATTGTAAATACAGTTTTATTATGTTATTTTACTTCTACTATAGTTTGCTCATGCTGTTGCCATAGTTATTATACACTTAAGTATATTATGGCTTGAAAAATTCTAGCTATTTGCAATCATTTAAGGAATTACCATCAGTTCACTATTGTGTCACTAGTTTAAACACCGACTGATAGGAACATAGATTTGCTGCACAGGAAAAGTCTTTATTCTGGTAATTTCCTTTCATAGCTTCTCTTGTACCTAAAACCTAGAATTCAGCACTTAACTCATTTCCTGGCATTCAAACAAAATATATAAGAAGAGGAAGAACACCCTGTATACAGTGTTCTTCTGTAATTTACAAGAAAATTTTGCCTTTGTTGGTGCTGAAAACCAGTCACTAGAGGGAGAAAATTTGGGGCAGGTGAAGAGACATCAGCTTCAGGACCTAGTGAAGTCTGGTTTCATGTTTTCCTCTCTCTGCCTCCAGAACTAACTAAAGCAAAGTCCTAGGGCTAGACTACAATGGGAGATATGAGATATGCTCCTCTAATCTAGAGCCTTTTGAGGAATGATGCTCTATCAAGAGTTTTTTATCTTCACATATTAAAATAAAATATATTTAAGAATGCTTCAGAAATTCTAATATTTCTGAAGGTCCTAAGGACAATAGCATTTAAAGCCCATAGCATAAGTACATTCATTGCTACTATAAGCTTACACTCAAACTACATATATTATACAATTGACTCTCCCAAGGGGAGAATAACAATGGCTACACCTACCATCTAATTTTTAATTAGTCATGATCTATCAGAGGACTGTGGTCATATTAACTCTAATGTGACCATTATAAGAAATTATAGCAGTTTCCATTACAATTATTGGCAATGTTATAGTGTTAGCAGGGTGATAATGGTTCTAGTTAAGCTCCTTCTCATAAAATCTGCATGTTTCCTAAGAACATAGAATTGACTGGAACTGTCAGTCTTAATGGGAAAATGATGGAAAGTTGTGTTTTGATATAATCTAATACAGTATTATTACCACTAATGAACTCTAGTTCTAGGTAAGAACAAATAAATGCAAAACAAAACACATTAAAAACCTACAGGGACAGCCCACACTTCTCTTCAACTTCCTAGTGGAACATTCAAAGGGTAAAATTTAATAGTGGCATATTCAGAGGATCAGAGTGTTCTCCATGTACCACGATTTTATAGTCACTACTAATAGTTACTTAAGATTCAGTTTTTGATTTGAACTAGAGGGGAAATGTATACAACCAGAACAGCTCAAAGCAATGTCAAGCAATAGACCATCCTTGAAATAGTATGTCCTAGCCATCATAGTGCAGCATTTAGGCTGAATTGACATTCTGGCAGTGGATCTTTGAAGGGAAGCCCTAAAGTATTGAAAACATCTGAAGAATCGTATGTAAGAGAGGTCAATGTGCTGGTTATCAAAAAAATATTTATAATGATTGGAAGCAGGATTTTTAAAGGTGCCAAAGAATCCCAGAACTAAGATGCCCTTTCATAGATCACTTTACCCATCCCAGAGCCCAAGGATAATATCACAACTCAATATATACACTATGTTAGAAAGTGGATATTCCAATAAATTCCTTATTATCCCAATGAAAGTTTCAATGGATTTTAGATCTGGGAAATTATTTCACCTAATCAAGAATCTGTACAATTCTAAGCACAATTCCTTTTGTTTTAAAATTGTTGTTCAGCATAATAAGGAGATAACTCAGACTTAAGAGCAAGATTTGGCTCTTCTATCTGCATATGAAAATGAATACATGAATATGTTTGAAAGTGGTTCTGGAGAAAATAGCTCCTGAAACCGGAGCTCTTCACTCGTCACTCTTATCAGATCCATACACCCTCTGTGCCCACTCAGATTTCTTTCTCCAGACCTTGATCATCATTAGCAACAGAACCACTACACAATGTGATCAGTTCAGGAGAGAAGGGCCATCTTTACACAAACCTGAGAGGTGGCGTTATTGTCTCTCTTAGCATTATTTCTTTGGATATATTAATACTGTCTTCCTGGATAGCTTCCTGAGAGAAAAATGTTAGTTGATAATTTTTCCCATTATCAATATTACTAGCATATTCTTTTGGCCTAAACTTCTTTCCACAAGTTAAAACATGGGTTTCCAATCAACTGTCCTAGCATTTAAAATTTTCTACTTCAAAACTTATTCACTGGTGTTTTTTCCTTTTGAAGTAAAACTTACATACATTGAAATGTACATGAGATGACTTAAGTGTACAAATTTAAGCATTTTGGAAATGGTATGTACCTGTCAAAACTTAAAACATTATCATTACCTTGGAAAATTCTCTCATGCTCTTCTCATCTAATTTCTCCCCACGAAAAAAGCAACTTTTCTGATTTACCACAGATGAGCTTCGCCTGTCCTAGGCTGTCATACAAATGCAGTAGTAACACAGGATGCAGTCACAGGATGCAATCCTTATGTCTGAATCATTTCCCTTCACAAAATGCTTGTGAGATTTTGCATGTTGTTTCGTGTTTTTCTTTGTAAATGAGAAGTGTTCCATTTTTGATTACACAAAATTTAATTATTTGATAAATAATTACATGGTTTCCAGTTGAATTGCTACTATAAGTAAAGCTGCTGTGACTATCCTTATATAAGTATTTATGGGGTTATGTTTTTATTTGTCTTAGGTAAATCCCTTCAGTAAAATTGTTAGATTATAGAGGTGTATACTTAACTTTAAGTTGCCAAGCTATTTTCCAAATTTCTTTTACTATTTTACTATTAATTTATGAGAGTTACCATTGTTATGTAGTTTAATAAAAACTGGGTACTAAGAGCTTTTTCAATGTTGTCCTTTCTAGTGTGTTTGAAATGGTGTCTCATTATGGCTGTGATATCTGATTTCCAAACTGATAGTGTTGGTATGCTTGCATATGCTTATTATAATATCATCTTTTGTGCTGGATCTACTCAAGTCTGGTATATATTATTAAGATTGAATTGTTGTAATGCTGGGCATCGTGGCTCATTCTTGTAATCCCAGTGACTCAGGAGGATTACAAGTTCAAAGCCAGCTTCAACAACTTATCAAGACTCTGTCTCCTTATGAAATAAAAAGAGCTTGGAATGTTGCTCAGAGGTAGAACACTCCTGGGTTCAATCCACAGTAACAATAAACAAACAAAAAAGATTGGATTGTTGTGTATTATTGATTTGTAGCAATTCCTTGAATATTTGAATATAAATTTTTGTCAGATACATGTTACTCAAATATTTGCCTATAAAGTTTCTTGAATTTTTATTTTAATAAACAAAAGTATAAATTTTGGTAAAGCATACTTTGTTTTTTTCTAATGACTCCTTTCAGTGTTCTGCTTAAGAATGTTTGTCTAACCATAGGCACAAAGATATTCTCCTGTTTTCTTCTAGAAGCAATACAACATTATCTTTCATTTTTAGGTCCTTACTTTTCTATACAACGTTTCTGTATATGGTAGAACACAGTGATTGAAGTTTACTTTAGTTTTGTATTCATAACTCACACACTCAAAGCCACTTGCTAAATATGCTGAATATGGCTGAATTTTGTTGAATTGCTTTGATGGCTTTGTCCAAAATCAGTTGGTAAAAACAAAACAAAACAAAAACCCTGGACATAGCATAACAAGAAAAGGAGGACTCTGAAAGGTGAAAAGGGTGGACAGACCAGGTTCTGGCCATTGATGGGCACTTAGGTTGATTTTTACATCTTGGCTATAGTGAATATTTCTGGAAAAAACATGTGAATATAGATGTCTGTTTCACATACTGATTTCATTTCCTTTGGATATATATGCACAGTGGGACTGATGGATCATAAGGTATTTCTATTTTTAATTTTGTGAGAAAACTTCATACTGTTTTTTATAATGGCTGTACTAATTTATATTCCCATCAGCAGTGTGGCAAGAGTTCATTTTCTCCCCACCAACACTTGCCTTCTTTTGTCTTTTTTATTATAGTCACTTCAACAGGTGGAAAGTGATATTTCATTGTGGTTTACATTTGCATTTCCCTGATGATTACTGACATTGAGAATTAAAAAAAAAAATACCTGCTAGCCATTTGTGTTTTCTTTTAAGAAAGTTCTATTTAATTCTTCTGCCCATTTTTTAACATAATGATCTATTTTCTCAGCTTTGAGTTCTTTACATATTTAAAATATCAGTCCCTTATCAGATGTATGGTTTGCAAATATTTTCTCCCGGTCCCTGGGTTATCTCTGCACTCTTGTTTCCTTCCTATGCAGAAACATTTTGGTTTGATATAATCTCATTTGACACTTTTCCTTTTGTTGCCATCTTGTTCATGGTGGTAAAGATTTTCACCTATGTTTTCTTGTAGTAGTTTAACAGTTTTGTGTCTTACATTTAAATCTTGAATACATTTTGAGTTGATAAGGGTCTAATTTCATTTTTTGCATATGAACGTCCAATTTTTTTTAAACACCATTGCTTCCAGTCCCTCTCCATTGCATATTTGTGGCACATTTATTAAAACATTAGTTGGTTATAGATAAATGTATTTATTTCTGAGCCCTCTACTCTGTTTCACTGGTCTATGTGTCTGTTTGCAAAATGGTACCATGCTGATTTGGATAATATAGCTTTGTAGTAAATTTTGAAACCATATAGTTTTGTCTTTTACACTCAGGATTTCCTTGGTTTAGAGAGTCTTTTGTGGTTCCAGAGACATTTTTTTTTATTACTTTTCCTATTTTTTTCCTTCCTACCTTTCTTCTTTTTTTTTTTTTTTTTTTTTTTTTTTTTTTCGTCTTCAATACTGGGGATTAAATCTAGGGCCTCATGCACACCTGGCAAGCACTTGTTCACTGAATAATCCCAGCCCTTTTTATTTTGTCTCCCTAAATTGTCAAGATTGGCCTCAGACATGTGATCCTCCTGCCTTAGCCTCCTGGGTAGCTGGGATTACAAATGAGAACTACCATGCCTGGCTGTTTTTACTATTTCTGTGAAGAATGTCATTGTTATTTCAATGGGGATTACATTGAATCTGTAGATTCCTTTGAGCAGTATGAATATCATAACATTAATTCTTTCAATCCATGAAAATGAGATAACTGCCAATTTATTTGTGTATTCAATTTCTTTCATCAATGTTTTATAAATTTCAGTATGTAAATCTTTCCTCTCCTTGGTTAAATTCATTCCTAAGTATTATATGTTTTATAGCTATTGTACATGGGATTTTTTAAAATTTCTATTATATGTAGTTTTTGTTAGTGTATAGAAACACCACTGATTTTTGAGTATTAAATTTGTATCCTGGAACTCTACTGAATCAATTTATTAGTTCTAAGAGTTTTAGGGCATAGCCTTTAGAGTTTCTCTGTATAAGGTCATGTCATCCACAAACAGGGACAATTTAACTTCCTCTTATACAATTTAGATCCCTTTCATTTCTTGCTCTGGCTTTGACCTCCAGTACTACATTGAATTGAAGTGGTGAAAGTAATCGTTTTTATGTTTGGATGGATCTTATAGGAAAAATTTAATTTTTTTCTTTAGTGCATGATATTAGCTATGGGTTTAACATTTATATGGCCCTATTGTGTTGAAGTACATTCCTTCTATACCTAATTTGTTGAGTTTTTTATTATGCAAGCTTGTTGAATTATGTCAAGCTTTTTTTGTTCATATATTGAAATGATTCTGAAAAATTAAAATTAAAGTGATAAAATTAAAAATAATAAAATAGGTATAAGGGGGGTGAATATAAAAATAATATAAAAAAAAAATATTAATATATTATATATTATAAATAAATTTGATTGAAAATATAAATATAATAAAATATGAAAAAAAAAAAATAAAAATTATTAAAAAATATATATATAAAATGATTAAAAAAAAATAAGATGTTAAAAATAATAAAAAAAAAATTAAATAAATTTAATATGTCCATCATATGACTTTGTTCCTTTATTCTATTACTATGATGTATCACATTTATTGACTTATGTAGGTTGAGCCATGTTGCCGCCTGCAGCTGCTGCCGCCTGCACCAACAATACCCCGGGAAAGAATTCGGAGGCAGACTGGGAATGAGTAGGTTCTTTATTCTTGCTTCTTCTGCTGACTTCTCTCTCTAACTCCAACTCCAACCAACCCTATCGCCAGCCCTACCTGGTAAATACTCTTCACCTTAACAAGTATACACGTGTCACAGGCTCAACTTACAGGTGCGTCACACAGTGTTCACGGGCACAGAAAGATTCTTAGTTGATTACATTAAGGTCAGGAGAAAACAATTAAACGCCTCTTCTTTGGCTCTCAGCCAGCCGCCATCTTAGCTACCTCCTCATTAAAGCTCTTACAGAGCCATTTTTGCATTTATGGGAGAAATCATGGTAAATGATCTTTCCAAATGTGCTGCTATCTTTGCTTGGCTAGGATTTTGTTGAGAACTTATACATCTGTGTCCATCAGGGCTATAGGCTTACAGTTCTGTTTTTGTAGTCTCCTTAGCTGGCTTTGGCATCCTAGCAATATGAGCCACATCAAGTGGGTTGGAAAGTGTTATTTCTTGAACATTTGGAAAAGTTTGAGAAAAATAGTTCTTCCTCAGATGTTTGGTAGAACGCACCTGTGGAGGCCTTAGCCTCTGGGCTTTTCTTGGATAACAGACTTCTTCTTACTGTCTCAATCACTTTACCCATTTTGGGTCTGTCTCAGACTTTCTACTCCTTCACAATTCCATCTTGGAATGTTGTATGTGCCAAGGCATGCATCTACCTCTTCCAGGTTATGCAATCTGTTGCCATATAATTGGTCATAAGAGCCTGTTATGAGTCTTTATTTTCTTCCAGTGATACTGCCTTATTTTTCATTTCTTGTTTTATTAACTTGAGTCTTTAAACACTCTGTTTAATCTGCATAAAGATTTGTTGGTTTTATCTTTTCAAAGAACTGCCTTTTAGTTTTGTTAGCCTTTTCTGTTGTTTTTCTACTTTATTTCCTTCACTCCACTAACTTTGGATTTAGTTTGTTCTTCTTTTTCTAGTTCCTTGAGATACAAAATTAGGTTATTTGAGGTCTTCCTTTTTTATATATATATAGTCATTTATGGGTATAAACTTTCCTCTTAGAATTGTTCATATAGTACACCAGAGGTTTGGGGATATTGTGCTCCCATTTCTGTTTGTGTCAATAAGTTTTAAAATTTCTTCTTTTTCTGTTCTTGAGAAACATATTGTTGATTATTTTATGTTATTGAATTTCCTTAAATTCCTTCTACTATTAATCTCTAGTTTTATGTCATTATGGTCAGAAAACATACTTGATATTATTTTAGTCTTCTTACATTCATTAAGACTTGCCTTGTGGCCTACATACAATATGTCATGGAGAATGTCCCATGTGTAGTTGAAAAGATAATGTGTTTTCTGCTGCCATTTGGATGAAATGTTCTATATGTGTCATAGCCATCTGGCCTACAGTGCAGTTTAAGTCTGATGTTTGCTTTGTGATTTTCTGTCTGGATGAGCTGTCCATTTCTGAAAGTGGGGTGCTGAAGTTCCTTACTGTTACTGTATTGCAATCTTTCTCTCCTAGTAGTATTTGCTTTATCTATTAGGTTCTCCAATGTTGGGTGCATATGTACTAACAAGTTTTATATCCTCTTGCTGAATTAGCCCATTTATTGTTATATAATGGTTTTCTTAGTCACTTTTTATAGTTTTTGACTTAAAAGTCTATTTTATCTGATCTAAATATAAGTACTACTTTTCTTGTTTCCTTTTGCATGGAATATATTTTAGTCTATGTGTTGCCTTGTAAGCTACCTGGTACCGAAAACCGGGAGGAAAAACTCTCGGAGGCAGAGTGAAGCTTTTACTACTTTTACTTCTACTTTCTTAGAGCTTAGAGAGGGAAAGAAAGATTTTTAGAGAGAAAGATTAAAGTGAGCTTTTCTACTTTCTTCTTGTCTTCTTAGAGTCTTAGAGAGAAAGAAAGATAGAGCTTAGAAAGATAGAAAGATAGAGCTTAGAGCTTAGCTTAGAGAAAGATTAGAGCTTCTTTCTTCTCTCTTCTTTCTGCCTTCTTCTTTCTTCTGTCTTCTGTCTTCCTCAGGAGCCTCGGCCTAACTCTGACCAGTCATTACTTCTTCTATCTGGTTTCTCTTCTGTCTTCTATCTGGTTTCTCTTCTGTAACCGCTCTGCCTACGTTCTGGCCGCTCTGATTCTTCTGACCGACCGAGTGACTGCCCGGCTGACTGAATTCTCCGTTCTCCTAACTCGGACCGCTTTCACCCGGTTATATACCTTCAGGTTTGCGGGTGCCTACAGGTGCGTCACATACATATCAGGTGGAACTTATGGCTTCCAGCTAGCTACAACAGCCCTTCCTAATTAGGGCTCCTTCATTGCCTTATAAATGAAGTGAGTCTCTTATAAGCAGCATACAGTTGGGTCTTTTTTTTTTTTTTTTCCAATCCATTCAGTCATTCCTCATTTCTTGATTAGAGAGTTTATATTCTAGATTATTGTTGATTGGTAGGGACATCTGCCATTTTGTTAGTTGTTTTCTAAATTATTTTATGCTTTCTTCCTCAGTTGCTGTCTCCTTTGTAGTTAAGTGATTTTCTAGTGGTATGTATTCAATTCTTCTATTTTTCCCTCATGTGTAATCTATTAAGAGTTTTTACTTTGTGGTTAGTTACTATGAGGTTTACAACAAATATCTTCTAGTTATAATAGGTTATTTTAAATTGCTAACACTTTAACTTTGATTTACAAAGCAAAAAAAAAAAAAAAAAAAATCTAAAAACAAAGCTTTTACACTTTCATTCCACTCCATCCCCAGATTTTGAATTTTGAATGTTACAGTTTATATCTTCTTATATTGTGTAGCCCTTAACACATTATTGCAGCTATTATTAAGTGGTTTTGTCTTTTCACCGGCATACTAATTACATAAGTGATTTACACAACACAATTACATTATTAGAGTATTGTGAATTTTACTGTGTATTTTTTCCAGTGAATTTTTGCTTTTTGATGTTTTCATGTTACTAATGAGCATCTTTTTATTTCAGCTTGTAGAACTTGTCCCCCATTTCTTATAACCCAGTTCTGGTGGTGGGCAACTCCATAAGCTTTTGTTGTTATTGTTGTAGAAAAGTCTTTCTTCTTGGTTTGTGAAAGCTTCTAAAGGTCAGCTGCTGAAGAACAATATCCTTGCTTCCCAATAATAAACTTTTCCTCCTCTAGGTTGATCTTATCAGATATTTTGGTCTCATCCATGAGGTTTCATCCACAGTGGGTTTACATTAAATTCCCTTTGTGAGGTGTTAATAGAGTGGAAACTGAATCTGATTATGATATTAGGGGTAAGGCCTGGGAGGTGATCAAGATTAGATAAGGTAATTAGGGCAGAGCTCACTTGATTGAATACTGGCAATGTTTTCAGAAGAGGGAGAAATTCCCAAAGAGACACAGATACATATATGATCCTTGTCTCTTGACATGTACTGCCCTGTGCCACCTCAGGACTTTGCCAGCAAGATCTTTACCAAACATGGTCCCTTGACTTTGCACCTCCCAAACCATAAGCCAAAACAAATCTCTTTTCTTTACAACACACCCAGTCTGTGGTAATATGTTATTATCAAAAGAAAATGCACTAATACACGTGGACACTCACATCTTTTCTCCAGATTCAAAAGTTTCCTACTACTAATTCTTTAAGTAAACTTTCTTTTTCTTTCTTTTCTCCTTCCTGAACTCTTACAAGTAGGATATTTGCTTTTTTGATGCTGTCCCATCATTCCCATAGCTTTCTTCATTCATCTTAATTATTTTCTCCTCTAAATATGTATTTTCTAAATAAGCTATCTTTAAATTCACAGATTCTTTACCCTCCTTGATCATTTCTGCTGTTGATACTCTGTTGCATTTTTCATTTCACTCATTGTAGTTTTGCAGCTCCAATATTTTATGTATTTGTTATCATTGCATTTTCTCTATTAAATTTCTCATTATGGTTACTACTGTTTTCCTTGTTTTTTTGAATTATCAGAAAGTTCACTGCACTTCCTTAACACAGTTATTTTTAGTTCTTTTTCATGTACTTCATACATCTCCTTTTATTTAGGGTCATTTGCTTGTGACTTATTTTATCTGTTTGGTGATGTCATGTTACTCTCATTGTTCTTGATCCTCATGATCATGTATCTGTGTCTGAGCAGATGAAGAAGTAGATTATTATCACAGGCTTCACAGACTGACTTTGTCTGGAAAGTCTTGAGGTTGGCATGGCCCTATTGCAGGTGTAATACGGGCGTGGGCCCAGGGAGGAACAGGAAAGATGCAGCCCAGCCTATGCTATATCATGCTTGAAGCCAATGGCTGCTGAGGCCTGTATACTGCTGAGAGAAGACTGGAACCTAAGGCTGTTGATGTCAGCTAACAGTGGTAGATATCACTGGAGCCATAAGTTCCCATCTGGCTCTGGAAAGTTAAAGGTTAGTCAATAGGTATTGGCTTGAAAAATAGAGCCATAGGGTTTGCCCAGTGTTGAGTTGTAATAGGACAGGACAGGTACAGAGATCTAGGACAAAATTCAGTGCTAACTTTCCTTTCTTGCAACCAGAAAATCTCTCTCCATTTTGGGCTTCCTGAAGTTGGAAGAAGGGCCATATGGATAATATAAAACTCTTCTTCCTACCTCTTGCCATGCTACACCCAAGTACTATGGCCTCTCATCTGGTTTCCCTAGCTCTTGTGAAGGTTATTTTCATGTGTGGACAGTTGTTCAAATTTATCTTTTGGGGGGGAATGATCGCTGGAGACTTCTACTCTGCCATCATGCTCTGTAGCATGATATGAAATGTTTTTATAATCTGTTCTTTTTAGATATACATGGTTGTGTATTTTAACATATTATACATACATGCAGTATAACTAACCCTAATTAGCATCCCATTCTTGCATGTTCTTATTTGCTATTTGTATATATCCTTGGACGAAGTGTCTTCTCAAGATTTTTTCCAACTTTAAAATTTGCTTGTTTCTTGTTGAAATCTGGAGGCTACTTATATATTCTTGATATATTCTGGGTATAAATGCTTTTTTAGATATGTGATTTTTCAAATATTTATTATAGTTGGAAGCTTGTCTTTTTATTCCCTTAGCAGTGCATTTCACAGTGCAAAACAATTTAAGTCCAATTTGTAAAATGTCTTGTCTTCTTATGGGTTTTTTGATATCATATCTTGACCTAAATCTCAGGAATCCAGATTTCTCTGTCAAAAGTTTCATGTTGTAACTTTTGATTTAAGATCTATAATCCATTTTGGGAGTTCTGTTTTGTTTTTCATATAAGAGATGAGGTTTGAATCAAGATTAATTTTGTGGCATATGGGTGTCAAATTGTTCTAACACCATTTGTTGAAGTCTATTTATTCTCTACAGATTTATTTTGTACCTATGTCAAAAATAAATTAGTGAGTGAACTATATTCTTCTGAATTGTATGTTTTAAAATCCTTAAGGTGGTGGGTTTTATTAGGTATAAACACGATAAAAATTAACTAGCTATATGTGTGAGGATCCATTTATAGATTTTATATTCAACTAACCTATTTGTGAGTTTGTTCCATTGAAATGTGTCCTCTCCTTCACTAATACCACATTGTCTTTATTATTCAGCTTTTTATATAAGTTCTTAAATTGAATAATGTGACTATTTTTTAAAAAATTATTGTACCTTTCAAATTCTTTGCTTTTCCTCAAATATTAGAATCAGCTTTTCTAATGTATATTTACAAAAGTTTTCATCAGAATCTGTTAAATTTATATTAGTTTGGCCAAAAATGACATCTTAACTGTTTTGAGAAATTCAATCCAAGTTATGACATAACATCTTATTCTATCATCTTTGATTTGTTTCATTTGTGTTTCATAGTATTATACATAGAGAACTTGTTCATGTTTCGTTAAATATAGCTAAATACTTCCATTTTGTAATTTTATTGGATTCAATATTTTAAGTTTTTACCTTGTAAGTGAATATTGATATTTGTATGCTGACCTTGTATCCTACAACTTTCCTAAACTCATATTAGTTCTACTCTTTTGTAAACTCTCTGGGCATTTCCAATTAATCAATTATGTGACCTGTAAAGAGAAACATGTGTTTATTCCTTTCCAATATATGCCATTTATTAGGGCCAGTCATTTCAGTTCACATCTATATTTGCTGTGGTCTGGTGATAAAAGCCCAGCACCCAAGATCACATCAGTGGATATTTTCAGCACCACCATTCCCAGGCTCCAGAAATGTGGGAATAAACTTCTCTTGTTATAGCACTCTGAAGGGACTAACATAACATTTTAAAATTTATCTGCCAAGATTCTGGTTCCTCCAGGATCATCTGGAGGACAAGAGGCATGAGATAATTTTAGTAATAACCAGACTAACTGGTTTGAAGGCAGAGCCAGCTATTAGGTCTCTTTCTTCTGCATTTTACCGATGACTTGACATTGCCTTTCCTACCACCTAATAGTTTAGAATTTCTCTAAACTATATGGATAACTGTTATAATTAATACAAAGAGTTTTTTAAATTTATTCTTTTTTAGTTAAATACACAGAGTTTTAAAATACATCAGATGGTTAACTGACTTGATGTAGTCCATCCTACATTGATATAGCAATATCCTTACTATTTTTTGTCCATTTTCATGTCAAATTTTGGAAATGGTGTGTTAAAATCACACTTTATATCAATGAATTTATTATTCATTGCCTTCCTGATAATCATGTTATTTGACATATAAGTATGCATTTTAGGTGTTCTTTCAATAAATATTTGTCAAAAGTCTCATATATTACAGACATCATTCTATTATTAGGCATATACAGGTGGGAAAAAGATAAAATGCCTGCCTTTGTAGAGCCTAAACTCCAGAAAGATGTATGGAAAACGAACAAACACACAAAATAATGTGTGCTATAAATTCAGGAATGGTCACTCCTGGAAGCAAAAAGAGGAGATTTAAGGTGCAGATGATTACATAGGTTGGGTAGAGGCTATTTTATAGGCTAACTCAGAGAAGACATCCTGAAAACAGACTACTTCAGCCAATGCCTGAATGTAATAGAAAATCAATTCATGTGAAAAATCAGGGGATAAGCATTCCAAGGAGAGGAAGCAGTAAATTAAAAGTCTTTTTATAAGAACAAGATTGTCACAATTTATAAACAGAAAAACCCATGGAGTGGAATAGGCGGCATGGAGGGAGGGAAAACCAGGCAAAACCTTGATACTTCAGTGCCTTTTAGACAATGAGTTGCTCCTGGTTTGTTTCTACATTGTGTACCCATAGGCAGATTTTCAGTACTAAAGTAATTGGTACAAATAGGTTTTTAAATAGTTAGGCACTTCTCTGTGGAGTATAGAATATATAAGGACAAAAGAAAAGACAGGAGTTTGGATTAGGAGAGAGACCATATTTGATACTGATGATAATTTTAAAAATTACATATCAGGCAATAACCTAAGTGCTTTATATGCATGTGCCTATTTAATTTTTATTAGTTAAATGCAGTGCTGCAACATATCACCTCCACTCTAGAGACAAGAAGAAAGCAGCAGAAGTTAAATAAATGGCACTAGATCACACCTTTAGGAAGTGACAGACCTGGTTTGAGTCAGGTGTAAGTGACCTCAAAAACTATGTAGTGCCTTCTACACTTTGCCTTTAGATCAATCACAGAAGCATTGTCTTTGGTGTATTTCCAGTTTTACATATTTCTCATTTTCTCTATAATATTTATCTAGGTATCTTATTTCCTTACTGTTTTTGGTCAAGGGAAGGAGACTTATCTAACAACCAAAATTTACATCTGTGGCCATTTGGAATTTTAAGTATTTTCTGGGAAGAGAGAGACCAAGTGTGAAATTTTTAATTAGAGCAGATGAATACTAGACTTCCAAAACTGTGTGTACCTAATAAGGTACATGATATAATCTGTGAGAAGTATTGGGTAACTTGGAGTCTGCATCATAAGTGGCAAATCAGCAACATAGAAAACTCAAGATTCTTTAGACTCAATTTGTATCTTATCTGAATTACTAATTAAAACCAGACAGGGTGTCTATATTTGTGTGATGATGCATGAAGAAAAGTAATTTTGTAGTTGTCTTTTAAGAGCAAATGCACCATTATGGGAAAATGCATAGATTAGCATCCTTCTTGGCATATTCCAAAAATGATCCTATTTATATGAAAATACTGCAAATGCACAAGATGTACAGAGCATTACTTTGGCAAGAAGATCAATCCTGTTCCTGCAGTATGGCTGTGAGTCAAACTTCCTTATTGTTTCCATAGTTTTGGAATTGCTCTTTCACTTAGCAGTCTTTTCTGAAATACTTGCCTTTTTTGTTCAGAGCTTTTTCATTGCCCCCAAGAAATTATCAGCAGGAGCAAGAAACCCAGTTCTGGAAGAAGTATTAAATAGTTCAAGAGTTACTTAAGTAAAAGATGACCCAGTGGTTTTGGTCTTGCTTGTATAGAAGCTTCTTAAAAAGTTTAAGAAAATAATTCCATTTTGTTAGATTCAGTGTAAATTTCTTATTATCAAATATGTAAATATGCATGTATGTGTTGTATATACACATGCATGTAAGGTATGGCTTAAGGACACTGTCTGCCTCCTTTATATATACCTATGAAGAGAAAATCTTACATGTAGAAAACTGGTAATTATTGTGTGGCAACATAAGTTAAAGATATGGAGCCTTCCATCTACATTTTGACAGATAAAACACCATAGAACAAGTTCTGTAACATAATAATTATCTGAATGTAATATAAATATTATAGAATATTATAAAAAGACAAAATTTAAATGAAAAACATATGGTCTACATTGGATGTAGTGTCACAATAATAGATATACAACAAGTAGAATAAAGAGAGCAGGAACTAAAGTCATCAAAAAGAAGAGTTAACAGCATAAAGACAAGGACTCAGATCTAGAAAAATTAATGTAAAAAAGAGATGGAAATTGCAACACACATAAAAGGAAGTTTTTTTTTTCCTTCATTAAAAAAAGATCAAAAAATTATCTGGTAATGAATCAGTTGGGAAAACCAGAATTATACCTAGCATTGAGAATATGAGAGTTTAAATACTTTCTTAGGAATTGAAAGAGGTAGAAACTTTTATCTTTGGAGCAAAAATAATATAGAACTTTCAGAAAGCACATCACTATTGTACATCCATCTTATGGGGCACATATTGGGAAGAGCTTACATGTTGAAGCTATGAGATGGAAAATAAGAAAGTTCTTAGAAGATCTGAGCACAACCCAAGAAATAATAAGAAATAATACATGTTGATAATATAAGCTGTATTAAAATAAATAATAGCAACTATGTTACTGACCTCATTCAGGCAGACCTTAAATGACTGTATTTTGGAGATATCATGAAGGTGATTCCTTTTCAAAAACAAAAGCTGGAACAAGTAGATTACATCTAAGCTTCATTTCAAATCTAAGATATTATTTTTCTGTCATGTTTAATTTCCTTTCACTGATTCTACTCCTTTAAGTTATAAAAATTTCATTTATTTCTCTTTGTTTCTTGTATACATATCACATGCAAACTCTATCACTACATCTGTAGCTATTACTGCATATTATTTACTGCAGGAAAAATTTATGATCAAGGAAACAAAGAGTGGGAAACAAATGTTCTTTCAGAAGGTAACACCTCATTAAATATGCAACGTGTATCAAAAGTTTCATGCCAATGTAACATCTTTCTCTTATTACAGAATAAAAATATATTCATTGTAGCAAATTTAGTAGATTCAGATGAAATGTAAATCATCAGCCAACAAAAGGAAGCATTTTTTTCCTCCTTTCCCTTTCATTTTCTGAAACAGAAGATAAACATTATACAAAATAGTCTGGAATGCTGCTTAGGGCATATTTTCTAGAGGTCAGAATCCCTGTATTTTAAAAGGTCAGAAACTGTGGTTTTTGTTCTTATCACACTCCCAAACAGAAGGCAGAAGGCAGAAATTGGCATTGTATCCAGACTCTATGAAACCTGACTGTCCCCTACTCTCTTCTGTTTTGTCATAAGAACACAGAAGGCTCCAATATGCACCTTGAGCTTAGGGATGGAGGGAAGTGGAGAGTTCAATGGACACTGAGTTGATGCTTTCGATCTCTATCTTGGGTCAGCAGCATATGGGGATTTTAGATGCAGAGCCAAATGTCCAATTTGTTGTTCCTTGGAGAACTTGTATAAAAGAGTGTCTGAAATATGGGGCATACATCCAATATTACTTGATTACCTGGTCAAATATCATTTACAAGAATGATAATCTAGTTTCTAACAGTTCTGCCTACATGTAGACATATCTTGCGACAATTTATGCAAGGCCTTTATATCTTTCTTTCATGATTTGAGTCCAGGAAGGCATTGATGTTGTTGATAATATAATCTTCCAAGGTACACAGTATTAATAATTACTTGTAATTTAATATAAAAATCATATCCTATGATATTAAGCATATTTCATAATATTATTTTAAATTTTCTTTGTATATATATCTATTTATAGATATAGATATTTATATATGGCAGACATTGTTAGTATCACATAACAGCTGTTCTTTCTCCTTCCCCTGATAATGTAATCCTGATTTAGGGGGATGAGTTGCATTTGCCCTAGAAAATAAGAATGTGCCATTTAATCATGGAACTTCTGTGTTAGATACCTATTTAACCCACCTCCTCCCAGCCAGAATCTGCCATGTGATCTTCTTTGGGTAAACAAGAGGGAAGAGCAAGTCTGCTAGGATAGGGAGACTTTTGAGAAATGCCACTGCTCCTCTTACTATCTACCAGCCATTCTACTTGGACCTGTGGCTGTAACTTGATGGCCAAAAGAAACAAGATTAAGACTATGCCATCACATGATGATGGCAGAGGACAGAAAGAGGCTGTGTCCTTTAACAGATCACAGAGATCTCAGAACCAAACAAGAATAGGCTACCTTGAGACTCCTAAGAGTGTTTGTTGTGTCTTACAACTAAATACAACCTACAATGTTTCAAACCTTTCCCTTTTTTAAAATTTATTTGCTTTAGTTGTACACAATGCATTTATTTGTACGTGGTGCTGAGGATCGAACCGGGGCCGCGCACATGCTAGGCGAGCACTCTACCGCTGAGCCACAATCCCAGCCCCCTTTCCCTTTTATAAGCAGAACTTGGGCAAACATTTATATTGCTAAGTTTTTATGATGAATTTCAAAGAAGGAATTATTAATTCATATGAGATACAAAATGCATTTAGTACCTATTGCCAAACTGCCCTCAAGAAAGGTTAGAACTAATCTAGGATTCAATAAACACTAGAGAAACTCTTTTTGAAAATTGTACCAAGAAATGTTAATTTCCCTTAAAAAGAGCCTATTTCTCAGCAACTTCAAGTTGGCAAGTCCAGCAAAATTCTAAGGAAAAGCAGAAGATCATGAAAGATGTCTTTGATATATAAATGCATAAAGAAATCATCTATGTTTCCAGACTGATGTACACCTGGTAGAACCATCAAATGACAAGACTGAGTTTCAGAATTTAAGTATCTCAATTGGCCTGTGCAGGAACCTTTCCTATACAGCACAGCATCTCTCTTTAGCTAACATGCTTGACCCCTAAGTCCTGTCCCTAGAGAGCCTGAAAAGCTAAAAGTCTCCTCTGCCCATCTGTCTTCCCTAGGAAGGGTCATTCCAAGGAGTTATAAAGGCAGACATCAGAAACAGCATACTAAGTATAGTGAAATGGTAGGGAAACAGACGGCAGGCTGATTACTGCAATAGAGCTCAAATTAATGACACCACAGAACCCCATTAGTTAACTGAGAGGTGAAAGAAAGGTTGAAGGTATGGAGTGCCTTTTATTTGTTGATCTCTGGTTATAGTTCTATCTAACAAGTCAGTTCTTCAGTAGTGTACTCCACTGTGACTAATCCTACCTTTAAATGTATATGCTGAGATATGTTGAAAGTGAACTATTATTTCTCCTAATAAACAATCATTTCCATCTTCTTTTGGAGTCAGATAACAGTAAATATAAATGCCACTCCCAAATGTCTATCCATTCTAATAAGAGTGACAAATCTATTCCCAACTGCTCTCTTTAATAAAATGAGACTATTTCCTTCTATCTATGTGTTAATTTCAGTATGTCTTATATATGGAATATGATGTTAATAGAAAGAGGGGTAGAAGAAGGCCTAGGATCTAGGACAAGTATGATGAACAAATTATTTGTTTTGTTTAGTTTATTGACATAGGTATGGAAGACAACCACATGAGACTATTATATCATAGTAAAGCCAAGAAAAGAAAAACCACCCTCTTGTTCTAAAATGATTAACCACATTATTGTTGTTAGAAGAAACACACTAAGGTCCCATACATGCACAGCTAATATCAACATGGTCTTTGACTTTGAGATGTTTGCAGATTAACAGAGAGGAGAAAGCAGGCACAGAAGCAACTTTAACAAGGAGGCCCACACAAGGAAAATGTCACGGAAATATTGAAATCATGCTATCACAAGCCAAGGGATGATCAGATGGAAGGAAAGAGGACTGGAAAAGATCCTTCAGAGAAAGCATGGCCCTGATGATACCTTAACTTCATAGTTTGGGCCTCCAGAATTGGGAGATGATGAATTTCTGTTGTTCTTAAAGCCACCTAATTTGTGGTACTTTGTTACAGCAGCCCTGGGAAACTAATATCACTGTGTCCTCCATGATACTTTCACCATTTAAAACTACCTTGTTAGTTTACTCTTTTACATTCTATCTCTCCCACAGATTATTTCTGAAAGCAGAGACTACAGCACTACATCCTGTGGTTCTCGAACCATAGTCATATTTGGATGAAATATGATACTTATCCTTGAGGCACTTAAGGAAATATTAGTAATTATAGTGTAGAGAATTTATTGATTGATTGAACAAATGCTTAAGTGTTGCTATGCTCCAGTGACTGCTGTAAGTAGTGTGGACATCGTGGGAAATAGGATAACGTGGTTCCTCCACCCACAGACTTTACATTCTGCAAGAGAAAGAGATGAATGAAAAGGTACCAATGAAGAATAAAAACAAACAGCGATGTGATGGGGACTGGAATTTTGGGACGAATTTCAGTGGATTGTTCAAGAAAGGTTAGTGAGAAAAAAAACTAGGTGTATTTGAGGAGCAGGTAAATGAGGTAATAGGTGTATAAATGAGAACAAAAGGGGGCATTTGGAAACTGATGGTCAGATTTGGGATTTTATCCTAAGCATGCTTAGATGGTTCTGAATTATAGACTGTGGAGAGGCAAGGGAGATGCAGAAAAGTTAGTTGGGGGTTGTTGCAGGAGCCCACATATAGATTGTAGTTTTATCTGGGGTCATAGCAGAAGGGATAATAAAGATGCATGTTTTCAACATATTTGGGAGATATAGCTATTAAGACTAGAGATGCTGGAAAATAAGAATTCAGTATTCTTAGGTTTCTCCATGACTTCTTACCAATTAAAGCAAAATTGTATACTTTAGATGATAGTTCTTCAACTGAGAAGAGTTTATTTGATGCTTAAGTAGAAGAAGGGCAGGAGGAGGTTGGGTCTGATGATCTTTAAGCTCTTTTACAACCTTGAGTGCCTGTAGTCCTAATGTTCAGAGGAGAGCTGCTTCACTGTTGTTGATCTGTCTGTGCCAAAACTGAGCTCACACAGTGAAAGGAAGTTTGGGGACCAGGATGGGGGTTTCCTCCATAATCCACACATGTTATTTATGAATATTCCAATATCACATGACAACACTCTGAGTAAAACTCACCATCATATTCTGGATGAACAATGGTAGGCATTAACTCGTGTTCTAGGCTTCACGTTAAATACTTTACTTACGTTACCACATACCAAATCTGAGAGAGCAAGAGTATGGCCCAAATTCTGGAGCTAGGAAGTAACATAACTGGAATTTTAACTCAGATCTGACTTCCAAATCTCTTCTATCCTTTCTTGTACTTCCTCTCCTCTAGTTTGTAAAGACCTTAAATGAAAAGTAAATTAGGGCTGTAAGAATTAATGAGTTAAAATAAATATTTTTGTCTTAATTTATTTGAAATCTGTTTCTGTATAAAGTAGTACAAATTTGTTTTAGTGTATGAATGTATACATACTACATCCGAATATGTACATGTATATAAAGCAGTGCATGTGTATCTGTGGTAAATATATATGTGTATGTACACCCACACACCCCACACTTACAAGCAGAAACAAAACATCTCATGAAAGTTCTCTTGCTGTGGATTGACTTTGTTAATTTAAAGCCTAACCAAGCATTCTTGCATCAACTCTTTCAGTTTACTGAAAAAGTTTCCTTGAAGCCAAAATGAGAGCATTCTTTGAAAAAAAAAAGAAGAAGTGGGATGCCATTTTTATTGCTTGCTCTATGTTCCCATTCACTAGGTGCTTAGAGAAATAAATCAAAGTGACAATGAGTCGAAATGAAAATCAGGTTTTGCTGGCATTTTCATTCAGAGAAGAATTCTTCAAAAAGCTGAAAATGGAAGAAAAAAATGAAAGTCGTTCTTATTGCTAATGAAATGTTTCCTTGCTGTCAAGTGGAATGTGGAGGGAAGAAAAACGACTTGGATTTACCCGGAGACTCAAACCAAGGTGCATTTTCAACTGGGTAATTAGGCTGCTATGAGATGTCACAAACAGTGAGTGTTAAAATGGACTGGCTCAGGAAGGCATGCTCTGGATGAAATGGTACCTGAATGGTGAGGGTACCACTCTGTAGGCCTCACTAATCTCTGGGAGATGATGGTGCTCAGGAAGATGCTCCTGCTGCCTCTAACTAAAGCTTGTCCCCATGCACCTGCTAGAAATGCAGGTGGTTTTATTTCCCCCCCCCCCATATATCTGATTTTTAAAATAAGGTTAAAAGATGACAGCTGTGAGAAAATGAAGCCATTCTCTAGAGAGTAGCTGCCTTCTGGGATAAGAAAAACAGTTCTTGGAAGCCAGCCCTGAAGTACTTTATTAGTTAGGTGTGAAAGGAAAGCAGTCTCCTCTGGAACCTCATCTGAAAATGTTCCCTTTAATCCTGTGTTTGGCAATATAATTCCTCACTTTTTACAAAAGGAAAATGAACCTCCGTCATCATATATACCTATTGGACATTTTTTAAACAAGTATTTATTGAGTAATCACTAAAATGTTATTAGTGGTCATGCTACTATTGCATCTAAAAAACTGCATAACTTTGTATGTAAGGAAGTTTTGATGTGCCTTAACAAAAAAAAAAAATTCAGCATTTAGCATTTCTACACATTGTATGCATAGATTGTTGTTACTATTGAGGACTCTTTTTTTTTTTTTTTTAATTTTTCAGGGATACGCTTGTATGTGTGGATGAAGGTACCCAGGGAAAGAAAATGTAGCCATCACTAGAGAGAGAAGCTGAGAAGACACAGTATTTGATAGTTGGCTTCAGCAGTGGACCCATTAAGGGAATATATACAGGGAGTCAGATGGGCAGTGTTATGATTTGAATATGAGGTATCCCCACAAAAGTTCATGTTAGACAATTCAGGAAAGTTCAGAGATGAAAGATTAGATTATGAGAACTGTAATTTCATCAGTGGATTAATCCATTTGATGGACTAATCATCTATATGGACTACTGTGTAATAAGTGTAGGCAGGTGGAGTGTGGATAGACACTTGGGGCACGTCCTTGGGGATTATCTTTTATCCCTGACTCCTCATTCATTCATTCATTCATTCATTCTTACTCTCTGTCTCTCCTCCCCTCTCTCTTTCTCCTTCCTGGCTGCCACAAGCTGAGCAGTTTTCTTCCATCACACTCTTCCATCATCATGTTCTGTCTCACTTCAGGCCCAGGGTAAGAGTTGGCTGACCATGGACTGAACCTTTGAAACTGTGAGCCCTAAATAAACTTTTCTTCCTCTAAATTGATCTTGCTGGGTATTTTGGTCACAGCAATACAAAGCTAACACAGGCATGGAGAAGCAAAAGTGACAAATAATGGTCCAAGCTGTGAGCAAGCCAAGTCGGATAGATGGCAAAAATCACATTGGTTCTGGTGACACATAGCCCTTGATGAATACTAGCAAAGCAGATTCAGAGATAATGTGACAGCCAAACCCAAGCTGTTGGGAGTTGGTGCACAAAGTCTGAGAAATGAAAATTAATAGAGATGATGTTTTATAGTATTGAATGTTTAGGATGAGAAGGTCCATCAAGTGGGAAGCAGAATCACACTGATAGTTTTTAGGAGAAAAGATGCAAAAGATTATGCATAAAAGGCAAGGAAACCCAGCAAAAAACAGGGTAAAATGTGAGAGGACTTCAGACGGGTAATAGCAAATGCATTGGTGGACTATGGTTCTTTTGGCAAAGCAGAGAGAATGCTTCAAAATTCAAATTTTCAGGTGGATGAGACATACACCCACAAAATTAAGTCTACTGGGAAATATAGTAGTTTGAGATGATGGCTAAGTTCAAGGATAACCCAGTTGGAAGCAGACTATAAGCACAGAAGATGAAGCAGAATGAGGTTTTGGTAAAGAAACTTGGTTGTTGAAGTCATTCAAAATGAAAACAGAGCCCATGGGGTGAGGAGAAAATTTTGGTAAATAATGGGAGTGATAATCTCTACCAGGCTGAACATTGTATATGTACACATAGTTAAACACACATACACAAACATATATTTTTTCTGCCTATAAAATTTTAATATTTAATTTTTATTCCTTATTCTTTTTTCAGAGTATGTAATATCCAGGAATATATCTTCAAGGCACTAAAATCAAATTATTATAATGAGAATTAGTTTAACTGATGAAGATGAAAGTTAAAGAATAAAAATAAGAGAAGTCTAATAGTTCCATGTGTATGGTATTTCTGTAATTGTCAAAACACTTTTACGTGCTGCCTGATTAGGTGTTATTCAGGAAGGAATTATTTTTTTGAATCAACAGACTTATATTCTCTTGATGAAGAAACTTTCTTTGAACAAGACAGATCCTTATTTTTGTAAGTCCTGGCCCAGAGAACTTTCTAGTACAATTCACATATCATATTACCTTTCTATTTAGATAAAAACTTTAAATGATTATTTTCTATACACAGTAAAATATGGAATAAGAATTTATCTTCAGAGCTCACATTTTTACAAATTAATTTTATATGTCTAACAATTGTATATTAATTTACAGTTTACAAGCATTTTTTAAAAATAAAACTTCCATGTCCATTATGTGCTCCTGTGAATTTAAGGCAATCTTTTATTACAGGAACATTATCTCACTTTTCAGCTTCCTTAGAGCCAGGCTCTGCGAGGAAGGTTTCAGACTGGAAAAATAAAAGGCACACTACACAGGCATTACTGGAGAGAAAGAAAAACTGCACTATGGTACTATTAATTATTTAGTTGAAACTTGCAGTTCAGATATTTAAGAAGCTTTTGACATACTCCACGTTAGTCAGGCAGTCGAGAGAAAGTAGCAACATAGAAATTTGCTTGTTGCCTGAGGCATGTTTTAATCTGGGGCTCAATGATTCAGTCCTACATGGATAACTGAAACAAAAACTTTTATTTCAGAAGTTGGCTTGTGAAGACTTTGGGGTTTGCATTTTTGAAGAATGGAAGTACCACCTGCCACAGTATGTGTTGTCTTATTTGGCTTAGAATTGTGCATACACAGGGAAAGATATACTTTTATTAGATTTTGACATGTTTCTCTTCTCATAATGTCATCAGCTAAGAAAGCAATAAAAACAGCATTCTTCTAAAATAGATGTTAAACTATCAATGCAGAATTTCATCATGGCTTCTTTCAGCAAGACTAATATCAAGGGACAGTTCCTGTAGCATCTCACCTGAAATTTATTTTTTGGCAGGTTATTTAGGATCTGACAAAGAGGGGGGCAAAGAGCATCAGATCTTTGTGCAGCTTCTAGGGACCCCATTTTTTAAGACCGGTTTCCCCCTGCACAGTTCTCTTTCAGCCATGCAATTTAAGAATCTTGCCATATCATTTGGGAGGTTAAACTGAGAGCCTCCTGGGGTAATTGGGGTCACCTTCATGTGGGCAGTAGTTGATCTCAGGCAATTTCACTTTTAAAAAAAATCTTTCCTTTTCCCTTTCTCTGATGATATATTCAGAGATGACAGAGAAGTCAGAGTAGAATGCTCTACTTCTTAGCTGGTGGTGGGCACACAAATATTTTGTTTTTAAATTATTTGTACCATGAAAGTACATATAATCACATATATATACAGAATAGCTCATTTCAAACTCTTTTGGAATTTCTTTTTAATTAGAAGTAATATAACTCTAAAAAAAATGTTATATTCTTTCCTCATTCTACTCCCTTTGCTTTTCTCTAGTTCTGGGGCTTGTGAGAGCAGCAACATTAAACACTGTCTTCTAAAATCAACTCTTTTCAAAGTATAAGGATTATGGACTGAAAAACTAGCTTATAGCAAACAACCATTTATAACTTAAACTAAAAGGGTATTTTATATAATCCTACTCTTTTTTTTTTTAATTTTCCTTATTGTCTTACAGTGTTTCAGAGACCTTACTTTTGAAATTCTGCAGACCTTTGGAACGTCAGAATCTGGACATTCAACTTAGGGAGACCTAACCTTGAAAATGCATTAGATTGAAGTTAGATGAGAAAACACTTTGGGTATTCCTCCCTGCTCCATTTGTCTGCTAAGACATGATCTCTTAATCAAAACATCCTTCCAAAAATGACAGTTTGCACAGTGGCTTCCTATTGCTTTTTTTTTTTTTAAGGTGTGATAAGAAAAGTGAATGACCATGGAAGGCAACTAAAACAAAAGAAGGAAAGTGAAAATGGTGTGAGCAAGGATTAAAATGGGCAAGACCCAAAGTGAGGGAGCATCTTCATACTTATCACAACTACCTGAGAGTGCCTTTCCTGTCATCTAAGGACTTTGAAATTAGGGGAGAGAGAGTTCTTGGTGAAGAACTGAAGCATAGCAAAAGAATAATAATGAGGCATCTTCTCTTATTCACAGAATATGTTCTAGAATGGTAATGATTTCATAACAAGAAAAGAAGGGGATGCCAAGGAGAACTGTTTTGTCCCAATTTGTTTGGAGGGTAAAATAGTTTATCTGAGAATGAGATCAGTCTTCTGTTGAGAAAATCTTGAATCAGCTTCTTTTCAAAGGCAGAATTACCAATCTCAAATAGATGGTTGGTGATGCATACAACTCTCACCATTTCCTGCTCAGCCCTTCTCTGTCCCACCCTCTACAATTGCCCCCTTTTCTATTCTTTTCAGAATAATGCACCATCTCCCCAACTCCCTCCTCATCCTCAGAAAATAGCCTCAGCTCATAAAGTATGTGCAAAATTGAAGCTATCAGATAAAATCCTCATCACCTCATGTGGACAAACCAGTAAACCTTCCTACATCTTTACTTAACTCTTTCCCTTTTCTTATGTCATTAGATGAACCCCGTATCTAAATCTAACTCTTCCACTTTCTTTTGGTTATCTTTCCAGCCTGCTCAGGAACTGTACCCTACGGACCCATCTCTCTGGTATTTATCCTTCAGAAAGTCACTAAAACATTTTCAGGTTTCACAGATTTACCTTTTTAAAATCTTCCTTCTATTGTTCCAATTATCTTCTCTCCTTCACAAACTCTTTAGAAGAAATAGGTATTTTTTTGTCTCATTTTCTTATTTTCTACTCATTTCTTAATCTGTCCCCCTATCAGTGCACCAAAGCAGCTCTTTTAAAGGTTGCAGATGACCTCCATACTCCTTGAAAGATCAATTTAAAGAATTCCTCCAAATCCGTTCCATTTGGCCAATGTCCCCTGGTCTTGACCATCATTATCTCTTGCTGGGACAATTGCAACCCCCTACTAATTTTCTTTTTTTAAAGTTTACCTTGATAACCTCCCTACCACAATTCATTCCCCAAATTACAGCATACTATATCAAAATTATGTCACACTCCTTACCCATTTAAAGCATTTCAATGGCTGCCTGTTGATCTTAGGACAAAGACCCCAATCCTTAGCAAGTTCAGAATGGTTTATTGACTTGGTCAGCGGTTCTTTAGCTCGGTGCCAATTTGTTGTTTTTGATCTTTTCTCTAGTCTTTCCTTAGTTATTCAGTAAACAAGTTCTTTTCTACCACAGGTCCGTAACGTTTGGCTAAAACCACCTTCTCAACAGTCTCACCTCATTAATTCCCACCCACCCTTCAGATCTCACCTACAGTCGTACTTAGTTTCTTTACACCACAGTTTAGACCAAGTCTTGCATAATAAGCCCTCAGAGAATAATGTTCTTTTCTTCAAACAATCAGAATTCCAAAGTATTTAGCTAGTGAGATTTTTTAAATATCAAGCTCTCTTCTTCTTCCTGTGAACTCCATGAAAGCATAGACTGAGCATCTTTTTGCTCACAACTATACTTCCACTTAATTCTACCAAGTAAGTGCATAGGATATAGGAGACATTTAACAATTTTCTAAATAAATAAAACTGGATAAGACAATTATTATCTCCTTTTCCTTCATTTTGGATACAAGGTGATATGAGAGAGTACAAGGAATAGAGAGGAGACTAAAGAAGATAAGGTAACACTGAGATTATAACATCTTTTTAAAAGTTTTCTGGGATGGACTTGACCCTATGTCAGTGATTTCTGACTTTTCTCTGTTGTGCTGAGCATCTGTGACCTGAGCATCTGTGACCTTCAGGGGGATGAGTTAACCATGACACTAGTTACTTTCCCATGCAAGTTCCCCATTTTCCCCATTGAGTTTTTTATAGCCCATTTCATAAAATTCTTACTCCCCATTTTGGACTGGAGGGTTGTTCAGAAGTCTAGTTTATGTTGACCACTAAGGAGAAGACTTCCATTGCCTACTCCTAATTTTTGCTCACTTTGACTTATATCTATCCTTCCCTTTGCACAGCGCTCCGAGTCCTCTCTTCCATGAATCAGTCCCCTTCTGGTGTAACTACAGAGGCTAAGCTTGGTGAGGTCATGCATTTTAAGTTATTTCTTACAACTGGCCTTCTCCATGACCCACTTAGCAACAAACTGGAGGAGAACATATACACAAGAAAAAATTTTAAAGTCAACAACAACATAGTTTTCTATGTAGATTCTTAATTATGTGAGTTCTTTAAGTGAGCTTCATTGCTTTTCTCCATAAATTGCTTTATAATTTATCAGGTTTCTATAATATATACCCTATCTTATAGTTAGTATACACAAATATTTATACATTTTTAAAAACTTTGTCACTTTGTGAAAAAGATGTAAGCTTCCTCGAAGACAAAAGCACCACTTTTACCAGATTTTTAGTTGTAAAGTTTTGTATTCAATGCTAATACAGATAAGATATAGTATATGCCATTATTTTGTATCCAAAGAGAGGCTCAAAGAGATGAATTCATAAAGTGAGTCAGTAGAAAACTCAGAATTTCTTCCTCCTGTAAATTAGTTTCTCCCTTCTCTCTTCTTATTTTAAGTCAAAGAGATGGATGACTATGAACTTCTGAAAGCTTGTTAATGTATTATTCATGAAAAAAGCCCCCCAAAAGAGTTGTTTGGTGCATCTTTTGGAATCTAAAGGTACATGTCCTTACATCTAAGGAATAAAGCAATGAGTAGAAATCTTGTCAACAAGCATAAGAAGGTATGTCATTATCAGCTTGAAGATTCATTTTTTAATATACTACAAATATATTTCTACAATTGCTGATCCAATAATGCATCAGATAAAACTAATTTCATTTGATCATAAATTCAAGTATTCAGGATGATCACAAAATAATGCAGAAACAAAATAGTGTCATCCTATTCTGTTATTTTTATTGTGTGGTGTATATGTACTGAATTAGAATAATTTTAAGTGAAACTTCTATACATAAATAAGATCTCATAGCTACATAACTGAATTTACAACCTTTGTGTAAAATTTCTCTAAAACCCTGAGCTTTAAAAATTGGGAAAACAGAAGTTAATTTTTGGTCAAACTCATAGGAAGGTATTTTTTTTTAACCAATAGTATTACACTTATAGGGATAAATGCTTTTACTTTGTCGAATAAAAATATACAGGTGTTACAGTCCCTCCCTCACACTGAAGGCTCTAACGTGGCCACCATGTTGCACAGGTATCTCTTCAAGCTATACAATACAGCAGTATTGTCAGCCACCTTAATATTTCCCTAAGAGAAATTTCTTTCTAACAGGTGTTCTAGCAATTTTCTAAGAACTCAGCTCTTCCATTGTAAAGTAGTTACATTGTCTAATAAAGCCTGGTCCAACAGCTAATTATTAAAATATTCAAATATAAGGTTGAAAGAACATTACTGTGAAAATCACATACCCAACATCTGAATTCTATAGTGCCCATTATGTACTATTCTTTATTACCTATCTCTCCCTCTGTTTGTTCCTCTATCAATATATAAAGCTATTTAATTTTTGATAAGTTTCAAAGTACATCTTCAGGGCTGGGGTTGTGGCTCAGTGGTAGAACACTCGCCTAGCACGTGTGCGGCCTGAGTTAGATCCTCAGCACCATGTAAAAATAAACACATTGTGTACAACTAAAGCAAATGGATATTTTTTTTAAAAAAAGTACATCTCCAAACATTGATACAGTTATCCCATAATACTTCATTGTGTCTACATTAACTAAAGTTCCACTTTGGTTCACATTTCTCTCTCTTCTGAGATAACAATTTACATAAATGAGATGAGTGCTTTTTAAATTTTGTAAACAGCATGTACCAACCTCTTATCCCTGTTGAGTTACCATACACACTAGAAAGTTTCCTCATACCTCTCCTTAGGCAATTCTGGTTCCCATAGGCAAGTTCTGTTCTAGTATAATTTTCAGAAGTCATTTGTTTTGTCTATTCTAGGACTTCAGATGAATGCAATCATGCAATTTATCTTCTTCATAATACCTCTTTATACTTTTTTGAGATTCATCCATGTAGTTATGAATCAATAGTTTGTCTCTTACTGCATAATAGCAACCCATTGAATGAATATGTCAGTTTGTTGTCCAACTCCTAGTGGTGAATACTTGAATTCTCTCTAGTATTTGACTCTATGGTAAAATATTATGAATTATGTTCTTATACAAGTTTCTTTTTTAACTTTCATCCATTCCAGTGAGTATGTAGTAGCCTCATTGTGATTTTAATCTTCACTTTCCTGATGAGAACTAATAATGTTGAGCATTTTCTTATATACATGCTTTTGTTGATGTGTTTATAATTTTGCCCATTTTTAAAAATTATTGCTATGGATTTCAGAGCTTTATACATATGTGTATGTGTATGTATGTATATATATGTGTGCATATATACATACATATATACATATCATGTCTTGAGTATTTGTAGGTTTATGGTAAGTCTTCATAAAACCATATGATTCTTCCAGCTTTTTTTGTTTGAGTTATTTTATTTTCCCTTTCATTTAGATATTAGAATCAGTTTATTTATATCTGAAACAAATCTTACTTGGATTTAAGTTGGAATTGTATTAATCTATAGTTAATTTGGAGAAAATTTGTCTATCTAAATATTGAGTTTTCCAATGTATGAAATCAGTATTTCTCATCAATTTAATTTACTGATTTTTAAAACATTTTGCATAATATTACATGAAAATCTATTACAGCAAGTATACTTGTGATGTATTATTTTAAATAGAATTGTGTTTTTAATTAACAGTTGATCCTTACTAGTATATAGAAATGCAACTGATTTTTTTTGTATCCTTTGACCTTGCTAAATAACTTATAAGTTTTTAAATTTTTAATTAGATATATATGACAGCAGAAAACATTTTGATTCATTATACACAATTGCAGCACAACTCTACATTTCTATGGTTGTACACGATGTAGGGTTGCACCATATATGCAGTAATACATGTACCTAGGGTAATGGTATCCATCTCATTCCACCATCTTTCCTACCCCCATTCCCCCTCCCCACCTCACCCTATCTTTTGCCCCATCAAAGTTCCTCCATTTTTCCCATGTCCCTCCCATTATGGATCAACACCCACTTATCAGAGAAAACATTTGGCCTTTGGTCTTTGGGGATTGGCTTACTTCACTTAGCAAGATATTCTACAACCCCATTCATTTACCTGAAAATGCCATGATTTTATTCTCTTTTAATGCTGAGTAATATTCCATTGTGTATATATACCACAGTTTCTTTATCCATTCATCTATTGAAGGGCATCTAGTTTGCTTCCACAGTTTAGCTATTGTGAATTGAGCTGCTATAAACATTGAAGTGCCTGTGTTACCATAGTATGCTGGTTTATTTCTTTCTTTCTTTTTTAATTTAATTTAATTTGTTATACATGCTTGCAGAGTGCAATTCCTTTCATATTACACATGAAGAGCACAATTTTCCAAGTCACTGGTTTTACACAAAGTATTTTCACACCATTTGAGTTTTTATACATGCACTTAGTGTATTGATGTCCAACTCTTTCTGCCATTATTCCTATCCCCTTGACCCTTCCCCTCCATCCCTCCCCTTTGTTTTATTTAACATTCCTTCATTCCTCTCATCCCCCCCTCCCTTGCCACTATAATTCAGTATCATCATAGCAAAGGAATCAATCGACCTTTGATTTTTTTGGGATTGGCTGACTTCACTTAGCATTATTTTCACCAGCTCCATCCATTTACCTGCAAATGCCACGATTTTATTCTCTTTTAGTGCTGAGTAGTGTTCCATTGTGTATATATACCAAAGTTTACCTATCCATTCATCTATTGATGGGCATCGTGGTTGTTTCCACAATCTAGCTATTGTGAATTGTGCTGCTATAAACATTGATGTGGCTGTGTCCCTGTAGTAAGCTGTTTTTAAGTCCTTTGTGTATAGACCAAGGAGTGAGATAGCTGGGTCAAATGGTGGTTCCATTCCAAGTTTTCCTAGGAATCTCCATACTGCTTTCCAGATTGGCTGCACCAATTTGCAGCCCCACCAGCAATGTATAAATGTGGCCTTTCCCCCAAAACCTCACCAGCATTTATTGTTGTTTGTGTTTTTGATAGCTGCCATTCTGACTGGCATGAGATGAAATCTTAGAGTAGTTTTGATTTGCATTTCTCTAATTGCTAGAGATGTTGAACATTTTTTCATATATTTGTTGATTGATTGTATATCCTCTTCTGAGAAGTGTCTGTTTAGTTCCTTAGCCCATTTATTGATTGGGTTGTTTGGTTTTTTTTTTTGTTGTTTGTTTGTTTGTTTGTTTGTTTTTTGGTGTAAAGTTTTTGAGAGCTTTATATATCCTTGAAGTTGATGTTCTGTCTGATGTGCTTGTGGTAAAAATTTGCTCCCATTCTGTAGGTTCTCTGTTCACCTCACTAATTGTTTCTTTTGCTGAGAAGAAACTTTTTAGTTTGAATCCATCCCATTTATTAATGCTTGGTTTTAATTCTTGTGCTATAGGGGTCTGTGACATTCTATGTAGACTGTCATGTCATCTACTAGTCAGAGTAGTGTTTATCTTTTCCTTTTACATTCCATATGTCGTTTGTTTCCATGTCTGTCCTATTGGAACATAGGACAGAAACTAGCCCTTCCAGTTCCATGTTGAATCAAGGTGGTAAAATTGGTCAGTCTTGCTTTTTTCCTGATCAGTAGATGTGTAGTCATTCTGCTACCATTAAATATGATGTTAGATATAGGGGCTTTGGGATAGTCATCTGTTTAAAGAAGTTCCTTTCTCAGTTTGCAGAGAGAGATTTTGGCATAAATGTTTAAATGTTTCTGCATCTGATAATATTATCATGAGTTTTTTATTAGACTATTAGAATGTGGATTACATTGATTGAAATTTACATATCAAAGAAGCTTTATTTTCCTCAAAATAAAACTCAAAATTGTATTTTATTTTATTTCTTGATTATTTGCTAAAATTTTTTATTAGTTGAGAGTATAATCCATTTTCATATAATTATACAAGCATGGAATACATCTTATTCTAATTAAATTTTGTGAAGGATTTTTGTAACCATATTTATGAAAGATTGAATTGCAGTTTCCATTTTACTCTTTCTTGTCTGCTTTAGATGTTGACAGCTCCCTAAAACTGGTTGAAAAGTATTAATTCCTATTCTATTTTCTACAAGATTTTGTAGAGATGGAGTTGTGTATTGTTTACATGTTGAGTAAAAGAATTACCAGTGAAATAATCTTGGGTGTGGTAATTTCTTTTTGGAAGGATTTTAACTATGCATATTATCTATTTCAATTGAACTACTTTTAAAAGTTTATAATCTTTAAGGAATGGTCCAATTGATTTATTTGACTTTATATGTGTAGAATATTTCCTTATCCTTCTAATGTTTTAGAAAGTATAGTGATGATTATTTCATTCTTATTAGTGAAAATTTGCATTTGTTCTTCCTCCTCCTCTTTTTTTCCTTTAATAAACTTCTTAGAAAATTAGTAATTTTATTGATTGTTTGAAAGATCCAAATTTTGGTTTGGCTGTTTTTAATGTTTTTATATTTTCCATTTTATGATCTCTGCTTTTATTATTCCCTTTTTTCTTGTTGAATGAATTTATTTTGCTCTTTTTCTCCCTCTTGATTCATGCAGAGGAACCTTAGATATGTAAGGCTGATTAATGCTTCCCAACCAATTTTATGTAACTGGTGGACTAATTTCCTTTCTTTACACTTTAAGGAGTTTTAAAAATAGCAATAATATTGAAACCTTATGTGGCTGAAATAAATAAATAAATAAATTGCTATGTGGCTTTTTATAGAAAATGTTTACCAAAGCTGGTTTAGGTTATTTTGAAACTTATCTTCCTTTTTAATATAAATATTTAGCTCTATAAATTTTCTTCTAGCACTGATTTAGCAGCACTTGCTAGATATAAATTGTATTTTCATTTTTTAAGTAAAATGCAAATTTTAATTTTCCTTAAGACAGTCTTTTACCCATGATTAATTACAATGAGTTGTTTAAATTATATACGATTTCCTGATGTGTTTTTGTATTTAATTCCATTAAAATCAGAGAACATACTTCTGTGATTTATATGCTTTAAAATTTTTAGTTGATTTTATGAGATCTACTTTGGTAGATACTACATAGGCATTTAAAAAGAATACACATTCTGCTGATGTTGTATAGGAAATTCTCTCTTTGATCCATATGGTAGATGATGTATAGATTTTCTATATCTTTATTTTCTGCCTAGTAGTTCTATAGATTATCCAGAGAGGTGATTCTATTACTCAATTATAATGATAGACTTACAATTGCTACTTACACTTTTGTCAGGTTTTGTATACATCATATGCTTTGTGTATTTTTGGAAATCTTTTATTTGGCATATGATATTTAGCATCATTTTGTGTTCTTGGTGAATTACATGCTTTTCCCTGTTTATCTTTAATCTGAAGTCCACTAATATGATACTAATAATACCACTGAAGCTCTCTTTTGATTATTTATTCATGGTCTATTTTTTCAAAGCTTTTTCATGCTTTCACTGATTTATATCACCATATGCAGGTGAGTTTCATGATTGGTTGGCTATGTGGTAAAAGGAAAAGTGGGGCTTTAAAAGAAGAGTAAATAAATATATTTCTTCAGTACATAAAATTTGAATGTCAATGAGATCCTTATAAGTGGTGGTCATAATTCAAAGATCTGTATAATAAAAATCTCTACAAAGATGTGAAATAATGGCAAGTATAAGCATTTGTATAAAATTATGGATAGCTCTTGTAAAAAACAGCAATTCCAAGTAATGACTAAATGATGAGTCAAGAAATAAGTGGATGTTTGTTTTCATGCCCAAAGGGCATTGAATTACAAAAGAAATATAATTTAAAAGATATCCTGCAATGCAGCATGTAAAACATCAGAATATATAAAAATTCATAACATTAATTAGTAAAACATTAAGAATGTAAGACCCCAAGAGAGAGTAAAATAGTCTAACAGACAAAAAGTTGAAACAGATAATCCATATAAACAGAAATATAGTAAACAAATGTTTGAAACAATTTCCATTTCATGACAAATTAAAATTCAAAGTAAATTAATAAAAGTCTGATATCTAATACTCTTGAGCTTAAGTTAGCAAAGACTTCTAAAATATTGTGATTTTTCCAAGTTGTGAAAAGTGTTAATAGAGGCTCAACTATTCTGAGATAATATTTCTAAAATGCAATTAAAAATATGTATCAAAAGCCTTAAAAATGTTCATCTCTGGAATTATACTTCTAGAACCACCTTGTAAATATAGTCAAATATAAAAAAAGGCATAAAGATTCATTATAGCTTTAATATTAAAAAAATGGAGGGAAAACCTTAATGTCCAATTTAGGTAACATGGAAACATACCCAGGTTCTAAACCCTTTTATAGAAGAAAATTTATCTTTTTGAATTTCAGAACATGTTAATATGCACAAATAAATTATATATGTATTAATATTAATAAATTGGGGAAGTGGTCCTAAATTTAAAGTTAAAAATTACAAACAAAACAATGTTTATATAACATATATCATGTACAATATGAGAGAAGTCCACTAACATTTGCATGTGGCCATTTGATGATTATGTATGTACATAAAATCATTCTTTTAAGTGTTTCTATGTTTTCCAGGTCCCATCCAATGATGTTGCATATGTAAGTATTTTTCATTGCTGAATGATCTCTTTTGTGAACATATCATAATGAGGAATCATCTGTAGAGTACAGCTAGCCAGCCCCCTGCTGCAGTGCCTTTATATCTTGCCCAGGGGCTTAAGCAAGTGTTGCTCTTCCTGGATTATCTGCTCTTCCAGATAATTACTGAGCACAATTTATATTCAGGCCGAGCTCTTTCATGTATGTGAGACCCATATCATGTTCTTGAAGGCTTCCATTTTATTCCAGATCCCTTATCTCTCTCTTTTAGAGGTTTCCCCCCAACCCAATACACTCGTCTAATACATTGTTTTGGCATCTGCTTCCAAGAGGAAACAAACAAATCAATTTTTTTTCTTTTTCTTTTTTACCTATTGATGGACATTTTGATGGATTCTCCTTTGTGCTATTAGAAAATTGCTTTAAATATTTGTGTACAAATTTGTAGGGACCATGCTTTTAATTTTCCTTTCACTTGGATAACTATTTAGGGTAAAATTGGTTGAGTGTGGGATATGTGTGTTTATCTTTATTAGAAACTGCCCAAATGCTTTCCAAATTGTACCCTTTCCACTAGTGATGATTTCTGTCATTGTCTCACATTCCCCAAAACATTTGATATTGTCATTTCTAAAAATCCCTTTTAGTGGGTCCTCATAGGTCTTTCATTGTGGTCTTAATTTGTATTTCTCTGATGACTAATTATACTGAACATTTTTTCCTGCGTTTAATGACCATTATCGTATTTTGTGAACTGTTAAAATTCCAGGCCCATTATATTATTTGAACTATTTTTCTGCTTTTTATTGTGGAAGTCTTTTATATATTCTATCAAGAAGTCTTTTCTTGAAAACATGAACATTGTGAACACTTTTCTCCTTCTTTCTTTGTCATTGGTTTTTGAAAGAAGGTTTTAATTTGATTTTTAAAAAAATCCTATAGGATTTTTCTCTCTATGGTTAGTGATTTTTGTGCCTATGTCTCCACAGTTTTCCTCTGGTTCATCAAAACCTCTTAGTTTTACCCTTCATATTTAGTATGTGATCTACGATCTATTTAATCGTAAAAGAATAAATAGATCAAAGATCAAATATAAAGGGTGACAATTTAAAACATTCAGATTGTTTTCTAAAACAGGTAACCAGTTTATTCCAAATATTTATTGAACAAATAAGTTCTCTATTTGTTTGCATGTTTGGTCACATTTTCAATAATATATTGTATGTCAGTCTATTTTTGAACATTCTATTCTGTCTTGTGAATTCAAAAGTCTACCTTTATGCCAGTTACGCAGTACATTAATTATCATAGCTGTATTGGAAGCCTTAAAATCAATTTTACTCTTCTTTTCAAAAGGTTTTGGTTATTATTCTAGTTCATTTGAATTCCAAAATTCAATTTTCAGTTTCTACAATATAAGCCTGTTGGGTTTTCAGTTAGGATTTTGTTAAATATAAACTTTGAGTCTTCTTATCCGTAAACACATTTCTCTCCATGTATTTATACATCTTTTAGAACTTTGTATTTTATATGCAGAATATTATAAACCAGGTGACTTTTATTTTATATGCAGAATATTATAAACCTAGGTGTATTTTTCTTTTTTAAATCTTTTTTATTTGTTTGTTTATAAAGGTAGTATGCATTATAATTCATAATAAACATATAGAGCATCTTTTTACAAAACACTGTATACAAAGTATATTCATACCATTCAAATCTTCAATCATGCATTTAGGATAATGACATTCATCTTATTCAACCACCTTTTCTTTTTTCCCCTCCATTCCCCCTTGCTCCCTTCCTTCCCCTCCCTCCCCTTTGACCTTTCTAGTGTTCCTCAAATTCTCCTATTTACCCCGACCCAACACCTCTGTGAATCAGCCTCCTTATATCAGAGAAAACATTTGATATTTGGATTTTTGAGATTGACTAACTTCACTTAGCATTATATTCTCCAACTTCATCCATTTACCTGTGAATGCCATTATTTTATTTTCTTTTATTGCTGAGTAAAATTCCATTGTGTATATGTGTCACATTTTCTTTATCCATTCATCTACTGAGGGACATGTAGGTTGGTTCCACAACCAACAATTGTGAATTGTGCTGCTATAAACATTGAAGTGGCTGTGTCACTGTAATATGCTGTTTTTAAGTCCTTTGGGAATAGATCCAGGAGTGGGATGGCTGGGTCATAGGGTGGTTCCATTCCCAGTTTTCCAAGAAATCTCTATACTGCCTTCCATAACGGTTGTACCATTTTGCAGTCCCACCAGCAATGTATGAATGTGCCTTTTTTCCCCACATCCTCTCCAATATTTATTGTTGTTTGTGTTCTTAATAGCTGCCATTCTGACTGGAGTAAAATGAAATCTTAGTTTTGATTTGCATTTCTCTAATTGCCAGCGATGTTGAGCATTTTTTCATGTATTTGTTGATTAATTGTGTATCTTCTTCTGAGAAGTGTCTTTTCAATTCCTTAGCCCATTTGTTGATTGGGTTATTTGTTTTTTGGAATTAAGTTTTTTGAGTTCTTAATATATTCTAGAAATTAGTGCTCTATCTGATATGCATGTATTAAATATTTGTTCCCAAATAGTTGGTTCTCTATTCAACTCACTGATTGTTTCTTTTCCTGAGAAGAAGCTTTTTAGTTTGAATCTATCCCATTCATTGATTCTTGATATTAATTCTTGCGCTACAGGATTCTTATTAAGGAAGTTGGGGCCTAATCCGACATGTTGGAAATTGGAGCTTACTTTCTCTTCTATTAAGTGTATTGTCTCTGGTCTAATTCCTAGGTCCTTGATCCACTTTGAATTGAATTTTGTGCATGGTGAGAGATAAGGGTTTAATTTCATTTTGTTGCATATGGATTTCCAGTTTTCCCAGCACCATTTGTTGAAGAGGCTATCCTTTCTCCACTGTACATTTTTGGCACCTTCATCTAACATAAGATAGCTGAAATTATATGTATTAGTCTCTGTCCTCAATTCTGTACCATTGGTCTACCTGTCTGTTTTGGTGCCAATACCATGCTGTTTTTGTTACTATTGCTCTATAGTATAATTTAAAGTCTGGTGTGGTGATGCCACCTACTTCACGTTTCTTGCTAAGGATTGCTTTGGCTATTCTGGGTCTCTTATTTTTCCAGATGAATTTCATGACTGTTTTTTCTATTTCTTTGAGAAATGTCATTGGGATTTTGATTGGAGTTGCATTAAATCTATATAATGCTTTTGGTAGTATGGACATTTTGACAATATTAGTTCTACCTATCCAAGGACAAGGTAGGTCTTTCCATCTTCTGAGGTCTTCTATAATTTCTTTTTTTAGTGTTCTATAGTTTTCGTTATAGAGGTCCTTCACCTCTTTCATTGAGTCCCAGATATTTTTTTTTTTGAGGCTATTGTAAATGGGGTAGTTTTCATCATTTCCCTTTCAGAGGATTTGTCACTGATGTACAAAAATTCCTTAACTTATGGGTATTGATTTTGTATCCTGATAATTTGCCAAATTCATTTACTGGTTGTAAAAGTTTTCTGGTAGAGTTTTTTGGGTCTTCTAGGTATATTATTTATGTCATCAGCAAATAGTGCTAATTTGAGCTCTTCTTTTCCTATCTGGATCCCTTTAATTTCTTTCATCTGTCAAAATGCTCTAGCCAGAGTTTTGAGTACTATGTTAAGTAGCAGTGGTGATAGGGGGCATCCCTGTCTTGTTCCAGTTTTTAGAGGAAATGCTTTTAATTTTTCTCCATTTAAGATAATGTTAGCTTGGGGCTTTGCATAAATAGCTTTTATGATATTGAGATATGTTCCTGTTATTCCTAGTTTTTCTAGTGTTTTGAACATAAAGGGGTGTTGTATTTTGTCAAATGCTTTTTCAGTGTCTATTGAGATGATCATATGGTTCTTATCTTTAAGTGTATTGATGTGATGTATTATGTTTATTGATTTCCAAATGTTGAACCAACCTAGCATCCCTGGGACAAACCCCACTTGATCGTGGTGCACTATCTTTTTGATATGTTTTTGAATCTGATTTGCCAGAATTTTGTTGAGGGTTTTTGCATCTATGTTCATTAAAGATATTGGCCTGAAGTTTTCTTTTTTGGCTGTGTCTTTGCCTGGCTTTGGAATTAATGTAACATTGGCCTCATAGAAAGAGTCTGGGAGAGCTTCTTCTTTTTCTATTTCTTGAAATAAGTTGAAGAGCATTGGTATTAGTTCTTCTTTGAAGGTCTTGTAGAACTCGGCTGTGAACCCATCAGGACCTGGACTTTGTCATGATGGTATCTTTCTGATGATGTCTTCTATTTCCTCGATTGAAATTGATCTGTTTAAATTGTGTATAGCCTCCAGTTCTAGTTTGCGCAATTCATACAAATCTAGAAATATGTCAATGCATTCAGTATTTTCTATTTTATTAGAGTACAAGTTTTCAAACTAACTTCTAATTATCTTCTGTATATCTGAGGTGTTTGTTGTGATATTTCCTTTTTCATCACAGATGTTAGAAATTTGAGTTTTTTCTCTTCTTTTTGTTAGCATCGCTAAGGGTCTGTCAATTTTATTTATTTTTTCAAAGAACCAACTTTTGGTTTTGTCAATTCTTTGAATTGTTTCTTTAGTCTCGATTTCATTAATTTCAGCTCTGATTTTAATCATTTCCTGTCTTCTACTACTCTTAGATTTGTTCCTCTTTTTCTAGTGCTTTGAGGTGTGATGTTAAGTCATTTATTTGTTGTTGTTGTTGTTTTTTCTTTTAAGGAATGAACTTAGTGCAATGAGTTTTTCTCTTACTACTGCCTTCATAGTGTCCCAGAGACTTCTATATGATGTATCTGTGTAAGCTCATGGCTTTTTCTGGCTTCTTTATTTTTTATGGCTTTTGGCCGGCTACTCTGCTTCGGCTTTTCGCTGGCTACTCTGCTTCGGCTTAATTCTTAACTGGCCTCAACTGAGTCAGAGGCTATGCTCTCTTGTTTACTACTCTTTTTGCTGGTAAGCTACCTGGTACCGAAAACCGGGAGGAAAAACTCTCGGAGGCAGAGTTAAGCTTTTACTACTTTTACTTCTACTTTCTTAGAGCTTAGAGAGGGAAAGAAAGATTTTTAGAGAGAAAGATTAAAGCGAGCTTTTCTTCTTGTCTTCTTAGCTTAGAGTAGAGAGAAAGAAAGATAGAGCTTAGCTTAAAGAAAGATTAGAGCTTCTTTCTTCTCTCTTCTTTCTTCCTTCTTCTTTCTTCTGTCTTCTGTCTTCCTTGGGAGCCTCGGCCTAACTCTGACCAGTCATTACTTCTTCTATCTGGTTTCTTTTCTGTCTTCTATCTGGTTTCTCTTCTGTAACCGCTCTGCCTACATTCTGGCCGCTCTGATTCTTCTGACCGACCGAGTGACTACCCGACTGACCGAATGAATTTGTTCTCCTAACTCGGACCGCTTTCACCCGGTTATATACCTTCAGCTTTGCGGGTGCCTACAGGTGCGTCACATACATATCAGGTGGAACTTATGGCTTCCAGCTAGCTACAACAGCCCTTCCTAATTAGGGCTCCTTCATATCTGCATTTTCATTTACCTCTAGGAATTTTTTAATCTCCTCCTTGATGTCTTCTTCAACCCCTTGTTCGTTCAGTAGCATGTTGTTTAGCTTCCAGTTGTTAGAATAGTTTTTTTTGTTTCTTGTTTTATCATTGATTTCCAATTTCATTCCATTATGGTCTGATTGAATGCAGGGTAGTATCTCTACTTTTTTATATTTGCTGAGATTTGCCTTGTAGCATAATATATGGTCTATTTTGGAGAAGGAGCCATGTGCTACTGAGAAGAAAGTGTATCACTGAGGGATAAAATATTCTGTATATGTCCATTAGATCTAAGTTATTAATTGTTTTAATGAGTCCTACAGTTTCTTTATTTAGCTTTTATTTAGATGATCAATCCATTAGTCAGAGAGGTGTGTTGAAGTCCCCTAGAATAATTGTGTTGTGGTCTATTTTACTCTTGAACTTGAGAAGAGTTTATTTGATGAATGTAGGTGCCTCATTATTTGGGGCATATAGATTTATAATTGTTATATCTTGTTGATGAATGGTTCTCTTAAGTAGTAAGAAATATCCATCTTTGTCCCTTTTTATTAGCTTTGGCTTGAAGTCTACCTTATTTGATATGAGAATGGAAACTCCTGCTTGCTTCTGCAGCCCATGTGAGTGATAACACTTTTTCCATCCTTTCACCTTCAGTCTATTGATGTCTTTTTCTATGAGGTGGGTTTCTTGGAGACAGCAAATTGTCGGGTCATTTTTTTAATCCAGTCTGACAATCTGTGTCTTTTGAATGGTGAGTTTAGGCCATTAATATTCAGGGTTATTACTGAGATGTGATTCTTATTCCCAACCATTTTTATTTGTTTATGGTATTTAACTCGATTTGTTTTCTCCTCTGATTGGTATTTCCTTTAGTTTAATATCTCCCTTGGTTGATTTTCATTGTTATTATTCTTTTCTTCTTTGTGGAATATTTTGCCCAGGATGTTCAGAAGTGCTGGCTTTCGAGTTGTGAAATCTTTTAACTTTTGTTTGTCTGGAAGGTTTTTATTTCATCTTCAAATCTAAAGCACAGTTTTGCTGGGTATAAGATTCTTGGTTGACATCCCTTTTCTTTCAGAGCTTGAAATATGCTATTCCAGGATCTTCTAGCTTTTAAAGTCTGGGTTGAAAAATCTGAACATAGTCTGATTGGTTTCCCCCTATATGTAATCTGCTTCCTTTCTCTTGTGACTTTTAATATTCTCTACTTGGTCGGTATATTAGGCATTTTCATTATAATGTGTCTTGGTGTGGATCTGTTGTGATTTTGTATGTTTGGTGTTCGGTAAGGCTCTTGCACTTGGTTTTCCCATTCATTCCTCAAGTTTGGAAAATTTTCTGCTATTATTTTATTGAATACATTACTCATTCCTTTGGCTTGGAACTCTGCACCTTCCTCCACCCCCATCACTCTTAACTTTGGTCTTTTTATGTTGTCCCATATTTCTTGAATGTTCTATTCTTGATTTCTTACAATTTTTGCTTTGTAATCTACATTTTTCTCCAGGGTATATATTTTGTGTTCTTTATCTGAGGTCCTTTCTTCCAAGTGGTCTAATCTGTTGGTGATGCTTTCAATTGAACATTTAGTTTGGTTTATTGCTTCTTTCATTTCCAGAATTTCTGTTTGGTTTCTCTTTAGAACCTCTATCTCCCTATTGAAGTAATCTTTTGCTTCCTTTATTTGTTTCTGGAGTTCTTTGTCAAAATGATCTTTTACCACTTGTATTTGCTCCCTTATATCATTTTTGAGTTCATTCTTAAGTTCCCTAAACATTTGGAATATGTAATTTCTGAATTCCATCTCTGGCATTTGACCAACTGTGCTTGCCATGGAATCTTCTGAGGAGATATGTTGGTTTGTTTGAGTCACTTTCTTCCCTTGTTTCTTCATATTGCTTGTATGATTTTTCTTCTAGCACTGTGGAACCTCAAATATTTTGTTTTTACCCTAAATCCTTATGATGCTCCTGTAGTACAATGCTATCAGATCCCCTTATAAATACTTTACACTTTAAAACCAAACACTTACTATTCAGATAATCCCAGTTTGATCACAATGTACAGATTTAGTTAACTCAGATATTGTCTCCAATTTATTCTGTATGTTTGTGATGGGTTTTATAGTTTCAAGTGTTGGACACAGAGGTGATAATTTAAGAAGAAGGAAGTGAGGGTATTTGGTTGAACTTTCTTCGGAAGTGTGAAAAGAGAATTCTATGGAAGTGGTTTAATATCATCAGACAAGAGAAGAAAGAGAGTGAACGATTTAGTGAAAAGACCCATTTATATATACGCCAAACTTATGTAACCATTGGGAGAAGAAAAAAAGAAAGATGGAAAAGCAAAAAAGAAAAGAAGAAGAAGAAAGAGGGGAAAAACAAGAGAGAGATGACAAAGAAGTAGTGTAAAAGAGAGGAAAGAGAAAGTGAGAAAAAAAGAGAGAGAGAATAAATTATATATAACACCGCTTTGCTGTATAACTTAGTTGCCCCAATCTCGAAATCCCAGTTTCTGTGTATAACTTGTTTTCTCCTCTGTTGAGAATGCAATGGTAGGGTGTAAATAGGAAAGATGAGGGAAGAAGAAAGGAGACAAAAGGGGGAAGGAAGAAAAGAAAGAAAGAAATGAGGAATAAAAGCAAACAAACAAACAAACCCACAATCAAACAACAACAACAACAACAACAAAAAGATAGAAAACCAAAGTCGAACCCAGGAACAAATCTCAGGAACAGATCTCAATCAAACAGTGCCCTGTGAAGTCCTTCTTTTTTTCCCTTCCAGTTTGAGCCAGTTGTTCCAAATCATGTCCAGGCAGTTACTGAGAACCTGGGAAGCTTGCAGACAGGGGCATGTTCTCCTGCTGTCCTGTTGTGGGATCGCCTTTCTGAGTTTGGCAGGCTGGAAAGTCTGCTGGTGGGGGCCTACCTGGGAAGCTTTCAGGCTGGGGCTTTTTCCGCTGGGGTCCTGCGCTGGGATGGTGTCTCCGCGGTGGACAGGCTGGGAAAGTCTTCTGTAGGGCCTAGCTGGAAAGCTTGAAGGCTGGGACTTTTTCCACTGGGGTCCTGCGCTGGGAATTGTGTCCCTGTGGTGGGCAGGCTAGGAAAGTCCTCTGTAGGGCCTAGTTTATTTTTCTTTATGTGTACCTTTGAGTTAACTCATATTCTTGGAACTGAAGTTGTATTTTTCATCAAACCTAAGAAATTCTTGAAAAAGTTCTGCTCTTTTTTTTTCCTTTCTCTGTGACTTCTATAACAGATGTTGACAGAACACCAGTTATCTTTCCACAAGTCTCTGACTCTCTATTTTTTCTTTGTGTTCTCTGTTCTTCACATTGGATACTCTCTATTAGCCTATTTTATTTTTATATATTGTTTGATTCTTTTTTCTAAAACTTCCAATCTCTTCCCCCACACACACAAATTTTCAGAGTAATTATTACAGTTTTCACTTCATGAATTTTTATTTGATTTTTTATACTTTTTTTGTGATAATCCTTATTTAAGAGTACATTTCTCCTACTTCTTTGAGCATATTTATAAAGGTTGCTTTAAAATCTTCCATTAACCAAACATCTGCATCATCTATGGGACAGTTTCTACTGCCTATTTTTTTCCTTGGCTATAGTTCAAAATTCCCCATTTCTTTGCACTTGCAATTTCAAAGGATACACTTAAGAAATTCTAAGTTCTGTTTATTTTATCTTACATTCTGCTTACTTTTATTCTTATTCTAGTTTACCATTCAATTCTTGGCTAAATACCTTGAATTTATATATGCTTGGCCTTCTATTGTGTTAGTGGAGATCTCTGAAAAATCTCACTGTATTTTCCCTGTCAGAACTTGATAAGACTCAACTTTAAACTCTTCTGTTTCCCCTGTGTATTTGGCCAAGATATAGTTTTAGGCTTCATTAGAACAGCTATTGGATTAGACAAAGGGGAATGAAGACAAAGGAGGGAGGTTAGGAAGAGGAAAGACAGAAGAATGAATTGGACATCACTTTCCTATGTTCATATATGAATACACAACCGGTATAACTCTACGTGATATCACCTTCAACCACAAAAATGGGATCCTAACTAGAATAAGTACTATGTATGTATAATATGTCAAAATACATTCTACTGTCATGTATATCTGTAAATAACAAATAAATATAGAAAAAAGAACAGTTATATAACAGATCTTGTTTTACCTTTTTTTTTTTTTAAAGTGGAAGTTTTATGATGTCTCAGCTGAATGTTCACCATGGTTTAAAAAAACAAACAAACAAAAAACGGTTACAAGTTTCTATCCTCTAGCTAGCCTCAATTCCATAGCATCTTCTCTCTAGTAACCCCACATCAGCATGCTCTTACCAGGCACAGTCCATCTAATTGCTGAGAATGCACCAGAAAGTCCTCTGTGCAACCGACTAATTTCCAGTATCTTTTCCTGCATATTCTAATGACTAAGCTGCGAGGAGCTTTCAACTCTAGACTCCTCAGCTCCACATGCTTGCTATGTCCCACTGTGCTGTGTTCAAAATGTTATTCTCAGGAAGATAGCCATTCTGATAATGGATCTCACCTTCAGTGTCCCCGCCCTTAAAAATTATAGTATCATACTGCCTGTTGTGCAGTGCCTGAATACGGTTTCTTCATTTGTCTTGTTCATTTTAGGATTGGTTATAAGAAGAATAGTGGAGTTTTCTCATTTGATTTTTATTTGAGTTAACGTATAAATGTTAGTTTACTTATCTGATTTTATTTGATAGTATAAATATTATACTATAATCAATCCTAAAAGAGCATTTCTATACTATTATCAAACATTTGATTTAATAGCATTTAACCTAAAATGATATTTTAGGTTCGAATACTGTATAAATTAATATTTCTAGGCCAATTCTACTTAGTAGAAATTTCTGCAGTAATGGAAATGATCTATATCTGTGCTTCCTTATAAAGCAGCTCCTGGCCACATAAAGCTACTGAGTATTTAAATGTGGTTAGTGCTGTTGATGAACTGGGTTTTTAAATATTATTCAATTTAAATGTAAATAGTCACATGAAAGTAGGAGCTACCATATTTGACACTAGAAAGTTAAATCCATTTGCATTAAGGCATTATTGATAGATTAGGGCTTGTTGACACTTTGTTTATTATTTTCTTGTTTTGTGTATCTTTTTTTATCCTCCCTTCTTGCTGTCTTACTTTTTGATTAACTGATTTTACCCACTGGTATGATCATTTTCCATGTGTGTTTATGCACGTGTGTGTGTGTGTGTGTGTGTGTGTGTGTGTGTGTATCTATTATATTTTTTTTTTACTTTCTAGTTACTATGAGGCTTACAAAAATATACTTATAACAGGTTATTTTAAGCTGATACAAACTTAACTTTGCAAAATAAAAATCTTCCTGTCTATACTTGACTCCTTACTACATTAAAAGTTTTTAATATCATACTGACAAATTTCATGTTGTATATTCCTCAACAAATCATTATTTTTAATATTTTTGCCTTTTATCTTTCATACTAAAGATATTTTCTGCACGTCGCAATCACAGTAGGTTATTCTAAATTTAACTGTATACTTACTTTTCCAGTGAGTTTTAATTTTTTTTTCTTAGTTGTAGATGGACACAATGCCTTTATTTATTTATTTTTATGTGGCACTGAGGATTGAATCCAGTGCCTCACACGTGACAGACAAGCACTCTGCCACTGAGCCACAACTTTAGCCCTCAGAGTTTTAATTTTTAAGTGTTTTTATTCTTACTCATCAGTGTGATCTTCTTTCAACTTGAAAAACTCCCTTTAATACTTTTTGTAAGACAGGTCTGGTAGTGATAAACTCCTCTTTTTTTTTTTTTTTTTCTCTAGGAAAGTCTTTCTCCTTTATTCTGAAGGACAGTTTTGCTGGTTACAGTATTCTTGGTCGGCTTTTTTTTTTTTTTTTTTTTCCTTTAGCATTTTGATGATATCATTCTACTCTTTCCAGGCCTGTAAGAAGCACTCTGCTGAGATGTGTGTGATTTGCTTTATTCTTGCTAATTTTATGATTTTATTTTTGCCTTTGACAGTTGAAATAAATATGTCTAGGGATAGTCTTGTTTGTATTGGATCTCCTTATTGGATATTTATTACATTCTTGTGCCTGGATTTTTAAATCTTTCTTCAGGTTTGAAGAGCTTTCTCCTACTATTTCTTTAGGAAGTTTTCTACCCCCTTTCTCTTTTCTTTCTGTTACTCTCATGACTCAAATATTAACACTTGATGCTGGTTTGGATATGAGGTGTCCTCCAAAAACACCTGTGTTCATGCAGGAAGTGAAATGATTAGATTATGAGAGTGGTAACATAATAGGTGGAGTAATCAATTTGATGGATTAATAATTTGAAAGGTAACTGTAGGCAAATGAGGCATGGCTAGAGGAGGTGGGTCACTAGGGCCATGTGCTACAAGGGTTCATTTTCCTGTGTCCCCTTTCCCTCTTTCTGCTTCCCAGCTGCCTTTCCTCCACCACTTCACTTCTGCCATGATGTTGAGCCCAGAGAAATGGAGTCAGATGACCATGAACTGAATCTCTGAAACTGAAAATAACTTTTCTTCCTCCAAATTGTTCTCTGGTATTTTGGTCATGGTGATGAAATGCCAACTAACACAGATGCTTTCTTATAAATTGTCTATGTTTTTTTTTAAATTTTCTCCTCAACTATGCATTGCAGATAACCTGTATTCTACTTCAGATTCTTCCTTCTGTTTTCATCAATCTGCTGTTGAGGCTCTGTATTGCACTTTTCATTCCATTCATTATATTTTTCAGGTTTTCTGCTTGATTATCAATATTACTATTTCAATCTCTTTATTAAATTTTTCATTCTGGCCAATTATTGTTTTCCTCCTTTTATTGAATTATTTATATTACATTGATGTTTGTTGAGCTTCCTTTTTAGTTCTTAGGCAAATCATTTATTCACATGCTTCTGAGTTCATACCATTACTATATTTTGTCTCTTTAGTGATGTCATGCTTCCTTGATTGTTCTTGATTATTGTGGTTGCATGTCAATGTATATGCATCTGAAGAAGGAGGTAATTTGGATCCTCATAGACTAGCTTTGTCTGGGAAAGCTCTTCTGTACAGCCAGGCCTTCCAGCATAGTTCTGAAGCCTGAGGCTACTGGAGCCTTTACTATGCTGGGGTGGACCCAAGAGCTTTGGGCCATGGTGGCCAGCATGGTATACTGCCAGGGTGAACCTGAGATTGAGTCCACCTAACAGGGCTGGGGCTGTGGGATCCCACCAGTTACCTGAGTGGTTCTGGAAACTCAGTGTATGGGTGCTAGCCTGAGTTCTGAGTCTATGGGGACCTTCTTTGTGCTGATACTAGATTTAAGACAAAAATCTCACACTTACTTCCCCACCTGCTGCCTGGGGTTGAGAGAGGGGTGACACAGGGCACAGAGAATTGTCCTTTCTACCATCATTTATGTATCTTTACTTACTGGGCCACAACCAGGTAAAGTGGTCACTTCTTACCTGCTTTCCTTAGCTCTTATGAAGGTATGCTCATATATGAATAATTGTTCAAGTTGATGAACAATTATTCAAGTCCTATTCTGCCATTTTGCTCTGCCCCCTCATATATATAGTTTTTATATTTTATTTTACTTTCTAGCAGGTAGATATAAGCCATTTTTGAAAAAGCATACCTCATTTTTATTGGAGTGATTAGGTCAAAATTAAGAATTATATGTTTATTTGTACATTGAATTATGACTGAGAAAAATAGGACTTAAAATGATCTAGTATTAATAATTCCCTAATTGCATAAACTTAAAATACTATCAGGAAAACAGACTTTCATACTTTCTTGCAAAACTCAATTTATCTAAATTATGATCCTCTCCTAATTTCAGACCTCCTGTTAAGAGTCAAAATGCCAAAATAGACCATCTTAATGAGACACAACAGATAGTAATGTTTTAGATTTTAAGAACTTGTAAAGTTGTTTCTATTTATGAGAACTATTACCTACTTTAAATAATGAGAGCAAAATTCTGGATCAGAATCAAGGAAATAGGCTAAATTAGGAAAGGTAAGAAGAATGAGAGTTAAAAGCAACATCATGTTAGATGCAATACAGAAACAGAAATATGAGGAAAAGCATACATATGTAAGTCATGGTGTTTGGGGTGAGCATATATCTGAGAACAAAACAAAATGAGAATATAAATAAAGCAAGCCAAAAACTGACTCAAGTAACCAATATCAAGATGACTTGAACCGAAACAATTGCCTTACTTGGCTAAGTGTCTGACCATTCCCAATTTAGCCTATTTCCTTGAATCTGATCCAGAATTTTGCTCTCATTTTTTAAAAAGAGAGTGGCTGGTGAATGATATAACACAACTGTAGCTACCTACTAGAGAAACTTTGCATTAAAGATATAACTGAACTGAAAGTAAATGGGGTAGAAAAGATATTTCATGCAAAGGGAAACAAAAAGAGCAGGGGCAGCTACACTTATCAAATGGACTTCAGGTCAAACACTGGCAGAAAAACAATGAAAGTCATTATTAATGTTAAAGTTCAATACAGTGAGAGAATATAATAGTTATACATACAACATCAGAGCACCCCACAAGGTAAAGCAAGAATTAAAAAATCTGAAGGGAGACACAGATTGCAATACTCAATAATAAGGGACTTCAACACCCCACTTTCAGCACCAGATCATCCAGACAGAAAATAGAAAAGGAAACATCAGATTTAAACTGTGCTGTAGATGAAATGGATGTAATACAGACAGAACATTCCATCCAACAGCATCTGAAAACAAAACCAAAAACAAAAACATTCTTCTCAACTGTGCATGGAATATTCTTCAGAACAAACCACACAGAAGGCCACAAGACCAATCTTAATAAATATAAAGACACTGAAATACATCAAGTATCCATTCTGACCACAGTGACAAAAAAACTAGAAATCAATAACAGGAGGAACTTTGGAACATTCAGAAATATATAAAAATTAAGCAACATTCTTCTAAACAGCCAAGGGGTCAGGAGAGAATTTAAAAGACAACTTTAAAAATTGAAACCAAATAAGAAACATAACATACTTCACCCTACAAGATAGATCAAAAGAAGTTATAAGAGGGAAGTTTATAGCAATAAATGCCTACATCAAAAGGAAGACAAGGGGCTGGGGTTGTGGCTCAGCGGCAGAGCTCTCGCCTAGCACATGCGTGGCCAGGGTTCGATCCTCTGCACCATGTAAAAACGAGGGCATTGTATACAACTAAAACAAATAAATAAATATTTAAAAAAAAGGAAGACAAATCCCAAATAAATGATCAAGCATCACACCAACACCACAAAGAACTAGAAAAACAAGAACAAAGCCAAAAGCTTAAAGGAAGGAAATAAACACTATCACAGCAGAAATGAATAAGAGACTAGAAAAACAATAGAAAACATTAGTAAAATTGATAATTGCTTTTAAAAATGATACCTAATCACACTTTTGGCTAAACTAAAAAAAAAAAAGAGAAGTTATCAATAGATGGAATTAGTTAAAAGGAGAGATTACAACTGAAAAAACAAAAATAAAAAAGGATAAGAAATCATTCTTTACAATTACCAAAAAAATGGATTACCTAAAGAAATAGACACATTGCTTTACACATACAACTTAACAAGACTGAATTATGAAAAAACATGAAATTTGAACAGACCAATATGAGTAAAGAGATTGAATCAGAAGCAAAAAGTCTTCTATCAAAGAAAAGCCTAGGACCTGATAGTTTTTTTTTTTTTTTTTTTTTTTGTGGTACCAGGGATTGAACTCAGGGGCACTCGTCCTCTGGGTCACATCCCCAGCCCTTTTTTTGTATTTTATTTAGAGACAGGGTCTCACTGAGTTGCTAAGTGCCTCGCCATTGCTGAGGCTGGCTTTGAACTCGCGATCCTCCTGCCTCAGCCTCCCAAGTGCTGGGATTACAGGCGTGCGCCACCTTGCCCGGCAGGACCTGATAGTTTTGCTGATGAAGTCTACCCAAAATTTTAATACAAACTATCAATTCTTCTCCCACTCTTCCAAAAAACTGAAGAGGAAAGAATATAACAAATGCAGACAAGGACAATATGGAAGGAGAAAACTAGAGACCAGTATCTCTGATGAACAAATATGCAAAATTCTCAACAAAATATTAGCAAACCAAATACAAGAATACCTTAAAAAGATTATTAACCATAATCAAATGGGATTTATCCTAGATAATGATGGTTCACAACACACTCAAATTCATAAATTCAATACATTATAGTCACATAACGAAAGACAAAAAATATGATCATTTCAATAGATGCAAAAAAAAAAAAAAAGTCATTTGAAAAAGATCCAACATCTTTTCATGATAAAAGTCCTCAACAAATTAGGAATAGTATGAATGTACTTCAAAATAATAGAAGTCTTATGAAAAATCTATAGCTAATATCACAATTAATGAGGAAAATCTTTCAGTGTTTTCCTCTAAGATCAAAATGAATACCCATCTTCACCACTGAGATTCAATATAATATTGAATACATAAGACAGAGCAATCAAGCAAGAGAAAAATTGTCACCCAAATTGGAAAAGAAATTAATTTGTAGATGAAATGATCATATAATTATAAAATCCTAATGATTCTCTTACAAACTAATAAATCCAATAAAGTTGTAGGGTACAAAATAAAAATACATAAATCAATAGCATTTTGTGCACTAATAGCAAACTATGTGAAAAAGCATGAAGAAAATAATCCCACTTATAATAGCTAGAAGAAATAAAAATATTTAGGACATTTTTAGCTGAATAAAAGTAATATTTCTGTACAGAAAATTTTAAAACATTTAATGAAGGAATTTCAAAGACATAAGTAAATGCAAAGAAATTCTCTATTCATGGATTGTAAGAATTTCTATTTTTAAAATGCCTACACTACACAAAGCTATCTACAGATTCAATGTGATTCCTGTTCAAATTCCAATGACATTCTTCACAGAAGCAAAAAATAAAAAGCAATCCTAAAATTCACATGCAACCACAAAAGACTCCAAATACCTTGATCAGTCCTAAGTAAAAAAACCAAACAAACAAAGATCACTACTTGACTTCAAAATATACTATAAAACTCTAGTAACCCATTGTTTGAATCTAGAAAGTCTCCCAAAAGTTCATGTGTTGAAGATTTGGTCCCCAGTGCAGCAATGTCCAGAGTGGGGCTTTTGGGAAGCAAGGGGATCACAAAGGCTTAGCCTCATCAGAGGATTAATCCATTTAATGGATTGATAATTTGAAAGGACTACTGGGAGGAATTGGAAACTGTAGGCAGGTGAGGCATGATTGGAGGAAGTAGATTACTAGGAGTAAGCAATTGGGAATTGTATCTTGGCCCCATGACTCCTTTCTCTCTCTGCTTCATAGCTGCCATGATGAGCTGACAACCTTCCTTAGCCACGTCCTTCTACCATGATGTTTCTGCCTTGGAGCCAGCCAATCGTGGACGTAAGCCTCTGAAACTATGAGCCAAAATAAATCTTTCTTCCTATGACTTATTCTTTTCAGCTACATTAGTCAGAGTGATAAAAAGTTAACACAAAAACCGAAACAGCATGGTAGTTGCGTAAGAATAAACACAGACAAAAAGAACAGAATAAAGAGCTCCATATAAAATTATTCATTTCAAAACCAACTTATTTTTTTGCCAAAGTGTTAAGAACATGTAAGGGGAAAAGAATTAGCCTCTTCAATCAATTCTCTTGTGAAAACTCAATACCTACGTGAAAAAATAATGAAATTAGACTCCTACTCACATCATATACAAAAATCAACCCACAATTGATTAATTAAATATAAGACACAAAACTATGACATTGCTAGAAGAAAATGAGAAAATTCCAAGACAATGGTCTACTTGATGAATTTTGGGGGTCCCAAAACACAGGCAACAAAAGGAAAAATGAACAGATGGTTTTATATCAAACTAAAAAGCATCTACACAGCAAAGAAAAATAGAGTGGAGAGACAACCCATAGAGGAACTATTTGCAAGCTATTTGTCTGATAAGGTGTTAATATCCAAAATATAAAAGGAACTCAATTTAATAGCAAGGAAAGAAATCATTTGATTCCAAAACAGGAAAAGGATGTCAATAGACATTTTTCTATGGCACTTATTTATATGTTTTGCATAGAAGCATGCAAGTTATTTAAAATAATAGTTCTGCCAGCTTACGTATTTGATAGGTAGGAATCTACCCCAAACTATCAGAACTAATTGAGTAATTCAGCAAGGCTTTAGGATACAAAATCAACATGAAAAAATCAAGAGCATTGCTATGTAACAATAGCCAATTATCTAAAATGGAAATCAAAGCAACTTAATTTAGGATAGCTACAAAAAAATAAAATGCCTAGGAATAAATTCAACCAAAATGAGAAAAGATCTCTACAATGAAAACTATACAGACACCAATGAAAGAAATTGAAGAGAACACACATGCACACAAATATTATGTGTTAATAGATTAGAAGAATCAATATCATGCTAAGCGAAATAAGCCGATCCCCAAAAACCAAAGGCCAAATGTTTTCTCTGATAAGTGGATGCTGATCCATAATTGGGGGGACATGGGGAAAATGGAGGAACTTTGATGGGGCAAATGGGACAGTGAGATGGGGAGGGGGGCAGAACACTAGAGAAGAATAGCATTACCTTGGATTAGGTAGAGGAAAGTGAAGGGAAGGGCAGGGAGGGGATGTGGGGATAGGAAAAATAGTAAAACAAAAAAAATTATTACTTTATGTATACATGTGACTGCATGACCAATGTGATTCTACAACATGTACACTCAGAAAACTGAGAAATTATATCCCATCTATGTATATCAAGGTGCATAAATGCATTCTACTGTCATTGTACAACTAATTAAACAAATAAAATGTTTTTTAAAAATGTCTAAACTACCCACAGTGTTCTACAGATTCAATGAGATCTCTATTAAAATATCAATGATATTAGTCACATAATTAGAAAATAATCTCAAAATTTATTTGGAATCACAAGCAAAAGAAAAAAGAAAAAAACCTGAATAAATAAAGCCATATTGAGCAAGAAGAATAAAGCTCCTATGAAAGACACTACCTGGTTTCAAAATATACCACAAAACCATAGTAATCAAAATAGCATGGCATTGGCACACAAGAGACACATAGACCAATGGGACAGAATAAAATCTAAAAGTAAACCCACATGTTTACAGCCACCTGATTTTCAACAGGTGCTAAGAATGTGCAGAGGAGAAAGAGCAGACTTTTCAATAAATGGAGAAGGAAAATAGGATTTCCACATGCAGAAGAATGAAATCCAGAATATAAAAGAAATTTTAAAAATCCAATAGCAAAAAAAATTTAAAAATGACCAATAGACATACATAGACATTTCTCAAAAGAAAACATACAAATTGGCCAATAAGAATAAGTATATGAAAAATGCTCACCATCAGTAATCTTCAGAGCAATTCAAATCAAAATCACAATGATATCACCTCCTCCAGTAAATGGCTATTATTCAAAAAGCAAAAGCTAACTGCTGGCAAAGATGTGTAGAAAAGGGATCATTTGCACATTATTGGTGTATGGGAATGTCAATCAGTACGGTCATTATATAAAACAGCATAAGGGTTTCTTGAAAAAATTAAAAATACCCACTTTAGGGTATCTATCCAAAAGAAATGAGCTCAGCATGTCCAAGAGACTCCTGAACTCCCATGTTCATTGTGGCACTAGTAGCAATAGTCAAGAAATGGGGACAACCAAGGTGTTTCATCACCTAATGAATGGATTAAGAAAATAGGGTGCATATAAACTATGAAATAATAATCAGCTATGTAAAGTAAAGGCTGTCATTTGTGACAACATGAATGGACCTGGAGATCACTATGTTAAGTGAAATAAGCTAGGGTATCAGACAATGTCATTCTTTTGTAGATTCTAAAAATATTGCTCACATAGAAGCTGAAAATAAAATGGTAGTCATCAGAGGCTGGAAGGAGGATGGGAGAGGGAGAACTGAACAGTGGGTTTTAACTTATAGTTACAGAGCAGTAAGAAGCGCTGGTGTACCCGTGGAAATAAAGTAATTATAGAGTGATAGGTATTATACTACATACTTCAAAAACCTAGAAGAATGAAGTTTTTGAATGTCTTTACAATGAAGAAATAATGAATATTTGAGAGGTTAGGATTATCCTGATTTAAATATTATACAATGTATACGTATAATGAAACATTGCATGATACACCATATATATGTACAATTTTTAGGTTTCCATGTATCACTTAAAAATAAATAAGAAGTAGAAATCTGAAGCTATCTCCCTAAGCCTGAAATCACTAGTCTCTCTCATTTTATAATCTATCCCATTATAGATGTGGATTTAAGCTTATGCTTCTCACCTTGGTTTCTTTTATTTTTTTTTTTTTTAATTTGTTATACATGCTTGCAGAGTGCAATTCCTTTCATATTACATATAAAGAGCACAGTTTTTTCATGTCACTGGTTTTACATTAAGTTTTTTCACACCATTTGTGTTTTTATATATGTACTTAGTGTATTGCTGTCTAACTCAATCAATAGATGAATGGATACAGAAACTTTGGTATATATACACAGTGGAACACTACTCAGCACTAAAAGAGAATAAAATCACGGCATTCACAGGTAAATGGATGGAGTTGGAGAAAATAATGCTAAGTGAAATTAGCTAATCCCCCAAAACTAAAGGTGGAATGATTCCTTTGCTATGATGATACTGAATTATAATGGCAAGGGAGGGGGGATGAGAGGAATGAAGGATAGGAAAAATCACCTTGGTTTCTTACTGATTATTCCCACATGGAGGTCCTTGGCTGCTTCAGGCCTCTCTGTTGTGATGAATCAGCACAATGTAACTGTGAAACACCCAAGATAGTAAAAGCCCTGGGGTCTTGCAATAGAATGACTAGTATTGGTGTTGATAGTCCTATCTGCACTCTTTCCAGTAGTGTCATGGGCATTATACAGGGTGGCCAAAGAGAACTGAATTGACCAAGTGGAGGGGATGGGAACAAGTGAGGATACAGTGAGCATCATCACAGTCCATGGCATGCAAAAGACTTGGACAGAAAAGGAAGTCAGGTAGAGAATGTAAAGACTAGAGGGCATTGATGCTTTCATATTTTTTGCTGCAGGATGAAATAAGTTCATGTATCACTGTGATCATCTTTACTTCTTTCATCTCCTTAAATATAGCCTGGCAGGGAAGGGAGACAGATGAAATTCTGTGGATAGGACTGAAAGCTGAACCTTGACCAGCAGGTAGGTCTCTTGTGGACAAAGGAGGCCTCAGGCTATGTCTTATACATCACTCCCAGCAACTACCTGGTTTTAAGCTTCTACCTCTATTAACCATGTCTTTCAGTTCATCTTCTCCATACAATTAAAGTAAAAAAGCAAGTTTCTTTTAACTTCCAGATACAGCTGCACATGTTTCAAGGATAATTGTAAGGACTCATGCCTTCCCAAACACGTATTTGATGGGACCACTGACAACAAATATTCCATTGTTGGGATAGAGATCCAAATTAGAAACATCACTTAAAATAACTCTGCAATTAGATCAATAGAAACAAAGGAATGAGTGACTGACATCTAATTCTTTTTCAGAATTGCACTGATAGGTAAAATTTATATTAGAAAGCATCAGAGTCTTAATATCCCCAAGGACACAGAAAATAACATTTTTAATACTCAGTCATTTTATTTTCAAGGTAATAAGAAAATTCTTCCATATAGCAACCATCTAAACACAGTTCCTGATTTCCAAACCCTTGGCTTCCCAACAAACCTGTGAAAAATAACTTCTTGGTTATATGTTCTAGCAATAACAAATATTGGATTAAGACACAAGAATGCTGTAAGCAATGATTTGAAGGAAAAAAAAAAGCATTGACTGCAAAATATCTTGGATATAGAAAACGCAAGATGCTAATGATGATCATCTGAGACAGTTTGATAACCTAAGCTCATTATTTTGATTCAAGAAAAGTATCTCTCAAACAGATTTAATGTGATAGGCACTCATACTAATAATCCTACAAAAACAAAGTCCAGTCTAGTTTATTAACACCAGCTCATAGTAGCACAACTTATTTGATTTGGTGTAAGCATTGGCCTGGTGTTAAACATTCATCAGTGTTTTGTTTATGTAATTTAATTTTATGCAAAGCAAACTTTCCATGCTCAATAAGCTGGTCCAAGCAATCACATTCATCTCTTGCTTCTATTGTGAGCCTTTAAACAATTATTTATTAATGCACCAACTCTAATTTTATAATTACATCAGATAAATGCAAAAGTTCCATATTTGCAACTCAATTTCATTTTTAAAAACTTAACTCCTAAAAGCACAATTAGATTAAAAGTACTCTGAACTACTGATTCATGATGCAGCAAGGCTGGTCAAGATAAGGTTAAATTCTAGCTCCTTAATCTTTGCCTTTAATGGATGAATTCTACTACCTTCCTTCTCTAAAAAAAATCTGAGGAAATTTCTCTTTTCTGACTAGACAATGAAATTAGAAGTTGCTCAAAGAATACACAGACGGAAAATAAAAGCACATGCATGGCTTTAGGGAGAAAATTCGCTTATTTATAGCACAATGCAAAGTGTTGTCCTTTCTTTACCAAAATGATGTTTTGGACAACCTACGGAGTTTTATGGTTATCTTCACAGTAATAAAGCTGATAATAAATTTACTGAGCTGACCACTTAATCTCTCTCCTGTTGTGAATATTTTTCTATATTTGCAAGGTGACTGGTATTAACTGGCATAAAGAGATACACCCCAGAGCAGTAGAACTGTGATTTTTAATCATATCTGTTGAATTTCATTTTAGCTATGTTTTCTAAAACTCTTTAGAGCTCTTTTAGATCAGTTCACTCTCAATGCAGTGTCCTTTCACATCTCTCTGATCATACCAATTATAATCATATTTTTCATCATTATCTTTGATTTTTTTTTCAGGGGTATTTATTCTGTTACTTCATATTGAACTTCTTTTGTCCTGTTGATTTTCCTAACATATTTAATGATCTTTGGTTTTTCATTTATAATTTGTGAAAGGTAACTGCCCTGCATAGATAACAAAGTTTTTGAACAAATATGTTTATGAATACATATTGGAATTCTGTTTTCAGTTTGGGTGGCATGTTTTTATTCCTCCCATATTTTTTTAAGAATTTGTCATAAAATTTTATTTAATTACAATTAATTTTATGAATTAAAATTAGATGAATTTTAAGAATTCACTTAATTTTAAAATTAAAAATGTGTGTGCTAAGAAAAATCTATTGTATAACTGTATAGGTTGCTATTGTTTTTTTTTTAAAGAAGGAAATGTTTTTTTTTTTCATTTGCTTTTTTTTAATTCTAATTTGTTATACATGCTTGCAGAGTGCAATTCATTTTGTATTACATATACAGAGCAGAATTTTTCAATTCACTGGTTTTACATAAAGTATTTTCACACCATTTGTGTCTTCATATATGTACTTAATGTATTGATGTCCAACTCCTTCTGCCATTGTTTCTATCCACTTGGCCCCTCCCCTCACCTCCCTCCCCTTTGTTTTATTTAACATTCCTTCATTCCTCTCACCCCCCCTCCCTTGCCACTATAATTCAGTATCATCATAGCAAAGGAATCATTCAACCTTTGGTTTTGTGGGATTGGCTTACTTCACTTAGCATTATTTTCTCTAGCTCCATCCATTTACCTGCAAATGCCATGATTTTATTCTCTTTTAGTGCTGAGTAGCGTTCTACTGTATATATATAGCAAATTTTCCCTATCCATTCATCTATTGATGGGCATTGGGTTTTTTTTTTCCACAATCTAGCTATTTATTGTGAATTGTGCTGCTATAAACATTGATGTGGCTGTGTCCCTGTAGTAAGCTGTTTTTAACTCTTTGGGGTATAGACCAAGGAGTGAGATAGCTGGGTCAAATGGTGGTTCCATTCCAAGTTTTCCTAGGAATCTCCATACTGCTTTTATTCCTCTAATACTTTAACACTTTAATATGAATTAAAAATCAAATAACCAAATTAAAATTTAAAATTTAAATCTACAGAAATAAAATAGTAACAGAGGGTCTTCTAGATATTTTGGAATAAATGGTATAAGATTTGAAGTACTGTGAGTGAAAACATGAGAAAAAAATCAACAATGTTTCAGTGACTTGAAGGACTATATAAAATAATCTAATGTTAGGTTATTGTAGTCCCAAAGGGAGTGTCAAGAAGAAAAATATATTTGGAAGAAAATGACTAAAAATTTTCAAACATGGTAAATTTTAAATATCCCAGAAATTGAGTAAACTCCAAGCAAGAAAAAACACATTTTAAACAGCATACTAAAGTGTGTCATTATCAAATTACTAAACAAGCCATAAAGAGAAAAATTACAATAACAACCAGAAAAGAGATTATTTCAAGTGATAACTTGAATCCACACAAAGTAATAAAGTATACTGGAGATGGTAAATAAGTGGATAAATATAGAAAGTATTTTGTTCTTTCTAAATGTCTTTAAAAGGTCATAACTGAAACAAAAATATAACCATGTCTTTGTTATATTAGAAATAAAAGGTATAGCCAGTCCCGCAGACCTCCACCCCAGAGCAGGAGACAGCAAGGACAAACATGCCAACTCTGCCTGAGCCCAGGCCGGTCCAGGGTAGTCCTGTGGTCCTTCACCTGAGTGCGGCCAGCCCCAGGTCATTCCCGCCGATGCCCGCTGGTATTTAACCAGCCTCCAACCAGCCCTGCTGACCTCCGCCCCAGAGCAGGAGACAGCAAGGACAGACCCGCAAACTCTGCTTAGAGTGCAGGCGGGCCCGGGCAGTCCCGGAGTCCTACATCAGAGAGCCACCAGGCCCAGGCTCCATCCAGTCCCACTGACCTCCACCCCAGAGCAGGAGACAGCAAGGACAGACCTGCCAACTCTGCCTGAGCCCAGGCCGGCCCAGGGTAGTCCCGAGGACCTTCACCCGAGTGCGGCCAGCCCCGGGTCAGTCCCGCTGACGCCCGCTGGTGTGCAACCAGCCTCCAGCAAGCCCCGCTGACCTCCGCCCCAGAGTAGGAGACAGCAAGGACACACCCGCAAACTCTGCTTAGAGTGTAGGCGGGCCTGGGGCTGTCCTGGAGTCCTACATCAGAGAGCCACCAGGCCCAGGCTCCATCCAGTCCCACTGACCTCCACCCCAGAGCAGGAGACAGCAAGGACAGACCTGCCAACTCTGCTTAGAGTGCAGGTGGGCCCGGGGCAGTCCCAGGGTTCTACATCAGAGAGCCACCAGGCCCATGCTCCATCCAGTCCCACTGACCTCCACCCCAGAGCAGGAGACAGCAAGGACAGACCCACCAACTCTGCTTGGATTGCAGGCGGGCCCAGGGCAGTCCCGGGGTCCTACATCACAGTGCCACCAGGCCCAGGCTCCATCCAGTCCCGGCCTCCACCCCAGAGCAGGAGACAGCAAGGACAGACCTGCCAATTGGGCCTGAGCCCAGGCGGGCCCAGGGCAGTCCCACTGACCTTCACCCCATTGTGGTTAGCCCTAGACCACCACAAGAGCTCAGACTCAACCAGTTCAGCCCGCGCCAACCAGTGTGAACCCAGCTTCAGGTAGCATACTTTGAGAGTCAGTGGCAGGTTCTGATAGTCCAGTGCTAAGGGGAGGCACAGACAACCTGCAAGGGTATAAAAAAAATATAGGGAAGAATCTGTAATAACTCAGATCTACACTGCAAAAAGTAAAGCAAATAGACATCATGAAAAAACAGGGGAGGAAAATATCCCAAACAAACCAGGATTCTACAATAACAGAACCCATGCTCAGCGAGGTTGATGAAATGTCAGAGAAGGAGTCCAGAAGGTTCATAATTAAAATGATCTGTGAATCAAAGAATGACCTAAATGAGCAAATACAGGCAAAAATTGACCACTACAACAAAGATATAAGAGAGCAAATACAGGTAGCAAAAGATTACTTCAAAAAAGAGATCGAAACTCTGAAAAAAAAACCAGTCAGAAATCCTTGAAATGAAGGAAACAATTAACCAAATAAAAAACACAATTGAAAGCATCACCAACAGACTAGATCAACTGGAAGAAAGAACCTCAGACAATGAAGACAAAGTATATAAGCTTGAAAATAAAGTTGACCACACAATGAAGATAGTAAGAAACCATGAACAGAACATCCAAGAAGTATGGGACAGCATCAAAAGACCGAATCTAAGAATAATCAGGATAGAGGAAGGCACAGAGTTTCAAACCAAAGGAATGCACAACCTCTTAATGAGATAATATCAGAAAATTTCCCAAGCATGAAGAATGAAGTGGAAAACCAAATACAAGAGGCTTATAGGACACCAAATGTACAAAATTATAACAGATCTACACCAAGACATATTATAATGAAAATGCTTAGCATACAGAACAAGGATAGAATTTTAAAGGCCACAAAAGAGAGGAATCAGATCACATATAGGGGGAAACCAATTTGTATCAAGCAGATTTTTCAATTCAGACACTCAAAGCTAGGAGATCATGGAACAACATATTCCAAGCTCTGAAGGAAAAGGGATGCCAACCAAGAATCTTATACCCAGCAAAATTAAGCTTTAGATTTGAGGACGAAATAAAAGCCTTCCATGATAAACAAAAGTTAAGAGAATTTACAAGTAGAAAGCCAGCACTACAGAACATCCTCAGCAAAATATTCCATGAAGAGGAAAAGAAAAACAATAATGAAAATCAACAGAGGGAGGTATTACACTAAAGGAAAAAAAACAATTAGAAGATAAACCATGTCAAGGTAAATACCAGAAGTAAAAATGGCTGGGAATACAAAACACATCTCAATAATAACTCTGAATGTTAATGGCCTAAATTCACCAATCAAAAGACATAGACTAGCAGATTGGATCAAAAAAAACAGACCCAACAATATGCTGCCTCCACAAGACTCATCTCATAGGAAAAGACATTCATAGGCTGAGGGTAAAAGGTTGGGAAAAATCCTACCACTCATATGGACAGAGGAAACAAGGAGGGGTTTCCATCCTCATATCAAATAAAGTAGACTTCAAGCTAAAGTCAATCAAAAGGGATAAAGAAGGACACTATACACTGCTCAAGGGAACCATATACCAACAAGACTTAACAATTATAAATACATATGCCCCAAACAGTGGAGCATCCATGTTCATCAAACAAACTCTCCTCAAGTTTAAGAGTCAAATTGGCCACAACACAATAATTCTGGGTGACTTTAACACACCCCTTTCACCACTGGATAGATCTTCTAAACAAAAGCTGAACAAAGAAACTATAGAACTCAAAAATACAATAAACAACTTAGACCTAACTGACTTATATAGAATATTTCATCCTTCAACGAGTGAATACACTTTCTTCTCAGCAGCACATGTGAAGGAGCCTATAATCAAGGAGATAGCTAAAGATTGCGGTTAGCTGAGAGCCATCAAAGATGTTCTAGTTTCCACCTGATATTAATACATTATTCAAAGAATCTTTGTATGCCCGTGAACACTGCCTGACGCACCTGTAAGCTCGAGCTGTAAGCACGTGTCCTTGTTAAAGCTATATGTATATAACTGGGGGAGGTTCGTTAGTGTGTGTGGGAAGAAGAAGGTGGTGGTTGGAGTTAGAGCATTTGGAGTGATTGCTGGAGCTGGAGAGAGAAGAAGAATAAAAGACCTTTTTTCATTTTCATCCTGCCTCCGAATTTTCCTGTGGCGTTCGCTGCTCCAAGCGACTTCCGCTTCAGGCAGCGACAGGTGGTGGCCTGTACGGGGAATTCGGCAGCAAGGTAAGAAAAAAGAAAATTTAAAAAGATGGGAGCAAATATAACAAAAAGTCGGTTTATAAAAGCCATGAATGAAATTTTTGATATTGAGAACTCAGATAGTGAGAAAAATGAACAAGAAAGCATATCCTCTGATTCAGTTGAGACCAGCAAGGAGAGTAGGAATGTAAATTCAAAAGTAAGATCTGCAAAAGCCATCAGAAGCTTAATAAAATTAGCTGAGGAGTATGTACTCTCCTTAGAAACTGAAACTCAGGATTCTAGTGAAAGTGATAATAGTAACAAGGAGCCAAACCATGACAGTATGGTCTCCTCCACTGAGCCGGTTAGGAATTATGAAGCTAGTAGTGAAGAGGAATCAAAAAGCGATTCGGAGAGCACAGTCTCCAATAAAAAGAACAAAAAGAAATTAAAAAAGAGAAAAGACCGTCAAATAGAGGAACCACTAGTGCCCTCTGCTCCTTCATGGATAGAATCCCTAACAGAAACAATAAGGAGTATTGATCAGAGTGTACGTGCCCTTGAGGTAGAAATTGGCGGCCTTTCTGAGCGCTTATACGCTCTCGAACAACATAGACCACAGGAGCACCTAGAACTGCCAGTATTTCAAAATGAACAGGGACAAAGATATCACGAGTCCCTAGACTTTAAAACAATAAAGAATTTTAAAGAGGCGGTAATGACCTATGGGCCTCAAGCTCCGTTCACATTAAGTATGATAGAGTCACTTAACACCCTAACCTTAGCCCCCTCAGATTGGAAAAGTCTATGCAGAGCGGTACTAAGTGGGGGACAATACCTAATCTAGAAAACTCAATTCCAGGAACTTTGTTCAGAAATAGCAAAGAGAAATGCTGCAGCAGGTTTCCCTCAACGCAATATAGATATGCTCACAGGGGAGGGTCAGTTCGCCGAACTACAAAATCAGCTACAATACGATCCAGGTGTGTATGCCCAGATACACACTGCAGCTGTGAAAGCCTGGAAGACAATCTCAGGCACAGGGGATCTGCAAGGCAGCCTATCAAAAGTTATACAACGGCCTAACGAACCTTACGCTGATTTTGTAGATAGGCTCTTAAAAACAACATCTAGAGTTTTTGGCGAAGTCGAGCAAGCTATGTCTCTAGTTATCCAATTAGCGTACGAGAATGCTAATAAATATTGCCAGGATGCAATAAGGCCGTGGAGAAGTAAAAAAGACTTATCAATTTATATCAGACTGTGCAAAGACATTAACGAGGCTGTTATCACAGGCAACGTAATTGCTGCAGTGATGAAAAATTCCTCCCCTCAAAATTCCCAAAGGATTCAACCTAGAACAGGATATTCCAGACAAAATTATTATAATCAACCAAGATATGCTAAGCAATATCCCCCAAGGGTAATAAAATCAAATTCATACCGTGCTCCAGGCCGATGCCCCAGGTGCAAAAAGGGTATACATTGGGCCAATCAATGCCATTCTAGATATGATATATATGGAAATGATTTATCAAGGATTTCAAAAAACGGGGCATGGGGCCCAATGCCCCGGGACCCACAAATGTACGAGGTACTAGAGAAGGAAGGCCCTCAGATTCAAATGATTCCTCGTCACAGTCCCTCCTACCCATTAACTCCCTTATCAGAGGGACAAGAGGAAGTGCAGGATTAGATCTCTGTTCTACTGCCCGGATGGTCCTGACACCTGAAATGGGGGTTCAGCTGATTCCTACGGGAATCAGGGGACCTCTCCCTTCAGGAACTGTGGGACTAATCCTTGGGCGTAGTTCCAAAAGTTTATTAGGCTTTAATGTTATACCAGGGGTTATTGATTCAGATTATAATGGAGAGATTAAAATAATGCTAAGTACACACAGGGGCATCATCTCCGTAAATCAAGGAGACAGAATCGCACAGCTGCTCCTCATTCCCAGTCTCCATAATTCTTTTAAAAGCATGCCACAAAATAGAAATAGCAGAGCATTCGGTTCCACTGGTTCAGGACCTATGGCTTTCTGGGTCCAGGACTGTTCACGGAGGCCTATGTGCAAATTAAAAATTCAAGGTATAGAGATGGAGGGGCTGATTGATACAGGAGCTGACTCTTCCATCATAAATCTACAACAATGGCCTAAGCACTGGCCTCTACAGAAAGCCTCAACCAGTTTAAGAGGCTTGGGATACAGTAATACCCCAGCTCAAAGTGCTGTAATCTTAAATTGGCAAGACAATGAAGGCCATTCAGGAACATTCAAACCCTATGTTTTAAACAGCTTGCCAGTTACCCTATGGGGAAGAGATATCTTACATCAAATGGGGCTACACCTAGCAACCAAGCCTGCAGGTGTTAAGAATAAAAATCCTAATCATAATAAAAAAGGCAAAGAACATTTTTTCTAGGGGCCACTGAGAAAACAATTTTAAAAATACCATGGCTCTCTAATAAGCCAGTTTGGGTCCCTCAGTGGCCCCTATCCAAAGAAAAATTGCAAGCGGCCCATCAATTAGTTAAAGAACAATTAGAAGCAGGACACATAGAGCCTTCCACCTCTCCCTGGGATTCTCCCATATTTTTAATTAAGAAAAAATCAGGAAAATGGAGACTATTACAAGATCTAAGACAAATTAATAAAACAATGCAAATTATGGGATCTACCCAACCTGGACTTCCTAATCCTGTAGCTATTCCAAAAAACTATTACCTTATAACCCTTGATATAAAGGACTGTTTCTTTTCCATTCCCCTACATCCTCTGGATGCCCCCAGGTTTGCTTTTTCAATTCCTTCTATTAATAATAATGGCCCTGATAAAAGATATCAATGGAAAGTATTGCCACAGGGAATGGCAAATAGCCCTACACTGTGCCAACTATATGTGGACAGAGCTATACAGCCCATTAAAAACAAATATCAAGACCTCATGTGTCTACACTACATGGACGATGTTTTATTAGCTCACCCTAATCAACAAATCTTATTTAATATATTTAGTGAAATAACAAAATATCTAAAAAAATATGGATTATATATAGCAGAAGAAAAAGTTCAAAGCAGATCACCTATACTATATTTAGGCTTTAAAATCATGGATACTTTTGTTAAACCCCAAAAAATTTTAATAAGTAAAGAACATTTGACCACCCTCAATGATTTCCAAAAATTACTGGGTGACATTAATTGGCTTCGCCCTACACTAAGCCTCACTACTGGACAATTAAAACCCTTATTTGACATCCTTCGTGGGAACCCTGACCCATCCTCACCTCGAACATTAACTCCTGAGGCCAGGAGAGCTCTAAAATTAGTAGAACAGGCCATTGAAAGATCCCATTGCGATAGATTTGATTTTGCACAACCACTAATATTGATTATTATTCCTTCACAATATACTCCAACAGGAGTATTTTGGCAACAGGGACCTATATTATGGATACATTTGCCTGTCTCTCCTAAAAGTACAATTGAGTCTTATACCTCCATGGTGGCTAAACTTATTCTTCAAGGACTTAAAACCTCTACTAAAATATTTGGAATTCATCCCGCTACTATTATTACTCCTTATTCATCGTCACAGGTTGAATATTTGTGCTTCAATGATAATGATTGGGCTATAGCTAGATGCTCTACTTCTGCAAATTTTGACAATCATATTCCTAAATCTCCTATACTGTCCTTTTGTATCAATCATCCTATCATATTCCCACAGGTAATAAAAAATCAACCCATTCCTAAAGCATTTAATGTATTTACAGATGGATCCTCTAACGGTACTGCTGCAGTAGTCACTCAAAATGAAAAAATGATTCATATCACTAATCAAAAATCAGCTCAATTAGTGGAACTCGAAGCTATAATAATAGCTCTGGAAAATTTTAAAGAACAGCCTATGAATATTTTTTCAGACAGCCATTATATTGTACATGCTGTCCCAAAATTGGAGCTAGCAGGTCCAATAGCACCACATACTCCAGCTTTTAAATTGTTTTCTCAAATCCAAAATCTCCTATGGCAACGAAAAGAACCTTTATTTATAGGTCACATAAGAGCTCACACTAATCTCTGCCTGGTCCTCTCCATGAAGGTAATCAAAAAGCTGACGCCCTCACTAAAACAATATTTATATTTACTACTGTACAACAAGCTACTTTATTTCATTCCCAGTTCCACGTTAACAGCACTACCTTAAGACAAAAATTTAAAATCACAAAAGAACAAGCTCGTAGAATTGTAAAAGAATGTCCATCTTGTGTAACACTTTTGCCCAATCCACATTATGGGGTTAACCCACGAGGTTTGATGCCCAATCATTTGTGGCAGATGGATGTCACACATGAGCCAAGTTTTGGAAAATTACGATTTATTCATGTCACCATAGATACATGCTCAGGCATGATTTTTGCTTCTTTACATTCCGGAGAAAAAGTTAAAGATACTATATCTCATTGTCTGCAAGCTTTTGCTGCATTGAGCATCCCCAAAATGCTTAAAACAGATAATGGCCCTGCATATACATCCACATCCTTCAAACAATTTTGTACAAAGTTCAATATTATCCACAAAACAGGTATCGCTTATAATCCTCAGGGACAAGGAATAATTGAAAGAGCAAATCGGACACTTAAAAATATGTTACTAAAGCAAAAAGATGGAAACTGGAAAAATCCTAAGGACAGATTGGCAGTTGCCCTGTTTACCCTAAATTTCTTAACTTTAGATTCTAATGGACATTCGGCTGGAGATAGACACTGGAACCCACACCAACAACATAAACCTTTGGTTTACTGGAAGGATGTTCTCTCAGGTACATGGAAGGGTCCAGACCCAGTATTAATTTGGGGGAGAGGATCTGTTTGTGTTTTTCCAAAGCACGAATCCTCTCCAATATGGATACCATCTAGATTGATAAAGCAGGTACAAAGTCAAAAGGATCAAGACAAAGTTATTGAGGAGTCTAGATTGAATAAACAAGTACAAAATCAAGAGGACCAAAATGAAGGTATGGAGTGATTCCCTTAAAAGAGTCCTCCATTAAATTTACAACTTAAATTTCATTCTTCCCGGCCGGGACAAGAAGATCTCTCTTCAGTGTATACACAATTGTAATTTTTTTCTCTTTTATATATGTCTTTATGTCTGTGCATTTGTCTAAATTTCATGTTAATGTGATGTCACAAATATGTTTATATGTGCGTCTAGTGTGACGTCACAAATAATTAAGCGCTTTAAAAAAAAAAAGAAGTAGATAGATATAGATCGAAATAACAAATAACGTTAATTCATTTAAGCTTAGAATATTCTAATTTGATAATCAATAGATAGATAGATAAATAGATATTTATATAAGTTCAGAATATTTTAATTAGATAATCAATTATAATGATAATCAATTTTGATTTATAGTTGTCTCCGGGACTTCTCTTCAGCTGTGAATATGTTTAATGTTGTATAACCTGATATTTTTGGTGTTCCGACAGAGGATCATTTATTTGTTATTAACTTCATTTGTTTAATAGCTGATTAATTTGAATTATTTCAACAGGTATAGGATTGCTGTGAAGGAGCCTATAATCAAGGAGATAGCTAAAGATTGCGGTTAGCTGAGAGCCATAAAAGATGTTCTAGTTTCCACCTGATATTAATACATTATTCAAAGACTCTTTGTATGCCCGTGAACACTGCGTGACGCACCTGTAAGCTCGAGCTGTAAGCACGTGTCCTTGTTAAAGCTATATGTATATAACTGGGGGAGGTTCGTTAGTGTGTGTGGGAAGAAGAAGGTGGTGGTTGGAGTTAGAGCATTTGGAGTGATTGCTGGAGCTGGAGAGAGAAGAAGAATAAAAGACCTTTTTTTCATTTTCATCCTGCCTCCGAATTTTCCTGTGGCGTTCGCTGCTCCAAGCGACTTCCGCTTCAGGCAGCGACAGGTGGTGGCCTGTACGGGGAATTCGGCGGCAAGGTAAGAAAAAAGAAAATTTAAAAAGATGGGAGCAAATATAACAAAAGAGTCGGTTTATAAAAGCCATGAATGAAATTTTTGATATTGAGAACTCAGATAGTGAGAAAAATGAACAAGAAAGCATATCCTCTGATTCAGTTGAGACCAGCAAGGAGAGTAGGAATGTAAATTCAAAAGTAAGATCTGCAAAAGCCATCAGAAGCTTAATAAAATTAGCTGAGGAGTATGTACTCTCCTTAGAAACTGAAACTCAGGATTCTAGTGAAAGTGATAATAGTAACAAGGAGACAAACCATGACAGTATGGTCTCCTCCACTGAGCCGGTTAGGAATTATGAAGCTAGTAGTGAAGAGGAATCAAAAAGCGATTCGGAGAGCACAGTCTCCAATAAAAAGAACAAAAAGAAATTAAAAAAGAGAAAAGACCGTCAAATAGAGGAACCACTAGTGCCCTCTGCTCCTTCATGGATAGAATCCCTAACAGAAACAATAAGGAGTATTGATCAGAGTGTACGTGCCCTTGAGGTAGAAATTGGCGGCCTTTCTGAGCGCTTATACGCTCTCGAACAACATAGACCGCAGGAGCACCTAGAACTGCCAGTATTTCAAAATGAACAGGGACAAAGATATCACGAGTCCCTAGACTTTAAAACAATAAAGAATTTTAAAGAGGCGGTAATGACCTATGGGCCTCAAGCTCCGTTCACATTAAGTATGATAGAGTCACTTAACACCCTAACCTTAGCCCCCTCAGATTGGAAAAGTCTATGCAGAGCGGTACTAAGTGGGGGACAATACCTAATCTGGAAAACTCAATTCCAGGAACTTTGTTCAGAAATAGCAAAGAGAAATGCTGCAGCAGGTTTCCCTCAACGCAATATAGATATGCTCACAGGGAGGGTCAGTTCGCCGAACTACAAAATCAGCTACAATACGATCCAGGTGTGTATGCCCAGATACACACTGCAGCTGTGAAAGCCTGGAAGACAATCTCAGGCACAGGGGATCTGCAAGGCAGCCTATCAAAAGTTATACAAGGGCCTAACGAACCTTACGCTGATTTTGTAGATAGGCTCTTAAAAACAACATCTAGAGTTTTTGGCGAAGTCGAGCAAGCTATGCCTCTAGTTATCCAATTAGCGTACGAGAATGCTAATAAATATTGCCAGGATGCAATAAGGCCGTGGAGAAGTAAAAAAGACTTATCAATTTATATCAGACTGTGCAAAGACATTAACGAGGCTGTTATCACAGGCAACATAATTGCTGCAGTGATGAAAAATTCCTCCCCTCAAAATTCCCAAAGGATTCAACCTAGAACAGGATATTCCAGACAAAATTATTATAATCAACCAAGATATGCTAAGCAATATCCCCCAAGGGTAATAAAATCAAATTCATACCGTGCTCCAGGCCGATGCCCCAGGTGCAAAAAGGGTATACATTGGGCCAATCAATGCCATTCTAGATATGATATATATGGAAATGATTTATCAAGGATTTCAAAAAACGGGGCACGGGGCCCAATGCCCCGGGACCCACAAATGTACGAGGCACTAGAGGAGGAAGGCCCTCAGATTCAAATGATTCCTCGTCACAGTCCCTCCTACCCATTAACTCCCTTATCAGAGGGACAAGAGGAAGTGCAGGATTAGATCTCTGTTCTACTGCCCGGATGGTCCTGACACCTGAAATGGGGGTTCAGCTGATTCCTACGGGAATCAGGGGACCTCTCCCTTCAGGAACTGTGGGACTAATCCTTGGGCGTAGTTCCAAAAGTTTATTAGGCTTTAATGTTATGCCAGGGGTTATTGATTCAGATTATAATGGAGAGATTAAAATAATGCTAAGTACACACAGGGGCATCATCTCCGTAAATCAAGGAGACAGAATCGCACAGCTGCTCCTCATTCCCAGTCTCCATAATTCTTTTAAAAGCATGCCACAAAATAGAAATAGCAGAGCATTCGGTTCCACTGGTTCAGGACCTATGGCTTTCTGGGTCCAGGACTGTTCACGGAGGCCTATGTGCAAATTAAAAATTCAAGGTATAGAGATGGAGGGGCTGATTGATACAGGAGCTGACTCTTCCATCATAAATCTACAACAATGGCCTAAGCACTGGCCTCTACAGAAAGCCTCAACCAGTTTAAGAGGCTTGGGATACAGTAATACCCCAGCTCAAAGTGCTGTAATCTTAAATTGGCAAGACAATGAAGGCCATTCAGGAACATTCAAACCCTATGTTTTAAACAGCTTGCCAGTTACCCTATGGGGAAGAGATATCTTACATCAAATGGGGCTACACCTAGCGACCAAGCCTGCGGGTGTTAAGAATAAAAATCCTAATCATAATAAAAAAGGCAAAGAACATTTTTTCTAGGGGCCACTGAGAAAACAATTTTAAAAATACCATGGCTCTCTAATAAGCCAGTTTGGGTCCCTCAGTGGCCCCTATCCAAAGAAAAATTGCAAGCGGCCCATCAATTAGTTAAAGAACAATTAGAAGCAGGACACATAGAGCCTTCCACCTCTCCCTGGGATTCTCCCATATTTTTAATTAAGAAAAAATCAGGAAAATGGAGACTATTACAAGATCTAAGACAAATTAATAAAACAATGCAAATTATGGGCCCTACCCAACCTGGACTTCCTAATCCTGTAGCTATTCCAAAAAACTATTACCTTATAACCCTTGATATAAAGGACTGTTTCTTTTCCATTCCCCTACATCCTCTGGATGCCCCCAGGTTTGCTTTTTCAATTCCTTCTATTAATAATAATGGCCCTGATAAAAGATATCAATGGAAAGTATTGCCACAGGGAATGGCAAATAGCCCTACACTGTGCCAACTATATGTGGACAGAGCTATACATACAGCCCATTAAAAACAAATATCAAGACCTCATGTGTCTACACTACATGGACGATGTTTTATTAGCTCACCCTAATCAACAAATCTTATTTAATATATTTAGTGAAATAACAAAATATCTAAAAAAATATGGATTATATATAGCAGAAGAAAAAGTTCAAAGCAGATCACCTATACTATATTTAGGCTTTAAAATCATGGATACTTTTGTTAAACCCCAAAAAATTTTAATAAGTAAAGAACATTTGACCACCCTCAATGATTTCCAAAAATTACTGGGTGACATTAATTGGCTTCGCCCTACACTAAACCTCACTACTGGACAATTAAAACCCTTATTTGACATCCTTCGTGGGAACCCTGACCCATCCTCACCTCGAACATTAACTCCTGAGGCCAGGAGAGCTCTAAAATTAGTAGAACAGGCCATTGAAAGATCCCATTGTGATAGATTTGATTTTGCACAACCACTAATATTGATTATTATTCCTTCACAATATACTCCAACAGGAGTATTTTGGCAACAGGGACCTATATTATGGATACATTTGCCTGTCTCTCCTAAAAGTACAATTGAGTCTTATACCTCCATGGTGGCTAAACTTATTCTTCAAGGACTTAAAACATCTACTAAAATATTTGGAATTCATCCCGCTACTATTATTACTCCTTATTCATCGTCACAGGTTGAATATTTGTGCTTCAATGATAATGATTGGGCTATAGCTAGATGCTCTACTTCTGCAAATTTTGACAATCATATTCCTAAATCTCCTATACTGTCCTTTTGTATCAATCATCCTATCATATTCCCACAGGTAATAAAAAATCAACCCATTCCTAAAGCATTTAATGTATTTACAGATGGATCCTCTAACGGTACTGCTGCAATAGTCACTCAAAATGAAAAAATGATTCATATCACTAATCAAAAATCAGCTCAATTAGTGGAACTCGAAGCTATAATAATAGCTCTGGAAAATTTTAAAGAACAGCCTATGAATATTTTTTCAGACAGCCATTATATTGTACATGCTGTCCCAAAATTGGAGCTAGCAGGTCCAATAGCACCACATACTCCAGCTTTTCAATTGTTTTCTCAAATCCAAAATCTCCTATGGCAACGAAAAGAACCTTTATTTATAGGTCACATAAGAGCTCACACTAATCTGCCTGGTCCTCTCCATGAAGTAATCAAAAAGCTGACGCCCTCACTAAAACAATATTTATATTTACTACAGTACAACAAGCTACTTTATTTCATTCCCAGTTCCACGTTAACAGCACTACCTTAAGACAAAAATTTAAAATCACAAAAGAACAAGCTCGTAGAATTGTAAAAGAATGTCCATCTTGTGTAACACTTTTGCCCAATCCACATTATGGGGTTAACCCACGAGGTTTGATGCCCAATCATTTGTGGCAGATGGATGTCACACATGAGCCAAGTTTTGGAAAATTACGATTTATTCATGTCACCATAGATACATGCTCAGGCATGATTTTTGCTTCTTTACATTCCGGAGAAAAAGTTAAAGATACTATATCTCATTGTCTGCAAGCTTTTGCTGCATTGGCATCCCCAAAATGCTTAAAACAGATAATGGCCCTGCATATACATCCACATCCTTCAAACAATTTTGTACAAAGTTCAATATTATCCACAAAACAGGTATCGCTTATAATCCTCAGGGACAAGGAATAATTGAAAGAGCAAATCAGACACTTAAAAATATGTTACTAAAGCAAAAAGATGGAAACTGGAAAAATCCTAAGGACAGATTGGCAGTTGCCCTGTTTACCCTAAATTTCTTAACTTTAGATTCTAATGGACATTCGGCTGGAGATAGACACTGGAACCCACACCAACAACATAAACCTTTGGTTTACTGGAAGGATGTTCTCTCAGGTACATGGAAGGGTCCAGACCCAGTATTAATTTGGGGGAGAGGATCTGTTTGTGTTTTTCCAAAGCACGAATCCTCTCCAATATGGATACCATCTAGATTGATAAAGCAGGTACAAAGTCAAAAGGATCAAGACAAAGTTATTGAGGAGTCTAGATTGAATAAACAAGTACAAAATCAAGAGGACCAAAATGAAGGTATGGAGTGATTCCCTTAAAAGAGTCCTCCATTAAATTTACAACTTAAATTTCATTCTTCCCGGCCGGGACAAGAAGATCTCTCTTCAGTGTATACACAATTGTAATTTTTTTTCTCTTTTATATATGTCTTTATGTCTGTGCATTTGTCTAAATTTCATGTTAATGTGATGTCACAAATATGTTTATATGTGCGTCTGTCTAGTGTGACGTCACAAATAATTAAGCGCTTTAAAAAAAAAAGAAGTAGATAGATATAGATCGAAATAACAAATAATGTTAATTCATTTAAGCTTAGAATATTCTAATTTGATAATCGATAGATAGATAGATAAATAGATATTTATATAAGTTCAGAATATTTTAATTAGATAATCAATTATAATGATAATCAATTTTGATTTATAGTTGTCTCCGGGACTTCTCTTCAGCTGTGAATATGTTTAATGTTGTATAACCTGATATTTTGGTGTTCCGACAGAGGATCATTTATTTGTTATTAACTTCATTTGTTTAATAGCTGATTAATTTGAATTATTTCAACAGGTATAGGATTGCTGTGTATATAGAGACTCGAGGATTCCAGCTAACAAATTATTTTTCCAAAATGCCTTTAGCTTTTCTTTATCTTTAATGCAGTAAACACCCTCAGTTTCTCTTTGATTATTTCTGAATGTGTTATTTTGCCAGCTTATGTTTGTGGGAGCTTAAGCAGCAATGTGTGTGAGCAGAGATCAACTTTTATTTTCTACTCTAATAATTCTTTTTTTAGTTTAATAGCTCACCTTTTGATCTCAGTGCTGGAATAGCACTGCCTTTCCCTTAATAATGGATGCTTGAGTTTTTAGGTAGCGGGCCCTGAAGATTTGCCGGTGGAAATGTCTGGACATAAAAAAGACGGCTGCTGCTACAACTGCAGGGACCGCGGTCGCTGCAAGCATCCCTGCTGCTCAAGCATCAACAGCCTAACCAGCAGTGTGGCCTCTGCTCTGCATGCATGGGGCCTCCTGAATCTATGTGTTATAACTTATGGACATTTTGATTTTCCATTATTTTGGGACATTACGGGACAATGCCTTGCGGGTATTTGTCTAAGAGAACTCAGTGCGTTACTTGATGAAACTAAGGGCAGCTGATTCGCTTAAAGAACTTGATGCGATATGGAAACTTGGCTCGTCAGCAGTAGGCTTGCCACCTTAAAGCCGCAGCATCTCCTAAAAATTGGACGGCTGTTAGTCAACGCACAGTCGATCTGAAGGGCTCTATTGGATGGCTGGTTAGCCTATGACGGGTAAGATCCCCAGAAGGGGACAACCTAAGACACGGCACAGTCGCACGGGACAGTCTAATGTGGCCAGCATGTCAACCTAAGCCAGGAGTCAGGACAGCCTAGACTCCCATGACGGGTAAGAATGTCGGTTGCACATGGACGTCCTAGAACATCCCCTCTTTTAAAACTAAAAGGGGGAAATGAAGGAGCCTATAATCAAGGAGATAGCTAAAGATTGCGGTTAGCTGAGAGCCATAAAAGATGTTCTAGTTTCCACCTGATATTAATACATTATTCAAAGAATCTTTGTATGCCCGTGAACACTGCGTGACGCACCTGTAAGCTCGAGCTGTAAGCACGTGTCCTTGTTAAAGCTATATGTATATAACTGGGGGAGGTTCGTTAGTGTGTGTGGGAAGAAGAAGGTGGTGGTTGGAGTTAGAGCATTTGGAGTGATTGCTGGAGCTGGAGAGAGAAGAAGAATAAAAGACCTTTTTTCATTTTCATCCTGCCTCCGAATTTTCCTGTGGCGTTCGCTGCTCCAAGCGACTTCCGCTTCAGGCAGCGACACACATGGAACCTTCTCTAAAATAGACCATATACTAGGCCACAAAACAACTCTGAGCAAATACAAAAAAGTTGAGATTCTACCCAGCATTCTATCTGAACATAATGGAATGAAATTAGAAATCAATGAAAAATAAGAAATAAAAGCTACTCCAACACCTGGAGACTAAATAATATGCTACTGAATGAACAATGGGTTGCAGATGACATCAAAGAGGAGATTAAAAAATTCTTAGAGGTGAATGAGAACACAGACACAACATATCGAAATCTCTGGGACACTATGAAGGCAGTTCTAAGAGGAAAGTTCATTGCATTGAGTTCATTCCTCAAAAGAAGAAAAAGTCAACAAATAAATGACTTAAAATTACATCTCAAAGCACTAGAAAAAGAACAATCCAACACCAAAAGTGGTAGAAGACAGGAAATAATTAAAATCAGAGCTGAAATTAATGAAATTGAAACAAAAGAAACAATTGAAAAAATTGACAAAAAAAAAAAGTTGGTTCTTTGAAAAAATAAATAAAATTGACAGACCCTTTTCCAGGCTAACAAAGAGATAACTCAAATTACTAATATATGTGATGAAAAAGGAAATATCACAACAAACACTACGGAAATACAGGAAATAATTCGAAATTATTTTGAAAACCTGTACTCCAACAAAATACAAAACACCGAAGGCATCGACAAATTTCTAGAGATGTATGATGTGCCCAAACTTAAGCAGGAGGATATACATAATTTGAACAGACCAATTTCAAGCGACGAAATAGAAGATGCCATCAGAAGGCAAACAACCAAGAAAAGCGCAGGACCAGATGGATACACAGCTGATTTCTACAAGACCTTCAAAGAAGAACTGATACCAATACTCTTCAATTTATTTCAGGAAATAGAAAAAGAGGGAGTACTTCCAAACTCATTCTATGAGGCCAACATCACGCTGATCTCCAAACCAGGCAAAGACACATCCAAAAAAGAAAACTTCAGACCCATATCTTTAATGAACATAGATCCAAAAATTCTCAATAAAATTCTAGCAAAACGGATACAGAAACATATCAAAAATATAATACACCACGATCAAGTAGGGTTCATTCCAGGGATGCAAGGATGGTTCAACATACGGAAAAGAATAAATGTAATTCACCACGTCAATAGACTCAAAATAAGAACCATAGGATTATCTCAATAGATGTAGAAAAAGCATTTGACAAAATACAGCACCCCTTCATGCTCAAAACACTAGAAAAACTAGGGATAACTGGAACATATCTCAACATCATAAAAGCTATATATGCTAATCCCCAGGCCAACATTATCCTAAATGGAGAAAAATTGAAAGCATTCCCTTTAAAAACTGGAACAAGACAGGTATGTCCTCTTTCACCACTTCTATTCAACATAGTAATTGAAATGCTGGCCAGAGCAATAAGACAGGTGAAAAAAATTAAAGGGAAACAGATAGGTAAAGTAGAACTCAAATTATCATTATTTGCTGATGATATGATTTTATACCTAGAAGACCCAAAAAATTCCATCAGAAAACTTCTAGAACTCATAAATGAATTCATCAAAGTAGCAGGATACAAAATCAACACCCATAAATCTAAGGCATTTCTATATATCAGTGACAAATCCTCTGAAAGGGAAATGAGGAAAACTACCCCGTTTACAATAGCATCAAAAAAAAAATAAAATAAAATACTTGGGAATCAACTTAACCAAAGACGTGAAAGACCTCTACAATGAAAACTACAGAACACTAAAGAAAGAAATTATGGAAGACCTTAGAAGATGGAAAGATCTACCCTGTTCTTGGATAGGCAGAACTAATACTGTCAAAATGACCATACTACCAAAAGCATTATACAGATTTAATGCAATGCCAATCAAAATCCCAGTGACATTCCTCATAGAAATAGAAAAAGCAGTCATGAAATTCATCTGGAAAAATAAGAGACCCAGAATAGCTAAAGCAATCCTTAGTAAGAGGAGTGAAGCAGGTGGCATCACTATACCAGACCTTAAATTATACTACAGAGCAATAGTAACAAAAACAGCATGGTATTGGCACCAAAATAGGCCAGTAGACCAATGGTACAGAATAGAGGACACAGAGACTAACACATATAATTTCAGTTATCTTATATTAGACAAAGGTGCCAAAAATATACATTGGAGAAAAGATAGCCTCTTCAACAAATGGTGCTGGGAAAACTGGAAATCCATATGCAATAAAATGAAATTAAACCTATATCTCTCACCATGCACAAAAGTCAACTCAAAGTGGATCAAGGATCTAGGAATTAGACCAGAGACACTACACCTAATAGAAGAAAAAGTAAGCTCTAATCTCCAACATGTTGGATTAGGTCCCAAGTTCCTTAATAAGAATCCTGTAGCACAAGAATTAATACCAAGAATCAATAAATGGGATAGACTCAAATTACAAAGCTTCTTCTCAGCAAAAGAAACAATCAGTGAGGTGAATAGAGAACCTACTAATTGGGAACAAATTTTTACCACATGCACGTCAGATAGAGCACTAATCTCTAGAATATATAAAGAACTCAAAAATCATAACACCCAAAAAACAAATAACCCAATCAATAAATGGGCCAAGGAACTGAACAGACACTTCTCAGAAGAAGATATACAATCAATCAATAAATACATGAAAAAATGCTCAACCTCTCTGGCAATTAGAGAAATGCAAATCAAAACCACTCTAAGATTTCATCTCACACCAGTCAGAATGGCAGCTATTAAGAACACAAACAACAATAAATGCTGGAGAGGATGTGGAGAAAAAGGCACACTCAAACATTGTTGGTGGGACTGCAAAATGGTGCAGCCAATATGGAAGGCAGTATGGAGATACCTTGGAAAACTTGGAATGGAACCACCTTATGACCCAGCTATCCCACTTCTTGGTCTTTACCCAAAAGACCTGAAAACAGCATACTACAGGGATACAGCCACATCAATGTTTATAGCAGCACAATTCACAATAGCTAAACTGTGGAACCAACCTAGATGCCCTTCAGTAGATGAATGGATAAAGAAAATGTGGTATATACACACAATGGAATATTACTCAGCAATAAGAGAGAACAAAATCATGGCATTTGCAGGAAAATGGATGGAATTAGAGAATATAATGCTAAGTGAAGTTAGCCAATCCCAAAAAGCCAAATGCCAAATGTTTTCTCTGATATAAGGAGGCCAATTCACAGTCAGGTTGGGATGGGGAACATAGGAGGATTAGAGGAATACTAGAATGGCCAATTGGGAGGGAGGGGGAGGGAAGGGGCAAAAGGGTGAAGGAAAAAAAAAAAGATGGTAGAATGAGATGGATATCATTACCCTCAGTTCATGTATGAAATCACGAATGGTGTGAATATACTTTGCATACAACCAGAGATTTGTAAAAAAAGTGCTCTATATGTGTAGTGTGAAATGTAATGCATTCTGCTGTCATTTATAACATCTTAGAATAAAAAAATAATTAAAAAAAAGAAATAAAAGGTATAAAAACAAGATTATAAAGTATAGAAATAATAAACTGAAGCAACCATTAAATTACTTTTTTAAAAATGTTAAGTTGTAGATGGACACAATACCTTTATTTTATTTATTTATGTGGTGCTAAGGATCAAACCCAGTGCTCCACACATGCAAGGCAAGCACTCTACCACTGAGCCACAATCCCAGCCCTTAATTTCTTATTACCTGAGAAATGGCATATTATTCTTTGAAGGTATACCGAGATAAATTGAATATGCATATTGTAAATGCCAGAGCAACAACTAAAATCAATGCCAAGCGTTAGAGATAATAAACCAAAAGGAGACATGATCTAGGATTCCAGAAGATACTAACTTAATCCAAAGGAAGACAAGAAAGATGGAACAAAGAATTAATAATATAAAAGAAAGAGAAAACAGATATCAATATACCTAAGCACAGCCATATACATAATTGAATTAAAATAAATATTTTAAGCACTCAAATTAAAAAGCAGAGATTGCCAGACAGGATCTAAACAAGACCTAAATATGCTGACTATAAGAAACACTCCTTTTTTTTTTTTTTTTTTTTTTTTTTTGGTGGTGGTGGCGGTGCTGGGGTTTGAACCCAGGATCTCAGGTATACTAAGTAAGTGCTCTACTACTGAACTACATCCCAGCCCTATAAGAAATACAGAAAAAGATATAGAGTTTAAAAGTAAAGAATAGAAAAATATATTATAATGCAAACACATAAGTAAATTAGAGTGTTTTAACATCAAGAAAGATGATGGAACATGCAATATTACAAGAGTCATGGGTGACATTTCATAATGATGAAAGGGAAAATTCATCAAAATTCAACAATTTTGCAAATGTATATGTAAAAAAAGTCCAAGTACCTGATACTTCAGATTGCTTACAGCCCAAACAGAGAGACCTGAAGGAAAAAAAAAAAGATAATTCCATAATTATAGTTGGAGATTGCAATAGTCTTTACTCAGTAACGTAACCTGACCAGAAGTCAAGGAGCACTGTCCAGTAAAAGAAAAAAAGTTGTAGAAAAATATTGTTCATCAACATAGACGCAAAAATTTTTAACAAAATATCAACAAATTGAATTCAGCACTGGATAAAAAAGAACATTCCATTATGATTGTTGTATTTCAAGAATGTGAGATTAGTTTAACACTTTAAAAAATCAATATAATTTACCCTATTAACAGAGCAAAGAAAAAATTTAGGATACAGAAATAGTGCGTGTCAAAAGTAAAACTCACACACCTGGAAAATTAGGCATAGAAGGAAATACTGTCATTTGATAAAGGACATGATAAAAACCTACCAGTCTATACTAAAGGTCAAAAAATAAACCCTCTCCTTTAAGACAAAGTGGGGCAAGCATGCATATTCTCACCATTTCTATTCAACATTGTACATAAGGTTCTAGGTAATGTGATAAGTCAAGAAGAAGAAATAAAAAAAGACCTAAGAATAATGAATATGACCATCAATTTGCAGAAAATATAACTATGTATATTTTTTAAAATCCTTTAAAAGTCTACAAAAATGTTACTAGAATGAATCACTTAATTTGGCAAGCTTTCAGGACACAAAGTCAACATAGAAAAATGAACATCTTATACGTACCAGCAGATAACAACTGACAAGGAAAACTAAAAGAGAAATTGGTTGCCATCCCTGTCTTTGACAAGACTTTTATCCAGAACATATAGAAACTTTTTAATAAGGGGACAACTAAATAAAAACTGGATAGCCAGAGGACTTTGTTTCCAAACTGACAAGTAAAAATGTTAGAAATCACTTCTATCTTCACAGTACAAAAAATGCTGAGTGAACCAAAGATTAACAACCTTTCTTAAATCCATCAGACAACCAAGGCGACAGGACACACTGAAACCTGAAACTTGGAGACACAGGTAGAGGGACACAGGAATGACAAGTGTGCAGGAACAGAAACAGCATGAACACTGTAAATTGCAATTGGTAAAAGGCCAGTAGCTCAGTGTAGGCTAGATTGAGAATAAAAGCTGTCAGGGGACCTAGGCTTACAGGGGTCCCCACTCCATTGTGAGTTTTCCCTTCAGGAACTCTGTGCTTCCAGGCAAGAGGGAAAAGTAACCAGTTTAAAATATGACCAGAGCTTTCTGTCTCCTTAACAAGGCCTGCTGGAAAAATAGAAAAAAGATTTGACAAGAGCCCTACCTGACCTGAGGGAGGAGAAATACCCAATTTTAGCTCCTTCTGGCTTTTCATGTGGGGAAGTGAAATACCTAACTGATGCTGACTGAAAGACCCAGTCACGGGAATATGAAATGGCTCTCCCAAACACACACACACACACACACACACACACACACACACACACACACACAAATAGAGCTCCTGCCTTACATCCTAAAGAATTCCGGCTTCAGGTCCTATTTCAGGTATCTTTAAGAACTCACCTCTCAAAAACAAAAACAAAGAGGGAAACAAAAAAAAAAAAAGGACTCCAGAGAGACTTTTACTTTGATTCCACAGCTACTACAAACAGCAAACAGCCTACTTCCTGGCCAGATAAACACAGAACTCCATATTGAAGACCTATCTTGCTACTCCATGAATTTGCCCAGGTGAATGTATAAACAAGTCATATTCCCACACAATGGAATGATACTTAGCAATAAAAAGAAACAAACTATGGCACACCAACAACATGGATGAATAATATCAAAACATGCTAAATAACCTCGGAGATGCCATCCTGGCTCCCTACGGCAGGGGAACAAGCCCCAGCATGCAAGAGTTCCAGCTAGGCCCTCCTGTGTGCTTTCCCGGCTTGACCAGCCCACCTCAGAGACACCATCCCAGCTCAGGACATCAGGGGAACAAGCCCTGGCCTGCAAGCATTTCTGATTGCCCCGCCCACCTCAGAGACACCATCCCAGCTTGGCATGGCAGGGGAACAAGCCCCAGCCTGCAAGAGTTCCAGCTAGGCCCTCCGTGTGCTTTCCCAGCTCTGCCCACCCACTTTGGAGAAGCCATCCCTGCTGGGGACTGTGAGGAACAAGCCCTGGCCTGGGAGCATTCCCACTAGGCCCGCCTGCAAGCCTTCCAGCTCAGCCTGCCTGCGTGCATTCCCGGCTCTGTCCACCCACTCAGGAGCCACAGGTATTCTCCGCCTCTGCCTACAGTTCAGGGAACAGGCCCCGGGCCCAGGAACAGGGAATATTACATGGGAATACCTATCTTTTGTTTCTCCTACTAACACCCTAATTCCCATGATTACCCTCTCACTAGTCAAATAATCTAATACCTCTCTATCTTCTCACATTCTACCTCACAAACGTTTTAGCTAACCCATAAGTCCCCCCTTCTAGATACTATGAACCACCACACAAAAATATTGACTAAATGGTAGAAGATAATTGATCTCATCATTTATGGTTAAAGTCTCAAAATTTCAATATAAAAATAGAAACTAACTGATATATGGCAATACATCGGGTACTTTGACTGCTGTAATATTGATCTTTCCCTTAAAAGTTATGCATTGGTTAACCTGTAGGGATGATATAAGACAATAAGACAGAAACAGGAATACCTCAGACTTACACTGAAAGAGAGGAAAACACATAGATATCACGAAAAAACAAGGGAGGAAAATGCCCCAAACAAACCAAGATACTGCAGCAATAGAATCCATAGGAAGCACAGTAGGTGAAATGTTGGAAAAGAAATTCTGAATATACATAATTAAAATGATTCAGGATTTAAAAAATGACCTAAGTGAACATATACAGGCAAAAATTGATCTCTCCAACAAAGAGATAAGAGATCAAATACAAGCAACCATCCGTCACACCAACAAAGAGATAAGAGAACAAATACAGGTAGCAAAAGATTGTACTTCAAGAAAGAGGTAGAGAATCTGAGAAAAAAAACAAACAAACAGAAATGCTTGAAATGAAAGAAACAATAGGCCATTTAAAAAACTCAATAGATAGTATCACCAATAGATTGGATCACTTGGAAGATAGGACCTCAGACAATGAGGACAAAATATATAATATTGAAAATAAAGTTGACCACACAGTGAAGATGGTAAGAAACCATGAACAAAATATCCAAGAATTATGGGATGCCATCAAAAGACCGAATATAAGATTTATTGGTATTGAGGAAGGTGCAGAGAATCAATGCAAGGGAATGCAAAATCTCTTTAGTGAAATAATATCAGAAAATTTCCCAAACAAGAAGAATGAATTTGATGAGCCGGGCGTGGTGGCGCATGCCTGTAATCCCAGCACTTGGGAGGCTGAGGCAGGAGGATCACGAGTTCAAAGCCAGCCTCAGCAATGGCGAGGCACTTAGCAACTCAGTGAGACCCTGTCTCTAATAAAACACAAAAAAAGGGCTGGGGATGTGGCCCAGTGGTTGAGAGCCCCTGAGTTCAATCCCCAGTACAAAAAAAAAAAAAAAAAAAAGAAGAATGAATTTGAAAACCAAATACAAGAAGCATATAGGACACCAAATGTACAAAATTATAACAGATCTACATCAAGGCACATTATAATGAAAATTACTAACATACAAAATAAGGATAGAATTTTATTAAAGGCCATAAGAGAGAAAAATCAGATAACCTATAGAGGAAAACCAATTTGCATCACAGCAGATTTTTCAACCCAGACCCTCAAAGCAAGAAGAGCCTGGAGCAACATATACCAGGCTCTAAAAAGATAAGGGATGCCAACCAAGAATCTTATATCCAGAAAAATTAAGCTTTAGATTTGATGATGAAATAAAAACCTTCCATGATAAACAAAAGCTAAAAGAATTTACAACAAGAAAGCCGGCACTACAGAACATCCTTGGCAAAATATTCCACAAGGAGGAATTGAAAAAAAACAATGAAAACCTTCAAAGGGAAGAACAACAATAAAGGAAAACTAACCATAGGAGAAATCAAGTCAAGCTAAATACCAAAATTAAAATAAAATGAAATAAGATTTAAAATGACTGGTAATACAAATCATATCTCAATAATAACCCTGAACATTAACGGCCTAAACTCACCAATTAAAAGACATAGGTTGATATATTGGATTTAAAAAAGACCCAAAAATATGCTGCTGTCTTCAAGAGACATCTCATAGGAAAAGACGCCCACAGACTGAAGGTGAAAGGATGGGATAAAATATACCACTCACAGGGACTACATAAGCAAGCAGGTGTTTCAATCCTCATATCAAACAAAGTAGACTTCAAGCCAAAGGTAATCAAAAGAAATAAGGATGGACATTTCATACTACTTAAAGGAATCATACATCAACAAGAAATAACTGTCATATATGCCCCAAATAACAGAGCATCCACGTTCATCAAACAAACCCTTCTTAAGTTAAGAGCCAAATAGACCACAACATAATAATTCTAGGTGACTTTAACACACTGCTTTCACCACTGGATAGATCTTCCAAACAAAAGCTAAACAAAGAAATTGTAGAACTCAATAATACAATAGCTTAGATTTAACTGATACATATAGAGTATATTATCCATCAACACTTTCTTCTCAGCAGCACATGGATCATTCTCTAAAATAGATCATATATTATGCCATAAAGCAACTCTAAGCAAATATAAAAAAAATAGAGATACTACCCTGTGTATTATCAGATCATAATGGAATGAAACTAGAATCAATGATAAAATAAGAAAATCTACTCCAACACCTGGAGACTAAATAATATGCTATTGATTGAACAATGGGTTGCAGAAGACATCAAAAAGGAGATTAAAAAATTCTTAGAGGTAAATGAGAACACCGATACAACATATCAAAATCTCTGGGACACTATGAAAGCAGTACTAAGAAGAAAATTCATTGCATGGAGTTCATTCCTTCAAAGAAGAAAAGGTCAACAAATAAATGAATTAACATTACACCTCAAAGCTCTAGAAAAAGAAGAACAAATTAACCCCAAAAGCAGAAGTCAGGAAATAATTAAAATCAGAGCTGAAATCAATGAAATTGAAACAAAAAACACAATTGAAAAAAATCAACAGAACCAAAAGGTGGTTCTTTGAAAAAATAAATAAAATTGATAAACCATTAGCTATGCTAAGAAAAGGAGAGAAAAACCTCAAATTACCAATATATATGATGAAAAAGGAAACATCACAACGAACACTACAGAAATACAGAAGATAATTAGAAATTATTTTGAAAATCTATACTCCAACAAAATAGAAAATAATGAAGACATCGACAAATTCCTAGAAATATATAATATGCCCACACTAAATCAGGATGACATACACAATTTGAATAGATCAATTTCAAGCAAAGAAATAGAGGATGCCATCAAAAACCTACCAACCAAGAAAAGCCCAGGTCCAGATGGATACACAACCGAGTTCTACAAGACCTTTAAAGAAGAACTAACACCAATACTTCTCAAACTATTTCATGAAATAGAAAAAGAGGGAACCCTTCCAGACTCATTCTATGAGGCCAATATCACCCTGATTCCAAAACCAGGCAGATACAAATCAAAGAAAGAAAAACTTCAGACCAATATCACTAATGAATATAGATGCAAAAATCCTCAATAAAATTCTGGCAAATTGAATACAAAAATACATCAAAAAAATAGTACATCACAATAAAGTGGGGTTCATTCCAGGAATGCAAGGTTGGTTCAACATAAGGAAATCAATAAATGTAATTCACCACATCAATAGACTCAAAGATAAAATCATATGATCATCTCAGTTGGCGCAGAGAAAGCATTTGACAAGATACAGCACCCCTTCATGTTCAAAACGCTAGAAAAAATAGGGATAACAGGAACATACTTCAACATCATAAAGGCCATCTATGTTAAGCCCCAGGCCAACATCATCCTAAATGGAGAAAAGCTGAAAGCATTCCCTCTAAAAACTGGAACAAGACAGGTATGTCCTCTTTCACCACTATTATTTAACATAGTTCTTGAAACCCTAGCTAACGCAATTAGACAGACGAAAGAAATAAAAGGGATATGGATAGGAAAAGAAGAACTCAAATGATCACTATTTGCAGATAATATGATTCTATACATAGAAGATCCAAAAAACTCCACCAGAAATCTTCTAGATCTAATAAACAAATTCAGCAAAGTGGCTGGATATAAAATCAATACCCATAAATCTAAGGCATTTCTGTACATCAGCAACAAATCCTCAGAAAGAGAAACTAGGAAATCCACCCCATTTACTATAACATAAAAAAAAAATATATATATAATACTTGGGAATCAACCTAACAAAAGAAGTGAAAGACCTGTACAATGAAAACTACAGCACACTAAAAAAAAAAAAAAAAAAGAAGATCTTAGAAGATGGAAAGATTTACCTTGTTCATGGATAGGTGGAACTAATATTGTCAAAATGACTATTCTACCAAAAGCACTATACAATTTCAATGCAATCCCAATCAAAATCCCAATGTCATTCCTCATAGAAATAGAAAAATAAATCATGAAATGCATCTGGAAAAATAAGAGACCCAGAATAGCCAAAGCAATTCTTAGCGAGAAGAATGAAGCTGGTGGCATTACTATTCCAGACTTTAAATTGTATTATAAAGCAATAGTAACTAACACAGCATGGTATTGGCATCAAAATAGACCAGTAGACCAACGGTACAGAATAGAAGATGTTGCTGCCTGCAGCTGCTGCCGCCTGCAGCAATGATACCGCGGGAAAGAATTCGGAGGCAGACTGGGAATGAGTAGGTTCTTTATTCTTGCTTCTCTGCTGACCTCTCTCTCCAATTACAACTCCAACCACCCCCAACTCCAACTCTACCTGGTTAAATACTCTCCACCTTAACAAGTATACACGTGTCACAAGCTCAACTTACAGGTGCATCACACAGTGTTCACGGGCAGAGAAAGGTTCTTAGTTGATTACATTAAGGTCAGGAGAAAACAATTAAACGCCTCCTCTTCTGCTCTCAGCCAGCCGCCATCCTAGCTACCTCCTCATTAAGGCTCTTACATTTCCCCCCTTTTGTTTTAAAAGAGGGATAAATAGATGGGTGAGCTCTCACCACATCAGGATCGACTGTGCCTGTCTTAGGCATCCACATGTGCAACCAACATTCTTACCCATCATGGGATAATCAAGCCTGTGCCCTTGACTCCTGTCTTAGGTTGATAAGTCGGCCACATGAGACTTTCCCATCATTGACTGCCAGCTGTCCAATCGAGCCCTTACCACATCAGGATCAACTGTGTCTGTTTTAGGCTTCTACATGTGCAACCAACATTCTTACCAGTCATCGGATAATCAAGGCTGTGCCCTTGACTCCTGTCTTAGGTTGATATGTCAGCCACATGAGACTTTCCCGTTATTGACTACCAGCCTTCCGATCATGAGGAGATGCTCCGGTTCTAAGGCGTCAAGCTTTTTGCTGATGAGCCAAGTTCCATTAAATAGCGTACTAAGTTCTTTTAGACAAATCAGGTGCCCCAAGTTCCATAAAGTAATGCACTGAGTTCTCTAGACAAATCAGCTGCCCTATCAAGGTTAAGAAAAGGGGTACCCGCAAGGCATTGTCCCGTACAATGTCCCAAACATCCTCTAGTCCATTTGCTAACACATTGATCTAGGAGGCCTCGTGCATGCAGAGCAGAGGACACACTGCTGGTGAGGTTGTTTGATGCTTAAGCAGCAGGGATGTTTGTAGCGATTGCGATCCCTGCAGCTGTAGCTGCAGCAGCTGTCTCTTTTATGTCTAGACAATGCCACTGGAAAATCTTCAGGGCCCACTAAGACTGGCATAGGGATGTACCTAGAAACTCAAGCAACAATCATTAGAGGCAAGGCAGTGCCATTCCAGCACTGAGTCAGAAAGCGGGTTGTAGGAGTAAACTAAAAAATAGAATTATTAGATCTTCAGGTGTCTGAAGTTCATCTCTGCTCACACACATTGCTGCTTGAGCTCCCATGAACATTAGCTGGCAAAACATCACATTCAGAACAGATTAAAGAAAAATTGAGGGTAATTAGCTGACAAAATATTACATTTAAGATAGATTAAAGAAAGGCTAAGAGCATTTTAGAAAAATATTTTGTTAGCTGGAACTTTTGAGCCTCTGCATACACAGCAACCTTTTATGAATATACCTGTTGAAACAATTTAAATTAATCAACTGTTTAACAAACAAAGTCAATTACAAATAAACAATCCCATGTCAAATACCAAAATATAAGGTTGAACAGTATTAGTCATATTCCTTGCTGAAGAGAAGTCCTAGAGATACTTATAAATTAAGTTTGAAGGTACCTTCATTTTTTATTTGTTTACCCCATATGAATATTTTTATCTTAAATGAATTAAAGTTATTTGGATCCATTTTTTTAATTTATATTAATTTTCATGAGCGCTCGGTTTTTGTTATTTGTGACGTCACATTTACATGAAATCTAGACAAACGTACAGACATAAAGACACATATAAAAAAGAAAAACACAATTGTGTGCACACTAAAGTGAGATCCTCTCATCCCGGCCAGGAGGAATGAGATTTAAGTTGTGAATTTATTGAAGGAAAAAGAACGCAGCTTAAAAGTTTCTTAGCTGAAAAGGCAAAGATAAGGTTCTCTTGTCGGAAAAAGAGACAAACTCGCGCAGGTGTGCGGATTGATAAGGGAATCATTCCACAACAACTTCATCTTGGCCCTTTTGATTTGGCACTTGTTTTATTAATCTTGATTCTGCAACAACTTCATCTTGGCCCTTTTGATTTGGTACCTGTTTTATTAATCTTGATGGCATCCATACCAGTAAGGACTCGTGCTGTGGAAAAACACAAACAGATCCTCTCCCCCAAATTAATACTGGGTCTGGGCCCTTCCATGTGCCTGAAAGAACATCCTTCCAGTAAACCGAAGGTTTATGTTGTTGATGTGGATTCCAGTGTCTGTCCCCAGCCAAATATCCTTTGGAATCCAAAGTTAAAAAATTTAAAGTAAAAAGGGCAATGGCTAATCTATCTTTAGGATTTGTCCAATTTCCTTCTTTTTCTTTCAAAAGCATAAGTTTGAGTGTGCAGTTAGCTCATTCAATTATGCCTTGGCCTTGAGGATTATACAGAATACCAGTTTATGAAGTATACTGAATTTTGTGCAAAACTGTTTGAAAGATGAGGACGTATATGCAGGGCCATTGTCTGTTTTAAGCATTTTGGGAATGCCCAGTGCAGCAAAAGCTTGCAAACAATGAGATGTAACATCTTTAACTTTTTCTCCAGCATGTAAGGAAGCAAAAATCATGACTGAGCATGTATCTATGGTCACATGAATAAATCGCAATTTTCCAAAACTTGGCTCATGAGTGACATCCATCTGCCACGAATGATTGGGCATTAATCCTCTTGGGTTAACCCCATAATGTGGATTGGGCAAATGTGTCACACAAGATTGACAAGGCTTCACAATTGTTCGAGCTTGATCTTTAGTTATTTTGAACCTTTGTTGTAAAGTAGTACTATTAACATGAAATTGAGAATGGAACGAGGTAGCTTGTTGGACTGCTGAAAATATAAAGATTGTTTGAGTGAGGGCATCGGCCTTTGGATTACCTTCATGGAGAGGACCAGGCAAATTAGTATGAGCTCTGATATGTCCAATAAACAAAGGTTCTTTACGTTCCCATAGAAGGTTTTGAATTTGAAAAAAACAATTTAAAGGCTGGAGTATGAGGTGCTATTGGACCTGCTAGCTCCAATTTAGGACAGCATGTACAATATAGTGGCTGTCTGAAAAAGTATTTATGGGCTGTTCTTTAAAACTTTCAAGAGCTATAAAAACAGCTTCTAGCTCTACCAATTGAGCTGATTTATGGGCAGTAATATGAATCATATTTTCTTTTTGAGTGACTACTGCAGCAGTGCCATTAGAGGATCCATCTGTAAATACATTTAATGCCTTAGGAATAGGTTGATTTTTTACTATGTGGAAATATAATGGGATGATTGATACAAAAAGATAGTATAGGAGACTTAGGAAGATGGTTATCAAAATTTGAAGAAGTAGTGCATCTAGCTATAGCCCAATTATGCTATTAGAATATCCCAAGCCTCTCAAACTAGTTGAAGCCTTTTGTAAAGGCCAGTGTTTGGGCCATATTTGTAAGTTAATAATGGAAGAGTCAGCCCCAGTGTCAATCAACCCTTCCATCTCTATCCCCTGAATTTTTATTTTACACATAGGCCTCTGTGAACAATCATGAACCCAGCAAGCCATAAGTCCTGAGCCAGTGGAACCAAATCCCCTAGTCTTCCTACTTTGAGGCATACTCTTAAATTAGTCATGTAAACTGGGAAGGAGAAGCAGCTGAGCAATTCTATCACCTTGGTTAACAGAGCTAATGCCTCGAGGTGAACTAAGCATAATCTTAATTTCTCCTTGATAGTCTGAATCTATCACACCTGGAGTCACTTGAAGTACGGATAAGCTTTTAGAACTTCTTCCGAGGATAAGTCCTACAGTCCCTAAGGGAAGAGGTCCCCTGACTCCCATGGGAATCATTTGAACCCCCATTTCAGGTGTTAGCACTATTCAGGCGGTGGAACAGAGGTCTAGTCCTGCACTTCCTCTTGTCCCTCTGACAAGGGAGTCAATGGGTAAGAGGGATTGTGTCGAGGAATCATCTGGATGGATGTTTGAGGATACTCCTCCTCTAATGCCTCGTATATTTGTGGGTCCCAGGGCATTGGGTCCCATGCCCTGTTTTTTGAATTGCCAAAGTATTACCATAAATATCAGTTTTAGATCTGCACTTATTAGCCCAATGGTTTTCTTTTTTACACCTGGGGCAGTGGCCTGGGGCACGAAACGAGCTTGGTCATATTTCTATTGTCTCTTGCCTTCTTTGGCGATATTGTTTTCTAAAATAACCTGATTGACTGTAATTTTTAGGTTGAGACCTTCTTGTAAAATTTTGAGGAGAAGCACCTCTCATGGCTGCTGCGATTACATTTCCTGTAACAAAGGCGTCATTTATGTCTTTGCATAGTCTGATATACACAGAAAGGTCCCTTTTAGATTTCCAAGGTCTGATAGCATCTTGACAATATTTGTTGGCATTTTCATATGCCAGCTGAACTACTAATGGCATGGCTTGATCAACATCTCCAAACCCTCTACCTGCAGTTCTCAAAAGTTGATCAGCAAAGTCAGCATATGGCTCATTAGGTCCCTGAATTACTTTAGACAAACTATCCTGTAAGTCACCAGTTCCTTGTAAAGTTTTCCATGCCCTAACAGCTGCGGCGTATATTTGAGCGTAAACTCTAGGATCATACTGAATCTGAACCTGTAAATCAGCAAATTGCCCTTCTCCAGTTAACATGTCTACGTTACGGTCTGGAAATCCTGCAGTTGCATTTCTTCTAGCTGTTTCAACACAGAACTCTTGGAATTGAGACCTCCAAAGCAAGTGTTGTCCCCTGCTCAATACTGCCTTACATAAGCCTTTCCAATCTGAAGGAGTTAAATTCAAAGTATTAAGGGCTTCAAACATACTTATGGTAAAAGGAGCTTGGGGTCCATATGTCATTGTTGCTTCTTTAAAATTTTTTATAGTTTTGAAATCTAAAGGTTGATGATCCCTTTGCTCATTTTCATTTTCAAATACTGGCAGATCCCAATGTCCCTGTGAGTTTTGACTCTCGAGGGCACACAAGCGCTCAGAAAGAGCGTTAATCTCTGCTTCAAGGGCTCGCAAGTGCTTAGAAAGACCGTTCATAGTTTCTGTAATTGATTCAACCTGTGAGGAAGCAGAGGGCACAAGTGGTTCCTCCACTTGACGGTCCCTTATCTTGGTCCTCCTTAATTTCCTTTTGCTACTATCCTTACTGGTCCTAACTGACTCAGCGGAGGCTATGCTTTCATAATCGCTTTTACTTGAATCCTCATTACTACTACTCTCACGGGTGGTAACATCCTGAGTCTTAGGTTCAATTGAGAGCACGTATCCTTCAGCTATCTCTAATAAATCTTGAATAGCTTTAGCAGCTCGGATTTTTGTCATTTTTGAGCCCATTTTCAAAATTGTTTTCTCACCGTGCCGATTCCGAACTCCCCGTACGGGCCACCACTTGTTGCCGTCTGCAGCTGCTGCCGCCTACAGCAAGGATACTGTGGGAAAGAATTCGGAGGCAGACTGAGAATGAGTAGGTTCTTTATTCTTGCTTCTCTGCTGACTTCTCTCTCCAACTCCAACTCCAACCACCCCCAACTCCAACTCTACCTGGTTAAATACTCTTCACCTTAACAAGTGTACACATGTCACAAGCTCAACTTACAGGTGCGTCACAGTGTTCACGTGCACAGAAAGATTCTTAGTTGATTACAATAAGGTCAGGAGAAAACAATTAAATGCCTCCTCTTTTGCTCTCAGCCAGCCGCCATCCTAGCTACCTCCTCATTAAGGCTCTTACAAGAAGACACAGAGACTAACCCACACATCTACAGTTATATTATATTAGGCAATGGTGCCAAAAACATACATTGGAGAAAAGACAGCTTCTTCAACAAATGGTGTTGGGAAAACTGGAAATCCTTATGTAATAAAATGAAATTAAACCTCTACTCTCTCCATGCACAAAACTCAACTAAGTGGATCGAGGACCTAGGAATTAAACCAGAGACTTTGCACCTAATAGAGGAAAAAGTAGGCCCAAATCTCCAACATTTTGGATTAGGCCCCAACTTCCTCAGTAAGACCCTTATAGCACAAGAACTAAAACTAAACATTAATAAGTGGGATGATTCAAACTAAAAAGCTTCTTCTCAGCAAAAGAAACAATCAGTGAGGTGAATAGAGAACCTACAGAATGGAACAAATTTTTACCACATGCACATCAGACAGAACATTAACTTCAAGTATATATAAATCTCTCAAAAATATTTACACCAAAAAACAAACAACCCAATCAATAAATGGGCTAAGGAACTGAACAGACACTTCTCAGAAGAAGATATACAATCAATCAACAAATAGATGAAAAAATGTTCAACATCTCTAGCAATTAGAGAAATGCATATCAAAACTACTCTAAGATTTCATCTCATGCTAGTCAGAATGACAGCTATCAAAAACACAAAAACAATAAATACTGACGAGGATGTGGGGAAAATGGCATACTCCTACATTGCTGGTGGGGCTGCAAATTGGTGCAGCCAATTTGGAATGCAGGGTGGAGATTCCTAGGAAAACTTGGAATGGAGCAACCATTTGACCCAGCTATCCCACTCCTTGGTCTACACCCAAAGGACTTAAAAAATAGCATACTACAGGGACACAGCCACATCAATGTTCATAGCAGCACAATTCACAATAGCTAAATTATGGAAACAACCCCGATGTCCATCAATAGATGAATGGATAAGGAAACTTTGGTATATATACACAATGGAACACTACTCAGCACTAAAAGAGAATAAAATCATGGCATTTGCAGGTAAATGGATGGAGTTGGAGAAAATAATGCTAAGTGAAGTCATCCAATCCCAGAAAACCAAAGGTTGATTGATTCCTTTGCTATGATGATACTGAATTATAGTGGCAAGGGAGGGGGGATGAGAGGAATGAAGGAATGTTAAATAGAAAAAAGGAGGGGAGGGAAGGGAAAGGGGAAAGTGGATAGAAACAATGGCAGAAGGAGTTGGACATCAATATACTAAGTGCATGTATAAAAACTCATATGGTATGAAAATACTTTATGTAAAACCAATGACTTGGAAAACTGTGCTCTTTATATATAATGTGAAAGGAATTGTACTCTAAAGGCATGTATAACAAATTAAATTAAATTTTAAAAATTTATAAAAAACATGCTAAATAAAATAAATTGGAGAAAAAGCATACATGCCACTTGATTTATTTTCACAGAACTCTATTCTATACTGGGAGAAAGCAGTCAGCTGTTGTGTGGGACTAGTGTAAAAAAATTTTTGCAAGGAAACATTAGTGAACTTAATGGAGTAAAGAAGATGTTCAATGAACCTATTTATCAAAACTCACTAAACCATTCACTTAAAATGGGTGCATTTTAACTTGTGTGAATTATACTTCTATAAAATTTATTCTAAAAACACTATCATGAATATTTTTAGGTGAGATAAAATTGATAATGCCACTATGATTCACATGTGAAATTTATAAAGACAGTAAATGTTTAAAATAATGAATTCCTGGTGCATAGACAGTGATTAAGAAAATTAAATTATATAGAAATTTAATCCGTGATGATGGCATTACCTTAAATTAGTGGGAAAAATGGACATTTATTATTGGTGTTTTGACAACAGGTAGCCATAAGAACATGGATGAGATCGTATCCACAATTTACGTTTCACTAGAATACATTTATGTATTTTACTAAGATAAAATCCAATAGGTCAAAGAGTTAAATATTTACTCATATAAGAATGGAACAACAAAATTAGAAGAAATCATGGGAAAATTATGGTATAAGAATGGCAGTCTTTCTCACAAAATGAATCAACAATTCAAGATACACCAAGTATGAAATTTTCATTCATTTAACTAATACAGATCTAGAAGTTTGATAAGGACTATGTTCTAGAGAATAGAGGCAAGTGAGCATACCTGTACTTTATTCTACTCTCATTCTTGCTTGTCTTTTTGGCTGAACATCAATCTGAGTTATACTTCAGTTTCCTTAAGATCATTTTCTCCAAAGACACAAGTTTTCTGCCACCAGAGAGAAAATAATGCAGCTTTCTAAATTGCTATTTTTTCCAAGTACATATTAAACTATAACTTAACTTGACAAATTTAGTGATCCCCAAATTTTCAAGAGTTACAAAGAACAATGTCAATTTATTATGAATAACATTTACTAAATCATCCTAAACCAAAATTAAATTATATTTCTGAAGAAATAAGATTGATATTCAGTATAAAATGTTGAATGAAATATTTTGATATATAAACTTTCCTATGAGCAATATATTACGTTTCACTTACTGAGTTAACTAAAACATTGCAACACTAGTATCACATGATATTTGAGTTGAACTTGAAATATTTTCCTGGATTATAGAATGGCACTTAAAACAAGACAATAACATATGTACAATGCCTGGTCAGCCAAGAATCAAAGGAACAGTAATCTGAACTGATTTACATAAGCAGTCAACATGATACAATGCAAAATCACTAATTAACTGTATGCATTGAATACTAAACACTTACAAACACTTGTTATAAAATCTAATCTGAAATATATCATTAACCTCATTTCACCTGGAAATGATTAAATATCTCAATCTTTATTACAATATAGACTCTGATTGGACTTCCTTCCACTAATTCTTCAGTCTTGGTTTAAAACAAATCTGATAAATCCCATTAGAAGAGTAAGAATTGGTTTAGAAAAGAGATGCTTCAGGGAATACATATGCACCTATACATATAGATCACCTATGAATCACACAAGTAAGATGACTCTCACATCTATCTAGAAACATTTTGTCACTCCCCAAAAAAGGTGTATTAAAATATGCACCAGGGAAAATTAGGTTTCTGAATTCCAAGAATTGCCTATTCTGTAATATTCACATTAAATAAGTTCATAAAACCAAAAAGAACAAGAAAAGGGACTCTTGAGCTTGCTTCCTGTATGTTTGAAAGGAAAAAAAGAAATTACCCAGGACTCTTGATAGATTCCTTACTAAACATTCTTTTTTGATGGAATATTTGCATGTCTCCTGTGAAATGCACTTATACTTAGGAAAATTTTAATTAATGGATGCCAAATACAAAAATAAATTTAAACCTGTCTCTTTCTAGAAAGATTTGTTTCCCAAGGATGGTAACACTGAGGGTTTCAATATATTTTGGAAGGGCATAATTTCCCAAACATTTCTTAAATAACAGAATTACAGATCAACAGTTCTCCATCTCCTTGGAATAAAGAATGATTTCTGGCAGATGACAAAGAAAGAAGACCAGGGTTCGAATTCTGATCTGTTCTCTGACTTAAGTCCTTCAATCTCCTGTTTCAGTTCTTCATCTGTAAAATGAGGGTAACAACTCTTGACTGAGAGAGTTGGTAGTGAAGCCAGGAGATGATGAATGTGAAGTGACTTTTAAAATGTAGTTGTGTTTGAAAATAATACTATTGATTTTTTTAAACTTGTATTATTTATTGATTGATTGATTTTTTTATTCTAATTTTGTTATATATGTTTGCAGAGTACATTTCATTTCATATTACATATAAAGAGCACAATTTCCCAAGTTGCTGGTTTTATATAAAGTATTTTTACAACAATCGTGTCTTCATACATATATTTAGGATAATCATGGATAACTCAGTCTGCTATTATTCCTACCCTTTGTCCCCTCCTCCCTCCCCCCTCTTTGTTCTCTTTAAAGTTCTTTCATTCCTTTCATCCCCACTCCCTTGTCTTTATAAGTTAGTATCTTCGTATCAAAAAGATCATTCAACCTTTGGTTTTCTGGGATTGGCTGACTTCACTTAGCATTATTTTCTCTAACTCCATCCATTTACCTGCAAATGCCATGATTTTATTCTCTTTTAGTGCTGAGTAGTGTTCCATTGTGTATATATACCAAAGTTTCCCTATCCATTCATCTGCTGATGAGCATTGGGGTTGGTTCCACAATCTAGCTATTGTGAACTGTGCTGCTATGAAGATCGATGTGGCTGTGTCCCTGTAGTAAGCTGTTTTTAAGTCCTTTGGGACTAGACCAAGGAGCTATTGATTTTTAAACTGCTATTTTCACTTTCATCTGAACATATTTCTTGTAAGAAGGTTTGGAGGCCTGTCTCCTTCATATTTCCAAGGCCTCTCTCTTCTATTTTAATGCATATCCAGCCTATGCTGCTTTTATTGTAGATAGTATACATTGAAATGTTTATATCCAGAAACAACTATAAATAATCATTTCACTTATTAACAGAATCAGGCAGGAGTCATACTTTCTTTTAATTAACAGAAGACTTGCCCTAGGTTAGGCCATTTTAGGCTTCTCGGCCCCACATAATAAGTCTAGATATTCTAGATTTCGTTTTGGTGATTTCCACTTTACACATGATTGCCAGTGGCACTTCAAGTGGGAATAAGCACATCAAATTAAGTGCCAAGAATGACAAATAAAGCAAACTTTATATCGTGAAAATATTCAAGTTGATTAAAGAAAGAGCATTATAAAAACACAATCTCATAAAACACCCTCAGAAGACTGCAGTAAAACTCCCAGTGCTTGAGGTGACAGAAAGCCTATTGACCACATGGTACCCATCAGCACCCCAGATATGGTTAGCATATATCTCAATATATTCTTTTCAAGAAGCATACTTTGAAAAAAAAAAGTGTATAAAGGCCAACCCCTCTTGTATTTTGTAGCATTTTCACAATCTCCTCCTTAGTCTCCATTCACTCAACACCCATCGCCCGAGCAACAAACACACAAACTCAAATAAACTTCAAGATCCTTGTCAAAAGAGAGGGGCTGAGTTAAAATTATGCCTTGATTTCCAGAGGAAATTATTTTTCTTCAGGATCTATTGTGGTTATCACCTAATGGGCTTTTTTTTTTTTTTTTTGTACTGGGGATTGAACCAGGAGTTTATTACCACTGACCTACGCCCCCAGCCTTTCATTTTTATTTTGAGAGAGGGTCTTACTAAGTTGCTTAGGTACTTGCAAAGTTGCTGAGACTGGGTTCAAATATGTAATCCTCCTGCCTTGCTAGAATTACAGGTGTGTCACCACGCCCAGTTTAACAGGCTGTTTTTGATGCCACTTGCACTAAGACAAAAAAGATGATGGGAATCTGATATGTTTAACCTATGCTTTGGAATGGCTGAACAGTGGAGAAAATAAATGTAAAACTAAGCCATATCCTGAGAATCAAGATGTTGACCCATCCTTGATATACTGATTTCTGTAGTGCAATTCCTTTAATTGATATATGTACACCCCCAGACACTCACATTTATTTATTATGCTTTTTATTCAGCTTTTTCTTGCATACCAACGATTCAGAAAACTTTACTTTTCCCTCTGCTGATCATTTAAGGCTCTGTTCCAAGTGCTCCTTCCATTCTATGTAATCATTTGCAGGATCTCTTCTATTCTCTGTGCTACAATTTTAAAATACGAGCCAGTGATTCTCAAAATTCCATCCTTAGCCTAGAGATGTCTGATAATCTACAAGCCTAAATAGTCAACAGCCTAATGGGTATCTTGGTTTGAATTTGCCCAGACCCTCCAGTTCATCATTAGAGAATCCATTTATATCTACATTGGCCAATCCTCTCTCTTCCAGTCTCCTCTGGGGACATGTGACGATGCCCTTCCCCCAGGTGCTCAAGTCTGAACCCAGAGCATTTTTCTGGATAACTTTTTCTTTCTCACTTTCTGCATGAAATCTTCAGGCTTTGCCTTTTCTACCTCCTTTGGATCTCTCAAATTAGCACATAGCTATGTGGCCTCCTTGCCACTCATTTCTATTAGGTCAACAGCAATTTTTGTCTAGATCATTTCAAAGCCTCTCAATCACACCCTGCCTGCAATTTCATTGCCCCTCTAAGTACTCTTCCACAAAAGCCATCATTAGCGGTCTTTTAGCACTACATATACAGTCATATCAGTCTCCTACTTAAAATGCTTCAGTGGTTTTTCAATTGCCTTAAGGTTAAAACTCAAGCTCATTAGCATGACATTATAAAAGACCTGGTCTCTGTCCACCTGTCTAAGCCATGTCTGACTAGTTCCTACTACCCCCTTGTGCTGCAGACATAACAGAAAACTGTATTTGCAATTCTAGGAAAATATTCTGCTTTTAATCACTCTCCTATCTTGTAAAAACTTTTCCATTGCCTAGAATGGCACTCTTTGGACCCTTCCTGGCATTAACAAATCCATTCAAAAGCCATTTCCTTTATAAAGTTGTCTCTGACCTCTTTGTTCTCACCTTTTAGCCTAGATTTCTTTAAGAGTTTTCTTATATTATACTTTTCCTATAGCCTCTTTTATTATGAAGCTCTACAGTAGCATTTCAATTCTCACCAATTGCAGACTTTTTATTAAGACTTGAATTCAGGTCAGGCATTGGGCTAGAACTGAGAAAGATACAAAAGATACGAATATTCTTCCTCAAGGAAGCGCCTGGTCTAGTCTGTTCCCTTTACACACTGTGTAATTTTTTTTCATGCCTATTTCATTATACTATAAGCTTTTCGAGGCCAGGAAAATTTGATCTTCAGTTTCAGCTTTCACCTACATATGGAATATAATTTTAGAAATCTTAAAAATCCATGTAGCATTTTAAAAATAAGCATGTTTATCTGAAAATAGGCAGATATATAAAGATATAGATATACAGATAGATAGTTTGGGGGGGGCGAGGCAAAATTCTTCCTAACATGCTGCTTCTATCTCCCTTCTCCTCACACCTGTTAGAATTCTGGCAGAAGCCCAAGAAACTGTTCCCAGGCATTATTTATGTAATTCCTCTGCTCCATACATGCCCTGTCGGAGTGGCATCAAGTGCCAGCTTTTCTATTAAATCAGTCCTTATCTCTGACAACTTGGTTTTCTTATTTTGCATTCCAGTTGCTTTAATAGACATCCTAGAGGTTTTCTTATTAACCCCTGCTGGAGCACCCTTGACAACTGTAAACCATTAGTTGTTGGGATTGCCGGAGGCCTGCAAAATACTGTGCCATGATAGTATGATTAATCCAATTCAGGCAACGACCATAATTCTGAATTTCTGATGGGGTTTTAGTTTAATTTCTGATGGGGATGTTTGGAGGAGAAAGTATCGCAGAGCTACTAAAACTCATTTTTTTTTCTTCCAATCAATGCCAGAGTGAATTTGAGAAAGCATTTTTTGTCCTTAACAATCATAAAGAAAAATAATGCATTTTCATATTTCTTGCCGCATGAGGTAAATTTTAGATATTCTTTGGAAATGCTTTACATAAAACAAGTCTCCAAAATTTATGCCTGTCATTAGGTGTGTGAATTGTCTGTACATGGAAAAGGGGAAGTGAGGTGGGAAATGTTTCTGCACAGCCCATAAACGGCTCCCAGCTGTTTTTATAATGGTCTCTCCTCACCAAGGAGGTGACTATCAGTCACATGCTTATGCAACAGTGTCCCTGGGATCCTGAGAGCCTATCTAACTGTACAGTGCTCCTAAAGGGTCTCCGAGGAGCAAACAAAAGCTTAAACACTTCGCTGCTGTGTTATGCTTTGGAAATTAAAAAAGGAGGCAGACAATGGACGAAACAAAATATGTTATCTCCGGCGGTATTAGCAACTCAAATAATTGATTAAAATATGAATTAGATAATACAGTATTTCCTCTAAACCTTGCATCTGCCTCCAGATCAATTTAATCCCTCTCCTATGGTTCTCATTTTGTGGATTGCTTCAAGGCAAATATTCCAAATATTAACAGTGCGGTCCTACGTTTGATTACTCAATTTTTTAAGACTACTGTATTTACTATGTATAACGTATTGGTAAATTTTTAAGTGACTAGTTTGTGAGGTGTGAGCATTCAAAAACATTAAAAATAGATACCTCTCATGCTCTCAATGAACTTACAATGTAAGTTCATAAAAAAACAGCACTAAACATTTCACATTTATATATAATTATCATGGAGGACACTATTGTTGACCTAACTAACTCCATTTTGACTCTCTCTGACCTATTCTTTTCTGACTTATTCTTTCCCTTAGTTTATCTTAAACTTCAGGATCCCAGACCTGATAAACATCTTGTGATGGAAATTGAAACTCCCCCCCTCCCGCGCCCCACCAGCAGCAGCAATTTTCTTGGCACAGACAAGAACCTGCACAATTAGAATCAGTCTAGGATAATGATCAAACAGACTAGGGCCTGACCAAGATGCCAGCTGTGCAAACCACCTCAGACACTGCCATTGTCCCTTTCCTATGCAACCCCAGAGCTATTGCGAACACCTCTGAGACAGAACTAGGTCACTAGACCCTCCATCTTCCTGGTACAGTCACTCTGAGAATAAATGTCTTTCCTGCTTCACCACAACTTTGTTCTACATTTGTTCTAGGGGGGCCAGTGGCCAGACCTGGTCTGTTGAGACCCCCTCAGCAGGACTCTGGCCAGGAATCCAGTAACAATACTAGGTAATTATGGGTATGAAATTAAAAATACAAAGCAGAATCGATTATTTAAGTTGCTAATATCGCCAGGGATAATACATTTTGTTTCATCTATTGTTTCCTTTTTTCATTTCTAAGCATGCTAATATAGCATGCCAAGCAGCTTATGTCCTCACCTCCAGCCTCAGCGTAGATGTGCAGAGCAGTGGCCTAGAAATGATGTGAGCTAACAGTTGTGCAGTCACAGCATGGGCAGAGCAGCTACGTTTTGCTTGAGTCAGGATCCACTGGTATGCTGGCCAGGAACTAGTGGGGAGCCCCTGTTGCCTGACAGTCAGAGACAGCCCCTGCCTTGCCCCAAATGATTGCTTATGATTGGCCACTGCCAGGGGAGGCACGCTTCAGTGTTGTCAAAGGAAAACATTTGTTGCAAAGTAGGAAGGCTTAAACCTTTAACTCTCCTAGCTTCCGAAGACTAGAATTATTTATGTGTCACTCTCTAGTTCCAAACACAAGCACACTTCATCCAGCTTGAGCCTCACCACCCTCAGGGAGGCAGAGTTTAGTGTTCTCATTTACAAGATAAGGGAAGCTGGGCCCAGAAATGTTAAAGTGTCTTGCCCAAGGACACACAGCTCTATTATAGTCCTGGGTTCAAATCCAGCTCTCCTGTATTGAAAGCAGGAGTTCTTTCCACTGCGGCAAGATGCCTATTCCCTAGGATGTTTTTCATACCAGTTCCTGGGATAACTGTCTACATACCATCCTCAGTGGCCATCTGCTTTGTGAGCACCTCAGAAACAATTCTCACCTCTCTGATATTTAATTGTGGTAAGCAGCATGTGTGCCAGAAGAACAGATATGCTAATAGCGCCTGTTAGAAGAAGAAAATGTAAATGACCAGTGTCGCTCTCTTTATGAGATGAAAGTCTGGACAATTGAGAACTATGAAGTGAACATTAGGATCTTGAATGAAAAGTCCATTGGAAGCAATCCACTAAGAGAAAGGAATGAGGAATTATTTTGTTAAAACAAAGAAGTCACTGTCTCAGTGACAAGTTTCATTTTAAAAATTTGAGTGTGTAAACATTTCAGGAGGATAGATTATTGTAAAAAGGTGAAGCTGGGCGCGGTGGCGCACGCCTGTAATCCCAGCACTTTGGGAGGCTGAGGCAGGAGGATTGGGAGTTCAAAGCCAGCCTCAGCAATGGTGAGGCACTTAGCAACTCAGTGAGACCCTGTCTCTAAATAAAATACAAAAAAGGTCTGGGGATGTGACCCAGTGGTCGAGTGCCCCTAAGTTCAATCCCTGGTACCACAAACAAAAAAAAAAAAAAAAAAAAAAAAGGTGAAAAAAAAAAAAACAAGGATAAACACTCTCTTGAAGGAAAATGTAATTCTTCATTTATTTTTCCCCATAGTTCATACAAGGACCAGAATTGAGGCAGCCAAACAATGGTCTCAGTTAACTTGTGCTTCTGCCTCACAACAGGGACAACAAGAAGCACTGTGAGCTAGACTTGAGAAAAGCTACATCTGCACTTGGAAGTAGCCTCTCCCTTCCCCTTTCTGGCTTGTAACATGCATGCAGGGTGCTTCATTTTCTCAATTAGTATATGTTGCCTTTAAGGAACAGAGGTAGTGCTGAAACCAAACTAGTGTGCAATTGTGCCCTCAGTCCAGGATGCTACGGAATCCAAGAAGAAGGGTTACCTTTGGAAGCAGACATTAGTAGTTAGCATACTGTCTTCTATGCTTCTGACCTGACAGAGCCTGGGGTGCAGGAAGAGTTGCATGATTTAAAACACAAAATCTGAACTCAGGCTGCCTGTGGTTGAATCTCAGCTCACTGCTTACCATCTGGATGTCTGAGAGGAAGTTCCTTAACTTCTGTTACCACATCTATAAAATGAAAACGGAGGATTTTTTCCCCTTATATTCTTGTTGCTTCGCTTTTCTTTCCTCTTCTTTCTGCTCTCTTTCTCTTTATTCCTGGCATCACACCACTTTCTTCTTTTAAAGGAATCCTCCAATAGATATCCTCTTGACCCTCCACACTGTGATTGAGATTCCAACTTGTGAACTTGAATTCTGCCTGCTGGGACTTGTGCCTCTGGAGGGAGTGGCACCCACATGAAAGGAAAGATGAAGACATTACAAGGACAGGAACACAACAGAGGCAGGGAGGGGCATCCAGAGCACTGGAGCCAAAGCCACATCTGATGGAGAGGTGCTCCTACCCATGGTCCTGTCTTCTTGTCCCAGCCCTCAGGCTTCATGGAGACTATTAGCTTCCTCATGTCCATCTAACAAATGCCTTCACTAAGCTACACAAAGTCATTTCTACTGTTTGCATCTGAGGATATTGGCAGATGAAATGGAAAAAAAAAATCACACTGTTGTAGGAATTAAAAAGGATAGTGCAGGCTAATCACCTCATATACAAAGTGACATACAATGAGCATCAACCAAATATTAGCTTTTATAATAATTATTAAAACTTTGACCACTCTAGCATTATAGATCATTTTGTATATAAAAGAAAACTGAAGTTTTTTTTTTTTTTTTTTTTTTTTTCTGGGCATAACTGAATCTGCTTCTGATTAGAGAATGAACAGTATAGTATAAGAAGTTTTGAAACTATAGAAAATTAGGAAAGTAATGGAAAGAATTACTCTATTAACAAAAAGTAGTGGCCACTATGGAGATAAGCCACTTGAGTTCCCTTCAAAAAAGAATTCACAGTGAACCTGCAAGGCATGAAAGTCCTCTGGAAGCTTCCAAAGAGAAACACCTCTGGGCTATTCCTCAGCTTGCGAGAGGAGACCACATTCTTCCCAAGCAGTGCCAGTGAGTAACTGAGCACAAGCCTTGGCCTGGCCAAGACTGAACTGCTTCAATGGTCAGTCTTACTGCAGAGCTCTCTAATGGTTAGCAAAAACTCTGTCATGTCTATTTTGCAAATCCTTCCTGTCCAATCCTGCTGTCTTCTCTTTCCTTTCACAGGTATCAACTCTACAATATCTGAAGGCTATTTCTGCCAGATCCTGCTTCCTCCCCTTTCTTTTACAGATATTATTTTCTCAACAAACCACATAAATTCAATTTCATTATGTCTTCTTCCTGGAAGACCCAGCTGGCATAAAGGTATATTTAATTTCAGTCTTTCTGTTTCCCCCCTAAATTTCTGTGCATGTGTGTGATTTTGGTTAAATAATTGAGCTCATACTATAGACTGATTTCCTAACAACAATTTGTGTTTATTGTCTTCACATTAACAATTAGAATGCTGCCACTTCAACGCGTTTCTAAAACTAACCATTATTTTACTTTTGTATATTATCTCATTGAATTCTCACAGTATCAGTTCAAAATTAGTATTGTTAACCTGATGTTTATAGATGAAGAAACAGATTCAGAGAAACTAAGTTGCTCACCTGCAGGAACAAAATTAGCAGACTAGGAGGACAGCCACCTCATCTGCAGTATCTTAATAGTCCTAGTAAATGAACACAAGAGATAACGCCAAAAAGCAGGCAAAGACTAGATTAGAGGTGCCCTACTATGTACTTGGGGGTTTGTTTTTTTTTGTTGTTGTTTTCTTCTGAAGACCATGAAAAATCACCAGAATATTGAAATCAAAAATAAATATAAAAGTCCTGTCGTAGAATTGCTTAACCTTTGGGTGATTCCGCTTCTGCCTCTAGCTAGCATTCCCATGATTCAAGGGAGGAGAATGAAAGTGATTTATTAGGTTGGTTCCTAGGTATCTACTCGAGTTTCAAGCTACATTCCATGAAAATCATATCACTAGATTTGTCTTGTTCTCAATCCCACCCCCAATCGCCACTTTATCTTCTTCCCAGAATAACCCAAGCCCAAGTCCACACTCAGTGACTTTCTTCCAGGCCACAAATCCTGCCTATCTCACCAAATGTCACCATTGCCCATGGCCCTATGTGCCATTTAGGGAACACTGGGAAGATTGAAAGACACTACACAGTGCAGGTATTTGTAATACAGGCCCACTACAGAGCCTAGACTGAGATTCAAAACCATCTAGGCTTAGCTGAAAGTATGGATGATGTCTGTGCTGTGTCCAAAGGAACAGATAGTCTGAACTACTGGCCTCAGCTGGCCATCTCCAGTCCAACCTCTTGGATAGTGACCAGGTTAATGAAGGAGAAGCTGAAAAAACCGGTTTCATGAGGTTATGATGAGAGGCAGAGTGATGGCATGTGACTGGAGGGTTAGAAGAGGTCCCCTGGGGTTTCACATATCAAAGGCCCTACGAGGGGGGTCTTGGATGTTTAATCAAGAGATAACAATGTTGGAATGCGATTGAGAGTTCTCACAAAAAGTAGGTAGACCATTTGGGAACCATTCATCCACATATGCAGCATCTCCTCCTCCCACGCCCTCTCCTGGGAGCCACCTATGATCCCTTGGGGCTAAGTTGTTGAAGAAGACAGGTTGCCATGAGCCAGTGAGATAGTGTGGCCCAGGCAAATGTGGAATTTTTCAGGTAATCATTCATTAAGTGTCATTTACTAACTTTTTATTGTTGTTCCTTCCCTGTCCTTGTTCAGGGTATCAGTGCAGAGATAGCATATTAAACATCCCTAACTTGTTAGGGGAAATAAGGAAAATGGTTCAGACTGGTTTTCACTCTGTGAACATAACCTGACTTCCTCATCTCTTCTTTACTCTTTGGCCTTTATAAAATGACTTGGTAATTAATCATGTTTTGTAAAATTATGATAGACTAGGAATAATGTGCTGCTGTTTCCTCGTAAACATTCTCCCTAAGACATTTTGTATAATCCCCCTCAAAGAAGGCAGTGAAGATTCATTACCACCCTGAAATACACTTGGGCAGAATACTCAACCAACATAAGGGAATAAAGAGAAGAGGTGAGGGAGGAAGGAATTTCTTACAGGTGAATAAAGTAAATAAAAGACAAACCTTTTCCCCAGTAAGCCCCTGACTCCTCTTTTTACCCCTATATAACTGAATCTGCCATGGATCCCATCCATAAACCAAAGATTACCATGGTTCCTGAACAAACCATTCTCAAACCTGAAAATATACCTATAAGCTTAGTTTCTGTGCTCAGCTAGCCCTCATAATGGTGTGTCAGATTGTATTTTCAAAAAAAAAAAAAATGGTCATGTGATGTTTCTGGTCTCACACATTCAGACATCTGTCTTTATCATAGTCTTCAGGACCATATCAGCTTGGTCAAAAAAACCTAAAGGGTAAAATAGTTTGTACTGGAACCTGGGCTCAGTGCAGACCTTGTTTTGCTGCAGGGCTCACCCCAAAGTGTCAGCTATTTGGAAAATAAGGAAGACTGACACAATCAAATTGGTATGTACTACTTCCAAAATCCAGAGAGATCACTGTGGCTTTTTCTTAATCATAGGCAACTTGTCTTTCACTTTGGAGAGAACATCTCAACAATTCTCAGACATTTGAACCTTCATTAGACACTTTGGCAAAGAGAACCTGAAGTTTTGTGGTGTTCCTTCTCTACCCTCTGGCACAGTCTTGTCTTATTAAGGGCTTCTAAGATGTTTGACATGTGCGGCTTGCTCTTCATGTCCAGTCAGTATCATGAATAGTCTATGGAATGACAGGACTGTCAAAGTTCTCCACATTCTATCAAGACTGAGAGGAGGAGAGATGACGTGGCTCTGTTCCTGATGGAGAAAAAGATGTACCATATTAACATAAGAAAGCTGTGTGATTGTATTACCATGGGGAAATAGACTTCCAAACAGTTAGTATTACTATAGTTATAAAAAAAAAAAAAGCATTTAACTAATTAGTATGCATATCAGCTGTCAAGGGCTGTGTTGATTTGCTCAAGGCTGCCACATCTGGAATAGAAGCTGTACATTGAAATCACCAGCTAAATGATTGCTGTTAGTCCATCATTCTCTTTAATCCATTTGGCAAACCGGGCTGTCCAATGCAACAGGAATCATCACCCCTTCAACTCTCATCTTCCATGAGAGCACTTCTTGTAAATATTGCCACAGAAAAAAGCTGTGGCTTTAGCTCCCATCCTGACAAGGAGGAGAAATTCTGGAGCTTCTACAAAAACAAACAGACAAAAGATACCATTTGTTATGGTTTAGATATGTGGTATCCCCCAAAAGCTCATGTATGAGATAATGCAAGAAGGTTTAGAGGTGAAATAATTGGGTTATAAGAGCCTTAGTCCAATTGGTGAATTACCTGGGAAATAACTGTTGGCCACTAGAGTGTGGTTGAAGGGGTAAGTCATTAGGGGTGTGCCTTTGGGATATATATTTTGTCTGTGACGAGGGGCTCTCTAGCTCTCTTTTCCTCTCTGCTTCCTGGTGGCCATGTTATGACCGACATTTCCCCTGCCACACTGTTCTGCTATGATGTTTTCTCATCTGGAGCCCTGAGGAATGGAGCCAGCTATCTATGGACTGAGACCTATGAAACCATGAGCCCCTAAACAAACTCTTCCTCCTTCAAATTGTTCTTATCAGGTCTTTTGATCACAACAGCAGAAAAGCTGACTAAAACACCACTCTGCAGATCAGGAAGCAATGTGATGATTTCACATTTGCTGAGTATGTCTATTCCAACTCTCCACTTAAGAACAAAGGAAATAACCAGGATAGTTAGACAGAATCATTAGGTCCACTGCAAAACAGACTACTCAAGTCAAACTCCATTTAACAGCTGGTATCTGTGAGCTCCCACTAAGACCCTTGGAATCCATTCCGACACATGTTTTCTAAATGTCCGCTGTTGCAAATTTGCATTTTTCTACTTTTTAGTTCAAACCTAGTGTAATCGTGGTTATAACTGTTGCATTTCCTTCTGGAACTTTCTGTACTCTGACTCTATTTATGGGTCTAGAGGAAATTAGAGGTAGTGGGGTACCCCTAGGGGAGAATGATATCTTCTTAAAAGGGACCTGCTTCAGGGACTCTTTAGACAAGTTAATCTCCTTAATAAAGGGAGAAATTTTATTGGCAGGGATGTTCAGGAAATGAAGTGGTTCATGGTTCTCAGATTTACCCAAGTGTTCCATTCTAATTAAGGTCCCAACTTATACATGAGAGAGTTGAAAATGTGTAAATACTACTTATAATGTAATTTATAAGCTACTGATACAAATTCTGGTTTTCAGCATCGTGTCTTTGTGGAGACTGAAAGTTTTAATTCTTGAGCTTGTTATTTTCTTTGTGCAAGCTCTCCAATGCAGCCAGAACTGATCAAATCATTTCCTCACCCTTAAGCCACCATTATCGCTGTAATGATGAGGCTTATTATCCCATTTGACTCCCAAGAACTGTCTTCTAAGGTAATCCTTCCTGGGTTTCAACAGATAATACATTAAGTAATTGTGAAAATAAAGCATGTCATGGGTCATCAGTATCCTATCTTTTCACTAATAATGATCTCATCATTTTGTTTAAGTCCCATGAGATTCTTACTTTGATAATCTTTCTCAGGACACCTCTACTGGTGCCAACTATCCATTAAGAGCTGCACAGGAAAAAAATATTTCAAGCAAAGAGAATTTAATACAGAGGAAATAGTTTAAATGTATGAAAAGGGCTGGAGGAGAGAGGAAGAAAAGATGTCAGTGAAGGGCAAAGCATCACACCGGGGACAGCCATGCAGCCAAAAGATTTATTTAACAGCCTTCGTAGCCGGTAGCGAAAACCGGAGAAGAGGTGCTCTGGTCGAAGGTCGAAGAGGTGGGAGAGGGGAGTCAGGGAGAAGGGAGTGTGCTAGCTCTGGTGGGAGAAGGGAGTGTGCAAGCTCTGGACAGAAGGTGGGTGCTTGGTTGCACCGGCTGGGATCTCTGGAGCTGTCGGCTGAAGCAGCTGCTGTCTGGCTGGAAGCTGGAGCTGTCAGCTGGGAGCGGCCGTCGAGCTGAAGGTGGTCGGTCTGGAGCTGTCAGCTGGAGCAGCTGCCGTCGGCTGGAGGCGATGGGTCTGGAGCTGTTGGCTGGGGCAGCTGCCATCGGCTGGAGGCGATGGGTCTGGAGCTGCCGGCTGGGGCAGCTGCCATCGAGCTGGAGGCGATGGGTCTGGAGCTGCCGGCTGGGGCAGCTGCCGTCGAGCTGGAGGCGATGGGTCTGAAGCTGTTGCAGTGGCTTCCTCCTCTCTGCAGCGACAAGCCGATGTATCTGTCTTCCTCCTCTCAGCAGCGACGATCCGATGTTGGTGTCCGTGTGTGTCTCTCTCTGGCTGGCTGGCTGTCTGAGTCTCTCAAACAGGGCCTTATATAGGGATTTCTGGTGGGGGGTGCACTAGAGCAACCCCAACACCATTGGCTAGAACAGGATGCCCTTTAAGCCTATTGGCTCTTGCCTGGGGAAAAGAAGCATTCTGCCTGGGGAAGGAACATCCTGTCTGGAACATCTTGAAACAAGGTTGCTTCTCTTAGGGTGTGGAAAACTCTGAGGGCGGGGGAGGGTAACATATCTATCATTCCCCCCTTTTTGTTTTCTTAGGAAGTGGGACGTCGTATGTCAGTCTGGCTACTTCCTGCTGAAACGGGGCGACGTGGGGTGTTATGGGGGGGATATGATAAGACAGGTAGGTCAGGCTTGAGGGTGAAAAAGGATTCCCAGGAGGTTGGCACCAAAAAAATGAATTCGCCCTGAGGTGATGAGAAGTGACAGATGATCCCTAAGGAGAAACTGGTTAAAGGTTGAGAACAAGAAAGACATGAGCTGTGGAGAAGGAAGAGCTGCAAAGGAGAAGATCATCTACATATTGCAAAAGAGTGGAGTCAGAGAATTCAAGGTCTTTGAGATCGGCAGCTAGTGTCTGTCCAAAGATATGAGGGCTGTCTCGAAAACCCTGAGGGAGGACTGTCCAGGTCAATTGTTGGGACCATTGAGTATCAGGATCAGTCCAGGTAAAGGCAAAGATGTCTTGTGATTCCTGAGCTAAAGGGACAGTGAAGAAGGCATCCTTAAGGTCAATGACCGAGAAATGAGTAGATAAGGAAGGAATTAGGGAGAGAATGGTATAAGGATTTGGGACCAGAGGGTGTATGGGCCTAACAGCCTCATTGATGAGACGAAGATCTTGGACTAGCCGGTATGACCCATTGGACTTCTTGACTGCCAATATGGGAGTATTATATGGGGAATGGGTGGGTCGGAGAAAGCGTTTCCGCAGAAGGTCTGAGATAATAGGTTGGAGACCTCTGAGGCTAGTGGCTGGGAGTGGGTACTGGGCTCTATTAGGGAAATACTGGGGATCTTTAAGGTGTATTCGTATAGGGTCACAGTGAGCAAGGGATGGAGTCTGGGTATCCCAAACTTTGGGGTCTACCAGATGAGAGGGGGCAGGGTAACAGGAGGTTTCCGCATCAGGCTCTAAAATGCTAAGAAGGAAGACGGAAGAGGAGACGGAGTGAGACGAGTCGGGGAGAAGAACTGAGCGAGGCGGGTCAGAGAACACAACTGAGGCCTGAAATTTGACCAGTATATCTCGGCCCAATAAAGGCACAGGACATTGAGAGATTACTAGAAACTGGTGGGGAAATGAATGGAGGTGGAGGCGGCAAGACAGCATGGGAGTCTTGTGGGGGTGAATGGTGTGTCCCTCTATCCCGACAACAGGGGACGATAAGGTGGTGGGCCCCCAAAACTCCCTCAAGACCGAGAAAGTGGCTCCTGTGTCTAGTAGGAAATTTATGGGGTGGCCATCAACAAGAAGGGTGACCCTAGGCTCCTGTAAGTCGATGTCAACTGTCGGGAGAGGAAACCCAGGGCCCCGTCAATCTTCTGTGGCTAGTCCAAGTAGGTTGGGTTTCATGACTGATCCAGTCCCCCTGCGGGAACTGGGGCAGTCAACACCCCAGTGGCCCATCTTGGAGCATTTAGGACATGGGCGCATAGGGGGCCTGGGGTTGGGGCAAGCTCTAGCCCAGTGTCCTTCGTTCCCGCACTTGAAACACGGCCCTGGAGGTCCCCTCTGCGCGGGGTAATGGCCCCTTGTTTGTGAGGCCCGAGAGTCGGTGCCCTGTAAAGCCTGGGCCAGCATTTGAAATCTTGCTCGTTCGGCCTTTTCATGGTTCTGAAACCTACGGCGTTCAGTATTCTCATCTCTATTATGATAGGCCTTAAAGGCCGTGGCCAAGATCTCGGTCTGAGGTGTTGCAGGTCCTTGCTCTAATTTTCTCAATTTAGCCCGTATATCAGGGTAACTTTGGGACAAAAAGTAAGTCATAAGGACATGACGTCCCCCTGGAGAGTCAGGATCTAAATTGGTGTACTGTTGGAGAGCTTTCGTTAGTCGATCTAGAAATTCAGAGGGGGTGTCTTCCCTTTTTTGTATGATTTCCTGCAGCTTGTCAAAATTAACTACTTTTTGTGCTGCACGCTTAAGACCAGTTAGTATACAAGTGGAAAACTGATCTCGCAAGGCCACGTCCCCTGGGGAATTATAGTCCCAGTTAGGGTCCCTTTCGGGGACAGCCTGAGGTCCAATGAGATGGTTAGGGTTGGTTCTATGGTTCTCATCGGCATAGGCCCGTGCCTGCTCCCAGACTCGCCTACGCTCCTCAGGGAGGAGGGTATTTGCCAAAATCATATAGATGTCATGGAAGGTAAGGCTATAAGCTTGGAGGACCCATTGAAATTCCCTGAGGTATGTAGTGGGGTCAGTGCTATAAGAGCCCAATCGTTTCTCGATTTGCACTACCTCAGTCATTGGGAAGGGAACATGGACACGGACAATTCCTTCTGGACCCGCAACTTCCCGGAGTGGGGTCAGGACTTGGGCAGGAGTAAGTGACAGAGGGTGAGCAGACATTGTGCGAGATCGCGTAAGGGGTGGGCTGGAGGAGAAGGTGGCAGGAGTGTGTAGAAGTGGGGCTGGAGGGGCCGAGGGAGGCGGAGAGGTTTCAGATTGGTATGGGGGCGGCTCATCCGCGGGATCGAAATCAAGAAAGGAGGGGGATGGTAGGGGGAGCAGCCGGTTGGCAGGCTAGGAGGCTATTGTTGGAGCTGCTGTGGGTACAGAGTGAGGGATTCGAACGGAGGAGGGAGAAAGCCTGAACATACGGAATCTCTACCCATTTTTTTGATCGCTCACAGAAGTTGAAAAGATCTCTCAGTATAGAGGGATCCAGGGACCCAGAAGCAGGCCATTTGTTTTGGTTATCTAAGGGGTATGTGGGCCAATCTTGGGTGCAAAATTTGGTAAGTCTTGTTGGTTGTATATCGGGAGTTAGGCCAAGAGTGGCTAGGTTGTTTAAGAGGCACTGTAGAGGACAGTTGGCTGGGAGGGGTCGGAGTGGGTACAAGAGTGACAAATAGTGAGTGATAGCAAAACCAAAGAAGAGAGTGAGGACAAGAGCAAAGAAGAGAGTGATCGGAGGGTAGTCAGCCAGGAGGGATAGGAGTGAGTCAGCCAGGAGGGGTGAAGAAGCAGCAGCAGAAGAAGAAGAAGAAGCCCCCATTTTCCCGTTCCGAACGGGACAGATATATTGTCCTGAGGAGCGTCCTCCTCAAGATATATATATCAGAGAGATCCAAGTCTGTGAGACCCAGTCGTCACTGGAGTCAAACAGAGATGGGGTCCAAAGGGACCGAAGAACAATGGGTCACCTTGCGCAAGGATTTTCCGTGTCCCGTCCTGGACGGGAAGGAGAGACCCAAGTCCGGAGGCCAGAGGCCGAAAAAGGGCTTTCTTCAACTACTCCCAGGAAAGGGAGAGAGAGGGAGATAAGAGAAAGAGAGAGAGAGAGAGAGAGAGAGAGAGCGCCAACAGTCAATTCCCACTGTACAAGGCCTGACGGGTTTAGGAGCCCTGGGGATGAGGAGACCTACCTAGGAAAAGGAGAAAGAGACAAAAAGAGAAAGAGCTCCACGAGGTCCACTGTGACCGTGAAGGTCTAGGTGGGGTGCGATCCTCCCTGTACAGGCCACCAGCGGGGCTGCCGGACGATCAACGGTCAGTTCCCACTGTACAAGGCCCGACAGGTTTAGGAGCCCTGGGGCGGGGGGCTTACCAATCCGATGACCGGTGGTGGATGCGTCGGAGCGGCGATCAAAAAAACCAGGCGAAGGCTGAGGCAGTTCCGGGTGATTATGCCCTCCGGCTCAGATAGGATCCGAGTCACGGCACCAATGAAGGGCAAAGCATCACACCGGGGACAGCCATGCAGCCAAAAGATTTATTTAACAGCCTTCGTAGCCGGTAGCGAAAACCGGAGAAGAGGTGCTCTGGTCGAAGGTCGAAGAGGTGGGAGAGGGGAGTCAGGGAGAAGGGAGTGTGCTAGCTCTGGTGGGAGAAGGGAGTGTGCAAGCTCTGGACAGAAGGTGGGTGCTTGGTTGCACCGGCTGGGATCTCTGGAGCTGTCGGCTGAAGCAGCTGCTGTCTGGCTGGAAGCTGGAGCTGTCAGCTGGGAGCGGCCGTCGAGCTGAAGGTGGTCGGTCTGGAGCTGTCAGCTGGAGCAGCTGCCGTCGGCTGGAGGCGATGGGTCTGGAGCTGTTGGCTGGGGCAGCTGCCATCGGCTGGAGGCGATGGGTCTGGAGCTGCCGGCTGGGGCAGCTGCCATCGAGCTGGAGGCGATGGGTCTGGAGCTGCCGGCTGGGGCAGCTGCCGTCGAGCTGGAGGCGATGGGTCTGAAGCTGTTGCAGTGGCTTCCTCCTCTCTGCAGCGACAAGCCGATGTATCTGTCTTCCTCCTCTCAGCAGCGACGATCCGATGTTGGTGTCCGTGTGTGTCTCTCTCTGGCTGGCTGGCTGTCTGAGTCTCTCAAACAGGGCCTTATATAGGGATTTCTGGTGGGGGGTGCACTAGAGCAACCCCAACACCATTGGCTAGAACAGGATGCCCTTTAAGCCTATTGGCTCTTGCCTGGGGAAAAGAAGCATTCTGCCTGGGGAAGGAACATCCTGTCTGGAACATCTTGAAACAAGGTTGCTTCTCTTAGGGTGTGGAAAACTCTGAGGGCGGGGGGAGGGTAACATATCTATCAGTCAGGATGAAATCAAGAAAGTACTGCAATAATGGAGTCTATTTGCATGTACTTTTTAGTATGCAGGCACTAGAACTTCCAAAGAGTGCTACCCTTGCCAGAGCTGGAATGCATGAAGAGTTGGCTTGCTGCAGTAAATGTACAGCCATCTGGTCTCCTTGACTCTTACAACCACCACCAGCTACTAGAGCAACTGCTGATGCAGTCAGAGCCAGAATCAGAATTGTTCTTCCCTTCTCCCACATTCAAGTCTACTAAGAGCTTCATTTTGGCTAAATTTAACAAGAAGCCAGCTGACATAAGAGTCTAGTAAACATAGTTTTCAGACACCCACTTCCAGTAGTTTGAAGTAGAATAGAGAAGAATAAGTATAAAAAGTTGGTAGAAAATAGATAAATAAACAAAGATAGTTAGATACAAAGATAGATTCTGAGATGTTGGTGGCATTGAGGAGTCTAATAACCTTAGAATAGTCTTCGATGAAAAATAAAATCCCACTTTGTTTGAACAACTATGTTATTTGCATTCTTTGAAGCTTTCATCTGATTACAATATCTGCCCCAACAGAATTTGGTAAAAGGAAAGAATACTAGACCATGGAACTCACTTAGCAGGACGATGGGAGAGAGGACACGCATACTGCATGCTGAGAAACCAGTGATTTTGTTATGGAAGTGAAACATTTGGCCAGTTTTCACCTGCTGCACCTTGAAATACAAGCCACGTACCAAGACTACAGTGTTAAGGAAATGACACACACACACAAAAATCTCCAGATATTTTGAATATGTTGATCATTTCTTATTGTTTTAGACAAGACTGCCTGTATAGAGAAATATGAACTTAAAGTGAACCAAAGGAGAAAATACATAACTGAGCTAAATGGCATAAGAACTCTTGAATGCTAAGAAATTGTCCTAAATTCTTTCACTTCCCTAATGGCTTTGTATTTTTGTCTTTATACTGGGCTTTCAACATGTCTATTTCCTACTCCAACTTTAGTTGGTTCAAATTCCTTGTTAAAATCCACTGGGAAAAAACAAAGTAACCCGGACATGTTTCCACTGCCCATCCTACCAACCACCTACCTACCCTCTGCCTTTCCTTCTTTTATAAGACCTAGCACTCCTCCAACAGAGAACTCAATCTTATACTCTCTTGCAGTTGCTGTGTTTTCCCTACATCAATTTTTACTCTCTTCAGGATCATTCCCAAAGTTGTACTAGAATACTCTAATATGATGCATCTTAATAGAAAACTGCCTCAGCTCCATACTCTGAGCCAACTACTACACATTTCTCTGATTTTCTTTACACTTTCTCCTCCACCTCATCTCATCCCATTATAGTGCATTAGGTAACATGACCATTTTGACAATATTAATTCTTCCTGTCCAAGAATATGGAGGGTTTTTTTCCCATCTTCTATGGTCTTCTTGAAATTTTCTTTAGTGTTCTGCCATTTTCATTATAGAGGTATTTCACCTCTTTTGTTAGATTGATTCCTAGGAATTTTTTTAAGCTATTGTGAATGGTATAGTTTTTCTAATTTTTCTTTCAGCTGATTCATCATTGGTTTATAGGAATATAATTGATTTATGAATATTAAATTTTCTACCCTGATACTTTGCTGAATTTGTTTATGAGTTCTAGAAGTTCTGGTAGACTTTTCTTTTTCTTTTTCTGATCCTAAATATAGGATCATGTCATGTGCAAACAGAGGTAGCTTGAGCTCTTCTTTTCCTATTCATATCTATTTAATTTCTTTCTTTTGCCTAATTGCTCTGGCTAGAGTTTCAAGGACTATGTTGAATAGAAGGGATGAAAGAGGGTATTGCTGACTTATTCCAATTTTTAGAGAGAATGCTTTCAGTTTTTCTCCATGTAGCATGATGTTGGCCTTGGGTTTGTATAGCTTTTCTAATGTTGAGGTATTTTCCTACTATCCTAGGTTTTTTTTACCATTTTGAACATGAAAGGATGTTGTATTTTTTCAAATGTTTTTTCATTCTTGTCTTTATCTGTACTTATGAGGTGAATTATATTTATTGATTTCCATATGTTGAAACAACATTGCATCCCAGGGTGAAACCCTCTTAATGTGCACTGTCTTTTTAATATGTTCTTCTATGTGATTTGCCAGGATTTGATTAAGAACTTTTACATCTATTATTGGTCTGAAGTTTTCTTCCCTTGATGTGTCTTTGTCTGATTTTGGAATCAGGGTGTTCCTAGCTTCACAGAATGAATTTGTAAGTTTTCCCTCCTTTTCTATTTGATGAACTACTTTGAGAAGGATTGGTGTTAGCAAAGGTCTGGTAGAACTATGCTAAGAATTCATCTGGTCCTGGGATTTCCTTTATTGGTAGGCTTTTCATGGCATCTTCATTTTCATTACTTGAAATTGATCTGTTTAAATTTTCGATGTCTTCCTGGTTCAGTTTGGGTAGATTACATATCTCCAGAAATTTTGTGATGTTTTTAAGATTTTCTAATTTATTGGAGTATAAATTTTCAAAATAGTTTCTAATTATTCTCTGTACTTCAGCAGTGTCTGTGGTGATCTTTCCTTTTTATCATAAATTTTAATAATTTGAGTTTTTTTTCCTCTTTCTTTTCATTACCTTGGCTAAGGTTTTATCAATTTTGTTTATTTTTGCAGAGAAGCAACTTTTTATCTCATTGATTTTTTTTAATGTTAATTTTATTGATTTTAGCTCTGATTTTATTTCCTGTCTTCTACTGACTCTGGTGTTGATTTGTTCTTCCTTTGCAAGGGCCTTAAGATGTTAGATTATTTATTTGGTGACCTTGTATTCTTTTGATGAATGAGCTCAATGCTATGAACTTTCCTTCATAGAACTGCCTTAGTATCCCAGAGATTTTGATATGTTTTATCACTATTCACATTTACCTCTAAGTATTTTTTTATTTCATTGCTGATTTATTCTAATCTCCATTCATCATCCAATAACATATTATTTAGTCTCCAGATATTAAAGTACCTTATATTTTTATCTTATCATTGATTTCTAGTTTCATTCCATTATGATGTGATAGAATGCAAAGTATAATCTCTATTTTTTTTTTACTTGTTGAGGTTTATTTTGTGGCCTAAGATATTGTCTATTTTAGAAAATGATCCATGTGCTGCTGAGAAGAAAGTGTATTCAGTCATTAATAGGTGAGATATTCTATACATCTGTTAAGTCTAAATTATTAAATACATTTTTTTTAGTTATATAGCTTCTTTACTTAGTTTTTGTTTGGAGAATCTATCTAGTGATGAGAGAGGTGAGTTAAAGTCACCTAATATTGTTATTTTGTGGTCTATTTGATTCTTGAAATTGATAAGGGTTTGTTTGATGTACATAGATGCTCCACTATTTGGGGCACAATATTTACAATTGTTATTTCTTGGTGTATAATTCCCTTAGGGCAGTATGAAATGACCTTCTTTGTCTGCTCTGATTAACTGTGGCTTGAAGTCCACTTTATCCGATATAAGTATAGAAACCCCTGCTTGTTTATGTGATCCATGTGAGTGATATGTTTTTTTCCCATCCTTTTGTCTTCAGTCTGTGGATGTCTTTGCCTATGAGGTGAGTCTTTTGGAGATGGCTATTTTTGGTTCTTGGATTTTAATCCAATCTGTTAGGCTATGTCATTTTTTTTTTTTTTTTTTTTTTTTTTTTTTGTACGGGGGATTGAACTCAGGGGCACTCAACCACTGAGCCACATCCCCAGCCCTTTTTTGTATTTTATTAGAGACAGGGTCTCACTGAGTTGCTAAGTGCCTCGCCATTGCTGAGGCTGGCTTTGAACTCACAATCCTCCTGTCTCAGCCTCCCGAAAGTGCTGGGATTACAGGCGTGCGCCACCGCGCCTGGCTGGCCTATGTCATTTTACCGATGGATTTGGCCACTTACATTCAATGTTATTATTGATAGATTATTTTAATTCCCTGTCATTTGGGTTTATTTCTAGTTTTTGATTTGTGTTAATTTCTTTGATTGAATGTTCTTCTAGTGTAGTTCTCTCTTCTACTGATTTTCACTGTTATTTTTCATTTGTTTTTCAAGAACTATTTTATTGAGCATGTTTTGTACTGTAGGCTTTCTAGTTGTGAATTGTTTAAACTTTTATTTATTGTGGAAGTTTTTTATTTTGTGTTCCATTCTGAAGCTTAATTTTTTCTGGGACTAGTATTGTTGGTTGGCATCCATTTTCTATCAGAATCCATTTTCTATACATATCTTAGTGTGTATTATTTCAAGACTTCCTAGTTTTAAGGTATAGGTTGAGAAATCATCTGAAATCCAAGTTGGTTTACCTCTAAAATGTGACCTGTCATTTTTCTGGAACAATGTTTAAAATTCTGTCCTTATTCTGCATGTTAGACATTTTCATAATAATGTGCCTTCATGTGGATCTGTTTTTATTTGGTATATTTGGGATGCTGTATGCCTCCTGTATTTGATTTTACATTTCATTCTTAAAGTTTGGGAAGTTTTCTGAGATTATTTTATTAAAAAGATTATGCATTCCTTTAGTTTGCATTTTAGAGTCATCATCCATCTTGATGAATCTTAAATTTGGCCTTTTCATATTACCCTATATTTGTTGAAAATTCTGTTCCTGGTCACTTAACATCTTTTCTCCATGGTCAACTTTACTTTCAAGATTATATATTTTGTCTTTGTTGCTGGAAACTCCATCTTCCAGGTGGTTTAGTCAGTTGATGATGCTGTTCATTGAATTTTCAATTTGCTTTATTGACTCCTTCACTCAAGGATGTCTGTTTGATTATTTTCAGAATCTCTATGTTGTTATTGAAGTCATCTTTCCTTTTCTGTATTTTCTCTGATTTCACTCCTTACAATTGTCTTTTACCTTGCATATCAGTTTAACTATGAACTTTCTAAATTGCTTCTTTGACATTTCATTCACTGTGGTGTCAATAGATTCTGTTACTGAGATATTTTGGTTTGTTTGGAGAAGTTTGTTCCCTTACTTTTTTCACATTGTTTGTGCGTCTACCCATCTATCATTATGAATCTGAGGTAGCAGAGTTTTTATCCTACGAATTTAGAGTGTCCCAGAAGGTTTCTTTTACCTCATAGTTTATGGGGAGACAAATAATAACAAACACCATTGCAAATAACATACAGCATCAAACTAAATATTTAATGCCAACTATGATATCTACAATGTTATGTGGAACAATAGACAGAAATGATATAATGAATAATTACCAACAGTAAAAGTAGTAAGTTTGCAGGAGGGTTTGCAATTTCAAAAAATAACTGGGAGAATGCAGAAGAGATGTAAGATGTGAATTATGAGAGGAAAGAAAGTAGAAGTGAAAATGATGTGATTATTATGAGAGGAAAGAAAGTAGAAGTGAAAAATTAAAGGAAGAGTGAAAGAACAATAGAATTTGGCTATTAGCAAAAGAAAGGAGAGAAAAAGGATCAAGAGAAACATACAAGTGACAAACAGTACAAAGCAAACCAAAATATACTAATCAAGAACCCTGCCATCAAAAGACAGTCATGAAAAAATAACTACCTTTAAAAAATAGTATAAATTAGAAAAGTGAGACAAATATGTATATGTATAAATGTCCATTAACCACTTTTTGCACACCATCAAGGGAGAGAAAAAGAGAGAGAGAGAAGGAGAAAGAAAATGTAGTTTTTTGATGAAACATTAAGGAATTGTTTCTATTGGAGTGGTCAAAAAATATCAATGAGAATATGTTTGTTCGCTGCTCTGAAATGTTTTTCATTTTTTCTTGAGGTATGTACTTCACACAGGCATAGTGACTGCAGGCTGAATTCAAAAATTCTCAGCTTCCCTTCTTAGCAGTATGAGGCAGAACAGATTGGAGAATGTTGTCGGCTCCACTCTCAGGGTGGGGTTGCCCTAGAGTTCTTTGAGAGGAGTTCCCATAGGTGGAGTTCCTGAAGGCAGGGTTTGGGTCTAGGTAGGCCCTAGGTACTTTGTTGAATAGCAATTGGTCTGGAGATTTTAAATCAGTGCACCTCCAGGGCCTATAGATCCACCTTTCCTGGCCTCTCAGGCTCAGTTCCTAGGTATATAGTCATTCCCACCCAGCCAATCAAATCTCAGCCTGCCCCCGCTGGTCCTGTGAGCTGTCAGAATCAAAGGGAGAGAGGGATCCAGGATCTCTCAGGTCTCTAAGACCCACATTCCCCTGGGTAAAACACATTCTGCACCTGAATTTCTCCTGGTCTCCTAGGCACACTCTGAGTTGTGTGGTGGGCTTCTGCCAGGTCTGGTTTTCAGACCCTGCTAGGATTTCCCAGATCCTAGCTCCTGGACTTGCTCCCACAACTCTGGCTTCCACAGTGTAGTGGAAAGATGTCTCCTGCCTCAGCTACCTATGGACAGCTGGGAGACAGTGACATCTTCCTCTCATAGGATGTAGTGCAGCACATCCCATCCTCTGGATCAGTCTGGCAGGGTCCCTGATCTCTGATCTCTCTCTAACAAGACTTGCCAGTGTGCCACCTGAAGTGTGGGTTCCCTTAATCCCATTCCTCGATTTGCCCGCAGTGCATCAGCTCTGGCAGTTGCCAGCACCGACAGTGGGCTTCCTTCTTTTATTTTATTGTAACCAACCTTCTGAGTCCCTAAGCTGTTCTGAGAGCCCAGTATTAAATCCCAGTAAAATCCCTCTTTAGCCCATCTCACTGAGAGCTGTTTATCCACTTTCTTGGTCTCACACTATGGAGCAGCTTGGAAAGCAATCTGGTCTACTCTACTATCTTCCTCTCCAGTCTATTAAGACTCTCAAACTTAACATGTCCTTGAGAGAACTTTTCAACTCAATCCTGCCTTTCCCCTAGTTTTTCCAGTCTCAAAATGAAAGCCCTTTCTTCTAGTCATTCAGACCAAAATCCTTGACTTCACTTTTTTTACTCAATTTCATTCATGCTCTCTGTGTACTTTCATGCAAATCTTATGTGATAGTCCTTCTAAACATTTCTAGAATCTGACCAAATGAAATTAAAGATATTACAACTGATGTCACAAAAATAAGTATAATAGAGACCAATATAAATAATTATGCATCAAATTAGACAATCTATAACAAATAAATTTTTAAAAAATATTTTTTAGTTGTTGATGTATCTTGATTTTTTGTTTATTTATATGGGTGCTGAGGATCAAACCCAGTGCCTCACACATGCTAAGCAAGCACTCTGCCACTGAGCCACAATACCAGCCCCTTTATTTTATTTGTTTTTATGTGGTGCTGAGGATCAGAACCCAGTGCCTCACACATGCAAGGCAAATGCTCTACCAACTGAACTATAATCCCAGCCCCAAGAAATAAATTTTTAAAACCATACAATCTTCCAAAACTGAATCAGGAACCATAAATCTCCTAACAAAGAAAAGTCCAGGACTGGATGGATTCACAGGCAAATTCTACCAATCATTTAATAAACTAATACTAAATCTTCTCAAACTCATTAAAGAAATCTAAATGGAAAGAACATTTACTAATATGTTTTATAAGATCAAGATTGTTTTATGTCAAAGCTTGAAGAAGTCATGACAAAAAAAGAATACTAGAGGCCAATAACCCCGATGAATATAGATACTAAAAATCCTTCACCAAATGCTACCACATGGAATTGATTTATCCTTGAAACACAAGGATGGCTTAACATATGAGACTCAATTAATGTTATATACCATATTAACAGTACAAGTCATTAAAACCACATGATTATAATCTCAGTAGACACAGAAAATGCATGACAAAATTCTGTATTCTTTCATGATTAAAATCTCACAAAAAAAAAACAAGGAAAAGAAGGAAATGTCTTAGCATAATAGATTATATAAAGTCCATAGCTAATGTCATACTCAGTAGTTTAAAAAATATCTTCTCTAATTTCAGGAATGAGGCAGGGATGCCCACTGCCACCATTCCATTTAACGGAGATATATGTTTGAACACACACACACACACACACACACACACACATATGTGTATAGTCATAGTTTAAGTACCATCTACTCATCATTCAATAGTTTTCAATTCTTCAGCACTTTAAAAAATTCTACTTAGAATGTTTTCAGTGATATGAATGGTTATATAGGCAGTATTCCATGATGCTTTCAATAATGAGCAAAGTATCTCTACATTTCTAAATATGTATTCAAAATGTTTTCTCCATAGCATGATTTTTCAGTGTTTTATTTTTGTTTGTTTGTTATGTACACATCAGATGTATAATTTATCTTGAAGGTTCAAGCTATCCCTTCCAAAAATTATGTCCGTCAATATAAAATTAGCCAGTCATTCATCCTTGCAAAATTTAAAAACTAACAGTCATTCATCCTTAACAAATTTGAAACCCTTGACTTTTTATTTAAAAAATACATAATTCATCCTTAAGTTCTACAACTGGATCACATATCATCATGAGATTGCCAACAAACTTCTATGAAATGCAAATGATTCTCCTGGTTACTTTCCATCTCATGTGAATATTTCAAAGATCCTTCTGTACTGAAAAGTCTTTGTATTTTAAATTTAACCTTATTGGTAATACTGTGAATTCTAACTCATTACGAACATACATTGTCTGTGAAAAGTATACAGTAAATGAATTTCACATATGGTGCTATCTCAATAATATTGCTCTGGAATTCTTTTCTTGTTCCAGTGAAAGAAACTACTCTATAAGGATTACTCTTAGACACTCCTCCCTTTGAAAATTATGTGTATGAAAGCGAAAAACATTGCTAGTAGTCATCAGCATTCAACACTATTTCCTGAGCACACAGGAAACTATACTTCCCACCATCTTGCCATTAATAGAGCCATAAACTAGCTCTGCCCATTAAAATGTAAGTGGAAGTGGCCAGAGTCATTTCCTGACCAAGGCAGTACAAGGCCCTAGGGAGAAACTCCAGCCCCTGCTTCTCCTACCACAATGACCTGACAGCCTTTTCTGAGATAATGGAGCACGAAAGTGGAGCAAATTGGATCTCTAAGTCACTGCCTGGAAGATAGCTCCCTTGAAGGGAAACCATTATACCCATGCCAAATCAATATAATAAGCCATTGTAATTTTTAATTCATTTGTTACCAAATCATAGCACAGTTTCCTCCGAGGGATACATTAAGTAATTCATCTTAAAGTGAGAGTATGTAATCTCTGGTGTATTTTATCTTTTAATTATTCACAAAATTTATTATTTGTATAGCCATTATTTTAAAATAATCTTTATAAAACACCTTATTCTGAGAAAATTTGAAAACACTTTTACTTTTAATCAATTTACACCCATGCTCCCATACTGGATAATGTATTCTCATTATCTCTAAGTCTATAGCAGCAATGTTTCCCCTGGAGTCTCCAGTAGCATTTGTTGACAGAGAAATTAATTTTAGTTTATACCATATTATTTTCCATATGTCATTTCATCCAGTGATACTGTGGCAAAAGTACAGGTGTTTCCCAACGATATGTTTGTCTTTCCCTCTTAGGTTAGAAAATTTAAAAAGATGATTCTAAAATGTCTCAATAAATTCACTGAAAGTTTTAAAGTAATGACCAAGAATCCCATGAATTGAAACATTGCTAAAATAATGGTAGAGGTTGATTTTCATGTTCAAATAAATGCTTGATGTTCATGTCTTTAAAAACTCTAGTATTTTTCAAACTATTAACAGGATGACTTCATGCTAGTATTGCAAGATTCCATAAACAAAGTAAAAATCATCCTTAAGGTGTTTTTTTTTTTTTTTTAATTTTTGGATAATTTAAGTTTTTCTGTCAGACTTTTAATTTTTTAGATTATCATGTTAAGCTCAGAATGTTTGTGATAATGAACATCTTCACATCATCACATTATGGTTTTTTGACAAGAATCAATTTTGTGTGTGTGTGTGTGGTACCGGGGATTGAACTCAGGGGCACTCGACCACTGGGCCACATCCCCAGCCCTTTTTTGTATTTTTATTAGCGACAGGGTCCCACTGAGTTGCTAAGTGCCTCGCATTGCTGAGGCTGGCTTTGAACTCACGATCCTCCTGTCTCAGCCTCCCAAGTGCTGGGATTACAGGCGTGTGTCACCATGCCCAGCTAAGAATCAATTTTATGACTAGTTCTTTATGTGAGGTTTCTATCAGCTATAATTAGTTAACCCATTAGGTCCCAGGTTTTCAATTCTGTGACTATTTCAATGAAATTGACACATGCATTACAATAGGTTGGAAATCATAACCTAGAATTTCCTCTCTTTTATAAATATTTAATACACATGTGGAAGAATATATTTTTTCAAATGCTCTAATCATTCACCTATTACTTTTATCAAAAGAATATACCTCTAAAATCATAATTATTATTTGAAGTTACCATAGTGATATATTTGTTGCTCCACTTAAGATTTTACAGTTGTTACACATCTGGGACAATGGGACAAAAAATGGGTTATTATAACCAATGAATCAATCTAACAAGAGCATATAATTTTAAATATACGAAAATACATTGAGATTAAATAAATGAATGAAGGTGCCAGCCATATCAAGCCTTCCACTTTGATGGAACTCTCACATGAGGGATACCACCTGTGGCAGAGAATGAAGCGTAACCCTGTGAGCATTATTACGTTATAGTAATCCCTCAATTTTCTCTAACATTATGAACAGGAGTCAAAATAAACCAATCACAAGTCCTTCCTTCATCAAATGTGGGCATGTGGCACTATTCTAGCCAATGGGGATAACCAGAGGCTCTAGAGAAAGCCTTCCTTTGTAGGTAAAACATTGATAAGACAAAGACTTTCCCATTGGTCCTCTTTTCTTTTAGCTTGAAATAGGGAGGCCAGGCTTGAATCAGCAGCAACTACATAGCCTCAGACAGAGAATTCAATCTCCTTGTCACCGAAGCTTCAGAAACAGAGTGATTCATAAACCAAAGTGCCTGTAAGCCTGTGTGGTATACTGCCCACCATAGTTGGGATAAAATGAGCTTCATGGGAGGAAGAGGATTTCAGATGGAAGAAGAAACAGTAGCAATGGGGAATTAAGAAATGACAAACTGGGTAGGACAGTAGCATTTTAGGAGAGTAAGGAGCTTCCACAGCACTGGACCAAAAAAAGGAGCAGATGTCTTTATGGCATTTGTGGAAGAAGGATATTGTAATGAAGCATCTTTAGTGTCAAATGTGATCACAAATAACTTTGTAGGGTTAGATCAACTTTATAGGGTTGATCTGTTGTTAGTGAAGTCATAGTGAATATGATGGTTCTTACATGTTCTGAAGACCATAGACTAGATGGAGAAAGGGAGAGTAACATTTGTCAAGCTTTCTTTATTTGTATGAAAGATGAAATTCCATGTGTCTATTATCAGATCCTTGGTTAGGAGACTATTCATCTGTAGGCATTAATATATGTACATATGTACCTATGTTTTCTTGAATAAGCTCAGTTTTGCTTCATTTTGTGCAAAAGATGTTCTTATTATAAACAATATTAGCAATAATGTTGTAGTTCTGCCCATAAAAAACAATTAAAACTAATTGGCCTCAATGCCTGGAATTTACATTTTCAGGAGTTTTTTTTTTTTTTTTTTTTTTTTTTTTTTTTTCTACTGCACATACCTTGTACTTCAGAGAGACATGTGGCGATAGACTGAATATTATTGAGACTTTAATTGTATTGGTTGAATAGGGTAGAAGTTCATAGACAGCATTGGCAGGAAAGAAATGTAGAAGATCTTATGGGGCCAGGCCATGAGCTCAGTGTAAAAAATCCTGCTATTGTAGCTGACCATGGAGTTCAGAATGGGGATTTTGACTACTTCAATCTCTGGAATCAACATGAAAAAAATACAATTCATGGAATAAGTATTTTCTAAAAAAACTACAACTATACAGGATTTTTTATTTTTTTGTCAGATATTAAGCTTAAGTTTCTGTGCTATACTGTGTATTCCTCACATATTCCACAATGTAATAAAATCTTATTTTTAAAAAGTCTTCAGAGAATTCCTTCTAGACACCCCCTATCTCTGAGCAGTGACAGCAAGAAAACTGAAGTGCTGTTCTTGCAAGTCAAGTCAGAAATGAGCAGAAATAGGGAGAACAGGCTCTCTGTGGAAAATTCCCTGGCATTAGTTGCACAAAGTTGAATTCTGAGCACTACTAATAAGAACGCTCCTGCCGACCTAGATATCATGGCACACAGGTAGATTTTGAAAAACATCCAGACTGCAAATCTCTTAGGAATTTGTAGCTGGTAGTTAGCACCTGGAATTATACTCTGACATGCACCCAAAGCCTGGTCACGATGTGCTGTCTGCAGCCTTTACCATTTTGTCAGACTCCTGGGTACTGTGCCAGATGCCAAAGTGGAAAAACACAAGGGGAGAAAATTTTTCCATAGCCCAATTATGGCATTTTAAACCAGGTATATCTACATAGATTTTGACCCACAGAAAATTTCAAGAATTTTCTTCCTCTTGTTCCTACCTAATGGTTTCTCACCTTTGTCACTATCAACATTAGGTCTGAGCCATTCTTTTGTCGTAAGGGACTTTCTGTGCATTGTAGGCTGTTTAGCCCTACCCAGCTTCTATGTCCTCGAGGCCAATAGCACCACTTTCTCCCCAAGTTACATCAATTAAAAAAAAAAAAATCTGTAGACTCTGACAAATGTGCTATGGGACAAAACTGCATCCCACCCCTACCCAGTGTGAAACTGCTATCCTATTTAAAGATTAGACATGCACTGAAATATTCCAAATGACATTGTAGTCCACAGCATCAAACAGAACACAGAGGTCACATTGAACAAGGCTCAAAATGAGCCATTCTATTTGATGGTATGAACCCCATGGGAGGTATAGTTCTAGACTACAATCAAGACTTGGAAGCAAGGCAGATGTATGAGAAGAAAAGTTGAATTTGGATACGTTTTTGCATGTTGGCATAAAGAGAGAGTAGGCTGATAGACGTCCTTACTGAATAGTGTGCTGGATAGAAAGATATTTGTTTAACTTTTGGACTTTTTCCCCCTTCAAGCTAGACAGCTGAGCAAGTTTGGAGTAAGAAAAGAGTTAATGGGAAAGGAAGTATAAATTTTAAAAAGTATATATTAAAAAGGTATACAAAAGGGGAAAACAAGAGCCCAGGGAGAGGGATGATAATAGAAGATGTCTGGAGAGGAAGCTAATGACAGGGGAGACAAAAAAAAACAGAGCAATGGGATTTGGAATCCAGAACAGGCTATGTGATTTTAAATTCTAGGTTCATAATTTATGAGATGTGTAACCTTGGGATTTTTTTTTTTTCATCTCTTAAAATTTCTGTTTTCTCATCTGCAAAATGGGAATCATTATAATTTCCATCCTTTGAGGTTGCTGGTTGGTGATGGCCTCTAACATAGGGCCTTTGACATAGCGATATAGGTAGACAGACAGACAGATGATAGATAATTATACAAAGGTTTTACAGAGCATCAAGGACCACACAGGTCCTAAATGTGCTGACATCCACAGTGACCATGAGGGTCCTTTGTAGTCCAGGTATAGTGGACGTCACCAAGACGATATGGACATGGACTAGCAGGAGAAAGGAGAACATTTACAGACATAGGATGCTTAATAATCAACAACCTCCCCAACAGAGTATGCCAGCATGGGCAGTGAACAGGAGGAAGACTAATATGTCAGGAGCATTAGCAAGTGAGACAGATGTCAGGGAAGCAGTGGTGGCAAGCCTGCAAGTTGTTTTCCATGTCCAAAGTTTTCACAGGAAAGCAGGAGGAACACCAGGTGACTTTGGTCCAGATGCAGTCCAGAGTCCACACACACCTTCTCTATGGGGGTAGGGCTTTGTGCTGAAGGCTCCGCCCTTAAAACAGCATCTGTCTCATGTAAGTGCTCAATAAATATGAGTTGAGTGACTAACCGAAGACTAGATAAGGGAAACCAGTAGCCTCTTCCTGACCCTTCTTTTCAACTCTTCTTTCAAATATTTTAAGTCTTTACAGGAATTAAATTTTACCTTTTATAGCTACTTACATATCGTTAGTTCTGTTTCTCAAGAGAACCCTCATTAATACAAGTATTTTGCCCTGGTGTTATAATTACTCTATATTTGAATTAGTCCTTTCATTAGATTATAATCTCTTGAGATAGTGACAACATTTTAATATTCACAGTTTCATACTGCCTTATTTCTAATAGCCAAGTATATAGACATTTGTGTAATTGAAACAAATTCAAAGGAGTGATAATGGGAAAGGGAACAAAGCTACAATGTCAGATTGGCTGGAGGGTCATAATTTGGTGCCATGCTTCTTCAGCTGGAATCCGTGGGTAACCTAAAATAATATTTTATCAGTTACAAGGAAAAAAACATGTATTTTGGGGTGATAATGCAGAACTGAAAGCTATTGTGAAGACTGAGTTCTTAAATCAATGCTTCTGAGTTCTCAGGCTTTTATTACTAATGTAGTTGCTAAATTATAAACAAACAAACAAACAAAAAAAAACAGGCTTTTGTTTGGGGAAAGAACCCTGGGCTGAATCAGAAGAACAGATTCCAGCCCCATGTCTGCCAGCAACATTTGGCAAATCACTGTAGACCTCAATTTTGTTATTTATATAACAAGGGATTTGAATTTGATAATTTGAGTTTCCTCTGTGCTCTAAATTTCTATTTCTAAGTCTGTTAGGATGAATAAAAGAAGAGAAAGAAAATAAAAAATGTGAACAAGAATTAACAAATTTCAGGAAAGGTGAAAAAAGTGACATGCATAATCATGAAAACAACCTGTAGCAACTATGTCTTTTATATTTTCAACTCTATTTATAGTGTGGTTCCTATATATCAGGCACCCTTCCAGGCACTTGAGATTCATCCACATGTAAGTCAAAAATCCCTGCTCTTGGGAAGCTTGCATTAAGGGCATACATATATGCCACGATGGAAAATTATGTTCCACCAGGAGGATATCTGGTTCCAGTCATCCATTGCCTTTGAGCACTTTTATAGTTCTGTAAGTTGCAGATAACAGCAATGCAAAACAGTTCTCATGCATGCTCAATTCTGACTTGTCTAGCAGGGGCAGAATACTCTGCCTCAGCTCTCTCTACCTGCTCCCTTGAAAAATTAGTTTCCATTTGCACACCCATGTCAATATTCCTGATTTATAAATTTGATCTACAGATCATCTTTTGAACTAGTTATGATATCTGCCTGGATGTTAATTAAGAGAGAGAATAAAATCTTCAAAATGTTCATCTTTATTTCTTTATGATGGTTGTGATTTTATCTTTTACTGACTTACCTTTTCGCCATGACTGATACTTGAATAAATAAGCTAGGTTAATATGGTCGAGGTCGATGGTGTGGGCTGAGGGGCTGAATGGCTTTCTTCTGTTCATCAGGAAAGCTTACTAGAGGAGAGAATCATTGAACTGAACAAGAGCACCCCCAAAAAGTCCTGAGGAAGAAGCATCAAGGTGGGTAAGGGTCTTGAGGTGACAGTTTATTTGGTGTGCTCAGGGTACAAGAAGAAAATCAGCACTCGAAGCTGGCACATGTGGTGTAAATGGAAGTGTGGGGAAGGTAACAACAAAGACATAGTCAAATGCCAGATGTGCAGGTCCTCAAAGGCTATGATGGACCATTAATTTTTATTTTCAATGCAATTAAAAAGACAGGAGAAAAATGATCCCAACTCCACATTTGCAAAAACACTTGACTAATTAATGTACATTGTTTTGGTTAGTCTTCACATTAATTATACAAAGTAGGGATTATAATTTTTATATACACTTTATAGATGAGGCTCAGAGGGTGAGTGGAAAACACGACCAATGTAACCATTGTTACATGTCAATATAAATAGGTATTTTTACTTTCCATTTGTACAGTGTTTGTGATTAAGTTGTGAATAAGTTCAATCAGACCAACAGTGCTTTCCTGAACCATTAGGTTTTTAGATTTACTTTAAAGTTTCCTCCCATCTCCTTTAAGATTATTTAAATTAGGAATTTGAAGTGATGGTATTATTGAATCAATGCTGGCTGTGAAAACTTTAGCAAATTTAGCCAATTTCTGCATTGTTATATGTATTATCTGTATATAACTGAGCATAGAGTAGCTTATGTATAGTCTTACAAACAACAGATGTTTGGTTACTGACTAATCAAATAATTACATGTGTCTCATACTTACTGTATTAGCATTCATTACAAATGAAATACACCTTAAATCATATTTGTGAGAACTTTTAGGCTGGGTTTACAATCAGAATGACTTGGTCATTTTTCCAATTTAGTGAATCTATTGTAAACCTTATCATTCACATGATAGTTCACAATTTAAAATTTAGAATATTCCCACTATCAGAGTAGTGATATTGCATTTAGGGGAAAAGAAAAACTATTTGTGAATTCGCAAATAAAAGCTCACCCAATGAGGTTTGCCAAGAAGACTTGTCAATATTTGTAACCTCTTTAGATTGTCTTCACTGGACACTTTCTAATTCCTTTCTAATGTATTGTTGTGGCTAAAAATACAATATACCTCATTCTTTCCTTATCTAAACTAGTTTTCCACAGATCCAACATAGATGCTTTTCCATCTCATAATACAAATGATTTTGAAATTTGCCGAGCAAGACAATAACAATTTGGACACATACTGAAGTGAACCACCAGCAGTTTCCCAGAAGAAGTATAATGACTATTTTGTGTGGAGCACATCCATCCCCGAGTCCCCTGAATCATCCAGGTTGGCCACATCCCAATTTTTCTCTCGGCAAAAATGGAGAAAAGGAAAAAACTGGGATGACTAGCTAAGCAAAACACAAGCTGCTTAAAGATTACAGAAGCACAAAGAACATTTCAGGAAGGGCAGTCAACTGGAAGTTTGGAGCCAAAAACAATCAGCTTGCTGGATCTGAAAAGTTTAGGAATTTTAACCTTACAAGGGAAAGTAAAATTACACGAATTGTGTGTGTGTGTGTGTGTGTGTGTGTGTGTGTGTGTGTATGTTTCTGTTGATATTGTGTGTGTATATGTATATGTATACATACACATATTCATTATGCATTTTACATAAATTTTCAAACAGATGGTCATGTTTGAGCAGATCTGTTTAACGCCCACAGTGGCACTATGAGAAACAAAACACTAAACATATTAAAATGTGTAAATATTTCTCCTACTGATTTCATTAGTTGAAAATCTCTTGTGTAGGTTTCTTTTCATAGATTTTGCATTTTTGGTTGGACAGAGTGAATCTGAGGTTAGGAAGCATAATCTCCTCAGACTCTCAGGTCACCCAGTAAAGGAGTGTTCTTATTGCTTGCTCAAGCATAAAACAAGCTGCTTGTTAAGCCTAAGAGATCAAAATACTATCCTTAAAAAGCCATCAAATAGGGCACCTCATACCACATGTGCTCTGCTAATCTCTCTTGGAGAAAAAAAATTAAATGCTGTTTTTCACAAATAAAGCAGTATATGATTAGAAAAAGAGGAGGAGGAGGAGGAGGAGGAGGAGGAGAAGAAGAAGAAGAAGAAGAAGAAGAAGAGAGCAGCAGCTGCTCTTCTAACCAGAACCTGAAGATTTTGACTATCATTCTACCCATATTGGCCATTAAAACATCTGTCTGTTAGCATAGTATTAATGATGCTTTTTAGGAAGAAAGTATTCTGATTTCAGTACTATCTCTCTTAGGAGATAAGAAGTCCCATAACTTAGAGTATCAAATAATGGTAGGAAAATATTATAAACTCAGTCAAAACAGTTGCTGTAACTAGATTAGAAGTTTACTTCCCCAGGACAGATCAACAAATATACTTACTATTTTCACAGTTGCATGAAGAATTACAATATAAACATCGCTATTTACAGATAGTCCTCTTAAAATATTAATACACTGGTAAATTGTTCACATTCTATGTGCTTGTTAGTTACTCAATGCATCTTGATAGGGCCTGGAATTACTGGTGCTGAGCACCCTGTTACATAAAATCTTTGAAGGTTAATGGAGCAGAAGGATGGATTTCAATTACATGGAGAGAAAAAAAAAGAAAGTAAATGAGAAGAAAATAATAACCTTTGAGAAGCACATTCTAAAAAATGGAAATTTTAATTGGTTTGATATGTATTTTTGTTAAAAATGGTTAGAGTAACAAATCATTATATTAAATTATGCAAACCTATCTATTCTAGGTTTAAATAGCTTCTTTGTGATTTTAAACATAACTTAGTATTACACTCCTGCCATTCACAGAAAATGCTTTTTGCTGTGAACTTTGTTCTAACTTAATTGGAACCCCACTTTCTCATTGGGTAACAAGGTAGAAAACTTGCAGGCAAGCACTCGGACACAAAGATACATGAGGGACAAACTGCCTTAGGTCTCCAAGATGGCCAGCAAAGCTGATGGAGCCTTCTTGCTCCATTAATCCTGATGAATCCCTGGCATGGAAAACCAGGGATTATTCTAGAGCCTTATCTTAGAATCATTATTGTTCATCAATACTTTGCTCTGTTTTTTTTGTTCTAAAATGTCCCCACTTTCAAAGGAAGCTACCTACATAGTTAACAGAATAGTCCATGCATCTGCACATTTACCAGTGAAATACTTATTGATAAAGTACAAATATCAAGACTGAATTTACAGTTTAATTGCTTCCTATGAGCCAAATAAATGCAAACCTTGATTTATGAATAACGAGGAATTCTTCATGGAAGTAAGATATTGTATTCATATAGGCTTTAAATTTTTCAAGCAATTTTACAGTTTATTCTATTTGATTCTTACATCAACAAGGATATGATAGGTTTTGTTTGAAGGAATTAAGGACAAACAACTGCAGAATATCATTTGTATGTGGTGCTTTTTGCGAACTGCAACAAAAGCCCCATATTTTTTTTCTCATGTTACATAGTTCTCATGGGTCATTTAGAGAGAGATCCTTGCTCTACATAATCCTCACTTGAGGACACAGACTAGGGGATAAATCTTCTTCTGGCCATGCCACAGTGCCTAAAATTTAATTCTTCATTTCCCTTTACTGAACAATATCTTGTTTAAAAAGATAATGCCTTTCCTAACATTTCAGTGTAAATTAATTGCTAAGATACAAAGACAGACTTCTGTTCAAGATGAATATGAAATATACTCATGAGATAAAAATCCAAACTAATTCTGACAGAAGGTTATGGTGTGTTGCATGGGAGGTAATAAGGTCTCCGTGACTCTTATAGTATGGGAGTGTGTGTGTGTGTGTGTGAAGAATATGGGGTTGAGAGGTTCTCTTTACTAAAAGTTAGAACAGTCTATATTTATGAATGCACATATTTATATCTTTATTTATATTTACTGTGAAAGAGCCTCTATAGACATTTTTGCAGATAATCAACTAAAAAGGAATTAAGTTACATGCCCTTCTTAAGTTATAGAATTTCTCTAAGCTGTATAGAGAAAATTTAAAATCCAATTAAGAATTAGATATGAAGCATTTAAACTTTTGTTTGTTTTGGTGGCGTACTGGGACTGAACTCAGGAACTCAAGGCCACTCGACCACTGAGCACATCCCCAGCCCTATTTTGTATTTTATTTAGAGACAGGGTATCATTGAGTTGCTTAGTGCCTTGCTTTTACTGAAGCTGGCTTTGAACTCACAATCCTCCTGTCTCAACCACCTAAACCACTAGAATTACAGACTTGAGCCACTGTGACTAGCTTAGGTTTTTTTGTTGTTTGTGTTTGTTTGTTTGTTTGTTTGTTTGTTTGTTTGTTTGTTTGTTTGTTTTTGCAGTGCTGGGGAACAAACCCAGGGACTTTTGCATGCTAGGGAAATACTCTGCCACTGAGCTACAGCCCCAGTCTAAACCAGGAAATATGCAAAAACACAAAAAGAGACTGAAACTTTCCATGCAATTGCTGTGTCTTACTAATCACAATGGACCGTTATAGTGAAGGTCAGTTTGTGATGCTATCCTCAGAATTAGGACCATGAAAGAAAAGTCAACTGATGAGAGATATACCTCTATTATGCACATTGAAGAGTAGCACTCAGAAAGAATTGGAAATTGATATCAAACCATAAATATATTATTTCTATGGCACATATAAGTACTTCCCACTTTAACAAGTTGCTTTGGTATTTTTGACCATGAAACTTTGAATGGAGCGTGCATGAAGTCTCATTTCAATGTTGCATCTTCCTCCATGAGCACACTCATACTACATTAGCATATTTTTAATCTCTAATCTTTAGTAATCTTTTTGGTTTAAAAACTCAAATGGAAAGATACAAGTAACTACAGGAAAAACATCTACTATGATGAAAATTTTCTTTACTAAAAAGAGATAAAAAATTTTCTTTACTATAAAACATTATTTGAAAATATAAAGGATTTTTGCTTAAACATTTTGGTAATTGCTGACTGCAGGCTGGCCTTAAATATTGGATATTTCATATTAGTGAAACTTAGCTTATAGGAAGCTTAAAGAAGCTATAATGGTGTTATTTTTAGACTACAGTGTTTGATAGTAAAAGATATAGAAATGTGTCCTTACTTTCCTGTTATCTTGTTTGTTTGTTTTTTGTCTTATTTAGGAATAAATACTTAAATCAATCCTCTTACCATGTATGATTCAAATCTAAGTTACTTACTATGAACCTCTTAATTAAATTTTATTTTTACAGTTTCCAAATTTACAAAGCATTTTATGATAGAGTTTTAAAAGAAATGATCTAACCTTATTGTTTTAATCTTTAAGGGGAATTTTTATTATCAAAAACTACCCCCCCACCCTGCAAATCTCATCCAAGAAGTACACCTCAGTAAATGTAGGTTTTAGGTCCCAACCCATGAACACAACTGCCACAGTCACCCACATGCTTTCGCAGGCACAAGGCCAGCCCACCTGGGGACTGAAGCAGCAAGCGCATCCTCAGACCATACAAGGCAACCTGTCCAAATGTTGCAAGGGCTGTCTGGTGAAGAGTTTTCTCAGACAACACTAGTCTGCAAAGGCCAGAATGAGTCCTTTCATTTTCAGATATGTTGACATCAGTGCAAGGCTAACAGTTTGTGAAAGAAAAGAGTACTCAGAAAGAATTGGAAATTGATACCAAAAGCATACCATATATTATTTATAAGTGGAAATTTTATTTAAAAAATAATAGTGGAAAGTTTCCAAATTTGGAGAAGGAGCTATGTATTAAAGTACTGAAAGTTCAAAAGTTTTCACTCAGAGAACCTAAAGAAGACTATACCAAGACATAGTTTGATTAACTGTCAAAAATCAAGGACAAAGAGGATTCTGAAAGTAGCAAGTGAAAATAAGCAAGTAGCACAAGTTAGTTTCAAAATTTTAGCTCAAATTTCTCCACAGAGGCCTTGTAGATCAGGAATGAGTAAGATGTCATATTCAAAGTGGTAGATGGGCACAGTAGTGCACGCTTGTGATCCCAGAGGCTTGGGAGGCTGAGGCAGGAAGATCACAAGTTCAAAGCCAGCCTCAGCAACTTAGTAAGGCCCCAAGTAATTCCGTGAGAACCTGTATATAAATAACATATTTTTTAAAAGGGGGAGAGGTATTGGGAATGTGGCTCAGTGGTTAAGTGCCCCTGGGTTCAATCCCCCTACCAAAAATAAACAAACAAAAAAAAGTGCTGAAAAGAAAGAAACTGCCAACTAAGAATATTACATTGGAAAGGCGTTCTCTTGAAATAAAGAGATGAAGACTTTCTCAGACAGACAAACAAAAGCTGAAGGAATATACCACCAAAAACATCTTAGAATAAATGCGACAGGAAGTTATTTAAGCTAAAAGTAAAAATCATTGATTAATAAAATGAAGATATGGGAAAGTACAAAGCTAAAATATTCAGAATACACTAATGTTGTAATGGTGGTGTGTATGTCACTTATATCTTTAGTATAAAGATTAAATACAAAGCTAATAAACTTAAAAATATAAATTATGAGAGCAAAAATACAAATTGTGAGAAGGTAAAAGTGAAATTTTTTATATGTGAAAGAAGTTAACATCCTAAAATAGTCCATCATAACTATAAAATATGATATGTAAGCCTCATTTTAACCACTAAAAAAAAAAAACTACAGCAGATACACAACCTAGGAAAAGAAATTAAAAGGCAACACTAAGAAAGCTATCTAGTAACAAAGCTATCTAGTAATACTGAGAGAGGGAGAATGGACCAAAGGAGCTACAAAGCAACCAGAAAACTAACCAAGTGGCAGAAGTCCTAATCCATAACCTAGAATAGAAAGAAATATAAATTACCCAATCAGGAAGAATGGAGGGACTGAATGAAGAAAAAACTATAAACCAGCAATATGCTGTAAATAAGAGATCTTCTTAAGCTTTGTGGAAACACACAGGCTGAAAATGAAGGGATGAAAAAGATATTCTATGTAAATGGTAACCAAAAGAGAAATGGCTGTACTTAAATAAAATAAATATTATGTGAAAAAAAAAAAAACTGTCACAAGAGACAAAAAAGGTTAAAATGTTAAAGGTTTAATGTTAAAAGGGTCAATTCATCAATTAATGGAGGTACCAGGGGAAATATACCACAGTGCAATAATAGTAGGGGACTGCAATACTCCACTTTCAATGGTGGACAGATCAACCAGATAGAAAATTAATAATATCCTTACCAGAGATTCAACCTGCCAACAATGTGATCTTATCCTAAAAGTCCTAGACATTTGAGAAATTAATTTCTACTATTCACAAATTACCCAGTCTTAGAGATTGTGTTATAACAGCACAACCAAAGTAAGACATGATGTCAAATCAGATTTCAAAAAGGAAATGTAAACAAAATACACAGAAATAAAGCAAACATTGGTTAGCAGGGGTGGAGATGGGGGAAGAGACCATGAAAGAGATTGTCAGGTTATATTATACAGTTGAGAGTTTGAACTGCACTTTGGGTCAAATGGACCTGGCAGACAAATGCAAAACTTGCCATCTAAGAGTAGCAGATTGAAAATTGTTCTATAGGATACATGGAACATTCTTCTGGATAGACTTCATATTACATCACAAAACAAGTCTTTAAAAATTTAGGAAGATTGAAATAATGTCTGACATTGTTTCTAACTGCAATGGTATAAAAATTAGAAATCACTAACAGGAAGAGAAATTGTGGTTAATGTATGAAATAAAGGTGAATAAAAATGAATAAAAAGCATAAAGATCAGACCATTAAGCACCCAGAAGACACCACAGGGAAAAACTTCTTGACACTGTCCTCTCAGTAATTTTTTTTTAATATCACACCAAAAGCTCAGGTTACAAAACCAAAACCAAAAACAAACTACAAAAAGAGTGAGATTATAAGAAATTAAAAACTTCAATACAGTGAAATAAACAATCAATAAAGCAAAATGGCAACCTGTAGATTAAGAAAAAATCTGCAAACCACTTATGTATTAAGGATGAATATCCAGAATGTATAAAGAACTCTAAGAACTCAATAACACACACACACACACACACACACACACACACACAGTTAAAAATGGGCAATAACCTGAACATTTTTCCAATGAAGACGTTAAAATGTCCAACAGTTACATGAAAAGGTTCTCAGCATCACTAATCATCAAGGAAAGAGGTAAATTAACATTTTTATGAGATATCACACCACATCAATTTGGTTGGCTCTTACAGTAAAGGCAATAGGTTTCAAAAGTCAGTGATGGCATGGAGAAAGTGTAACCCTTACAGATTGTTGGTGGAACTTCAGAGTAGTGTACCCATTGTAGAAAACAGCATAGATGTTTCTAAAGAAATTAAATATAGAACTCCCATATTACCCAGTAATAGCTTTTCTGGATATATATCCAAAGGAAATTAAATCATCACTTTGCACAGACATCTTTGAACATCACATGTTCATTGTAGTTAGTCACAGCATCCAAGATATAAAAACACACTCAATTTTATATCAACAGGTGACTAAAAAAAACATGATAACATTATTCTCCCTTCAATAAGAAGGATATTATGTTATTTGCCACAACACAGATGAACTGGAGGACATTTTGCAAATTGAAATAAGCTAGATAGACACAGAAAGAAAACTATTACATGATCTTATTTATATGCTGTTGTCTTAATCCCCAATGCAACAGTAGTAAAAGATGTGTTCTTTGAAAGACAATAATGCCATGACAGCTTCACCCTCACGAAGGTGATTGACAACCTAATAAGAGGATTCAAGGTTGGAGGAATTGTCCTCTTGTCCTTCTGTCTCTTCTGCCATGTGAGGACACAGTGTTCTTACCTAGGGGGATGTAACAGTGAGGTTACATCTGGTGGAAACCATATCCTTACCAGAGATTCAACCTGCCAACAATGTGATCTTATCCTAAAAGACCTAGACATGTGAGAAATTAATTTCTACTATTCACAAATTACCCCGTCTTAGAGATTGTGTTATAGCAGCACAAACAAAGTAAGACATGATGTCAAATCAGATTTCAAAAAGGAAATGTAAACAAAATACACAGAGATAAAGCAAACATCGGTTACCAGGGGTGAGGATGGGGGAAGAGACCATGAAAGATTGTGAGGTTATACAGTTGAGAGTTTGAAAGTGGAGGATGTGTAGAATGAGAAAGTCTAGAGATCTAATGTATGATAGGAGGGTGGTAGCTGATAAAATTATACTGCATTTGGGATTCCTGCTAAATGGTTAGATTTTAGTTGCACCTGCCACAAAAACAAACACATGGATAATTATGTGGTATAAGTATTAATTTGCTACACTATAGTAACCATATAATGAACTATATGTATCCTATAATCTCAAAGTGTATCTCTTAAACATATACAATGGAATTTATTTCAAAATAAAAATAATAGGTACAGAAGTTTTTAAAGAGACATACAATGCAAAAGGATAGAAATTGTAATTTTAAATGCAGAAGGGGAGGTTGGCATAAAAATGTGCAGATTTTTATGCAAAGAAAGTAAAGTTGTTAGCTTAAAATAGACCATTATACAAAATTTTGTAAGCCATGTGGTAAGGACAAAAAACAAAACTCAAAGTAGATACACAAAAGATAAAAAGTAAGGTATCAAAGCAAAACACTAGACAAAAATCACTTAATAACAAAAAGACGGCAGGAGAGGAAAGAGGAACAAAGGAGCTACAAAGAAACCAGAAAACTATTTATAAAATGGCAATAAGACTTTACCTATTAATAATTACCTTGAATAAAAATGGATTAAATTATACAAGCCAAAGACAGGGTGGCTGAATAGATTTTAAAGTAGGGGGAAGAAAGAAATAAAGACTCACATCCTCTATGAGAACACAGACTCAAAGTGAAGAGATGGACAAAGATACTCCATTTAAATGAAAAACATAAGAATAGAAGTAGCCATAATCATATAAGATAAATTCAACTTAAGTAAAAAGCTAAAATTAAACAAGGTCATTATACAATGATAAAAGAATCAATTCATCCAGAGAATACAACAATTATAATTATATATGCACCCAACATCAGAACTAAATATATAAAGTAAATATGAATAGATCTAAAGAAAGAGATAGTTTGTAAAACAATAATAGTAGAGAACTTTAATATCACCTACATTCAGCAATGGACAGATCATCCTGATACAAAAATCAACAAGGAAACACCTTGGTTTAAACTACACAAGATAGGCCTGACAAATATACAGAACATGCCATTTAACGTCAGCAGAAATGCATATTCATTTCAGTGCACACTAAGTCTTTCCCATGGTAGATTGTGGCATGGACCAAAATCAACACTTAAATTTTTGAAAGATTGAAATCCTGTCACGTATCTTTTCTGGCCACAATGGTATGAAGCTAGAAATCAATAAATTTTAAATTTTTTAAACATTCACAAATACATGAACACTAAATAACAATGTTTCAACCAGTAGTTCAAGGAAGAAATCAAAAGAGATGTCAAAAATATCTTGGGAGCGGTTAAAATGGAAACAATATATAAAAACTTGTAGATGGCATCAAAAGCCGTTCTAAAAGGGAAGTTTATGGCAAGAAAGACCGTCATAAGAAAGAGATACCATTTGCCAGTAAATGGATGGATCTGGAGAATATCATGCTAAGTGACATAAGCCAGTACACAAAAACCAAAGGCCAAATAAATGTTTTCACTGATATGTAGACGCCAAACCACAATAATGGGGTGGGGGATGGACAAGAGAAGTTCAGTAGATTAGACAAAGAGGAATGAAAGGAAGGGAGGGGAATAGGAATAGGAAAGATAGTAGAATGAATCTAATAATTTTTCTATGTATACATATGAAATTACCTAAACGAACCCCACCATTGTGCCCACCCACAAGAATGGGATCTGTTTTAGTCAGCCTTTTCACCGCTGTGACTAAAAGATCCAACCAGAACAATTTTAGAGGAGGAAAAGTTTATCTGGGGGCACATGGTTTCAGAGGTTTCGGTCCATGCACAGCTGGCTTCATTCTCGGGGGTCAAGGTGAGGCAGCACATCATGGCAGAGGAGTGGGGTGGAGGAAAGCAGCTCAAGTGATAATTAGGAAACAGAGAGAGACTCCGCTTGCCAGATACAAAATTTATACCCAAAGGCCATGCCCCCTGGGACCCACCTCCCCCAGCCACACCCTACCTGCTTTCAGTTACCACTGAATTAATCCCCATCAGGGCAATAATTCATTGATTGTCCTCTAAATCTTCTTACATTGTCTGACATTTGAGCTTTTGAGGCACGCTTCACATCCAAACCATAACAGGGTCCTAAATAGAATAAGATATATCTTATGCTTGTATAATTTTATCAAATGAATTATACTGTCATGTATAACTAAGAAGAACCAATAAATATTTTTAAAAAGAAATCCCAAATAAATAACCTCATATTACACCTCAAGAAACTGAAAAAAGAACAAAGCACAAGGCTAGAAGAAAGGAAATAATAACAATTAAAAAAAAATAAGTGAAGTAGGCTCTAACATCAATAGGGAAGATTAACAATAGTTGGTTTCTTTAAAAATTAAACAGAATCAACCAACTCCTATCTAGAGTAAGAAAAAATAGAAGACTCAAAATCAAGGTTAAAGGAGAAGAAATTACACAGAAATACAAAGGATAAGGGGCTAGAATGAACAATTATATACAATGTATATACAACAATTTTGTATCTGGCAATTTGAGTAACCTAGAAAGGAAGGTAAAGATACTACACACATACAACTACTAAGATGAATCATGATGAAATGGAAAATGTGAACAAACCAAAAATAGATATTGAGTCAGTGTTGAAAATCTCCCAAAGAGAAGTCAAGGACCTGACGTTTTCACTGCTGAATTCTGCCGAACACTTAAGCGTTCAATACTGGGCTAGAGGTGTACTTCAGTGGCAGAGTGCATGCTCTGCATGCCTGAAGCCCTGGGTTCAATCCCCAGTAGGGGGAGTACTTCCAAAACCATTTAACGAGGCCAGCTAATGCCTAATGCCAAAGCCATACAAGGATGTTGCAAAATAAGAAAATTATAGATTCATTTATCTAATGAACAGAGATATGAAAATTACAACAAAATACTAGAAAACTGAATTCAATAGCATAGTGAAAGGGTCATTCACTATGATTAGCTAAAATTTATCCCAGGGTTGCAAGTATCACTCAACATATGCAAATACATTAAAATGTTAGAACACACTAATAGAATGAAAAGCAAGATCATATGATAGATCATAGATCATCTCAACAGTTACATATTCTCATGATAAGAAACATTAAGAAATTAGCTGTAACAGGAATGCACCTCAACACAGTAAAGGCCATACAAGATGAACCCATAGCTAACATCATAGCCAATGGTGAAAATTGAAAGATTTCCCTCTTAAATCAGGAAAACAAAAAGGATGCCCGCTCTTCCCACCTCCATTCAATATACTGCTAGAAGTCCTAACCAGAGAAATCATAAGGAAGAAACAAAAGCCATTCAAATTGCCAAGGAAGGAATTACGTTGTCCCTGTTTGTGGACAATATGATTTTATATATAGAAAACTCCAAAGTCATCACCAATACACTGCTAGAATTCGCAATCAAATTCAGTAAGGTTGGAGTATACAAAAACAACATAAAAAAGCAATGGTATTTCTATATGCTAATAACATACTATCCAAAAAAATATCAAGGAAGCAACACTAACAATCATTACCAAAGTAAAAAGAAATACATAGGACTAATTTTAACCAAGGAGATGAAAGACCTGTATGCTGAAAACTATTAACACATCAATGACAAAAAATCAGAGACACAAATAAATGGAAAAACATCCTATGTTTATGAATTGAACTGATATTGCCCATACCACCCAAAGCAATCTACAAATACATTTCAATTCCTATCAAGACTTTAATGACATTTTCCACAGAAATGGAAAAAGCACTTAAAATTTGTTTGGGAGCACAAAAGACTCTGACTACCCAAAGCAATACTGTGTAGAAAGAACAAAGCTGTAGGTATCATTCTATCTGACTTCAAATTATGCTACAAAGTTATAGTAACCAAAACAGTATAGTACTTGCATAAAAACACACAGAGACCAAAGGAATAGGAACAAATTCATACATTTGCATTCCATTGATTTTTGACAGGGGTGCCAAGAACACAAGATGCAAAAGGATAATTTGTTCAATAATATGCAGAAGAATTAAGCCAGACCCTTATCTCACTAGAGGTCTCAATAAAAAAGAAATCAACGAAAAAATAAGTTAAGATTTACATTCAGGACCCAAAACTATTAAACTACTAGAAGAAAACATGGGGGAAACTCCACGACATTTGCTATGGTATAAAACTTTCTTCTAAAGTTTATATGTTAGAAGTTCAATCCCGAAATTTATGTGTTAATGGTATTTGGAGGTGATAGTTTGGGAAAGTATTATGATTAGATGAGGTCATGAGAATGGGCCCTCATGGCATTATTGCTGGTTTTCTAAAAGCTAGAATGATTGCTTTGTTTCATCGTGTCAAGTCCTCCACAATGGTAGACACAGAAAGGAAGCCCTCACCAAATGCTAGTGCCACGATTTTGGACTGCCCATTCAACACTGTGAACTAAGTAAACCTCTATTCCTTATAAATTATTTAGTCTGCAGTATTCAGTTATACCAACAGACAAAGACAACAGTGAGTTGGGGAATAATATATTTTATATAACCACAAAGTACAGGCAACAAAACAAAAATAGACAAGTGGTTTTCTACATTAAATGAAAATACACAATCAAGTAAAACAGCTTACACAATGAAGACAGCCTATGGAATGGGAGGAAATTTTGCAAACCATACTTTTGACAAGTTATTCATACCCAAAAATATGCAAGAAACTCAATTTGACTTAAGAAAATTACCCAATTTTAAAACAGGTAAAGGAACTGAACAGATATCACTTAAAAGAAGATAAACAAATAGTCCATAGTCATGTGAAAAAGTGGTCAATATCACTAAACATCAAAGAAATATAAATTAAAACCAAAATGGATTGTCACCTCCTACTTATCAGAATGGCTATTAACAAAAAGATGGAAGATAAGTGTTGGTAAGGATGTGAAGAAAAAGGAACACTTGTACTCCATTGGTGGGAATCTAAAGTAGGACAGCCATTATGGAAAACAGCATGGAGGTTCCTCAAAAGATTTAACTGTGAATAAGGTTACACTAAATATGGAAATACAGGTATTCACAATAGGTAAGATATGGAACTAACTTAGATAACCATCAATGGATGAACAAATAAAAGGGAGTATTATTTAGTCTAAAAAGAAGGAAATCTGGTTCTGGGAAGATGGCAGAGGAGAGGAGGTTTCTCTCCAAGCTGCTGCATGGGAGAAAAGAAGAAAACAGAGAAACAACTTCTCAGTGATGTGGGTGAAAGGGATTTTACTGGGCTTTAGTAATGGACTTCCAGAACAGCATAGGACTCAGAAGGTTGGACATAATAAAATAAAAGAAGAAACCCCACCACCACCACCACCACCACCAGTGCCGGCATCTGCGAAAGCTAATCCACCACCAAAGCGGTGGATAGCACTAAGAGGACCCACATTAAATGTGGCACCAGGGCGTGTCTTGGTGGAGAGAAATCAGAGATCAAGGACACTGTGGACTGATCCAGAGGGTACGCTATGCCATATCCTCGTGCAGGAAAGACACAGTGCATCTCTCAGCTGTCTGTGGAGAACCAAAGCAGGAGCCATCTTTCCACTGTTCTATGGCTGTGGGAGCAAGTCCAGGAGCCCAGACCTGGGAAATCCAAGCTGGGTCCAGAAACCAGGTTTGGAAGAAGCCTGACACAAAACTCAGAGAGTACCTAAGAGACCAGGAGAAATTCAGGTACAGAAAATGTTTTACCCAGGGGAGTATGGGTCATTGAGACCTCAGAGATCTTGGCTCCCTCTCCCCTCCTTTGAGTCTGGTGGTTCCCAGGACCAAATGGGGTAGGCTGGGAATTCATGAGGGTGGGAGTGACTGTGTGCTTGGGGACTGAGCCTGGAAGACTGAGAAGGACAGGAGCCATGGGGGGAGGGGGGGGGTCAGACAAACGATTGGCTCCTCTGCCACACAAGTGGAACCAGGGGAGACTCCTGGTGTGCAGTCTCCCAGCATGGATCAGCAGCTGCTAGGCCCTAGAGGTAGGCTGATGTAAAATTTTCAGACCAAGCTCCATTCAATGAAGCATCTGGGGCCTACCTAGACCTAAACCCTGCCTTCAGGAAGTCCACCTAGGGGAACTCCTCTCAAAGAACTCTAGGGCAACCCCATCCTAAGAGTGGAGCAGATAACACACTACAACTCATTCCACCACATACTGCTCAACAGGAAAGCTGAGAATTTTTTGACTCCAACTGGCAACTTGATGAGCAACACAAAAATAGGAAGGACTTGCAGTCTGCAGCTACTAGTCTTGTGCACAAATGTCTCCGTTTTCTTTTTTCTTTTTAAGAAGAAAAAAGTAAGAAAAAAGAGAAAGACAGACATTTGGGAATAATGAACATACGTTCTCATTGAAAATTTTGACAACCACAATGAAAACAATTCCTTAATTTTCTATCAAGAAAATTTTTTTTTATGTTTTTGTTTTTAAAATTCTTATTTTTTTTTTCTTTCTTCTTTTTTTTCTTTTTGATCATCTGCTGAATGGTCCATGATATTTATACATATACATATTTGTCTCACTTTTCGCATTTCTAGAATTTTTTTGGAAGGATTTTCAGCTGAGTTCTACCAGTCCTTTAAAGAATTATGACCAATCTTCCTCAAACTATTCCATGAAATAGAAAATGAGGGAATCCTTCCAAAATCATTGTATGAAGCTAGTAGCACCCTTATACCAAAAGCAGAATAAAGACACATCAAGGAAGTAAACTTCAGGCCAATATCCTTGATGAATATAGATGCAAAAATTCTTACTAAAATTTTGGTAAATTGGGTTAAAAAAACACATTAACAACATAGTACATTATGATCAATTAGGTTTCATCCCAGGGTTACAAGGTAGGTTCAAATTACAGAAATCAATAAATGTAATTCACCACATAAATATACATAAAGAAAAAAATCACATAATTAGCCCAATAGATGCAGAAAAAGTACTGGACAAAATACAGCATCCATTCATGTTTAAAGTACTAGAAAAATCAGAAATATAGAAACATACCTCAACATTGTAAAAGCCATATATTTTAAACCCAAAGTCAACATCATTCAGAGGAAAACTGAAAGCATTCCCTCTAAAAACCGAAGCAAGACAGGAGTGCCCTCTTTTACCACTTCTCTTCAACATAGTCCTTGAAACTCTAACCTGAGGCCAGAGAAATTACTCAAGAGAAAGAAATGAAAGGGATGCATATAGGAAAAGAAGAGCTCAAACTACCTCTGTTTGCCAAGACATGATCCTATATTTAAAGACCCAAAAACTCCACCAGAAAACTTCTAGAACTCATACATGAATTCACCAATAAGGAATCAGCTAATAGAGAAATTAGGAACAATACCCTAATCACTATAGACTCAAAAATTTTAAAAATAAAAATACTTAGAAATCAATCCAACAAAAGAGGTGAAAGACCTCTACAATGAAAACTATAAAACACTAAAGAAATTGAAGAAGACCTTAGAAGATGAAAGGTCTCCCATGTTCTTGGATAGGCAGAATTAATATTGTCAAAATATCCATACTACTTAAAGTGCTATACAGAATTAATGCAATTCCTACCAAAATTACAATGACATTCTTCATGAAATAAAAAAGATAGTCATGATATTGCTTTGGAAAAGAGGAGGACCAGAATAGCCAAAGCAATCCTTAGTGAGAAATGCAAAGCAGGAGGTATCACAATATCAGACCTTAAATTATACTACAAAGCTATAGTAACAAGAACAGCATGGCATTGACACTGATACAGGCATGAAGATCAATAGAATAGAATAGAAGACAGAGACAGCACACATAAAAATTGTTATTTCATACTGGACAAAGGTACCAAAAAGATACACTGGAGAAAAGATGGCCTCTTCAACAAATGGTGATGGTAAAACTGGAAATTCATATATAGTTGAATAAAATTCTACTCCCTCTATTTCCCATCTCTGACCCTGCACAAAACTCAACTCAAAGTGTATCAAAGACCTCATTATTAGACCATAAATTCTGCACCTTCTAGGAAAAAATATAGGCCCAACACTCCAACATGTTGGATTAGGAACTGACTTCCTTATCAAAACTAAAATGTAAGAAGTAAAATTTTTAAAAATCAATAAATAGGGTGGTATCAAACTAAAAAGCTTCTTCACAGCAAAGGAAACACTCAAGAGCATGAAGAGAGAGAGAGAGTAGAGAAAAGGAGAAAGTCTTTACCACTCACACCTCAGATAAGGTGTTAATTTCCAGGATATACAAAGAACTAAAAAATCTTAACACCAAAAAACAAATAACCCGATAAATAAATGGGCAAAGGAACTAAATAGACATGTATCAAAAGAAGAAATACAAATGATCAACAAAAATATAACAAAAGGTTTAACATCTCTAGCAATTAGAGAAATACAAATTAAAACTATACCATGATTTCACCTCATTCCAGTCAGAATGGCAATTATCAAGAATACAAGTAACAGTAAATGTGTGAGGATGCAGGGAGAAGGGTGTAGGTATACTTTGCTGGTGGGACAACATGTTATTGAAATCACTCTGGAAAGCAATATGGAGATTCCTCAAAAAACTAGGAATGGAACCACCCTTTGACCCAGTTATCCCACTCCTTTGTATATATTCGAAGGAGTTAAAATCAGCATACTACAGTGAGACAGCCACATCAATGTTTATAGAAGCATAATTCACAATAGCTAAGCTATGGAGCCAACCTAGGTGTCCTTCAACAGATGAATGGATAAGGAAACTATGGTATATATACACAATGGAATATTACTCAGCCATAAAGAAGAATGACTTTATGATATTTGCTAGCAAATGGACAGCTCTGGAGACTATCATGCTAAATGAAATAAGCCAATCTCCCAAAACAAAAGGTTAAAAATTACTTAAAAAGTAGATTTTAAGTGTTCTCACTGCAAGACAATGATATGAATATGAAGTAATATTAATTAACTCAATTTAACCATTACACACTTACAAATGTTCCAAAACATGTTGGGCATAAGTATATATAATTCTTATTCTTTAATTAAAAATAATTTAAATACCTTTCTCACAAGATATGTACTTTTTAAAAGATAAAATGTATTTTAAAATCCATTGCTGAAATATATGTGTGCTTTTTGACATTAGTGATAATCCCTTTCTGAATTCCTATATAAAAGTTAAGAGACATCTTACATTCTTTGCATTTTTGACACATTACTCATGGAAGTTGGAAAACCATCAAGATTTGCATTCTGGTATTGCTACTTACCAACTGACAGACCTAACCCTAGTCACTTACCAGCTCAATTTTAACACACATCAAAATAATTACCTGCCCTGCTTTATGTGTTCATTGTATTATTATGAAGATTAAAAAAGTTTAAACTCATAAAAATTGAAAACTCTAAAGGGTTATAGAAGTTTACACTATTAATATCACTGTTTAACTATTAGATCCATCTCTTTACCCTGTGAGGTAAAGAATTCACTTTAATTATAATCAGAATTACAAATATATTACAAATATACAAATTACAATATACAATATTACAAATATACAAATATTCAGTTTAATTTTACAGAGCCATTGAAAGCCTTAAAGATGATTGACATATGTTCCATGTAGAGTATCTACTATCTTGTTTCCAGTATGTTTTACAGACCCTATGAGACATAGTTAATTGTGTTAGAATGAAACAAAATCAATTTTTCTATTTATATGCAATGTACAACCTAAAATATGCATACTTCAGTGACAATCTATTCTCCGTTCTATAGTAAAATTTATTTCTTTATACAAGCTAAATAAATATTGAGTCAAGCTAGCAAAGGGGGTTTTAAATATGTTTTCAAATTGAAATGAGGGAGGCCTGGTGACTGAAGATTCGTGTCACTCTTCACCAGGATACCTACGTGTGATTGGTTAATTTCAAACTTTTTAAGAAAAAAAAAAATCAAACCTCGAAAGATTTATCACTGATTTGAAATAGGAGAAACAGGAATCAAAACAACAAGTTGAACATAAAGAACATAAAGATATATTTTTTTTAAATACCCAAATCTCAAAACTATGATACACCAAATGAACCAATAGGAAGAAAGATTACTATTTAAATAAAAAGATTTGTGACTTTCTTCCTAAATCCTTATTATTGAATTAATAGACTCCATTGATACTACATGCTCCCTGGATAAGGGGGAATCTTCCCAAATGCAGTCTGCCATTTTGATTTCTTCATTTGTCAAATAACTGTAATGTTTCTCTTGCTTTTTTCCCTATAACTTTTCATTCATGGGTGATGTTTCTTCCTTCACTGAACCAACAAAACAATCATGATGCTCTCTATTTTTTTAATTAATTTTTTAATTTGTTTTAATTAGTTACACATGACAGTAGAATGCATTAATGCACTCTGATATACATAGATAGGATATAATTCTCATTTTTCAAAGTATATATGTTGCAGAATCATATTGGTCATGTAGTAACATATATACATACAGTAATAATGTCTGTTTCATTCCACTATCTTTCCCATCCCCACATCCCCTCCCTCCCCTCCCTTCACTTCCCTCTACCTAATCTAATGCTATTTTTCCCTAGTCCCACCTACCCACCCGCTTTATTGTGAATTATCATCCACGTATTAAAGAAAACATTCAGCCTTTGGTTTTGTGGGATTGGCTTATTTCACTTAGCATGATATTCTCCAACTCCAACCATGTACTGGCAAATGCCCTAATTTTACCCTTATTTAAAGCTGAGTAATATTCCATTGAGTATATATACCATATTTTCTTTATAGAATGACATCATATTAAGGGCTTTTGATTTCTAGTCCCCCCAAGAAAATCATGCTTCTTGGTTGAAGGGGGGGGGGGTAAAAAAACAGACTGCATTTTTCAAATACACCCTCTCCATTTCCTGAAAACTTTATTGGGACAATTACACAGGAAGACAATTATCACATGGATACTTTCAGCAAATAACTGAAACATGGAAAATAGGAGCTATATTTTTACTACTGCATGGAAGCCCAACTCTACATGAAAAGGGCTTTCAAAGCTAATCGTCCTAATACTTATACAGTCAAACTCTGAATATATGTAGTGTCAGCTGGACTTGAAAGCAGAGTCAGCCTGTCCTCTCCTCACACACCCACAGACAGCTGTGCTCAATCCCCTCTGCCTTCTTCTCCCTCGGTGCTTCCAGCAGTAGTCCCCTCCCTCCCACCTCCATGTTAACTGCTAGATGTTCCAGGCACAGGACCTTCCATTTCTGACTTGCTCAGGCTGTTTTCTTCGTTTGGAACCTCTTCAAGGTTGTCTATTAGAAATTCTACTTAGATTCCTTTAAGATTTGTTCTAAAATTATCCTACCCTACTGCAGCACACCCTCCCCACACACAACCCCCAAGCCATAGTCCCTACTCTCAGGCCCTCAGTTAAGCAGTAGATGACTCTCTAAGGTTACACTTGACTAATGACTATTTCTCAGAGTGTGCAACATATTCTGACTTCACTTCTATTAAATCATTTATCGGCCACTGAGAATCCTTCCTCACTTTTCATTACTGAACTAGAAACTTTCTTTTTCTCATAGACCAACCATCATGCTACCATTTTCTCTGACTTGAACTGAATTTCCATCATTCTTTTAACAAATATTAAAAGCGTACTAGCTGAAAAATACTATTTTATCAACTCCCTTGACGAAGACAGCCAATGAGGTGTTTTGCACGGAGGAGATTCTGTTCAATATGTGGGTGTCAATCCAGAAAAGAATTATTCCAGAAATTTTCTTCTGCTCTCTCATGTTAGTAACAGTCTCTGCTTTAGATCATTTGGCTATAGGACAGTTTGAGGATAAGTATAGGATGGAGTTCAAAGAATGTGATGTCCAAATTCTGAGTGGCTAGAGTCACTGAAGAAGGCATTAGGCTAGAGAAGTTTTCAAACAATGAATTATGCAGAAAAGAATAGAGGACTGGAGGGAGCATGCCTACACATGAATTGGGGAGAGCGGCAGTGGTAATGGGCTAAATGTAGGCTCTACTTATAAACATGGATTTCAAATTGGGTCCTGATATGAATGTTTAAGAAGGAGGGACATTATCAACGACCTATGGTGAGCACACTGAGCATTCAGGGAATGTCACAGACGGATGCACAGGCTCTACCCACAAGAGTCCTAATTCAAGCATGCAGGGTGCAGCCAAGGAACCTGTACATTTAACAAGCCCACTGAGTGACACTGATACATATAATCCAAGGATCATCCTTGGAAACACTGGCAACAACTATAAGGTTTTGCTTTCAAAACATGACTCAGATTCCAGCATCTTCTTGCTAATTTATAGCCTGGTCTATTCATGAGTCTAGTGTCATAGGAGGAGGGAAATACCTGTTTGTTTTCTTCATGTACATATTGCTCACTATTCTTGCTGCCACCAGAGACCCAATTTAAAATAGAGGAAATGATCTACAGCTTTGATAACATTCGAATCTTGAACCCTCGCATCTGTTTCTTTTAGTAATGCATGTTTTCAGCTGAACAGGATATAGTTTTTCTTTCAAATCATTTTAAGTTGCTGAAAGTCTAACACCATGCATGGTTTTCGGTAGTAAAGGATAATAAATATCCCAATGATAATTCATAAAACTTCTCACAAAAACCAAACACACAAGTACCAACACAATTCTTCAGCTTTCCAACGTTCAAACTATATCCAAAGAGCACAATTAAATCTCTGTACAGTAATTTTCTCGTGAAAAATGGCCAGTAAATGCTTCCCATAGATAATTTATTTTAGTGTTATTGATTTTTTTTTTCCTTCTAAAAAGCTGTATTGAAACAACAGCCATTAAGGCTTATAGAGCTTTGCAGCATCTGGTTATGATTGCAGACAATTGCTCCATTCCTTATTCTCAAGGCTGCAAATAATACCACTGAGAACACCTTCATTAGCCGCCTACTATTCCCCTTTCAGATGGCACCTGGGGAAAATGGTGTAAAAGAGATAAAGAAATATCTGAAGCCAAAGCAATGGTTATTGTCCATAAATTACTTATGTCATTTACCCACGGAGTCTGCTCCCTGGTGTTGTGTTAGAAGAATATTTTGCTTCTATGTTCATTGCTTGAAATAACTGTGCCCAGTGCATTCAGTGAACTAAATACATTCATTTTTAATTTAGAGACATACTAGCACATCATCTTCTACTTAAACAATTTTGCATAAGTTAATTTCATCAATAATATTAACCAATTTTGTTAGCTGAGACAAGAAAAGCCAGAAACGTATTCTGGCCAATTGAGGCCAAATGATCTTACTAAAGAGACTGTAGTAACTCAGGAAATTCTGAGAGCTAAGGAATGAGATTTTGGAAAATGAGCAGGAACAGAGAAATATTGGGGGGATTCCAGAACCACGGGAATCATTATGTGAGGATAGTGCTTCCTCTAGCACGGGAGAGGAAGTATTCTTGGCTGCACCACCCACCCTGGGAAGTAGGTTGGGTTGTTGTAAAAATGAATGCATTCCATATCTGATTTTTGTGTCACTCCTTTAAATTCAAAAAGCTAAGAGATTTTGGTTTGGTTGGCCAAGCCTAGATAGATCTTGTGTCTCTGTCCTAGGTGACAGTGGGTATGAGAGAAGCTGGAGACTAAATGGGCTTTCTGAATCTTTAATAGGATGCAGGCTCTTTCTTCCATCCAGACTCATGGAGGAAACATGGGGGGGGGGTGGGGGGGTAGTCAGATACTGGAAAGTAAAATAATCCTTTTTGTCCACTACACTCGGTGGAAAGACCCAACCTGAAGTTTGCATTATGGTTCTTTCTGAGCTTGTTGATTCTTAATGCCTCGTTTTTATCGTGGGCTATCCCACATCTGAAGGAGTAGAATTAATTATCAACTCCAGAGCACAATATTAGTAGCTTTAAGGGATATAAACTGCTGGGGATTCTTTAGAAAAATCAGATATTTATGGCCAAAAATAGTTTACAAACATACAAATATGTAGCTGAATATCATCCAATGCATGTGAAATTTTTCACCATTCTTCCATCCTTTCCATCAAAAACCACTTATTTGGTGTTTGCTCTAGACGAGGCACTCTGTGAAGTACTGAGAACTCAGACGTGAATTTGACTCTGTCCTTGTCCTCAGTGTAAAAAGATTATGCCACAGAATGGCTTGGGTGCTTTACGACATTACGTACAAATAAACTGTCTTAGAAAATGAAGAGGTGTTTTCCTGGGAAACGTAGGAGGATAGGTTCCCAGGCAAAGGAAAAGCAGCTGAGTGTGATTTGGAAATGAAAGAATGTGTGTATGTCACAGAGAATGGGGGCAGGTAAGAGAAGGCAGAGGTGAGGTCCTGAAATGAAATAAGTTTGGGGAAATAGAGAGTCAAAAATTGTAGAGCCTGTTCCTAGTCAGGAATTTTGAGTTTATCATACAGGTAATAGAGAATCTCTAAAAGTTTTTTTTTATCAGAAGAATACCATAGTTTATTTTTCCATCAGAAGACTTTTATTTTTTGCACTTTATATTTGAAGGAGTATTTTATGAGAGTTGCTGATAGGAAGAGTGGATTGGAGAACAAAAATAATGCAGGGAAGTCTGATCAACTTTTGGTAATACTTCAAGGAAAAAGAGAACCAAAGTTAGTGACGTTGAAGTATTAATGGAAAATGGGAGAAAGTCAAGAAATGAAAAAGAAAAAAGGCTTGGCAAGGCTTTCTCACAAGCAGCACAAAGAGAATGACTGGAAGAGGATGCTGGGCTTTGCCAGAAACACAAGGTACCAATAAAAGAAGAAAAAAAGATTTGGCAAGAAAAAAACAAATGCCCAGTAAACTCAGATATATACAAGCTTGCAATGCAAGAGAGATACTTTAATTAGATATATAGTACTATCAATCACCAGGAAGGAGTACAGAAGATCACTCTGCGAGAATATGTACATAAAAAAGGGCAGTATAGTTCTTTTGAATAAATCCCAAGGAGTGGGATAGCTGGGCCATATGATGGTTTCATTTCTAGTTTTATGAGCAACCTGCAATTGTACTAATTTGTATGAATTTGTAGTCCCACCAACAATGTTTGAGTGTACATTTTCCCTCATATCATCACCAGAATTTATTATTATTTGTATTCTTTTTTTACATCATACATAAAGTATAATTTCTCATTCTTCTGATTGTACATGATGTAGAATTCTGGGCATGTAGTTTTATATGTACATAGGGTAATAATGTCTTATTCATTCTACTATCCTTCCTACCATCATACCCCATCCCCTCCCTCCATTCCCCTCTACCTAATACAAAGTAACTCTATTCTTCCCTACCTGCCCCCATTAACGTCCACGTATCAGAGAAAACATGATTGTCATTCTTACTAGAGTGAGATGTAATCTCAATGTAGTTTTGATTTGCATTTCCATGATTGCTAAGGATGTTGATCAGTTTTAACTATAATGTTATAATAAAAAAAGTGTGGTAGAAAGAAAAGCTCATTAATAAAAATTTATTTTATTAATAAATTTATTAATAAAAAAAGTAAATTTTTTTATTAATAAATAAAAAAAAGAAAAAAGGGGGAAAAAAGAGGGCAAAACAAGGGAGGGGGGAAGAGAGGAATGAAGGAATGTTAAATAGAAAAAAGGGGGGGGAGGGAAAGGGCAAGGGGATAGAAACAATGGCAGAAGGAGTTTGACATCAATATACTAAATGCATGTATAAAAACTCAAATGGTATGAATATATTTTGTGTAAAACCAATGACTTGGAAAACTGTGCTCTTTATATGTAATATGAAAGGAATTGCACTCTAAAAGCATGTATAACAAATTAAATTAATTAAATAAAAAAATAGAAGCTCTGGAGCACACCAACATTTGAAGAATTGACAGGCGCCTACAAGGTGGGAACAAATGAGGAATGATTACAGAGGTGAGAGGAGCCCAGGGACAGTGGTAACAAGAATGTAGGGGGAGGAGAGAAATGAAAAAAAAAATGACATGGTCAATACCATATTAAATTGAAATTGTTTTCAGTATCTATATGGCCATCTATAGCAGAAACAGTGCCTTTTTAAAGCCTGTTAGCATAATTGCAGCCATCGTCCTTTTCTCCACCCCCACTTTATGAATACTGTTCTTATTCCCAAGAAATAGAAAGTAGCCCGAGATAAAACCTACTGTCCTGGAGACATGCCAGTCTCTCCCTGTTTTCTCACTGAGAGATAGGAGACAACTTACGGGCCCCTGAGATGGAAACATACTGGTTTCCCTATTCTCTCCTTGAGCAGATAGAGGGACATGCTAGTTTTCCTGTTCCCAACCTGAGAGAAAGGAAAACTGCCTGTCTCTGTTCCCAAGAAACAAACTTGTCTTCCACAAGATCAGGGGATGCTTACTATGTCAATCAAGACAAAACCCACCCCTAGTGCAGCCATGATTTTAGCCTATAAAAGGTAACATGCAAGGAGGAGTTGCTGCTGCTCTCCCTCCTTGCTGTTGCTGTCCTTCTCTTTGTGCAGAGTTGCCTTGTCAGGCTCCTGACAATAAACCCACTTCTTTCCCAGGTGTGTGTTTGATCAATCCTGCGCCACTTTTCTTTCAAAACCCAAACTACCCAGCATCTAATAACAATATATAGTACACGATAGGTACTCATAAATGTTCTTAGAATTGAAGTGTAAAGCATACTTGCTGAAGGGCAAAAATCACACCGGAAACAACCATGCAGCCAAGAAATTTATTCACCAGCCTTTATGGCTGGTCAGAGGTAAAAGAAGTACTGGGAGAGAGGAGTCAGGGAGAAGGAAGTGTGCAAGCTCTGCTGGGAGAGAGGAGTCAGGGAGAGGGGAATGTGCGAGCTCTGGACAGAGGGTAAGTGCCTGGTAGTGCCCCGCTGTGGTCTCTGGAGCTGTTGGTTGGGGTGTCAAGCTGGAGACGGTGAGTCTGAAGCTGTTGCAGTGGCTGCTTCCTCTCAGCAGGGAGGAGCTGTTGTGTCTGAGCTCCCTGCAGGCAGAGACTTATGTAGGGATTTCTGGTGTGGGGGGGGGGGTTGTACCAGAGCGACCTTTAACGCTATTGGCTCTTTGCCCAGGGAACAGGATGGCCTTTAAGCTGATTGGCTCCTGCCTGGGGAACAGAGCAACCTTTAAGCTGATTGGCTCCTGCCTAGGGAAAATAAAAGCAGGTTGCTCCTCATGGAAATTTCCATGGGGGAGGTGGCCCATTGGCCCAAGCCTATCTATCACTTGCTACCAACATGTGTGATGCCATAATAATACCACTCAAAATTTTCCTCTAGAGGAAATCTATATAACAGTGAGTTCATCAGGAATATCCTGAGCTAGAACATTCATGGTGATATCTTGGCACCCATATTACTACCTTCAAATAAATTCCAGAATTGTTGTCAGCTGAAGAATCATCAGGAGGCTACTCATCTCCTATCTTCCAATTAGAAAAGAAAATACAGATTTATAAAATGCAAAATGGAACAAGGAATCCTCTGGCCAGAGACCTCAGATCAACCTGGGCTCCAGTGAGACCATGTGGAAGTCACTTCCAGAGTAATTGGTAATGAAAGGCAAAAATCACACCAGGGACAGCTGTGCAGCCAAGAGATTTATTCAACAGCCTTTGTGGCTGGTAGCAAAACCAGAGAAGAGGTGCTCTGGTCAAAGGTCGAAGAGGTGCTGGGAGAGGGGAGTCAGGGAGAAGGGAGTGTGCAAGCTCTGGTGGGAGAGGGGAGTGTGCAAGCTCTGGACAGAAGGTGGGTGCTTGGTCGCACCAGCTAGGATCTCTGGAGCTATCAGATAAAGCAGCTGCTGTCTGGCTGGAGGCTAGAGCTGTCAGCTGGGAGCGGCCATCAGGTTGAAGGGGATGGGTCTGGAGCTGTCGCAGTGGCTTCCTCCTCTCCACAGCAACGAGCTGATGTGTGTGTCTGTGTGTTCTGAGTCTCTTAAACAGGGCCCTATATAGGGATTTCTGGTGGGAGGTGCACCAGAGCAACCCCAACGCCATTGGCTCTTTGCCCAAAGAACAGGGCGACCTTTAAGCCTATTGCCTCTTGCCGGGGGGAAAAGAAACATCCCGTCCAGGGAAGAAACATCCTGCCTGGAGAAGAAACATCCTGTCCGGTGGGGGGGGGGGGGGGGACATCCTGCCCAGAGAATGAAACAAGGTTGCTTTGCTCAGGATGTGGAAAACTCTGGGTGGGGGGGTAGGGTAGCCCATCTATCAGGTAATCAATCGATCGATAGCAAGCATTTTGCAAAGCATCTAAGAAGGACCTGAAGTTTACTTAGCACCATGGTTGATCAAGGGTGTGAAAGCAAACTTGGAATATTTGCTTATATACACATTACAGATACCTTATGCATAGCTAGAGCCCTGATAAGATCACTGAACCACCCAGGACAGATGAGGGGCAAACACAGCATGGAACAACCAGGGAAATCTGTACAATTTATATAAGAGGAGAGACAGCTAGACAGTGTCAAACACAGTAAACTTTGGTTAAAGTTTTTCACCAGTTCTTTCCCTGGGGAATTCATTTGCTAGTGAATATGAGAAATCTATTACAGAAAAGATATCACTTGTAATATCTAATTATCCTTGTGCTAAATTAACAGAAGAATGTGAGGTCTCCTCATTCCATCATATAGGTCTTTAGCAAATCTGGTTGTGCACCCTTCTTTGCATATAGCATATACACATAAATATATGATAGAGAAACAGAGATACAACTATGGATGCAGATAGTTATAGATACAGTTGTCCCTGGTATCCACTGGAGATTATTCCAGGACTTCAGTAGTACTAAAATCCACAGATGCTCAAATTCCTTATATGAAATGGGATAGTGTTTTCATGTAAACTTTATATATCTTCCCATGTACTTTAAGTTATCTCCAGGTTACTTATCATACCTAAAACAAGTTGTTATGCTTTATTATTTTGAAGGGGGGATAACAAGGAAAACAGTTGGTATGTATTTAAAAAAAAAAAAAAACTCTTCCCAAATATGTTTGATCCATTGTTTGTTGAGTCCTTAGATGCAGATTTCACAAGTATGGAGGACTGACTACATAGAGAAAGACTGACTATATTTCTAAATACAGAAATGAATGAAGATAGATATATGACTAGATACAGATAGATATGTGATTATAGAATGATCATGGATCTAGAAATGGATGTTTTGACCATTTCAGAATGGATTCAGGTGCCTAGAGCAATTTTAAAAGGGTAAATAGTACTTATTTTAAAAGGGTAAGTAAACTTATTTCAGGTGCCTAGAGCAATTTTAAAAGGGTAAATAGTACTGTCAGTTTATTTCACATCATGTATAAGTGCAAATAAAATGATATGATGTCTGTTTACTTCAAAAATATTATGGGAGAGGACATGAGTAGGGCACAGATCAAACAAGACTGGCTTTGACTTGGTGATCATTGACACTAGAGGATGGATAATAGGGATATTTACACTAAATTGTCCATATTTATATTTGTTGACATGTTTTTCCACAATTAAAATTTTTTCAAAGTGAGTTTATTTCTGCCTTTTACATATTAAAATTGCATTTTCTAGCTGCTGAATTATATAGTAGAGATCAAGTCAGAGAACATCCAAAGATAATGTCAAAGAGGGGAATGGGGCCTGAAGCAGACCACTGAAGTTTGGATAGGCAGAGGAGTTGGAGGGCTCTTTAGGCAAGGGCAAGCAACTGGGAAAGGAAAAGAGGAGATATGTTGGTTGAATAAAAAAAAAAAAATACTTGTTTTGTAGTAATAGATGAGTGAAATAAATATTGAATTAGGAGGAAAATTTTTTATTGTGAAAATCCTTGAATGCTAGTGGATTCAATTTCACATAGGAACCCACTGATGGTTTCCAATAAGTGGAATAATGTGTAGAAATCCAAATGAAAGAAGGTTCATCTGATAGAAAATGATGGGACTAAGAGCCCTGCTCTTTAGTCCCAGAGCTGATGTGATAGAGACCTAATGAGTGCAGTGGTTGTGAAAGGAATGGGTAGAAAAGAAAAGGCATATAAAGCAAGATTTAAACTACTTAGTGACTGTCCAGAGGTGACACAAAGTTATGGCCACTCCATTTAATAAAGAGGACATTACAGATATGCAAATCCAATTTCTTATTTATAATAAAGTAACTTTGGCAAGAATCAGGGCATTGATTTAAGGTTTCAAAATATGACATGTTCAGATGTTTTAAAGATGTAGCTCCATCATTCTCCAAATTAATGTTTTAGAGACACTTATCATCTTTCTTGCTCAATTTTTATTTAAATAGAAAACATCTAAAACCAACATTCTCAGTGCATAGTACATGTAGGTAAGTACTCTACTCTGAATAACACAAAAGTAAGTGTGCAAGGACAGGGCCACTCTGTGAAAAGATATACTGTGTGACAAAAAAATAAAATAAAGGTAACTTGCAACACACCCACACCAGAAATTAATACTCATGAGACTCCATTCTCTGCTTATTACATAAGAAGGTAAAGAGCATCTCAATTATCATTTAATGCATCTGAGTTTATTAAGACTGAGCATAAAAAGCAGGAGGTTAGATGAAAAAGCAGAATTCAAATCCCCAACTGAATTTAGTTCAGTATTTATGGAACTGGGTATATTTTATTCTCATAAGGAGCAGCTTAATGCAATTCAGAGCCTGAACAAACACAATCCTACGCAGAGGATAAAATGTAAGAGTGACAAGATGCCAACACATTATGACAGCCACTGTGCCTCCTGACCTGGAACATTCATGCATTTTCTCAAAGTGCATAAAAAGCAAATTTTATCATTGCTTCCTGCACATCAACTTCACATTTTTAGGTTTTTATTGCCCATAATCCCATGGGTGCTGGTAAAACATCAAACTGGAATTCGCTAGTTAACATTTTAAAAGGACACAATTTTAAGATGCTCCCCCAGGTGCCCTGATTTCAGCAGTTTTGCTTCATATGCCAAGTAGCAGACAAATCACCAGTGTTGAAAACAGCCAACACCACTATTATTATCCACAAGGAAATCCACCCACAAACCGAACCAGTGCCAACCAACCACTCCGAAACGCTGACAGCATCACAGGGCTTTCCAACTGTAGGGACAGGGAAAGCAGCTGCAGTTCCCCTCACTAAATGCAGATGGTGGGACATGAGTGTCTTTGTGGTGCTCTGAAAGATGAATACTGATGGGAAAGCCAGTAAGAACTTTCCTAGAAGTGCCCAGTGAGAAGCAGTTAGTTCCAGATATTAGTTACAAACTCAGCTCCCTCTTGCTCCTTTTCCTGCATTTTCTTTCTGAGATACTTCCATTATCATCTACCCAATGGTCCAAGATAGAAGCCTCCAAATTGGATTTTCTGTACACTTACCCATCCCACTTCTCCATGCGAAGGAGGGAATATCAATTTCCTCCCATCCTCTCTAGCCCCACAGCCACACTTCCTGTCCTCCCATGTTCCTCTGAACTAATACTGGAGGTCTTAATCAGGTTCGTGTTTGACCCCAATTAATTTCTAATATAGTATTCTATCTTTAATAAACAATTTGCTAACACATTATAGACTCGTTACAGGAAGATTTAGAAGTTGTTAGAGAGTAGAAATAAAATTAGCAATTGGAATCATTTGTATGCGGTACTTAAACTCAGATTCAATATTGTGAGTTTAACCAAATATTGGCAGACATATATATTCTTTAGACATTCCAAATAGCAAGAAATGCTAACATTTTTTCAGAGAAAAGGCTATTGAGACACTTGAGTAGCGGAAGTAGGATTTAAGGATTCTATCTTCCTGCTGACTTCATGCTGGTCAAGGATGTGTTTACCAGATTTTTCTGCCTGTATACACTTGCAAATGTGGCAAATGTTAAGTTCTTAAGGTCATCATCCTCAGAAAACCAAGATAACATTTTTTATTTTAAATTTGGACATTGATACAAATGGAGGTCTATTTACTTCAATGCCAAAGATAGAAATTGCTTCTCCTGAAACCTAAAGCCGAAGTTCTGAGGAATTTAGTCAGAACCAGTCTATGAGTGACAGCATGGACTGGGTCTATATTGATTGCCCCATACCTCTCCACAAGGCCACTGTTTCCAGCCCTGTCAGGGGCAGGTCTATTGCTATGTGACAGTCACCTTGGAGACACAGCAAGAGCGGCTTCCTCTGGTGGCCTTTTCTTTAGTTCCTCCCTTTGAAAGCCACTTACACTTGAATGTATTATTTAATGTGGTGAAAAATGCATTGCTCTTCCAGACCTTAAGAGTGCAAACAGGCTTAAAAAGGTTTGGAAACCTTTCTAAACCTTTCCAAAACTAAAATAGCCCTACCCTTGAAAGAGCCATGTATGGAGTTCTTATCAGGATTATCAGCAGTGAGCCTGGATGAGTAAAACAATTAAATGAACAGTTTTATGAATCTGGGTGGCATGATGCCCCTTACCCCCTCCAGAGAAGCTTAAAAGGGCCTCAAATGTCATAAACCAATTATCCTCCCATCATGCTTGAAAGAAGTACAAAATTGCTGTAGCCATAGCCTCAATGGTGGTGTTAAATCCTAAATACAAAATAACTGTGGAAAAGAAAAGAAATAAATTGATCCAGCTTAAAGAACCAAGGCTAAAAGACTTGACCAGGTGTCCAATTTACTTACAAATGGAACAAAGACCGCGTTGATACAATCTGAGATTGCCAATTAAATTAGGCCATTTAAAGGAGACCTAGAAAATTCATGTATGATTTTTCAACACCCCTTGTTCTCAATAGACTGAACATCAGATAGGCAGAAACTAAGGTGAATAGTGTCTCCACATGAAGTCAGTTTAGCTAAGCTTTCACTACATTTCCCAGAGTTATCTGGTTCTGGGCTGAGGTTGACTATGAAAGAAATAGTTCATATATGTTGTGGATACTCTGGTTCAATTTTTTGGGGCTTCTGTCTGGTCACTTCTCTTGGGTTTCTCCTACTCATGGACCAGGTACATATTTAGGACCCTGAAACACAGTGTAAGTTTCTCCTACAAGTCACAAGCTCATCAAAACTAGAGGCTTGAAGGCTGTGACAGATCACCCAGGTTCCAGTTCATCCTCTGGGTTCCAATTCAATCTCATGGATTCTAGTTTGCCTTTTCTCTACCTCATTTCACATCCTTCTTTCCTTCCCAACTTCCTGCTTACTTCAGGCACAGCACCAAATGCAAAAACAGTCACACAGAAACTGCTTTAAAATACCCTGATCCTTGAAAGAAGTACAAAATTGCTATAGACATAGCTTCAAATGTAGTGTTAAATCCCAGGCACAAAGGTACTCATTTGGCAGTTAGTTCCAGATATTATCTACAAAGTAATCCCATCTCCAACCTACTCAGTTGTACAATGTCCAGACCCTCTAATAAATCCCTTATTCTATATCATTTTTGATGGTTTGCTTCTGTGACCAAACCCTCACACACGGGGCATGTGCCAAGCCCTGGGTCAGGAACATTGCTATTATTACCCAATTAAGCCAGTAGGAAGGCCTCATTCTTAACTAAATTGGAAGGGCCAAATAGCTAAAGTGCTTATAGTTGCACAAGGTTCTTTGACACCAAATTCAAACTGTGTGTTATTACCTCTGCTTCACATAGTGTGATGAAGTCTTCCTGTCCCAAAAGCACATTAGTCATTGTTTTTTATAAATGCTGGTGACAGGCAAATAATTCAGAGCCAAAAGCCAGACTCTAATGATAGGGTTAGAATGATTTAAGTTGATTAGACCAGGGACAGAGATGAGAAGCACATGGTCAGAGTAACATTACGGGACTGGACTCAATCTTTGGGTATCAAAGATTCTCTGTATAATTTTCCGGGCAGGCAGACAAGCTGTCACAAGGCAGATGATTTAAGATTGACAAGAAATAATCCAGAAAAGAGCCAGAAGCACCAAGTTCAGAGGGCAACCAATGTAGAAGGTCCAAAATTTTGGAAACCAGAACATTACATATTTTATGAGTACCTAATTTGTGAGAGGTAACTATGGAGGCCATTCAATTAAAAAAAAAAAAAAAAGAACAAAATGCAAAAAAAGAAAACTTTTTTAAAAAATATTTATTTATTTGCTTTAGTTGTATACAATGCGTTTATTTGTACATGGTGCTGAGGATCGAACCCGGGCCGCGCACGTGCTAGGCGAGCGCTCTGCCACTGAGCCACAATCCCAGCCCAAAAACAAAAAAAAAGAAAACTTATAGTTGAGTACCAGATTGCAAGGACTATAAGGTGCAGGAGAAGTATTCAGGAAGATGGGTTCAAGAATGGTCTTTTCTTCTTGAGGTACAGACTTTTGGGGTGAATCAGGACCCCATTCTCAATGGAACTTCATCTATGCCATCTCTGATCTTGAGATTTCAGCACAGTAAGCAAGTCACCTCACCGGGACACCCATGCTGGAGGTATGGGTTGGTCCCAACAGTGCTGTACCCTAAAATCAAGTGATTGCTAAAGCTGGAAATAGTCAGTAAATGAGAAGGGATGGCAAATTATGAAGGTTGAAAAAAAAACCCTGCACATAAATAGGCATGTGAATTATAATAAATAATACCCACAAGTGAATAACTGGGTTACCTTATTTTTATATATATATATGTATATATATATATATATATATATACACATATGTATGTGTGTATAATTTGTACATATATCACATTTATTACAGATATATATATATGCAAAGAAGCAACATTAACCCCATTTTCATAACCATTATAAAACCTAAATTCTGTTCAGTGATTCCCTAAACTTCTTATGCTAGAGTAAAATAATTTTTAGACGTAATTTATATAAGAATTTTTTCTTCTGTTCTTATAGAAGTTCATTATACCACATAAGATGAACTTTTCTAGTTCCTTGAAACAATATTTTTGACACAAACAGGTTTATAAACATTTATATTGGCTAAACTTGGCTTTGGGGTTCTCATGCTTCTGAAATCCACACTGTGGGGTTTCAAAACTAATGAGTCCACAGATGCATATCCTGCCAACTCCCCCTTCTCCACACACACTTTTAAATATATGTCTCTTGAGGACCTGCTATTTATAGCCTGTAAGGAAATGTTTGAAAAGCATGAAGTAATGGCGGGCTTTCTAGCTTTTTGAATTAGATCTCTTGCCTAATGTTAACAATTGCTGTTAATACAGAACTTCAGGACTCAGCAAACAAAAATTCTCATTGCTGAGATGTAATAATGTTCACAAAGGGCTTCTGCTTCAAAGATATTAGCTTAGGGCCCCTTTTGGTAATGATTCATTTTAATAGCCTTAGTCTTATTAGATTATTACACTTACTTTTATTTGTTCACTGTGTTCTGACCAGTAAGAAAGTGATTAATATGATGTTCATGCATGTTTCTTTCTTTAGATATTCTATTTGCTGTTCCCCTTCACTGGAGGTAACAGTTTTAAAATGAGTATGAGGTTATTAGACTTTTATCTATGAATAATTTTAAAATATTCAATCTGGACTAGGAAAACCTCTCCTCTAGTTGAGCTATGGGCAGAGAGAAATTTTTCTAGGTTTCTTAGTTTTGAAAGTTGATACAGTAGAGAACTGGGCTAAGGCAGTTTCCCAAGGAAACCTGGGTATAAATCACTTCATGACCAGGATTATCCTCAGGTTGGCTGTTAGGTCAAACAGAACTCTAGTTTTTACAGCAAGTTGCTGAAAGCAACATTTATAAAACTCTGATCCCATGAAGATCATTTATATCACCATTTGAAAGAGGTGATTGGGTGGAGGTGAGAAAGAATGACTGGCTGCTATGTACCCCAAACTACTCATTTGACCTAACATACTTGCAGATACTTACAAGGGCATAAAAGATGTTAATTTAAATTACTGGTAATCTTCTACAAATAGGGTGGTAGAAGGCCTGTGGTGAGAGAAGTCCCCTCCAGTTCATCAATTGGGGGAAGGGGAAGGTTTTGCCCTCATTACTTCTCAACAACATCATTAATAAACACCCTCAAAATGAGTTTTTTTTTTTTTATTTGCTTTTAGTTGTACACAATGCGTTTTATTCAATGCGTTTTATTTGTACATGGTGCTGAGGATTGAACCCGGGTCGCCCACATGCTAGGTGAGCGCTCCACCGCTGAGCCACAATCCCAGCCCTCAAAATGAGTTTTGATCTAAATTCTAAACTAATCCTGCAGTTACCATTGAGTTTTAATTATATATACATATGTAAAATTATACATATACAATACACATATAAAAATTATACATGTGTGCTTTTCTATTTCTTACCATTTTCATTCAGTGCGAACTGCAAAGTGTAATACTTTTAAGTAAAAATTTTAGCTTATAGGGAAATCATTTTACTAAATTTAAATAATGCCTTTTAAAATAATTTTTCACCTTAAATATTACCTGTTATAAAACTTAAGAGCCTGGAAATAATATTTTTGATTATTATATGCTGCCATAAATATTTTTGTCATTCAGAGGAAGTAGGTGCTAAAGTGTCTGCTCCAGGGGTCAAGACACTAAGCATAACACTAAATAAAATAAGCCAGGTTCCCAGGCTAATGGCTTACAGAGCGAATCAGGCAATCACTCCAGAGAAATAAAATTGAACCAGCTAAGAAAGGGACCCCAAAGGCATAGATATGATCATATCTGCATATGGTGTGAACAAGTTATTACTTTTAATAGTTGGCCTGTCCCAAATGATCGGTAATTTGATTTTTACACAGGGAAGATCCAAGATTTCTTAAATAATAATCCTAATTGCATTTCAATGTAGAGAAGATGCCAGAAATCTTCTACGCCTAGAAATCCCAGTCAGCATTCTAATTGAGAGTAGTTTGCATGGCTGCTTTGTGAGGACCATTCAGCCTGGTTCAAAGATACCCTGAAGCCAGAGCAAATGGTGGAGACCTGCCTGCTTGCCCTAACCCTCACTTGAAGGCTGAAACAGAACCAAGGGATCTAGATGACCTATGCCATCTTGGATTTTCATCTCTCCCCTTTCATTTCTATGTACAGCTTGATGTGTTTTATTGTTTTTCTTATGGCAGAATTTATATTTAACAACTAAAAAGAACTAACCTTTTAAAAAACAATTGTTTCCATTTGCTTAAAAATTATTAGCCTGGAGGAAGGGTATGAAAAGGGATAAATGCCCTGCCACAGAAAGGATATAGAAGTAGAACAAATACAGGAATTCGGAACTTGGTTTTGTTTTTCCTTTATTTAAACATAGGGAAGCTGTATATAAAGCCATTGCTGGTTGCCTTGTGGACAAGCAAAGCCTCCTGCTCCTGTGGGATTCATGCTTTTCCAAATGAATGGAGGAAGCAGAGAGATGAGAGAGGGCTTTGAGAAATGATGTCCCCCTTGTATCTCACCCAAAGTTCAGGAAGTGTCTCAGGAAATGCTTTAGCCAATGCTGTCCTTATCTCTCTCATTTTTAACTAATCAAACAAATCGATAGGAGGTAAATAAATATGTCAGCAAAGGTAAAAGAGCATGGTTTACACACCATGGAGATCATATTGACAGGTATTAAAAACCCACAGGGAGAACTATACCTCCTCCCCACATGCAGTAGTACAGCAGACTTGCTGTTTTTAGGAGAATGTTTCTCTCTTGGTGACAATGAAAAGAGTTTAGCATACCTTTAGTCCAAATTGGGATAAATAATTTAACTGAACTGACCCTTTCTTCAGGTTTTATCCTTGTCACATTCAATCACCACTTGAGTGACTATTATGAAAGAAAAATAGTACTAAAAATTTTTCCCTTAGAAATGCTTTTCCCTGTGTTTTTTCTTCTATTTCTCTCATTTCTTATCATCTCTGGGACATTCAGTCAGCTCAATAAGAGAAGCATCCTACTAGATTACAGATGATCCTCATGCAAGACTGGTGTCTAACCTATGGTAAAATTCCCATGCCAAAAGGACATGTGGGTTTCACAGCTTACCATCCATTGTCTTACTCTGAGCAATGTGAAATAACCCTCAATTTTATTCCTCTTCTCTCTCCTTATTTCTGGCCTCAGATGCCCTCTTCCTGCTTTCCTAATTTCTACATATAAAATGCAGCACATACTTTCAAGGCCTTGCTATTTCATACCTACCTGTAATATTCTTAACTCTATTTTCTCCCTTCTTGAAGATTTGTTATCATGATAGTATATCCTACATTATTAGATTTTTAAAAACTTGCATAGATTGGATGCCCAAATTCCTAATACCCAAAGATACTTTATCTCTACTAAACCAAGGGGAAAGGGGGGACTGTCCAAACAACATTTAGAATTAAAAAAGGAAAAAAAAAAAAAAAAAAAAAAAAAGGAAATTTCTTTAAAGTAAAAAGTAAATTAGAGTACTTATAGCATGTTTTATACAACTTGTTGAATATTTATGAGTATCTGTGAAGAGAAGATAATAACCTTAGCTAAATAAAGATGCTGAAATTAAACTATCTGATCAAACTGTGACTCCATTCCTGAACTAGCTAGAAAACTTGGACTAGTTTCTAAATATCTATGCCTCAGTTTTCTCATTTATAAAACAGAATAAAGAATACTAGAATAATAAAGTCATCCTAAGCATGAAATGGATTAATATTTATAAAGCACTTAGAATATCACCTCACTGCAAATATTACATTGGTCCAGTTTGTCTGTCTCTCGTAGAGATCTATGGGATATGTGATTAATTCTTTTGGTGAAGATCATGTACGTTTTCATGGAGGAATGGGTTCAGACTAATTAGGGAGAGAGCATGTTAGCACTAAGACAACCAATTGTATGGCTGGGCATGGTGGGGCATGCCTGTACTCAGGAGCCCAAGACAGGAAGATCCCAAGTTCAAAGCCAGCCTCAGCAACTTAGTGAGGCCCCATCTCTAAATAAAATGTGAGACAGGGCTAGGGATGTGTCTCAGTCATTAAGTTCCCCTGGATTCAATCCCCAGTATACTACTACTACTATGAATAATAATAATACCAATTGTATGTAAAACTTTATAAAAGAGTTAGTCTCCGCCTCAATCAGAATAATAACCCTGGCATCAAGTTAGAAACAGCTTTGAAACATGTAAAGAAATAATCTATAAAAGAAGGTAACTGACTACATAGTGAAGTGAGGGATCAAGAAGAATAAAGGTAACAATGTATCGGCCCCATCTTTTCCATGTAGGCAGACACAGAGCACTTTCAGGGAGTTCACAGGAAGAGGACTTTCAGCAAAGAGGTGCCTGGAGTTTAAGGACAGGAAAAAGTGGTTGGGAAGGAAATGCCAAAATCAAGGCAGGGATTTAGTCAAGAGATCAAGGCTAGTATTCAGATGAAAGGAATGAGAAAGTTGATTCAAGGTAGATCCTGGTCTGGGAGCACAAAAACTAGGACCTAAAGTCAAGGAGGAAACATAGGTCGTTCTCTCTGTCTCCCTGGACATAGGTTAGCATTTCTCACATACCTCATGCCAAGAACCAAAATTCACCCTAGGTACCAGCAGGCCATAAAAGTGTAGAGATTCAACTAAGGAGGAAGAATAAAGAGTCCAGGGGGCTGGAGATATATAGCTCAGTTGGTAGAGTGCTTGCCTCACATTGAATCCAGCACCTTGTGTTCAATTCCTAGTACCACCAAAAAAAAAAAAAAAAAAAAAAAAAAAAAAAAAAAAAAAAAAAAAATAATAAAGGGTCCAGAAGAGGGGGCCATTTACTGGAGAGGAAGTAAGGAAGTCCTGGAGGAGAAGGAAGCTGTTTCCATGTACTGGACACCACATTGTGGAGGGGTTCCAAGTGAAAACAGAGGACTGAAAGTACCAGTCATATCCCGAGACGTGACTGCATTTAAGCACATTGGCTAGAACATGAAAAGGTCAACTACGAAGAAAGTGACTAGAAATTCACAGAATAGAACAGTGAGGAAAAGCAGCACAGGATAACTAGACATCTACGTAGAGATGAACAGAGATTTGATAAATTGAACTGAGACCTTTGAATTTAAGAGGAAATATAATAACTCATAGATATTTCCAAGACAAAGCAACAGACATGTGATAGGAAACCACAGCCCAATCAAAACAAGCCATTTTTTTTGGCTTTGTTTGGTTTGTATTTTAGAAGGGATATGAGAGAACGTCTGTGTTAACATGGCATATACCCATGTGCATCAACATGAATTTGTATGTGGAGACTAAGTGTTTGATTTTTATTGTTATAGCTTTTTTCTAATTTGGTCTTGAAGTCTCTGTCAGAGTGGACATTAAGGGAGCCACTCTCTAGGAAAACATTAATGGGGAAACTTAGGTTAAGATGTGTCAGGTGAGGCATCAAAATGAGGCAAAACCAAAATGCATAAAACAGACAAAAAGTATAAAATGTGTTACTTACAGATTCAAGAAAGAATAGGGGTGCATGGACATCATTAGCCTAAGTACATGCATGAATACATGAATGGTGTGACTCTACTTTGGGTACAACCAGAGACATGAAAAATTGTGCTCTATATGTGTGCTCTGAATTGAAATGCATTCTGCTGTCATGTATAACAAATTAAAATCTAAAAAAATCCCAGTTAAAGTTTCTAACATTAAAAAAAAGAAGAAGAAGAAGAATAGGGGTGCAGACAGGAGGCTGACAGGAAATGCGGAGGTAGCAGGAAGCTCCACCAGTAGGCAGGGAACAAGAGAGAGGACCTACTACAGGACTGAGCCTTTTAAACCGGTCCCCTCAGGGTTTCCCCTGAAGCTTGTGGAAAAACACATGAGAAGAGGGAACTCATTTATATGACTCTGGTATAAACCATTTGGTTCTGCCATGGTCTGCAGCTGTTGCTCGTGTTGGGTTGGTGGGATGAGCAGCAAGCAGGCTGCATGGCATACCACAACTCAAGGGGGGACATTTGACCTCCACCAAGATCAGCATGGTACCACTGAGTTTCAAACAGCCTATGTCAACTTGAAAATGGCTGCTGAGGCATAAGTTTAATATCAAACAAATTGTGAGACTATTCTTTTGGCTAATGATAGAAGAAAAGAGAGGTTATGCCAGAAGAGAAGAACCAAAGACACTTTTGACTTAGCAAGAGTTGTTTCTGGGCTCAGATCTAGGCATGAGGCTAAAAAGGTAGCCACCTTTTTAGGTGGAGAATAGCTTTGCTTTTGGCATTGAGGAAACCTGTAGGAACTGATATGGTGAGCAATTGTGTTATCAGTAAATCCTATGTCTCCAGTCTTCCTAAATCCAAATTCCTCACTAAAGTGTGAGGAATATTTTGCAACAGATTATTTTGGTTAAACCTCCTTTCTTCAGCGTAAGTATTGTGAATACAGATTGTGAATAAGACGTATTGGTAACCTCAAACCACAAAAGCATGTATGCAATTTATCAGATGTGAAATTATAGTGGACAACGGTTTTAGCCGCAATCAAAAGATCAATGCCACATGGGTGCAGTGTCGTAAGGCCTGCTGCTTGGCATCGATCTCCTGAGCCCAGTAGGCACACAGAGATGATAATTACCATCAGTCCTACCTACAAAGAAAGGACCACTGCACTCCTTTTTTGTGCTCATTGAGAATAATTCCAAATTTGTAGCTCCATAAATCACCCTTGAACTATAAATAATAGTAATAATAATCATAGGTAAATAATAATAAAGACACATAGCCAAAGTAGAGTCTGGTGGATTATCTACTTAGCAATGTTTACAGAGTTAATTGCAATCATGATAATTATTTGAAAAGAAAAAAAATAGTTTTCAAAATAATGTACAACTCTGATAATACGTTTTCCAAATGGATCAGATTACTGAAGAGTGTTCATGAATGCCCCTGTGCAGCACTTTTAAAACTTTGGAAGAAAGTTAGTCAGATGAAGATATTAAGCATCTTATAAATAATTTAAAATCTTTAAGCCAAATACAATAAGCTTCCTACCAAAATAGATAAATAAATTGCAAAACAAATTACACTGAAAAAAATATATGTATATATTTCTCTGGTGTTTTGGAAAGTCTGTTTAAATTTCCAGACTCCCAAATGTCTCATGCACACTAGAGGAAATCTTTTATTTCTGACCCAGCATTGCTTACAAGAGGACCAATAAAAATGTATTGGTTGATTAATGAGACATAACTGTGGAAACAGAACACTACTAGATTATCATCTACTTTTTAGTGCAAAGAAAGATTTAACAGCTGACATCTATACAAAACATCAAGAGATTACATAAGCCTCCATTTGTAATCCATTCTGGTTCCTTTGATCTAAATGGTGAGTTAATCACTGAAGAAAAGCAAGAACTCTGTATGTACACCCAGGTTCTCGTGTACGATGCTTTCCTGGAAGACCTTGAAGGTTGTCAATATAAAACAACCTCACAAACTCAAATTCAAAGCAATATCTCAGATCTCACTGTCTCCACTAGTCTTCTCCTCACTCTCTGAAGATAATTTGGCTTCTCAATCTTGCCTCTGAAATAGCATGGCCCATCTGAAATGGGCCTTCTGCTCACCTCCTGCCTACTTCACAGCTGACTATCCTACAGCTGGGGAGGACATGGTAAGATGGTGAAAGTACAAAGTTCTACCAACTACTGGAAAGCAATTTGGCAGATGCAGTAACACCAAATGGCTCATGTTATTTAACCCACCAATTTTATTTTTAAGAAGTCATTAAGGGGCCAAGTGTGGTGACACATACCTGTAATCCCAGAGACTTGGGAGACTGAGGCAGGAGGATCACAAGTTTGAGACCAGTCTCACAAGACCCTAAGCAACTTATCTCAAAATAAAAAATAAAAAGGGATAGAGATGTGGCTCAGTGATCAAGTGCCCCTGGGTTTAATTACCAGTACCAAAAAGAAAAAAGAAAAAAAAAAACTTTCATTATAGGGAACTAAATCCAAGAGGAATATTCTTATTACATAGATGGTCACTGAAGCCCTAATAATATAAGTGAGATACTGCTAACAATTAGAATGTTCAAAGGACTAATTAAATTTTTAATTATTGTCATGACCATGTGACATGTAAGTATGTATCCATTAAAAAGAATAATTTCAAAGGGAATGTGCATAATATAATGACAACAGGAGAACACATATAGACTATTAGGCTATATATTAAAATTTTAACAGTACCTTTCTTTGGTAGGATTATGAGTTGTTTTTCACTGAATATTACTTGTATTTTCCTATTTTTTTCTAAAAACATTCATTCTTTTATAATAAAAACAGTATTTCAAATATATTTCTGTATTTAAGCCTTTTATTTAATTAACTTCTTTTATCAGAAACTAAACCCTATCCCTCCCCTGAATAGCTCTTCTTTCCTCCCTCTTTCACTTGTATTTTCTCTCTTGTTTGGATTTCCTGTTTCGTTCTCTCCTAACTATCCTCCCTTTGCCTTAACAATATTTTCACATTTTTTATAGCACACAAAAACAAACCAATCTCAAATATGTTTCTCTCCTGCCATTTAGTCTACTCAAGCTTATTCCTTACCTTCTTTTCCATACCAATTTCAATTTTTCTTTTAAACACATAGGATACATCACTTTGTCTCCATTTACTATCTCCTTACCTGGTAACCTCTCACAATCTGGATTCTGTCCTTACTGCTGTCCTGAAAAAAGGTTCTGCCTTCCAAATCTATTGGCATAAACTGTTTTATGGGGGTGTTTATGACCCTATAAAACAAGCTGCCCTCATATAAGGGCTGGTAGACTATAGGCCATCATATGCCCTTGGCTTTCTTCTTCCTGTGTCCTCTTTGCCAGCTTCTTATTTTCCTTTTGATCCCTTCAATTACTCTGAGTAACAAGCAATAATGATGATCATTATGACAGTGACCAGCATAAATTACTTACTCTAAGCTAGGGACTGGTATTCAATCATCTTGTCTTCACAATCACCCAATGAGCAGGTGCTACCATCATGCCCATCATGAAATTGAGGCACCATCAGGCTAATTAACCCATTTACATGACAACTTTAGTAAGTGGCCAAGGAAGATTTGAACCCAAAGTTTCGCCCTATAAATATCTGTGTACTTGGTCTGGATTAACACTTTCAGCATCTTTCAGGAACCTCAAATGGGTATTTCAAAATTTGGCTTATCAAAAAATGTCCAGTCTGTTTCATCTCCTGACTTAGATTTAATAGTAGTGCTACTCTTTCCAGTCACTGAGTTACCAAACTTTAAAAACTCCTGTTCAATTCCTCTTCTCTCCTCATCTGTATGTTTGTAGTCGGATAACCCTATAGTATTTCATTTGCCTCCATTTCTCATTGTCTCTAATTCACTATACACATTATAGTAGAATTCATTGCTTGTCTCTTCCTTGCTTCCACCTTCAATGGCCTGCCATTTTCTTAATGAATTGAGAATATATTTGTCACTCAGTTAGACATCTAAGTCTTTTTATTCAAGCCTCCCCAAGTTTTATGTCCTCTTCTTTCATATATGCCTAGTGTGGTCTAGTCATTCCTCCAAATTCATCCCTCATTTATCAGATGCCTACATTTGCTTATGTCATACCATCTATCTTTGCTTTTTTCCAAGCCTGCTTTCAAAACAATATTCATTGGAATTCTATCCATTCCATTCCAGGGTCAGCCCTCTTTCCCTTGTCCTCCAAACCTTCTTTGTAACTCCATTTAGCACCTTAAACAGTGATTAGTTTCTTTAGCACTCACCTCTAATTAACAGTATCATTATTTAGCCCTGGCATAATAAAAGCTTAGTATTTTTTTAAATGATTCTTACTTAGTAAATATTTTGAGGTTCAGAGATAGATTTAAGGTAGGAATTTGGAAAAAAAAAAATTTTTTTGAAGACTAGTAGCTAATTTAGTGAGGAGCTTCATCTCTACCATAACTCTGTAAATCCATTAAGTGAATTACCTACCTGTCTTTATACACTAAGGAAAAGATGTTTTTACCAAGTTGCTTCCTAATTCATGCATTCAGTTCTTTCACATACTACTTTGGAATATGCAGTGTAAAGCAGCACCATGAACATTTTCTGAGAGTCTCTGTTGGGAATTGTGAACCATCTCCCAAATTTCATTCTGCTGTTTCTATTTAGCAAAAGTAACAGTATACTTGGCCAGCCATATTGCCACATTGCTAAAGCTCAACATATTCCCAGTCACCCTTGCAGCTAAGTAGTGTAATGTCACTAATTCACCAATGAGGTGTGAGCTGAAGTGTTGTGTACTGCTTCCAGGAATCCCTTTCAAAGATTGGGCTCACTCTTCTTATTTTTTTTCCCTGAGATCTGCTGCTTGGAGCACAGATGATGTGGATATAACTCTAGTAGCCAACTTTACAATTCAGATTTCTGCCTTGGGAGGCTAAATCAGAAAACTAAAAGGACCAGGCATCCCTGGAAGTTCTAACAAAATAATACTAGCCCCATTTTGGATAAAAGGTAACAAAAAACATAAAAGTGAAAAACTTTGCTTAAGGCTCCATTCTACTATATGGTAGAGGGAGGCTAGAACCCAGGGAACTGTGCCACTATGCTTTGTAGCCCCTTCAAACTCTAGCTGCAATTTATTATATATTGTATGAGTTACTGTAATTGACAGGCAAGGTAATCATAAAATGAATCTTTCTAAAATCTTAGTATGCTTAGTAAGATAGAATGGTATCCTATGTCTAGCTAGGGTTAGAAAGAGCATTCTCAAAGTGACACAGAGGATAAAGATAAAAACGCTAAAATCTGGGATACTATGACAAAGTGATGCTTTTGACTCAAATGATGATTTTTATTTTTTTTTTTTATTTTTTTTTTTTAATTTTTTTTTTTGTGGTACAGGGATTGAACTCAGGGGCCCTCGACCAAAATCCCCAGGTCCTTTTTTGTATTTTTATTTAAAGACAGGGTTCACTGAGTTGCTAAGTGCCTCGCCATTGCTGAGGCAAACTCATGATCCTCCTGCCTCAGCCTCCCAAAGTGCTGGGATTACAGGCGTGTGCCACCGCGCCCGGCGATGATTTTTAAATATTTTAGAATATTAATGATTTTTAAAAGCATCAAATACAGATTTGCCATCTTTTCCCTCTTTAGGAATGAAATGATTGTAAACATTCCACATATAATTTTATGTGTTGATTATTTGGAAGATTACTATCTGTAAGTACATAGCTATAGATCAGTAATATAGGCATATACGACCTGAAAACTATACACACACACACACACACACACACACACACACACACACAAAGGATTTTTCATTTACCTTGAAGTCATTTGCAAAGGAGAAGTGGGATCAGAATATTTTCCCTATTTTTTTACATTAATGAGATTTTCAAGTAAGATAGAAGAATATGTCCAATGCAGAATGACTACCATCACATTCTTAATAGTATTTTCATATTCAACCTATATTTTCAACTATATCTGACTTACAAGTCCTCATCAAAATTCATCTCTACATGAGACAATGTGATTTCAAAGTCTTTTCATGTATTAGATGTCATCATGGCTTACTCACTGCAAATTACCTTTCAATCTAATAGTATTTAAACTGAGAAAAAACTTGAGCCTTTTAAATTCCTTTTCTCAGGAAATAAAAATCCTTATAGCAAAAAGATCTAATTTTGTAGAAGAAAGTAGTGTTAGCTCTATAATTTTTTTCAAGGATATGACTGTAATAAATCAGGGGACTTTAGCCAAATAAAATAACTAAAGCTCACCTGTGATCTTGTATCAAACTCTTTCTGTGTAATTCTAACTATGGAAGTTGAAAATGTTGTTGTAAAACTTGTTGTCATGACAACAAAATCCCATAAGAAATGATCCAAGTCTGCATATGAACAAAGTATTCATGACAAGATTTAAAGAAGAATGCTTTGCAATCCATTTTTCAGCTTGTCTTTTGTTTGCTTGTATTTTATAACATCTAACACAATCTTCACATTACACATATCTTTAATAAATATACTAAGACTAGAAGTTATTTTTAGCTTTCTTTTACCAACTCTTATTTATAGTGAGAAATAAAGATTACTTAAATTTGTCAATGTGTGTAAATGATTTAGAAATATTTTACCTATTCTTAATTCATCTGAATAATCTCCTTCAAACGTCCTCTAATAGATTTCTCTCTAAAGGAATATAATAATCCTGGACAAGGGGGTTTGTGAGAAATTATAGATGTGTTGTTTAACAAAGATGATAAATTAAAAAGTGAAAAGTAAAATTAATCAATTTAAATAACATATTTTTGCATACACACACACACACACACACACACACACACACACACACTTCAAAACCAGTTTCCCTCCAAAAACTTTCTGCTCCTTGAATTTTTAAGATTGTAGACTCCAGATTCTTAAATGAGGATAAAATTTTAATATATTTCAAAAATACAAAATATGGGTTGTACCTTCCAATTTGGGGAAAAAATAAGAGAAAAAATTATGAAAAATATTAGTTTGTAGTTTTCTTATCCAATATGTCATATTACTTTCTTAATTTGTTCTTACACCAGACATTATCATTAACTCTGGCATTTAAGGTCCTTCTAATTGTAATTATAAATCATCTCACCTGTCCCTTCTCCCAATTGAATCAGAAGTTTAATGGAAGAGTTTGATACCTATCTGTACCCTTTTCCCTATCAGGTTAAACTCTCACTGTTAGCTGAGCATGGTCATAACCCCCAGTGTCTTCTTTCATCTCTGCTTTAGCCAGCACATTAAGACAAGAAACAGAAGGGAGGAGAAGGCATATAGATAAGAAAGGAAGATGTAAAACTGTTCCTATTTGCAGATGAAATAATTGTACAGATAGAATTTCCAAAGGTGCTACAAAAACACTTCTAGAATTAGTGAGTTCATTAAAGCCAAAGAGTGCAAGATAAACTCACAAAAATCAATTATATTTCTATATATTGGCAATAACATGTGAAAACCAAATTAAGACTATAATACTATAATTTAGGGCCTCATTTAGTTGCTTAGTTTGGCTTTGAACTTGCAATCAATTTTTTAAGATCACTCAAAAAAAAAAAAAAGACAAATATTAGGTGTAAATCCAACAAAATATATACAGAACTTGTATCTTGAAAACTACACAATTCTGATTAAAGATATCAAAAGTTTAAATAAATGGGGAGATATACTATATTATGGATTGGGAGACTCAGCATAGTAAAGTATCAATTTTTCCCAAAATTTATAAAAAGGCTTAATGATATCTTTGGAGATATGGGCAAAATGATTTTAAAATTTACATGGGAAGTAAAAGGAACTGGAATAGATTTTTTTAAAACTAGAAAGAAATAAGAATAAATTGGAAGAATTACTCTACCCAATTTTAAGTCTTATTATATAGCTCAAGTAATCAAGATCATGTGGTATTGGCAAGAGACACATAAAATGGGACAGATTTATAAAGTCAGCTGATTTTCTTAGCAAAAATAATTCAATGGAGGAAGGATAAATTTTTCCACAAGTGCTTTTAAATAGCTAGACATCTATAGGCAAAGCAGTAAATCCCAACCTAAATCCTACACTTTTTAGAAAAATTAACTCAAAATGGATCATAGATTTAAATGTAAAGCATAAAAATCTAAAACTTAGAACATAGGACACTAAGATTTCATGAGGAGTTTATAGACATGATTACAGAACACTATCCCTTTTTAAAAACCTACAAATTTGACTTAATTACAATTAAATGATTAAATATCTCTGTTTTTTGAAAGATCCTGTTAATAGGATGAAAAAAGACCAAGGCTATGGCTCAGTGGTGGAGCACTTGCCTAGCATGTGAAAATTGCGGAAAACAAAAAGAAACAAAGAACAATTGAGAAGACAAACTATGAACTGGGAGAAAATAATTACAAGTCAAACAAAAGACTCATATTTAAAATAAATAATTAATTCTCAGGACTCAACATTCAAAAAAAAAAAAAAAAAAACCAAGACAATTCAATTGGAAAATAACAAATACATGAAGAGACATTTCCCTGAAAAGGATAAACTGATGGTAAGTAAGGACATCAAAAGATGAAATCCAACATTCTAGTCATTAGGGAAATACAAATTAAAGCTACCATGTAATATCATACTTCTCTTAGAACAGCTCAAGTGATAAATAGTGACAATACCAAACACTAGCAGGGCTTTGTAGAGAATGAAGCTTTCATACATTGTTAGCGGTACTGTAAAATGATGCAGTCATTCTGGGAAGGAATTTGTTTCTTAAAATACTACAGCTACACTTACCACAGGACTAAGCAATTTGTATCCTACCCTTTAGCCCAGGTGAATGAAACTGAAGTTCCCACAACAGTCTGTGTACAGTTGTTCATAGAAGCCTTAATAATCTGAAAATAGAAACAGCCCAAACAATTGCAAATGGTGAACTAAAGTATGATACATCCACACTGCAGAACAATAGAAAGAATAAACTATGACTATATGCAACTTGCATGGATCTTAAGGGCATTGAGCCAAATGGAAAATGCCAGTACCAAAGGTCACATACTCTGTGACCTTCTATTTCTATTTATTTATTTATTTATTTATTTATTTATTTATTTAGAGACAAGAGTTTCACTAAGTTGCTTAGGACCTCATTTAGTTGCTTAGGTTGGCTTTGAACTTGCAATCTCCTGCCTCAGCCTTTCCAGCCACTGGGATTACAGGTGGGTGCAGTCTACAGGCCTGTCAAACAAATTTGCAGTTAGTTGTCAGGGCTTGGGGTTGGGTCGGGCAGGGAGGAGGGAGCAACTACAAAATATCAGCACAAAGGAGATCTTTATGGTGATGTTTTAGTTCTGTATTGTGATTGCAGTGGTGGTTATACAAATCTACCCATGTGATATGATGACCTGCTACTATAAATATACATTGTACCAATATTAAATTCCTAGTTGTGATCATAAGCTATAATTTAGTAAAATGCAACCTTTGGGGTAAACTGAGTGAGGATACACAGGACCTGTCTATGCTACTTATAAACTGCCTGTGTTTCTATAATTACTTCAAAACAAAAAAAAAATTAATAAAAAATTAGTGCTAGAAAGTATGACAAACAATTTTTATACATAATTTGAATTGAAAGGATGTAAAAAGGCTTTGCAGCCTTACCCCCAAAAGGATACTATAAAATGATACAAATTTCATTCACTAACAGACAGTAATATTGGGATGGGGTAACATTTGCACTATTTGTGAACTTCTGGAATGGCAAAACACTTCAAAAGTTAGAAAACAGAATGGTACATCTTTATTTCTATAGGCCACAGATTTTCAAATCTTATTTCTATCCAACAAAGTATTATGGTTTCCATAAACTTCAAATATTTAACCAACTAAGAGTAGACTTTTAATCATTTGGGTAATGTGGTAAATTAATACACCAATGCTCAGAAAAAGTGATACATCATGTATGGAAAATTACATAGTTGTGTCCCTTTATCCTTTGGAAATTTGTTCCAATACCACCCAGTAGATGCCTGAAACCATAGCTAGTACTCAACCTACATATACTATGAGCTTTTCCTATACTTACCTACCTATATTAAAGTTTAAATTATGCATAGGATGAGATTAATAACAATAACTAATAACAAAATAGAAAAATTACAACAATGCACTGTTATACAATAAAATGGCATCACTACTCTTGTGCTTTGGGGCCATTACTAAATAAAATAAGGACTGCTTATCTCAGCCCTGCAGTATGGCAGCAGTTGATCTGACAACCTGAACAGTTTCTAACTGACTAATGGGGGGTAGTGTATATGGCATAGATAGGCTGAACAGATAGAGATGATTCAGGACCCAGGTGTGTTGGATCAGGACAGCAAATTAATCATTTTACTCAGAAGAGCGCATAATTAAAATGTCACGTTATTTCTGGAATTCTCCTTTTAATATTTTCAGACCAGAGGTAAACTTCAGAAAGTGGAAGCACAGATAGGGGAGGATTATTGCACATCACCCTCATGCTCTGAACTAGGTAGGGTACACTTTGGGTGCACTTTTGAGCCACACTGCTGAGGCTCAAGAGTAGTATTTGTCCACCTGTTTTCCTCTTTGCAGTTAAATATCCCTGGAAATACAAATTGGGGCATGCTGTATCCTCCATATTCCCATTTGGAAGTTGGAGGATGATTCTTGCCACAGCCACTATTTTCTCTGCATCTCTGCCCCATCCCTTCCATTTGTACTTAGTGCTTTATATTATTTATATGCCTGTCAGTCTCCTACTCTGAATTCCAATCTCCTCCAAAGGAAAGATCTCTCTCTCTTATTTGCCTCTGTAACTCTCCCTTTCTAGGCATATGGTTTTATACAATAAGAATCTAATGCATGTTTGTAAAATAAAGCACATATTATGGTGGTATGGTTATATTTTGGTAATTCCACATATTCTATAAGGTTATTAGCATTATACCAGAATATACAATAATGGTCTATTCATTTTAACCATATTGAACCAAAAGGAACAAATTTCAAGAAACCTGAAAATACTGAACAGAGGATTATAAGCCAGGCCAGTGAGGCATTAGGATATTAATTCAACATTTTATAGTGGTGATATTTAACAATGTTAAGATAACATTCAACATTTGTTTAGTTAATAAGTCATTACTGAATATATTCTACATACATGATTCTGCCAGATGTTGGAATAAAAAAGGAGTCCAGGAAATGTAGCCACAGCTTCCAAAGAACCAAGTCACAGAATCAGTAGAATGGGAATGGGATTTCAATGTATAAATTAGTGAGGACTCAGTTTGCACTTTATAAGCACAGGACAAAGAAACACTAGAGTCTGGGGTCCCAGATTGTGAAGCACTTTCAACCGGCATCCTCTTTCACCTCTTTAGAAATGTTGCAGCAAAAAGTAAGTTGAAAGACTTTATTTGGAGCAATACCAAACCCCTTTAAGTGTGAATAAGTATGCTCTTTTCACACTTAATAGTTCAAGATTATTCTTATCAAATTATTCTGAAAAAATGACCCATAGCCAGGAAGTCAAACAAGAAAAATATTTTCCTCACAACTTTCTAGGAAAAAGTTCACAATACAAACCAACAAAGGTAGACTTTTAAATTACATATGATTGTATTTCTTAAGCTTGTGAATCAAACCATAATTTTTCTAAATAGAATACAGTTATAAAACCACACATCCTGCTTTATAAATTCAGAAGAATCTCTTTATTTTTGTTTTACTTAAAATATGCAACAATTAAAAGCACAGCCTACTGAATTGACTAATGAATAGAATCATTAAGTGACTCTTCCAAAAAATAAAGGATCTGACAGAGTTTGAAAAGTAATAGATGCAGGCACAATAGGCTTGGATTGCAAGCAAATCTTTCTTAGATGTGTATCTTTAATTTTTAAGGCACTTACCTCTTGAAGTTTCTTATAGTTTAATTTAGCATTTATTTAGGTAAATTCATCCTGAATTCCTTTTCAAAATCAGCCTTTAAGGTTACAATAAAGTCATTTTTTTTTTCTTTTTTGAAACTGGCAATTGAACCCAAGGGCACTTTACCACTAATCTTCATCCCCAGTCCTTTTTATTTTTATTTTGGGGATAGGGTCTCACTTGGTTGTTGAAGATCTTCCTAAATTGCTGAGGATGGCCTTGAACTTACAATCTTCCCCAGCCTACAGAGTTGCTGGGATTATAGGTATGTGCCACCAGCATCAGAAGTTTTTCCAGCCATATTTAGTAATAGTCTAAGTGGGTTCCTGGAAATATTCAGACATATTAAGCAGTAAAGTAGCTTTGTAATATCAAGAGCATGGGTGCCTGACCTCTCTCTCCCTACTAATTTACTAAAATATCTGACATGAACACAATCTAATAGCGCAAAAATCAATTAATTATTAACCCATGGAGCTTAAAAGTACTTACAAGAGGCAAAAGAAAGATGAGAGATTTAACATTCTCTTAATTGGTTTTTATTTTTTTTATTCAATGTTGTATATATAATAATAGCATTCATTACATTTCATATTACAAATATAGAGTAACTTTTAACATAACACTGTTTAAATACAAAGAATATTCATATTATTCATGTCTTCAATCATGCGTTTAAGATACTGATATCCATCTAATTCCATCATCTTCTTTTTTTTCCCCTTCATACCCTCTTGTTCCCTCCCTTACCCTCCATCCCGATTGACCTTTCTAGAGTTCCTCTAATCCTCCTATGATCCCTAATCCAACCCCACTGTGAATCAGCCTACTTATATCAGAGAAAACATTTGACATTTGGATTTTTGTGATTGACTAACTTCACTTAGCATTATGTTCTCCAATTTCATCCATTTACCTGCAAATGCCATGATTCTATTCTCTTTAATTGCTGAGTAATATTCCATTGTGTATATATTCCACATTTTCTTTATCCACTCATCTACTGAGGGGCATCTAGGTTGGTTCCACAACCTAGCTATTGTGAATTGAGCTGCTATAAACATTGATGTGGCTGTGTCCCTGTAGTATGCTGTTTTTAAGTCCTCTGAGAATAGACCCAGGAGTGGGATGTATGGGTCATAAGGTGGATCCATTCCCAGTTTTCCAAGGAATCTCCATACTGCTTTCCATAATGGCTGCAATCATTTTGCAGTTCCACCAGCAATGTATGAGTGTGCCGTTTTCTCCACATCCTCTCCAACATTTATTATTGTTTGTATTCTTAATTCTTATTCCATTCTGACTGGAGTGAAAGAAATTATAGAAGACCTTAGAAGATGGAAAAACCTACCTTGTTCTTGGATAGGCAGAATTAATATTGTCAAAATGACCATTCTACCAAAAGTGCTATGCAGATTTAATGCAATTCCAATAAAAATCCCAATGACACCCCTCATAGAAATAGAAAAAACAGTCATGAAATTCATCTGGAGGAATAAAAGACCCCGAATAGCTAAAGCAATACTTAGCAAGAAAAGTGAAGCAGGTGGCATTACTATACCAGAACTTAAATCATACTACAGAGCAACAGTAACAAAAACAGCATGGTATTGGCACCAAAATAGGATGGTAGACCAATGGTACAGAATCGAGTACACAGAGACCAATACATATAATTTCAGTTATCTTATTTTAGACAAAGGTGCCAAAAATGTACATTGGAGAAAAGATAGCTTCTTCAATAAATGGTGTTGGGAAAACTGGAAATCCATATGTAGCAAATTGAAATTAAACCTTTATCTCTCACCATGCACAAAATTTAACTCAAAGTGAATCAATGTTCTAGGAATTAGACCAGAGACTATACAACTAATGGAAGCAAAAGTAAGCTCCAACCTCCAACATGTCGGATTAGGCCCCAAGTTCCTTAATAAGACTCCTATAGCACAAGAATTAATATCAAGAATCAATAAATGGGATGGATTCAAACTTAAAAGCTTCTTCTCAGCAAAACAAACAATCAATGAGGTGAATAGAGAACCAACTATTTGGGAACAAATTTTTACCACATGCACTTCAGATAGAGCACTAATCTCTAGAATATATAAAGAACTCAAAATCTTAACACCAAAAAAGCAAATAACCCAATCAACAAATGGGCCAAGGAACTGAAAAGACACTTCTCAGAAGAAGATATACAATCAATCAACAAGTACATGAAAAAAATGTTCAACGTCTCTGGAAATTAGAGAAATGCAAATCCAAACTACTCTAAGATTTCATTTAACATTCTCTTAATGTGGTATATACCAATAGACATTTTACCAAAGAAGATATGGAAATGACACATTAAAGATGCTTAATATCATTTGTCATTAGGAAAATGCACATTCAAATCACAACAAGATACCATTATAGAACCACTAGAATGTACAAGATTACAGAGAAACTGAAACCATCATGTATGTTGCCAATGGAAATGTAAAATGGTACAGTAACTCTGGAGAACACTTCAGTATTTTCTTAGAAAGTTAAAAATACACTTACCAGAGGACCCAGTAATTCTACTTCTATGTATCTACCCAGAGTAAATGAAAACATATGTCCATACAGAAGACTTGCATGTAAATATTTAGAACAGTATTATTCATAATACTAAAAAACTGGAAATAATCCAAATGTCCATCAGCTTGTGAATGGATAAACAAGGTAGGATTATAATTGCATACCGGGCTATTTTTCAGCAATAAATTGAATTATTGACACATGCAACATGGATTAGCCTCCCAAACATTTTTTAGTGAAAGAAGTTTACACATAAAAACCAGTATATCATACAATTCTATTTAAATAAAAGTTCTAGTGAAGGCAAATTTATAGAAACAGAAAGTAGATCAGTGATTGCCTGGGACTTGGCATGTAGTGAAGATTGATTAAAAATAGGTCTGGGGGACCATTTTGGAGTAATGGAAATGTTCTAGAACTGGATTATGGTGATGGTTGTACAGCTATATAAATTCACTGAAAATCATAGAATTCTTCACTCACAATGAGTGAATTTATGCTTTTTAAATTATGCTTATTTAAAATTATTTGTTAAAAGGCAATAAGGTTTTGTAATGAAAGGTTCTCCAATAGATCTCTGCACCTGGCATTAATGTTTCAATAACACACAAAACTCATTTGTAAACAAACTATGAATCACCAGCAAGGCTAAGGGATATGAGATTCCTGGAGTCAAGAAATATTTCTAGAAATTGCCTTATTCACAAGGAAATGAGAGTGTTTGTTATTCAGTTAGTATTATTAATTGCCTCATGAGCTTATTTCACTCATATGAATGAGATGTATGTGTATGTAATTATGTAGAAGCCATCACATTCAGGCAGATTTGCAATAATAGTGGTAATGAAAGCATGAACGTGAGCAGGATCTTCAATGAATTGTGCATTGATGTGCACAAGCGAGCCCATAGCTGCCTGGAACACAGACTCTCCTTCCAAAGATTCTTTAATGAATCAGAGCTGTGTACAACTAAGAAGGTAAAGAGAGCAAAAACAAAAAGGAAAGAAATTTGGCTACAGTTAATCCATGGAGACTCTCTTTCAAAAGACTATAATGAGCTCAGAGAAACATGTTATGCCAACATTTATTGATCCCTTACAATTTAAACTATAACAGAATTGGTTTGTGAAGAGGGAAAAAAAGGCTGATTTGTAACTTGAGGGCTTGAGGAGTACTTAGAAAAAGTTAAAAATTCATCCATTGTATTTCAATGTACAAATTTCACATTTAAGAAGCCAGTATAAATATATGAATGGTTAACTGGAAGGGAGGGGAGGTGCTGTGAGGATGGGAAGGGCAGTAGAATGAGACAGATATTAATACCCTATATACAGGTATGATTGCACTACACGTGTGACTGAACCATGTACAGCCAAAGGAATGAGAAGTTGTGCTCCATTTGTGTACAATGTGTCAAAATGCATTCTACTGTCATGTATAACTAATTAGGACAAAAGTTTTAAAAAAGATAAAAATATTCTGAAAGGTCTATGCTGAGCTGGAAGGTGCACCATTGGATTGAGACTTGTTGTTCCACCAGGGCAGAGTAGGGTTTGCTCTATTGCATCACGTGGGAGAAGAGAGTGGGGTGTAGATGACAAATACACTGAAAGGCTGAAAAATGGGTGTGCCATGCTATAGCTGGTGCTTGCATTTATTTCTAAGAATTCTCTCAGGGACTTGTTTCTGAAGAAGACAACTAGATTCCATTTGTGGGTCAAATCTTTCACATTATGAGTTTTATAATTTGAAAAAGAGCAAGGAGCATGCCATAGGTAGTCTAAAGTTGGGTGTTTCCACCTCAGCACCTCAGACATCTAGGGCTGGATAATGCCTAGCAGGGAAGGCTGTCCTGTTTCTTGTAGGATGTTTGGCATCATCCTGGTATCTACTCACTCTACCAGTAGCACTCCTCCCCTATAAATGCTCCCAGAAATTGCCAAATAGACCCTGGGAACAAAACTGCCCCCCATTTGAGGACTGTGGGTCTACATGGTCATTTCAAACCCTTTAGAGTGGTCAAAATAATGTGTAGAAACTTTGAAAAAGTATGTAATTATTTTTTTCACCATCAAGTTGTACAAATAAGTGCAAATCTGCTAATACATAGATAATTCAAAGTATCTTGAATAGTGAAGACATTTGCAAAAAAGTAAAATGTCATTAATTCCATTTTATTGCCTCAACAAACTCCAGCAGTAAGCACAATGAATGAAGGAAATGTGTTTGCTCTAAGCATTCAATCTAGATAAAAATGAGACTGGGTTTTACTACATGACTGATGCTCATCTAAGCTAAATAAATCCCATTTATTATGAAATCATAGCAACCTGCCAAAGGAAAAAAATCTAAAATTTACACCTATTTTATTACTACATTTGACAACAAATGTAATTAAACCATTAAAGTGAGGAGAGATACAATATAACTTTTGAGACACATTATTTGTTGATGTACATTCAAATTCCCTCCAGTAAAGTGAATTAGCATTCTGTTCCAGTCACCTCCTATTCATGCCATTGGTGAGGGAAGGATTCCCCATCCTAAATAGTAGAGGTGGCCAAACACATAACAAAACACTGGACAGATGAATTACACAGAGTTTACTTTCACATACACCCACAGCCTGGAAGGTGAAGGATCTTGCATACCATGCAGGACACACTGGGCTTACACTCAGGAACAGAACAAGAATGGGTCTTTGGGGGCAGGCTTTGTGGTAGCAAGATACTCCTGGGTCTGACAGGAGGATGTAATTGATGGTTTGAATATATTTGGTGGCTAGCAATGAAATGGACTTGTTAAGTGGAGGGCTGACAGGGGAACTAGCCAGGTGAGGAACTTTCTCCACTGGGATGGAGCGAGATCACAACTGCAAGGACAGGAGAACCTGGGGTTAGGTCTTTGGAGCCCTGTGAGGCACAAAGACACCAAGACAACGTTGACATGGTATTTGAGATCTTATAATGCACATTCTCAGTTGGAAGTGTTTTACAATATTTCATTCATCTTTTTTTTTATTTGAAGTTGTTGTATGTGATGGTAGAATGCATTACAATTCATAGTACAGATATATAGAGCACATTTTTACATATCTCTGGTTGTATACAAAGTAGACTCACACCATTCGTGTCTTCACACATGCACTTAGGGTAATGATATCCATCTCATTCTACCATGTTTTTTTTTTTTTTCTTTTTACCCCTTTACCCTCTTCCTCTCCCTCCCAAATAGTAACCTACTGCCTGAGTTATCTGTTCATGTTTTTTCCATCAAAAGTGTGTGTGTGTGTGTGTGTGTGTGTGTGTGTGTGTTTTGTTTTTGTCTTTGTTTTTTATACTGGGCATTAAACCAAGAGGCACTTTACCACTGAGCCACATTCCCAGCCCATTTTAATTTTGATTTTTGTCAGTGTCTCACTAAGTTGCTTAGGGCCTCACTTAGTTGCTGAGACTGGCCTCAAATTTGAGATCCTCCTGCCTCAGCCTCTCAAGTCACTGGGATTATAGGCACGCACTACCGTGCTCAGCTAAAATTGTGTTTTAATCATTCTTTCAAGATTTTAATTGTAGTAACTGTACTGGGTATAGTGCATACTTCTAAACACAGCAGGGAGCTATAAGGAAGAAGAAAACATAACTCTTTTATGTAGCTTATATTAACATCACCGGAGTGTCCCGCAGGGATCTCAATGCTCCTGTGGGACTTTGCCACATAAGCCATCATGCAAAGAAGAAATTAAAGTGATGCTGTGAGAGGTAACTCCATATCAGTGAATAAGCACAGCACAACAGAAGACAGAAATTAGCATTTGTCCTGCCTTCAGAACTGCAGCATAAGGTCAAAACCTGACTTTCTCTCATCAGATGATAATTTTCTGTGGAAGATTCTGGACTACTAAACAGTTCTCCAAAGGATAATATTAACATTAATTTCTATGAGTGCTGATACGAAAAATAGGTATCTAATATGGGTCTGAGAATCACTTTGAGGGGAAAAAAAAACACTTGATTTGGAGTCAGAGATCTGAGTTTGAAAATTCTTTCTGATACTTTCTTGCTAGGAGAGGTTGGAAAAGGCTGTTTATCACTCAGAGCCTATGCCTTGTCCCTCTAATGGGGTCACTGGGAGTATTATACACAAAAATACCTAGGGCTCTATCCGACAAATGGTAGATAATTCTACCTGTTTATCCATCTAGGTATCCATCCACCCATTCATATTCCACATACAAAATAGTGAGAATCTTTGTTCTATATCAAAATCAATTCACTAAAAACAAGAAAGATAAGACTAAAAACACAGGGCTGGGGTTGTGGTCAGTGGTACTGCACTAGTCTAGCACGTGTGAGGCCTTGGGTTCGATCCTCAGCACAACATAAAAATAAATATATAAAGGTATTGTGTCCAACTACAACTGAAAAATAAATATTTTAAAAATAATAGAAACACAGATGCAGTTCTGTGAGAGTTACAGACCTCCCGCCAGGGTATCTGCGGAAGGGAGGCAGGTCTTGTGATGCTGTAGGTATTGGAAGGTAGTCCCAGTATCATGTCAGGAATACACACTTCAAATTGTCAGCTCCTGCATTAGGCCCTCATGTGTACCTAGGCAAGTTAAGTCAGAGTCCTAAACTAACTCAGTGTCTAGTGGCCTCTCTAGTGCTTTGGCATGAACTTTGGGAATTTATTTTGTAGCTCTGCATTTTAAATCAGGATGGAATCAAACAGCATCCAAATCCTAATCCATGCAACAGAAATTTCATCAAGTAGTTTAGCTAATTCTGAAAGTGAAAAACTCAAATAATACTTCTCTCTGAAGAATTTTCATTTAATTTTAACATTAATGAAGTTATAACCCATATGTTAATTTTTTAAAAAAATATTTTATTTCCTGAAGTGTGGCAGGAGAGAGGAGGGCATTGTGGTATTTGCACCTTATAGTTGACAGGCAAGTGCAAGTACTTCAAATTTTGTTTCTGAACAAATTTTGAACTTGCCCAATTTTTCACATATGTATCAAAGAATATATATACACACATATATGTATATGTTTATGTATATACACATATGTATATGTGTGTATGTGTGTGTGTGTGTGTGTGTGTGTGTATGAAAAACTTGGAACTTCACTATGTGTCAAATGTGTTATTAATATTTATGGCTCCTTCTCAATAAGTTTTGTGTTTCTCAGTAAGTTCTTGACTCCTGGGATCAATGGCAAATAGAGAAAATCTCAAGCTGTGTAAAGCCCATTATATTTTTCAAAGCACTATCTCTGGTATTATCTCATTTGGTCTTTCCCCAACCTCCTTCAGGCTACACAAAGCGTGAAGTACACACCAGCACAGAAAAGTGAGAGGAGAGAGAGAGGCTCCTGGCCACTCCAGCACAGAAGCATCTAACTTGCTGCTGATGTCCTAAAAGGCAAACTGCTCCCTGCCCTCCCTCTACCACTGCCAGGGGGTGAAAGGGGATTGTTGGGTATCTTGCCTTAGTCCTCCCTTTTCTCTTCAGTCAGGCAGGGAGCCACAAACCTACCAGCTCAAGGTTACCGGCAGTGTTTCTTCTTCTAGCCCTGCTTTTAGCAGAGTGGAAAACTACAAGGAAGAGGAGAGAGTGTGTGTACACTGCAGAGATCCGGGGCTCTGAAACATCTCTCTTCTCTCCTGTCTCAAATTGTTCAGAGTTGAGGGAAGGGTGTTAAGAACAGAGAACATGGACACTTATAGACCTGAGAGAGCTAAAATTCTACCCTCCTTCTAAAACCCAGGTATTGTTCCTGGCACTCCTGGCAATCAGTGAATTGCTCAAAGAGCATTAACTCGAAGCATTTCCAGAGAAGTCTGATGTTGGGTTTCAAACAGAATATTCAGCTGTGGAAGACAACCCTAAATCTATGCCTTGGGTTTAGCTAAAGGTGGGGAGGATAGTGTGCCTAGAAAACACCATAGGTGGCAGTAATGTTGGTTGAAGAGCCAAATGACACCAGATGACCAGATGCTAGTACTTCTCCCCCAACCACTAATTGTATTAAGCACTGTTATTTATAAACTGTGAACATAGATACACATGTCTCTTTCATGGGAATAGTCCTAGAGAATTTTAAGAACCAAGGAAAATGTCATCTGCACACAGGTGTGCATACATACACTGAAAGAGTTTAGTTTGGGTAAATGAGAATAGTAGAATCAAAACAGAAATCTGTGTTTAATGCACTCAGGTTGGGCCCACAGGAAAAAAGAAGCCCAAAAGTTCCAGTTTCTACTCATCTCACAGTGATCTGAGGTGATCAGCATCCAAACAATCTTTTGTTGGTATTCTTGAAGTCTGGCCCAACTATGTAGACTTACCCAGATATAACAAACTGATGATCTGTCTAGCTCTGATTCTAAAACGCTTAGTTGCACACTGAAGATCCTGAGTATAGGGTGCTAAATAGCAATATTAATATCAAAGAGAGAAACATTCCTTTTATGAGATACTAATATTAATCTACAAAAACTGAAATAAAGGACACATACATCTTTACCTGAATCTCATACTTTGATACATAACTGTCCTTTCAGCAACACTCAAAGATGAAACAAGCAGCATCTTCAATAACATCAACTAAAATGCGTGTGTGTGTGTGTGTGTGTGTGTGTGCGTGCACACGCGCGCGAGTGCAAGTGTGTGTTACATTGTGGAAACCCCCAGAAGCATGTGATACAGTGGTAAAAAGATCAGACCCAGTGTCAACACAACGGAATTTTAGTCCCAGCTCCTCCACTAACCACACACATAACTTCTGGGAGTTACTTACCTCTCCAGTTCTTGGTTTTCTTGTTTCTCAAAGTAGGTATGGTGCTGATTCACTTTCAATGTCCCTTTTAGCCATAAGAAGTTGGTTCTGAGTCACTGGCTTCGACACATCCTTATTTAATCAAATGAAAGCATATTATGCTGTTTCATCTACATTAAACAAAATGTACTTAATAGGGGAAAATTGTCTTCAACAATCTGACAAAGCAAAGCCTCCTTGCTGGTTGGGAGTGAAAGCACACTGGCCTTGACAATGAGGGTTAGAAGGTTAAAATGTGTTCCATTCTTCATCACAATCCCAGGAGAAATATCCCATAGGATAGAAAGTTTGGTATCATTCTGATTTATTGGCATTTAGTGCTTGGGTGTTCTCTCATAGAAATCTGTATGTTTAAAAAAAATGGTATCTTTTTCAACTGAGTTATTACCACAGAACATACAAAGAAAGGTTGTAATTAACTGATGAATCGTAGATTGTATGTGCATAGAAGGAAAACAAGAAGGAATAGAGACAAAAAGTGGAGGATGCATTTGCTAAAGATAATCTGTGTAGAAAACACCCCTCCACTCTTATTACCACTTTAGTTCTGTGTGATTACCATTCCTTGGTTCCTGAATTATTGAGAGCTGAGTCTGAAATTCCCCCCTTTATACCCTAATAATTCTACAGCAGAGAAGAAATTTTATGTAACTGCTCTCCAATTAAAATATAGAACAACTAAATATGCCTGAATAACTCTTGAGTGATGTAAAAAAATCATTTAAACTTATGTTTCCCTAATTGAAAAAAAAATTGTAGTTCTTATGTTAAAGTCTTCCTATATTATTGATCTTTTGCTTTTTAATAAAGATGGTGTTGGCTGGGCACTGTGGTACACATCTATAATCTCAGTGTCTTTGGAGGCTGAAGCAGAAGGATCATGAATTCAAAGCCAGCCTGAGCAACTTAGAGAGGCCCTGAGAAACTTAGCGAGACACTGGCTCTAAATAAAATATATAAAAGGGGTGGGGAGTGCTAGGAATGTATCTCAGTGGTTCAGCACCCCTACGTTCAATCCCCAGAATAATAATAATAATAATAATAATAATAATGATAAATGATAATGGATAGTGACAAAATCGTTCATGATTTTTCCAAAAAAATGCAAAAACATTATTTTCATCTTTGAACACCTTGAAATAAACTCATAATGTCATGATATTAATAGAACTTAATACATTAACAGAATTAAGGAACATTAAAAGAAATACCATTTTAAAATAAAAATTTCTCCAAAATTCTATTTAGATCTGATCATTATCATTTATGGTGAAGAGAGACCTTCTAAATCAAATTTCCTGCTGGGTTTAAAATGTTAATTTCTGATATGATACCACTTCAATTTTATTACTTATACAAGCCAGTATAATTTATCAGAGGAAAATATTTTAAAAGTAACATTGGCAAAGCTAAAATATCAAAAGAGTTTTTCCTAAATCCATTCCTTCCTGTTTTTGTATTGTGGTGCTCTTCATATATCCAACCAAGTTAAAAAGAGCAATTTCCAAGAAAGACCCAATTCAAACAAGTTCCATAAAATGCACATTTTATTCTGTATCATGAAAAAATATCCACATTTAAATAAAGTGTGAAAAAAAGCAAAGTTAATCCTCCCTGATGAAATACAGCATATTTATTGTGCTAAAACCCATAATTCTTTTGGGTTAGAAACTTCCACCTGCCAATTCACTTTTTAAATTGACTATTTCTTGAGAACAAATCTTAAGTGATAATCACTACAAACTTCCAAATGCAATAGAATTTTGATCACAAGTTTTCCAGAATTTAATCTAAAGTCACAAATTAAAAATTTTTTTTCACACATCCTCTTAGCCATCAGGTGACAAGTCAACAGTACATACAAAATTTCTATATTACATGCGCAATACCTTGGTTTAAGTAGAAAACAAGATCTGCTTAGCATGAATCAGATTTTGAAAATTGCATACAAGTACTGCTTAACATAATGATATTAAAATATCTCACACAAAGTTTTTCATTATTTCCTTGGTCAACACCTAGATCAATTATTTCCAGGGAATTAACCCTAAAGGAAGAGGCATTTTTAATATCCCCAAGTTCTCACAAATATGGTTGCAGTGGCAAAAGCATTTATGAATTTGCAAAAATAAATTCCCATGGTAACATCCAAGTTGGAGTCAGGAATTTCTATCCTAGTATACAAAGTGAAGCAACTAGTGTAAACAAAGTTGCAAAAACATAGAATAAAAAGAATCTGTAGTTTTCCATATGTCATAAATATTCATATTGTAATTTGTGTTGTCTAAGTACCAAGCATTTCTAGAAGTCATTGCTCTTTCAACCAATCAAATGGATGGTTTTAGGGGAGAAATGATTCTAAATTGGTTTCCAATCTCAATGTGATAGCAATCATTTGAGAAATCTGTTCCAAACAAAGTGTGTGTGCCTTCTTTCCTTTACTGAGAATAGGTCCTAAGGTGGAAGGAGATTGCCTAAATCAAGATGCCAGTGCAGTGAACCAAAAGATGTGAGTGAACAGCATGTGTCAACCTAACTGACAAAGATCATGAGAATCACAGCATGAAAACATGCCTGCAAGATCAAAAGGCTATTTGCAACACTAATTTTCCTAAAACTGAAAAATGTTAATCATGATTTTAAATGAAAGTACATTTGTATTTTGTGTAAGTTGATGATTCAGAGCTGGGACATAATATACCAATATTAAAGACTCATGTCTACCCAACTTTCTTTGACATGGAATTAAAAATGAATCTTTATTGTGATTTTGCATGGTTTGTCAGCTCACTCTTCTTCCTGTTTGCCCATTCCTGACCCTATTAAAAATCTTTTCTATCATACTTTTGTTATAAAACTTGAGTAAATGAGGTGCCTGTGACACCAACAGCTTTGTGATCAACAAATCGACAATTTTCTTTAGGTTTTTTGGTCATGAAGACCAATTTCCCTAGCTCAGTAGAGAGTATGACTATGGAAAGAAATGGTTAAAGGATCTGACAAAAAAGATGAAACATTTGACAAGGAATTTTTAAAATCAATCATTATGGTTACTCTGTTTATTCAGACATCAGGGTGGATCTTTTGGCCTTCTAGTTACTCAACAGGCAGTGATTCTGCATAAATGAGAGAGTGGTCAGATGGTCCTGCCTTTACCCAATCAATATGCAGGCCAACCAAGCAAGTGCTTAGGGACCTGGGCTTCCAGGTCCAAACTAGATACTCTAAATTTGTTGATTGGTAGGGGAGCTCTCATTTATTTAAAATAATAATGATAATAATTTAACAAGTTTACAAAGTTCTTCCTAATGTTTCATTAAAATCTTAGTGGTCATGACACATACTATATAAACAAACAAAAATTATTAAAAAGGCACAACACAGAAAAATAATCATTAAGAAGCAGCAACTGCTATTCCTTCCCCTTTCTCCCTGTTCTTCAGTTATAACTATGACCACAGGTTGCATTTTTAGGTCAATTGTTCTTTGACCAAATGTCTTAACAATCAACAAGCCATGACCTCATTTAAAGAAAAACACAGTGATTATGTAGAAGCCAGGGTGGAAATGAGCTAACTATCAAAATCTGTAGACAGTGTCACTGGGGTCCTCCACAGTTAAGAAAAAAGCAGGATGTTCCTTTTCATGGCTACCTCTGGCCCTGTTATTAACAAAGTGAAAACAACAAGATTTGGACTGAGAATCCCAGAGTATAATGTAGTAATATCTCATTTGTTTGTTTATTTTTCCTCTTATCTCAAGACATTTGCTTTAAAGATCTCTAAAAGTAGAACAAATAAATCCCATTTTAGAAATTAACAATTTTTCATTAGAGAAAATTATTTAATATCTCTAAAGCAAATACACATACAACAAGCTCATTAAATTGGGAAATGAGAACACAAATTGCCATTCTAAACACAAATATTTCATTTGGATGATGCATTTATTTTAATAGTGGTTTGGACTAGAAGCCAACATCAGTATAATCAATAAAAAGATCTGAATAATCTACTCAAAACTCAGTGAGTCAAAAAATATTTTTTTTTAAAATAAAGTCTTTCTTGAGTCTCATCCAAATCTTAATATTAAAAATAAATTATAGGAAAAAAAATCTGGAAAATCTCTTGCTTTCTTTGATGATTATTCACAACCTCTTTAGATTAGAGTTCAACTAGAAAAGAAAATATTGATACCAGTGATCATATGTCAAACTTATTTCTTTCTTACAACTACATTTGCCAATTTAATTCTACTGCTGACTTTCAACTTGGGAGAAGTGAAGGAAAATTCCATTGCTGGAACAGGACACTTTTTACTTATAGAGTTAAGTGAAGGAAAATTCCATTGCTGGAACAGGACTTTTTCAACTTCTGATTTCAACATATATGCTCTGATCTACTATGAAAAAGCAAATATTTGCAATAATATTATAGAGTAATTATTTTAATTATTTTAATTTAAGGAAATTTTGTAAGTCTTAAAAGACTTGGAATTTATGATTGAATTAGTCCTTACAATGTCATTTCTGTAAGATGAAGTTTTCTCTCCAAGGTCTGACTGCCTGTGTTACAATCTCAACTTCACCACTTAGTGAGCTATTAATTACCTATTGCTATGCTGGAAAAGTTCCAGAACCTATTCCTTCATAGAATTGATGAAGAATTACATTTGATAATCTAAATAAAGTGCTTAGTATAGTGAGCACTCAGTATATCTCTTGCTGTTTGACTTCCAAGCCTGAAGATACAAAAGCCAGCAGATCCTCCTCAGTCTTCTCTCAGACCTTGCCTGCATTATCTTCCTGGTTCCCAGTCCAAATCTGCAATGGTCCTGACCCTCAGAAAATATGCACACACATTGGTCTCATCTTAAAAAATCAAGAGATAAAAAAATCTTGAGTTAGAACACAGAGTAGTATTCTTACATTTGATACGTAGTAGGCATAAAAAATTCTAGTTTTGTTCCTCTTCCCTGCATAACTTAGAATTTTAATTAGAATCTAGAACCATCTACAAATTCTAGCACCATGTGAACAAGTATGTTGACACAGATATATAGCTATTTTCTCTTTATATAAATAATTTTTCAAATATTCCCAAACTCCATCATGCAGTTTAATAAAGTTAAATACTCTATAAAGAATGAAAACTCTGCCTTACTCTACATAGCAGGAAATGTTCTGTTTATGCATGTTCCCGAGTGTTTTGAGATGTGAGAAGGACAATAATGATACTGTGGGAGAATCCCATACTGTTTCAGTGGCCTTTGGTGAGATACTTTCTGCCCTCACCAGATGGCTGAGAAGGAACTGTTTTGCATAAAATGTTTTGAAGATTAAAGTTATTAATAATAATTACCATGAACACTGTTTGACAAATTGATTTGTTAGATTTAATTAGGTATCAACATTCAACTAATTTTTTTGTTAATGCAAAGTGTTGTTTTTTTTAACACTTTTCATCTTCACAGATTTTAAGATACCAAACTGATTGTGACTGTAATCTATGAAATATCACAAATTTTTGAAATTGTAGGGATTATGCACTCAATTCTTTTGTAGTAGAAATAAAACAAAGAATATCATAAAGGTTTATCTTTACTATTTTCAAGGTAGAAATGGGACCTATGGGCAGGGAAGAATTTTTTAAGTCTCTCTTAAGTGATTTGAGGAGAAATGTAATGAGGATGGAAAATAAAACCACTGAAATTTAGAAAGTATTTTGTACTAATATAAAAATAGTCTTTTAAAAATATGAAACATACTAACTCACATTTTCATGAAGAGAATTAATAGCAAAGTCATTGGTTTTACTATCTCAATCTCTAGTTCTGGAAATATTCTTAATGAGAAAAATTGGGTGAAATCCAGGAGATAAGAGAACCTGTAAATTTGGGGAAAAATAATAGATGCCTTACCACAGTAAATGGCAAATGCTAAAGGGAAGGAATATAAATATCAATGAATATTAAATTTATGGGTGATGAATCTGAAAATAGTTTTAGAAAAATATTTTGTTGATGATCTAAATTTCACAAGAAAGAGGTATAGAAAACCTAAACGTGTTTATTTGAATAAGGGTGGTTCTATGACCTGTGATAATTACATTTTTCACAAGTTACTTATTATGGACTACAAACATAAGAAATTCTCTGCTTAAAGAAAAACTAATACTAAAGAATAATATATGCAATATAGACATATTTGAATTTATTTCTTGTTCAAATCTTAGGCTTGCATTAAGTTTAGTACTTCACAATATTTAAATGTTTAAGGACTTTTTGACACTTGGAAAAATGCATGCAAATTTGTTCTTTCATTTTGCTTGATGATATGCCAATGATAAAAATATGCTTTAACTAAAGAAATATGGATGCTATGTGTTTGTTTCTGTTCCAGTGTTCCTGTTGTTTTTGCTCCCTACCCATGTTTTTGTGTTTTAACAACAAATATCAGATCCAGACTTAGTTCTTTAATTGAGAAGGCTGCACATACTTACACAGAACAACAGTCAAGTTAAGCTAAAACAGTTTAAAAGTTTACAAAAGCTCTCCACAGTTGCTATTATTGCATCCATAAACATTGCCAATGACCATGTTTACATCTACATTCATCTAGATTGCAACCTCCACAGTGCTCCTCTTTGTGGATTTGTTCCCAAGATCCATATGGAAAGCCTGATTTGGACTCCCACAATCCATGCAGCCCTGCACCAGTAACCTATTTAAAACCTGAATCCTTGATTTTGTTCTGATTGTGTAGCTCCCAGGACATTATTTCTCTATTTGTTTTCCTAGACCAAGGTAAGGTGAATATTTTCTGTAATGACAAATTGATCTTTATCAACTCCCTAAAAAAAATAAACGCCATGCCATAAAGTTTTTGTAATGTAAGCTGCTAACACGTTTAGGCTATGAGCACAAAGTTTATGCTGAAAGTTGATTGAAAATACTTATTTACATATGTGAAGAATACATATGTAAAGCAATTACCAGTTGTAATGTCATAGGCCTAATGGTGGATCTAAATATAAACATTACCAATCATATAGCAAATAAATAGAAAGGATTGAAGTGGATAGTAAAAATGTCAAGGTCAATGATGGCCAATGCCCTTAAGCCCTCTTGAACTGTACTCAAAAATGCAAGGCATTTAAAACTAATCTTTTTTTTTTTTTTTTAAACATGGGCAATTGTGTGTGCTTTCAAAACATGCATAATTCTTAATTTGTAATATCAATTTTTAAGTTGTTTTGATGAAAAAGATTAGCAAAACCCAATGAGAAATCTGAATATAAATATTCCTTCCAGTGCATAAATATTTCCTTATTGTTTCTATGACCTCTTATTATTTTCTTTAACCAAAAGGTCATAGCAAATGTAGTGATAATAAGTAAACCTATGATGTATGAAGTAAGAATACTTTGAGTATAGAATACAGAGATATCTTTGCAGAATGAACATTAAAAAAATCAAAGACTATAAGTGGCTTCTTCCAATTACCAATATTAATAATCACATAAAGTTCTAACTTAAAACACTGTTAATTAGTACACATCAAATGAGTAGTTTTTCAATGTCATTCAAATAGCTTTCCTTTATTTAACCTATTCCTTGAAGTTTAAGATACACATTGGAAAATCTATTGGTCATCAGAAAAGAGTCTTTCATAGTTGAGAATTTTGTTGTAAGAACACCTGTCCACGTAGAATCACTTATCTTGTGTAAATCATAGTTATATTTATATAAGACAAAAGATGAACTACTCTATATCTTGAATATTTAAAACTTGTACGCTTTTGTTCACAAAAAAATTGCTGAGCAATTTGATTGAGAATATGAAAAGTCATAAATTTACCTCTCTTCCACCTTCATTCCGCCTTCATTCTCTCCATGTTTACTTGATTAGTAATCCTAAATTCCCAGATAATGTGCAAGTCTTATGCTCACGTGTAACTGGCTGATAATTATTTAGCAAACTACAACTCTCACCTACAACCTCTGTTCAGAAAAATTTCTTCCAAAACCTAAAAGATGGAGGGCACATCATGGCTGATAGCCTACCAAAAAATAAATAAATAAAAAGATAATTTGTCTTAATGTGATTTTCATCTGAGAGAAAAATGACTTTACATTGAGAAATAACTGCATCTTGATGGAAGAAGGGATCTGTTCAGAGCTTTGTTTTAGTATTCATTGGTGGAGAAATCGAAATGCTGAGCACTAAAAACAGTTACTGCACCCAAAATTACCCTGCTAGATTGTGACAAATTAGATTCAGAATTCAAGAAAGACCCCAGATATTTGTCCTAGGGTGTTTTAAAAAAATCTTTCTTCTCCTTTTCCCAGCAAGACCACAAGTGAAATAGTCCTATCTAATAAAGAAATATTAAAGCACAACATTTTCATAATTACAAAATGTTCATATTTTAGAGTTATCCACGTATGATACATACATTCTAGACAAATTTTCTCATTACTTACATGAAATTTTGGAAAACGGAATCAGAGAAAATAGCTTAAAAGATAAAAATTTTACAAGAAAGCAGAATTCATTAGAAATAGGACAAATAACTTTACAAGTATCAGCCACTGCACACTTCAAAACAATCACTTTTCTGAAGACTTTAAAAAAAAAGGGGGGTGTGTGTGAAAAATTTGGTTATTTCAAATATAGCATCAAAGGATCAGATCTAACAGGTGAACAAAATCTCTTTAAAGGAGAAATGTGATTTGTATTTGGGTGTCAATGAGGTTAATTTTCAAAATGACATGTTAGTTATTTGTCATAATCAATATTCCTACTAAATTGCTGGGTTCTGTAGGAATGTATATTGGTCCTAGGAACAATTTTCAACTCCAGGTTTCAAATTTTCTGTCCTCTGATCCACACTAAGTCGGTTGTTTGGTTTTTACCTTAATACTTGGGATATTTGTACACCTGTACTCAACGTGAGATGAAACAGTGTCATAATAATTTTTTTTTCATTTTAACAATAAAATAGGAGTCCCTATTCAATCACTTTGCCTGAACAATTCTAAGTACCATTCACTTCAGTGTGGGATGCCAGAAGCTTTGGTATTATCATCGATCTTTTAGATTTCTAATTGCCATTTATTGTAAGTTCTTCATATACTGGGTCACATTTAATGCAACCCTATCCTGATACACTGATAAAACTTGCTGTTATGATACAAAGCTCACATTTCTAATTTCAGTTGACTTTTGCTATTATGTTACAACCACCTGTTCAGGATACAGCATCTGATCTTCTATACTAATAGCATCATAGAAAGTATTGAAGATGTTTATTATGCTGCTTTGGAAAAATGTTTGGATTTTAAATACATATCCATTTACTCTTATTAGTACATTGTTCAGAAGTATAATAGTAAAAATTTTATTCAGGATGCACAAAGAGCATCTATACAGTGTAGGAATAAAACATGCAGTGGTTTGGTCCCCCATAAAGCCTCAACTGTCCATGTGCTGGTTGAGGCGACGCAGAACTTGATTGTATCATGATTATTGCATGTATTAAAGCAAGTGTTCACCTTTTGTTCAAATCGGAGTAAATGCTACTGTGAAGAATTGTGCAGCCCGGGAACCTAAAAGACTACTCTATATACAATGTTTGCTGAATACATGCATCCCTGCTGAAAACAGCAGACTGCATTCAGCACCACATCATGACATGCACACAGAGGACGGAGGAGTCTGGAAAAGAATACCATGATAACTGCACCATAAATAAACAGTTGATATGTCCCCCCCTTACTAACAGCCTGGAATAGTTCAAAACCACTGTTTCTTTCCCACCTATATGAACACAATATTTAGATAGAGAACACAACAGGCTAATATGATAGGTCAATTAGTTAAAACTGAATCAATGTCAGAATGCAACAAATATTTGCACCCCTTTGAAAAGGTGTAGCTGGCAACTTCAAATCAACCTGCTGTTTCACGGACATTCTCTTAAAAGCTTTACATTGACTATTATTTTTGAAGCACATGATTGAAGCTAACAATTTCTGTACTCAAATTGTTTTTTAGCACTCATTCACCTTTATAAACTTAAGCCAAACTTGACTTAAACAACCAAATGTTACCCTGAAACTCAATGAATATCAAGAGGTCAAGAAAAAGGTACCAGCCTCACTATGAAAGGAAAAAAAGATCTCAATTTCAAGGCTAATTCCATCATTACTTTTTTTGTGTGTGTGCCTATGGTAGGTAGATATTGTAGCATAGCATAGCATGGAACTATGTTCCCCTGAAAACTTCCATCATGGGAAGTGGAAGTTATTTGTACAAAGGAAAAAAGATAGACCCTATGGTATATAACACATGTTTTGAGACTCCTAAACAGGCATACCTCAGGATTCATAAAGAAATTCAAATATAAATTCTAAAATAGCAACTTTTTAAAATAAATTACTGTTTCACACTTCTCCAGTCTAATGATGATAACTTGTCCTTCAGTTTCAGTAGATTTGGCTGGGGACACTAGGAGATAATTACAAAATGGGTGTAATAAACCAAAATATTTCTTTTGATTCTGCCATCATCTTACATGTCACCATATATGTACAGATGGTCCCATAATATACAAATTACTGATAGATATTTTCAACTTGATACACATTACTAACTCCCCTGCTCCCAATATTAAATGCCATGCATGCGCTAATTGAAAAGTATGTCTTTCTGAACATCTTCATAAAATGTACTTAGTTGAAAGAAACAAATTCTCCTGGGTTCTTACAAAGGAATGAGTATTCTGTTCTCAATGCATATCATTGGAAAGACTAGCTATAGACAACACAACTCTTTGTTACTTCTTTTTTAGTTGATAATAGGCACTTTCTAAGAAGAGGATTTGTGACCCCAAAGAGCATGACATTCAGTCTTTAGTTACCCCCATTTGTAAGTGGATCTGCTTGAGCCACAGTAGTCTATTGTATCAACTCAGCAGGAATCCAGCAGTAGAACTGTGTGCAAAAAAGGCTTTAGAAAACTGTAACCAGAATAAAATCATAGAAAAGCAGTTATCTGAGTTGAGCAACTTAACATCTACTTCTCCATTGGTTGGCTGGTTTCCACATTTCTTGTGTCATCTCTATAGTCAGAATCATGTGTCAGCAATTCCATACCTGCATGTCATTCTTAAGTTCCAGATACACAACAGAACACGTCTATCAGTATACATTCTTTTTTAAAATTCTGTATCATAATAGGTTAATTTTTTATATGCTTACTTAAAATTTTTTTGTATGTTACTTCACTAAGGAGCCTTTCAACCTCACCCTTGAACAAGTTTTGGAAATATAAATGTAGAACATTCATCACCTTTGGAAAATTGGCATCTCTAACATGAATTGTTAAAAGGCCCTTATACCCTGTGGTGCAGTATTTTTATAATAATATACACTATATGAGTAGTTGAGTGTTTATGGTGTTGATAATGGCAGCTTACAAGATGGCGGCTGTTCTCCGAGACGGAGGCAGTAGTGATTTCCTTACATAAGAGCTAATGATTACTATCTAAGATAACATTAAAAAAGGAGAGGTATAGTCGAGTGAAAATGCAATTCATGCACAAAACCCATAGCAATAAGTTCTCAATACCCCACACTGCTATCTGACATAGGCAACAAAACAGTATTTAAATGGAGGGGAAAATAACCTAACACTAAGTTACAGAAAAATATCCTATGGAAAGAGATCAGAAAATGGTACTTCCTTGGCATTAATCTATAATTTAACTTAATATAACAGTGAAGAAATGACAGCTTGATATACTCAGCCTGAGATCAAATTTGTCATGGCAACATTGGCAGGTTGGACCCTGATTCTTCAAATATTACATTGCCTTAGTGAACAAAAATCATACATTTTAAAATTATAGAATAGAGGATATAAATAAATGTCAATGTAAAGTATGCATGCAGTCAACTGCATAATATACAAGCAATATCTATGTTTAATAATCATCTTCTTTGGCAGGCCAGAATCCAGCTGGACATGCAATATGTACATATCAAAATCCATATTGTGTTCATCATATTGAAAGCAAGTGAAAATATATATATATATATATGTATATACTTTATATACACACATATGTATATAGATGTATATACTGTTTTTTAATATATTAACAAATATATATGTCTATATATATGTATATATATATATATCTATGTATATATATTAAAAGTGGATTTCATCTTTGTCAGATTCAGGTGACTCAGGCCTTGAAACACTAAAAATATCCTGACAGGGTATTTGGGGAGGTACTTGAAGTGGCATTTGGGATTTGGGGGAAGAGGTCTGGGGTACATTTTTTTCTGACAGTATTTTTAATATTTCTGCCACCTGCTTTTCCAGGGCAGTCATTCTGCAGCTTAGCAGCTGAATGTCCTCCTTGAGTTCATGTTTGACTTCCTGCAGCGTGGTTTGTAAGGCCTGTTCAGGGATGGGATAAAAGGGGTGCTTGGCATCAGCCTGAATGGGACTGTGCTCCAAAGGACTTCGGGCCTCACCAGCCTTATCCAAACGAAGGTCACTTTTTGTAATTCCACTGTCACAAGAATCTGTTTTCCGTAATGGGTTTTTGGTCACACTATTCTCTGAGTCGCTGCCCTTGGGGTCCTCAGACAATAGCCCCATGGACTCAGCTTTGGTGACATTATTCCAGTCTTCCTTCTTCTCCTCATGGGCTCCCATATTGTTCTTGAGCCGCAGCCACCCTTTTCCATTTCCATTTTTCATTCGTATGGGGCTGTTGACTTTGAGACATTTTTGGTCAGCACCACCATTGGGCTTGAGTTCCATGGCATCGCGGTTGTTCTGCTTGAGGGATTCACTGGTTTTCACATAGGCTAGAGATGTCTGGATGGGAGTAATCTGTGACACGGTCACCACACTGGTGCCAGTGATGGAGGCTCCATTCTGTAAGGAGCGGCTCTCCACCTGGAGCTGGCTCCTCTCGGGGTCACTCTGCGTGGAGCCCTGATTCCGCAGCTCCTTCTGCTGCTTGAACTTCTGGAAGAGCTTCCTGACTGGGTGGTCCACGGGGATGCTGAGAGTCACCTCATTCTTCTGCCTGAGGCGCTCCTCCTCCTCCTTCTTCACATCACTGATTTTACGGAAGATGATCTGTGGAATGGGAGAGAGTCAAACAGGTGAATTTATCATGCATGATGCTCTACTGGACATGCCATGGTTTACCAAGGAAAGCCTTGAACAAATAGTAAGATCCTTTCTGAAGGGGAAACACTACCTACTTACTCACCATGCTCTATTTCCTTGTATATCAGTGGGGGGAATGTGACTGAAACAACTGAGCTCAGATAATTTGCTTCTTCTTCATGTTCTCATTTAAGACAAAATATGTGAGTATAGGTGTTAGTATATGTGTGTTTGTATATTTTGTATATTTTCCCCTTTTTATGTAAATATAAATGAAACACCTTATTAATATCATCCTCTCCTTAGGAGTCAGACAGTAAAAGTTCTCAGCTACAAAAGTATTGAAATTCAGAGATTACCAACATGACACCTGGGTTGGGTGGAGTAAGGAATCATTGATTTATGTGGCCCTAGATGCAGAACTAGGATCTATGAGGAAAAGTTTCTCTGAGGCAAGCACGAGTTCAATTAAGCCTTTATTTCAAACTGCTATTAATTACAAGAGCTGCCTCAAAAACACATGAACTCCTAATACAAAAATATTCAAGCAAACCTAAGAATGCGGTCTGTGTGACACTTTCACCTGGGTTGGAGGTTGTACTATTCAAATTCTGATTCTTCATCTTGTAAATATAAAACTAAATATATGGTACACGTGAGGTTGGATGGCTATCCCCAAATACATAAACATGACTTTATTTAAAAGGTACTTTGAAAATATTCAGAAGAACTTATGATAACTAAATCAAGAGAAATAAAAATGCTGGCTACATGGAAATTACCACCTACATTTCATTTAGAAGTGAACTTAGTAAGGGTGAGTTTTGTTTTATTTTGTCTGCTTAGATTTCTGAAAAACAAAGAAACTACAGGTGAGGCTGAAAAAAAAATTCAAGATGAAGTTATATTAGACAAAACACTTTCTGAATCAGACAATTTTATAACTCAAGCAAAATTACTTACCTCTCTCAACCTCTCCAAGTCATTGATTAGAGCAGAAATAGATGTGAAGCACACAATACCTACTCATAAAACACTCTCAGAATTTGTAGGTCCCTCCTCTGGTACTCCCATAAAATACCTCCTACTTGAAACCACTCTTATCATCTTTCGAAGGTTCTGTACCTTCCAAGAGTAACCCAAAAATAAATAAATAAATAAATAAATAAATAATTGGTTTCTGGCCAGAACCTACTTGAATGATGGCCACTATTTATAGAAGTTTAAGGGAGATAGTAATCCTTCTTCTAGGTAGCACCACATTTTCTAAATTTTAGATTGCTATACCAAATTCAGCTTATCGAATATTAATGATTGTATTTTATAATAAGTATTCTCTAAATTCAATAATCATCTGTAAAGGCCAACATATATTTCCCTCTCTATTGGCACATGAAATTGTATCTTTTCAAAATATGTAATAGTAATCTCAAAGTCTGACATCTAAGCTCCAGCAGTTTAATTAGAAATCTTTCAAGGGTTGACAACTTCTTATCCTTCCTAAGCAAACAAAAACATGGACCAAAGTCTTCAAGATACTAACACTCTGTGGGACCACACAGACCCAAACATGGAAGCACAGTTACTGTTTTCCTATTTCATCCCCTTCAATTGAAAAGGCATTCACTTTTTTCTATGAACTGACAAGAGAGGCCTAACATAAATGACTGGCCATGTCACCTTTCACCTTTCCAACTCACTTCTGAGCTTCCTTTTTTATTTTGAAATCAGCTTTTACACTTGGAGTAAAGGAATCTATTTCAAACTTTCAGAGGTGGAGAGCAGGTGCTTGGCACAAAAGATGGTCAGATAAAACGCAGGACACCCATGTAATATTCGAGACATACTAAAAAACATTACCTGAAAAAGATATTGATACACTAACAATATCTGTTATCTGAATTTAATTTTAACTGGGACCTTTGCATTTTTGTTAGCTAAAATTGACAACCCTACTGATATACAATAAATAAGAATATTACTCTTTGTAATGTTTATATGAACTGCAATGTAAACATCTTTTAGAAACTCTAATGAGAGACTTGATATCTCTAATAACTGAGAATTTATGGGCCTTTAAGTCCAGAGGCTTAGGTTTTATATTTTCAGTATAATGGCTAACAACTGTTTATAATTATTGTGTGCTTACCAAGTCCAGAGTATTTTGTGATTTAAGATTGCAATATGCCCATGGAAAACACCAAGGAAAAAGTCTTTTTCCAGATTATTTGACCTGAGCTGGCCACCTTAACCCCTCAACCAAGAACAAACAAAGGTATTTGGATTGCTAATATTAAGCTGAGAACAAAGACTCCACATATCAAAATGCCAGTACAAAGGGAGTCCCGGCACAGGGCAGACCCCCAGTCTGCATCAGGGATCAAAGAAGACAGAATTAGACTAGTGTATCTTGCCACTAAGGAAAAAAAAAAAAAAAAAAAAAACTGGGAAAAAGACAGAATTAAGATTTGGGATATTAGATGACAGAATCCTGTGTTGTCCACTTCCTTTTCCTCTATCTCTGATGCAGGGAGATAGATAGTGAACGAGGTGATATTAGACATGGCTCCTTTGAAGTTCTGGGGACCTTATGAACATCAAGACTGACCTTAACTTCTCATCTGGAATTTACAGATCAACACCACCTATACATTCACTTTTTGGAGCCAGCAAAACACAGTGGAAAAAACATATGCCCTCTTAAGAGGGCAAAAGTTCTTGTCTTTCACTTCCCTGTAGCCTGAATAGGCATTGGCGAGGATTCATGTGGTCTCAGGAAGGCACAGAAGGTGGCCATGTGTGACTTCAGCCCCAAAGAGGCCAGATAAGGCAAAAGTATTCCATGAGGTGGGGGAGGCTGCTGCACTCTCTAGAACACCAGCTGCTAGGGACTTTGAGACCATTAAATATCTGTATAAAAATAGAGCCAGCAATTGGATATGGCTGGCTCAGAAAGCCAATACTCTGGAGATTGACAACAAACCTTTCAGACTTTAGACACAAGCCCCTAGTATTGAAATAGACCACTCCTCTCCTTAGCCTTAGCAGCAGACTCACAGAAGTCTTGAGCCTAGTGGAATCAGAAACAGCTATGGAAGCAAAGGTGGAAAGAGTGATAATGGCAAGTTCACCTACCCAAGGTATATAATTTGAAGTGGGACAAGCCTACCTGGAAGCAATAGCACTTGGATTCGATCAAACCATATCTAGGTTTTTAAACCAGTGGGGCTTTTTGTTTGTTTGTTTGTTCAATTACTAGATTGGGTGGAGTTTACTAAATTAGATTAAATTTGTTTTATTTTTGACTTGGAACAGATAATAATGACTTTCTGAAAATCAGTTATGAAAAGTTTGGACATCCACACATGTACATTCTTATTTATTAACTGTTATAACTACTGTATGAGATAGGCCTTATTCTTAGGTGACAGAGGAGAAAATGGAGGCAGAGTCTAAGTGGTTTGTCCTAGGTCATGCAACTTGTAAGTGGCCAGCATACAAATCCAAGGAACTGGATTCTAAACAGCCTTAACCATTACACTCTGTTGCTCCTCAGGATGATTCTAGTACTTCCTCCTGGGCTCTGTGAAAATCTGGACAGCTGAGCGGGTGAAGTGATGCAGCAATTTCACACCCAACAGGTAACCCTGTCATGGAGACCATCCCTGAAAGCCCTGGATCAAACAGACAGAAGTTCTGTGCTTACTGGGTAAATAATAGCCTTAACTAAAAGATGGGGAGAGCATATGGGAAGCACACTTCAGATTCTCTCTCTCAAAGGCAAAGCCAGTAGGTTTGCTTCACTCTATTTCCAGGCCAAATGCGTGCCGCCATTTTGTAGCTCTGTTTCCTTTATGAGGTGGCCTTGTATTCCTTTTTACTTCCTTCTACATATATTCAATAAACCTTTATGAAAAGGAAAGGGAAGGGGAAGTCAAAGAACGATTTTTCCTGGACTCTGACACCATGCTTGATCCCACTCATACATAGATTCATTTTATTTTTTTAATGAGAACAGGGATTTTTTTATCTGTTTTGTTAATTGTTGTATTCTAGTCTCTACAATATTGCCTACCACACTGAAAGTCCTCAATAAATAAATGTTGTACAGTAATTCAAAAACTCCTACACATAACAAATGTCTGTTTATGATTAGTCTATGAATGCAAAGTAACAAATAATGAGCACTTTCTCATTCTTTTACTATTTCCCATTCTCTAAACAATGAAAAAAAATTTATCTGTATTAATATTATTATTGTCCACTACTATTTCCTTGTTGAGAAGTAGATACTCTATTGTGACATCCTGAGTACCCAGCCTAGCACAAGTAGATAGTTAACAAATGCATCCTAACTCAAAGCAGGTTTAAATTTTGACCCACAAGTCAGTTTTTGTTTTTTTTTTTTTTTTTTTGGTACCGGGGATTGAACTCAGGGGCACTCGACCACTGGGCCACATCCCCAGCCCTTTTTTGTATTTTATTAGACACAGGGTCTCACTGAGTTACTAAGTGCCTCGCCATTGCTGAGGCTGGCTTTGAACTCGTGATCCTCCTGCCTCAGCCTCCCAAAGTGCTGGGATTACAGGCGTGCGCCACCGCGCCCGGCTCCACAAGTCAGTTTTTAAAAGGTCTTAAATCATAATATTTAGTTTCATTGTAAGGATGCAACACCGTCCATCAGAAATTCTATTTTTGGCTATGAAAAAGCAAATTTTCTTAATGAAAGGTAAGAGAATATAGACCTTGAAATTAAAAACCACACAAAAATGGAGATTTTATCATGTTTATGAGGTTTAAAGATTAATCAACTGAGGTACTGCCATCAGTTGATTCACATCTTATAAGAAAAGTATTACTATATTTTGTGTTTTGTCTGAAGTTTAAAAAATGCATTATTTAACAAATAAGAAAATAAAACATTAGGAATGACTAATGTAAATAACTCGCTGTATTTTAAAAATACTATATGTAATAGACCCTCCCTCTAAATCCTTATAGTTTTGAAGATAACTTCATAAGCCCAAAATATAATTATGAATAACATTGGGTTTTTATTACTGAGTAAACTACAGTTCCATGGTAATTGTTCTACATTATCATTACAGCATTATCAAATTAATTCTGCTAATTTTTTCCTTTTAAAAAGTGTTTTTTTACCTTTAACTTTTTACCATGACTTTAATAAAATGGTTTCACTTAAGGACACAATGAAAAGATTTATAAGTTTTATTTAGTAAAACTGAATAAAAATACTGTGTTTTTATTTAGATTTTTTAAATTCTGCATGCTGCTCATTGGCCATTGAAAGAAACTGTAGATAAGATTCTTCACAATCCATTTGAATTTTTCATAGCATGATACTTTGATATGTCATACAAAAAATGAAGTCTCCTGCTTACTCAAGACACAAACCAAACAGATTAATTTCATATAATTATGACATGGGAATGATGATAATTTTTCTTTAGAAAATGAACAGTTTTTAAAACCCACAAATAAGCAATTTTTTTAAAATGTTGAAGGGTCTGAGTTTATCCTATATGAATTAAACCATGTAAAAGAAAAAAAAGTAAATATATGATTATCAACATAGTGTTAAACCAGCTTTTTAAAAAATCTAATCTTTGTCCTTTCCCCAAGATTAATAAATTAGATACTTTGTACTTGATGAACTCTGTATCTGTCTTTTGTCCAGTGACAAATCAGATTGTTGTTGAACACAATGAAAATTAGGAAGAAAATTTAAAAAGAAAAATCAGAAATCAGTCTATGGTTCCAGCTACACTATTATTGGTAACATACATAATAGCCCGTCCTGTTTCTATGAGCAAAGAGGTTTATTTCATTTAAGCTTTTCTTCTCTGTGCTTCATTATGTTCTGCGGAACCCATGCTGGAAGGTTTAATTTATTTAAATGATAAAAGCTTCTTAAACTTACCAGGGAACATGGCCAACTGAGCTTTCCATTTCAAAAGTAGGACATTTGATCATAAAAGTGATATCAAAATTGAATAATTTGAATGTGTACTGAACTTTGAAATCCAATAAAGGCAAAGGGGGGGGGTTAGAATCATTTGTTTAATGACATGGATTTAGTATTACATAATTTGCAGAGAAATAGAGGTGTTTTCTCTGAAATGGGCCATCACTGTCCAGGTCTGTGAATCTAGAGAATTGGCCAGGGATGTATTGGTCAGGAAGCTAGTGGCTCTGATTCATCTGACTTTCCTGGGTCTTAGCTATGTTGGTTTTTTGGTTATTACAGTTCCCATGAACCTAGCTATTAATTCTACCTATAGTCTTTACAATCCATTCTAACCTGGGCTAGCTCAACAAAGTATTATTTGTTAAGCACTACCATGTACAAAGGCCATGAGCTTGTAATAAAGTATATATAAATAAATAATGATCACCTATTTGCAGATGACCATTCTACAAATTCAGATGCAGGTAGGGTGATGAAGATGTGCCATACTCTATTTTGAGATACAGCTGTCTTGCTTTACTTTGGCCACTCAGATCTATTGGCTCTACAAGGGCTCATCACTTATTGGAGAATTCCTACTTACCCTCTGATGCTCAACTCATCTCTGCCTTTCTTTATGAGGCAGAATCAATTCCATAATTTGCAGGTTCAAAGGCAACATGTAAGTTCAGGGTCTCTAACATCATATATTAATGGTTATTAATGGTTAAATACTGAAAGATTTTGCTCTAAGATCAGGAAAGGAATAAGCATGTATGATGTTGCCATTGCTATTCAGCATTACGCTAGGGGTTCTAGCCAGGGAGACTGTCAAAAATAAAAAACAAAAAATAAAGAGATAAAAGGCATAAAGAATGGATAGTAAGAATTAAAAATGTCTTTAGAAAGGCAAGATTATATATATAGAAATCCAAGGGAATCTATCAGAAAACTATTCACGCTAATAAATGAGTTTAGGAAGGATGCAGAATACAAGTTAATATAAAAATCAGTTGCATTTGTATACACTAGCTAGGAGCTATCCAAAAATGAAGTTAATAAAAATAATTCCATTGACAATGGCATCAAAAAGAATAAAATACTTAGGAATATATTTAACAAAAGAAATGTTGGACTTATACACAGAGAACTATAACATTAAAAACAAATTAAGGGAAATCTAAGTAAATAGAAATACATCTCATGTTCATAAATTAGAAGACAAGATTATTAACATGGCAATATTCCCAAAATTGATTTATAGATTAAATATAATCTCTATCAAAATTCCAACTGCCTATTTTTCAGAAATGGACTAGCTGACCATAAAATTCAAAAGGAAATATAGGGGACTTAATCAAAATAACATTGAAAAAGATGGATGACTGTACTTCCCAGTTTTAAAATTTGCTACAAAGCTACAGTAATCAAGGTATTTGGTGCTGGCATAAAAAATATATGTAAATGTAATAGAATTGAGAGTCCTGAAATGAACTTGTGCATTTATGGATGTTTTTTGGTTTGACTTTAAAAAAAATTAACATATACAATTGTACATTTGTTTTTTGGGGGAGGGAGGAGGTTACCAGGGATTGAACTCAGGGGCACTCGACCACTGAGCCACATCCCCATCCCTATTTTGTATTTTATTTAGAGATAGGGTCTCACTGAATTGTTTAGTGCCTTGCTTTTGCTGAGGCTGGCTTTGAACTCATGATCCCCCTGCCTCAGCCTCCCCAGCCACTGGGATAGGAGTACCATGTGATATTTTGATACACTGTATACATTATCTAATGTTCAAACCAGGATAAACATATTGAAATAGCTGCCAAACTAATTCAATGTGGGAAGAATAACTTTTTCAACAAATGGTGCTGGAACAACTGCATATCAACAAACCAAATGCATACATGGATACCCAACTCAGACCACTTACAAACTTTAACATAAAATATATCTAATCCCTAAATATAAAAGCTAAACTATAAAACTATTAAAAGGAAAAGATATTAATTTTAGTAACCCTGAATCAGAAAATAGTTTCTTCGATGGGCACCTATTCCTAAAGTCACTAATGAAAAAAATAAATGAATAAACTTCATTGAAATTAAACAAAGGACAGTATCGAAGTGAAAAGCCAACTAGAATGGGTGAAAATATTTGCAAATCACATATTTGATATGGGTGTGGTATCTAGGACTATTATAATTCAACAATAAAAAGGCAAATAAATGTGACTTTTAAGTAGTCAAAAGATTTGAATGAACATTTATCCAAAGAAGACATACAAATGATCAATAGGCCCTTGAAAAATACTATCATTAGTCATTAGAAAAATGCAAATCCATTCACAGTCAACTTCATGTGCTTGAAACCTCATGATAAATTCTTTCCTAGATATGATTCTCTGGCTTTAATGAACACATGTTCATGTTCATCCAGGTCCAAAATTGAGAACGGGGTCTTAACTATTTTTTTGGGTGTAACATAGCAAAATCCTGGTGCAATGGCCTTTCATTTATTAATTGTATTTTTTAAATTTTCACAGAAGCAAAACCACATGCAAGTGACTTTGCCCTGCCTATTTGGACCATTTCCTCTATTCCAATTGAAGAATTTGATTTTATTTAATCTAGGAAAGGCAACTAGAAGCCACATTAGTAATTAGTGCCACTTCCAATTTGAAAACTCCCTCTGAAGGAGACAATGTTTAGAGGATCTAGTGGAAAGAGCAACAGCCATCATTTGAAGGTTGGAGTTTCCAGTCCTAGACAGGACTCTAACTGGCCTTGTGGCCTTGTGTGCAAGTCCCATAATCTTCCTTGATTTTAGTTTAGTTAAATAGTGATAGAATGATGGAGCTTGAGTTAGTTCTTTACAGCCCTATCTTAAGTGTGTAATATAAGAGGTCAGTACGTGATATTACAACAACAAAAAATTAAATTAAAAAGCCACAATTTATGCTCTTTAAATTATTTCTAGCATAATTTCTTGCTCGAAGATATCAGTTACCCCATTATCTAGGTGTACAACATTCCTTACACCAACCGCTGAGATTTCTATAACCCCTGTAACAATTATAGGTCTACTTTTATTTGTGTTTTCATTCTGCTTCTTCTGGAAGCAACTGCTCACATGCTGCGCTGAGAGAAGATGAAAATTTGCTGCTAATTACCAAGGTTTGTGCTTCCAAACATTGCTGGCCAGTAATTGAATTGCTGTGTCTAGAGTCAAGTAGTAGCTAATAACTTTGTCCCTACAGAGTTAGACTGTAATTAGTTATTCCAGTCAAAGAAGAACAGGAGAAGCTATGCAGGCTGTTTCTTTAGTATTGCAATTGCCAGGAGCTGAAACTTATAATTTTCAAAGGCTCTAGCCTATTTAAGTGATTGAAATATAATACCAGCATGTGTACACACACACACAGCAAAGCCAGCCAGAGTCTGGGAAGTGAAGTTTGAGCGATTGTTATTGGAAAGTCTAAAGAAAGAGATCTCAGCTCTCTACATCATTGGGGCATGAATTGTGAAAATATGAGCATTAAAATTAAAATAAATGATAGTTTCCTATATATTCATTAATTGGTACCATATCTAATATGTATTAATTAAAAATATGCATTTATGATTTATTCTATTAGAAAGTGTCTTTACACAGTTAAAAAGATACCCTACTATCCTATTCTATTTATCTTTAGTGAGTATGAAACCCTTAGGTGGAAGCACCTCAAATTCCATACATTTCTGTAGTTAGAGAAACTGTCTCCTACTGACATAATCTACACGAAATGTGAGAAGAGTCTTGGCCCTGTTTTCTTAGAAAGTACAGACTACATCAGCACAGTTGATATTTCAGAGTTTTGGCTCTGAGTGAAAGATAATCTTTGAAAGGAGAATTGAATATTTTTAGTTGAATATCACTGATAGAAGGAAGGGAAAGTATGAGAGTTCATATTTTTGACAATCACTTGGACTCCAGGCACATTCTACACAAAGAGACCACAAAAATAAATGACTTAAATGTGGGGTATGCTTCATTTATGGTTTGGAATGCAGATGATTGTCAAGATGGAAACTCTTTACTGATTGATTCATAGATTTAATATAATCAAAATCAAAATCCTAACAGGAACTTTTTCCGCAAATTAACAAGCCGATTCTATGATTTATGTGGAAATGCAAAAGGCCTACAATAGCTAAAGCAATATTTATTTAATAAGAATAAAAACAAGATAATTTATACTGCACCCTATTTTACTATTAAAAAAACCACAGTAATGAAGGTAATCTACATTGGTACAATGGACAGAATGTGGCACCCAGAAATTGACCTTCACATATCTGGATACTGAGTTATGGTAAAGGTAGTACTGCAGTATACTGGGAAGCCAAAAGCCTTTTCAATATGGGTGTGAGATATGGATATCAAGGTCAAGAGATATATATATATATATATATATCTTGACCTTTACCTCATACTCTACATAAAACGCAACTCAATAAACCTTAGATTCAACTGTGATAGGTAAAAACTTATAAAAAGTTTTTTAAAGAAAATACAGGATAAAATTTTTAGGATAAAAAAAATTTTTTAAAACATCCCATAAAAAACAGTAAACATATAAGGAGAAGAAAACAAATCAGTACATTAAAATGAAGACTTTTTGTTCCTTGTGAGACTCCAAGAAGAAAATCAAAAGGCAAGGTATATATATATGTGTATGTGTGTGTATGACTCATACCAGAATCTGTAAAGAACTGTTACAACACATGAAGAATAAACCAGATAAATCCAATAGAAAAAGGAGTACTTTACAAAAAGGGTTACATAAATAGCCAAAGAACACATGGAACAGTGCTCTTCTTAAATAGACATCAAGGGAGTACAATGTATTACCCCTACCACTCACCAGAATAATTAAAATGAAAAAGAAAATAACAAGGGATGTCGAGAAACAGAATTTCCATAATCGGCTAGGGTGTGCAAATTCATAGAACCTTTTGGACACCTACCTGATGAGTACATAAAAAAGCTAAACATACATACCCCTTGCCAAAAAAAAAATGCTGTACACATATACATAGAAAAGCATGTACAAGGATATTTGTAGCAACAGTGTTCATAATGGACCTGATTACAAAGACAGATGTCCACCAAGGGTGAAGTAGCAGCCAGGCATGGTGGCGCATGCCTGTAATCCCAGCTCTTGGGAGGCTGAGACAGGAGGATCGAGAGTTCAAAGCCAGCCTCAGCAATGGTGAGGCACTTAGCAACTCAGTGAGACCCTGTCTCGAAATAAAATACAAAAAAGGGCTGGGGATGTGGCCCAGTGGTCTAGTGCCCCTGAGTTCAATCCCCAGTACCAAAATAAATAAATAAATAAATAAAATAAAAGAGTGAAGTAGCATTAACAATATTGTATTGAATATTTCAATACAGCTAGAAGCAGAAGATTTTAAATGTTCTTGTTACAAAGAAATGATGAATATATAAGGAGATGATTGTGTTAAATACCCAGATTTGGTTATCATACAATGAATATATGTATTGCAATATCACAGTGTACCCCATAGATGTGTGTGATTATTCTGTGTCAATTAAACATAAAATTTTAACATGAGTAGAAGGTATAAATAAATTGCAATATATTCATTCAGCAAAAATCTCTATAACTAATGAATCACAACTATGGGCAATATGAATATCATCTATAAAAAATACTGAGCGCAAGAAGTCAAATACAAATATTTACATATTGTATAATTTCCCTTATATATCTCTAAAAATGAAAAAGGAAATAAAAATTATCTACAACATTAAAAAAAAGAAAAAGAAAAGGTGGTTGAATGAGATGGATATCATTATCCTAAATGCATGATTGAAGACCTGAATGGTACGAATATACTTTGTATACAAACAGTTGTATGTAAAAAGATGCTATATATGTGCACTATGAATTGTAATTATTATAAATAAAAAATAAATTTTAAAAAATTATAACAATAGCTAAGTCTTGGGTGGGGGGTACATAGATAATGCAAGAGAGTAGGAAATGGGCTTCTGACTTGATTCTTGTTCATATCTTGAGTTTTATATTGGCTTACATGGGTGTGTTCAGTTTGTAAAAATTCACCAAGTCATGTGCTTCTGGTTTATATACACTTTTCTATGTATGAATTATATTTCTAAAATAGGTTTACTTAAATAGTACAGAAATGCTTGTCCCATCCTCAAGGATTTTCATTTTAGTGAGAGCAGACCCCCTCTTAAGCAGGTTACTGCACTGCCATGGGGTAATTCAGTATATTCTAATTCATAAAAATTAACAGGAGCCCCTATCACATGCAGGGACTGAGGATGCAAGACAAATCAAATAAGATTGTTGCCAACAGTCTGGTAAAGAACACAGGTCTGTAAACAGGCAACTTTGATCCTATATGTAGGTGTGAACTATATGAAGGCGTAAGATGCTAAATAGACTAGAGGCTCCTTGACTGACTTCCACATGATTAGCTTGACCATTGCTTTCTGTTCTCTGTAAAATGTACTGACTGATGGCACACACCAGGTATTATAGACTATTAAACCTATGAGCCTCTCTACTCCTACTGGTTGAGCTGTACTTAACCAGTCAGCTGTGCTAGTACTTATCAGTAGTTTCTTGCTACACTTTAAAGAAACCAAAGTTGGAAATCCAGAAGCTATTAATATGGACTGTTTTTATAAGAAAGATTATCAATACCTTGAAGCACTGCTAATTGACTGTACCTTTCTAAGACTAAATTTTTAAGTTAAAATAAAAGATCAAATTGACCTATTTCATCCATCTGTGATTACTAAGCTACATTGCAATGCTTTGGTAAGAACATAAGCTCTGGTGCTATGTTGCCTGAGTTCAAATTGCTCTGTGATTCTGGCAAATTATTTAACCTTTTTGTGCCTCATTTTTTTTTTACTATGCATTTCTTTAATCCTTCATTTCATTAGTAAATGGAGGATAGCAATAGTATCTCCCTTGTATGGTCATTGTTGGGAACAAATACTCTGTGGTATCTAAAGAACTTTGAAGAGTGCCTGGAACATCATCCATCCTCTTGGTCAGTGTTAGCTAACAATATTTCCGATCCCTATCACATCAGATAAGAGAGGTTGTTGTACCAGAGATGCAGGAAAACAAAATGGACGTAGAGAGCAAAGTGTGACTAATGATAGTCAACTGCAAGAAGCCACAAGTGTTGCCTGGCACGGGGATTTGGAGGAAAGCTTCATTAGCTTTGAACAATATCCTTGAATTGTAGGTAGGAAATTATTAAAAAGATAAAGAGTGGAAGAAATTTTGGGCAGAGAGACATAGATAGTAGAAAAGTGAAGAAGACTAAAATAATGGTGCATTTAAAGAACCTTTTGAGTCAGGTGCAGTGGCACACGCCTGTAATCCCAGCCACTCAGGAGGCTGAGGCAGGATGATTGTGAGTTCAAAGCCAGCCTCAGCAAAAGCAAGGCACTGAGCAACTCAGTGAGAACCTGTCTCCAAATAAAATACAAAATAGGGCTTGGATTCCAAATCATGTACAACCAGAAGAATGAGAAATTATACTCCATCTATGAATGATGTATCCAAGTGCATTCTACTGTCATGTATAAATAATTAGAACAAATAAAGAAACAGGGCTGGAGATGTGGCTCAGTGGTCAAATGCCCCTGAGTTCAATCCCCAGTACCCACCCACCCCCCAAAAAGAAGCTTTTGTTATTCTATATTCTTTGTGTCAAATATTCCAGGACTAAGAGATAAAAAGTTAGTCTTAAAATGTAATTTTTTTAAAAATTATTAATTAATTTATTTTAATTAGGTATATATACCAGTAGAATGCATTCTGATTCATTGCACACAACTGCAGCACAACTTTTCATTTCTCTGGTTGTACATGATGCAGTGTTGCACCATATGGACAGTCATACATGTATCTAGGATAATGATGTCCATCTCATCTTTCCTGCCCCCATGCCTTCTCCCACCTCTCCCTCCCCATTGCCCAATCAAAGTTCCTCCATTTTTCCCATGCCCACCCCACCATTATTGAGCAGTGTCCATTTATCAAGGAGAACATTCAGCCTTTGGTTTTTTGGGATTGGCTTACTTCTCTTAGCATGATATTCTCCAACTCCATCCATGTACCTGCAAATGCCATAATTTTATTCTCTTTTAATGCTGAATAATATTCCATAGTTTCTTTATCCATTCATCTATTGAATTTAATTGACCTTTTAAGTTTTTCATTAGATGTTGAGTTCCATAAAAACACTTACCATTTCTTTTTTATCCCCCTACATTCTCCTGGTTCACTTCCCAGTCACTGATCTGTCTCCTGATTTCTAAATGTCAGAGTACCTGAGGTTCCATCCCTTTAAATGACAGCTATATCTCAAAGAATCTCTTTTGTGTAGACACAGTCTGTTTCCTAACATCTAGCCTCAAATCCATATAATGTGTTCTCTAAACTGAATATATTTTAGAGACAGGAGTGCTATCCATAATTGTTCCAGGACAATAGACACAAATTAGGACTGCTCTAAGCAAAGAGAGACTTTGGACACCACATCCATCCAGCTACTTACTAACACCTTCACTCAGCTGATCAGCATCTCAACCGTCACATGTCTCAAAACAGACTCTTGGATTTCTACACTTGTGAAACAGGCTTGTGCCTTTCCTGGAGGAACTAGACTTTGGACAGGACACAGCACCTGGAAGAGATTTGTTACCATCCACTCTGAATTCTAGATGTGAGAAGGAGGACATACAGTCCATCTCTACACCAGAGATTACTAACCTATGACCCAACTGTTTCCTTGTCTTCCCTTGCACAGGCTGGATGACATTTCTTTGCCACCCTAAAGATCAGAATTGTCACATGACTAAGCTCTAGCAAAGGAAATGAGCAGAAATGATGTACATTGTGTCCAGACCTATCCTATGATAATTTCCCAGTAGGACCCACTTTCTTGTAGTTAACGTTCTTGAGTTATACTCTCTGGTTTCTATACATACACTACTAATGGGAAAAGCCTCAGTCATACATTTAGGACAGATGAGATAGCTTGGGACCAGAGCAGCCAGCGCACCGAGGAGCCAAAAGATGGAAGGAATATGGGTCCCTGAATCCCCCGACAGAATACTGCCCATCAAATACTTGTTTGGGACTATTACATAAATGAGGATTAAAATTTTATTATGTTATGACACTTGGTTGAGGTAGCTTTCATTTCCTTGACAAAGGAGCTGATGAATTTTCCATTAATTTTCAATTTGATTTCATCTTAGTTATGTTAATTTTTATAGAACTTAAGTCAAAGAAAAAGTTATAGTCTATACTTATTTGCATTCAAAATAGGCCTTTGCTTTTTCTTTTCAGACTTGAAAAAAATACATAGTTACTCAGAGCATTTACTTTTATATCTTAAAATGAAAGTATGGCTTTAGGACATAATAGATTATATGCAGGGACAAGAAAATTGTGGATAAATATTACCTTCTGATTCATATTTTACTAAGGTCAAAATAAGCTACTTGTTAAAATAGAGTTATTTAATTTCAATCATTGCCTTAGAAGTAGTGATTCCTGCAGATATGATTATTCTACTTCCTTTGATGGTTACAGGGAAAATGGATGCAAGAGAGAAAAAATCAATAACTTTATAAGACGTAATATCCACCATGGATCAATTACTACAATCAATAAATGCTAATCAATTTACACAACTCAGATTCCTCCTCTTTATTTTCCTCCTGTTACTTTTTACTATGAAAAGAAAAATCACTCCAAATCATCTTATCTTGTTTAATATCTGCAGAAGCATGAAACCTCTTTCCACATCTAATCAGGAACAATAACAAGGGAGTGTTTATTCATTAAATCAATCTAAGGAAATAATAGACACAGAAATCTTCATTTCTACTAAGGTGACATTATATACGATTAAAGTCTGTATTTACTGGTAGGAGGATTTTTATTTGCCAAGCAAGTCCATATATATCAAAGGCTGGTAGACTAAAATTACAAAGGGATAATTTTCAGTTGGCTTATACTTAACTACATTCTAAATAAGAAGTAAGGGTAAGTGAGAGGAAGTAGCTGACATATGCTTTTCTGCTTAACAATGCTACGTTTCCATTTAATTTATTGTAAAAACATAAAATTTGTAGAATTTTGAAAAAATAATAACTGATCATTTTCAAAAATAGCAATCACATGGATAAAAATAAAAAGAAATGAAGAAAAATGTAACTGAATTCAATGTAATTCCCTTTATTTGAAATACAAGATTAATTTGTTAGCTATAAGCTGTATGGATTTAGCAAACTGTGTTCATGGTTTCCCCATGGATTATAGGTATATAGATGTAGTACAATCTTTTTGCTAAAATTAGAATCACAGTTATATTTATTGGCCTTTTGTGATATTTGCTTTAACTTCCAGAAGAAATTTGCTGTAGTATGCATGAAAATGCTAATAATAATACATGTAGGTATTTTGCTATCTGAACACTATGAAATAATTCTAAGAATGTCACTGTTTTTGGATTCAAGTATATTGTGAATATACTTTTTAAAAAGTAGCATCCAAAGAAGGAAAACAAAACAATCCTGGTTGTCTAACCTGGAGTGTGAAGAATGATCGCCAATAGCCTCATTTCCTTTGGCTCTCTGATCCTGAATTATCCTTTGAACTGGCCTTCCTGAGTTACACTCTCAAGGCTGCTGTGCACACACCACTGAAGGAGAACATTCCTCAGCCAAACATCCCTACAGGGCACATGTCATAGCTCAGGATCTCAGACAGCAACAGGGCTTTTGGTCAAATCCTTCAGCCCTTCTCAGTGGCTCTTTCAAATAACTGTCTTCAAAACCCATCCAGATCCTTGCCCCTTACAATCAGCTGATGACCATGTCCTCTTAGTTGGAAAACCAGCGCAAAGCAACAAGCTCTCTCAAATTCTTGCCTCTCCTGTCTGTTCCCCATACCACCTACAGATTGAAAGAACGCACTGAACCTCTCCTTCTCTGCACCTGAGAGAATGAAATTTTCTTCCTTCTGTTTAAAGTCAACCCCTTGTTCTTTTGCTCCTTATCCTTGTACTTTTTTTTTTTTTTTTTTTTTTTTTTTTTTTTGCTTCTGCTTTTAGTTCATCTCTCCAATCCTGGAGAATGGTATTGGGAGTTGGGATGTCACAAAACTCACAATTCAACCGAGTTCTGAGTCAACTAAATTTGAATTTTCAGTCACTTTAATATTTTCTTATTTTTCCACTCAAATAACTTGCTGCTGAATATATTCCATTTGTTCCTCCAAATCCACTCTCCACCCTTCTCTCCCCTGTTCGCTACCTTGGAATGCTGAGCCATATGTCCACAGCAATAGGCTTACTTGTTCTTGCTTCCAGTAGGATGTGGCTAATGATAGATACCAGAAGGTATGAGCAGGGAAAAGAGTGAGTGCCAGGGTCATGTTTATTAGAAACTCTTCTTGAAGTTTCACAGTTCCTGTCAGGTAACCTTCTTGATACAGTCTCTGTTTCTCTCCCTTCTCTGATCTTTTTAGGTCAATAACTGGTAATGATGTGCTATAAGTAGCCCATGTGTGGTTCACATTCCTTGTGAGAAGAAACCCTAAGGCTTGGTTATACTTTGTAAATAAGTCTTTCATTTACTCTTTCTTAAATTATTCAAGAAGAGTCTGCCATTTTTCCCCCTGCTGAGTCTCAGTCAGACTGAGAAAGTATGGTTTGTATAATGCTATGTACTGCATGTTTCTGGCCTTCCAATATTCTTATACTGAAACTCTAATCCCCAATGTGATGATATTTGAAGATGGGTCTTTGGAAAGTAATTAGGTCATGAAGGTATAGCCCTCACGAATAGGATTAATGCTTTATAAGAAGACGGATGAGAGAGCTTGTTTTTCTCTACCCACTGCAAAGTAAGAAAACAATGAGAAGACAGCAAGTACTCTCTATAAACATGGTCTGCTGGCACCTTGATCTTGGACATCTCATCCTTCAGAACTATGTATTTTGAGAAATATGTATTTTCTGTTTAAATACATTTTCTGTTCAAGCCACTCAGTTTATAGTCCTTTATCACAGCAGACCAAACTAAGACACAGGGGTACTACTTCCTTTCTATTGAGTTACCAATCCATATAATTTAGCTTTTGCCCCATTATTCCTATACTAAAGCTATTTTTTCCTCCCTAGCTACTATTACCCATCCTCATATAGACTAATCCAGTGCACATTTTTCAATCCATACTCCGCACCTGAGTGGACATTATTGCTGCAGTTGACATTGCCAAGGATTCTATTCATCTTATTCATCTAAAAAATTTCTTTCCTAGGCATCATACTTTGTTTTTCTCCCTTTATAACTCATTCATGGGCTCTTCCTCGTATTATCCCTTCCAACATGGGTGTTCTACATAGCTCAGTGCTTGTCCTGATTTTTTTCAACATTATATTTTTTCATAAATGAGATACTCCACCCTCAAGACATTTACCACAACCAACATGGTCCAAATCTCACTATCCAAATCTTTTAGATACAACCATCTATACATTCCAATGGCATTTCAAACTCAAATGTCAAAATAATTTTGCACTAAAATCAATATCCTTATGAATCACTATCTTTATATTGTGTGCCTCAGAAATGCTCCTACTTATTTTTCACTCTTAGTCTATGGCTCAATTAATCCAATCAAAATCTAAGTCATGCTATAATCCAATCTCTTACCCACTTACCTGCCTCCAGTCATGATTTATAGACAATCACCCTTGGTACTTCCACCAGGGAGAAATTTCTAAAGAGAAAATCTGATGATGCCCTTCCACTGTTAAAGAACCTTCAATGGTTTTACTTTGAGTTCTTTCAAGGCACACAAGTACCTTCCTGCTCTGACCCTTATCTGTATAGCCTCAGTCTCAGCAGGCAGAACTCTCATGCTTGTGCTTTATGTGCTATTAACACCACACTGCTTATAGTGTCTAACCCAAGTCATGATATTTTATGTCACCATGCCTTTTAAAGTCTCTCAATTTCCAAAATGCCTTGGACTGGACTTTGTTGTTTGATTTTGTTCTTAGTGTTTTAGCATAAGCACTATTCCTTTCCAGGAAGCCCCTCCTCTTGCCCTTTTTTATCCCAAAATCCCCTTCAACTGACATGTTTTCACTACTGTCCTCCTGCTTCTAAGTGTCTACCCTTGGACTCCTAGAATATCATAAAATCTTTCAATATTGAAATTATCTGTTAGCATCTCTTTCTTCTTCAAGAAATTTTAAGCACTCTAAAGCAGAAAACGTGGTTTAATCATCTTTTCAAAAGTGCATAGTATAGTTGCCTGAATCAAAGCAAATACTTAACATTGCTTTTTATAATTAAAAGCAATTACTGTTAATAACAAGCTTCTTGTTACTCTTTAGCCTCAATGTCATTAGGAAAGGTACACTGAAATATTTTAAAATCCATGAAAAAATTAGTATTCTGATACATTATAGGACAATTTTTCCAAGTCTTGAACTGATATACTATATATAGCAGTGATATACCAGTGTAAGGCCCTATACTAGGTATTCATTTGAAATCAATACAAGTGTAGACAAGCCCCTGGAAATAGGCTAGCCTAGGATTACATGTATTAAGACCAAGTAAGACATCATAGCTATTGATATGTATGAGAGCTAATGTCCAATTCTCTTATCTGAGACCCTATTAGAGGTCTTGTGGCAAATAAAGCGTAATGGTGTTCAGTTTGAAAAGTGGAAGGTTTTTTTTTTATAGTAAAAGGACTTGTGGGGTCAAAGTAAGAGTTGGTGCAATCAAATCAATGTAAGTGATGTAAGGAGGTGACAGAAATGAAAGAGCTACAGCTATAATCAGGAAGAAACTCAGTTGTGCTTAGGCAGTGAAGAATAGTAAGGCAAGGACACTTAAGAGCTTTTAAGATGCTCTGGAGACCCCTTAAACTAAAGACATGATTTGACACCTCACTTTCACTGTTAATGTCTTTTTTCACACATTACCTAAGGTTATCATTCAGACAAGTACTTTTGCTCCTGTAATCATGTGACCATGATAATAGTTTTACTAAGAAAATAACCATAGCTACTGCATATTGGCACTTATAATAGCATGCATATAATCCAATTAATCAGTAACAATTGTTGGCTTCACCTTCAAAATATATCCAGAATCTAAACGCTCCTTACTATTTCCACTAATACCAATCTGATCTAAGTTGCTGGTATGGTGATATATCACACTTCTGATCCCTAGAATCCTGGAATGTGATTTCATTTGGAGATAAGGTGTTTAATGAGGTAATCAAGTTAAAAGGAGGTCATCAGGATGGACTCTAATCCAACATGACTGGCATCTTGTTTTCAAAAGGAAAATTCATGTGCAGTGTGAAAATGATGTGGAGACACACAGCCATGTGGAGGTAGGTAGTGATGCATCTACAAACCAAGGAACACCAAGAATTGCTAGCAAACAACAGAATCTAGAAAAGGCAAGGGAGGGTTCTCTTCTAGAGATGTCAGACTGTAGCCCTGTCAAACCTCAATTTCAGGCTTTCAGCCTCTAGAAATGTGAGACAATAAATTTCAGGCTTTTCACTTGTTTCTGTTTTTGGGGGGGTACTCAGGGGCACTTGACCACTGAGCCACATCCCTAGGCCTATTTTGTATTTTATTTAGAGACAAGGTCTCATTGAGTTGCTTAATACCTTGTTTTTGCTGAGGCTAGCCTTGAATTCTCCATCTTTCTGCCTCAGCCTCCAGAGCTGCAGGGATTACAGACGTGCACCACCACACCTGGTATAAATTTCACTTTTAAGCCACCCAGTTTTTGATGCTTTGCTGTAACAGCCATAAAAAAATTAATGTAGCTACTAATGCCCGGGTTTCTGCAATAGCATCTTTACTAGTCTCTTATTCTGTACTTCTAAATCTTCCACACCCACACCTCCGAAATCTATTACCAACATATAAGATAGAAACAAGAGCAAACCTTTTAACAAGTAGATCAGTTCATCTTACTCTTCTACTAAAATCTTCTGATGGTTTCCCATCTTATTTAGAGTAGAAACCAAAGTCCTGGCAGTAGATTCCAAGGCTTTATACCTTTTGACCTTATCTCCCACTATCAACTCCTTTGTTTACTATAGTACAGCCTCATTGACCTCATTTCTGTCCCTGAAGCAGGGCAAGAACACTTGATCTCAGGGCTTTTGCATTTTGTTTCCTCTGCTTGTATCTCATGCATACCCACAAGACTGTTCCTTTACCTTCTTTAGTTTTTTTTTTTCCTTAGCATCTTTTTTTTTTTAAATGAGGTCTAATTATCCTAGATACAACTCTAACACTCCACAAATGTCCTAATTCCGTGTCCTGCTTCATTTTCTTCATAACATTCACTACCATCTAAAAGACAATATATTTTACATATTGTATTTCTTGCTGTTCCAGAGACTTAATCTCAACAAAAAACTTAATTTCTGTTTGCTTTTTTCACAGATGTACTCTGAATGCCTAGAACATGTATGAATGCATAAGACATGTTTGTTGAGTGAGTAAGTTATCTCTAGTACAAAGTAGCAGAATGAATACCAACAGCTATTGGAGTTAGAATTTCTGGGTTCTATACCCACAAATCACTCATGGGGGGACAATGCACAGGGATAAGTGGCCTTGGCTAAGTATATTCTGAACCAGTTTATTCATCTGCTAAAATAAGAAAAATAAAGTCTTCTTTGTCTCACTAGGTTGCTCTGAGGATTAACTTGGATGCTACATAAAAAACTGCATCTGAATCTGTACAGTGTTACATAAATATGAGCTATTATTAAAATAAATTTATTCATAGTTTTATAGAATTAAAGTGATTCTGCATGTTAGGAGGTTAGTAATAACATTGACATTTTTAATTGTTCAAAAGTCAGACTTCCTGAAAATAGATTCTAAAAGAAAATTAAAAAGTAAAAAGTATACCAGTCAAGGAAAACTTAAAATTTTCTTTAAAATGGAAGTTGTGAAATGCCAACTTTCATTATATACAGCTACTATCTGCTAAGAGTTACTTAATATACTTGTATATATCAAAACACTTAAAATAACACAGGCCATTTAAGCTTTCTTGGTGTCACAAAGAGTTCCTTATAGTAATGAAATTCAATATTATTGCTGAAAGTATATCATAAAAATAAGAAAAATAAGGAAAAACCCTAAAAAAGCAAAATGTTTTAAATTATTATAAGACAGGTTCCTTAATTCACCTTGCCCACTAAGATTTATATATGGTAAGAAAATATTCTGTGGATAGTATATAGTTTGTATTTATTCCCTATCACATTCTACAATCATACTTAGGATATATTGATATCAATGTAACATTCATCTGTCAAATAGGAAGCATGTCTTAAATACCTATGAAGGGCCATGTGCTATATTCAATGAAGGTGCAATGATGAACAAACAGTGTCTCTCTTACAGAAGTTTGCATTCTACTTCCATTACCACAAATTAGACTATGAGAGGCCCTTCAATAAAAGAAATGTGCAATAAAAGCAATTCAGTGTGCAGGATGAAAATTTGAATTCTGAATGAGGAAACCTTGAAAAGTTTTTAAGGATGATGCTATTTTAGCTGGGTCTTAAAGGACTTCAATGGGCAGAAACGGAAGAAGATTTAAGTGCATGCCATGCACAAGGGTTAACTTCAACAGAAGCAGGAAAAAATTTCAAGAACTTGGAGAATTTGAGGGGCAAAGTGGATACTCAGGGATCATCCCTAATATGAGGAAATTAATAATGTCAATGGTAAATCATAATATAGTGTCTATAAATACAGTGGTATTCAACATTTTTCAATAAGTATTCAATCTCTGTAGTCCTAATCTTTTTTGAACTAAGAGTTTATTCCTTAGAGTACAGAAAAAATACAGGAGGTGAAAGATCATTTAAATAAAGAGACAGATATTCTGGGGAGAAAAAAATCAAACAGATATCCTGGAAATAAAAAAATCAATAAATCAAATTAAAAATTCAATGGAAAATATCACTAATAGATTAGACCTTGTAAAGACAAATTTCCAGGCCTCAAAGGCAAAGTATATAATGTTGAGAACTCAGTAATAAACTAAAGATGATAAGAGACCATGACTAGAATATTCAGAAATCTGGGGCTACATTAAGAGATCATATATAAGGATTATTGGCATTGAGGAAGACAATGAGGTATAAACTAAGGGTATGCATAAACTTCTCAGTATAATAATATCAGAAAAATTTCCAAACCTCAAGAATGAGATAGAAATGCAAATACAGAGAACATTCAGAACCCCAAACAGACAAGATCAAAAAAGACCCTTTCCAAGACACACTACAATTAAAATGTCTAATATACAGAACAAAATAGAATTCAAAGCTGCAGGAGAAAAAGGTCAGGTCACATTTAGATATAAACCAACAATAATCACTGCTGATCTCTCAGTCCAGATTTTAAAAGCCAGAAGTGTTTGGAATCATATATACTATGCTCTGAAAGATAATCAGCAAAGATTGCTTTACCCATCAAAGCTATCTTTCACAATTGAAAATGAAATGAAAATCTTCCAAGATAAGAACAAACTAAAAGAATTCATGACCACTACGCCAACACTACAGAAAATACTTAACAAAATATTTCATGCTGATGAAATACAAAGCAAATTTCAGAGACAGCAAGTGAATCTCACTGGATGAGTAGTAAAGGAGAGTCAAGTATGAATATGATTACATGACTGTTGTAATTCTACATCATGTAAACCAGAAGAATGAGAAGTTATACTTCATTTATGTAAGATGTGTCAAAATGCATTCTACTGTCATGTATAACTAATTAGAACAAAATTTTTTAAAGAAATGCATCAAAATTTCAGAGATTAATAATTATTTCTATAATAATATTGAATATAAATGGTCTCAATTCTCCAATTAAAAGCCATGGACTGGCATAGTGTATTAAAAAAAAAAAAACAGGACCTGAATATATGTTGTTTATAAGAGACTTATCTTATAGGCAAAGACATTCATGCTGAAGGTGAAAGAATGGGAAAAGATATACCTTGAAAATAGAGACCCAAAGTAATCAAGAGTAGCTAGTCTCATATCTGATAAAGCAGACCTCAAGCTAAAATTAATCAGAAGAAATAAGGAAGATCACTTTGTACTGGTAAAGGGACTATCCAACAAGAAAATATAATGACTGTAAATATTTATACCCCAAATGTTGGTCCACCTATTTGCATAAAACAAATACTATTTGACATAAAGTCTCAGATTACAATACAAAAATACTGGGTGACTTCAACACATCTTTCACTAATAGATGGGTCATCCAGTTATGACAAAGAACACTATTCAAACCTAAAAAATAAAATTAATCAAATAGACTTAACAGACATGTACAACATATTTCATTCATTGACACTGAATTCACATTCTTCTCAGCAACACACAGAACCTTTTTCAAAATAAACCATATTTAAGGGGCTGGGATTGTGGCTCAGCAGTAGAGCGCTCGCCTAGCACATGTGTGGCCCTGGGTTCGATCCTCAGCACCATGTAAAAAATAAATAAATAAAATAAAGGTATTGAGTCCAACTACAACAAAAAAATAAATATTAAAAAAAACATATTTAAGGAGACAAAGTGCCTTAGCAAATAAAAAATAATCAAGATGATTTTTCATATCTTATCAGATCACAATGAAAGGAAATCAGAAATCAATAACAATATAAAAACATAAACCATTTTAACACATGGAGAATGAATAATATGCATTTGAAGGAATGTGTCATAAAAGAAATCAGGAGACAAATCAAAAGTTCTTAGAAATAATTGAGGACATAGGTACAATAATATATATATCAAATATATATGTGTGTGTGTGTGTGTGTGTGTGTGTGTGTGTATCAACATATATTAAAATCTCTGGGACACTAAAAAAGCAGTTCCAAGATGAAAGTTTATAACATTGAATACTTATATTAAAAAAAAAAAACAAACCCTAAACTAGATCCCTCTTACTCCACATAAAACACATTTCAATATGTATTAAAGACCTAGGAATTATACTAGAAACACCACACTGCTAGAAGAAAATATAAGGTCAGCACCCCAACAGATTGGTATAGGCGCTCACTTCCTTAATTGGACTACTAACAATAAAAAAACAGAACTAAGAAAAAATAATTGGAATGGTATCAAATTAAGTGATTCCACGCACCTGTAATCCTAGCTACAAGAAAGGCTGAGGCAGGAGTTGCAAGTTCAAGGCCAGCCTGTGCAATTTAGTGGACCCTATCTCAAGATAAAAAGGGCTGGTATGTAGCTCTGTGGTAGAGTGGTTTTCCCAGCATGCAAGAAGTCCTGTGTTTAATACTCAGGAAAGAAAGACAGGAAGGAAGAAAGGGAGGAAGGAAAGAAATAAAGACAGGCAGGCGGACTGTTCAGTACTGCACATCTGATTGTTTAGTGCCAAGGAATCACTTCTGGATAATAGCAAGAATGGAATTAATATCTACTAGCATGCAAAGTTCACCCTTGTCTCTTTAGAGCAATACAAACTGATTAGCTGTGTGCAGCAATTTAAAACAAAGAACTCATGGGAAGCTTTTAATAGTCTCATTTCTGCCTTCCATTACTTAGTTAACTAAACTTAATCTGTTAATTTCCTGACATGCCTTATTTTTAAATAGAAGTCACTTAAACATATGCTCTGATTTCTTCCAAGTATGAAAAAGAGGAAAATGCCAATACATGTAAAAGATATCCCTCTTACATTTTTAAGGGACACCATTTATAATCTCAGATTGTATTGATTGCTATGTGAAGAAGCCTCCTAATGGAGTTTTCCAGCAAAACAAGTATGCTGACAGATTAAGAGGCTTGTACCTATTCCTCAAGCACTTCGTAAGGTAGTTAATGCTTCTCATGTAGGAGTTATGAAAGACTGTACTGTATTTTCAGATGAGAGGATGATTGTCAATACAAGAGCCTGTTTCATCAAAGGGCTAGATTAGGATGGAAGAACGGGTGTTCAGGGAAAGCTCATGATAAGTGATTTGGGATGGTTTTTAACTCTGTAGTACTGGCTGTCTTCATGAAAACCAAAATGGGAACTTAAAGAATGTATAAATTGACTTTATATCAATTACCCCTCAGGTGATTCTGATGCACAGTTGTGTGATCACTGACCTAGACTCATGTTTTTTCAACTCTGGCTGCATACAATAAACACACAGGGAACTTAAAAATAAAAGAAAAAAATAAATAAAAGCTATGCCTTGTCCCAAACTAATTTAAATCAAAATCCTTAGGGGTAAAGTCTATTGTACATTTTTTTTTTCAAAGTTTCCCAGGTGATTCTAAAGAGAAGACTGTGTGGAAAACACTTGTCTCAAGCACTCCAAGAGTCCCTGCCTTGACTTGTGATGGCAAAACCAGACCTGGTTGTGAAATGAAATTATAAAAATATTACGGTAAGAAAACAATGCCTGGGGAAAGGGTCATTTCCCCGTCCCTCTCTCAGCCTTTCTCTAGAAAGCCTAATTAATCGTGGGTCCCTACCTTTTAGATTATAAATAACTGCTGTAGGAGTCTGACTACTCCCTCTTGAAATGTAACAGATGCCTGTCAAAAGAGCCCAGTTCTCCTTATCTGTTTCTGTAAGCATGCTTTATGTTAGAGACCCTGCACAAAGCTCTCAGCTGTGTCAATTAGGGAATTTTTTTTAAATGAGGACAAAAGCCCTAATGATATGATGGGTCTAAGATGATGCCAGATTACCTATAAATGTGAGAAACTGTGGATCAGGGCTGCTGCTTGCTGCTTCTCAACCAGTCTATTTTCCACAACAGACTGTCCATATGAAGTTCAGTAATCTGTATCCAAACATAAACCAAGTTTTCTCTCATAGGTGGATAATAGAGTTAAAAAAAAAAAAGAAAAGAAGAAGAAAGCCGGGCGCGGTGGCGCACGCCTGTAATCCCAGCACTTTGGGAGGCTGAGGCAGGAGGATCGCGAGTTCAAAGCCAGCCTCAGCAATGGCGAGGCACTTAGTAACTCAGTGAGACCCTATCTCTAATAAATACAAAAAAGGGCTGGGGATGTGGCCCAGTGGTCGAGTGCCCCTGAGTTCAATCCCCGGTACCAAAAAAAAAAAAAAAAAGAAGAAGAAGAAGAAAAGAGGAAAGGAGAGTGTAGAGAAAGGAAATCAGGTGGATAAGGGTGTAAGAGGAGAATAAGGAGAGGTACTGGGGAATTAAATTGATATTATGTTATATGCATGTATAAGTATGCACAATGAAATCTACTATTCCGTATAATTAATATGAACTGATAACAAAATAAATAAGCCATAGACTCTATTTATATGCTCACTCCTTCCTGCTGAGGCTAAGATGAGCCTTACCACCCATATTCATAATCCTCAGATCTACTCCAACTGCACCCACAATCTGGGCATTCTTATTCTCTAGTGACTGTGGTACTCACTACAAGTTTACAGAGTAACAAGAGTTTGAAAGGGAGAGCTCTTTTAGCAAGAACACAAAGCTAGTTGCAGAGTTCCCAGGTGTAATTGAGCGCTGTCACTGGCGCAATCTATATCCAATATAAAAGTCATGAGAGAGTCTCAGCCTTATTTGGAAGAGTTGGTTCATTCAAGAAATAATTGGGCAAAGGGGAGGGAGAGGAGGGAAGAGGGCATGGGGGCAGGAAAGATGGTGGAATGAGATGGACATCATTACCCTAGGTACATGTATGACTGCACATATGGTGTGACGCTACATCATGTACAACCAGAGAAATGAAAAGTTGTGCTGCAATTGTGTGCAATGAATCCAAATGCATTCTGCTGTCATATATGCCTAATTAAAATAGATAAATAAATTTTTAAAAATTTTTAAAAAAAGAAATGAAAAATCAAAGTAAGTTTTTGGAGGCCATCCAAAGGTTTACCTCTATTTTAATTTCTTTATTCTCTATCTTCATGGATATTTTATAACTTCAGGGAACTAAAGAGAAAGAAAGAATACTGAAGGGATGGATCATTAGCAAGAACAATCCTTCCTTGTTAACATTAACATGCATATAACTATTGATGTCTTAAGCTCTTTTGCTTCTACCTCACTTTCTTCTCCAAATAATTCCTTGAGCTCCGTAAGACATACCTACATAAGGCAAAAATTAATAAGCTTTCTGAAGACTTGGTTTTGTTCCAGTACTGTTACTTGATTGCTTAATATTAAGGGATCCTAACAAGATACTTAACTTCTCTGGGTCTTGGTTTTCTCATTTATGAAATGGAGACAATGATATATCCCCTGAGAGACACAAAAGATATTACATTTAAAATATATTTTTAAACTATAAGAACTTTGGAAATGTCAGATACTATTTTATTTTTATTGCCACTTTAAAGATGATTGGATTGAGGTCCAAGAGGTCAAGATGTCAAGATAGTCATTCAAGGTGAGAAATATGTAAGAAATGTTATCATGGTTAATATTTGGTTTTTCTAATTCCTAGTCCATCAGTTACCTTTATAATATTACAAACGGTCTCAAAATACTAATCAATGGGCTTCCTAACATTAAATCATATATATGTACATATATATACACATACATATATATACGTATACATACATATATATAGCATCTAATGTTTTGAGGAATTAATGATAAAAAAAACTTTCCATATTTTGATCATGATTTTTAAAAGGAAACATAACCATACTATTGTTTGGATGAGTGTACCCCAAAGGTCAAGGTGTTAAAGACTTGGTTTCCAAGGTGGCTGGCTATTGGGAAGTGATAGAACCTCTAAGAGGTAGGGCCTAGTGAGAGGTCTTTAGGTCACTGGGGACATGCCCCAAAGTAGAGAGTGGGACCCTGGCCCATCCTCTGTCTCATTCTGCTTCCTAATTCATAAGGCGAGCAGTTTGCTCTGCCATATGCTTCTCAGTATTGCCTTTCAGTAGCCCCACCAAAGACCAAAAGCAATGAGTCCACCTTATTGGGGACTGGAAACTCCAGAACTATGAGCCAAAATAAATGTTTTCTTTTCATAAGGTAATTGTCTCATGTATTTTATTATAGTACTGGGAGACTAACTTAAGAAAACCACATATAGTTACAGATTTTTGAAATACTAAGTGGAAAAGCTAAGTGAAAAATGTTTCCAACTGGCACCAAACTCCACACCATGGTCAGAAATCATGACCAGTCACTCACCAAACCAGTCAGTCAGGGCTGTGGTAAAACCTCCTTTGATTTGAAATTACTAAAATAGCAGGAACATTTTTTTTTCCCTACATCATATGGCCATTTCCAAGGACTAGTAAATCAGAATCCATGAAAAAAAAATCAAGTAAAATGTCATAACTTTCTAATTGAAAGACTATTTCTTGGGCAGAAGGACTAAATGAAAGGAGAAAGAAGGAAGTCGAATAAAGTAACCAGGGAGATTGTCAAGGGAACGTTCAGAGTTTTTCAATTTAGACGATGCCCTCTACATTTTATTTGGCCTGGAGTCAAGCAGGGGAGGTTCCTTGCCACCTCCTTCCCTGTAGGACACTGACATTGCACAAACTGCCAGCAAGAGTGAAGGTCAAATTTCCAGGCTTTTAACACACAAAATTATCTTGTGTGACAAATGAATTCAGTGGCTGGTTACTCAAGTGTGGATCATAAGCTCATGAGGCAAAACGTCTCAAGAAGTCATCAGACCGCCATGGTCAGGACTGTGTTAATCTGGATAGAGTAGCGGTCATGTCACTTCTATAGAATAACACACTGTCCTCTCACTACAAAAGGTCATCATCCCAGAAAAGGCAACCTTAAACCAAATCAGTATTAAGTGAAGCCTGACTTTCCAACAAAAGCACTATTTTCTTTAGAATTCTTAACATAGTACAGAATGTTCAAAATCACTAATCAACTCAACAAGTATAAATTTAATACCTATATGATATATGCCTTGAAACTATCAAAGACCAATCACTTTTTCTTTCATTTTTATTTAAATATTCCCTCTTTGGAAGAGGTACATTGGTCAGGGGCCAGAGAGACTAAAGGGTATAATCTTGCAGCAGGGGGAGATGATGCGGGACCGAGTGGTTAGGGTATTCATCATAGAAGCCAATAAAAATATAGACTGACTGGGTAATAGCAGGTGTTCTTCTTCCTACATGGTCCATTTTCTGTTATTATAACAAAATACCTGAGGCACACTGACTTTATAAAGAAAAGAGGTTTAGATATCTTAAAGTCTTGGAGGTTCAAAAGTATGGCACTGGCATAGGCTAGCTTTGGTGAGGACCTCATGGTAACTGGCATCACAAATATATATATATATGAGGAGAGATCACATAGCATGACAGGTAGCCAGAGAATGACTAGGGACCTTTAAGAACTATGTTCATTAATCTCTTCTTGGGGTGCATCTCCAACTATCTCCAACTATCTAACAACCTCCCACTAGGTACCACTGAACTCAGGTCCTACCCATCTTAACAACTCCACACCAAAGTCCATATCCAATAGCAGATCATATGTCTCAGCATGAGTATAAACACTAGGAATCCCTGTCTGGGGAATTCTGCACAGTTGGAACTATTCACAATTCTTGCACAGAGCAGCCATTTCTACTTCCCTATTGTCAGAAACTCTTCATTCATAATCTACATAACTCACCCTATAGCTGAACCATTTACTGTTTCCTCTATGTAGGGAAGAGGGGTAACAAAAGCTGGCCACAAACCTCTGCACTCTCTTTCTTAAGGGAAGACAGGTGCCTTCTAGGCAATAGTTTTTCAGCCATGCTATGCACCTCAATGGTGCTGAGAGAACCCTAATCTCCTCATACCTGGTAACTACAGTTCAGTGTCTCTGAAGTGAAGCCCAGAAATCTTCAGCTTGAACAATCATCCCAAGTAATTCTGACATAGGCTGTTCATGATCTATGCCCTCCCCTCCAAATATTCAAGGCTCCATGGCTTCTCCTCCAGGCTGCCCACCATCTTTCAGCCCATAATCATTTTGCTTGAAATTCTAGCACTAGAGATTAGGTATTCTTTTAAAGGGGAAATAAATGTGTATGATGTATATGTGTACAGATGTTGGTATGTATGTATACATATATACATCACACACATTTATTTCCACTTTTAAAGATATGTGTGTTATATACACATGTATATGTATATTTGCATCTATGGTTATTTATTGTTATATGTGTATGTAAATATTATACATGTTTTTTATGTATTTTATGCACGTGTATATAACACCTGAACATTAAAATCATTCGTAAGTGCTGTAATTGCATTTGTACTTACTAGAGGAGAATCTTTACTCTCCCCTCTATGTATCCATAAGGAGGTACTTCTACAAGGCTGACATGCTTAACAATTCCCTTGGTCTATAACTTCCTTCTTCCCAGAAAAAGGGGTGAATATTCTGATTTTTGAGGCTAGTCAAAAAAATTAGCTTAGTCACTTCCTCTTGCCTTTTGAAGCCAACTCCCTGCAGAGTTGATGCATTCCGCTGCAACTATCTACTAAAGGGTTACCCAGCCAGATGCATAGTAGCCTGAATGGTAACTCTGCCTAATTCAGAGCTAAAATATTACAAAGATCACTAGATACAGCACTAAAGCTACATCCTCTTATAAGATTTATCAGAAATAACTATCATATTCTGATATTTCAATTGTTTCAAAATATAAGATGGTCCCAGGGGTTCTATAACTTTGACCCCTAAAATGTCTATAACTTCCTAAGTATATAATGGGCATAATTACCAGAAATTAGTATTCAAAGTGTCAAAAGTCAGTGGGTAGTTGGAATAGAGGCAAGATTAGAAGTTGTGGGAGTTGGGAAGGAAGCAATGTGAACTCACCAAAGGGAAATTGTACATCACAATTTTCTCACAACTTGGCTTTGCTGCTGATTTTCATAGCCATTAGTTTCTCCTTCAACAAATTAAAAAAGTCTGTCTTCTTTAACCCTTCCTTACAGATATCATTTGTATTAGGGAACTATAAATCCATGCATATGATAACTAGAATCAGTCCTTTTGCAAATAGAAGACACTCAAATGAGTCACTTGCCAATTTTTTTTTTAACATTACAGTACAGACACTACTCCCAGTGCTATGAGTACAGTATTCACAGTCTTTGTGCTCAAGTAGTTTACACTTAGGTGAGAACCATGGACCAAAAATTAGAAGTATTATAAAAATCTTAAGCAACACGCTGGGGGAACTAGTTCTCTAAGTTTGCCAGGGCTTTGGTGCAAAAGTGTCTCATGCTCAGGTGACCAAAGGGCCAAGCGGGGCGCAGGGGTCATTTCTACTGGCAGATGAGCCACACACCCTGGGGGGCACTTCACTGAGCTGTATTTTTGACTGGAGACTTTCTCTAATTCATGAGTTGCTCTTTTAAAATGACAGTTCTCTCATCCAGTGTTTCTTTTAATTAATAACCCTGTGGAATATTTTTCATTAAAAATGAATTTTACCTTTACTATGAAATGTCAGACATGAATAAAAGGAGCGACTTTTTCTTGCAGGGAATTAAAAAAAAAGATTTTAGTTCACCTTTTCTTTGACAAATTTAACTAGTAGAATGAGCTTGTTGAAGCAATATTTCTCTTTCTTCCCACATCAGTAGCCTCTTTATTATGTTTTTTTTTTTAACCAGTAAAATGAATGGAGGCAAATAATATTTTAAAAAATAAAGTCCTTCAAATATGCTGTAATGGCAAAGGTTGGGTAACTTTAAAACTTTGTGAAAGCAAAATGTGCCTGCTTTTTACTTCTAAAAGGAAATTCAGGGGCTGGGGTGTAGCTCAGTGGTAGAGAGTTTTCCTAGCATATGCAATTCCTCGAGTTTAATCTCTACCACTGCAATAAATAAATACCAAAATAAAAGTACAATTCAAACTTAGCATGAAGCTGTAAATAAAAAGGTGAATTTATCTCTTGGTTTACAAAACTACTAGATGAATACTAAGCACATGTTGGCAAAGCATTTTCCATTTGTCCACTATTTCTGCTAAAGCGTGTCCTATTAAGAACATGTTCATGTGATAACTCTCTTTCTATAGCCACGGGGGCATGGTTATAAAGACACTATTTCAGGAGATACCTCAGGGCCAAGATAGCCAAACAACAGATATAATTCATGATGAGTTCAGAACATAAAGTGCAAGCTTTAGATCAAATTCGATTGGCTAATGCTTATCTTAGTATAGGCAACAAAACAGCACAGGAGTTTGCTCACTAATGTAGATTACAGAAATGTAATCCATAAACTAAAAGTCCCAAGACCTGAATTGAAATTTCTAACTTCTACCGTTCTCTTAAGATGTATCATTAGCCAAATCTTTTCATCAAATGTGAGTGACCATAGTTGAGATCTGACCCCAAATGGAGGTCATGCTGAGTGTGTGAAGGTCTGAAAGAAGTGGAGGTAGATATTGCTTTGTGTTAACAGAAGAGCAGGCAATTCCTTTGGGAAAATGCAAGATTATTCTGGGCAAGTATTTATGCAATTCTCAGCACATTCCATTATGGTATATAGAATTTCTTTCCACTAAATAATACATTTAGCTTTTAAGAGTGGGATTCTATCTTCTAAAGAGATCAGACCTGGCTGCATTTTTTACATTTTCCTTATTTTATCACCAAGGACTGACAGACTCCAGTAATACCGAGATTATATCCTGACCTTTTCTTACTAATAGTACTTTGGGAGAGGATACTGACTACCAGTCAGGAATTGCTATTTATGAAATACATCCTTGCCATCACCATTATGATGATCATCATTGCCACGGTTGCTGCTAACCTTCACTAAGACCTTACAGGGGATGGTCTCTTTAGACTGAATACTGCCAACTATGAGGTAGGTATTAGACCCTAAACCCCATGAGTGCAGGGAACATGAATGTTTTATTCACTCCTAGGTATTTTCTTTCTAGAAAAATATCTAGCATTGAGATGTTCCATGCATATTTATTGACTATTATTAATCTTATTTTGCAGATGTATAAATTGAAGCATAGTGAGTAAACTTCAAGTGCCAAGATCATATACTTGAACCCAAAGCCAGCTCTCCAGTTGTTACAAGAAGGGAACTTGGTACATTCTCCAGGAAAGAGCATAGAGGGCCTTTGACTGTGGCTGAAATCAGGGTTGTTTCTATTTTCTGAACTGAATATAAGTGCTTCCTATGGATGTTTAGAAGAAAGGGGACAATGCTTTAAGGCATCCTCTCTACATCTTCTCCTTCACCAGCACAATAACTAAAGATCCATTCCAAACTGAATGCCCAATGCTGGAAAAGAAAGAATTCAGATACCTCTCAGAGACTCCCAAATGTCATCATTCCCCTTACCATTTTTGCACTAGTTTTAACCAACTGAAACACACTTGCTCATAGTAATTCCTTGGCAAGTCTAAATTTATTATTTTTAATTATTCAATAACTATCTAACTTCTAGAAAATGTAATCTCTGAAAATTCTTATTAAAGATACATTCCAAATGATCCCTATGATTTTCAGAAATAAAAAATGTAATAAATCTCGTACCTCTTTTCCCTCTTTTCTTGCTATTTGCTTCTTAGTACTTACTTTCCCACGTGTATCAAATTCTATCACCAGAAAGGGAAGCAGTGCATATTGCATTAAATTAATGAACTTTACAATATTATCACCCATTCAATCAACAAATGTCACTGCAAAGAGCAGTGGGGTATGTGGAATAAGAGACATGCCTCTTTAAGGGCTTATCAGTCAGTGTTTGGGGACAGGGCACCTGTTCAGCAGGACCTGCAATGCAACATACAGTAAATACTAAACAAATGATGTTGTGGAGTGTGAAAAAAGAAGAGGCCTGTGTGGCTGGGGCACAGATGGAGGAGAACATCAAAAAAGGGACAAAGCTGATCCTTAAGGAGGGATCTGAAGTCCTAGGATAAGGTGATTGTTTCTTTTATATAAAAGTAATTTAAAGGACATGGAGTTTTTTTTATTTTTTCTTGTAGAATATATTCCTTTCCAAGTTCTCTTATGTTTATCTAAATCTTCATAAATGTATTGCTCCATCTTTTAAAGATGCAATCTCACATTTTTAGTTTTGAGAACAAAAGTATTTTAACTCATTAAAGGAGAATGTTTGGCCTTGTTCCCAGTTAACATAACAACTTTTGTTGCTATATGGATATTTGTATTTTGTCTTTATGGTCACCCATATTAGTTTGATGTTATTTGGATAACATATTAAATGCATCTCAGATCTTCTTGAACTAAAATTAATTGTATTTTTGACAAGCCAGAGTATACCTGAGGATTGAACATTCCCATTGACTGAAAGATAAACTACAGTAGCAGTTTTCAAATTGGGCACATTCTCCAGAAGAGGCTTAGACCAAAATGAAAGAAGTGCTTAGGTAATATGAAATTCTGTGGCATCAGTGTAGATTGATTTCTGGGGCATGGATATTGACTATGCAAAACAGAGAGACATTGATACTTTTTTTTTTACAAAGTTGACTCAAAATTTGTATGTTCAAATCTCATAATCTATTCTATGTCATAAAGCTGTTTTACCCTCCAAGAATCGGATACATTTCATATAATTACATTTTTGCAAGTCTTTTCAATTGACAGGCTTGTATTGATTGAATTTCTGAATTCTTAGAGACACCTGCCTCAATATTACCTAAGCTTCATTAATGTTACTTACCTTCATAGAATTGCTGGTTCAAAATTTAAAATAGCCCTCTAAAGAAATGTGTCCAGTAGAATGGCTTGGGAACACAACAACTGAATTTTCAGCTGTACCAAACTACCCAATCCAAATCTACTTTCACACTAAAGAAAAAGTCTGTATGAAGATCTTTGCAAACACTCTGGAAAAGACAACTGGATTAGAATGAAGGGGACGAGCCACAGTCAATCACTTTTCTTTGCTCTCTGTCCCCATGCTTTCTCCCAAAAGCCCACAAAGAAATTCTTTCTAGTGTGTGATTTCAGCAACAAGGCACTTGGTGACTCTCAGATGTGGACTGTTGCTATAAATAAGCCACAGTCAACCTCATTTGTAGGCTGGATCCTCTCTCTCCCACTTACTCTTTGCTGGCACAGCTGACCCTTTGCTGTGGACTAGCACATTCTATGATGACTAAGTGGATCATTCAGCATCCTGGTTTATGAATTCTGAGCATGAAGAACATTATTTTGCTCAAGAGAAGGTCTATAACTTCCTGTCATAGGAAACTAACTTTCAAACTGTGTGTGCCATTCAATGTGCCTGAAATACGATGCATTCACAATCATAACTAAAGTATTGCTAAGGTACTGGTTAAAAGAAGAAAGCAAATTCCTTGTCAGGATCCAATGCCTCGTATTTCCTGTGTGTGCTGCCATTAGGGAAAACTGGCTTCTTATGTGCAGAATTAGCAGTTTTAACACTGATGTTTCCATTCCAGATGTGAGCTTCCACAGGGACTGTGCGTCTGCTGAACTTCTACCCATAACATCACTCTCTCGTGGATAAAACTTTGGACACAGATGAATCCCCAATGAAATCAAATGTCAGCTTCAAATGTGTTGAGTGAATGGACTGTGACCTGATTCAGAACGAAGAGGCAGAAAATGAATGATTTTCTCTAGGAGAAATTACTATAGTCTCCTTGGGTCATCCGAGTGTCTCTGGCTATTTAGTAGAAGCGCTTGATTTGATTCCTTTGAAAAAAGCTCACTTGACTGGAATGTCAAAATCTATGAAATGTACCTCCCAGGTGGAAGAAAAGAAAGTGACAGTCAATGAAGTCAGACCTAGTTTGGTCAGAACAGTCAACTATTAGGAAATTCAATCTAACTGCAGAGCAGCCCTGTTCCCTCATTTGCAAAATATATATAATGTTTTAAAGTCCTCACTATTCCAAGACATTCATATGTATTATTATAATATTTATTTTACTTCTTTTGGCAACAGTCTGACTGAATTCACTATAAACATCTTGATAATTCTTCTTTGAATAGCTGAATGTTTCTAAAGTCTGTGCCCTTGCAAACCTTTAAAAGCTACTGCTCAAAAACAGCATGGAGGGTTTTCAAACACATGTCTGTTGAGCTCTATATTTCCTCAGATACCTCAGAGGATAGAAAAAAAAATTGAATCACTGGATTCAGCTCAAAAAGTGAAGGGAAGAAATCCCCACAATGACAAACTGCATGACAAAATTCAGATGTTGCCTTAGGAGCGGGGAGGGAGGAACTCACTAAAGAACTCTGCCTAAAAAATAGGTCCCGAAAAAGATTCAAACTTAATATCGTACATTGACATATTACATTATATTTTCTGCCACAAAGAATATCCACTGACTGTTTCATCCAGAAGAGAGAAGGAAAAAGAGACATAGATTGAAAAAGTCTATGTAATCTAAATTTAAATAAACACCAAAAACCATTAGGGAAGCAAACAGTATGTACATTTTGGTCTTAACATTAATAAAATCCTTGCTTTATTAATTCAAAAGGAATATTTTCCTCTAAATGAAGATGGTGTAACATGCTATCATGCTCTCAGTGGCCCCTCATCAATATTAAGTGTTAAGAGTAAGAAGTAGACACTTTCATAATGAACAGCCTCGTGTCTATAAATGATGTCCTAGAAAAAGCATTATTGTAAGGCCGAATTCAGCCCTAAAATGAAAATGAATGCTTTAACTGAATTGTTCAATACATTGAGAATTCCTAAGAAAAATAATTTATAAAATGTCTACATTTTAATGTTATGTTAGTTAGATATTTTTCAGTCTATTAGAGGCTTATTTTTTCCTTCATGTTTTCTACTAAAATACATCTTTTCCTGCAATAAGAATAAATTGTAGTTTTGAAAAGAATTCTGGCATACAACAGAGAATATGTCGTAGAATGTGTTAGTAAATTACTGAATCTAGCCCCCTCTCTGAAACTTGGAAAAGTCAGTCCTTAAATAACCGCTTGAGAGGCATATTGAAGAGTGAAGGATCTGTGAACCCCTGTCCTGTCCTGGCAACTAAATGTGGAAGAGTTTTTATTCTGTCTGGAAACAGACCAACAGAAAGCCCTAAATAGAAACAGCTTAAGGGCGCAAAAGACTCCATAATTAGGTCTCTGCTTCATCTAAATGCACATGACAAACTTCTAGAATTGCTGAAGGTCTGTCGCTTCCTACCGCCATCAGTGGAATGAGAGCCAGCTTGGAGGTGAAAAACCAAAACTGGAGCCTCAGAGCAACTATCAGCTGTGTGGTCGTGAGCGTGTCACCTCTCCTCTCTGAGCTCACTTCCCTTACAGTATTGATTTCAAGCTCCAATGAGATAATGCCCATGGTGGATAAAGTGCAAAGCAGCAAGCTGCATCATTTTGCAGGTGAAGGTTCTACAAACCACAACAGGTAAGCAGATCTACTGCCAGCAGGAACAGTAAAGCAAAGGGAGCGTGCAATCCTGATGATCAGTTGAGACAATGAGAATTATAACTACTCTCTGCTCAAGATTCAAGTGTGGTATGCAGAGTCTTCAGAGGAAACTAAGAAAACACCCTCTCTTCAAAGTCCTTTAGCATGGGAAGAAGGCACTATTCTGGCCATCGAGGCTCCTGACGTTAGATGATCTCAACTCACTCCACACTGATGTCAAAACTGCTGTACTGTTCTGAAAGCAGTAGACAGGCTGCTGCAGGACTGCAGAATCTGCAGGCACAAATGATTAGAAGCAGCAGTTGGAAGTTAACTCTAATCGTGATTTAACACTAATTCGTAATGGTCATTTTCATAATCCTATTTCATGAGGCTCTTTGCCAGAGTTGACAGGGGTATCATGTGTTTGTCTCTAGATGACAGTGACTATTTTAGTTGCTGATAAAAACTGTGCTGGGCAGTCCTACAGACTCACATTTCACTCATTCACCACTTCATTCATTCGATTATATAGCAGATGCATTCTGGCCACTCACACTCAAAAAATTATAGAAAATACCAACTTTAAGGAACTCAATCCTTTAGTTGGAAAAACAAAAATGCAAATAGGAGACCAAAGTGCCACAATTAGTGATATGAGAGAAGTAAGCACTGTTTCAGAGTTGTATAGAAGCCACCTTATCCTTTGTCTCAAATGTGGACAATGTTTTAGTCACACTTTTTTCAGAGAATCAGAAAAATCAGATTTGTGGAATAAAGGAGATCTCTTATTTTGTTTAGCTGATATACCTTGGGGATGGAGGAAAAAAGACAAAGTAGTAAAGCTGGGATACCCACCGTCACTTTGCTAGACCATTTCTCTAAAGATGCCTATCTGTAAGGCAGAAATCCACACAATCTGAGACCCACATACACCAAGCAAGTACTTTAGGCAGGTTTAATGTCCAATTCCAGTATGTTTTTTATTCATCAAAGGTAATCACTGCTGACATGCTTCACTGTGCATAGAAGAGGGAAAAAAAATAAGACATTCTGGGCTGCTGGATTCACCATGATAAAAATGCTTTCTGGGAAGAAAAGAATTCTGAGGCTGTATGAATGCAAGAATGCAGCTGAACCACTATTTCTTACCACTGAAAAATGACAGGCAGGATTGGTGCTGAGCTGCTTTGTGAGGCCAGATGACTTGAGCTGACTCAAGAAGAGCACCCTCTGTGGCACAGGGGCCCAGCTATAAGGGGTGAAAGGGATTCTACAAGTATCCCTATGTTCTGTTTTTTCCATTTTATAATCTGAATTGGGTCATTCCCGGGGGGACATTTTTCTAAGTTTTAATGGGAATCCTTCTTGCAAGAGTCTAGAAATGTTTCGCTAGAATTGACAATTATGCATTGCCTAGTTTAAAAATTAACATTGAATGCTGCTGCTGCACAACCAACAAAGCAGACCTACTTCAACTATATGTTGTTTTGTTTTGTTTGTACTGTGGGACTAAACCCAAGGCCGCTTAACCACTGAGCCACATCCCCAGTCCTTTTTTATTTTTATTTTGAGACACAGTCTCGTTAAGTTCCCGAGGGCCTTGCTAAATTGCTGAGACTGGCCCCGAACTTGCCTCAGCCTCCCACATCACTGGGATTACAGGCATGCACCACCACATCTGGCTCTCAACTATATATTCTGGTTTTAGAATATTTTTCAGTTATTCCTTCATATTTTATTTAAAATTTAAAACAAGGTTGTTTTGAACTGGATGTTGGTATCCCCCTAAAATTCATATATCAAAGGTCTACCTTCCAGTGTGCTTATATGCTCCCCATGGAACTCCATGGAAATAATTAAGGTTACGTAAGGTGATAATGATGGAGTCCTGATTCAGCAGGATTGGTATCTTTATAAGAGACACCAGAGAGATTCCATGCACAAACACTGGTAGAAAGGCCAGGAAAAGCACACCCTAAGAAGGTAAGCTTCTCTAACTCAGAGCCCTCCCCAGACACCAACCCTACTGACACCTTAATTTTGGAATTTTCTAGCCTCCATAATTGTGAAAAACTAAGTGTCTGTTGTTTAAGTACCAATCTATGGTATTTTGTTATAGCAGCCTAACCAAACTAATACAAGAGTTAAGTGAATATTGTTTAGGAGTCCCAATTAACCTGTGTCTTGAACTATGTGGTATAGAGATGTTCAGTGCAAAGAAGTTTAGTCTAACTGTAGAGCTAGAGCGAGATGGGTCTCTGAGGCATACAAATGGAGCATTTCTTTGAGATCACAACTAAAGGGCAAGTGTCAGTTTGGCATTATTTTTGATTGATGTCCATTGGGCTCCACTCTGTGACAACTGTAAAAGTATTAGACACTTTTTCTCTAGGGCCATTTGACTTGGTCATTTTGACTGCACCAGTGACAAATTCTTCAGAGCCATGGAGTGAAAAGGCATGATAATTCTCTAGCCATAATCACTCAATGTGGAACCAAGAAAGAGGTTTATGTCTGCTAATATAACATAGACGTATTTAAAAGGGGAGTCCACTTTAGTATACAACTTTAGCCTGTATTAACATTCTTTAATCTTAGTTATTTTCTTCCTTTTCAAATTTTAGTGAATATTCTTTTACTTTGAGTTTTTAGAATTGACTGCATAGTAATCTTAATTCTCTGCCCTAACAATAGGTCATTCCCATACCCTGTTAGCTGTTGACAAACAAGTCTCAGATTTTCCAGATTCTATATGAGAATTCTTGGAGGTTTTTTTCCTATCCTCCTTTCTATCCCCCAACTTTTTTTTCTTTGTTCAACTAATATTTCCAGTATTCACGATTGTACTACTATTTGATAAATTTGTCAATATTTTCATATCTTCTCATGTGAAAGTGCTAATGTCTTTTAAAAATGAAATACAAAAATGAAAAGTGATTTTGTTTAATGTGAGAATTTCTCTATGTATTTATACTAAGCGGTGGAGCAGCTTGCAGTTTTTAAAAGTATTGACATGATTGCAAATAGAAGAGCAGAATGCAAAATTCTCCGCAAGGTAGTATTTGTCATATGCATCAATATTTCTTGAATGACGCTGATATGAAAGTTACATGCTTTCACTCAAATGAGATCCTTCACAATGCAGGTGGCATATGGAAGAGGCCACACCACACCCACTGGTTCAGTTGGGAGAAATGTTCACAGACTCCAAACAGCATTTAGAGCTTGTTTGTTTTGGCACTGATGTTAGTTTTATCCTGAACCACAGTGTGAAAAACATTAAAATCAATCTACAAATCCATGAATCACATGCAAACTCACATATCTTTCTTATTTCCTATTAAAAATGGGCACAATCAATATTGAATTTGACTCACAATCTTCTACAAAGTGGCTTGTAATCTAGGTTAAACAGTACAGATACTGCCCATATGGGATTCCAAAATCTTGGATTCCAGTCCCAGCTCTGCCACTAACTAGTTAAATGGACATAAGCAAATCACTTAATTTTCTGGGTCTCAATTTTTTTCATCTATACGAAAACAAATTGAAATAGGTGATCTCTGAAACGCTTGCTTGTGTTAGAATATTTCTCTCTTTGAAATGAAGTCCTCAGTGTCATCATCACCTCCTGGACCTCTTCCCTGTCACCTCCTGAGATAATTGGATTCATCTCCTTCATGTCCCCTTTATACCTGAGTGTAACCCTTTCATGATGTCTGTTTGGTAGGCTCCTGGAGAGCAGGAACTGGGCCTTTTCCCTCCATGACCCCATATTCCTGTTAGCAGGAGCTTGATGGATGTATATCGAATACACAGTAAGCCAGCCAATGTTTTCTTGCCCCATTTTAACAAAGTATCTCATCCAAAGATGTACAGAAAATAGCAGATAAAATCCTTCACCCATCCTATTTAAATAGTCAATCTGGAGGAAAATATGTTCTTGCTATCTTGAAAGTGAAGAAAATATTCAGAAATAATTCAAAATTTTAGCCATGCTTAATGTAGCCGTAAGTGCTAATGCAGCATTTATTTTAAGCTTCAAGGAAATGGAATTCTCTTGACAGCCTCATGGACAAATATACCCACCAATTTTTAAATGGTTCACTTTCTTATACTCATAAAACATAATGTCTGTAGGTTTCTGCATCTTTTATGGAAAAAAGCTTTCAATGAAATCACAAACATATCTGCAGATTGGAAGACCTCTGAGAACCTAGTTTTCTTATTAACCTTTGTATATGGTGTATTGGTGGTCCTCAAGAGTACCTCCAGCCTGGATGATTCTCTAGGAGAACTCAGAGGATTCAGCACAAAGTTATACTTGAGGCTATGACTGACTGCATAAGATACAAAGCAATCCTGGCAGAGGAAGAAGGGCACACGGAGAAGTCTGGAGGAAGCCAGGCACAAGCCTTCAGAGGCTCACTCCCTAATTCCTCCAGAAAGAGTTTTGAGAACACATGTGAAATGTTATCTACCACAGAAACTCATCCAGCACTCAGCACGTAGGGTGTTTTATTAGAACGGGTCACCCAGTCATTCTCCATGTGGCACTTATCAAAATTCCACACTTCTGGAGGGAAAGTAGATGTTGTACATAAGTCACTTTGTTTGAATAATCAGTTAGGCACAGCAAGCCATGAGAACCATCATGAAATCCAACTTCCCACAGGACAACTTTATAAGCAAGACTTTCAAAGGGCAACCGTCATGCCACTAGGTTCACACTTTTTACACAGATTACAAATGCCACTGCGTAACCACCAGGCAGAGTGAGCAGAAGTACATCACTTATTTTAAGAGTCTACTGAAGGGCTGGGGATTTAGCTCAGTTGATAGAGTGCTTGCCTCCCATGCACATGGCCCTGGGTTTAATCTCTAGTGCTACCACACACACACAACACACACACACACACACACACACACACGCACACACACAGTCTACTGAAAACCCTTTAAAATTTAGTCATCACTTCTGCTAGATATACTGTTAACATTCTTTGACCCATACCTGGAGTCTTGTGCTCAACTGAATAAACACCATTATGTCATTCCAGGAATGGTATCTTGAGTTCTTTAAGTAAATAAATACATAAGTAAAATCAGCAAGTGTATCAACTTCATTTCTCTCTCATGCCTTTTCTGAATATGTTTTCACTTACTGGAAACTATGGAATTGTGTTCTTATTATTGAAAAAATATGCCAATCAGTCCCTTTGCTCAACTTGGTTTAGCTTCTGGCTCTCACACAGAGATCTTAACCTCCTCCAGTCTGGTGAGGCCCATGGACCTCTTCTCGCACCAGTTGTTTTAAAAGCAAAAAATAAAATACACAGAATTGCAAAAGAAACACATTATTTTGAACTGCAGTTATCAAAATATTTTGAATTAGTTTATAATATACATGTGTTTTATTAACACAGCAATATATCTAGCAGGAGGTCTAATAACTACCATAATTTATAAATAATGATGAGTATAAACATTTCAAGGTATCTTTAAATACATAGAAGATGGCATTTCTAATAATACTGTAATTGGTTACCAATTTCATAACTTAGGGAAAAGCTAAATTTCAGTAATAAACTAGATTAAATAAAGATACAGTATTTTTTCTTATCAAATTTATAGTCTCCAGGTTAATAATAATTTTAAAAAATCTCAGGTTTAGGTCACAACCTGTTGGACCAATAGCCAGTAGACCTGTTGCTTGACTTCCTTTTATTTTTTGAGCATAGAATTTTTTAAAAACAAATTAGTCAAATTACCACACTAATGTGATTTCACATAAAAATTCATATTTCTGGGGGAAAAATAATAAAAACCAAGAAACACTACATTGGTATTTCCAGTAGTGTAAGAGCAAGAAGCAGCTGCCCTTTTACAGTGTGAACTCACAGTCTCCACAGCAACTATAAGCTCCACCTCCTCCTGCTGGCTATCTGCCTGGCTCCTATCATTATGGAATTTTCTGTTCATGATTGTCCTCTGGCTGTTTGTAAGTAACAGATTCACTTTGTAATGAAGAAAGAATTTTCTTTGTATATCCACTGTCATCCCCATCTAACTTCCAGTTTCCTACTTTTAGCAACTCATGCACTTAAGACCCAAAGGTAGCCACCTGTTTTGTCAACTATGTTTCAACCATCTTCATTTATTTACATATTCTTTATGACTGCTACTATGGGCCGAATTTTGCCTTCCTTCCCAAATTCATATGTTGAAGTTGTAACCCCAATGCAATGGGATATGGAGGTAAATAGGTTTTGATAAGCTCATGAGAGTAAGGACATTTAACAGATTGGTGCCTTTTTAAGAGACAATAGAGAGCTTTCTTCCTCCCCGTCTCCACCATATGAGGACCCAGTGAAAAAATAGTCAGCGCAAACCAGAGATAGAGCCCTCACCAGGAACCAAACTGGATGGTGATTTGATCCTGGACTTGTTAGCCTCCAAAACTGAGAAAAATAAATTTCTGGTTTTTAAGCCAACTAGTGTGTGGCATTTTGTCCTGGGTGACTAAGACAACTGTGTTCATAGAGCAATGGCAAAGCCGAGTGGTTGAGACTGGCCCACAGATTCTAAAATATTTACTAGGGTTCTTGACACAAAAAGTTTGCCAGACTCTGCTCTAGTTTATTTTGGATGTAATTACCACTTCGATTTCTAGAACTTTAATGTAGAGACGTTTAAGGATAGTTAAGGGGAGCATGTTCATAGCAAGCATCTCATTTTTCTTTAATGGAGATGAAGTGCAGGCAGCTAAAGAACTCTCCCTTCTCTCTCAACAGCCACTGAAAACTGCATACTATACAAACCTCTCCACTGAGCCACTGTAAAAACTTATATAGCCAGAGCTGGAATCCACAGTGGCTGAAACAATGGTTCAAGATCTGCTCCCCCACTTATAAGAAGCATGGCTTTAATCAGTGGTTATGATAGTTAGATCAACAGCATCTAAGGATATAATTTTGATTATACAATTCAAAACAAATATTCAGTGCTATACCACTTTTTGCAATAAAAACAAAATATTTTTATTAATAGATCAATGGGAATAAAGTGAATGAGAAATAGTCAGAGAATCAGTCAGAGCTATATTCAAATCTAAACACCATCCCATAGTTATTTGGCAACTATCTGTCCCAGTCTCAGAACCTTGACCTCTTTATAGATGAAATGGAGACCCCATTGCCTTGTCTGTGGGTTGCTTATATATAATGAGATTATTTTTTGTAAAATATGTTGAAGTTTAGGGGGCATATAAAATAGGCTCTCAAAATGATAGTTTATATTACTGGTCATTGGAAGATATTTTTCAGTTTCTCTTTTATTTTTATTTTGCTGAGAATAAAGTGACATTGATAATATGCCCTGTGCCCACAATTTGCTAACTTATTGAAATAATCCATCAAGAGCAGAAGGGCTGGAATTATTAAAAAGTGACACAGTTATACTAGGGAAGAGGCTATTAAGGAGCCATTTGATGTCACTTAGCACCTCTGTACCTGAGGACAAAGGAACCTCAGTCCCATTTCCTATTAAAAAAAACAGCACAAATTTTCTGTCTCTAACCTATGTTTCTTTCAGAGGCAGCCACACTGGCAGGTGCATTCTGACCTCATGACCAGTGAAGAAAGAGAGTTTGTGTGTTTGTGTGTAAGAGAAAAAGAGGAGGTAGAGGTTTATGATTAACTCATTCATATTTTATTTTCTGCTGGTGATTTGTTTTAATTGTCCTTCTTTGCAACCTACCATTGCAACCAAATATATTGGTTGGTCAGTAATATTAATCCCTCTGTCCCCGAGGTTCCTCTTGTACTTTGAGAGAAGTAAAACTGTCTGTTTTATTTCACAGGACTATTATAAACACCAAAGGAGATACAGGGTAAACAACATGTTTTCAGGAGGGCAGTGACAAATGAGATTTGTCTTGAAGATGGAATGAAAAAAATTAGGGGTTTTGGTAATCTTGCAGAAGGTAGAAGATTTCAGATCTATCAAATTCTAGGTTGGAGAGACTTAGGATACAGTTTCAGATTCCTAACAGGCTCCCTGTGGACCAGGAACTTGTCATTGTGAAAAGTAGAAGGTAGTCCAAAGAGACTGCACTCCCTAACAAACAAGCAAGAAAGATCCATATGTAGTTGGTGTCTGGCATCCCATCACGGCCTAAATGTTCAATTATTTGTGCTTCACATCATATTCACACCTGAAGCTTCTTGAGTATAGGGAATCTGAAGTTAGTCTTTGTGTTCTCTAAGCTATTTACTTGTCTCACAGGTTCTACATGTTCAATGACTATTAACAAAAGCACAAACTGAAACTATTGTTCAAATATAAATCAGATGTTGTCACACAGCCAGCACAAATACTACTCCTGCTGGTCTTGACTCTTCCTGGAACCCTGAGTAGGAATCAAGTTGGTTTAATGATGTTCATTTCAGTGTTTCTACTATATAGACATTAATTTCTTGACTTTTTTTTTCTCTATGTTAACTACAGGGAAGGTTTTATTTAAGAGGTAGTGGAAAGAAAGGACTGTTATTTCAAAATACTTCACTATAGAGAAGCAATCATTTTAGATGAAATTCCTTAAGTGCAGTTACCCAAACATGCATTTCCTTCTTGGCAATAAAAGAGCCCTAGTCAATGCCCGATGACCTATAAATCATAGGTAGGAGATTTCTTTATGCAAATTAAATTTGTGTCATGCTCATCAATAAAAAAAGAAAATGGTAATGAAGATTAAATTTGGAGCAGCAGTGCAAAATAAAGGATTCCTATATGTACTTGTTGGATGTGTCAGTGTGGCTAATTAATTTTTGAGATAGTGTGCTTTGAAAGGATTAATGGAGAGTAAGCTTTGTGAATTGATTGTTGAATGAGAAGGATGGTTTAAGAGGGTTGGGAATGTAAAATAGGCAACCAGCTTGATTAACTTTACCAGCTTTAAAGGAGTCTATATAATAATGTAAAAGACACTGATATTCATTTTGTGGTTATATTATCAAGTCTAAGAACTGTCATGGTTAGTTTATGATTCATTTGTTCCTCCTCGAGGCTGTTTTTCATTTTACACCTGAAATATAAAGACTCAAATATTCACTCATATAATAAGGTCATCAGTTTCCCTTAAAAACTGAACAAAATGCAAAGGAAAAGAAAATGATCTCACTTTGCATTGATGGGAATGTACTGCTGCAAAATGAACTAACTTTTCCATCACGCAGATCTAACAAAGCCCAGCATGTTAAGCTTCTGGGTACTACTAAGGTAAAACAGATTCAAAAACATACCCGCTTCCTTAGATTGCAAGTAAGAGTGAGGTTCCTTGAGAAGGAGTTTGCAAAAGCCGTATAAAAGTCAAGGACTTTGAGCAAGGCTTCTCGCTTGATGATGTGCAGGTCGCAGTATGTCAGGGCCCGGACATTGGCACATGCATGAGCAAGGGTGGTTTCCTTCCAGAAGATGTCCCCAAACACATCACCTTTCCCTGGAAAACAGTGTAAGATACATATTCAAGTCTCTACAGCAGTTCCTATCATAATCCCTGCTGACATTCAGTTTCCCATGTGATAATGATCTTCTAGCATAATTTAGAGCTGAGGGTACAATCCCATCTATGCATATATAACAATGTACAACACTTTCACAAAACAAATAGAATAACATCACCCTGAATTGAGTTCTTGATGGGAACCCAGAGAGGCATGTATGATTGTTATCTAACAGAGAAGTAAAAAAAAAAAAAAAAAAAAAAAAAAAAAAAAACTTCATTTTAAAAAAATAATTTCATTATCTTCTGCCACCTTAATTTTTCCTGTTCTGACAGAAGCAACAAAGGTACTCTTAGTGTTATCCTTTCTTACACTCCTTCTAGTTAAGATGACAATATAATGCAATATGGAAGGACTTGTATTACAGCTTTTATTAATCTGAAACTAATGTAACAAACGTTGCCTTATTATTCAGTAACTAAGTATTGTGCTCGAAGCCAACTAAAACTTGCCATGACCTAGTCCCCAAAGGATGCCCTTCCACTTAGCCAAATCTTATTCAAAGCCTCAGAGCCCAGCCTAAGAGCTCCCCATACACAATTCCAAAGCTTAAGGAACTGAGTTGGGGTAAACATGGAGGAACAGATTTGTTATCCCATAAAGTCTTTCATAAAGAATACAATACTATATTCAAATGTAGATGACTTTTTAAATTTCTAGAAGTCACACAAATCACCTATTCATCTCTGAATATCATCTACTGGTGGCCTAAACTCAAGCATTCACCAGTCCAAATTAAGAGGACATAGTTGTCCAAGCAAAGGGAATGAGGAAAAGTCAAATGTCCTTTTATGGTTTCAATAGGTGTTGCCCCCAAACTCCTGGGTTAATACAGGTATGTTCAGAGGTAAGATAATTAGATTATAAGAACTGTAACTTTATTAGTGGATTAACCCACTAAGAATCTGAAGGACTAACTGTACTGGATGGAAACTGTAGTCAGAGTGTGGCTAGTTGAAGTAAGTCTCTTGGGGTGTGCCCTTGGGGATTATCTCCTGTCCTTCTTGCTCCTTCCTCACTCTCTCTGATTCCTGGCTAGCATGAGGAGAGTCCTTCCTCTGTCATGCCCTTCTGCCATGATGCTCTGCCTCACCTCAGGCCAGAGCAATGGAGGTAGACAATCATGGACTAACCCTCTGAAACTGTGAGCCAAAATAAACTTTTCCTCTTCTAGATTGTTCTTGTCAGGTATTTTGGTCACAGCAATGAAAAGCAGGCTAACAACAGAGGTCCCCAAATGCCTGTCTGCTAAGGGAGTTCCTGCTTCCTGAAGTGTAGCCCATTACATTCTTTGTTTGATTTCTGTGGGGAAGTTTTAAAGTGGAAAAGACAGGAGGAATAAAACCACGTGGAAAAAAAATCTTCCTAGAGGCACTCTGTTGATTGTTTTCTCTCTGTGCTCCAGTCACGGAGATGAGCAAATATTTGCCATCATGAAGCCAATTAAAATCAGAAACAATGGGGGGAAAAAAGAAAGATAAAATCCTTCAGGCCGGGCGCGGTGGCGCACGCCTGTAATCCCAGCACTTTGGGAGGCTGAGGCAGGAGGATCGCGAGTTCAAAGCCAGCCTCAGCAATGGTGAGGCACTTAGCAACTCAGTGAGACCCTGTCTCTAAATAAAAAACACAAAAAAGGTCTGGGGATGTGACCCAGTGGTCAAGTGCCCCTGAGTTCAATCCCCGGTACCACAAAAAAAAAAAAAAAAAAAAAAATCCTTCAGGACAATCACACCAACAGAGAGGAAAGATAGCATAACCAGAGAAATTAGAGGGAGAAATGAAAGAGACAGGGAGGTTGATTGAAAGATTTTGCAGATTCCCTGTTCACATGGGCAGCTAGGAAGCAGAAAACCATGGGGCTTGGGATTCAACCATAAGAGGCACTCTAGGGTAGAAGGAGGAAACATGCATATTATCAAGATGTTTAAAACTACCAGGTGATCATGTCACCAGCATAAAATAACCCAGAATAGGTGTTTGTTTAATTTTGAGCAATTCATTTATTTCTGGACCCTCCAAAGATTCCTTGTATCAATGACCCTGATGAAGGAGAAAACTAATTGATACCCACATATTTGTCCAAGGACCATTAGAGATCTAGTACTCAAATAAAGTCTCTAGAACTATACAGCATCATGGTAACCTAAGGGAGACCTTTCTACAGAAATTTAAAGACAGACCCCACATCCTCCAACAGGCATGAATTTCAGAAATCTATACATGGCATTCTCTTTGAAATAGAAATTCCAATTATAGATATTTATTCTAATTGCACAATCAGAAATGCTAAATTTACTTACAAATATGTTCAATGAAGTGTGGAGTAAGATAAAGGTCAATGAATAAAGAAAACATGAAATATCAGACAGCCACCAAATAGCATCAATTTTAAGAAGTGATAGGGAAAAAGGTTCACTTTATATAAAATAGTATCACACAATACATACAGTATAATCTTATTTTATGTACCTTCCCCCAAAACACACACATACACATAGAGCCTGGGAGCAAATTCATTACAATGGCAGAATCTCTGTGCATTATGGGACAATGGGTAGGTCTGTCTTATAATTTGCATATATTATTTTGCAAATATCAATAGCTAGTATATTATCATAGTACCTAATGCTACAAAAAACACAAGTTTTTAAAAGACTGATTTGTTTTACTTGTTCTTTTCCATCTAATATCATTGTTACTCTTTCAAAACTATGCTTTTCTTTTTTTAACCTTTTTCTTTTTCCTTAAAGGGGTGGAAAAAGAAACATTTCTTTATAATTCATTTCTATTACCCTTTCTCAAATTACCAGTACTAATACAATCTCTGGCCCATGTATAATCACTCGTTATTTTTCTAATATTTAATTTTCATGTATGGTACACTTTAATAATAAACAAAGCCTTTGACTCAGTAATTTCATTTCTGATAATCAATAAAAAAAATAGAACCAATACATGTAACACTCATGATAGTGTTAGTAATCACAACCCTAGGTTGGAAAAAAAGAAAATGAAACTATAGGTCCCAAAACAATGAAAATTGCAAAAGTGTATGTAAAGTATCAATACAAATTAAAACATGTTTTAAAATAGCATGCAAAAATGCTTGTTATACTGTGAAATGAAAAAAATGATACAAAGGATTATATGATTATGGTTATATATATAATGAAACTGAAGTACCAAGACTAAAAGAATTGTCAATTAAGAAATTTAGCTTTTCATTTTTCTTGAGAATTTTGATAGATCCAAAATATATTTTGTTATAATTATGTTGTTATACATAGTATGTTAGTACTAATTTGTCAATTGACAATAAGTTGAAAGAAAAGCCAAATGAGATATGACTAAAAGAAAATATATTTAAATAATAATAGCAACTGACTTCAAATGATGTTTATTGTTTTCCTTCTTTGTACTCCTAATGTTTTCCAAAATTTTCTATAATAAATCTGCATAAACTTTATTTAAAAATAGCAAATATTTTTCTTTACACTTTTTAATAACACTGAATTCATAAAATATTTGCATAGATAAACAGAATAGCAAACAAATATCCATTGATTTTTAAAAGTGAATAGTTAACAGGTAAAGAAACTCAATGTTTAAATGTAACTTCACCTTACCAATTAGACCTTTTTAATTATAAGGCAATTAAATATCCTTTTGCATTTTATTTTACCTAACTGATGAAATTAAAATTCTTACCCTATTTCTAACAAAATTTTAACATTTAAATTATCTATCTTTTTGGTATCATGAGGAAATAAATCCAGGCTATGGAAAAAACAATAACAAACTAGAACATTAACTCATGATAAACTTTATCTCAAGCTTCTCTTCCAAAAACTTTATAGAAGTATAACAAAATTAATAGATGTGAATAATTCTACTCCCAACATCTGATTTCACATTTCATAATGAGCAATATTGATTTTTTGTGGCATAAACTTTCCATTAGGGTTTGCAATATATAAATTAATCTGATCAATCATTTCAAAATATGTTTGATTTATCCAACTTTCTGTGTCATCTAATAGGTTCTCAATTCACAAGAAACTTTTATGACACTGTTGGGAAGATAGCTGTCTTGTAAGTCAATTAATTAGTTTAACAGTGTAGCAAAGGGGGCTAATGTCCTTCAAGGCATATTACCATTGTAGAGATGTGGGATTATGCATGGAATTTTGAATAGAGAAGCACCCTTTCTTCACTGCAAAGATTTTGCATACTTTCAGAACTAGGAACTCCTTTCATTTTCATGACTATAGAATATTTGATGTTGCTTTTTAGGTCAGCTCCTGCTGGGTGCAAGTAGTCTCAGCTATAAACATTTTAGAGCTTGAGCGAACTAACCTCCCTCAAAGGCCTAAAATAGTAGAAAATCTCACACTCAACATGAAAGTTGTTGTTTGGTCTATTTATATTTTCTCAGTTCTTTGCATCAAGTCTTATGAAGTATTTCACTGCTAAGCCACAGGAAATGGGACTGTAAAATAGAAGTTAATGTTAAAGATTCATATAGTAGGAAAATGGAAATTTAAAGACATACCAGAGACAGAGTTACAGCATAATTTAAGGAGTAATTCAGACCATGGTATTTTGGGGGATTATGATCCCCTACAGTGTTGATTTTACAGCAAGCATTTGTTTTTTTCTAATGTGAGACATGTTATTTTGTGATCTAATGACATGGATAAAATAAAGATTTGAAAATCAGTTATTCATCAGTGAGAATAAGCTAATTAATGTACCCAACAGGTCCCTAACAAAAATGTTACTTGAACTCTACTTAGGGGATTCCTGTGTTTATGTGGGTGTAACAATAGCTGTATTTGATGATTCTTCTGCACAGTAGACTTAATCTATATACAACATTCACTCTTTTTACTGTATCTATTTGAGATTTATAACATGATGCTATTAGGGTACAGACAGATAGTAAAATGGTTACTATAATGAAGCAAATAACATAACTATCATCTCACATAGTTATTGTGTGTCTGTGTGTGTGCGTGCCAGTAGCAGTTAAAATCTACCTATTTAACAAATATTCCTAGCCGGGTGTCGTGGTGCACGCCTGTAATCCCAGCACTTGGGAGTCTGAGGCAAGAGGATCGTGAGTTCAAACCCAGCCTCAGCCTCAGCCATGGTGAGGCACTTAGCCACTCAGTGAGACCCTGTCTCTAATAAAATACAAAAAAAGGCTGGGCATGTGACCCAGTAGTTGAGTGCTCCTGAGTTCAATCCCCAGTACCAAAAAAAAAAAAAAAAAATCCCTAATACAATACAATTTTATCAATTATAATTCTCATACTGTACATTACATCAGATTGTTTAGACTTCTTCATTGTACATATATGCTATTTTCTATTTGCTGACCTACGCCTCCCATTTCCCTCCACTCTGGTAACCATCATTTTATCTTATATCTCTATATATTTGGCCTTTTGTTTATTTGTTTACATTCCACACATAAGTAAAATAAGGCACTATTTTTCTTTATGTGTCTGATTTTTTCCACTTGGAAAATGTCCTCCAGGCCTTTCCATGTTGGGAAAAGACGCAAGGACCTTCTTCTTTTATAAGGTAGAAGAATATTCTATATTCCCTAACACCTATATAATGATACTTATACATGTTACATACATGCATGTTATTCACATTCCCACATTTTCTTTATCCGTTCATCTATTAGCAGACACTTAGGTTGTTTTCATATCTTGGCTGTTGTGAATAATGCTGCAAATGAACATGGACATGGGAGTAGAGAGCTTTGTAAGGTGGTGATTGAACCTCATTTAGGTACATACCCAGAGAGGAAGTTTTGGGGTCATAATATAGGAGGGCTCTATTTTTAATTTCTTTAGGAACACCCATGCTGTTTTCCAAAGTGGCTGCACCAATCTACATTTCACCTACAGTTTACTGGGATTCACTTTTCCCCACACCCTCACCATTTATTATGTATTGAATTTTTTATAAAAAAAACTATCTTAACAAGCCCACAGTAATTTTTTACACTGATTTTGTTTTCCACTTCCCTGATAAGTAATGAAGCTGAGAATCATCTCCTGTGCCCATTGGCCATTCTATGTCTTCTTTGGAGTAAAGTGTCTGCTCAGGTCCTTTGCCCATTTTTAAATAGGGTTATTTGTTGTTTTTGTTTCTTTGTTTTGCTATTGAGATGTAAGACTTCATAAATTTTAGATATGAACTTCTTATCAGACATGTGGCTTGCAAATATTTTTCCAGTCCATGGGACTGGCTTTTCATTTTGTTGATTGTTTCCTTTGCTGTACAGAAAACTCTTAGTGTGGTACAGTCACATTTATTTATATTTGCTTTTATACTCTTTGAGATTTTGGTATGATATCCAAAAAATAATAGCCAAGACCAATGCCAAGGCCATTTTGTCCTATGCTCTCTTCTGGGAATTTAATGGTTTCAGGTCTTACATTTAGTTTTTTATTCATTTTGACTTTTATGTATAGTGTAAGATAAGGGTCCAATTTCATTCTTTTGCATTTGGAAATCCAGTTTTCTGGTTTTTTATTGAAGAAACCATCCTTTCCCCTTGTGTCCTCTAAATGTCCTTGTCAAACATTAGTTGACTATATGTGTTTGAATTTATTTCTGGGCTTTTTACTCCGCTCCATCTGTCTGTTTCTGTTTTTAATGCTAGTACCAGTCTGTTTGATTACCATAACTTTGCACTACAATTTTAAATCAGGAAGCGTGATGCCTCCAACATTGATATTTTTTTCTCACTATTATTTTGACTATTTAAGATTTTTTGTGGTTCCACAAAAAGTATAGGATTTTTTCTATTCCTGTGAAAATGCCATTGAGAATTTGATATGGATTGAATTGAATCTGTATATTGTTTTGTGGAATAGATACATTTTAACAGTGGAATATATACATTTTATATTCTTCCAATTCTTTAACACATAATATCTTTCCATATTTGTCTTCTTCTATCTCTTTCATCAAAGTTTTCAGTGTATAAATCTTTTACCTCCTTGGTTAAATTTATTCCTATGGATTTTACCTTTTAGAATATATTAAATAGGGTGTTTTCATGATTACTTTTTCAGGTAGGTCATTACTCATATATAGAAATGCTATTGATTTTTGTATGTTGACTTTGTATCCTGCAACTTTACTGAATTCATTTATTAGTTCTACCTGTTTTGTTGTATAGTCTTTGGGGTTTTCAACATTTAGGATCATGGGAATAATTGTACTTCTTCCTAATTTGGATGCCCTTCCTTCCTTCCTTTCTTGTCTGACTGTTCTTGCTAGTACTTCCAATACTGTTAAAAAGAAGTGGTGTGAGAATGTGCTTCCCTGCCTTATATTATATGTTAGTGGAAAAGCTTTCAGTTGTTCTCTGTCCATTATGATGTTGTCACTACTAGACCTGCCTTATAGGAAAATCTCATAGAGTTCTTCAACCAGAAAGGAAAGGATGATAAATACAGTCACGATAACATTTGAAAGAATGAACTCAGGAGTGGAGATGAATACATAATCAAATACAGAATAGTTCATCACTGTAGTGGTGGTGTGTAAATTTTTCAGATCTCTGGTATGGAGATTAAAATTCGAAATAGACAAAAACAACTTTAATAAGTTGTTAAGGAATATACAATATTAAGAGATGTAAATTTTAACAATAAAAATAAAAATTTTTGTGGGGGAAGTCCAGAGAATGTGTATGTAAACTGAATTTGTTATCAGCTTAAAATAATCTATTACAAAATATTTCATCTAAGTCCATGGTAACCACACAGCAAAAATATACAGCAGATATACAAATGGGAAAGAGAAGGAATCAAAACTTAGCGCTTCAGAAGATCGCCAAATCATAAAGGCAGAGAACAGAGGAAGCAAGAAGCTACAAAATAACCAGAAAACAAATAGTAAAACAATAACATTAAATGTAAATCAACTAAACAATGCAATCAAAAGACATACAGTGGCTGAATGGGATTAAAAAAAGAACAAAATTTAAATATATACTGCTTACCATCAATCCACTTTAGATTTAAGGACACTCATTGGCTAAAAGTAAAGGGATGGAAGAAGATATTCCATGAAATATTGACCCAAGGAGAATAGGAGCAGCTATGTTTCAATCAGATAAAACAGACTTCAAGTCAAAACTGCCATAAGAGACAAAGAAGTTCATCATTTCATGATAAAGCCGTCAATTCATCAAGAGGACATAGCAATTATAAACACAGATGCATCCAACAATGGAGCACTTACATACATAAATATTCATGAATATTAATGAAGAAGTGAACAGCAATATCTCAATACTAGGGGACATCAATACCCCACATTGAGTAACAGATAGATAAAATAGAAAATTAAGAAGAAAATACTGGACTACTGGACGTGACTCTGTTCATTTTATTAGTCATTTGCAATAAGTAAACATTGCAGCTGACTCTTATAAAAACATATGCACAAAAATTCGTTCTCAACCTTACAAGATGTTTTTAAATATTATTATTATTATTATTATCATCATCATCATCATTATTATTTGTTTTGGTACCAGGGATTGAACTCAGGGGCACTGGGCCACATCCCCAGCCCTGTTTTGTATTTTATTAGAGAGAGGGTCTCACTGAGTTGCTAAGTACCTCGCCATTGCTGAGGATGGCTTTGAACTCTCCATCCTCCTGCCTCAGCCTCCCAAGTGCTGGGATCACAGGTGTGCACCACCATGCCCAGCATTAAATAATATTATTTTAAATAGATTATTTTCAAACTACAGGTATCAAAAGTAATATTTTCAAGGGGGAATAGAAAGAACAAAACAGTGAACATTGAAATTAAGAAATTATATACGTGTTTTAGAATAAAAGATTTTAAAACATTTTAAAATTATGCCTTCCAGTTTTTTAGTGATTTAAATCCAAAATCATTCTGTTGAAAACAGTTATAATGAATTAAAAACTTGAGTGTATTTTGAAAAAAAATAATAGTTCATATTTACTAGAAAGAAAATAACTGATTTAGCTCACATATTTTTATTTATACAAAGAATGAGAAAAACTCTCCTTCTCCTACTAAGTAGAAATAAAAAGAAGTATCAAGAGGCAGTGGTAGTTACCTTTAAGAAGGTGGAAGAAATGATAATAAACAGACTGAGAATCACAAGTTGGGCACTATGTTATGAATATTAGTAGGATATTATTAAAAAAGAAAAGAAATTCAAGCAAAAGACTAAATTGAAAATCAGTTACATCTTGAAACTATTGTTATCTTTTTATAAGAAATAATTTGGAGTTGAAGCCTATACTAATGTTCATATTATAACCAAGTCTTTAATTTTTGCATTCGTCACATGGAACAAACAATGATTGTCCTGTCCACATCACTGAATTAATGCATCTGACATCCTAACCCTAACATTCACTCTAACCTATTCAATGAGCAATCACACTGCTGGGTATACATCCAAAAGAATTAAAATCAGAATCTCAAAGAAATATCTACATATTCATGTTCATTATAGCATTATTCAAAATAGGAAGATATAGATGCAACTTTGGTCCATCAATAGATGAATGGACAAAGAAAATGTGGTATATAGACACAATGGAATATTACTGAGTCTTTAAAAAGAAGGAAATTTCACCATTTGCAATGACACTGATGAACATGGAAAGCATTTTATTGAGTGAAGTTGCAGAAATAACTTAAGTAAGTTACAGAAATAAAGTTAGCCAGTCACAGAAGGACAAATACTACATGATATCACTCATATGAAGTATCTATTATCGTCCAACTCATAGACACAGAGAATACAATATTGCTTGCCAGGAAACAGGAATAGAGGAAATAGAAACTTGCTGTTCATTAGGCATAAAGTTTCAGTTATGCTAGATGAATAAATTATAGATATCTGCTATGTGGCATAGAGCCTGTAGTTAACAATATGGTAGTGTGAACTTGGAAATTTGTTAAGAAAGCAGATGTCATGTTAAGTATTCTTACCACACATGCACACAAAAATTAAAAGCACACAAGAAAACTCTGGGAGGTGTTGGAAACGTTTATTACCTTAATGGCAATGATGGTATCATGGGTTTTGCATATGTCCAAACTCACCAAGTTGTACCAAGCCCTTCCTTGTGCAGATAATATTGACACTTAAGGAAAGAACAAAGACACCAGCAAAAAGAACTGACTCCAGTCCCAAGGCCTGTTAGATAGACTCTACCTCTTCCTAGTAGGTACTGCAAATAATTTGTGGCCATGCTTGTTACCTTGTAACATTCTTACAAGATTCATTTCTGCTTTAATACCTACTCATTTAATTGGGCTATAAACTCTTCTATGATTCCAGTAAAAGAGGGAAGCAGTTATGACATGTTATTAAAGCCAAATGATTCCTCTTGGTAAGGATTTTTGTTTATGAGTGCCAGGAAATAACTCTTTGATACTTGCATTAACAAACTTCTTTTTGCCTAGAGAAGGGAAATAAAAACCAAAGGATATTTCCAGAAAAAATAAAAAAGCTGTTTAAGAAGACCATGACTCAGTTCCTAGGTGTGTATACTTTTTAGCATCCTAGGAATTTTAATATAAAAAGCAAAATATTTTTTTCAAATTACAGTCTTCTTGCTGTTGTTCCCCTTTGTCACAGTTAAAATCAGCGCTGGGAATTAAATTATAATTTGAGAGAAAATATTATGCAATAAGAATGAATGTAGATGCATCAGGGACCCCTGTAAATTGTCATATGCCAATAAAATGTCATAAGTGGTTAAAAAAAAAAGAAAGAAAGAAAGAAAGAAAGAAAGAGGGGAGCAGAACTTAATATCTCTATCTTATTCTAGGGCTCATGAGATTCACACTCATTTGAGCCCTAAACACCTCTTTGGTGGTAAACGAGTCACTTGGAGGAAGCCCACATTTTTAGATACTTAGTACCTGACTTAGCCAGCTCATCCTTAGACCAGTTTCTCCAATAACATTTGATGAAGGATTTTTGTAATACATACTGTTATGGTACAGTTCTTAGCAGTGTTATTAGAGAAATCTTTTTAAATAAAAGTAAACAAATTCATAAAGGTAATACAGGCACTCTGTTTTCTGTTCAGACTAAGCGAAACAATTGTACAAGTTCAAAATACTATCCAAAAAGTCCTGTTATCAAAGCACAAATTTTATAATTTGATGCTCAAAGCATGGACATAGAGTCAGAGGCTGGACTCAAAACCCATGCCTACCCTAGTTAGTGTGATCTAGGGTGAGTCACTTGATATTACAGTCTCAGTTTCAACTGTAAGATAACCACAATACTTAGTTCACAGGGTTAATTAAATGATTTGATGTAATGATTAATTTAATAACTATTGATATTTTAAATCGAACTTTCAATGGGGTCCTGAGTATATACTTCAAAAACACTTTAAAAGTTTTGGTAAGAAATATTAAAATCAAGCCGGGCGCGGTGGCGCATGCCTGTAATCCCAGCACTTTGGGAGGCTGAGACAGGAGAATCGCGAGTTCAAAGCCAGCCTCAGCAATGACGAGGCACTTAGCAACTCAGTGAGACCCTGTCTCTAAATAAAATACAAAAAAGGGCTGGGGGATGTGGCCCAGTGGTCGAGTGCCCCTGAGTTCAATCTCCGGGTACACAAAAAAAAAAAAAAAAAAAAAAAAGAAATATTAAAATCAAAATTTATCATTAGATTTGGCATTTTACTTAGGTATTGGTGAGGCTCATTTACTAACCACAAATATGATTTTTTTCTTTAAGCCTTTTAATTCTTAAATGTTTATTTTCTAACAAGATTAATTAGGATTTTTTAGTACCACCCATTTCTAGTTTCTGGCAAAAGCAAATGCCACTTTTAGGAATTCAAGTTAAATCCTATTCAATAGGTGTAATTTAGTTTTCCTACTATGATTAATGACAAGGGTATCAATTAGATTATTTCTCAGTAATAGGGATTCCTGGTAGAGAACAAGAAAGAAGAGACTTACAGTGATACTTAGAATACCTTGACCCTTCCTGTTTTCTATATTCAAAGTGCCCAAGTAACAGCAAGAAAATCTTTCTCCAGCCCATAATAGACCTAAGCTAAAGCTAGAAGTTCTTAGAAAATACATATTTACTATAAGCATCTAGACAAAAGAGAAACAGAGAGTAATCACTGTCTGAACATAAAATACAGAGGAAATGGAAATTCTGTCAACAGAACACAGAATAGGTGTGTTTTGTTTCATTTTGTTTTGGTACTAGGTTTTGAACAAGGGGGGGGGGGGTGGTAACTATTTAGTAATATCCCCAGCCCTCCTTTTTAAATTTTTTTTTTTTTTTTTTTTTGAGACAGGTCTCTCTAAGTTGCTTAGGGCCTCACTAGGTTGGTGAGGCTGGCTTTGAACTTGTTGTCTTCCTGCCTCAGCCTCCCAAGTCACTGGGATTACAGTCACCACCAGTGCCACCATGCCCAGGGCAATATAGTATTTTTGATAGGTGCCCAGAATTGAAAAGAAAAAAAAAAAAAAAGAAAGAAAGAAAGAGAGCTCAATGACAGAGTAAAGTAGTAATCTGGTACACTGAGCAAATCTTTACTGAGAACCTATTTAAGGGATCCTATCACAGAGGACAGTGAGAAAATAATGAGCAAAACATTCCAAATGCTCACAGCACAGGGGGAGGGCACACAGGTAACAGATAAAAACAGGAGGCACGAATAGCTCCATAAGACATCCACACTGGAAGCACCTTGCCCAGACTGGGATGAGAAAGGAGAGAGTAAATGATGAAGTAAAAGACAGACAACTAAAAAGACTAGGAAATGTGTTCTAAATAGAAGTGGCACTTGCAAAAAGCAGTAAAAGAGTTTGGTAGGACTCAGGCTGATTCCTGCAATCCAGTGTGGTAAGAACAGGGTAGGTACAGGGAACGGCACAAGATAGGCTGGGAAGGACAGCAGAGGCCAGGCCTAAAGGGCCTCACAGGCCAGTCAGGAGATACATTTTGTGCTTAAGGTACTAGAAAGCCATGGTAGGAATGCTAATAAGGTGGCTGACATATAAGGCAACTGTCATGGGAAGCAATATCCAAGAGAGGATTAAGAGATACCAAGGATAAAGACTTAGTTTTGAAGAGTGCTGGGAGAGGGTTTGAAGTTGAGCCTAAACTACCAGAATTATAAAGATTTATATTTCATCAAAAATAATCTTTAGGCTGAGGAACTCTGAAAGTACACATACTTTGAACCCCAGATAAATAATGTTACAAATGTTGCTCAGAATATTTAAAACAAAACAAGCTTGCATTTGAAGAGGGAAAAAAGCAATCAACTGGTTTACTCAATAAAAATGTCTGAATTAACAGTTTATCTATATAATATGTAGAGCAAACCTAAACATTTCACAGTTCAGCATCTAAAAACACACAAAAAAATGTGGACATACACACAAAAAACAATTTTTCAGAATTTGGGAAAAGCCCTTCTAAGGATTTAAAGTGTGAATCATTTGACATCTAATAGCAAGAATACAGGAAAAAATCTTAACCACATAAAAGTCACATTTCACAGATTCTCTAAATAGAAAAATATTATTCATTCACTTTTCAGATCTTTTTCTTTTTGGAATAAAAATAAGCAGATTTTGAATTTTGTGAACCATAATTTATACGTTTTCTCAGATAATGTACATAGGTTTACAAGAAATGGATTTTAAATGGCAAGTGCTAATTTAAATTGAATCTTGATCCATGTGCTAAAACTATCTTTCTAATATTTCTAAGTTTCTTTAATTTGTCTTTCCTTTCTTATGCCTCCTTCTCTCAAACTCATAAAAATATTTGACCCCTCCACCCAAACCCTTCATATACAAGTATAGTTGTCTTAGGAATCTGAAGTTACAAATAGAATCCTTAAGGTAGAGATTTCTTAGTTGAAGAACTTTAATCCTATGATTCTAATAATCAGCGAAGACAGAAAAGATGAAATGTGAATACAACAAAACAAATGTCTCAGGAATAGGGTCTATTGTTAGTGGGGGAATGCTATTTTTATAGGCTCTGAAAGGTACAATATACTTGTCAAGACAGTTAGAAGTAACCTGGCTATTTCAACCATACCAATAAATCTGTTCACATTAAGTAATTATAGAGTAGGAACTAAAAAGTAAGAAGGCATTAAAGAATATAAAATATTATGTATGCATCATGAACTCAATTTGGAATTCTTTGTGTTTCAGAAAATGTGGGAAGGTCAAAAAAAGGTGGAGGTGTAAGAACTGAAAGAACTTCACGTTGGCAAAAGACACGAACTGCAATTATACTCATATGCCCTATTTAGAAAAACATCTTGAAGCCATCCTCAAGTGTTAAGAGAAGGAGGTATTTGTTGACTACATTTTTTATCTTTCCATTAATTAGTTATGCTTCAGAACTTATTCATTAAACTCCTTAGCACTTTTGACACACTAAAGAATTACGTACCTACCAAGAGACTGTATAGAGGCAAGGATCCAAAAGAATAAAACTGCACCTGTTTTTGGATTCAGAGATTCTAATTAATTTTGAAATGACCTCCCTTCTCTACTTTTCAACTGGCAAATCGGTGTAAGAGACAACAAGCCCTGCTAAGTAAAGATAAAAAAAAAAACGGATGAACTCATTCATTAAGGTAGAACCTAAAAAGAGATGGATGAGTAGATAGACAGAAAGATGACAGTATACAACCTGGTCATACTTACCATTTTTCTTTACCAAAAAATAAGAAGAGGAATAAAAAAATAAATAAATAAAATAAAAAGAAAGAGAGAGAGAGTCACCAAAATGTCAGGTGTGATGCTGGTTAAACTAGTATTTCCCCTCCCCCTTACTTAAAACAGTACACAAACATTTTGAATGTCAACCAAAAAAAACAAAAATAAAAACAAAACCCAATCTAATTACCTCTCAACTGAAATAGTCTTTCTTAGAGGCCTATGGGGAAAAAAAGAAAGAAGGGTACCAGAGAAATACCCATGCAATTTGACTCATGAAGCCAAGATATGGAAATTCTCTGAATCACAAGATTTTTGAGGAGGAAGACAAAAAAGCACACAATCCAAGAAATAGAATGTGACAGATAGATGACAAGGCTGGTCCAATACCCAGGGGCCCCGTGTTCATTTTTACTGTGTCATTGGGCAGAACCAGTTACCATTTTATTCTAAAATGAAAGGAAAATGCATTTTGTCTGTCTCACTGAGCAAATGATTCCATTTTAACAGACCCAGCCCAGAGGCCCTATACTCAGGGCCTTCTCCAACCTTCTTATAGAAAAGGAGTTACCAACATGCAGCTGTAATGAAGAAAATGGGGCAAAACAGATGACCATGCATCTACAAGCGGAGGTAATTTATGGTGACAGTGCTCACTCTCATGCAGTATATTTGATGTCTGTTTTCCCACCACCCCCCATTGACATGAACATTCAGGAAAATAAAAGTCATCTGTCTCAGACTTGTGTTTTATCTTCCTCTTTAAGCAAACAAGAATGGTTGCAGCATGGAGATGCTTTGTTTTACCACAAAGGACCATGTTGGTGATGTGTGTGCTTCTTATAAAGGATTATCTATGCCTCTTTTATTCTCCAGTTAACAAAGCAGACAAGCACTAAGGAGCACTAAGCACACCCTGAGTGCAGATTCTAAAAGCACTGTGTTCTTTTCTTGCAAATACATGTTTTAAAAACAGCTCCTAGAAGAAGATTAATTGTAACTGTAATGTTTGTAAGCAGTGAAGAAAAGGTTTACAAACAATGCTGTTCTGTCATTCGCAAGCCCGATCCATTTTCTATCACTTGATTTTTTACAGAGACTGTTTTCCTAGGAAAGGTCATTTCTTTTCGATTCTCAATTCTGTCTTCTTCAAGTAATTGTGCCTTTTGAAATCAGTTTTTTCATTTTTGTGTTGAACTTGAAATCAGTTTTCAGTTTTGCTTTTACAGTTTCTAAAAATCCATCGGTCAATCTTTTCCTTATGAGAGTAAGTGGCATTCAAGCTACGGTAGGTTGACCTCAGTAGCTAAAAATCCAATAGTTTAAAGATTGAGCTCATTTTTCACAAGACACAAACCATGAAAAATGTGATCAAAAAGGAGTTGACATCCTGAAATTCTTATTTTACCTGAGGAAAAATAAGGGATGGTTCTTGTGTGACCTCATTTTTGCCTCTTTGCATACCTATGTGGATTTCATGAACCTACATTAGACATTTGAGCAGAAAGTGGTCTAAAAGTTCATTTAGCTATTTTTTACCAACCTGTATCTCCTACCCTGTGCTCACATGTGTAAACTTCTTATTTTGTCACATACACCATTAATTCCTTTGTGTCGCTGTTAGCACAACTATTTCCTGGGTCTCTGAATTTTAGAATAAAGTTATTATTAGATAAAATCATTTTCCTGGCCTATGAAGATGGATGGATAGAACAAGTTTTATAAACCTAAATGTCATTTACCTATATTGTGCTTGCTCTAGTGTAAGAGATCAGACTCATTAACTTCCTCCTCCTTCATCTCACTACTTAGGTCCACTGAGATGAGTCAGAAAGATACAGAATAAGATGACATGTACTCGAGCTAACTTGTTTATTTATTAGCTGGGCAAGTCACTAAACTTTTCTGCGCCTCACTTGGCTCCTCTCTCAAGGAAAGGGTTGAACTAGATAGGTCTATTACCCCCCTGAGACTAACGCCCTGAGTTACTAACTTGACAATCATTCCAAAAGCCAGTTCACACTTACCAACATGGGATTACAAAGCGCCTTGGGCTGTAAGCAGCTATAGCTTGAAGGTACTGTTCTACTATTGCCAAAGTTTCATCAAACCCTCTCGCAGCCCATTAGGCTGTGACTGATACTAATGTTCTTTGCTGAAACAGCATTACTAGTTTTCACTAAGATTCATCACCTCATTAGTGACCCAATTTCCAAAATCACCAAAGGAAATTTCTGTTTGCAAACCTGACAAGTGAAAATCTCTAAAAACCATTCCACACTTACTACTACATTAGGAAAGTTCACAGTACCTAAAATAGCCACCACCTCATCATCCTGGATGACTTCCAAGGATCCCGACACCACAAAGCAGAGGGCATCCACACTTTCTCCAGCGTGGTAAATGAGGTCCCCGGGAGCACAGTGAATGGTTTGGAACTCTACTGCCAAGGCTCGCAGACACCCATCGCTGGCCAATCGAAAAGCAGGATGTTCATTAAAAACCTTCCGGTTTAGATGAACACAGATATCAGCTCTCATGTCCTTGGGACAGATGGAGAGGACCTGAAGAAAGTGAGAGATGAGTAAGTGAGAGGTAAAGAAAAAGGGGCCATTTCAGGAAAAAAAATCCAAAAAATATTCACTGACTATGATGATGTCTATTGCACAGTCTTCTAGGTACTGGGAAGGCAAAATTAACAAGACACAGCTCTGGTCTCAAGGAGCTAATAATCTAGTGAGATGGGCTGATGTTCATGTGGGTCATTACAATACAACACCCAGTAGTGAATGCTTTGAGAAGAGAATGGGTCTCCCCATGACAAAAATATAGTCTTGTGGTCAGAAAGGGCTTCAGAAAAAGTTACTACCACTTCATCAAAGAGCCAATTAAAAAAGGATATTAACATTCATTTTAGTCTAATTGATATGTCATTATGTCATAGTTGTGTCATAACTAAACCATAATTCAATACTATGAACCATCCATTGGGGGTAGATTCATATTTGCTAACTATAATCAATCAAAGTATCCTGGGAACTCAACTTGCTGGCTGACATAGCTTCACTCTTGTGTTTTTCTTAAGTCTAAAATATTTTCCTTTTACAAAAAAAATTATATATATATATATATATATTTTTTTTTTCAGGGATGATAAAGGCATTCTCCAGCCTTCTATAAGGCTTAGGTAACTGGAAATGTCAGCATCAGCAGGGGACACGTCATTTTGCATGGGAGTCTTTGCTCCTTTCCATTTTTGACTCCTCACGACTGCTGAGGGCAGTAGCAGAATTCAAGCTCTAGGCATCCTTTAGAAGAGAAATACATGGCAGAATCATTCTTAGAAAGTGAGGCATACAGAGCTTTTATTAGCTTTTATTTCTAACATGGCATTTAAACACCCTTGTTAAAATGGACAACCTCATCGCATTTCATCAGAACATCACTGAGTTGGATGTGATTACAGAAGTCACCACTACCCACTTTGGAGATACAGTTGTGAACTCATTTACAGACCTTCCCCAACCCCCTTGGTAAACTACTCTTTGTAAAGTTTTTCTTTGATAGAATTTCAGTGGGAATAATGACAGTGCCTATATCATAAGCTCATTACAAAAATTAAGTGAAAGGGCATAAATATAGCCCAGTTTAGCTTGGTTAAAGGGTTAAAGAAAAGCTAACTTTCATTATTCCTTTTGAACATGTGTATTCCTACAGTTTATTATTGCTTTAGCTTTCTTCAAAATCAACTTTCTTTTTTCACTTTCCATCCCTGTGTAAAACCTATATCTGGGGGGTTTGATAAATTTCCAAATGGAATTAAGAAAATATTTTATCATGAATCTGAAGATATCTCAAGCACTGGTTGAGATTATTTTTCTCAAGTTGAAAGTGAAATTAGGTCTAGGAAAGCAAAAAACTAAAAAAAAAAATGTTTTTAAAATACACATGTATGTACATATTACACTGAATAGCTTAATGGGAAATGGACTACTGTATTTTTATCCATTTACCACATAGGACTTTATCATTATTTTACATTCATTTTGTTAAGAGTCATTTCTTGTTCCTTTAATATTTTCTTTCAGCATTCATATTACAATTGAAATTTTGTAATATTTACAATATTCTCTGTTAAGTGGCATTTCAAAAAAGGGTTTTTATTATATTTTAAGTGCACCATCTCTATTTTGTTTTGCTCCACTTATGACCTGAGCTCATTGATCATTGTGATGGATGGTACATACTTATGTCTGGAAGCTATAAGTGGCAAGTAAAACCAAGTGTTAAAATAGGTCAACCAGAGTCACACCCAGCGGAAAGCTCCTTCCCTGACCCTAGAGAGTACTGCCTGACATGGTATGTCTGTATCAGGATATAAGTAAAGCATTATTTACCCTGGAAATGAAAGCACTAATAACTTCCTTAAGCAAGGCAAAATTTACTTTTATGTGATAGAACAAAATTATCATTCAAACTAGCTCTTAAAGTTAGTCCAGTGGTCCCAATTTCAATGTATTCTGTCTTGACTGTCAGATCCAATTTCTTCTGCCCAGGTTCCCTAATGGACATCTCATAGTTACCAACAAATACAATCACATGGCAGAAGAAAATATTCAGGTTACTAGTGACTTTTGTTTGTCTCCAGAGTTTATTATTTCTCCCCTCTTCACATCAAGATATTAATAAATTAAATAGATTCTTAATTAAGAGAGGCAATAAGTTTTCCCTTTGGAAGAGCTATGACTATGTAAGGAACCATTATGCAGAACTCTGCAAACCAGCCCTGAGCAAAAAAATGAATGCCACACTTTGAAAAACAAAGAATCTTTGTTATTATTTATGATATTCATTAAAACCAAGGTCAAGTGGTATCCAGCAGATATCCCTCAGGCTGCAAAGCTATAAACTCAACATTAAGATAAACGAATTTGTAGTAAAACAAATATGAACATGTTATTGCTACTTTCTTAAAATATCTGACGGCTTGCTTTCCCACCAGGTAAATCCAAAGTTCTAACCAAGCACAGCAGGCTCTGTACCACAGGAGCCTCCATCCTTGTCCCTCCAAGGCCACATTCCAGGCACACCTTTCTCCCCACCCTAAACTTGCCATGACCTCTCTTCCCCTTCTCCTGCATAACCTATTAACCTATCCTCTCTTTCTCTATCTAGTCTTCTCTGATTTATTTGTCAAAGCACAGATCATCCCTTTCTCTACCATAAATACAGTTTCTACACAGATCACAAAATTTAGGAATATGTTAAAGACAAAAATGAAAGTCAGAGGTGTTGTGATTTGTTGGCAAATATATATATATATATATATATGTATACACATATGTATACATATATTATAAAACAGAATCATATTATATAATTATATATTATATATATATATTAGTTGTAGATGGACACAATACTTTTATTTTATTTATTTATTTCTATGCAGTGATGAGGATGGAAGCCAGTGCTTCACATATGCTAGGGGTGAACTCTACCACTGAGTCACAACCCTAGCCCACTCTGTTGTTATTTTTTAATAACATAAAATAGTAACATAGAATTATTACTAGATATTTTACATATTTATTTTCAGCTATAAAATATTTTTTTAGTATTTTGATAAAACCATACCTTATGCCCAATATATAAGACACATACAAGCAAAACTATGCTGGAAGAAGCCCTTCTGGGCAGCCATCCATTCATTCAACCACAGCTATTGAGCACTGTTTTGTCTATGTGTGCTAATACTATGCAGCACCTTATCCAATGCTCTGTTTGTACAGATAAGGCAAATGTATCTTACAAATATTATGTGATCTTCTGAGCTCTTTCCAAAAAATTACTAGCAAAAGCTCTTGGGGTCTAGCTCTGAAGCCACATTCCCAAGTGAAGATCAACCAGCAATAAAATATAACATCTGACACATTCTGATGTTTTTTGGTTCTCTGTGTACTGAAAGAACATAAATACTGATTTCTAGAAATTATTTAAGGTCAAATAATTCAAATCCATAGTTTATTTATAAACTATTAATACCCCAACCTCTACCACTGAACAGCCAAGATTTTGTTGTAAATTTGCTTTCCATTTCTACATACTTTAATTTTAGCTCCAATAAATATATTGCATATTTGAATGTGTTGATAAAGACATAAGAATTTGTTGCTAAGTCCCTTATATCCCATTACTATTTGCCAATGGGAAGTCATCTAATTTGAAATGCAATTTTCTGTGAATAAAAGAAAAGGACTTGAGTTAGATATTTAGAGTGAACTTTTGATAAATGTTTCTTTCCTCTATCACCTTTATCCATTATGGTATTAGTAATGTTACAAAACCTTGGAAAAAGAGAAAGTCTAAATATGATAATCAACACAGAAGCCAAGAAATTAAAGTAAGATCCACTAAGGAAATATTGATTATAGAGAGTCAAAGACAAGGTTTTGTCCTCTCTCTTATGAATCCTGTTCTATATTTTAAAATGTACCCTAAAATTCATTCTATAAAATATGCAAGATAAAAAATATAAAACAACTTTTGTTATCCTCCAAAGTTTTATTTCATGCTATCATCACTCAAAATTATATTATAATCAATGCACATACAATAAAATACTTAAAAGTATGATTTCAATCATTGCATATTGTTCCGTCATAGTTATAGCACAATTTCACCATCACATTACATTTGACATCATATATCCTGCTTTCCCTTCCATAAATCAGGATACAACAAATACCCTACTTATATCAGATCATCAAAGCACAGATATTTAGAAGTAAAATTAGTGAGTAAAAATATAAAGCATGTTTAAGGCTCTTGAAAACTTGCTTCTCAGAAAAAGGTATACTGAATTACTCTAACCAACTGTGTATGAGAGTATCTTACATGGTCTTAATAATCTCACTCTTCAATCTCCCATATGGACTTGAAAGAGAAAAGGCAATTTCACCTGAAAGAATAATAGAATTTCACAGTATAATAAGGTGTAAGAGCTTCAGACTCAGTGGATTACTGCTACTGCTCCTCAGTTCAGCAATCACAGACTGGCCACTATTAATCTATCATAACAAACCTCTAATGTGCAAATGGCGATGAAGGAGATGAGTGTCTAGAGGGAGTGAATTAAGCATGGCTTTTCCTGAGGTCCCTCACTGTTCCAAGATAAATTATCTTATTGATTGTCTAGAAATCCTCCATTCGGAGCAGAGTGTCAGCTATTTTTAATAATAATTGATAAGTCAAAATGATCTCATTTTCTTTCATAGAACAAAGGATATAAACACATTAATGACATTTTGATAGGCCATGAAGCTACTCCTGACATTCTTCAAAATTCCTCTTTATTTTCATGCAATTAAGTCATGCACTGCTAATTAATCTCTCCTCAGGAATCCAACTGAATTGGTATTAAGTTAGTGAAAATCAGTGGAAGAAGTCAAGCAAATGACATTTGCACATAAAACATTTTTACAATACTTCCTAGATATAAGAAGCTCTAAGATGGCAAAAAACGAAGTAGAGTTCTTCAAAGGAATTTCATTCTCACTCATTTTGTGGGGAGAAAAGAAAGTTCATTTTTATTTGGAAAATAAAAAATAGAACCAGGCAGTCATGCAGAACCAGGGGGAGCTGCTGTCTGGATGTTAACCAATCTCCAGGGGTGTCAAAACCTCCAAGGAATTAACCCTGGAATAAAGCAATGAAATGAAACCAAAACAAATTAACTTCCATTATTTAAAAGTAAATTTTAGCAACTGAAGCCTGATATAATCAGTGAAGAATTATAGGTTAAAATTCGATGGCTTCATTTTACAGACTAATTTCTTCAAAATGGGCTCCATTTACCAAGGAAGGGCCTAAGAACATTGTTTCAAAAATATAGGGAACCAACCTTACCAAGTTTTTTGGAATATTGGTTTTGCAGTTAAGGAGTAAAAAGAAACAAGCAACAATTGTTACCACCATTTTCTAACTTGTTAAATCCACAGATATTTTTAGCCACTAATTTTCCAAAATCAGGACTCTACTCTTAGTCTCACATCTATAATTTCTTTGCAGAATTTTTTACTAAGAGCATTTTTCCATACATCTATAAACATTTTCTAAAATTAGAAAGATATTTTTAATGTACTTGATTAATTATCCAGAAGAATGGAAAAGATATTTTTCCTACTGGCCATGATCTTTTCAGTCACCCATGACAAGCAGTGTTTCCAGCATCTTTAAAAGAATGAGCTCCCTCATACACCATAGTGGGAGTAAATTGGTACTATTGCTTTGGAAAATTATCTGGCTTTAGTAACAGAAGTTGAACCTATATAGCCTTAGACCCAACAATTCCACTTCTAGGTATATGTGCAACGGAAATATCTATATGCATGCACCAAACCACAGTCTAGAGTGTTTGTAGCAGTACTGTTCACAGTAGCCCCAAATTGAAAACTACCCCAAGACCCTTAGCCATTTAAATAGATAAATACATTGTGGAATGTTCACACAATGGACTACCTGCCATTGAGAAGTGAGAATGAAAGAGGTGACAACTATACATAACATAAATAGATGGATTTTAACAACATAGCTCACTGAAAGAGCTTGAAACAAAAGTGTATATTGTACATGATTCCATTTATTTAAAGTTCAAAAGGTGGCAAAAACCAATTTATGGCACTGAAAATCAAGATACAAGTTACTCCTGAAAGGAATAGCTGGTTAATGCCTGTAAAACACATGGGAAGAGCACCTCTGGGATTCTGGGAATAAGGTTTTGGGGGTGCTGGCTACAAAGGTATGTGCACTTGGTAAAAATTTCTCAAGCTGTTAGTTTATAATACAATTTGTTCAATTTTCAGTTTTATACAATATTTCAATTTTAAAAGTTTATTTTAGAATTTTAATTTACAAAATGACATATAAGTATTCTTACTACACAAGAAAAGCTAACATGTGAGGTAATGGAAATGTTACTTTGGTATAGTATCATTTCACAATGTATGTATTTATCAAACATCACATGGTACACCTTAAATACATTCAAATTTTATTTGTCAATACCTTTCAATATAGGTTAAAAAAAAGGTTTAATTTTAAAACCAAGCTACCTCAGACAGACAGGCATTATCTAAAGAATAAAAATAAGTGAAATGGAAAGTACAGCTGCCAAATCAATATGGACAGTTACTTCCAAAATGACTGTGCTTATAAAATTTTATGTATAAATCTACTATTCTGCCAAAAGAACAAACTGAAATTCCTAAATGTACATGTCAGCTGCTTTCCAAATTCTTTCTATAACTTAACACACACACACACACACACACACACACACACAAATATAGAAAGTAAAGGCAGTAAAAAATGGTCACAGAGTAGTAAATGAAACAAGAGATATGTGGGTAGACTATATTTTTATTGCATCTAATTCCCATTCCAAAATTTGAGATCTGATTCTATAAAAGAATATAAAGATATTGTCATATATACATATGTGCATATATATTCACACATAGATATATATACACATATGTGTGTATGGACAGATTTAAACATCAACTATATAAAAATAATATCTAGGAAGTTATCTTGAAAAAATTGGAAAATTATTAAGTGGTAGAAAAACTAAATTGAGAAAGCAAAACACCAACATTTGAGCAACTGAAATCATGCTGAAACATTTTTTCACAGCTCCAGCACTCATACAGATGAAAGATATGGTGTATGTATGAGTGTGTGTATATACAACCGATGTGTGTGTAAAATGACTATGTACTGTATAATCAGAGAGCTTTCAAAGAGCACAAGCTCTTTCCCTCTTCAAATATGCTGACATTTACCAGAGTAGTCCCTGATCGATAATGTTTTTACTGAGTCAAGCCTGTTATATTATTACTTATAGTTCAAAGAGGAGAGCAATATTTGACTGAACTTTCTGGTAAATTGAACTTTTCACTTTTAGTAAAGCTTGCTTCTAAAACATAGCTTCCTGAGATAAGTAGAATAAACAAAGGGAGTACAGTTATTTAGTATTTATATAGACATGTGTGCTCTCTAGAACATTATATGACAGTAATTCAAGCATACATAGAATATAAACAACATATCAATTATAATAAATGACATTTGCACATAAAACATTTTTACAGTCCTTCCTAGATAGAAGGAGCTCTAAGATGACAAAAAAAAAAAATGAAGTAGAGTTCTTCACGGGAACCTATAACATATATAGAAAATATAATTTTTAAAATCAATACAATGAAGAGTTAAACATCAGAATGAAAGAAGATACTTGTAACACATATATGTCACAAAAGAATCATGAAAAATCTATGGAAAATTCCTAAAAATTTGTACCAATAAGAGGCAACACAATATTTTTTAAGGCAGACTTAAACAGTTCACAAAAAGATTATCTGCATGAAGTTTAAAAAGATGTGAAAATGTCTTTATCACATCTATGTCTGAAGGACAACCTTGTAGGGGTAAAGAATCATTCGTCAATTTTTTTGAAGCAATTTAAGTATGTCATCCTGCTCTTGAACAGCCAAGATTCTACTAAGAATCTCCTGATAGACTTATGGGAGTTCCTCTCCCTAGAAGGAACCTATTTTTCTCTTCCCGCTTTCAAAATTCTCTTTTTATTTTTTTCCTATTGTATATATTTAAGGTGTGCAACATGATGTTTTGATATATATATATATATACATGAAGTATATGTATATACATGAAGTATATGTATATACATATACATACAGTAGCAAAATTGCTGCTATAGCTAATAAATACATAGTCATCCTTCTGTGAATGTGGCAAAAGCACCTCAAATATACTCTTCTATCAAAACTCCTGCATATTATACAATATTACTAAAGATAGTCCTCATGTGTATTGGATCTCTCGTTCCTACTACATGTCTGCCACCTTGTATTCTTTATATTCCATCTCCCCATTCCCTCTCCCTACCACTCCTCTTCCCTGGTAACCACCATTTTATTCTCTACCTCTGTGTATGTCTTTTATTTTAAAATTTCACATAAAGTGAGATTATTGAGTATATTTCTTTCTGTGTATGTCTTGTATCATCTAGCACACTTTGTATTCTTTTTTTAAAATAATATCTTTATTTTGTTTTATGTGGTGCTAGGGATTGAACCCAGGGTCTCACACATGCTAGGCAAGCATGGACTGAGCCACTCTCAGCCCCTGTATTTGATTTTTGACAGTTTGTATAACGTGTCTTGAGGACTTCTGTGGGTTAAACATGATTAGAGATCTTTGAGCTTCATGTATGTTCATGGTCATTTCTGGGGAGTGTTTGTCAATCTTTTTTAAAGCTTTCTTTCCATTTCTCTCTCTATCTAGTCTCTTCCTGAAACTTTCATAATGTATATGTGGGTTGACCTGATGTTGTCCCATAAGTTTCATGGGTTTTCTTTACCTTTTCATTCTTTCTTTTTTTTCCCTCTCTTAACTGGATATTTTCAAATGACCTGTCTTGCATTTGCAGATTCCCTCTTCTTGGTCAAGTCTGCTATTGCCATTCTATATTGTATCCTTCACTCACTGTGTTCTCATGCTTCAGAATCTGTTTGGTTCTTTTTGTAAACCTCTTTATTTAACTTTTTCTTTTGTTCATGCATTGTTTTTCCTCTCTCTCTCTCTCTCTCTCTCTCTCTCTCTCTCTCTCTCTCTCACACACACACACACACACACACACACACCATACAATATTATTTGACCTTAAAAGGAGAAATTTTGCCACTTATGACAACATGTGATGCATTGAGGACATTGTGCTAAGTGAAATAAGTCAGACAAAGAAATACAAATGGATTATGATCCGATTTATATGCGAAATCTAGTAAACTTGAACCCATAGAAACAGAGAGTAGGAGGGTGGAGGCCAGGGGCTACAGGTGGAAGAAAAGGAAAAATGTTGGTCTTTCAAGAGATACTAACTTACAGTTGTACAGTGCATGAGTTTTAGAGACCTAATGTATAGCTTAGTGAATACAGCTAACAATATAATGCATATTTCAAATTTTATGAGAGTAATCTTAAGAGTTCTCACCACACACAACACAAAGGCAACTTTGAGGTGATATGTTAATTAGCTTTATTGTGATAATCATTCCCCAACATATATATATATATATATATATATATATATATAAAACATACTATTTCATACCCTGACTACATATTATTTCTCAATAAAACTAAAAAATTAGCTGGGCATGGTGGCACACACTTGTAATTCCAGCAGCTCAGAAGGCTAAGGCAGGAGGATCGTGAGTTCAAAACTAGCCTCAGCAACTTGGCGAGGCCCTAAACAACTCAGCAAGACCCTCTCTGAAAATAAAATATAGAAAAGGGATGGGGATGTGCCTCAGTTAAGTGTCCCTAGATTCAATCCCCTTTACCATTCTGCTGCCCTATATACCTAATTAGAATAAATAAATAAGGAATGGAAAATGCAAATCCAAAGTGCAATAGGATACAAGTATACACACACCACAATCGCTAGAATATATGTTGGTCAACAATACACCAAGTCTTCTAGAACACAAGGAACAACTGGAACTCTTACACAGTCTGATGACAATGTCAAGTGCTACAACCACTTTTCAAAACTATATGACAACTTCCAATAAAACTAACCAACTACCAACAGTATAACCATCAATGTCCCTCCTAGGTGTATACAGCAGAGAAGTGTTTATTTGGGGGCTCACAGTTTCAGAGTTCTCAATCCATAGACAGCAGGCTCCATTCATCAGGGCTCTAGGTGAGGCTGAGCATTATGGCAGAAGAGTGTGACAGAGGGAAGTAGCTCACATGATGATCAGAAAGCAGAGAGACTCCACCCACTAGATATAAAATATATACCCCAAAGACATCCCCCTAGGGACCTACCTCCTCCAGACACACTCTACTACCTTTAGTTACCACTCAGCTAATCCCATCAAGGCGTTTAATTCACTGGTTGGGTTAAAGCTCTCATAATCCAATCATTTCTCCTCTAAGCCTTCTTGCCTTGTTTCACACATGAGCTTTTGGGGGACACCTCACATCAAAATCATAATACATACAAAGAATTAAACATCCCTCCTCTGAAGAGCCACAATCCATAATGCTCCAAACTCTGAAACATTTTGAGTGCCGGAATGTTAAAAGTTTCAGGTTTTAGAGCATTTCAGATTTCATATTTTAAGATTAGGGATATTCAATTAATGAAGTCTGTACAACTATTCCAAAATTTAAAATAAAATCTAGAATCTGAAACACTTCCAGTCCCAACCATTTCAGATAAGAAATACTCAACCTACAGTAGCCTAAAATTACAATGAACTCTAATGTCCGTCAGACAAAGAATAAACAAATAACCTTTAGTAGTTTCATAGAACTGAATACTACACACATAATATGAATTCCACTTAAATGAAGCTTAGTGTCAAAACTGTGATTATAGGAATCAACCCCAATGTCTACCAACTGATGAATGGATAAAAAAAAGTAACAAATGCATGCAAAAACATATTATTCTATAACACAGAAGAGAACTAAATAATAATAATATATACCATAACATGGATTAAACCTTGAAACAGGCCAAGTAAAAGAAGCCAGTCACGTAGTCACACAGATCACATATTATGTTATTCCACTTATATGAAATGATCAAATAAGTAAATTCATAGAGACAGGAAACATAGTATTCATCAGAGGTTCAGTAGAAAGGGTCATAGAAAGTAACTGCTAAAGGGAATACAATTTCTTTAGGGGGTGATAAAAATGTTCTGGAATTAGTCAGTGACAGCTGCACACCCTTGCAAATATACTTAAAACCACTGAATTGTACCATTTAGAATGGTACATTACACGATATGTGGATTACATTTCAAATTTTAAAATGTGATTATTTCATGGGGAGTGGAAGTAACTGCCTAGACAAGGCAATAAAGCAGGCTTTAGGGTCCATAAAAAATGTTTCTAATCTTGATCCTAGTAGCATTTATATGGTATTTACTTATGTAAAAATTTATGTCATTCATACCTATGATATGTAAACTTCATATGTGTATGCGTATTTGTATGCAGACTTTTCTGTGATAGAAGAATATGCAAAAAATCATTCCTATGACATTCTCCAACCACTAAAAATACTAACAAGCCAATTTGGTCAAAAGTGAGTAGCACCACCCATAGAGTAGAAGATCTCAGAAGACATAAGTACCTCATTTTGTTCCATAATTATGTATTTCTGGTGTCTCTTATATGTGGAACATGTATAGGAGTTGCATTAAAAAAAATAGCTGTAAACACCTTCCACATTCATGTTACCTATCAATTGCACCAGGAAAACAAGACAAACTATTAGTCAAAGTTACAGGGAAAGGCTAGCATGCTGCAGTAGGAATCTGGCTCAGAGAAGGGGATGAGAAATGTTTCAGAAACAAGGAGCTGGCCTACACAGGTCAAAGCAAAGTGGAAATTAGCTCATTTTGCAATTCTTTAACTTTATGACTATGAAATTCCTATCTTCATTTTATGTGGCAGAAACAGCATCTCTTAAATAACTAATATATCATAATGAATTTCTATTGCTAACTGTAGAGTCTAATATTCTAATTATGATTAGATCAATGTCATTGGATAGACTACAATAGCAAAACAGAACAGCAGGCATTTCTAGTTACTGAATTGTTTACCTAGCACTGAAAATGCTGACATGGTGGTTAAAATGGTATTAGGACCAACATTTCCTTATTTGCATGATCCCATTAAGTAGCATAGGGACAACATTAAGAAATGCCTTCAGTGCTTGTTAGTATTTGACAACATCCCAGATGCCAAATTATCATCTCTTTGAAATAGCATATTATATTGATGTTATTAAAAGGGGCTTTTGGGAAAAAGAGTCCCAACTTGAATTTTTAGCTCATGCATTATTTACATTGATATTGTCACCAATGTCTTCATAGCAGAGAAATTACACATGTCCATAACACTATTTATTCAGATATCAGACTTGTCACAATTTCATCATCCAGAAAATAGCCATGAATACCAGAGTAAGTAAAATACAATGAGTAGGGGAAAGAATGCCACCAAGCATGCAGGATTCACTTGTAACAGAGTCCCTCATACATCACTTAAAGCCTCAAGGAATCTGCTAGAGACCCAGATCCTGCAAACATGCTCTGGTTTCTGCCCACATGCAGGGCAAAGACAGCAGACTGATAGAAATGTTGCTGGAGGTGAGTGTGCTGACTGTAAGGAATAACAATAGATGACAGCCTAATTCCAAGGAAATGTTCAAAAGCTAAAATGTCATGATGAACACACAGAAATAAAAATTAAAACCACAATACCATTTATAATAACACTAAAGAAAATGAAATACAGGTCTGGGTTTGTGGCTCAGTGGTAGAGCACTTGCCTAGCCTGTGTGAGGCACTGGGTTCAATTCTCAGCACTGCATATAAACAAATAAGTAAATAAAGGTCCATCAATAATTAATAAAAATTTTTCTAAAAAAAGAAAATGAAATACATAGTATAAATCTAAGAGCACGAACAGGATATATATCCTAAGCACTACAAAATGCTGATAAAAAAATTTTTAAAAAATCTAAATTGATAAAGATATGTTGATGAACCAGAAAACCCAACATATATATGAATTCTCCTTACATTGATCTATAAATCTAATGCAATTCTCAAGAAAACCTCTAGAAATACTTTATGTAGACATAAAAAGCTTACTCTAAAATTCATATTTTAAGGCATGAGACTTAGAAAAGCTAAGACCATTGGGGGCGAAAAAGGAATAAAAGAAGAATCCCTTTACTCAAGACTATAAGATATAATCTACACAGTCATGCATATGTAGTGTTTACATAGGGATAGACATAGAAAACACAGAAATAGACCGACACAAATATGACTAACCCATTTTTTTTTTTTACAAAAGTGCAAAATCAATTCAGGGGACCGTGTTTCAACAAATGATGTTGGAGAAATAAAACATTGTTGATAAAAAAAAAAAAAAAAAAAACGCAACTTTAACCCCACACCTTGAAAATATTAACTCAAAATGCATCATGAAGTATGAAATGTAAAACTAAAAACTTTTCAGAAAAGACATAGGCGTAAATATTAAGAACCTAAGGCCAATCAGAGTTCTTAAACTTGATACTAAAGGCAAAATTCATAAAAAGAAAAATTGACAAGCTATACCTGGTCAAAATGAAAAACTTTTCTCTGTAAAAATACTCTGTGAAGAGATTGCAAAGACAACTACAGACTGGAAAAATGTTTGCAAACTATATATCTAATAAGGAACTAGTGTCTAATGCATACAAACTCTCAAAACACTTTTTAAAAATCCAACTATAAAATGGGCAAAAGATATGAACAGATGTTTCACTGAAATGAATACACAAATGAAAATAAAACCACATGAAAATTAGCTGTTAGGGAATACATATTAAACATAAAAATATGATGCCACTACTCACCTAAAAGAAAACATAGTAATAACTCCTGAAGATGGTTAGGATATAAAGAAACTCAGGCTCTCTTATATTACCAATGAATATCCAAAATAGTACAGATACCCCCAGAAAAGAGCATTACAATTTCTTACAAAAAATAAAAGTTTGCTTATCCTATGATCCAGTAATTAGACATTTTTACAGAAAAATAAAATTTAATGCTACACAGAATACTTCACTCAAATTTTTCTGGCAGCTTTATTTGTAATAGCCCCACCCTGGAAACAACACAAGTTCCTTTTAATCAGTGAATGGTTGAACACACTGTGGTACATTTTCACCAGGGAATACTATGCAGCCACGTAAAGGAACAAACTACCCCCATATGCAACATCTTGGATAGAGATCAAGGGAGTTGTGCAAAGTAAAAATAGCCAGTCTCACAAGTTACATGATTCCATGCATACAGCATTCTTGAAATGAAAAAATTAAAGAGAACAGATTGGGACATGTAAAACTGGATGAATCTGAAAAAGGCCAATAATTTGTATCAATGTCAATTTCCTAGTTATGATGTTATTCAAGTTATACAAGATGTTACTATTGGGGGAAGCTAAGCAAATGGTATATAGAATCTCTCCATATTGCATCTTACATGCACATGTGAATCTATGCTTATCTCAAAATAGAAATAAAAATAAAAAGCTAAGTTTCTCTTTGGGGACCTTCTGAGGGAGGAATTATTAGCTCTTCAAGCACCAGAAAGCCAAGAACATCAACCAATGACTACCAGAGCATTACATATGGTTCTAGCAACACATTTTTTGGAAGCCTTACTTTGCACAAAGCCAAAAATTCTTGAGAAGGCCCCTCAAGAGGAGAACTGTCTATAATCTCTAGATTTCCATGTGCCAGCTTGGTAGGAAGGTCTGCTGAATCTTACTAGGGACACCTGTAGTTCTCTCTCTGTTACAGGGCAGACCCAACACCAAATACTTGACCTGAGCCATTGTCAGCCTCTAAAACACAAACAAGGGCTTTCAACTCTCTACGCACCCCCACCCCCCCCCACCCCAAAACAAAAACTTCTCTAGGAAATCAACTTACTTCTGTTATCTGCAACAGAATTTTCTATGAAATAGTCCAGAACACTCTGATTGAAAATAGCCTTTAGTGATGTTTTATGCCTGAATAAAATATTCATACTGTTAATTTTCCTTTTAATTACTAATTTATTTACATCGGGTGTGCAAAATTTCATCTAATCCAATCTAACAAAATAGTGTTGTGGTTCAGATCTTAAATTTCCCCTAAAGGTCATAAGTGAAAGGCTTGGTCCCCAGCTTGTGGCACTACTGGGCCATACTGGAACCTTTAAGAGGTGGCACCCTGTGGAAGGAAGTCTGATCATTAGATCATGCCCTTGAAGGGGATAATGGGACCCCAGACTCTTGCTCCTGTTTGTTTCTTTTGCTCTCCCCTGCCTTCCCCCTCCCCTCTCCTTGTCTCTCTCTGTGTGTCTGTTTTCTCTCTCTCTCTCCTCTCTCTCTCTCTCTCTCTCTCTCTCTCTCTCTCTCTCTCTCTCTCTCTCTCTCTCTCTCTCTGCATTCTGGCTGCCAAGAGCAGAGCGATTTCCTCCACCGTGCAATTCTGCCATGATATTCTACCTCACCCCAGACCCAAATGACCATAGACTGAAAACCTCGCTGAAACTGTGATCCAAAGGGCTAATTCACTGAGGAGGAAGAAGTATTAAAGAAAAGGAAGTAACTCCTTCCCCAAATGAGTTTACACAGGGTTTCAAAGCACACTAAAACAATTCCATTATAATAATTTGTATTTTATTTGCTCTTGTACTCATTTATTTATTCACTCAAAGATTCATTGATTCATTCATTCTTTGGTCATCTAGGAATGCTCAAAATATGCAATATCTTTTGTATAAAGATATATTGTCATATATATAAAATGTATGGTGCCACTACCTTTCTATTTTTCTAGTTCATTGAACAAATCAGATATTTTAACAAATAAACAGGATACTATTATATATCAATGAGACATGAGCAACATTCTGAGAAACATGACTTAAAAGATATCTTTATTAGGATGAACATTTCTAAAATCACAGAATCTCATATTTTTGTGGACCAAATTTCATCCCTCCCAAGGTTCAAACAAAGCTCAGTGGGAATTTCAAAGTTGCTTACTTAGACACAATTGGTTCAGACACTGAAAGAAATGGAAAATGATACCAATAATTTAATCTTTATAAAAACTGTTCAATACTCTCGTCTTTATTTGACAAAGGTAAATAACAGATCTCTGTTTGGGTAACTACATTCTTCTTGCTCTTTCTATCGCACAGCATTGCTTCTGGATGCAGAGAAAAATCAACAGAAATCTATCAGGCGTCAACATGTTCTAGGTGGAGGTGCCCTCACCACAGAACCTTGGTCTAATTCAGAATATTATCCAATATGACTCTCACAATCCCATCTGGCCCTCTTGGAAACATTTTCTGAAAGATTCTCCCACAGGGAGCCTGGCCTCTGTCATTGCACCTACTCTGCCTGTCGACACTCTCACCAGTTTCCAAGTGTAAAACCACCTGTCCGGCACCCCAACTTCCCTAATGTGTTGGTGTTTTGCTTCTCAAACTGACCCTTCGTGTGATCTTAATCAATGATATAATAAATGTAATCATTTTCTGCACATGAATTACCCCTTTTCACATTTTTTGCTGCTTCACAGTAACTGAATCAGAAAGTGGCACGTCACCCTGACACATGGTACAGATTGGGGTATCACACCTTGTTATCACATTCAGAGTCTGGTAGTATGAAGAATGCAGTCCTTGTGGAATGAAATCCAATAGTCCAACGTCCAACAGTCAAATTCACAGGCACACTATCAGGAGAAGTCCATTAACTTCATTCATGTCTGCAAGCCACTGACCACCCCAACTCTGTCTTCCCTTTTTAAATGTAAAAAATAGATCCGTGCCAGGCACAGAGGTGCACACCTGTGATCCCAGCAGCTCAGGAGGCTGAGTCAGAAGAATCACGAGTTCAAAGCCAGCCTCAGCAAAAGTGAGGTGCTAAGCAACTCAGTGAGATCCTGTCTCTAAATAAAATACAAAATAGGGCTGGGAATATGGCTCAGTAGTAGAGTGCCCCTGAGGTCAATTCCTGGTATCCCCCCCCAAAATAAATAGATCCCTGTTGTCCATCATAGTAAATAGTTTGGGTTATTCTTCCTCTATCATACTATGAAAATTCCATCTGTTTTGTCTCTCTTAGGTTAGATAATATCACACTATTCCGAGTGGTTTCACTAAGATGATGAATATAAACTTAAAATGGGCACTCACCAATATCTCAAATTTCTACTATACATCCCTGACATTTACATATTCCCATACTTCAGTATGACTATTTTGTACATTTTCCCCTTCTTCAATCTTCCCACTCTGATTCTAACCCCTAAATCTCAACCAATTACTTTCTCTCATATTTTGTTTAAAAACAAGAGGCTCTGGAAGGAATCCAGCTTGATAACCAACCTTGCGGCAGGCTAATCTTTCCACGGAGAACAACTATAAAGCTGGATAAAATACAAAGAGAAACCAAAAAACAAAAGGGTATCTGAAAACATCACATAGAAAGACATAGAGGATTCGAGCAATCCCAGAGGGAAGAAAAATTCTCCAAGGTGAGCTCAAGATTCTATTTTGCACTTCCTCTATGGCATATGTTTTCTTGTTGTTGTTTTTTTTTTTTTTTTGTGTGGTACCGGGGATTGAACTCAGGGGCACTCGACCACTGTGTCACATCCCCAGACCTTTTTTGTATTTTATTTAGAGACAGGGTCTCACTGAGTTGCTAAGCGCCTCGCCATTGCTGAGGCTGGCTTTGAACTCGCGATCCTCCTGCCTCAGCCTCCCAAAGCGCTGGGATTACAGGCGTGCACCATCGCGCCCGGCTGGCATATGTTTATTAATGATAAGTGACACAGGCAGAGTCTGAGACACTGAGTGGACGTCTCCGTATTTCAGGGCTCCCCAAACAACCAATGCTTGAGATTCTAAGATCTCAATGAGATGGAAAGCACAGACAGGAGAACAAGACAGTCTGAGCTGCTTTTTTCCTAAAGGCATTCGCTTACTTAAACATCACAGACCAAAGTGTATGAGACTAAACAGAGTTCATGGAAATCTTACTGTGCTGAGAAAATACAATGTGGAGCTCGAGGACTACGAAGGTAGAAAGGCATTAGTGAGCAACGTTTCGGAACACTCCTGAAATATTAAGAGCAAATTATATTCACTGACTTCAAAGCATTTTTTTAAATGCCTCTGATCTCCTCAATCTGGGATTAATTTATCATCTGACCTACTCTTACCCCTGCTGCCTTCCAGAAGGCAAAGAAAAACCTCTCTGGAGGAAATTAACATCAGTCAGAGTCACTTCAATTTTTCACATCCAGCATTTAATAAAAAATTATCAGGTGAACCAAAAGGGACCAAGAGGGGAAAAAGGCAATATGAACAGACCAGACCCATAGTCAAACACTGTTTTTGGTAGGGAGACTATATTTCCAGATGTATCCAGAAACTGTTGCTCTGCTGCCCTTTGCTTTTTGTGTTGTCATCACAAAGTCTGACATCAACTTGATTTTCTCTCTCTTTTTTTGTTTTTTCTTTGGTACTGGGGATCGAACCCAGGGGTGCTTTACCACTGAACCGCATCTCCAGCACTCTTTTTTTTTTTTTTTTTGAGACAGTGTCTCCCTAAGTTGCTTAGGGCCTCACTAAGTTGCTGATGCTGGCCTTGAACTTGTAACCCTCCTGCCTCAGCCTCCAAAACACTGATTTTCTTTACTTTCAAGTGGCAGGCCTTTTTGACTGAATTTTATATACTTTTAACATCAAATAGTTCTTGCAGGACATACCTTCAAGTTGATTAAAACAGATGCATTTTCCCAGGTATACAATGGGCACATAAGTAGTTTGGGTTTTTTGTTTTGATTTGGTTTTTTTCCATTTTAAGAGAGATTTCCTGAATTATAGTTTAAAAATTAGTTCTGTGTTGTTTTGTTTTGATGGGCACCAATTACACATATATTGGACTCATCTTCTCTATTACACATTTGTTTCCCTTATACCTCTTTATTTATAATTTTATTTTTTATCTTTTCACCTAATCCTCTACATTCATCCCTATGTCCCTTCTATAATATAGGGAAGAATGTGGTCACCTTGTAATTTGGTCTTCATTTTTCCTTTTTACTTTCATTTGTTTTCTGACTTTGATCAGCCTCTTATATTTTTGTTTTCATACTGTTTTTTTTTAATTTCTGATTTATGAAGCTCTCTCATATCTTAAATTGCTTGTTTCACTATAATTTGGGTGTTATATTAGTTTTCTGCATCATAGCTCTTCTCAGGGAGGGATGTGTTTTCAGGTTGAAAAGTTAGATCTATTTTCTGATTTCAAGTATCTATGTAAATTTTTTTTTTTTCTGTTTATGATCATTTTTGCTGCATTTTTTATAACCAGTAATAACAGGTGATCCTCTGGGGTGGTTAAGGAAGGGGAGGCATTCCTAGAGAGAGAATTCTTACAGGTATCCTCTTCTGTCACTAAGTTTAGTTGTTTTTTTGTTTGTTTTCAACAGACAACACTATTTGGATCTGACTTCTGACATCTTGTTGGACTTCTTATCTTCATAATCTTCCTTCTTCCGCTTCACCATTAGACTGCCAAGAAACGCACTGCTCTTCCCAGACCTTCCTTTGCCCCAGAAGTATGTCCTTCTCAAACCTGTTTCTTCTCATCCCAGACATTCCAGAGTCACCTGACTGCAGAGTGCATGTGCTCTTGCCTACCGGATCTCAGGCCTTTTCTCAGCATTTCCATTTAGGATAGCATTCTTCTTTCTGCTAGCAAACCCTGGCATCTATCATAAGAACCTCACCCTGACTACTCTTCCCCTTCCTCTCTTAGTTAATTCCCTCATGGCTCTCAGCTCCAGTGTGGGTCCCAGAGCCTACGTTAATGGTTTGGACATGTATTTCCCGTAGTAGGTCAGTTCTGTCTCTTACCTACACTGTAGCTATACTCTGAGTGCCTTTATTTGTTCTCCTAGCTAATCGGTAGATTTGGGGGAAAGATTTCTGAGCAAATTTAGGCCACCTAGGTTATTTTCTAGAAATCCAGAGGTCAGAATTGGGTTTTTAATTTTTATTTCCCTTATCATTAATAAAGCTAAGCACACTCATATGTTTATGGTTCATTTCTATTCTTCTTTTTGAGAAATGCCTCTTTGCATCTGCAGTCTATTTTTCTATTGGGTTATCTGTATTTTCTTATTGATGTTCAGGAATTCTTTGTGTATTCTATATTCTAGTACTTATTATATATATTTCAATATCTTCTCCCATATTCTATATTTTTTGTCATGTATTTGGATGAACATATATTATTAAACGGTGGAATTTATCAATTTTTGCTTTGTTGTTCCAAACTGTGTCCTGTTTAAGAAAGTTGAAATGTTTAAAGTTTTTCTATATATTCTTACTTTTAAATAGTGTCAATAGCATTTAACATGAGATACACCCATTTCTTTTACTCATTGAATAATTTTTATTTTTGTAATTAGTGCATTATAGTTATACATAATAGTTCATTTTGACACATTCATAAATGCATATAACATAATTTTATCCATTTCATTCTCCATCCACAATACTACTTCTTTCCTTTCTCTACTCCCTCCCCTAATACCCATTGTCTACCCATTGTCTCTCTCCCTCACCCCCCCACACACATACACACACACACACACACACACACACACACACACACACACACACATACACACATGAACTTGGAATGCATTGTGGTATACTCATACATGTACCTAGCATAATTTGGTTAAATTCATTCCCTAGTTTTTCTGCTTTCCCTCTCCTCCTCTCTCTCCATTTGTACTCTGTTTCTACTCTACTGATCTCCCTTTTATTTTTGCAAGATCCCTTTCTCTAATTCCTTTTTTCCCCCTCTAGCTTCTGCATAAAAGAGAAAACATTCGACCCTTGACTTTCTGAGTCTGACTTATTTTGCTTAGCCTGATGTTCTCCAGTACCATCCATTTACCAGCAAATGTCATAATTTCATTTTTTTCCTCTTGCTAATCTTTTTAATTGAGATATACCCTCTTAAGAAAATTTTAGATGTACAATAAAGTACAACTATAGGCACAATGTTGTACAGCAGATCTCTAGGATTTAACCATTTTGCATAACTGAAACTTTATATCCACTGAATATGGAAAAACCACCCATTTCCTCCTGTCCTTAGTCCCTGGCAACCACTTTATAGTTTCTGTCTCTCTGCATTTGATTATTTTATATAATTCAAATTAGTGATAACCATACAGTGTTTGTCCTTACATGATTGGCATATATTACATTGAATTATGTGCTCAAGGGTCATCTATATTGATCAGACATGGCAGGATCTTCCTGTTATAGCTGAATAATATCCCATTATATCTTTAACCAAATTTTTAAATCCATTCATCCATTGATGGGTATTTGTGTTGTTTCCACATCATGACCATTGTGGATAATACAATGACCATGGTAGTACAAATATCTCTTTGAGATCCTGATTTAAATTATCTTAGATAAATATTTAAAAGTAGGATTTTGACCAGATAGGAAAAGAAGAGCTCAAATTAGCATTATTTGCTGATGACATGATAATATACCTAGAAGACCCAAAAAACTCTACCAGAAAACTTTTACAACTAGTAAAAGAATTCGGCAAAGTAGCAGGATACAAAATCAATACACATAAGTCAAAGGCATTTTTGTACATCAGTGACAAAGCCTCTGAAAGGGAAATGATGAAAACTACTCCATTTACAATAGCATAAAAAAAAAAAAAAAAACCTGGGAATCAACTTAACAAAAGAGGTGAAGGACCTCTATAACTAAAACTATAGAACACTAAAGAAAGAAATCGTAGAAGACCTCAGAAGATGGAAAGACCTACCTTGTTCTTGGATAGGTAGAATTAATATTGTCAAAATATCCATACTACCAAAAGCATTATACAGATTTAATGCAATTCCAATCAAAATCCCAATGACATTTCTCAAAGAAACAGAAAAAGCAGTCATGAAATTCATCTGGAAAAATAAGAGACCCAGATATAGCTAAAGCAATCCTGAGCAGGAAAAGTGAAGCAGGCGGCATCACCATACCAGACTTTAAATTATACTATAGAGCAATAGTAACAAAAACAGCATGGTATTGGCACCAAAACAGACTAGTAGACCAATGGTACAGAATTGAGGACACAGAGACTAATACATATAATTTCAGCTATCTTATATTAGACAAAGGCGCCAAAAATGTACAGTGGAGAAAGGATAGCCTCTTCAACAAATGGTGCTGGGAAAACTGGAAAGCCATATGCAACAAAATGAATTTAAACCTGTATCTCTCACCATGCACAAAATTCAATTCAAAGTGGATCAAGGACTTAGGAATTAGACCAGAGACAATACTCCTAATAGAAGAAAAAGTAAACTACAATTTCCAACATGTCGGATTAGGCTCCAAATTCCTTAACAAGAATCCTGTAGGGGGATGGGATTGTGGCTCAGTGGCAGAGCGCTCACCTCGCACGTGCGCGGCCCGGGTTAGATCCTCAGCACCACGTAAACATAAATGCATTGCATTGTATACAACTAAAGTAAATAAATAAATATTTAAAAAAAGAATCCTGTAGCACAAGAATACCAAGAATTAATGAATTAATGAATGGGATAGATTTAAGCTAAAAAGCTTCTTCTCAGCAAAAGAAACAATCAGTGAGGTGAATAGAGAGCCAACTAAATGGGAACAAATATTTAATACATGCACATCGGATAGAGCACTAATTTCTAGAATATATAAAGAACTCAAAAGACTTGACACCAATAAAACAAATAATTAAATCGATAAATGGGCTAAGGAATTGAAAAGACACTTCTCAGAAGAAGATACACGATTAATCAACAAATACATGAAAAAATGCTCAACATCGCTGGCAATTAGAGAAATGCAAATCAAAACTAAGATTTCATTTCACTCCAGTCAGAATGGCAGCTATCAAGAACACAAACAACAATAAATGTTGGAGAGGATGTGGGTAAAAAGGCACACTCATACATTGCTGGTGGGACTGCAAAATTGTACAACCGTTATGGAAAACAGTATGGAGATTTCTTGGGAAAATGGGAATGGAACCACCCTATGACCCAGCCATCCCACTCCTGAGTCTATTCCCAAAGGACTTAAAAACAGCATGTTACAGTGACACAGCGACCTCAATGTTTATAGCAGCACAATTCACAATAGCTAGGTTATGGAACCAACCTAGATGTCCTTTGGTAGATGAATGGATAAAGAAAATGTGGTATATATACACAATGGAATTTTACTCAGCAATAAAAGATAATAAAATAATGACATTTGCAGGTAAATGGATGAAGTTGAAAAATATAATGCTAAGTGAAATTAGTCAATCTTAAAAATCCAAATACCGAATGTTTCCTCTGATATAAGGAAGCCGGTTCACAGTATTGTTGGGTCAGGGTACATAGGAGGATTAGAGGAACACTAATCTTTTGCTCTTTTGGTTTGTTTGTTTGTTTTGGGTAATAGCCATCCTAACAACTGAGAGGTAATATACCATTGTAATTTTGATTTGAATTCCCTGGTGCTTGGACAACTTTTCATACACTTGATATACCTGTTGGCAATTTGTGTGTCTTCTTTGCAAGTCCTTTGCTCATTTTTAATTGGATTATTTGCAAGTTTTGCTACTGAGTTGAAGGGGCTCCTTAAATATATACTAACCCTCTGTCAGTTATATAAGTTACAAACATTTTCTCCCATTTCATAAGTTCTTTATCACTCCACTGTTTCCTTCGCTGTGCAGAAGCTTTTGAGTTTAATAGATTTCCACCCACTTTTCTACCTATGCTTTTTTGCTTGTGCTTACGGTGTCATAGCCAAGAATCTATGTAAATACCAGCTTTTCCTCTGTTTTCTTCAACCAGTTTTACAGCTTTTGGTCTCACACTTAATCTTTAATCCACTTTGAGTTGATTGCTATCCACGGTATAAGAGTCCAATTTCATTCTTTTGAATGTGGATATCCTGTTTTCCCAAAACTATATGTAGAAGAGATAGAAGAGACTGTCCTTTCCCCATTGTGTAGTCTTCATGCTTTTTCAAATATTAGTTGACCCCATGTGCATGGATTTATGTCTGGGTTCTCTATATTCTTTGGTTTATAAATCTGTCTTTATGCTGGGACCATATTATTTTTAATTTTGTAGCTTTGTAATATATTTTGGAATCAGGAAGTGTGATACCTCCAGTTTTGTCCTTTTTTCTCAAGATTTCTTTGACTATTTGAGGTCCTCTGTGGTTCCATATGAATTTCAGGAGTTTCTTTTTTCTATTTCTGTGAACAAAAAGGTCATTACTTTTAATACATAAGTTGTGCAGTCTGGAGTTGATCGATAAGGTGTGAAGGAGAGATTAAACTGAATATTTTCCATACAGGTAACCACCAATTACAATAATTCTTTTCAAAACTTTTTTTTTTTTTTGGTTGTAGGTGGACACAATACCTTTATTTTTTATTTATGTGGTACTCAGGATCAAACCCAGAGCCTCATACATGCAAGACCAGCCCTCTACTGCTGAGCCATAGTTCCAGCCCCCATGATAATTCTCATTTGAATCGTCTCTCATTTCCCACAGATCTGTATTTGCCCATCTCTTTCACACAATAAATCTTTATATATGTTTGGAGTTATTTTAGAATCATCATATGCATTATCATATGTCAATTTGATCATCCTGTGATGGAATCACACTGTCCTAATGACCTCACATTTACCATGCTCCAATCATATCCTAATGAATCTGCTGTTATCAGACCCACCAGTAACCTCCATATGGCAAAATTCAAAAGTAATTCTTCATTTTCTATTTTACTTACATTTTAACAGACTTCCAGACAGTTGTTCATTCTCTATTTGGCTTCCATAAAGTCAAATAATTCTGCTTTTCACCTAATGTCACCAGCTACTCTGTGTGTCCTCTCTGGCCTTTTCTCATCTTGTCATCTAAATGTAGGAGTCCCTCTAGGCTTGATCTTTTCTCTTTCCTAGCTGTAATGTCATTCTGAGTTATCACAGCTAGGCATTCAGGGCCTTTTATATATCAATGGCTTCCAAATTTGTATGCCCTTCTGAACTCCAGAATTATAACCACAGACATAATGAATGCATATTTGTTGAGCACCTGCCATTTACCAAGCACTATTCTAGAAAAAGAATATTTTACGGCTTGTGAAAATATACGGAATTCAAAATAATGTGTTCATAATTAAGGTTTTATTGGCACATAGCATTGCTCATTTATTTACATATTGTCTGTGGCTCTTTTCAGGTATCTTTGGCAAAGCTGAGTACATGAGACAAAGACCATATGGCCCACAAGCCCTAAAATATTTAATATCTGGTCCTTTTTAGAAAAAGTCAGCTAATCCCTGGTCTTAACCTATATATTCTACTGCTTACAAGCAAAAAATCTCTACATGACAAAGTCCTTTTTACAATCAATGGCAGAAAAAAAAAAAAAAAAGAAGGAAAGAAAAACACATATCTTTGGATAAATGTGCTTTTTGCTCCTTTTAAAAGACCAAAGAGTTTCTCTTTATAATTCAGCTGCCAAGAAAATCAAAGGCTCAATATGACCAAATTTAGTAACAGTGACACTCCAGGTAACTGGACACCTCAATTGTGTTTAATACTTTAATATATAGATATGTATGTGTGTTTTACTATCTCATTTCATATTGATTTTAATTTTATGTGAAGTCTATAATTTTGTGTAAAAGTCAATATAAATATGAACAAACATAAGGAAAAGTTATGTTTGGTGAATTATTTTAAGAGGTTTTCCTTAAATCATAAGGACAAAACTATCTTTCTCTGTTATGGTGTAGGATTAAACAAGTACACATGTAAGTTCATACAGTGAATTCCTTCATGATAAAAATGTTCTCTAAAATAATGTTCATATTCATATACTTACACATGCTCTAAGAAAAATATGCAATGCCATTTGAAAAGTTTTTCTTAAGAGTCTTCTTAAAAAGTTATGCATATGGGGCACACACCTGTAATGCCAACAACCTGCAAGACTGAGGCAGGAGGATCACAAATTCAAAGCCAACCTCAGCAATTTAGCAAGGCCCTAAGCAACTCAGTGAGAACCTGTATCTAAATAGAATTTTTTTAAAAAACGTTTTAAAAGGCTGGGGATAAGGCTTAGTGGTTAAGTGCCCCTAGGTTCAATCCCCAATACTGGGGGGAAAAGGTGCATAGAAGTGCAAGCCTTAGTCACTGGAAAACTTCCTTTTATGAAATAACCCATGCCCTGACACTCATATTCTATACATAAACGCCAGTATAAGAAGTCAGTTTGGTAAGTGATCATGCAAGGTCACATGTTTTATTAATTAGAAAATTGTGGTGTTTCTCATCTGGGGATTTGAGCTCGACCCCAACCCGTTAATTCGGGGCTGTGAGTCTGAGATCTCCCCAACCTGGAATTGAGCTGACCCCCAACCTGTTAATTCAGGGCTGTGTGGGCCTAGTTCTTCCAAACCAAGAATCAAGCCAGGTGTCTGTCTGCTTATCCAGAAATCTGGGTTTTTCCTTGGTTATGCAAATGAGTTTGAGCCCCAAGCTCCCTCCAAATGCCTGGAGGTCTGAGCTCGGCTCCTCTTTGCGGATGAGATGCCACTTTATGCGACCACCAAGAATTAAGTTTGTGTGCTTTCTGTCTGTACTCTTGATGTATTTCTATTGTATGACCACCAGGTTCTAATATACTTAATTATCTATAATAAAACCAGTTCAATGGCCCTGTGGAATCTAAAGCCAGAAACTAAAAGGATAGCCCAATTGAAGTTTAAAGAAATACTAAATGATCAGGCACACCTAGAGTTAAAGAATTCTTAACAATAGCTTTAAGATTTTTAAATACCTTCCCCACTATAGATAAGATTAATTTAGTTGAGATAACTTTTCCCTGTTCCTGAAACCCTTTATTGTAATCTTCTTTACTGAAATTCCTTTATGTTACCTTTAAGAAAAAATGTGAATTACTGTGCTTGTTGGAATGTATGCATTGAGAAAAGTAAAATCAGAACAGTAGAAGGATTTTACAACCTGACTTGTGTGTGGATTATTTTCCTGTCGTCGACGTTCCCTTCAGCGGAAGAACTTAACATCTTTGCTGAAGCTGGCCTTCAGCAGAAAATAAAGGTCATAACACTAAGATTTGGATTTTCCTATCAGTTTTTGATCTCCTAAAAAATAGCTTAAAAATTTGTCAGGAAAGAATTTGGGTTTTTTGTTTGTTTCCTTATTTCATTATACCTGCATTTGAATCTTTTACAATTCAAACAAAACAAAGGTTTGTAGGGAAGATTTCATTATAGAAACTTTATTAAAACAAATTAAAGATTTTAAAATCAGGAATATGCCACTAAATGTAGATTACAGTACTGGGAGTTTGGGTGGCATATATGTGTTTTATATAAGTGGGACAGGACTATTATAAGGCACAGTATAGTTGTTGGCTCAACTAAGATCCCATGGCTCTCTGAAATCTGTTTATTAAAATAGTGTTTTTAAGAGAACTCAGGTCCTCAAGGAAATTTAAGAAACAAAATTTGGATATAGTTTTTCAAATGTCACATACCAATTATACAATTGAAAGCAGCTTTTCCTAAACACAGTATTAGAATGCAACATTTTTTTTTTCAATATTAATCTAATACCCGTTGCAAGTTTGGCAGTGCAAGCTCACTAAAATTCAAAACTTTATTGCTCCTGGCTGTAATTATACCAATTCAGTTCAGTATAATTACATACCTTTTATAAATTAATAAAAACAGAAACAAAAATTATAACAATCACAGATATACTTGGATTTGGAGTACTTGCAATAGTAATCATAGCATTTCATAAGGATTCAGAGATTTCACCAAATCCCCAAGCACAGGTAGTTAGGAATAGTGCATTTACCTCACCATCCTCAATGCAGTTAAGAACCATCCCTCTCTGTGTTAAACAAGAAAAAGTCAAAAAAGAAAAGAATTCCCCGCTTTTACCTCAAACGGTAACTCTGCATAATCCCTTAAAATTTTCTTAGGAAATTGGAAAATTTTAATGATTCATGGAATTATTTTTATCTGTCTCTACCATTAGATTGTAAGTTTCATAAGAAGAAAAATGCTGGGGTTTTTGTTTGTTTGTTTGTTTGTTTTGGTTCACAGCTTCATCTCCAGTGTCTGACATAGTGTCTAGAGCATACTAGATAAGCATAAATTAGTGTTATTGTTGTATGACCAGGAATACGAACTGTGGAATCAGAACTCTAAGAATCAGAATCAAACTTTGATTCAGTCATTCATTAGCTGTGTCATCTTGGGTAACTTATTTATTTTTCAGAACCTCCTCCTTATCTTTAAAATAGGGACTTTGTGATCATGAGATGGAGTAGGAATTTATCATACTAGGAAGGGCTTTGAGATGAGCATTCTCTAAGCAGGTGCTCCTTTACCCTCTGACTCTTGACCCACACTCTTCCAACTGCCGCAGGTATGGAGGCCAAGTTTCTCTTGGTATTATCTTTAAAACAGTACCAGCAGATCCAAAAAAGTACAAGTTCATTTGCTCAGTCCCACTCAGCTGTGAGTACTAGGTGTCAGGACTATTTTATAGTTACCATTGTGCGAGGGCGCCTGGCAATCCAACCAGTGTTTGACAAGGATCCACTGGGAGAATGATGTTTGCAAGGTCTCATCATCTCGGGAAAATGCCAGATGTCTGCCTCTGGGTTCTGGTGCCTTTTCTGCACTATCTTCTTAATAATATAATATTCATACTATTTTCTAGTGGTGATTGCTGGGGGTGAGGGGAATACTACAGCATTTTCTGAGAATATTAATAAAATATAGGAAATCATGACCCCTTCCCTACCACAAACAGTAAATGATTTTCTGCCACCGTGTGATGTGTCTTTTTCCTGGAGTGATTGTTATAAACATCTATTGTTATATGTGAGAACAGTCACAGAGCTACCTGTTTCTCCAGTCATGAGTTTGCAAAAAGCACATAGTCTCACTGTTAGTAATCAGAAACAGAATAAAATTATAGTGCTTCCTACTACAGAGACCCTCTCTTGTGTCCCATGGGTTAGTTAGATCCAGAATCAGGAAATGTTATATGGTGGAGGGGTAAAAGTATTCATAGGCATAAGTTAAATGTTAAATTCTGGTGCCTGTGACCCCGTTCTAGTAAGATTTACTTTACTAAACAATATGGCAATTATCTACAAGGAAATTTGCCATAGCAACCACTGAGATCACTACCCTCTTGACTAACCCTTGCCATGGTAACCACTGAGATCACTGCCCTCTTGACTAACCCGAACTTAAAGTTTAACTTAGGGAAGAATAGAATCATAAGGTCTAATATGCTTACTATTATGAAATATAAGAGCTGAGCACTATGACGAAATAGAAACTTAAGATCAACTTTGCTGATTACGTTCATAGCTTAGACATTAAATCAGAACAATAGCAGGGGATGTGGTGGGGATATTATTATCTTATACAATCACTTTTTCCAGTAAGCCTGTTCTGTACCAGGAATTCTATGGGTTTTATGTTAACTACATTCTTGGCATGTTATACTTTAAAAAATGTATAAAAAACTGTGTGTGAACTCAATAAACTTGTCAGCATTCTACACTGGCCTTTGAGTCTGTGTGGTTGCTGTCCATCCATCACCGACGCTGTTTACCCTGTCACAACCCCTTGACCAGGAAGACCCCCGACCCTGCTGGGGCTGGACCCCGGCACCATTGTCATTCCAGAGACTGAACATGTCTTGACATAAGCAGGGCCTTAATGGACATTTAATATTGGATACCAGAAGAGCCAAGTGGATCTTTAAATTTCAACTTGTGCTTCCATATCTATCTTTGTATTTGTGAATTCTTTTCTAAACTTCCTATAAGGCCTCAGCTTTCAGTGTAAGAAAATTTTACCTGCTTTTAAGGAAAATTTTCCGTGTTTCTTTTAATCATGCAATATTTTATTTTGAAGTTAATAGCTATTATTAAACCAAAATCCTTCTAACCTAAAAGTTAAGTGATCATGATGTGTTACTATTAACAGTAAAAAGGATTTGGAGCTTGAGGCATTGATTTGACTTTTTTCCTTATAGTATAAAAGGAAGCGACTCAGCTGTTTAGAGCGTTTAAATAAATGAACTACTAATCATATGGTACTCTGTGATTTATCTAATTACATGTTATTAAAAAATCCTAAAATCATGTGAATATTGATTTAGTACTTTAGAAGACACTCTGAAGCAAAATAACTACCAAATTAAAGGACAAAGTCTCCTCGCATGTTCTGGCATTTTAAGTTGTACCATTAGACAAGGGGGAATCTTAATTGGAACAGCGGGGTGAAACTTGGTGGCTGGGCTGGGTTGTTTCCCTTTCAACAGTGATGGGTTCCCCCTGAGAGGAATGCTTCCCATTAACTTCTCATTTGTTGTCAAGATAAAATTTGAAATATTAAACTATTTTTAAACACTGTCTTCTGATTTTTCCTGGGTACCAAAAAGAAACTACTATTCTATCTTGCTAATTCTTCCCAAATAGGCACTTAAATTTTCATTTTAGAAATTATGAACAAGATTATGAAAGAATATATACTTGGAGATTAGGTTTGCTTGATCATCCAGGAATATGGCAACTAGACTGGAAGACTAGTGGACTCCTTACTAGTGGACTACTGAGACTCCTTACTGCTAATGTTGTATCTTATCCAGTCTACCCCATCCACACTCTCTCTGGTTTATTCCAAAACTGTAAAATCCCTGCACATTCACAGTGGAACCCCTAACTATGCATTAGAAGAGATATGTTCAAGATCTCTAATGGCATCTCATGCACCCACCATACCTCACCCAAGCAGCCTGAACACATTTTCAGGGAGCCTCTGCTGCATGGCTTAAATTCCGAGGTCATAACCAGTCAAAAATTAATGGGGCTTATTTAGTGGGGTGTAGGATGATGATAAGTAAGATAAGAAGGGATAAGTAGGGAAATTTTACTTAGAAGAATAAACAAGTGAAAACAGGAACAATTGAGGTATGATTAGAAGATACTTGGCTACCAGATATTGATATTTAACATGGGGAAGAATGATGTGAAAACTGGTTCTGCAAAGCCAACTGGGTCCAAGCTTTAGTTTCATCATTTGTGTTCCAAGGCAAGTCATTTAAATTTTTAGGGTCTAGTTTTTACTTTAATAAGTGGGAACAAATTACGTATGTACGTATTGGAAAGAGCAATTATTACACATGCTGAGATAACTGGCCTACTGAATTCATAAAAAAGATAACTATCTAGGATTTACAATGCAATTTGGAAAATTACATGAAATTTACATTAATTATAGCTCATTTGATCTTTTAGAAAAATAACTATAAAATAATAATACATAATAACTACATCAGTGTTGTTAATTAAAATAATATAAACTATAAAATGTGCATATCCTTTTACATGGCAACCCCAACTCTTAGTGTTTATTTCAATGTAATAATTAAACATCTTAATTATCCAATAACAGAAGAATGATACAACATATTAGGATATTCTTAAAATAGAACACAAATGTTTATATAATACAGATTGAGTGTCTCTAATCCAATCATCTGAAATCCAAAATATTCCAAAATGCAAAAATTGTGGAATACCAATATGATCCTACAAGTGGAAAATTCCACACTTGGTCTCATGCGATGTGTTGCAATTAAAACACAGGGGCACTAAAAATATTGCATAAAATTACTTTCAGTCTATGTGTATAAAGTATATATGAAACAGATGAACTCCATGTTTAGATATGGATCCCATTCCCAGAAATCCCATTATGCATATGCAAATATTCCAAAACCACTTATGATCTTGAGCATTCCAGATAAAGGGTATTTAACCTGTATATATTTATGATATAAACAGATGTTCACAAAATCACAGAGAATAAACATGGCATGATAAAGTTCAGTAAGTGGTGGGATTATGACTGATTTGGTATATTTTCTTCTTTTTTTGGATCTTATATCTAATTTTATATAACAGTCATGTGTTTCTATTAAATAAACATCGTTAGAAACAAAACAGTTATGTAATCATGGATGTGGTGCAGTCACCACCACATCAATTTTTCAAAAAGTGTTGTGGTACTCAGTTCTAACATTTATTCAGCCTTCAGAGAGTGATAATAGAATGTACAAAGCTATCTGCTGGTCAGGAATACGTTCCAGATCCTTCCCCACAGAGTACCTGTGCCAGCTATGCCTTCATAATACATAGGAATTAAGTCTGTGGATAATGCCCTGCAAGGCACCAAATCCAGGTATTGCTTCTAGAATATTCTGAACAAATATCTGCTGATTAGTTTAATCAGATTTGGGTACCAACATGTCCCTGTATCAACAAATACATTGTTATTGATTTTTCATTAAGATTTTTAACCAACATGACATTCAGTTGAAATTATCCTATGATACATGAAATGAACAATTTGTGTACAGTTAATTAATGACTTAATAGTAGTTAATAGATTCACTAGATCTTAGTTTTTTTTTTTCTCTCTCTCTATTGATTTCCACTTTCAGACCAGTTACTTGACTATTAGTACTTAGATGATTTGAGTTTTAGGATAAAATCCACAAAAAGTTTTCGTTCATAGCAAGTTTTGTTGTCCAAATTCTTGTGTTCTCTTTCCTACTACCTTCTGTGACCCACAGCCTCACAATCTGAATTATTCACCCTGCTTTTTAAATATCTTATGTAACACCCTAGCATCTTCATGACTTGGAATCATATGTCTCTCTTGTAATTATTTAACTCTTTTTTCTTCTACTGAACTCTGAGCAATATAAGAGCTGTGATTATGTTCACTTACCATCCCATAGCAATGACTACAAAACCCTACAATATCATGTCTTCCTTTTATATGAATGCAAATTTTTAAGGATGGCTATTTTCCCAATTATGAATTCTACCATAATATAGATCCTTCCTTCATTGATGTCTCCTCTCAGAGATGACCCAGAAGAAATTAGGAGAATTAAGACATCCTCAAGAAAATTTAAGAACTAAAGAAATGAGCAAGGAAGCTTATGACAAAACAAGAGAATGTCAAGATCTCAAGCAAAGTCAAGATTCATAAAAAGCAAAACTGAGAGGAAGCCATCAAGTTGCACAGCCACGTGGCCCAGTCCTGGATGCTAAAACCACACAGAGCAAGGCCACAGAGCAGAATTGTGAGCAACTGGCACAGAATAGACAGAGAAGCCTCTTTCTTACATAATGATGTCTCCTTTTAATTATTCACTACATTTTTCTCCACCCTCTTGCTGCCTTCTGCTGTGCCAGACAGGGATGCCCATGGTTATTTGGCACTACTAGTAAAGGAGCTAAAAGTGGACTTTCAGTTCTTCATAGGATATAAAAGAATACAAAATCAAAAGCAATCAGCCTGTGCCAAAAAACAGGCATCGTTTAGTCATTATCATAAAACCCAAGAAAGAGATGGGAGAGTGGGTGGAGAGGAAAAAAACCACAAAGCCCTGGAAGAAAATTAACACACACAAACGATAACAACAGCAATCACACAAAGAGAAGCATCATTTTTAAAAACATGTTCAGTTTATAAAATCCAATCATCTGCGTACTCCAATCTTTATCTAAAAACTGCAAAAGTAGTAGGAAGCATTATGATCTCATTCGGATAGGTGTTTCAATAGCCATTACTGCAGATTTACTCAAGTGGGAGTTTGAAAATAGATCAATCAAGGCTGCTGAGAACAAAGTAACAGGTTGGCTACAAACACCTACTCATAGCATGATACCATCTGCATGTGGATTGATTCATGATTCAATTTTTTCCCAAAGTCTGACATGTAGTTATATATTTGTGTTCAATGTATATGTATGAAAAAATATTTTGTTCATCCAAATTTTACTACAATTGATGTTCTGTTTTCATCTACGTTGAAAGACAACAGTACTCCCCTAAATACCAAGAAAAGACTAAGACCTATTGAAGTCCTTGTGGCTTCTGACCAGTAAAAAAAAGAAATGTTTTACACCCACAATGGACTAACTCATTTACTACCTCCTATTACTGCCTACCCATCCAACTAATGTGAATGGTAGTATCTCTATTACACACATGAACACAGATTGATGGAACCCAACCCCCATGGTCTAGATAAAGCCTAGTTATGGAGCAAGTCCTCATAGCCCTATGGTTATGGTTTAGACATGAGGTATCCCCTAAAAACTTATGTGTGAGACAATGCAAGAATGTTCAGAGCTGAAATGATTAGATTAGGAGGGCTATAACCTAATTAGTGGCCTGATCCACTGATATGGATTAACTGGGAGGTAACTACAGGCAGGTAGGGTGTGGTTGGAAGAAATAAGTAATGGAGTTTATATTTTGTCCCTGGTGAGTGGAACTCTCTTTGCTTCCTGATTTTCATGTACTGAGCTGCTTTCTTCCACCATGTCCTTCTGCCATCATATTCTGTCTCACTTCAGGCCCAAAGCTATGGAGTCAGCCACATGCAGATTGAGACCTCTGAAACCATAAGCCGAAATAAACTTTTCCTCCTCTAATGTTCTTGTCAGGTCTTTTGATCACAGGGACACAGAAGCTGACTAAAACAACCAATCTGGACAATTCCTTCTTCTCATTCCTGTTTTGTAGCCCGTCCTCATAAGTTAATGGCCAAGTGATGAGAAAATGAAATACAAATTAGCCTGCACCATTGCACTAACGTAATTTCAACATGCTACAAAAAGAATGAGTTTAATATTATTCCTAGATAGAGGTTTGAGTCATTCAGCCTTTAGTTATACAATGCCTCTTTATCATTTCTATAGGAAAATAATACCCCCCCAATAGCAGACAGGCAAAATGTTTAGAAAATTTTATTAGCTAACAATAATATAAAGCTTGTGCTGGAAAATTCTTAAACTATGCCACAACAATGACAAATTAATATATACACTTGATTATTCCAAATTACCATTACAGAAAATATTAAAGTTCTCATTTGCTTGTAATATTTCTAACAAACTCCTGAGTGTTATATTATTTAACTTCGGATATATGGAAGAAAAATATAATTGTGGCTTCAAATAAATTTTACTATCTCAGATAAGGGGTGCAGGTCACTAGAAAAGAGAAATGACAACAATAACTCTGAAAGCTCACTTCATATTATTGCAGGAGGTTACAACTGAGAAGCACGCAGGGCTGCCACAACAGTTGAGTTCTCTTAACATGATTAGGTAATAATAGAAAAGTTACCGTTTTCAGGCGTTTGGGACTTAATGCTTCACACCACAGTCTGAAGCACAGCTTTCTATGATACACCAGGCATCATGTCTCCTGTTCCATAAGCAGGTAACTTAAAGACCATGGGGAAAACACTTCAACTGCCCAATACCAGCCTGACTTAGTCCCATTAAAGATTCTGAGACCTCATGATATTTTAAAGCTAGTTTTTGTTTTATCACCTTTGAAGAGCCAGTTTCATTTGTAAAATTACAGTACATATACACACTACCAAAATGTGGCTGGGAAATAATAATTGAATTATTGTAGAATTTTATTATGTAATTCTGTACAGACTCCCTCAAATATATGTGTCTGAACTATAAATGAAATGTGATATATAACAGTAGTTCAAATCATTCAGACACAAATCTATGATCTTAGTGTCAGGACCTGCAAGTTCATTTTGTACTCCATTCCACTTGTGGGTCTAAATCCTTCATTGGCAGGGATGAATTTCCTTCCGAAACAGACCATTCCATTCTTTAAATACATAAAATCCTTCAAGTTACCTGTCATTTTTCAGCCTGGGTCTTGTCTAAACCAGACTACACATTCAGATTTCCTTTACCTATCTGTCATGACTTCTAGAACCTTTGATCATCATGTTAACCTTCTAGTAAATGTGCTGCCATTTGATACTTAAGCACCCAGTCAGAAGCTGAACACAATATTTTATCTGTAATCTGATTAATACAGACCATATTGGGATGATTATTATCTCTTGATCCAAAGAGGACTTTTAATGCATGGTAAGAGCAACCCATCTTGGTTACATTTTTATATCTAAGTGGATATAGTAACATGACATATTTACCACAACACACTCTTGATAGAACCCTCTTGGATGACTAGTGCTTTCACTCCTGGGTTACCCCAGCAACCTTGTGAAGAATTTAAATATTAAACCAAGAAATTGATGCCCCATATGAAAACTTCATCCCTGGTTTTCACATGTAGGAATACAAAGATTTACTTTCCAAATTTACAAAGAAAACATAAAGTAAATGAACAAAAGGAAGATACTTTAACTTGTAGAAAAAATATATTGCTCACTTATTTGGAAGAATTTGTGAGCATCTATAATAAATTTGGTTTAAAAACTCTAAGGTTTTAAAATGTGCAAAAATCTCAGTTTGTTTAATTTTTACCTGAATGTGTTGTAAAATTCTCCCATAACATTCCATTTACTATCATCTTCCTACTGATACTTTGTGTTTTACAAAGCACACAAAACATGGGCTGGGGTTGGCTCAGTGGTAGAACACTTGTCTTGCATGTGTGAGGCCCTGGGTTCGATCCTCAGAACCACATAAATAAAATAAAGGTATTGTGTCCACCTACAATAAAATATTTTTTAAAAAGAAGCACACAAAACACAAAATGAAAACCAAGAAGGTTTTTTCTACTGATTTTTTCCAAGCTACATGTTAGAAAAAGGCAGTACGAACAGTAAATAAAAATAATCAGGTCTTAGGCTTCATTTTAGAAAATAAGCTGAGAAAAAAATCCAGTATGATGGGAAAAATTATACACTATACATGTTTTACATCATCCCAAAAGCTGAAAATAAAGTCCTAGTCATTTATTTCATTAGAATTATTTCCTAGGAAAGTTATTTCAAACTGCAAAATAGATTTTCTGAGCTTCAGCCACCATCCTTTCTATTTTTTCCCATAATCTCCTTTTACCCTTTCAAATCCTCACTCATTCCACCCATTTCTCTTTTAAGGCACAAAATGTGAACAAGTGGAAAATTCCAGGGGATAGATTTGGTTATTAAAGGTAAAAAGAATCTAAAGCAACTCCAGCAATTTGTCAAATAAAAAAAATTAATCTAGGCACCGTTCTATATTTTGAAAATTATGCCTAAAATAAAAATTTCTTAGTAGAAATGTTAGTGTCCATATATCAGTACAGATTTTAATGCCACAATAGTATTAGAGAAAGCATTATTTGTATAAGGCAAGTTAAGACTGAATTATATCACAGTGATTAATTTGCTTGTGGGTTAAACCTAAATTCAAAACTCTATGAAACTACATATGTGGAAAAGATGGAAGGAAATCTCAGTAATTGGAGTGAAAGTTTTTTTCTCTAATTAGCTCTAATGCATCATTAAATTCAATTGTACGTGGAACTGAAAAGAACATAGTCATTTTTAGAAACACAGAAGAGAAGCATTAAAACAGACATTGAGCTTTATATATTCTAATTCATTTTCAGTTTATACTCAGAATTAAATTATTTAAAAACTCCATTAATAAAGTATCTGAAACCATCAACAAACTGTGCAATAAGAAACATGATAAGACAAAGAAGTTAGCTTACTGAGGAAGAGAGGAGCCTAACATCAAATAGTGAATAATTGTTAAAATTCAGATGTTCTCTACTAGAGTTATATCCTAAAGTCCATGTATAGTTCTAAGATTGTGACTACCACAGAATTTTTATGACTACTGTCATCAACCTCTCATTGTATTGTTTCCATTCTTATATTTTCACAGTTTTAATCAATTTGGCTCTTATCAAATGCCTACAGCACAGATGAATGTATGATTGATTAGATAGAAAGCTTTATTACAAAATCCATATGTGCTCATTGGCTGCTACATTGAGCAAAAACATAAGGGAACAAAGGAGGGAAGCACAGACCCGTCCGGTGACTGTTATAATAACTTGGGTCAAGCATGATAGTAACTTGGACCAGATGATAGCAATGGAAGTGGTGAGAACTGGAGGTGGAAACAAAAGGTTTAAATACCAGGGGCTTTGTCCTAAGCAACTCAAAAGCAGGGTTTCCATTAATTTAATTGGGGGAGATAAATAGGAGTTTTATCTTGGAAATTTCATTGGACCTGAGAAAGCAGGGGGACAGGTGAGACTGTAGTTCAGGTTCAAGATGAGTAAGTACATTTGGGTATTGTTGCATATTTTTTAATTTATTTTTTATTCAAAGTTGTCTTTATAATAGTAGTATGCATTATAATTCATAATAAACATATAGAGCATCTTTTTACAAAACACTGTTTGTATACAATGTATATTCGTACCATTCAAATCTTCAATCATGCATTTAGAATAAAGACATCCATCTTATTCAACCACCTTTTCCTTTTTCCCCTCCATCCCGCCTTGTTCCCTCCCTTCCCCCTCCCTCCCCTTTGACCTTTCTAGCTTTCCTCTAATCCTCCTATGTACCCCGACCTGACACCACTGTGAGTCAGCCTCCTTATATCAGAGAAAATATTCAGTATTTGGATATTTTAGATTGACTAACTTCACTTAGCATTATATTCTCCAACTTCATCCTGTTGCATATATTTTTAAAGTCATGAGTTTGATTGGTATTTATGTTAGGCCATGAAGGAAGATGTTTATAAATACTTTCTTAGATCTGTAGTTCATTTTATAATCATGTTACATAATATATTAATTATAGCTTTGTTGTTTGTCTTTTATATTCATGTCTCATCTAGAGTGAAGTCTAGTCAGATATTTATTCTCTTTGTTTTGGTTACTAATTATTTTGTTTATAACCTTAATACTTTATTTATTGTAAAGTTACATATTACATATACTATTTACTTGTTCAATAACTGAATGCCTAACAGACATGTGAGTCTTCTGCTATGTTGTTAGTTGCCCACTGAATCAGAGAGTTGGATGTCAATTTTTGTTTTCTTCTTGTTCAGTATAGCATATAGTGTGCAGTCTAAAAAACATTTTTAAATTTAGTATCATTGAGGATGTAATTACTAGGAACTCCTACACCCCCTTTGCAGGCTTTAAAGCAATGTCTTTTCTTTCTTCTCTTCATATACAGTGCTATTACACTAGTTTTTATGCATCTGGGTGGAAATTTTCTTAATAGGTGTAATACAAAGATCAAAAGTCATGGAATGTGTTTTATACACATATAATAAAACTTCTATATTTGTCACAGTTACTTAAATCTACTTTTCCTATTGGTTAAAAAAAAAAAAAAAAGAAGAAAGAAAGAAAAAAAAAAAAACACGTGTAAGTGTTTTTTTGGTACCTGCTATTCAATCTCCCTCTAACCATGTTCCCTCCCCCTCCTCCACGTCTTCTAGTACTCACCACCTCTAAATTCAAATTGACATTTGGTATTTGCCTTATTTCACTTAATATCATGTCCTCCAGTTCCATTTATTTTGTTACACATGACAGGATATAAATTTTTGTGACTGAATAATATCTTATTGTGTACACATACTACATTTCCTTTCTCCATTCATCTGTGCATGTACACCTACAATGATTTCATTCACCTACATTGGCTATTGTGGATAGTCTTACAATAAACATGGAGTGCAAATATCTCTTTATTATACTAATTTGATTTCATATCATATATATCCAGATGGGGAAATATATGATATCCTATGGTAGATCTGTTTTTTTAATTTTTTGAGGAAACGCCATAGTGTTCTCTATAACAACTGTGATAATTCACATGCCCACCAACAGTGTACAAGGTTTCCCTTTTCCCCACATCTTTACTATCATTTGTTATTTTTTGTTTTTCTTAATAACAGACATTCTAACCAGGATGAGAAGATCTCTCACTGTAATTTTGATTTGTATTTCCCTGACAGCTGATGACATTGAGCATTTTTTTTTCATAAATTTATTGCCCATTTGTATTTCTTCTTCTGAGAAATGCCTATTCATATCACAAGCACAGTTAGATAGAAGGAATAAGTTCTACCATTACACACACAGTAGGGCAATGACAGTTCACAATAGCCCATTATATATTTTATGAAGAACTAGAAAAGAACATCTTGAAGGCTTTAAAAACAAAGAAATGATAAGGACATGAAAATGCTGATTATCCACATTTGATCAATACACACTGTAAAGATGTATTGAATTATCACACTGTAGCCCATAATCATGTATATAATTATTAGGTGTTAATTTTTTAAGTAGGCAAAAAGAAAAAAAGAAAAATATAACGGTAAGGAATTTACCACTCAAGAAATATTTTTCTAACACAAAAGCTAATCCATTTAATACTTTAAATATCTCTTCAAAAATATGTCATTTGAATTATATTTTTATTTTACCTTTGATATTAGACCTAGAAATCGTTTCCTGTCACATGGCATGGGCACCTGCAGACACACTCCACATCAGTACATTACACCCTAACTATGTAGTGAATCAGACAGTTGAGCATGTCCTCAAAGTGAGGCTTGAAGAGAATCTAGTTGGCTCCATTTCTGAACCACCCCAGCATCTGGGAATATAGAGAACAAAATCTGCCTTGTAGCATAGGCCCTAGGTCAAGCCTTTTTTTTAATATGCAAAAGGTCATCATTACATCATTTCACTGATGTTTTCTGTTAGCTACATGACCCTGTTGTGTTTTCTGGAAAGAAAAGCATCTCAGTAAGATAGTGATTGACAAGGCAGGGGTTACCTCTGGATCTGTTTAAACGCAGACTTCAAAGGACCTTCTGCATTGGATGACTTAAACTCTGTTACTCTCATTCTCACCCTGATGAAGATCCTGTTTCTTCTCTGGAGACTCTTCATATATTGGCTTAGGCGTATATTAATCAAATTTCGTAGAAATGTTGCTTTTCCCTCTGTAGTCATGAATACTACTATATGGTCATTTAGAAAATCATTGCATCTTGTGAAATACTGAAAGAAGATCAGACCTCAAACCCTTTTACAATCCTTCCTATAATTACCCCCGACTATCTCTCATATGCACTCCTACTGAAGGCGCCTCTGCCTCTCAACTGGTATAGTCCATATCCATTCCCCACACTTCCCCTCAACCATCTGATCCTAAGAACACCTGCACTAACTTAAAACTGCTTACTTGTTTACAACATTCCCCTAACTAAACACCTACTTTGGTCATTGTGCTTTCTCTTTTACATTACCAAAAAAAAAAAAAAAAAAAAAAAAACTTATTACACAGGTCTTGGGGGACACATGTTAACCTCATGTGGCTTAAAAAAAAGTAATTTGAAGAAAATGGCAAGGAACGTATTGTGCTATTTGACCATCATATGTTAAAAAATCAGTACCTTACAAGAACTCTTCACTAAAATTTGTAAAGTCAAATAGCTCAAGTTGGCATCCTCTAAAATTATGTACATACTGTATTTGTCATGCCCAATATTTGATGTGAATCAGCTAGGTGTAGGAAGTAAGAACTTTTAAAAAATTATTTTGTTTATTATAAGGAGAACTTTGGGTCCTCGTTCCAAAGTTCCAAATATGAAGTCAATAGAAAAAAAATTAAAAGCAGTTCCATGAAAAGAAAAGGAAGAAATTACAGTTGTCAGATGGTTGGATAGGGAGACATCCCTTGTATAGATAGATGTAAACCAAAGTGGAAAATAAAAACTTTTGACTTACAACATCTGCAAAGGGGAAAAATTTAATTGGAGGATAGCACAGAATACATCATTTTTCTTTGTTTATAGCAGGGAAGTTAATAATTTTTAAATGGACAAAAGCCAAAGGAGAAATCAGAGTAAAATCTAGCAGCAGAAATGACAGCACTCTGAGAGTTTAAGAGGAATGCAGCAAACTACTGTGAGTGGTAATAAGAGCATTTTAGCAAAATGGAATAATCAGTTGTTTTCAGGAAACAAATTTCATAAATTAAGTATCATGACTAATACTAGTCGATGATTAATAGTTGAGTACTCTGTTCTTTTTAAGTTCTCAATAAATTTGATGGATTGAAATGTCACAAAAACACAGAGTAACATTTACAAAGCAGTCACACAAATAACCTGTGGATAGGAAAGTTATATTCATCAAAAGATCCTATTAAATAGAAAATTAATAACAACAACAATAATAATAACCCATACCTTTTCTGTGTCAATTCCTTTTGACATGGACCATGTTGAAACAATATAATCCATGACTCGTTCACTAAGGCCTTTTGGGACTTGATAGAGTTTCAGAAAGTCCCGAACATTATTCAGCATCTCATGGTATCGGTTGGTGTTGGCATACATTTGCTGGAAAATTGTGGTGACATTTCCAAAAATAGTTGCATAAAGAAGAGCTGAAAGAGAAGAATGAAGGAAATAAAACAAATGTCCCAAGTAAATGAAAATGTAAAAATTGACTAAATCAGTGAATATTTGAGAGATGATTTTATAAATTTACATGAGTTAATGCCTGAAAAGAGTACCTGGCACCTGGTATTCACTTAGGAAATGTTACCTTCCATACAATGAACATGATTTTATGAGCATGTACCATACTAGTCAACCCACCAAATCATGAGAGTGTTTAAAATATTTAATAATGAATCAGATGATCCAAAGTTATAATTTTACTTTAGCAATTCTAGCCTTAGGATTAAAGTTATCCCCCAGCCTTGTCCTCCTGACAAAAGCCTAATGCATTTAAATTGTTCCAGGGACTGATGATCTAGCTTAGAAACACAGGCTTCTTCTTACTGCTGACTGCTTCCAGCTTTTGGAATATTGGTCTGGTTATAAATATTTTTGACAGAATACCAGAAATATATGGAGACAAAATGCTCCATTTTTGGAAGTTTTGGAAGATAATCAGAGTTGGAATTAAAAGCTAAAATAAAATTTAAAAAGCTAAAATAAAATGGAGTTATGAAACTCATGTCAGCATGCCAGTGGCTATAAGTTTCTTGATCCCATCATTTTAAGAATAAAGACAGCTCACTGAGCACTGTTAATCTATCTACTAGAAGCTATGAATGGGAATGACTGCTGCCCATTTCTAAATCCTTAATTTACCAATTCTTGCTTTTTTCAAATCTGCTCAGGCTACGAATACTGACTTGCTGTTTTAGAACTGTAAAAATTTTGAAAGTAGTTGAGTTTAGCCAGAACAGAACACACCTCCAGTCTCCTTCTCCTGTTTCGCCAGATCATTAGCAGGAAGATCTTTCAAAAAGGAGACAATACTTTATCCACCTAATAGTAACACAGTGTTTAGTAACAACAGGCTTTGTATAAGCATTTTGCCAAGGAGCAGAATATCAGGCTGTGATCATTTCCATCCTGCATCCTCTAATCATTTGAAATCAACTCCTCTAAATAGAGTACGGGAAAAACAAAAGTTTCATTTTGTAACTTCATGAACCAAATCCCATTTACTGGAGCTAGTAGAAAATCAAGACAGCATAGCAACTGAGTAGAAATACAGTTGAAATTTCTCAACTGGGTCTTTAAATCTTTGAATATTCATATTTAGAATTTTTAAAAAACAAAAGTATTCACAGACTTAACATCACTATTCTACCATTGTTGCTAGTAATAAAGACTAAAGATGAACAGGAAATATGTGAACAACTAAATGATAGAAGAACCATCTAACAAAAATGGAAGTTCAAGTTTACAGCAAAGAGGAAAAAAAGGAGAACTTATGTTTTTAAAATAATTAATACTTTAGGGGTTAATGAAATAATGCTTTAATTATAATGGGGCACTATTACAAAGCATCATTCTTTGTTACTAGTGCCCCATTATTATAAATGACTGATATCACAGAATATATATTTATATATATTGATATATTATGTTATATATAATATATTGATAATTATTGATGTATTTTATGTATATATTTATATGTGTTCATATATATATATATATTGATATATTTTACTTGTTAAGCATCCCAAGATATTTGCAAGATGCTCCATTTGCCACATACCTTAATACTGCCTTCTAGTTTAACAAATGTCCATTCTTAAGGGAGCATGATGGTAACAGAATAACATCTCCCAGAGAAGCACCACTTTGAACAGCTATCCACACTCAAAATTACCTTTGCAAGAGCTAAGGAAAACAGGTAAGAAATTGCAAGGCCTGGATTTAGCATAATAATAAGAAAAGAGGCATTGAATAATGCAGAAAGGAAAAATGTCCAGGGACACCCCTCCTCCATCTTCAAGTAGTGAAGAAAGACTTTGTGGAGAGATACTCCTCCAGTTGAGGGAAGGGGAGGGAATTACATGTAAGTCTTGGGTTTTGAATCCAGTACTAGAACTGCCAATGTGAAACCCAGCTCTACAGAGCCTCAGGACCCTTGGTCCCTGGCCAGTGCTCACAGGCAGAGCCTCTGGACCTAGGTTACTCTGGCAGCCAAAGGACTGCCGCCACCATCCTCCCTCGGCTTCAGGCCGCACTGTGTGGGAGAAATATTCCCCCTCTTACAGGATAAGACAGGGAAGTAAGAACAAGGCTCTGCCTTGGAACTCAGTGCCCAGCTGGTGAAATCCAAGGTGGGCAGACTCCAACCACCCCCAGACTCAGGCCAATACCTATAGAAAAAGCCTCTGTGTTTGTCCTAGTGTGAGAAACCTCAGGCCACGGTGGGACGTGTATTCTGGCTAACATCATCACTGGCTAATTGCAGTAGCCTCAAGCCATGAATACACTGCAGCAGCACGCAGGGCATAGCAGCATGGACCTGGATTCTGTGCTGCACTGGTCCTATAGACTCCAGGTTCAACACAAGTGTGGCGACATGGATGAACACAGGACTGCCCACTCCATTCCTCACTCAATCCCAAGCAGGCTAACCTTATCTGTTTGGGGAAGAAGAAGTAAGTAATTACCAAGTGGCAAAGGAGCCTATGGCCAGTCCCTCCACAGTGAAGCCCAGTATCAGGCGGAACCTGTGGCATCTGACCATAGGCCAATGACAGTGAACAAGGTGTCTGGGCTTACCTTGGCTCTAGGCAGAGACTTGCAGGAATGAACTACCCTTTTGAGACACTCCTTTAGTCCATTCTGAGCAACACAGCAGTGAATGTGACCAACTTGGGCCTGAGGTGCCCTCTAGTGCTGAAACAGTGACAGTGTGCCAACTATAGACTTATGGGAAACCTAGGACATTGGTGCTGAAAGAGAGTCAATAATCACAGGCTCAAATAAGCAGCCTGCTTAGAATTTCTAGAAAGACAAGTACAAACAAAGCCAGTTAACAAAGACTACAATAAATACCTAACCAACCCTTCTAACTGCAAGCATTGTTGTCTGCCAATAAGACTCAAGAACTCCCAGAGAACTATGACCACACTTAACAGACAAAACAAGGTGCCAAAAACTGACCATAAAGCAATCAATGTGTACAAACTCTCAAAGACTTTAAAATAGACATTTTAAGGAAACACAATGAATTTCAATTCTTTGAAATTCAGGAATTCCAGAAAAACTATTCCTTGAGCAGAAAAGTGCACTAATTGAAATAAAAAATGTGATCAATAGAACAAACAGAAGAATCAGTAAACAGTAAACTAAAAAAAAAAAAACAAAAAAAAAAACCCACTAATTTATACTGTTGGAGGAGAAAAAGAAGAAAGAATGAAGAGAATAAAAAGATTACAGGAACATCACAACCTTAAAAAAGCAAATATTTGGGTTACTGAGGTGCAAATGGTACTTAAAAAATGCAAAAGGGGTAGAAAGCTTGTTGAAACAGATCAAAACAGAAGACTTCCCAAATCTGAAAAAGATACAAATGCATAGGTATATGAAGGTCAAAGGTCACCATCAGATTCAACTCACTCAAGTCTGTCCCAAGCCATATTATAACCAAGCTTCCAAGGGTAACAAACAAACAGTGGATTCTCCAAGCAGAAAGAAGAAAGAAGAAAATAACACAGAAGAGTGTTCCAACTACCTAACAATAGACTTCTTGGTAGAAACCTTACAGGCCAGAAAGTAATAGGGAGGAATTTCACATGCTGAGGGGAAAAAGAAAGAACCATGCTAACAAAGAATACTGTTTGAATCAGATATAAAACAGAGATAAAGATATTTCCAGACAAATAAGCTGAGAGATTATCACTGCCAGATGTGTCCTGCAAGGTATGATAAAAGGAGCTCTTCAAACTAGAAGAAAAATATGCTAACAAGTAAGGAAACTTTGGAAGGTATAAAACTCACTATAAAGGCAAATTCAGAATTACCTAATATTGTAAGCACGGCATATAAACTTATTGATCTTTAGTACAAAGACTGAAAACAAAACAATTAAAAATAATGACATTGATATGTTAAGAGGCAACATAGAAAGATGCAAAACAGAAGATCAAAAATTCAAAATGAGGGGAAAATGGAGTGCAAGTGCACAGGTTCTTCACTATTTTTTCTGTTTTTTCTTATCTTTGTGATCAATGAATAAGTTGCTATCATTTCAAAATGTCTTGTTATAAATAAAAGAGATTTTTTTTTTTTTTTGGTAAGCCTATGGTAACAACAAAGCAGAAACCTATAACAGACCAAAAATAGTAAGCAAGGAATCAAAACACACTACCAGAGAAAAATCACTTAACTACAAAGGAAGACTTTAAAGAGGAAGAAACAAACTAAAAAAAATAACTAGAAAATGGGTCACAAAACATCAGTAGTAAGACCTTACTTACCAATAATTACCTTAAATTTATATGGATTAAATTCTCCAAGGAAAAGACACAGAATGACTGAATTAATAAAAATCAATAGAAAATTATGGTTGTGACAAATCACCTTATGTTTTATCTTTCTGAGTACATTAAATATGCACACAAAAATACATGCTGCTTATATGGTCTATTTTCTCTCATCATTCAGATCTCTGCTTAAAACACAACTCATCTTAGAGAGCTTCCCTGACCACAATGTCTAAATATTCCCTTCCTTCAATATCACACTCTACATCCTCTTATTAGACTTGTTTATTTTATCATTGCTTTAATTTACATATTTATTTCTTTGTTATTGATCTTCTCTAGTAGGAATGCAAATTCCATGTAGGTAGGTGTGGACCTACTTCTATTGCTCATTACTATATACAGTAGTTCCTGGAACATAATAGTTGTTCAAATGTTTTTCAAGTAAGCTTACAAACCCCAAAGTAAGAAACGGTTTTTCAGAAACACTCTTTCTTTCATATAAAAATCTCACTATTGGGGATTCAAAAATACAGAAAGAATATACATTATTAAAGCAGGCTGGGTAATAAAATATTTAGAAACTAAAGTAATACATGACCTCGCCATTGTAAGATAATAAATAAATTAGAAGGCCCATTGTCATTTATCAAACAAAAATGACTATAATTGGTCTGGCCAATTTTATAGAGACCTGGTACATTATTTAACCTTTGAATGGAGATAATGTACACAGCCAATTCATATACTTCATATTAATAATTAGGAAGATTTGTGACAATTACAGAGCCTCTTTTTATATGCTTTTCGCAACCTTTTATACTTAAGAATGGTAATTTCACAAGCTTTTCATATTTACAGTTTTAGTAATCCTGGAGTACATACTTGTAAAATCATTTATCAAAAATTCATATTTTTCTCATTCACCACAAAGGAATTATATTGAAGATAATTATGGTAGGTTAAAGATGCCTAAAAATTTTCAGACACCTCTTCCATTGACAGGCTCAATCTATATCCCTTCCCTTTGAATCTAGGCATACCCCATGATTGTTGAACCAATGGGATATGGTAACCATGATTATGTAACAGTATACAGGCTCAGGACTTAAGAAACTAGAAACTTTCAGTTTCTCATCATTTAAACACCTAGTTTAAACACCTTATTAGAACCTAGTTTCCATGTTGTGAGGAAGCCCTAGTATTCTTCTATATATGCTCTCATGCAAAGGAATAAAGGCCTCTGGCCAATAGCTTTTTTTGAGCTCCCAGCTAAATCCTGACTGGCAACTGAGCAATCTGAAATATTAGTATGAGTATACATTTCTGATAACATTTAAGACTATGTAGGTAGTTCAACCATCACTTTCCTTTGTATCTGTATTCATGAATTTAATAATGACATTTAAAATATGAAAGAAAATGTTCCATCAATTTGTGATTGTATGTACAACACATAGTTTGACAGCATCAGCTTACCAATACTTGGCTAAGACAACAAAGGAGTATATTTTCCTAGCCCATTCAAGTCATCCCAGTTGATACCTCATAAACTAGAAATAATTCATGCCTTCCTAGTCCTGCATAAATTGCAGATACATGTATGTAATAAATGGTAGGGTTTTCAAACCACTAAGTTGTGTTAGTTATGTAACTATAATAATAAGCCATAATAAATTAGAGTGATTCCCAATTGGGTAGAGGACTTTGGAAAGCAGGGTAGTGAAATATCTATTGTTTTAAAAATATAAAAATTAAAGTCATGAATGCATGTTTGATGTTTTTAAAAAGACACAGGTTAAAAGACTGAACAATGCTATTATAACTAATGACAAATATCAATATTTGTTCAATAACTATTCAATTCTTTAAATGTTTATTGAATATTTATATATTCCAGCCACCATAGTAACCTCAAGGGACATATAATGATTAAAAAAAGACAAACATAATCCTCAACCTCAAAGAGTATCTACTATTTCTTAAAGAAAGGTGCTAGTCTATAATTATCTCAAATCACATTCTTTGAAAGAAAGCTAATATTTGTTTTTCATCATTTACAAAAATTCACACACAAAAAAATTTAGAGCCATGTCAAGGATATAACTGAACTGCGGTTTCTTTCTCAGGACTAAATAATTCATAGAGCAAACAACAATCTATGTTCAGGTAATTAATTGTAACATCCTCCACTCATGTAAGTTGTTCATGATAGTAGATAAAACAGTGATATCTGGATCTCTGAAGATATTACGTTCTTCAGTCATTTCATTTTGTTTGCTCATTAGATCCATTTACCTCCTTAATAACAATATTTCTTTTTTAGATTTCGTGCCTATCTAAATAACGACATCCAACATACATTTTTTCCTTAATTATCTTCCTTGTGTATGTCTTGGCAAGTGACCATTGGCCTTGGCTTGCACAGCCTAAAATATTGACATGGGAATGCATTACTGGTAACCCACAGGGCCACATAAGTGGTCCAACCATCATTTTCCTTTCTTTTGATATTCACTCATATCCACCTTTAGTAATGATATTTAAGATGTAAAAGGAAAATGTTCCATCAATCTGTGATTATCTGTGCAGCACACAGCTTGGTAAAACATTTGAAATGGCTCCAGTTGGCCTTAGAACAAAGTGAAAAAGCTGATCCTCAAACACCTCCAGTTTCAAAGTCACCCTCCTCCACCTCTCACAGCTCCTGGTTTCCCTGGATGCTCTTTTGCAATTATACTTTAATATTTTTCTTATATTTTTCTCGTTCACCGCAAAGGGATTGTTTTGAAGATAGTTATGGTAGGTTCAAGATGCCTAAAAATTCTCTGACACCTCTTCCATTGACAGTCACAATCTATATCCCTTCCCCTTGAATCTAGGCATACCCCATGACCCATATATTTAGGCACACTTTTTCTTGTCTTCATTTAATCTATAACTCCACTCTACCCAGTATATGCACTATGCCGATTATACTGTTAGAAATGAATCTGGTTTCTATTTGTTAAATCTTAAATGCTAAAAACAGTTAAATATACTATCCCTCTTAGGGATGCTAAAATTTTGAAAGAGGAATTTTAGGTAATACAATGAGTTCATGGAATTACTATTTGAATTAACTGTCAACTATTGTGATGTTGGGACACAGAAGGGACCATTTTTAGAATTTATCAAATTTTAGCATAATGTTGGACATATTTTAACCCAGCTTAGAGCTGATCTCATGATTATAACATCAACCAGCTTCCTCAAAATAATCTCAACAATTACATGGCAATGGTTATTGATATTATTTCCTGAATACCCTAAAGGTTGATTTAGTTTTAGGAAGATAATCATGGAGTTAGTAATCAATTACTAATGTTACATCACAGATTAAAGGTAAGAAGGGGGTAAATGGAAAGATTTGGGAAGATTATTAATTCAAAAGAATTCTAGGAAATTAAAAGTAAAAACAAAAACTCAAAACATCAGGATAACCTGGGCAAGGTGGCATGTGCCTGTAGTCCCAGCACTCAGTGGGGACTGAGGCAGGAGGATCACTTAAACCCTGGGGTTCCAGACCAGTCTGAGCAAAATTCAGAGGCTCCAATTCAAAATAGCTTGTGAGCTCCACTTCATCCTTCTATGATAGTTGTTTCTTTCATGCCAAGTAAATCCTGTTTCTTTATTCTCTCTAATCTAGCACAATTCATTGAGATTTCTAATAAAATTAGTATACTTCCTGCTTACACAGCTATGAAAGTTTTTGTATCTTTGCTAAAAACAAGTCAGGCCACACAGAACAATGCCTCTGAGATGAGACACTCAAAAAATTCTGTTCTCATTATTTCAGACTCATTTCTCATGGGTTACACAATAGTCCCCAATGTGTCAACTGTCAGGCAATCTGAGACAATCAGAGATTTAAACTGTGTTTATCCATCCCTTCCCCTCCTCACCACCCTCTGCTCCCTTCTGACAGGGCCCACTCCATTGCTTATGCCATCACACTCACCTCTATATTAGTAGGTGCAGTTGCCCAGCTAATGCAAAGACTAGCTTAGACACACACACAAATAATTACTCTGGAGGGTGCTGAGCTGCCTTAGGCACCAAGAACCACCATTTCAAGTAAGCACATTGCTATCTACACAAGTAAGGAAGTCTTGAAAAGTGCAGAGCAGGAGACTGCTATCAGTGCACACTCAGAGATTAACAAAAGGATGAAGAGATGTTTTAATTCTGACAGTTTTCGAAAATCATAGTTACAAAAAAGAGACTAAAACTTCAGCTAAATATAAATAACTAAAGAAAAATAAAATAGGTTTGCATGACGTGATGCGGAAGTGGACAAGGGTCAGTACAACACACAACCCTATGTTATCAAAGAGCAGAACACCAACTTGGAAAAGACAGCATAACTGACATTGGGTTTTATTGTTGTTGTAGTTTGTTTGTATTTTAGTCAGCGTTTTCGCTGCTGTGACAAAAAGGATCCGAACAGAATAATTGTAGAGGTGGGAAAGTTTATTTGAGGGCTCACGGTTTCAGCAGTCTCAATCCATAGACAGCTGGCTCCATTCATTGGGGCTCAAGTTGAGGCTGAACATCATGGTAGAAGAGCATGGCAGAGGGAAGCAACTCACATGATGATCAGGAAGAAGAGAGAGAGAGAGACTCTGCTTGCCAGATATGAATATACACCCCAAAGCCATACCCCCAATGCCGCACCTCCTCCAGCCACACCGCATCTACCTTCAATTACCACCCGGTTAATCCCATCAGGTGATTAACTCACCAATTGGGTTAAGGCTCTCATAACCAAATCATTTCCCCTCTGAACCCTCTCACATTGTGTTTTGGGGAGCCCTCTCACATTGTGATTTGGGGAACACTTCACATACAAACCATAACGGTTTGTTTGTTTTGGCAACTGAGGATATTTTGTTTGCCTTTATTGCCTATGTCTAAAATGTGCTATTTTAATATATTCAAGAAATAAGTATAATATATTTTACACTTTATATAACTGATGGCATGTGCTTTTGGCACTTGTATTTTGTTTGTAATTATTTTCTGTTAAGTTAGAAGAAGGCACATTTCCTATTCTATCACACACACACACACACACACACACTATAGTGCAGTTATGATGTCATCTGATGATTGATGATAATGACATGAGTTGTATCTTTTAAATATTTATAAATTCTTATATTGAATCTTATTCTTAAAAAATGTTCGAAACAAAATAAGAAAACTACAATGGCAAAACTTCAGATACTACAATAATCCAACATTTTGATACAGAGATATCCCCATGTCTTTAAAATTAATGAAAAAAATGAAAAGATTGCCAGCTTTACCTGGTTTTAAGTCTACATTTTGCAGCTACAAAAAAAAAAATGCAAAAGAAAAATAATTTCTTTTATTATGACTATTTCCTATATTTTGTGGGGGGGGGGGGGGGGGGGGGGGGGGGGGGGGGGGGGGGGGGGGGGGGGGGGGGGGGGGGGGGGACTAGATACACATTTGAATTGCACCAGAATCTTTGCTTTGGTCATCTTTAGCATCAGATTATAAAAATAAGCAATAATTACAGAATATAGTTTCATTGGTTACTTTTTCTATTTATCTATAAACTTAGTGTTACTATTATGCTTACTTCCATGTGGAAGCATTAATATAATAATTGGAATAGTACTGAAATATCTTTTTTATTAAAACACATGTATTGCTGATCCAAGACCCAAAGACTGAAGTGGCTCTACCAACAACCTAAATAAACTGTTGAGGGTCCAGAGAGTGGTCCACATGGGATATCCAAAAGGTATTTATGTCTTTGAGAAACAGTGTCATAACCTATTTTCTTGTTGAGTCTTTGTTCACACAGTTCTCTTCTGGTAAACTTCAAGAACCACAGATTATTCCCATCTTGGTATGTATATCCTTTGAAGTGAGATTGCTTCTTCTACCAAGAGGTGGAATCTATCTCCTTGAGTCTAGACTGGTTTTGTGACTTCCTTTGACCAACAGAAGGTAGTAGAGATAATATTAGGCAACTTCCAGATCTAGACTTTAAGAAGACTTGTATTTTTTGCCTCCACTCTCTTAGGATGTTGCCCCATGACCACCCACCCTGAAGAAGTGTAAGTTGTCCTGTTATTTTATTTAGCATAAGTCTTTCAATTCTATCTATGTAGTCACAAATGACAGGATTTCATTCTTTTTATGGCCAAATAGTATTGTGTGTATAAATAGAAACACACACACACACACACACACACACACACACATATAAACACAATATATACTTATGTCCCACATTTTCTTTATCCATTCATCAGTTGATGGACACTTAGGTTGGTTGCATTTCTTGGCTATTTTGCATACTGCTTCCATAAACATGAGAGTACAAATATGTCCCTCTGATATACTGATTTCATCTCTTTTGGATATATACCCAGTAGTGGGATTTCTGGATTATATGGAATTTAAAATGCAAGACCTGAAACTGTGAAACTACTAGAAAACATGGGGATATGTTCCAGGACATCAAAATAGGAAAAAAAAATTTTTTTTCTTTTGTACTGGGACACTCAACCACTGAGCCACATCCCCACTCCTATTTTGTATTTTATTAGAGACAGAGTCTTGCTGAGCTGCTTAGGGCCTCATTAAGTTGTTGAGGCTTGGTTCGAACTTACAGTCCTCCTGCCTCAGCCTCCCAAGTTGCTGGGATTACAGGCATATACCACTGTGCCCAGCAGGAAAGAATTTTCTGACATGGCCCCAAACACAGGAAACAAAAGCAAAAGTAGATAAATGGGATTACAGCAAACTAAAATGCTTCTGCACAGCAAAGGACACAATCAACAGAGTGAAAAAATAACCAATAGAATGAGAGAAAGTAAAAAAGGGGGGGAGAGGAGGGAAAGGGGTAAGGGGATAGAAACAATGGCAGAAGGAGTTGGACATTAATATACTAAGTGCATGTACAAAAGCTCAAATGGTATGAAAATACTTTGTGTAAAACCAATGACTTGGAAAACTGTGCTCTTTATATGTAATATGAAAAGAACTACACTCTAAAAGCATGTATAACAAATTAAATTATATAAAAAATTTAAAAAAAAAGACTGAAAGAAAGTATTTGCAAGCTAAACATCTGACAAGGGTAACATACAGGATAGATAAGGAACTGAAAAAGACACAATAGCAAAAGAAATGAATAATTCAATTGAAAAATGGGCAATAGAACTAAACAGACATTTCTAAAAAAGAAGACATACAAGTAGCCATATGGGTCTTAAAAAATGTTCAACATCATTAATCATCAAGGAAATGCAAATCAAAACCACAATGAGGTTATCAACTCACAAAAAAAAAGATAAAAGACAGCAAGTGCTGGCAAATACGTGAGGGAACCTCCACACTGTTGGTGGGAATGTCAACTGGTATTGCTACTACAAAAAACATTATGGAGTTAATTCAAAAAATTAAACATAGATCTAGTTTACATTTTTAACTCCGGTATATGTGTTAACATATCTTGTTGCACACATACTAAAGTTCTTGAAAGCAAATATCTTTTAAACTCAATGAATATAATAGTTCTACACATATAACTTCTCACACATGAAAAACAGAAGTTGGATTAAACTTAAAATACTCCTGTGTAGCAAAGAGCAAGTGTACAAGAACCATCCCAGCTCAGATATGAGAACACCATTAAAGTATTATGACTTGTCAATCTGAAGAGATGGAAAGTCCAAAGAAACAAAAACATTAAGAAGAATAAAATTACAAACACTATGGCTTGGGTGACAACTATTTACTAATCTATTTCAAGAATATTAGAGCCTGAGGACACCAGTTGTTAAGTCTTGATAGTTTTATAAAAAAAAAAAATATTAGCAATTCATATTATAATGGTGTCGATAAAAATTTCACCACAAATTAATCAAGAAGAAATGCCTGTACCAAGTATAGATTAAAAGTTCAAATGGGTATACCATTTGGCCCAGTTATCACCATTTCTTGCAAATGAAATTATAAAATGAGTACACAAAGATGTTCACTGAAATGTTTTTTATAGTTTCAGGGAAAAAAGTAAAATGTTCCAAAATAAAACTGGGGATACAAATGGGAGCACTGTAATACAATGGAAAAATGGACTTTAAGATAATAATGGGGATCTCTGGTCATAAATAAGAAAAAATAATGGCACATTTTTGTTAGAAAAAAGTTACACACATACATTTTATGTGTGTCTGTAAACGTATGGGGGAGACTGATGTATGTGCACACACAAAACCATGACTACAAGGATATTTGTAAAATGTTAAACAGTTGTTATCTTTGGACGATAAGATTTGTGGGTTTTTTAAATATTTATTTTTTATTCGTTCTTTTTAGTTAAACATCACAATAGAATACATTCTGACATAATTATAAAAGCATGGGATATAACTTGTTCTATTTCAGTCCCCAGTATTTCCCCTCTCTTCCTCCCACCCTCCATTCCCTTCCTTCTACTATGATTCTTAAACTGCAGAAAATTTCTGTAGTATTTAATTTTTTTTGCAAATAAGCATGCACCATTTTTATTTGAAAAATAAATTATTTATATATATATATATATATTTTTTTTTTTTAGAAAGTTTGAAGCTACAAATTCCCTTAAAGAGTAATTATTTCAACTCCCAGGTGACACATTAATGGTAGTACATTAAGAAACCTGATATTAATAATTGTGATAGCAAACCTTTAGTTAGTGCTTATTATAAGCCTCTGCTTATTGTCTCTTCACATCCATATGACCTCCCTAAATCACTATTTTATCCCCATCAAAATAAAAAGGAAGAAATTCAGGAAATTAATCTGACCCAAGTCAATTTCAACAACTACACAACCTAAAACTCATATCAGCTTTAAGATTGATTTTGCAAATAATATTCTGTCCTGCAGCAGATTTCTTTGTAGCCATTATTGGTTGCTTTGAAATCACTGCCATAGACAAAAGTTCTTAAGCATGAACAGCAGATCTCAAAGAATTAAGTACTGCCAGAGAGTAGAATGCAGACCAAGTGGAAACAGTACACATCCCTTAAAACATATGAACCAGTGGATGTTCTGGGCCTCTATTTAAGCTGGGATGTGATATAGACAAGGAGATTTCAAATCTATTATTTAGACAGAGCAGCACAATTCACAATAGCCAAATCATGAAAACAGCCTGGGTTTCCATCAAGGGATGAATGGATATAGAAAATGTAGCAAATACACACAATGGAGTTTTGTTCAGCCATAAAGAAGAATATAATTATGTCATTTGCAGGAAAATAGATGGAACTGGAAATCATCATGTTGAGCAAAATAAGGCAGACTCAGAAAGTCAAGGGTATGTTTATTCTCATGTGTAGAAGCTAAAGAGAAAAAGAGTCGGGGGGAAAAAGGGGAACCTCATGAAAATAGAAAGGAGATCAGTATAGGAGAGGGACAAGATTGGGGAAAGAGGAGAGAAAAAGGAAAGGGGAGGTTGGGGGATGAAACTGATCAAATTATGGTATGTGCAATATATCACAATGAATCCCACTGTTAAGTATAATCCTGATGCACCAATAAAAATGACATACAGGGCTGGGGTTGTGGCTCAGCGGCAGAGCGCTCGCCTCTCACATGCGCGGCCCAGGTTCGATCCTCTGCACCACGTAAACATAAATCATTGCATTGTGTACAACTAAAGTAAATAAATAAATATTAAAAAAAAAATGACATACAAATCTGTTAACAGTTGCCATATTACACAAAGCAACCATTTAATGCAAAAGAAATTTCACTAATACCTCTGCAATATAAAAGGAAATTTTTAGTTTACTTTGCTTGTGCTAAGAAAGTTTATTGATTACAACACACAATACTAATCAGATGTTGATCTTTATTTTGAAAGAATTAAAAATTCAAGAAAATTGGACATATACTTAGTGATGGAACAGAAATTCCAATTAGTGAATCCCGAAGGACAAAGTACCCAAGGAATATGAACAATGTAAATCCAACATTTATAGTGTCCCTATCACAATCCTCAAATTTTGTATCATATAAATTATTGGCCTTCCATCCCAATACAGTTCTGCCAACACTTTGTGAAGGCTGACTCCACCTTCCACTGAGTTCCTCCCTTCATTTTCTTAAATACTAGGGCCTTCAAACTCCTTCTTTAATGCACTGAAAAGAATAGCTGGTCCAGGTCCAGAGACCCATTACATTATTGCTATCCAGACCCACCTCCCTACTTCACTTCTACCCTGGAAATTACACTAAAAATCAAGTTTTCCAACCAGATGAACATCTCTTTGGACAACTGGAGTGCAGGTTTTCATTTTGGAGCTGAGAAGACAGTTGAGCCATTATAAATTTCATTCTGTAAACATTTCCTCAACGTGTGTAATCTACAGCCCCTCTGCATGGTCGACTGCAGACCAAGTTAAGCCTTTGTTCAAAGGTGAAACTGAGTAAGCTTATCAGACAAGTCCTTCTGTCTGATACATGGCCACTCTCCTCAGGTCCATTCCGACTCTTCTTTCCATATGGTCCTCCTTATGAAACCAACTATTAAGAGTTTTTCTTCTTTCAAAATACCTTTTATATTCAGGACCCTACTTTCTCCTTTCTATTAACATTCCAGAATTTAATCTTCTTATCCTATGGCTAGGTTACCATAATAGCCTCCTAACTCTTCTCTGTCTCCAGTTCATTATAATACAGTCTACACACAATACATTGTTTAGAACATTTTTAAGAAGTCTGAGAAAATTCACAGTCATAAATTTTTAAAACCAAATTGCTTCAAGTATTAGTCAAAAAATAAAAGAAAGTATGTGAAATGGCCCATCTCTAGCCATAATGCTTAGCATTGCCTTTACACACAGAAAGCACTCAATGAATGTGTATTCAATATGTCAAATACCCCAAATTTTCTAAAACAATAGTTTCTGTAATTTTGTTTTCCTCTTTAAAAAATGTTTTAAGTGTATCCTCACTGCCTATAACATTAAGGCAAAAGGAAGTTTCTATCAAACTCAGTACTTCATATTTTCTCAAAAAATTAATTTATCAGTTTCCTACCTAGACTCTGAGCCCCTGGAAAGAAGAAAACTACATCCTTAACTTCTTTACCAATCAAGTCACAATTTTTCCCAGGGAACAAATAAAATTAATTTAGCTTTGCTATAAAAAAAAAGAGAAGTGAGACTTTTCCTGACAATATAACAGAATATGAATACAACTGTGTCTCTCCAGCTGCCTGATATGGTGCATGAATTATCTTACCACCTATTAAAAACTCATATACTGAATAGCAAACAATTCATCAAGGGAGAAGGAATAATTTCTGAGTAAATTTATTCTCTGATCATTGAGACATCAATTCCCTTCATAAAACCAAACATACACCATTATAATTCTCAATAAAATTGGTTATCAACAACATTTGCCAAACGGACATAAAAGAAATACAATGTTGTTTGGGGAAAATGTAAAACTAGTTTGTGTGAGCATAGATGTCTTAAATAGTATGCATGTGTTCAAAATATTTGCAAATTTTATTATACTGAGTACACATTCATTGAGTGCTAAGTATTATGGAAGATAAACAGAAGTGCAATTTTACATACTCAACTTTATGTTTTAACCAAATACTTAAAGCAAATTGGTTATAAAATTAAATGATTATGACTTTTCTCACACTCCTTAAAAAAATGTTCTGAACAGCTTATCAAAAATCCCACAAAATAACAACACTACAAGAAAGCTGATCATTAAATAACAACACACTTGGCAAAATTTTTGCTCTGAAAAGGTCAACAGGGTCAAAGCTAAATGGGTTGGCCTTATTTTCCAACTGAAACTGTTCTACATTAAAATACTAACTTAGAGCCGGGCGCGGTGGCGCACGCCTGTAATCCCAGTACTTGGGAGGCTGAGGCAGGAGGATCGCGAGTTCAAAGCCAGCCTCAGCAATGGCGAGGCACTTAGCAACTCAGTGAGACCCTGTCTCTAATAAAATACAAAAAAAAGGGCTGGGGATGTGGCCCAGTGGTCGAGTGCCCCTGAGTTCAATCCCCCGTACCAAAAAAAAAAAAAAAAAAAAAATACTAACTTAGTCTCATCATTGCTAATTTAACACTGCCCTTAACAACTTTCATTTCTCTTCTTTACAACACCACTAACCCTTTTATGGTGGGGCACACTACTCCTTTACTGGCTCTTGTCTCCTCCCTTTTCTAAGGTAGCCTTAACATTAATCACGTCTTAAGAACCACAACACATAGTAGCTTTATGCTAGGACAATAGGAACAAGGAGAGCTGTGCAGGTTAAACCAGAGAAAACACAGGCCACTCTACCCTTATGCCAATTCTTTTGGTGGCCCTTTCTCTCATTACAAGAGACAAGGCCTATGGACTTCTGCTCATCATCATGCATTAGAACTCACTCTCAGAGGAAGTCTGTCCATTCACAGAATTTCATCCAACACCTGAATTCAAATGGCTTCCCTGTTTACACACACTACCATCTCATGTTACAAGTACCTACACAATCACTTCCCTTGAATGAATGGATCCCTCACTCTGCCTGATGTGATGCCTAAAATGATTATCGTTATCTTCAGGTCTAGAAAATTATTATTTTCCATATTTCTTTTTACATTCCTCTGAATGAGCATAAAATATAGAAACAAGGCTCTAGAGTCTAAAAACAACATGTACATTTGCTTTTGTTGATTTGGGGCTGGGATTGTATGCAGATTACAAACTCTGAGATTTTTAAATGGATAGTGAATTTTTTATAATATATGAGATGACAAAGGTATGCAAAGAGAAGGCAAAACAAATTGGAAAAGATATAAGAAATTTGATACGACGGAGCAGCCAAAATCTGCTAACTGTCATCTATTGGAACACTATAATTCTCTGTGATGGTAACAGATGTTTCTCAAAAAAAAAAAAAAAAAAAAAAAAAAGTTTCTGGATCAAATAAGCTTCATTAATGTTGCATATTAATTCTCTCTCTTGGAGAGTCCCAATTCACATTAGCATATCACAATGCATATTAGCATATCAAAAGCTCTAAGAAGACTTGCAGTAAAGACACCATTTTTCATACTTGTTTGTTCTTGGAACTCCTTTTGATCATTGGAAACCTACAAACATTTTGTAGATCTCAATGGAAAACTACTTTACAATCACTGCTGTAGACAAGAGGGAGCAGGTGCAGGCATTAAGGCATATGAGAGACTGTCACCACAATCCCAGGATACTGATAGTCCGACACTGAGGAGCCCATTATTGTAAATCTAAAAGCAGGTGGTTGCTATATCAACCAGTGTCATAGATTAAAGTAAAAGAACAAAAAAGAAACAAGTAACACAATATTATGCCTGTCTATAGGAAAAGCAAGAATAGGAGGGCTAGGTAGTAAGGTCCAACATGAATTTGACCAAAAAATAACCCAGGCAGTGACAGAGAGCAAGGCATAGGACAGTATATGTGAGTTAGCAGGTATTGTTGCTATCTCCACCAAGGCTTGTTGGGTCTTTGGACACATATATTCCCCTGTTACTGTGCTTTTGGGGTATTAAAGTAGCATTCCATAACTGAATCTTAAGTCAGTGATGAATAAAGGATAAAATAAAGGATAAAAACCAAAGGGTGAAAATAAAAGCTCAATTTGCAGTTTTTGACAAATTGGATGAATGGAAGAGAGATAAAAGACAGATATAAAGAGAATAAAATAATGGCATTTGCAGGTAAATGGATGAAGTTGGAGAATATAATGCTAAGTGAAATTAGTCAAGCTCAAAAATCCAAATACTGAATGTTTTCTCTGATATAAGGAGTCTAGTTCACAGTGTTGTTGGATGGGGGTACATAGGAGGATTAGAGGAACACTAGAATGGTCAAAGGAAAGGGAGGGGAAGGGAGAGAGCAAGGGGGGAGGGGGGAAGAAAAAAATTGGTGGTTGAATGAGATGGATATCATTATTCTAAATGCATGATTGAAGATCTGAATGGTACTTATATACCTTGTATACAAACAGTTGTATGTAAAAAGATGCTATATATGTGCATTATGAATTGTAATACATACTACTATTATAAATAAAAAAAAGAAAAAGAAAAAAAAAAGACAGATAAAGAAGCTACCAGATTGTTCACCATCTCTAGGAAGAAAGAAATGATGAGGATCTGAAATGGAGCAGATGAAGACAGAAACAAACCAAAAGACACAAGGAAGAATCCACAGGACAGAATAACTGGACTTAGGACAGAGGACTCGAACACATTTATACTCCTTCAAACCTGGGTTCCTGGGAACCATCTATGGTATCTTGGCACTCTGCATATTCAGTATGTATTATCTTTCTTTATATTGGCCTTTTTGAAAATCACTTCCAATCCCTTTTGAAAATCACTTCAATGTGTACATTTAGCTTCTGTGTATAAAGTGCAAATTTATTACAGGCAAGAAAATTTTCTATGAATTGTACATTTCCTAAGACAATTTTGTGCATCACTTGGAGCAATAAATTAACGGATGTAAAGTTAACTGCTGTTAAGCAAGCACTGTAAGTTATCCCATATGTGAAGGGACAATTTTGCTAATTTATTTTACTGGTAACATTCCAACCCATGTACAACACAAGATTGGATATCTTAAGGAGCAATACCCATGAGATTACAATGCATGTGACCATAATATTATCATCAAATTACAGGAACAAACCCAAGTGCTATATATGAAGACATAAGAACACCATCATCTGGAAATTTTAAAAGCAGAATACATTGCTTTACTTACACTTCATAGGAACTATGATTTTGAGAAACTAAGTATGCCACCCACTGAAACTTCCCACCTCAGCCTATTCATTAAGAGCTGGACAAAAATGAAATTGCTTAGAATGAATGGCGCCAATACAAACCTGTTAGGTTAACAAAAATGGCATTGGTTTAGTAGGTCTGAAAGACTATAAGTCCTGGTTTTATCAAACTGTCCCCACTTTTCTAATTTTTAAGACTGTGTACCCCATGAAACACTGTGCACCCAACGAAATCCCTCATGATGCATCATTACTGAATCTCTTACTATCTACCACATCATCAGGTTTTATTCTTTTCTAATAACACTTGGTACCAAATGTTCACCTTTTCAATAAATTATTACTGCCAAGGTTTGACACGTATGGAATAAAGCCATATCAGGTTCATTCTACTGGGCACATCATTGTGGCAGGAATGTCAACTATAATAAGTATGTGATGAAAAAGATCGTCAGGGCTCCTGTCAGGTAGTACCTAACCTGACAGTAGGTTAAAACTGAACATTTACATGAAGAGGTTGGATGACTGAGGATGACAGCTGTCATTAATACTGTGAAAAAGAAATATGCCACCTAAGTTCCCAGCTGTCACAGCTTACAGGCGCTTTCACATTCCCATTTAATCCTTCTGACAAACATGGGTGCTGGCATTCCTTTGCACTTACAGATGAGAAATCTGTCTCCTCCCAATCCTTATTAGTCTGGGCACTCATCATCTCTCAGCTCAATTTCTGCAATCACCTCCTAATGGAAGCCCTTGTCAATAGTCACATCCCAAATGGAAGAATTGGACAATACCTAGGTTTTTCCAGGGGAACAAAAAAAAAACCCTGAAAATGCAGTGGTTTAACAGTTGGTGGTGCAGTTGCTTCCACCAACTCGACCTTCTCATTATATGCTCTCCATGGTCATCACCAAAGAAAAGAGCATTAGATGGGCATACAGACCACTTCCTCCCCATCCCCACAACCAGGGAAGCTGGAAAGGGAAAGAGAACACAAAATAGTCACTAAAATCAGCTTCTGCCACGTGATGGGTTGCAGTACAAATCTGTTCATCCACCCCTCTACTTTATCTCCTGTGGTGTCTCCCCACTGACCACAGACCTAATCTCCACCTTCAGCTTCTCATACTTCACATCCTGAAATTCAAGCTCCACAAACCCAGAATTGTTGGCTTCTTGTACACTATGCCCATTTTCCTGTTTGCTACTTTTCCCCAAAATCACAATTATGACCACTTCTAACAACATCCACACTAACCATCCTTGCCCAACCCATCTTTTTCCTAAAATTCTGCAGTAACCTCCTAACCTGTTCTTCACTCCATCCTGGCCTCCAGTAGTATATTCTCAACCCAGCAGCCAGCACTCTACCTTAAAATACAATCATATCATGTCACTGGCCTGTTGAAAATTTCCTGGGGTTCCCATCAAAGCCTACATGACCCAATCCTGTCTTCATCTACCCCACTCTTCCACCTTTTCATGCACTGGACCCTCAGGTGCTTGTGTCCACTCGCCATACCCCTGCCTCAGAAGCCCCTGCATTTTCTGCTCCTAGAACATGCTTCTACAACACCCTCCCTGATGTCATTCAAGTTTCTTATATGTCACCATCCAAAACAGGAACCCCCTTTATGCCTTACCTTTAACCTGCCTTCTTTTTCTTCTACCTGACAGTGCATTTCGAACCTGCTTGTTGTGTGTAACACCTGACACCCTCTCCATAGTAAGAGCTCTGTGAGATCCAGATGTTATCTGTCAGGTTCAATATAATATTACTTGAGCTTAACACCATCAACAGTGGATGAATGAATGAATAGCAGAGTGAGTGAATCCTGTCCCTCTAGGCCTACAGTGCACTTTTTCCAATGTCACTTGGTGGCTACTCTATATTTAAGCTTCAGCTGAAGTCTACCTGAGCCTTCCACATTCTTCCTGTCAGGACCTCCCAGTGCTCTCAGACTCCAGCAAAGTGTCTCACATGTTGCATACATTTAATAATGTCATATCATTGCATAAATTTCAAAAGCCATGAGGCCTAATGGTAAGTAATTAACAAGGGAGAGATGCAAACCCAACATTTATGGTTTTTAGGTCCACTGCTACTGCTACTTGATGCCACGGCTGCTATGAAATGGACATTTTATAGCTGAAATTCAGGATTTAGAGCGTATTTGCATTTATTTATGGTACTTTCAACATTTTAATCAAAATATTTTAACAAAATATTTTGTGAAATGTCCCTATTATGCTCACAATGACAGATACACAATTATTATCATATATCATATTCTTTTATAAATACTTTCAACATGCTGAAACTTTTTGTCAAAACATATACTGAATGGTACATTTGCTTAGAGCAAGCTACCTAAAATGTAGCCTTCAAAGGTTTCTTTGGCACATCTATCTGCATGTAAACACTGCAGTAAACATTCTCATGTATTTCAGAGTGGAGTGATTTGTTTTTTCACTTGACACCTTAGAACAACTGCATATAAATGATTCTTCCAAAAACTGACATTTTATTTTCAATATAAACATTTGTCACTTCATCCAAAGGATCAAGCTTTCACATTTAAGAGTAGGAAGTAATGACTCATCTGATTGGAAACTTATGTGTCCAAAGTAGCTGTGTGTTAATGGCATGGGAAAGGAGCAAAGTCAAGTCTTCTGACCAGTGGTGGGTCCCACACCTAAGAGTAATTATATATTATGTGTCCCAATGTCCCTTATCTAAAAGGCTTGGGACTAGAAGTGTTTCTGATTTCAAATTTTTCCAGGTTTTGGAACATCTGTATGTATGTACATGTGTGTGTATGTGTATACACATACATAGACACACACACATATATATACACATCACACACATATTAAGGTATCATGGAAGGAAGGAGAACCATGTCTAAATACAAAATTCATTTATGTTTCATTTGCATCTTATGCATATCTTTAAAGGTAATTTTATACAATACTTTTAATGTGCCTATGAGTGTGAACTGTCACATGAGATGAACAAACAGTCTTAGTTCATGCATGATGCTGCTGGTTTGGATCATCTTAATGTGTTACCAAAAACCAAAAAAAATAATAATAATTCTCTATATATAATTCAACCTTTTCCCTAAAGCTGGCTCTGGCAAATATAAGGATCAAAAATTAAAGCATTATATCTGAAGACTTCTGTGCCAAATAATAAAAGAAACAAAGGGAAATACAAAATTGTGTCTAAATCCCTATCTCTCACCCTGTACAAAAGTCAATTCAAATGGATCAAAGACTTAAGTGTAAGACCTGAAACACTGAAACTGCTAGAAGAAAACAGGGGAAACACTTTGAGATTGAGGCACAGGCAAAATCTTTCTGAATAGGACTCCAATAGCTCAGGAAATAAGAACAAAAAATGACAAATGGGATTTAGCAAATTAAAAAGCTTCTACACAGAAAAGGAAACAATCCAGAGAGTAAAGATACAGCCTACAGAATGAGAAAAAAAAATAAAAACACTTTGCCAACTACTCTTCCAATAGAGGATTAACATTCAGGATGTATAAAGAACTCAAAAGACAGCAAAAAACAAAACCCACTGAACAGGCACTTCTCAAAAGAAGTACAAGTGACCAGTAATTGCATGAAAAATGGTCAATATCTTTAGCCATCAGGAAATGCAAATCAAAACTACATTGAGATTCCACCTCACTCCAATCAGAATACACCAAGAATACAAAAGACAATAAATGCTGGCAAGAATAAATATCACCAAGAATACAAAAGACAATAAATGCTGGCAAGAATTCAGGGAATAAGAAACCCTTATACACTGTTGGTGAGAGTGCGAATGAATACAGCCTACATGGAAATCAGTATGAAGGTTCCTCAAGAAACTAAACATAGAACACCAGTTACACACTCCTGGAAGGAATCAGAAGGAATCAAAGTCAGGATGTTGTAGAGATAACTGCATACCCATGTTTATCACTGCACAACTCACCATAGCAAGTAGGTGCCCATTCATGGATGAATGGATAAAGAAAATGTGAGACACACACACACACACACACACACACACACACACACACAGAAGTATTATTCATCCATAAAGAAGAATGAAATCATATCATTTGCTGGAAAAATGTAGGGAATTATAGATCAGATTAAGTGAAATAATCCAGATTCAGAAAGACAATGATTACAGGTTTTCTTTCATATGTGAGATCTAGGGAAAGAAAGAAGACATAAAAAGAGAAGGGAAACTATTGGAAAAGGGAAAAGGGAAGTAATGGAAGGGTACAAATGATCAAAGTATTTTATATGCCACAATGAAACCTATTCTTTTTTTTTAAATATTTATGTATTGGTTTTAGTTATACACAATGCGTTTTATTTTTACGTGGTGCTGAGGATCGAACCAGGGCCGCGCATGTGCTAGACGAGCACTCTACCGCTGAGCCACAACCCCAGCCTCCCGAAACCTATTCTTGTATAAAATTACTATGCACTAATTTAAAAAGGAAAGGGAAGGAGATTAAGCTAAAAATTACTAGTGGCTAATGTTGATTGAGCCTATACTATGAACTGAATTCTTTAAGTATTTGCCTAGTTGCAATAAACCGTCTGTAACATAGCAGGTAATCTAAGTGTTTGGATGTTTTAAATGGATTTTAAACTCTCAGGTACTTATACCTTCTGAAAAAGTATTGTATTTTATGTATTTAATAAATACTTTAACACAGGAAAATACAATATCTCTTTAAATTCCAACTCAGCTCAGTGCATACTGTGTAATGACACTGAATAAACAAATTCATGATCTTGAGTTATATTATAGAAAAGTTTGAAGACTATACATTCTACTCACTGGCAGAGGTAGTGACAGCTGAAATCATGAGTGTGGTAATGGAGGAAAAAAATGAGGAGGAAGAGGAGGAAATATAAATTTCTAACATGGCATGTTACTCTCCTACAGTGTAAACACTGATTTTCTTTAAAGTGGTAAAGAAAAAGACTATTTCAAAATAGTGATAATTTGAAGGTGTGGAGTATACAGGAAAGATAGTTCTTTCTATTATTACCAATTTATATTTCTATATTATGGCTCTTGATGAGTGAAGGAAGTGCCTTTTGCAATTCGTTGTAGTAATTGTTTCAATCATTAGGCAGACAAACTCATGTTCTAGTGGAAAGTGAAAATACACAAATCAGATTCAAGCACATATCAATATGTCACACATCCTCTGGCATCCAATAAAAATGAGTCCACTGACTGGTTAGATCACAGACATTATAGTCAGGAAGGGTGATTGCTTAATGATCCAATGCTTGGAATTTCATTAACTAGTGTCTGGAGAAACATAAGAAATCACTTATTTTTACTTTTCTGGGGAGATTTGGAATAGAAGAATAGGATAAAACTTCTTATCCATTTTTCATAAATGCCAAAAAATTCTTCTCAATAGTTTCCCCCAAATGAGAGGATTAGGTGGCAGAGCACAGAAGTAGCTAGAAATGATAGCAGCTCTTAGAACCTGTAAGCCACACAAGGTGACTGTCACCCATCTGCTGCTGTCAAACACAGTGATGCCCACACAGCTCAACTAATGTCCTATGCACCAAGGGCTCATCATGTCTACTTTTATATATGTTTTATTATGAGCCCAACATGATAGAGCATTTGGGGAGGGGGCTCAATATCCAGTAACTCTTAAGCATACAAGAGGCCTGAAACTCCTCAAGCAAATGATGAAAATAATTTATATTAGATTAGATAGAGGGAAGGAAAGGGAGGGGAGGGAGGGGATGTGGGAATGGGAAAGATAGTGGAATGAAACAGACATTATTACTGTATGGATCTATATAACTACATGAACAATATGATTCTGCAACATGTACACTTAGAAAAATGAGAAATTATATCCCAACTATGTATGATATATTACAGTGCATAAGTGCATTCTACTGTCATGTATAACGAATCAAAACTAATAAAGAAAAATTCTAAAAGAATATAATCTATATTTAAAAAAAAAACAGACACAGAAGAAAGAACCAAGCACAGATTAAAGTTAACCTCCTGAACTTTCATTTCTGATGAAGTGAAGTTTTTGCTGGAGATTTGGCTTATTCTGTGTTTGTCCCCACAGAAGATTTGAACTTAAAAAAAAAAGCCACTGAATACCTTGTGTTTAAAAGTGTTTCTTACTTTTAAATAACTGGTGAGAGTAAGAGCACAGGATATCTGGGTCCAAGTCCAGAAAGTACCATACACTAATTTATGACCTTGGAAAAGATTTAAATCTAAGTTTTAAATCTAAGTTCTTTTGTTTACTCAGACAAATAAAATCGCAAATAATAACACTAGCCCATGTGATTTGGGGGAGAACTGAATAGCAGAATTCCATATAAAATGTTCAGCATAGAGACTGACGTATACAAAGCACTCAAGATAAGGGATATAGTTCTATAGTTTAAAAAAAAAATCATGAAATTGTGTCTGCACTCTCCAAATTGTTCCATGGGGAAACTAAATTTGATTTCAGTATCATATTGCCCAAGTCATAAAAATACTTTCTAAGCATTTTTTTGACAAGAATATGATTGCAGGAGATCAGCCAAATCCAGCATCCCAAAATTTCAGTATGTTTGTTTGCTATATTGAATGAATTTTGGATTTTCTAGAACTGTTAAAAAAAGTAAAACAAAAAGATTTAAATAAAAAAGATCAATAAAGACAATAAAATTAAATGTTGAAAATATTCACTAAATATCAAGACAGAAAAGAGAGGAAATAAAGGGCACAAAAACAAATAGGAAAGTGGTAAATATGAACCTAAACATACTAATAATACATTGAAAATAAATAGTCTAGATAGTCTAATTTAAAAGTAGATTATGTCAGCAGGTTGGGGGAAAAAAAACCCACAAAGTTTAACTTTCATGTTACCTATAAAAAATGTACCTTTCACATGAAGACATAGCTAGTTTGAAATTTAAGGATGGTCATGTTTATAATAATCATAAGAAAACTAGATGGCCTAGATTTATGGAAGTAGGCTTCAGTACAGGGAACAGAAGGGAGATAAAGAGGAATATCTCATGATAATAAATTAGTGACTGTTAAAAACAGATAAGATTTCTAAATTCATGTACACCTAAAAGAGGTTCAAAATGTTTAAAATCAAAATTGAAAGAACTGAAAGTGAAAACAGGCAGTTCCACAAATAGATTTGGAGATGCTAACTGTTCTCTCAGAAATTCATAAAACAAATAGCAGATAATCAATAAAGGCACATAAAACCTGAGCACCACTATCAATCAACCTGACCTAATTGATGATAGTAGAACATTACTCCTGATGATGGCAAAATACATATTATTTTCAGGTGGATTTGGAATATAACCAGATGAACAGAACACCAAGAAATGAAATGTGCCTCAATGAGCTTCAAATGAACTGAAATTCTGTAAAGTAACATCTCTGACCAAAAACAAAACAAAACAAAAACAAACAAACAAACAAAAAATACCACTTAATTAACCTAGGTAAAACTCTTTAATGTCATTCTCCTCCTGGTTCTTGATAATAAATTAATATCTGAAAAGTTATACAAATATTTAAAAATTAAAATATACTTTTAAGCAGTAAAAATACTGAGGAAGAAATCACAAAGAAAACTTTAAAATATTTTTAACTGAATAGTTTTAAAAATCAAAGATTTAAATGAAATGAAAGCAGTGTTTCCATGAAAATCTATATATTAAAAATGAAGAAAGAACAAGAATGATTACTAAATCTACATTATGAATCTAGAAAAGGAAGTCTAAATTACATCCAAATTAGGTAGAAGGAAGGAAATAATGAGGTAAAAAGAGAACTTAATGATTTTTTTTAAAAGAATAAGCAATGAAACTAACAGATAACTTTTCAAATAAAAGCAATAAAATTGGCAGACCTGTAGATACATTAATCCATAATAAAAGATAAAAGACAAAATTTATCAATATCAGGAATGAAACTGGGAACTTTCATCAATAATAAATATTATAAACATCTCTGTCAATGAATCCAATAATTTAAGCAAGATGGACAAATTCCTGAATCACACCACTTACCAAACTGCAACAAAAGTAAACGAAAAGTTAAATAGAACTCAGAAAAGTGTTTATTAAGTATCAACTGTGTTCCAGAAAATTATAATTTTTTAGAATGATACTAAAAGAATGATGCACGGATGTTCTTGGCAACAAGAGAGATGCAAGAAAGTGAACTCTAGGTGAGCAGAGAAGAGAAGGTAGTGAAGAATACCTCACTGTAAGTGAAAACTTTAACACTGTAGTCAATTTTGTGTGTGTGTGTGTGTGTGTGTGTGTGTGGTGCTAGGGATTGAACCCAGGGCCTTGTGCATGCAAGGCAAGCACTCTACCAACAGAGCTAAATCCCCAGCCCCAATTTTTGCTTTTTTACTCTTGTTGAATAATGACCAGTCACTGTCAATTTAGTGTAATATTTGTTCACTTGGAAACATCTCAGAAACATGGACCTATTAAGATGAAAAGTAAAGTCCAGGATGTGTTCATTCCCAGACCCAGCGTGGAACTAACAAAGGTTCCACTACAGCCCAAATCAGTCATCAGACATGGCTCAGTCCTTCTAGTCATTGACACAGATGGGGAAAAGGTGAAGCAAAATTCCGGCCATTTTGTAAGTCCTGGACTAATCTAAATTTGTCAATTTTCAATTGGTAATATTGACATTTCACAGAAACATCTTTCAACAAAATGCTTATGCAGTAGGGATCATTTAGGCCACAAAATAGATCACGTTTTTCTACCCATCTGTGACGTGGAGGTAGTCAATACTATCCTGACTTAAAGCTTATCCTCCAAGAGCTTGAATTCTAAAAAAAAAAAAAAAAAAAAAAAAAAAAAAAAAAAAAAAAAAAAAAAAAACATGAGAACCAAAAGAAATTAATTTGCTTAAAGATTTTCATGGAAGATTTCACCATTCGTAAATAATTTCAGAGTATTTACTTTCAAAATCCTACCTTTAATTTAAGTAATGCCTCTAAAAATGACTTTGATAGTCCACTATACTTCTAGAACCCTAAGAAATGTTATTTAAACACTTCAGAATCTTTTGAGGGCCTTCTGGAATCCACAGAAAACTCTTCAATGTCATTCTCCTCCTGGTTCTATTCAGTAAAATAATCATTTCTTTAAGGAGAGTGAAGGTGTATAGCAGAATTGGTATTGAGTTGCACGCTGTCATGTCTATGCTCCAACAGCTGCACAACCTCTGGGACCTTAGTCAAGTCTCACAAGCAATGTACCACATACTTGGTAACCAGATTCACACTTACCACAAGACCCTCATAACTGGACAATGTCCACAATCCTGAGTTTTATGAGGCAAACTGTAGAACAGAGCAGCATGCTTTTACAATTCTAATCTACAGTGTGGTATTGTGCTGGAGTAACAGGATCACCATTCTAGTCACACCATACTCGCTTCCTAACAGGGCTAGTAATACTCTTCCTTTTCTTCTTTAATGCAGCTTACTGTATTTATTTTACCATTAGAATACATGCTGAACTTGCTCCCTGGGTGGATTTTAACTGAGCAGCATAACTCTTTGAAATCAGATAGACTTGAATTCACGATCAGTCAAGGTCTTCACCAATAAAACAGGCAAATTCAGCTCTTATTGGTCAATTTAATTAGCATTCAGGCAACTAAGCTAAAAAATATTTAAAGTACCTTCTGCACAATAAAAGCCCTGAGCCATGTTACACTTCTTTTTCACTGTGTGGTCCAAGATATTTTTCTAATATGTGAAAGCTTTATCAATATCTTACAATGATAAGCTTCTTCAGTGAGATCCTAAGTCTCTAAACATCAGTTTAGCCCAAAATTACATTGAGGAATGGCAGTGGGGGCTATTTAATGAGTTCATTAGTACACCCCCCTTCTATGGAGCTGTACACATCAATCTGGGAGACACAACCATGGATGCTTGCACTTTCTGCTTTCAAAGTACATTTCTTTTCCCACATCCTTATGGCCCATTTAACTGTTTTATCTAATCAGGATGACTTTTTGAGTAATAATTGGATATGTTTCCAAATTCAGGAGAATTCAATTACTCAGATGTATCTAAGAAAATTTAGCTGTCCATTAGAAAACTAGTAAATGACTTAGTCCCTTGAAAAGCTCAGGAAAAGCAATGAGTTCATCTGGGAAAGAAAAAAAATAGAAATCTTTAGTCGATATGAATGAGTGTGCTTAACTAGGGACTACTGCCAAGTTCAGGAAAGAGCGAAGTCTGCTGTTGTTGGTGCTCATGGATTGTAAATCTAACTGGGATGCTGTGGATCGATGTCATTAATACTAGACTTATAAATGGCACATAGAGAAAAATCGAAATTGAGATAGCCTAAATGAAATATTTGTAGATATACAAATACTTTGTTAAGAGTAATCTCAGCGGCTCAGGGGGCTGGGACAGGAAAATTGTGAGTTCAATACCAGCCTCAGCAATGGTGAGGTACTAAGCAAGTCAGTGAGACCCTGTCTCTAAATAAAATACAAAATAGAGCTGGGATGTGGTCAAGTGCCCCTGAGTTCAATCCCCAGTACCAAAAACAAAAAAAACTTTGTTAGAGAAGAATCTATTAATAACACTGATGACCTCTGTGGAATGGACTGAGGGGTAGTCTGCGGGGAAGGAAAAGTTAACTTTTCGCTTTATACTCTGCTGTTCTTTTTTCCTCCATGAATATGTAGTATAATAATAATAAACAATAATAATGATAAATGTCTCACAATAGGTGCAAAGAACAAAGTTGAAGGAGTGTGAGTTAGGAATCTTTTTTAAGCTTCAGTGGCTGATACCTGTAATCCCAGCAGTTTAGTAGGAGACTGAGGCAGGAGGAACGCAAGTTCAAAGCCAGCTTCAGCAACTTATTGAGGCTCTAAGCAACTTAGAGAGACCCAGTCTCTAAATAAATTATTTATAAAGGGCTGGGGATGTGGTTCAGTGGTTAAGTGTCTCTGGGTTCAATCCTTGGCTGGTACTCAAACAAACAAAAAAGAAATTTTAAGCTATGGAGATAAATGTCCTTTGCTCCCAATTTACATATTTTGCTCTAGAACAACTGCATTAATATTTTGCACCTGATTTAAATAGTTGCTCCCAATTTTCCCAGGTCTATATCCTTACATCTGGATATTGAATCAGTCAGTTGCTTTGTCTTATTCAGACAGTTTCAAGTTGGAAGTCCCAAAGTATCTAACCTGATAGCCACAGCCCTAATTGCCACTTAAAGAACCACCACTACTGCAGAAAAGGAATATTTTCCTTCAATTTCTGCATTGGATTTAAAAATATCTTCATCATTGAAATTATCATAAATCTTGAAAATAACTCACAAAATCCTCTTTAACCCACATTCTTCTATAATATGATAATAACAGCACCAAGTATGTCTATATTCCACACTTAAGATTTGATCTCTCATTTTGTGCTCTGCATTCCAAACAATGGATTTACAAATGAAAATTTTTAATTAAAAAACAATAAATAAGTGAAAATTACTATTCTAGGCATGCCATTTACACAGGTGTGTGTACAGATGGGATATTTATAAATATACCAGCTATTTAAAAAAAGGGAAAATGGCAAACATAAAGGAATACAAAGCTACTTGATAAGTTAGTAAAGTGATAAGTTAGTAAAGTAGTTAGTTGGTGATGAAAACATTAAAAATCTAAAGCTTGGATTAGTGCAAATTCAAAGTCCAAAAAATTTTCATTTGATTTCTGTAACACAAAATTGTATTAGTTTCTGCAAGGAAGAACTGAATTCAGACACAAACTAAATGCTTTAAATAAAGCACGGAAAACAAAGGTACATAATTTATGAATTAGTTGCATAATTTATAGGATGCTAGTATACAAAAAATAATCATTTCAAATCCCTGGGATCTAAAAAAAAAAAAAATTCTATTTTTGTGGGGGATGGGGTGGGCGGGTAGGAAGGAGGAATTGAACTCAGGTGACCTCCACCACTGAACCACATTCCTGGCCCTCTTTTGTATTTTATTTAGAGACAGGGTCTTACTGAGTTGCTTAGCACCTCGCTTTTGCTGAGGCTGGCTTTGAACTCACAATTCTCCTGCCTCAGCCTCCTGAGCCACTGGGATTATAGGTGTGAGCGAACGTCTGCATCGAGATATTCTATTTTAATTAATAAAAATGAAGAGCAGTTATTGAAGAATGAATTAACAAACGATAGGGATTATATTTATATGCCTGATCTTAATGCTCAGGAAAATTCAAATAATTTTTAAAAATATAATCAATCTTCACACAACTGATAACTAAAATCTACCAGTGTGGTGCCACATAATACTTGTCACCTCTTTGTACCTTCATTTAACTATCTTTCCTTTGTATTTCATGACATCTAAATTCTTTTTTAGCTCTAGAACAACTGTATTGATTAAAACTATTATATATTCTATATTCTGAGAATATACTGTATATAATAACTAATGTTACCAATTTTCACTCTAGAACAGATTCATAAATACTCATTAAAGAATTACAGCTGAAAATATTCATATAGAGAATCATATTTTTTTACATGATTAGACAAGGGAGGGATTGGTTAATGGAGAATTACCCTGCGTACCACACCTGAAGACAAAACCTTTAGATATTTAAAGTACAAAGACAGATTGAACAAATAGTGAAAACAGTTCCTTCCAAACATCTTGAAGCACTGTGTCAGACAATGGGGACAAACAATGAAAAGACACAGCCTGTGCCCTCAGGGAGTTAAGATTCCAGTGAGTTAACAGGCAGTTCAATAAATCAGTCCTTTAAACTATTGTAAGAAGAGAACCTTGTGGAGGGGGTGGTGAATATCATTACCTAAGCATCCTTTTGTGTTTTGGAGTCATAGACTGAAGAAGCACAATTAAAATATAAGGTTAGATGTAATTTATTACATGGTGTTAATTGTTTACAAATCAATAAAATGTTGAATTTCTAAAGAAAAAGAAATGTTAAGAAAACAGACTTGGGACTATAAGCCCAAATCCCAAAGCACTTCTCCAATGCAATAATTTCTGCTTTGGACTCTGTGCTGCCAAGCTTGTCTGTATGCATATAAACAGCTCACAACTATTAGTCATGTTTGCTCATGCTGAACACTTCTCTCCTTGAAAATTTAACACCTGCAGAGAAAACATACACATGCACGCACACACGAGAACATTACTCTTTGGGCATCTTCAGACAGCAACTTTCGTACAGATGTGTCAAAACACCTCTAATTGCCTAGCTGGTTTACCCTGGAACTTGTCAACCCAAAAGATAATCTCCAAGCATAAAGCAGTTTGACCAACTACTGTAATACCTGCAGCATGTACAAAGTGGTGCTTTGATTTTTATATTGCACTATGTGGTCTGCACTTTAAAACTAAAAGAAAGCAGAATCCTACAGGATGCGTAGACACAACCAGCCACAAGCTCTCTTTAATGACACCAGTGCTCTGGCACAGCAGGGCTTCTCAATGAACCAGAAGTGAGGTGTGAGTGTGTTTGGAAGCCAACAATGATCGTGATACCAGTTAAATTTTAAGATGACTATTTCGCATTTGCTGTAAGAAACTCTTCCTGCTGTCAAACTTGATTTGAAGCTTGAAAGAAATTGGTCATGAGTTCTTTGTCTGCAAAATGGCTTCATCAATCACGCTTTTAAGGGAAAATATGGTTCCTGTCAACAGGAGCATTATGCTAACATACACATATAGTTGGATGCACATTTCTTTCCAACAACTCAGCTATTGTGCAGAATAGTTTGAGTTCATGAGGATCCTTCTTTGAAAACATGTAAATTATTATATCTCTGCATATAATTAAGCTGAATAAAACTAAGGAAGGAACTAATATTACAACAGTTAAGATTTCAGATGACATGGGGCAAGAGTAGAAAATTTAGATAGGATTAGAATTGGTGATGAGTGATAATAAAGGAAGTTGTACTTTACTGGAAGACTTCAATAATATTTCTAAACATAACAAAATGCCCAACAAATTGCCACATTTGGGTTATTTAATCCTATATTTCTGACAACAGCAGAAAGGGCACTTTAAGTGAGTATATACAATTAGCCCTTTTGCTCCTAATTTCCCTTAAGCAAACTATCATAACAATCTTATTTAAATGAGATGTTTGTTTTACTTTTATCATCACAATTCAATGTCAATATTTGAAGACTAACCAGTGAAATTTCCAGAAGCATAAGAAAAAGGAAAGATAAAAATCTGCCTATTATCAATGCTTCAAAAATCATCTGGATGTACTCAATGAAAAAAGTGTGGGAATAATGTCCCAAATTAAACCACAGTGCTGACACATCAAATGAAAGCATACTGAGCATGATAAGGCTTAAACAAGTGAGACTCACTTCATGAAAATGCAAAAGCCTTGGCAATGGGGTCAGAAGAATATTCTAGTGTTGGCTTTGCCACTGAACAGTCTTGCATAAAATTTTTGGAAATGCATCATTGTGTGTCTGTGTGCATCAAAATATTATTTTAGTCAGCTTTTTCTTGCTGTGACTGAAATACCTGACAAGAACAACCAAGAGGAGGAAAAGTTTATCTGAGACTCACAGTTTCAAAGGTTCAATTCATGGTCAGCTAACTCCATTTTTATGGGCCTCAGGTGAGGCAGAACATCATGGTAGAAGGGCATAGGTAAGGAAGGCTTCTCAGCTCATAGCAGCCAGGAAAATACAATCCCCAGGGGCATGCTCCCAGGAATCTGCTTCCTCTAGCTATGTCCCGCCTGCCCACAGTTACCACCCAGTAGTCCATTCACATTATTAATCCATCAAATGAATTAATCCACTGATTAGGTTACAGCTGTCAATTTCATCATTTCACCTCTGAACATAGCTACACTGGCTATCACATTTCTAACACAAGAGCTTTTCAGAAGACATTTCATACACAAACCATAACAAATATTTAGTAGTCTCATCATTTAAGAGGGCCCAACTCTTCCTCCTTGAAACAAGAAGGAAAATTGAGATGATTTTTTATTCTCATCTGTCTGAAATTTTATCACTTTCTACTAATCCAAACACGTGTTTCTATGAACACTTGATTTTTTAAACCTAAGAATATTAAGAGAGAGAGAGAGAGAGAGAGATGCCACACTAATTCTAGAAGAGTCTGAGGCTCAGGTGGTAACTTTTGCAGCTAGGTATTTTATTAGATTTCTTGGGCTTTGTGGTCAAAGAACATACACTTCTTGCCTTGAAGAAAGAGAACAAACTTTAATTTATTTTCTAATTCCACTAGCTAAAACTAGAAAGTCTGTAAAATCCTCCACACACTAAAGAAGATGTGCTTACAATGTTACACACTGCTGTAGAAGCTCATGAGGAAAAAAAAAATTGAAACAGAAATTATGAGAACATGTGCTCCCTTTGGAGCTATATATCTGAAGCTGAAAATTTGCCCTGTCACTCTGAGCAGGAAAGTCATTCAATCTTTTTGAGTGTCATTTGGATGAGTGTGTGAAATTCAAATGACCTAACCTGCCTGTGGGCAGGCATCTCAAACGGGTGGTCTCTTCAGATTGGTTTCAGCTCCAAAACCTATATTTTCATATCTCTGTGGTTTTTTGTTGGAAAATAACATGATATATATTCCTGTGAGACTTTTAAGACTCAGTCTTGGGCTGGGGATATTGCTCAGTTGGTAGAGTGCTTGCCTCACATGCACAAGGCCCTGGGTTCAATCCCCAGCAATACAGACACACACACACACACACACACACACACACAAAAAAAAAAAAAAAAAAAAAGACTCAGTCTTGTACAGTTTTGAGGTTTCCCCTGTTTTAGTCAGCTTTTTTGCTGCTGTGATTAAAAGACCCAAGAAGAACAATTTTAGAGGAGGAAAAGTTGATTGAGGGCTCACAGCTTCAGAAGTCTCAGTCCATTGGGGCTCAAGGTGTGGTAGAACATCGTGGTAAAAGAGTGTGGCAGAGGGAAGCAGCTTACATGATGATCAGAAAGCAGAGACTCCATTCACCCTCAAGCCACACCCTCAATGACCCACCTCCTCCAGTCACACCCCACTCACATTCAGTTTACACTCAGTTAATCCCATCAGGGGATTAATTCACTGATTGGATTAAGGCTCTCATAACCCTATCATTTCATCTGTGAACCTTCTTGCATTGTCTGATACATGAGCTTTTGGGAAACAGCTCACATCCAAACTATAACACCCCCAGAGAACTGTATTAGGTTATTTCTCAGTAGCAGAAATATTGCCACAAAATATTAAAAAGCAAGTGTTTATGTGTACCTTGACCCATATAACAGTGTCATTGTTTCTGCTGACTTCCTAAGATCATAGTATGTCTATTACCCATCTGTATAATCCATTTGGATGGATGTCTCTCTTCCCACAGATAATTTTTAATGCCACAGAAAATATTTATGACCTCAACCCAATTAGAGAATATTTAAAAATGTGTCCACTTATCTAAGCATTTCCTGAAATTGTTCTTTCATAAAACCTAAGAACTTCTTAGTCATGAAAATATCTAATTTGGGAGAGGCCAAAGTCATTGGGTGACAAATTCATCTTTAGGTATCAACTACAAAATACTATAATGGGTGATAACACCCATCCTGGGTCATAGCACGCAGTGGACTCTCATGGATCACAAGTGGCCGGATATGCATGAGCTCTGAGATTTTTGTCTGTAGTTTTGGTATCACCCCATTCCATCCCTGATGGAATTTAAGGGTGAAAGTTAGAAGGAAACTAAATGATAGAAACAGGAGTCATAAAATTTTGTTCACTACATATATATTAGTTTAGAGATTGCCACCTGTCAGGCACCATCCTAAGAAGTGAGAACAGTGTGCACAAAATGAATGAAAAAACACTCCCCTCATAAAACAGAGAGGCCAAGTCAGAAAAGACAGAGACTGCACCAAGGGAATCTCAAATGCAGGGGAGCAGCATATCAGGAATGGCAAAGCCAGAGGACAGGAAGCAAGGGGGAGGACAATAACTGGAGGCAGATACTGTGAATTGGGAGAAGATGACGCAAGGTCTAGGAGCAGTCAAGGACCACAGCAACAGTTGGGTGGGGCTGGAGTTTCAGGGGCTGGCTCAGTTCCCATGGCTCTGCCTCTCTGAGGATCAGATCACAGAGAAAGGGGACAGGATAGATTCTAACCTCAGACACAACATCTAGCCCTTAATGTGAGCCATTAAGTGCCATATTCCACATAACAATAATTCTGTACAGTAACAAATTATCCTGCATAGTGCCAGTGTATTTTAGTTGAATGCATAACTCATAGCTACAGGTACTTCTGAAGATGGCTGCTCTGAAAGGCATTTGAAACCTAAGTAGAAAAATTACAAGTCTCAGGTCATAAAAATGTCATGGATCAACCAGTCATAAAAGCAATGAGCCATCGAGACTTGAAACTACATGTAGATAATTAATCATGCCCCTAATCCTGTAACCCATTATTAATAACACACACACACACACACACACACACACACACACACACCATGAAACATACACATATACACACAAGATCTAAATATTAAAAGGAGAGATCAACATATCTGCAGGCTGAGAGGTGTGGGAGTGGGCAGGGAGGAGTTCAGACTGCTGAGTAATAAAAACTGTCATCAATCAAAGGATGCAAATCGTTCCTTTTACTTGCCTCTTGTGTGATTGCACATTTGTTCAACCACCTCATAAAGGTTTTCTTGGTCTTGCGTAGCCACACCACAGAATCAAGTCAAGTTTCTTAGGCTGGAAAAGTATTCTGTATTTTCATCAGTACATTTAAACTAAGTATTCAAAGTGCACCCCCTAGAACACCTGGAATTTGAGGTTGATTACCAATGATTTCTATTGTACTAACATCCCGCCAGTTCTAGAGAGCTTTTGTCTGACCATTTGCTACATTAGAAGCAAAAGGTTAATTGTAAGTCATCCTCCATTCTTACTTTCTCCCTGTACTGAACAGTGGCCTCCGTCTGATGGCCTTAACTAAATGAATCCACCTCTGACTTCCATTAAATGAACTGAAATTAAACTCACCAAGCTTCAATAAACTTTTCAGATATTTCAAAAGATAACTCCTCTTAATTTAATTTCTAAAACTCTAAATGAATACATTTCCTTCTATTCTACAGCTTGGAATCTATAGATAACCAACCCTATAATCTACAATAATGACAAGTCATAAACAGAGTAAAAGACCTTAAATTCATAACATTGAACTTAATAATGGAAGGGAACTTGACATATGGCCTTTCTTTGGTTTTAGACTCAGTTAATAAAATTATAAATAATATATAGGTCCTATGTGTCAATTAACTCTTAATAAACCTTAAAGCTTTGTGTGTGTGAGATGGAAGTATTCTTTCCTACATCTGTTTTTGAGATATTTTAGTCTTCTACTATTAACTATAAATATTCCCTTTGTTACTTTACTTTCATCAGTCTTCTAGAAAATTATAGAAAGATTCTCATAACTTAGTGCCTGGAAAATGTAACTCTTTTGTTAACAATACATATTAAGAAACCTGTCAGTCAACAATAACTTAATTAGCATTATGACTTCAATAAAGCAAAACATTTCCTAAATAAGGATGGTAGCAGTGGGGCATGGTGGCGCACGCCTGTAATCCCAGCAGCTTGGGAGGCTGAGGCAGGAGGATCACAAGTTCAAAGCCAGCCTCTGCAAAAGTGAAGTGCTAAGCAACTCAGTGAGACCCTGTCTCTAAATGAAGTACAAAATAGGGCTGGGATGTGGCTTAGTGGTTGAGTGCCCCTCAGTTCAATCTCGGGTTACCCACCCCCCGCCAAAAAAAAGGATGGAGGCAAAGAATAAATTGAACGGTACCATATACAACATCTATAGCCATAGTTTTCTTGGTTTACAGATATGACAGAACTGAAGTCAAGACAGCCAGAAGGGAAATCTTTTTCTTATAAAATTTCAGAAAAGAATTCAGTTTCCAGAGAGCGATCTTTTAAAGGTCACCAGCACTAACAAGGAGCACCTCTTCTTAGCATGCATGGGGAGCCTGCTTTGAAACCTTGCTTTTAGGAACTCCTGCAGTGCCCATAATCTTAACTTTATTTATGTGCATTTTTAATTTACTTTTGTAGTAGGAAAAATAATAACTGAGGGTAGAGCCACAGAAGGGAGAAATTGCTTTCACATCATAGGCTTTTCCAGTAGACAAAGATGATGGAAATCTCTACTGTGACTTCAATCCAAAAGTTAAGATGTATGTCTAGAAACCAGGAACATAAAGCATCAGTGCCAGGAACATTGCTTTCTCTGATGGCAATACTTAGTCTAGAAGGAGAAAGACAGAAGTAATAGTCATTGACAGCCCCAAGCTAATCCTCTTTCCATCTGAAACCTCCATAGGCCACCCACAGTAATAAACATGAATCAACCATATTTACATTCCATTGGCATAATGTCCTCTATTTAACACAATGAAACCATTTGATACATTTGTCAGCAAATCACAGATAACTTAAGATAAAAAAGTTCTGAGCATAAGGAAGGAGTATAAAAGAGAGGCCCATTATTGGTATTTCCCAATGTCAGTGAATATTTGAAACTGCCAAGGACCTCCCTTCCAACCTAGGCAAGTGCTCTATCACAAGCTAGAAGAGGTTTTCAGAAATGCAGACCTCCATGAGGTCGTAGGAAGTCATCTGTTGAGCTTGTTTAGTCCCAGTGACTACATGTAACTTAACACAAAAAATAATTTCAATGAAATACTTAAAAATTATTAAGGATTGTATATGTGTAAGTAGTATCACACACCTTCATAACAAGCAATTGCCTCTCTTTAGGAAAAAAACAATTATTGAAGGCTAAGAACTTCAGATTATTTTCAACAATTGAGGAAAATAGCAAAAGGTAACTAACTGTAAGGCAGGAGTTAGAACTGACAGATGTTGATCATCAACTTGTTTTATCACAGTGGCTCCATCTTCTCCTTTAAGAGCCTGCATCTCAAATTTTACTTATACTTTACTGATATCACAAGCAAAGTGAAAATGACTAAAGAGAATATATGAGTCTTGTGAGCAAACAGTCTGAGAAATAAACAGCAATAATTCCTAATTAGCATGACTTTTAGCCATAGGTTATAAATAATGAGTAACAGATGTCTGATTTAGAACCCTTTTATTACATTATCTTCAGCAAATTTGGGCTTATTTTTAAGCTATTCTTGGATCAGATATTGTAAAGCAAGAAAAGTGTTTTTATTAGTGGGGAAAAAATGTTTTTCTAGATGAACCAAGTAGAAAAGATAAGACTGAAAAATTAACAAGGTGTCTAACACATACTGAAGAAAGAAGCTTTTTACCTAAAAGATGCAGGAATCCCAGAAAAGAAAAACATGGATAAAAAGAAAAGAGATGTGAATTTTGTCTTAGATCTACTATGGCCTTGGGTGACCCAAAACAAGTTCAAAGAATACAATGTATTAGTTCTGCTTCTACAGCATGCAAATATTATGAATACTAATAGTTGGCCATAAGTTAAAAAAAAAAAAAAAAAGAAAGAAAGAATATAGTTAGGTAAAGAGTAGCAAGTGAAAAGTGGAACCATATTAGTGTTACTGCTTTTCACACAGTGACAAAATTACAGTACTAATTTTTGTGTTACCCATTGTCTAGCTCTCTTCTTCCTACCCACTACTTCCCACACCAAACTAGCCTGATAATTTCCACTTGAATCAGTCCCATGGAAATGGAACATGGCAAACCAATACTAACCACAGCACAAAAGAAAAAAAACTCTAAATGTTTGGATTTGAATGTTAAAATTTCTCATTGAATGAAAACTCATGAGTATAACTGTATGTCGAGTCAATGAACTATCAAAAATTTATTAAGTACCTGCTAAGTGGAAGGCACTGTTCCAGGCACTGTGGGCCAACGAGAAATAAATATTGTCAGATATTTGGTCTTAAGGACCTTAGAATATGTTAGGGACACAGACTAAAAAACACAATGCAACACATGATACAGGGTTAAATTCTAAGATTATATTTTAGAATGTGGGAGAAAAAAAGTAGTCACTATGATATATATTTTGCTCACTGTAATATCTAATTTCTGGGGTTAAAAACTAAGTAAAGCTAAAAGAACAGAATAAAACAATGGCATGAAAGTTCAGGAGGGAATGAGTAGTTTTCATTCTAAAGCCTTTATACTGCCTTAGAAAATGGTAAAGATATTCATTAACAGGAGATCTTGTTAAGTGTACACATTAAGATATCCAGGGAAATCACAAAAAGACACAGAGATTATAACTTCCAAAATAGCAAAGGGGAAAAAACATAATTCTAAAGAAATCATAAAGAAAAAAACAAACTAAAAAATTATAAATTGAAAGCACAAAGCAAGATTATAGACATGAATTTAAATGTATTGGTGATTAAAATTAGTGTAAGCAGACCAAAACCTGGGGTTAAAAACAAAGATTGTAAAGGTTAAAGGCTAATTTTTTTTTTTTTAAAGAATACAGCTATGTACCATTTACCAGAGATTTTAAAAGACAATGAGAACATTTAAAGGTTGAAAGTTAATGGCAAAACAAAGGATATGCTGTCAAATAAAAAGCAAAATTAAAATGGTACTAATAATAGACTAAATAGACCTTCATCTACAAATCAGACTTTCATCTACAAATCATTGCTAGACATGAATACACATATTGCAAAAGATACAACATAAAAATATTGATAGTGATACTATGAATTATTGCTAGAGATATAGCAACTACTTCCTCACCCCTATTCCCCCATAGACAGCCCACTACCAAAGAAAAAACATGGTTTCTGCTTTGCCAAAATTCTTTTCTGGATGAAGATACATCAAGAGTTCATTATGAGAATTAAGTTTCTCTAGGAAAGGAAGGAATGGGACCCAATTCAGAGACTGTCCATTTAAAACCAAGGAGGAATTACTGCTCTTATCAGATTGCAAGGAAAAATGAGGGCTGGAAAAGCAGACAAAGTGAATACAGAGGAAGGAGTCTGATGTCACCAGTGGTATTACATTATACCTTTGGACTTCAGTTTCAAGAGAGAGTTTAGCTAGACAATATGTAAGATCCTCTTTAGTTCTACATGAGCATCCATTAGCTCATGTAGGATGCTGATGGTCACTAAGAGGTCAGAGAAAGTAAACTCAAAATAGCAGGAAATATGCGAGGTGTTCAGTGATAAATAAATAAGACTATTTTAGCATGGTAAAGACAAAACTAGACTACATCATTCATATGGCCCAAGGAGATAGCTAGAGAAGAAAGTAATGAATAGATAGAAATGGATGGATGGTTGGTTCCATTCTTGGAGTTACCAGAGTTATATAGAATGTAGAGTTACTGAAAGTACTACAACTTTAATATTTAAAGGTTGATCTTATGCCATCTGTAAATAATTTCACTACATGGTAAACTGTACTTTTGTTTGGTTTTTCAGAAAAATACTGATTATGGGAAGATCACAGGCTGTATCTCCTTAAATGAAAAATATCACTCTTATATTACTTTCTTAAGGAATTGAAATATTATGGTGCAATTATGAGAATGTGATTTTCCAATGTCAGAAATAATGGCATTCCATAAAAATATTCCAAAACTACTCTTGGTGAATTTGTCACAAATGTAACCCACTCAAAAACTCAGATCATCTTCATGAAGAATGCAAGTAGGCCAAAAGTAATTGTGTCCATATTGGCACATAAACAACTTTAGCCTAAGTAAATTCTTTGTACATTGAGAATGACATTATCAGTTCATTTTCTCTTAATCACTATACTTATTTTCCTTCACTGGTATAAATTGGTTTTGTTCCATAAGTGAAGGGTTTCCACACTGAATGTAGCTGTCATGAATGGCTTATGACAGAGCAAAAGCAGGTGAAACATACAGTCACCTGAGACAATTAGATATTTGATTTCCCCCATCCAACCAAAATGATCTTCTCATCTTCAGTAGAATCACAAACGTGTTTCCACCTGATGCCCTACGGAACTCAATGGTAGCCTCATAAACCATACTTTTCCCTCATGGGGCAAAGCGGTCTTGGGTCATTCCCAACCCCCAACACACATGTGCACATGCACACACACACCTGCACGCTCACACGTGCACACACATCAAAGAAATCAAGCTCTCATCAAAGTTAGAGATAACAATTTGCTTTTAGACATGTTCATTATTTTTTACCGATGATACGCTGAGGCTTAAAAAAGCTACTAAAGATAATCACAAGGCTGGGCTTTAGTAAAATAAAAAGTGCTGAATTCCAAGGGTGGGGGTATACTTCTCAACTAATTTTCCCCCACCACAAGCCAAAGGAGGTCACACATCTGATATTTGATGATGCCCAACTTCTCTAAACCATATCATCAATACTAACACCTGGCTAACATGTTCAAGTTTTGCTTTATAGATACAAGGAAGTTTAGAAGCAAATGCAACCCATTTTGCAAATTACAGCCAGGCACGGTGGCGCACTCCTGTAATCCCAGCACTTTGGGAAGCTGAGGCAGGAGGATCGCAAGCTCAAAGCCAGCCTCAGCAATGGCGAGGCACTTAGCAACTCAGTGAGACCCTGTCTCTAATAAAATACAAAAAAGGGCTGGGGATGTGGCCCTGTGGTCAAGTGCCCTGGAGTTCAATCCCCGGTACCACAAAAAAAAAAAAAAAAAAAAAAATTTACAAAGTAAAGGACAAACATTTATAAAATTCAAAATTAGTCCACCATTGATTAGATGCACTTCTGAGTATCACTTTATTTCTTTTGCATATTTTATAGAATTAAAGAGTTAGAGGAGCCAATGAAAAGTCACAAAGCCAATTGCTCCAAGTTCAGATAGAAATGTACTCACAAAAAGCTCAGGAAAGAAAATCTACTTCCTTTCTAATAAAGTCCAAACAAGCAGCCACAATTTCCTTCTTATCCTATTTTTAAATCTCCAAACTCTGTCAGTTCATCAAATCTCTGGAATACAATTAAGCCCATTTTGTTTTGTTTTGTTTTGTTTTAGATTAAAATCAAAAGGAAAACACCTGGTAACATTTGCATAATAAGCCTACTACTGAAAATTACTAATAAGTGTGAAAAGCAATGAGACATAGAGAAAAAGATGACATGTTAGAATTACTCATGTCCTCCATGAAATCCAGCATTATCCTGGGCTCAACTCCATAGTGACTATGAGAAAAAAAGTTTGGATTCCATCTAATTTTCCCTTCCCTTGTGAAGATTTCTTTCCTTCTTTTCCCTTTCACTTTGGGGGAAAAAAAAAAATGACATGTTAGTTTAGAGTCTTGGACTTCCCCAATAATGAGGGAATCACGAAGTCTCCAAAGGTCAGAAAATGTTAGAAAGTTCTGCTAAATGTGACCAATTGCTGTCAAATCCCTATCAACTTTCCTGCTCCTCAGTACATGAATCCCGACTTTCTGTTCCTGCTCCTCTGTGAACTAAATGTCAACAGAAGGGAAGGAAGAAGTGTTGCTGAAGCTGGAGGTCCAGGATAAGTCAACAATATCTAGTTCTCAGGGCTTTGATCACTTTCACTTGCTATATCAAAAGGACCCACAGAGCGCTTTAAATAGGCTCTCAATGGCACCATCAAAGAGAAACATATTCAGTAACAACAACTGAAATTGGGCTGAGGGGGAGGCTGGAAGCAGTCCTGTTCACCCAGCACTCAGAATGCCCCATGGCTGCTCCTGCCCAGCAAGCTCCCTCTTCCCCATGTGTGGGGAATTGCACTGTATTCAAGTAGCTAAGCCGCCTGGCCTTTAAATAAAAACTCCTTGCACTGGCAATACCTATAGCTTTATTCAATCTCATGAGGTTTTCCGTATTTTAATATCTGGAATACATTCATTCATTCATCAGCTCATTCATTATCAGGCGTCCAGTAAGTGTCCAACACTATGCTAAGCTGTGGTTAGAAAATAATGAGCTAGCCAGGCACGGTGGCGCACACCTGTAATCCCAGCACTTGGGAGGCTGAGGCAGCAGGATCACGAGTTCAAAGCCAGCCTCAGCAATGACCAGGCACTTAGTGACTCAGTGCAACCCTGTCTCTAATAAAATACAAAAAAGGGCTGGGGATGTGGCCCAGCAGTAGAGTGCCCCTGATTTCAACCTCCAGTACCACAAAAAAAAAAAAAAAAAAAAAAAAAGAAAGAAAGAAAAGAATGAGCTAAACCTTGCACATTCCCTGTGGTCAGTGGAGGTTACAGTCTGCCTAGAAGGGAAGATAACACAAAAGAGTCAGAATATGACATGTATGTCACTGTGTGTGTCCCCACACAGAGACACTTACATACTTGGTCCACTGAGATTTATAAAAGGCTAAACTGACCTAGGCCAGGAGGTCAGCAAAGGCCTCTTTGATGAAACAGTGATTGAGCTGAGATGCACAGGAAACACAGAAACCTATTCTGTAACAAAACCCCTTCTTCTCTTTTACACAAATCTATATGTCACCTGGATCTACACTGTTCAAGTTTCCAAGAACAGTGAAAATAATCTATCTTCCCTTAAAAAAAAAAAACAAGGTTGGATACTGAATGTATAAAATTCATTTATCATTTTGAGCAAAAATAAATAAATAAACAGAAAGAACATAGCTTTTTACCCCCTTTTGCCTTCCAACTGAAATAGTTAAATTGATAAAGATTAGAGACACAAACCCCTTCTCATGCAAGAGTCATGTAACTTACCCACCAACAAAAAGAGACTGATTACAAGAGTTTTGCTTTGTTTTAGCAAAAAGGTGTTTGTTTTCATTGTCACATTCTATGGTGACATTCATATTCTTTCTCATTCCACTTTCCCCATGAACAGGCTACACACTTGTAAGGACATTTTAGAGGTTTTAAGAAAAAAATCAGTATTTAACCTAAAGTATCTCAAAAATGAAACAAAACATTTTTCCCATGCTAAAAAATTGACACCCTCTTCTCAATTCTTCCTGGATTCAACAGGATACAGCTTGCATCTCCAACCCCTAATATTTTTCCAATCCCGAATCCTTCTTGTATTCTGACTACTCCACATGTAGGAAGCCTCTTATGGTCTTTCTAAATAGACAGTTTCTCTCTGTAGTTCTTTATTGAATTCTGCTGTCCTGATTTTTGTTAGCACAACTTAACCAGCATGTTGGCTTGGCTGTGGAATCTCAGGAAAACGAGACAGATTAATCAGGCCCTGTGACAAAGATCCTGTTTTTCTTCTATGTGGAAACATAAAATATGGCCCAGTCATACCTTGAGTGTTTCAGGAGTGATTTCAGGGAAGCAAGATAGATCTTGTCCATTACTCCCCTGGTTTATGAGGCCTGTCACTCTATCAGAGAAGAAAATGAAATAAGTCTGCCATGATTTGTCTTCACACTGTTTTCTATTTTATTGTGCATTTTTATTCTCTCCCACATGATGGTCTCAATGACAACTTCAAGCAAGCATTGAGAGAAAGGGCAACTGCCAAGGTTAGAATATAACAAGGGCCCTAAAATCTCAGGCGATCAGTATCCTGGACAGGACATCAAGTAGCTGCGATCCATCAGTGCCTGCAGGGTCTGGAAATAGAGTCAATTTACCCAAACAAGGAGTCTGAATTACAAGTAAAAGCAAGTAAAATCTCAATTCCTTGCTTCTTCATGTACTTCCTGTGAAGTAGGAAGCACTACTCAAGCTTGGGTTGAATACCTAGAGTGGCAAGTGATGACCAAAGAGAACAGCATTTGGCATCTGCCCTGGTCACCTGCTATACAGAACAATAAGGAACGTAGCGGGTCAGCTACTCTCAGTGCTCTCCTGCTGTCAGATTCTCATGGTACTCTGCAAGATGATCTGCTTCAATTTCAGTCAGTTTTTATATCACTGACCCAACAAGAACAATATGGAGGAAGAAACATTTATTTTGGTTCATGGTCTCAGAGGTTCAGTCCAGGATCAGCCAACTCCATAACCCTGGGCTAGAGATAATGTATAATATCTTAGTCAAAGGACATGGCAGAGGAAAACAGCTCAGGCAAAGAGAGAGCTCCACTCACCAGGAACAAAACATAAACCCAAAGTCATGCCCCCAGTGACCCACCTCCTCCAGCCACACCCTACATGCCTACAGTTACCACTCAATTGGTCCATATTAGTGTATTAATCCTCTGATTGGATTACAGCTCTCATAATTAAATTACTTCACCTCTGAACATTTTTGCATAGTTTCACACATGAGCTTCTCAAATTCAAGCCTTCACAACTTCTACCACACAACATAGTGGGAATATGTTGCCAAACATCTCCAGGGTTTTCTAGATATTCTGCCACAAAAAACTTTGTTTAAATTATTTTCCAATACAGTTATGTTCACAGACTAAACAAACTCGTGGAGTTAATAGATTTCATATGTTTATAACTCAATTTGCATGAAAGAGTCATACATCACTCTATTTGACCTAAAAAGAGAAAAATATATTTGTTAAACATCAAATATGTACTAAGTACAAGGCTGCTTGCTATTCTTTACAGATTTCATCCTCACAAGACAGCTATAATCTTCATCTTACAGGTTAGGAAACTGGAACTCAGAGAGGTCAACTACTTAATTAGTAGTCAGGGTAGCTGAGATTAGCACAGATATGACAATTCTGATTTCCAAGCACCTGCCTGACTCCTGTTCACACACCTGCCTCTTGTTCACACATTGACTTGATAACACTAAAAGTGACTACTGAGTGCTTGGTCAAAATGTCAGTTTTAGAACATGCTAGGATCTCTCCTGTCCACATCAAATTCCTAACTTGTTGAAACCTTGGAGACAAAAACATCTTAACCTTTCTCTTCTTCTCAGACCTTAAGTGCAAGTGGTCATAAAAATCCAGTTGGTTCTACTTCAAAATAGTAGATTCTTTACCTCCTCTGCCATCTTCCAGATCTGTCTCCATAATTTCCCTCTTGTATTACTATGAAGAGCTCCTTATGAGTCTCCCTTTTTGTGTTAGTTAGCTTCACATTACTATAATGAAATACCTAAGATAACTAACTTACAAAAAGAAAATATTTGTTTTGGAAGTTCCAGTTCAAGACTGGGTAAACTCATTGCTTTGCATCTCTTGGGGGGCGGGGGGACAGGGGGAGCAATGGCAATGGGGGAGAATGTATGGCAAAGCAAACTGCTCATCTCATGGCTAGGAAGTAAAGATGAAGAGGTAGAAACCAGGTTCCCCAATCCCCTTTGAGGTCATGTCTCCAATGACCTAAAGATTTCCCAATGGGCTAGGCTTCACATCCCAAAGGTTCTACCACCTCCCAACAGCACCATGCTGGAAACCAATCTTTTGACCCATATACTTTTGGAGGACATTCTACATCCAAACTATAAGCCCTTTCTTCCCTTTTTCATCTCCCTGCCCCATACAAACTATTAGCTAAGAGCAAACCTACAGAAGTAATGTCATGCCTCTGCTCAGAGTCAGGCCATTTAACTCAGAGCACAAACTCCCTCCACCACACCTGACCCCTCTTACCTGCTCTGCTCTTTCTGTTTCCACTGTACTTTCCTAACAAAATATTCAATCCTCTCTCACTTATGAATTTTTTCTTTCCACGATTATAATATAAGCTCTATGGAGTCAGGAATTTTGAGGCTTTTTACTCACTGATGTAATCCAACTTCCTAGAACAGTACCTGTACCTAGACACAATATATTTGAGCCAATGTATGACTAAGAATTGAAAAATAGTTCTACATAAGGAAAATATCAACAGAATTCACTAAACTAACATGCACACAAGTTTCATAATAGATGCTAAAATTTTTATGTAGAAATGTTCTTACTAAATTATAAATAGAAGAAAAGTTACAGATTTCATTAAAGAAGTAGCATACATCATGCTTTGTTGTGAAGTTAGTAGCATTTTGTTTAAGTTAAAGAAAGGGAAAAAAATGTTCCTTTCATAGCTATTAATACAAAGCATCCTAGAAATGTAGTCAGGTAATGAAAAAAAGAAATAAAACAGGTTGTCTAGGATGGAGCACACAGTCATTTGGGAGGACTGTTAATAGAAAACCAAATGGACTCAGCTTTAAAATACTAGCACTAAGTTTAGTAAAGTAACAGGATATAAAATTAACACACAGAAATCAGTAATTCTACCATACACCAGCAACACTTGATGAGAAAGGTTACTTTAGAAAGAACACAAGAAAGAGCAAAGGCTGTAAAATACTTGGGAACAAATCTAACAAAATATAATCAAGGGCCTGGGTTATAGCTCAGTGGTAGAGTGCTTGCCTATCATGTATGAGGCACCAGGTTCAATTCTCAGCATCACATATAAATTAATTAATTAATTAATTAATTAATTAATTAAAGGCCCATCAACAACTAAAAAATATTTTTTAAATATATAATCAAGATCTTTATGGAGACAACTACAAAATGTTTCTCCCTCACTCACCACCCCTAAGCATACTGGGCTCTTGTGCAGTTTCTTAGACACAGCAGGCAGGCTCCTACCTCACAGTCTTGCTTGCAGCATCCCTCTGGAAAGCAGCTGAAGGTATTCACATGGCTCACTTCCTCTCCTGATTCAAACCTGCTCAAATGTTATTCCACCAGAGCAGACTCACCTAACCAGGGTACATGTGTGTACATGCACACACGTACATGCATACACACATATGCACACACCTATTATTCTCTCACCCTATACCCCACATTATTCTATCATAATGGAATGTGTTATATAGTTGTATCTTCCCTCTTTCCTCTCTTCCACTCCTTAAATACAAAATACTACATAAGGGCTGGAGTTGTGGCTCAGTGGTAGAGCGCTTGCCTGACATGTGTGAGGCCCTGGGTTCAATCCTCAGCACCACATATAAATAAAGTAAAAAAAAAAATCCATTGACAACTGAAAAAATATTTTTAAAAATAAATAAATAAAATACTGCATAAGGGTAGGAGCATTGCAATCACTATTGTATCACCAACATCCACAAAAGTACCCCCAAAATAATATGTTCTCAAAAAATACTTACTTAGTAAAGGAGATACAACAATGCATGAATAAATGAAGGTATACCATATTCATGGAGGGGAAATATTGGCAGTATAGGCAGCCCAATGGTCTCAATTTAATTTATAAATCCAGTAGAATCTCCAGAGTAAAATAGCATGTGTTCATGAAACTTGACAAGATAATTTTGAAATTCATGTAAAAGAGTGGATGAACGGGAATAGCCAGAGCTTGAAACTGTTCCCTACCAAATGTCAAATACCTTACATAAAGAAATTAATAAAACATGACCCTGACTCTGAACTAGAGAATTTTATCATTAAATAGAATAGAAGATGCAGAAGTGGGTTTATTGTATATGAAAATACTTTATCAGGAAAAAGCAGTATTTCAGATTACTGAAGGAAGGCTTTCAATTAGATAATTTTTTAAAACTAAAACAAAAAGTAAAGTGTTTTACATATATCAGATCTACTACTTACAAAATATGACTCGAGATTATTTTTACCTAACCCTGACTACCTATTAAGGTTGTTGTGGGGGTTAAATAAGATGCTACATGTGAAAGAATAATAAATGTATTAAAATGACCTTCACATAACAAGCACTGAGTCAATTCTGTATACATAATCACTATACAATTTTATAGTAACAACTGAAAATTGGTTGATGACAACCATCAATCTTGTGTTTTAGTCTTTAGAATGTTTGCAGAATTAAATCAGAATTCAGTCTTCTGTTTTCTCTTACCTGTTATTATTTTTTACATCCTGCTCTATTTTGATTTCTTATAATAATTGACTCTAAATGAAATCCTTCATGCACAAATAGAACACAGTTAAATACAGGATTGCTTGTTTTTATAAGCCATTGTAAGTGTGAAAAATAAAGCTTCAAATGTTTTGTTTTGTTGTTAATATTTACAGGCAGTACGATACATTCCCCTTCAAGTTTCACAGATTGGTATGTCTCTCTACTTCAGGCCAACCCCCCTGCTGGGCATATAAATTGCTACAAAGAACACAAGGTGTAAGGTTTTCTTCCTCTAAATTGAGTAGAATTACCTAACAAGTGTATCTATGTTTACTAATAACATCTATCTGAAAATTACTTCTAAATCAGTATTTAGTTAAAATGTTCTTCCTAAGGAGTAAAGATGTATGGGGAGACAGAGGAGTAGATTTGTCAAAATAAGTGAAGCCTTGGGATTAATTTAATGTGTCTTCCTGGTCTTGGATATAAAATGGGCCATGAATAAGCAATAGTGATATAAATTTAAAAAATAACAAAAACATAGCTCACAGTAAATTTGAAATTTATATTTGGAGTACAGGGGTGGGCAACTAATTCAGAATTTTAGGTAATGTAACAATAGTCTGTCTCCCTAGTAGAGACTCTTTCTAAATTCAATTTATTACAGTGTTCAGGAGAAGCTGAAGTTTAAGACTACTAAAAACATCCAAGGTAAAATGGTTTTGGTGTATACTGGAAAACATTTTAGTTTCTTAATGATCCATAATTATTACCCAAAATAACAGTTTGTCAAAGAATTTTATTCTTCTTTCAAGCAACAATAGGGAAATAATATATCCCTGAAGTTAAAAAAAAAAAATTGTTCTTGGCTTTCTTTCCATAATATACTTTTGAATAGAGGAGCAATAATGTTAGCCCTAAACCTCTCAAGCTAAAATCACTCACTATTTGTATAAAAAAATTAATCCTCACTTTATCAAGCCTAACAAATATCAATAAACACATTCATAGAAATTCTGGTAATGGATGTATTCAGAGTGAAAAAGCTTAATCTTCAGAAGTAGATGAACACCACTCGAGTGTATTCTTAAAAAGATTATTATAAAAAATTAAGTTTGCTAATGATATACAAAGAGCTCTCGGACATTAACCATATTCCTTTTACAAAAAAACGAAAGTATTAACAATCATGTCAATTGAGTTACTAGTGGTGAGTCATCATTTATGTTGGCCTAACATGGTCTGAGATAGTCTCACTCATCATCTGAGGGCCCCAATCCACCCTTGTAAATTGAAAGAGATACAATAAGGGCACAGAGATAACAGAATACTAAGGTAATACTGTATCACACATTTGTTCAGTGACTGAACAAATTAAGTAAAACTGGACTTCACAAGGGAGTGGTAAACAGATATTTGAAGTAATATAAAATTTCATTACAAATGTATGAAGGGGTACACTGTGGCTTTATACTATGTGACCAAAACTTTTATTAATTTCCTTGGAATTTTCCATTGGAAGAGAATGAAGTCTTATTTTGTTCTCTTCCCTTTTTTCTCACATTTACATGTATTTTGTATATACATAAAAACATATTACATGTATGTTCCTTTGAAGACATATAAGGGATATGTGTGGTATCAAGAGGAGAGGGATCTTATGATGCCCAGACCTTCGACAAGGAAAGCAAGAAGCTTTGTTGCTATAATAACAAAACAGTTTGGGATAAAATCCTAGCCTCTTTACAAGAATTAAATAACAAGATTTAGGCTACTTGACAGGTACTGTCTATTCTATCTGTTCCTTAAATATACGTCAAACATCGTTGATTCAACAAAAACAGATTCATGCTGACCTCAGTTCATTCAAACCCTCTGTGTAATAATATAACCAAATAGCTCCTTTTACTGCTGAGACATATTTCCCCCTTACACTGCTACAGCCACAATGAGCTCCTCATTATTCCTCAGAATTTAGCATGGCAGACACAATCCCAACAAAGGGCTCTGTACTAGCTGTTTGCTCTGTCTAGAGGTGCTTTTCACCAGATTATCCACAGAGTGACTCTATGGTCACTTTCAGGTATCTCCTCAAACACTGTCTTTTCAACAGGCATATCTGATTCCATCCCTAACTCCCTCCCTGACCCCTTTATGCCTGCACATCCATGTTCCATTCTATTTATCCTTTTTCCATCTGCTAATTAATATCATCTGCGACTATATTACCAATTTCCATATTTGCTATGCCCTATTTTTTGCCTCTCTCCTCCTTTTTTAGAACATGAGCTCCATTGGAGCAGGAACCATTGCTTAGATCACTGTTGTCTTCCAAGATTGCAGGACAGCAGATGACATGCCACAGGTGCTCAGTGAACCCTCCATGTTCATGGCTTCCACATCAGCTGATCCAACCGCCATGAATCATAAATATCTGAGACAAAAACTGTGTCAGTACCAAACATACAAAGACTTTTTTCTTGTCATTATTCCCCAAACAATATAACAATATTACATAGCACTTCCATGTACACAAGAGAATGAGTGTAGGTTATATGCAGTACTATGCCAATTTATATCATCTGCAAATTTTGGTATCTGAGGGGATCCTGAGACTAACCTCCTGCAGGTACCAGGGGGTCACTGTGTAATCACTTTAACCTCATAATATTCCACTTTTATCTAAGATATGGAAACAGAACAGTAGAAAGTTCAAAAAGTGGTCCAAAGTAACCCAACTAGGAGGTGCAGAGGCAGAATAACTACCAAGTAATACTAGGGCTTTGGACACAAGACAAACATTATTACTATATATGCTTCATTTTCTCCATGAGTAGAAACAGATGCTCAATGAACACAGGAAAAAGGAAAGAGAAGGAATGGGTCATAGCCACTACCATTATCAATAGTTTTAATTTTTAGAAAATAAACCTTGAGTGGGAAAAACAAGAGTGCAAGTCAATATTCTATTTTCCAGCACTTCCAGCCTTAAGAAAGTCAAGTAGAAGAAGAATCTATCCGTCATAATAAACACATATACTCCCAGTTCCCTTAATCCTCCTTTAGAAGAGTGACATCTCATATTATTAAGTCAACCTGTGATAGTAGTCTAGAAACTGACGTGAAGTTAATAACACTTTTAAAGATTGACAGTCTAGAAATTAGTGTCATGTTTTCACCCAATCTTTATTTGTATCATTTTGCACATTGAACATAAAGGTAGTATTGCACTTAAAATAAATATTTACTAGAAATTATCACAGAGCTGGATTTGTCAATGTTTTCTTTATGTTCCATATCTTAAAAATTACTTTTAGGTAATGACCATCATATTAAGTGAACTAGTTCTAAATGTGGTGGTGTTTGTGTGTTGAAATATGCAAGTATTCCTCATACTCTAGCAATTAACTCTAAGCAATATTGCCATTTGAGACCTCACAGAGCAAACACATTTTGATAAAACACTTGCTATGGTTCAAATATTTGTGCCCCCTCCACATTCATGTCAAATCCTAAATCCCAACATGATGGCATCAGGAGATGAGGCCTTCTTGGAAATGGAGCCTTTTGGGCAGAGCTCCCATGAACTTGCTGTCCTTATTTTCTAAATAAATAAGGCCCAAGAAAGGAGGTGTTTGTTCCTTCCACCACATGAAGATGCCACAAAAATGCACTATCTATGAGACAGCAAACCCTCACCCGACACTATCAGTGCCTGGACCTTGGACTTCCTGGAACTGTGAGAAATAGATTTCTGTTGTTTATAAGCTACCTCATCTTTGGTGATTTGTTATAGCAGCTGAAGTGGAGTAAGACATACTGATGAGAATATTCACATTTCAAACATGCACACCTCACCATTAGAGCAGCGAGAACAGACTGGAAGTGCGTTCTCAAGCATGACTCATCAGGCACATTCCCATTGGATTTTGGATTTTGCATTCCTTGAATATAGGCTCTTTCTTTGCCTTATTCGCCTTGTACTTGCAGAGCTGAAACAATGCCTGGTACAGAACAGACACTCAGTAAATGTTTACAGAGTGAGATTAAATGCACCGCAGATCTCACCCAGAGATCTTCCTGTTCCAATCAAGCCATATGTGAAAGGTAACAATTTTATACCTAATTGGCTCTGTGACTTTGTAACTGGCCACAAAGCTCATATAAAGTTCCTACCAGCTATTTGTTCAGAATTAATGTACTTCTGAGACAAACCCAGATAAATACAGTCAATCTCACACTAGACAAAGGCACCATAAACATACATTGGAGAAAAGATAGCCTCTTCAACAAATGGTGCTGGGAAAACTGGAAATCCATGTGTAGCAAAATGAAATGAAAACCCTATCTCTCATCCTGCTCAAAACTCAACTTGAATTGAATAGAGGACCTAGGCATCAGACCAGAGATCCTGCGCCTACTAGAAGAAAAAGTAGACCCAACTCTCCATCATGTCAGCTGAGGAACTGAAATCCTCAACAAGAATCCTAAAGCACAAGAAGCAAAATCAAGAATCAATAAATGGGGGCTGTGTATATAGTTCAGTTGGTAGAGTGCTTGCCTCACGTGCACAAGTCCCTAGGTTCAATCCCCTGCACCACAAAAAAAAAAAAAAAAAAAAAAAAGAATCAATAAATGGGATCAACTAAAAACCGTTTTCACTGCAAAGGAACAATCAAGAAAGTGAAGAGAGAGCCTTCAGAATGGGAGAAAATCTCTGCCACCTGCACCTCAGATAAAGAACTCAAAAAACTTAACACACACACACACACACACACACACACACACACACACACACACACACAAAATAACCCAAACAATAAATGGGCAAAAGAACTAAACAGATACTTCACAGAAAAAGAAATATAATCAGTCAACAAAGATATGAAAAAATGTTCAACATCTCTAGCAATTAAAAAAATGCAAATTAAAACTACACTAAGATTCTATTTCATTCCAGTCAGAATGGCAATTATAAAGAATACAAGTAACAATAAATGTTGGCAAGGATGTGGGGGAAAGGGCATACTCATACATTGCTTATGGGACTATAAATTGGTGCAACCACTCTGAAAAGCAGTATGCAGATTCCTCAGAAAACCTGGAATGGAAACACCATTTGATTCAGCTATCCTACTCCTTGGTAAATACCCAAGGGACTTAAAAATCAGCATACTACAGTGACATGGCCATATCAATGTTTATAGTAGCTCAATTCACAATAGCTAAGCTATTAAACCAACCTAGGCACCTTTCAACAGATGAATGGATAAAGAAAATGTGGTACATATACAAAATGGAATATTACTCAGTCATAAAGGGGAATGAAATTACGGCATTTGCTGGTAAATGGATGGAACTGGAGACTATCATGCTAAATGAAATAAACTAATCCTAAAAACCCAAAGGCTGAATGTTCTCTCTGGTAAGGATGTTAACACACAATCAGGGAGGCAGGGGAGAATAGAAGTTCATTGGATTAGACAAAGGGGAATGAAGGGAAAGGAGGAGGTTTGGGAATAGGAAAGACAGTAGAATGAATCAGACATAACTGTCCTATGTTCATATATGAATACACAACCAGTGTAACTCCACATCACGTACAATGACAAGAATGGGAGGTTATACTCCATTTGTGTATAGTATGTCAAAATATACTCTACTGTCATTTATATCTAAAAAGAACAAATAAAATTTTTTAATTAAAAAAAGAATTAATGTGCTTTATTTTCCCATTTCCTTGAATTAATGCCATCAACTCAGTTTATGAATTTGCATATTCTTCTAAGACTGTACCTTTCTATTTCTTAAGAGTGGTGTTATCATATGGATCTTGAATGTACTCCAAAGGCCTGGTTTAGTCCCCAGACCATAGCGCTCTTGGGAGATGGTGGAACTTTTAGAAGGGGGGGTCCTATTGGAAGGAAGTTAGGTCACTGGAGCATGCTCTTGACCCCTCCTCTCTCTCTTTTTGCTGCCTAAATTCCATGAAATTAGCAGTTCCTCCACCACACATCCTCACCATGATGTTCTGCCTCACCACAGGCCTACAAGGAGCAGCTCAGGGACCATGGACTGAAACCTGTGAAACCATGAACCAAAATAAGCCTTTCCTCCTTCTAGGTTGATTTACCTCAGGTATTTATCACACAGCAAGGGAAAGCTAACTAACATAAGTGAGGACTATGTGCTTTAGCATGAATCATATGAATTAGAATATTTAAGATCTGTAAGGTTCCAAAACTACTATTATTTGTAGAAGAAATCTGATGGATAAATAACCACAGTAAGAAATGGAGTTCTTAGGGGCTGTATGTTTCAATTCTCTCCAAGCAGAGCATTTAAGGGTTACAAATGCTATGAAAATGCACATATGATATTTAAACAAGAAAGTAAAAGCAAAGGTGGATTTGTTTCCTCTCCTGAGTTCCTTTAGAAAAAGAGCCTTGATTGCAGAACCCCAATTTATGTTGATGTGAAATTTTAAGTGAATAGGGGAAAATGTCATTCCAAGAAGCATTTCTAAAGGCTAGCTCTTTATGGCAATACCCACATTTTGGTAACAAGTGCTTTACAAAGTATTAAATTATTTTTATTGAACATCCATTGTGTCAGGTTCTATGAAAACATTTTATGTTCTGTACCTCATTCCATCTTAATGACAACTTTAATGAGAGACAGATGTCATAACTCCCACATGGTAAACAAGGAAACTGTGACTTTGAAATGAGCAACCTGGCCAAAGGCACCTGTATGGTTACTGGCCTACTTGGGATTGAAATCCAAGTGTGGCTAATATCCATGTTCTTAACCACAACCCTACCTGGAATAATTGGTTGACTGGAAGAACAGTAATTTTTTTTAAAAAAAGGGGGGGGGGGACACAGATATAAAAGCAGGCAATACCTTTCTTGGGCATTCAAATTCATTAGTGTATTTTTTATAACACTGTCAAACAATCAGCATCTTGTTAGAGCCACTGTGTTATTTTATTAGAAAATACAAGCCTAATGTGAGAGGTAATTAACTTCAAAGGAAAGCCCCCAGCTTCATGAAACCTTTTTACCAGAACATGAAAACAATTAAGTTTATTACACCACCCATGTGCTTTTCTGATGAGAAAAGAAAAAACGTTCCCCACTGCCATGTAAACCCCTGAAAACCTCCAGGTCAGAGAACACTAGTAATGAGAACTGAGAACACAGACAGGCTGGGCACCTGGACAGCTGGATCTCAGAGGAGCAAAAAACACAACTCAACATGGGTCACAACAGTACGTCTTCAGTGTGGCACAGGCACAAATAAATGCAGAGACCCAGAAAGCTGGCTTCTCATCTTTAAAAGCTCTCAGTTGGAACAAATGATTGATTTAATTCAACTGTAAAGGAAGGAATCCAGAGGAAGGTAAAAACAGCAGATCCCTGTTGTATAGATAGGCAATTTCCTATGACCTGATCACTAAGAAGAGTCCTAGAAGATCTGAATGCAATTTGTGTGGGAGGTAAACAAATTCATTTTCTAGAAATGATGCTAGACTATGAAATAGAAATATAAACCAATATAAAAATCAGTTCATGCTACTGTTTAAAGCATATCTAAATGCCATGAGAGAGGATATATTCAAAAACAGGGACACCTTGTTTTGTCAGTGTTGGATCTGCTTTACTACTGTTACATAGGTTACATAGCTTTAGGTTTCTATGTAGCTTCTTTCATTGAGCTTTCTTTTTTCTTTCTTTTTTTTTTTTTTTTTTTTTAATTGATGAGACCGAACTCTACCTCATTCCAAGGCCAGGAATCATGTGCTTCCTGCTCCCTACTCAAATTTATCCTTGGAAGAGGACAAAAATGCCAAAAATATTTTTCTTTTAGCATTCACTCAAATATAGTACTTTGCCAAAAATACCAAGGCATCCACACAAGCGCTAATAATTAATTAATGTGATATCAACTAAAAATCCATACACCTCTCTCTCTATTCTAACAGTAAAATCTGACTTGAAGCCTGAAAAAGTGTTCTGTGAATGAGAAATTTATCTACACCAAAATCCAGTATAATACCAAGCATAAAATCCTTTCTAATTGTACATGTAAAATCCTGCTTAATACTTGCTCTATTTATTGGAAATGAGATGAGAAAAGAATTTGCTCAATATGCTTGCCTGAAAATGAACGAAACGTTCTGATGTGGTACTCTCTCATTGACCCATTTTCACAAATTCATTTAACTACTTGGACATCATCCTCTTAATTCTTAAAATCCAAAGCATACGTCACATTATTCTTAATACCTTAACATTCCAATGGCTCTTTTCTTTTAACATCTAATTGCTTTTCCACTCATATTCCTTTCAAAAGACTGAACTGGAATCCGATTACAACAAGAAGGATCATATTAACAGTCAAGGATTCGCTCCTACACTTTCTATCGAAAGGGGAATCCTCTTCAGCATGAGGCAGGCCATATAACCTTCCTATTTCTCTGTTTTTCCATCTAGGTAAGGATCATAGTGTGGAGCTAGGGCTGAAAGCATGGCTTTAGCATCAAACTTAGCTAGATTCTAATCCTTACTAGATGTGTGATTTGGGTGAGTTACTTATTTTCTTCTTCTCAGTTTCCTCATCTGAAACATGTTAATAAGAATGTTAAATTATGAACTGAATTAAATAAGAAAGTGTTTGTGAAAGCTCTTAGTAAATTTTAAAGCGACAGTCACACAAGCAACAATACCCTGGCTCTGTGCTCTATTAAAAAGAAGTCATACTGACAACATTAGGGTGAAGAAGGCAATTATTACAGAAATTTGCTTGATCAGATAAAAATTTAAAATTCCTGTGTGGCAAATAACAAACAAACTATGAAAACAAGGCTGAAGAGTTAACCACTACCTAGAAAAACTATTTGCAACACGTAAGATAAATAAAAGGCCAGTATCCCTAATATGTAAAATAAATAAATAAATAAATAAAATCAATAAAAAGAAATAGCATACTAATAAAAATAATGATCAAAGCCTATCAAGAGGCAATGAGCAAAATATATACAAATGGTCAATAAATAAATACATTCAACTCCACTAATCAATGAAATATTAGAAATAAAAGGGACCCATTTAACAATTTCAAGTAAATGAGAAATGGGCACACTCAAAAATATGTTGGCAAACTTCAGTCATTATAATCTTTCAGGTTTGGCACTATACATCCATATAAAAATATGTATAACTTCATGCTAATAATACCAAATCCCAATTTTAAGAATTGCTGCCAAGACATGTGGAAATCAGGTTTATCCTAAAGTTGTTCCCAATATTAACATTGGGAGCAATTTAAATGTTCTTCAATGTGGCATTGCTTAATGTACAGCTATACAAAGAAGCACTGTATAATCATTCAAAAACATGGTACTCATCTTCATTGCCATACAAAGACATTCCAACACACTGTAAGTACATAAGTAGATTATCAAATAACACATTTAATACAGTCTCATATAAACTGCTATACACTAAAGTGTACACATGCATAGAGAAATGTCAGGACCCAAATACGTCTCGGTAGCAAAGTTTTGGGCCATTATGGTTTTTCATTTGTATTTTCTATATTGTTTTGTTTTTCCTCAAAGTAGGTATTATTTTTATAACCAGAGAAAATGATGCTATTTTCAGCTTATTAGAAAACAAATATTACGGTTACTTCCTCAGAGGGGATATTTTAATAATGACCTAACTGTTCTGTTTTCTTCATGTTTTACAAAGCTATAAATGCATTATATGACCCACAAAAATAAAAGACAAAAAAAAACAGAAAATGAAATTAAAGCATTGCTGAGATGATTAAACTGAGAATATCTCATACTCCATACTAGAGCAAGGCTGCCTCACCACATTCCACATCCTATTAGCTGGGTGGCTTTCAGCAAGTTACTGAATATCTCTGTGCTCAGTTTTTCTCTCCCTTGTAAAATATGGGTAATTACATCTGTGATCTCATAAGATTATTATAAAGATGAAATAAATCAATGTACATAAAACACTTAGATTCACAGTTAACATCCTAAAAAAAAAAAAAAAAGTCAGCTATTTATTTTGTTGTGAAATAACAGAGTCCACTTGGCCTGCCATGGAAGAATGATAAATGACCACTACTGTTATCATCTACCTACTCACTATGTGTCACCTAAGGACACCACAAGAGGATAATTTTCTTTGTCTCGGAGTCATATCATCTATTGAGCACAATTCAAATTAAATATAGCATCTCCAAACCCAGGGTAGAAAGAGAGGTCAGTGAAGGCTTAGGAAGGCACACCAGACAGCCAAAGTCCCAGGATATCTGAGGTTGTCCAATTTTGGCAAGGTGATATCAATTACTTTGTGAAATCAATAAATTCCTATATAAAACTATTATTAATACCTTGCATTCCTATGGTGTCTGACAGCTTCCAGGGAGCTTGCCCATTCACTCTGCTAATTGAATGGGGGATGGAGACTGTGTTCAACCAGCACTTCAGGACACCAGCTCCCACTGGGGAACATGGTGCAGGAATTGGAGGCCTAGGAAGACTGATGGAGATAAATGAAAATAGAGGGCATTGGCTCCCTGATGGAGGGAGCCAGAATACTGATGTGTGTCCATAGTAGCAATGGGTCAGCAGCTCCCAGGGTCACCATCTCTGGAACTCTCCCAGTAAACTCTGCTGTACAGAAAATATGAAAAAAACAGAACCTCTTGGGGTTGGAAGGGCAGGAATGAATATGTTCATTCATTAGGAGCTTAGAGTAAGGGGCCCTACCTGGCTCCCAGGGCCAAGGCAAGCCCTCTGAAATCTTCAACCTCCCAGTGCATCCTCATGACCACTAAATTCAGTGTTGTTCTTAGTTTGTAAAAAAAAAAAAAAAAAATTGAAATAAACTGATTTATGTTATGTTCATTTTAAGAAATAGAAATTATAATGTTAAAAGTAAGACTCATTCAATCATGAAATTTGCAATGCCAATAAATACTTAGAATGTTAATTTTTTAAGAGTTTCACTTTCCTTCCTTCCCTAAACTACTTATAATGTAATGCAATTAGGAACTCAGACCTGGAATTATACAATAAAAAAGAAAAATACTATCTTCAAATAAAAGTAAAAATTTAAAAGACAGAGAGATATACATTACCAAAACTCCCTAAGTCAGAGTTTGGCCAGGCACTAATTTATAAATTTATGAAGCGTTGTCCTTACACAAAGAAATTATGCAAACTGCAAAAGAGCTCTTTGTTTCCCTAAAGCAATTAAATGCATTAATTGTTCTGTGTTATCACTTAAAGGCAGAACAATTAATTTGTCATTTCTACCAAAGCCTATGTGCTTTTGTATGGCTATCTATCTTTAGCTATCTCAAAGTGCTTTCCCAAACATTTATTTTATTTTTATCCTTTGTTGTAGAGCTGCAAAACACGTTCCATGGCAGACTAGAGAAGCTGACATTAGTTCAGAAACGAAAAATGGTCAAATGAAACTCAGCATGTTCCATAATTAAACACGGTTACAGGAACATAAGGATTCATTTTTCACTCTCTTTCTATCAAAAACCTATTCATTAATCCAAAGCAAAAATACAATCTGAAAACCTGTAACTTCTCGAAATACAAGGATGATGAATTAAGCTCATTGTTTAAAACACAGGAAAGTTTTGTGTTTCATGACTTTGTAGGTAGAATCTCAAAACCCTGACCAAGCGTACAGTGTCTGATAGACCAGTAAGCACAAGGAAGAAAATGCTTTAAGCTCTCACCTAGAAATTGAGTGTGATGGAGAAAAGTCTGGACATGACCTCAGCCTGTGTTATCAAATCTTGAGTCATCCGCATTCTGGGAAATCTCAACTAAGCCATATAATTTCCCAAGACCATAAATGACCCACTTAAAGCCCCATGTACTTCTGAACAGAGGAAGAGCAGACATTTATCACACAGTAAGCATAAGCCAGAGAACCATCTGAAACAGCTCTCCACCCATTTCAATAACTGTTCTCAAGGCCTTGAAGGAATCAGGACTGGCCTGTCTCTCAAGGTCCACCAGCCCAGTTACCACCTGATGTCGGAATATGCAACAACAGGTCCTTTTGCCTGCCAGCCTCTGGACAAAGATATCATGAATAAAATATGTCTTAATTTGCTCCATTTCAACAGGGACAGACGCAGAGGGGCTGCATTCTGAGTATTCTGAGAATACCAACAATAATTCTTTGTGCTTTCAGATTTAAAACATGCTTGTGATGTGTTCTTCATTTGTTTTTATAGCAATCATGTCTAAAAGCAGGGTCAATTTCTGGCTTATTCTAGGATATAATGATGCAAATTATATAAATTCTGAATCCACCTTATATGAGTAAGCTATGTTTTAGAAGTTTGTTTCCAAGCAAAATTCATAATAGCCAAACTATGGAACCAGCCTAGGTGTCCATCAATGGACAAATGAATAAGGAAAATGTAGTATATATACACATTGGAGATTAATTAAGCCATAAGGAAAAATGAAAATATGTCATTCATAGGAAAATGGGTGGAACTTGAGACCATTATGTTGAGCAAAATAAGTCAAACTCAAAGGTCAAGGATAGTATATTTTCTCTCATACGTGGAAGTCTGAGAGGAAAAAGAAAAAGAAGTATGTGAGGGAGTGGATCTCATGAAAATACCTCAATAAAACATGAAAATAATAAATCAACAAACAAATGAAAAAAAGTCGATTAGCCTGGTCTCTGTGTACATTTTGTTGATTAACTAGAATTTAGCTCTATCAACAAGAGAAAAAAAGAGAATACTACGTAAATGACTATTTAACCAAAAGACATATGTCTTCCTAGCCCACTTCTAAGTTAATTAAAGCTCACATTCATTTTAAAATGAAAATAAACCTCAAAAGATTTAAAAGAAACTAATGTATGGCATTAAACCATATGGTCTTTCTTTTGTATAACTGTAGCTCACATACTTAACTTTTCATCTAAACGTTTCCTCCTCCTCTTTAAAAATTCTCCAAAAATATGCTGTTTTCCTTTTGCTCTTGAGTATTGTAATGAACAGTCTTCAACATCAGATTTATGTCAGCCTATGCTATACATTTACATATGATATAGTGTACAAAGCCATATAGATATATAAATATAAAATATATATCCATTCTGCATTTCATAGTAGGAGACAGAGAAATAAAATATTAACCAACCCCCTCCTAACACCCCTGGCACATATACTTGGTTTCCTATAACTTTAAATTCCCAATGAGTAGCCATCCTCCTTTATGCTTATATGTCAGGCATGATCCACAGCCTGGATTGGTGGCCACGATACCCTTGTGGACATCATTCTGTAATCTGCAGCTAATTTCCAATTATGGATTTCTACAGACTACAAATAGAAATGTGTGTGTGCTTTCTGATACAATATTAAAGAAAAATGTGGTTTGGAATAATCAAAGAAGAGCCCTTGCAGATTATGATATCTTGGGCCAATGCATAGGCCAGAATCATAGATAAGGTCTTCTTTTCACCAGTATAGATTTTCATAAGCTTTAAAAATGATAAAAGTTACACACTGATCGATACTGGGTGAACATCATACTGTAAACATCTCAAAATGTTTCAGACATGAAATACTGCAAGTGGATGCACAGAAGGAAAACAGAGGGGAGAGAGAAAAGGAAAAGGTGCAAGGAAGGCTAGAAGTGTAGGCTTGTCTCAGCTCTAAGGAATTGAAGGCATTGATGTATGGAGCCTGATTAGCTAGGAGGGCATCTTCATAGTTGTTCTGATAAAGTCATGAAACTTTTGGATGGATTTTGGCACAAAGCACTGCATTGAAATCAATTAAAGAAGTTGCCAGTATCACGAAGCCTAAATTTAGGGATATTTTTCTATGCAGATGGTTCACTAGATTATTAAGATATCTAAAATCCCCAAATGAACTAATGCTTGCAAAAATAAAAATGCTAGAAATAATGAATAGGAGAAAGGAAAAAAGATCTCTTCTGTCTCAATCTGTTTGGGTTGTCATAACAAAAGTACTGAGTGACTCCAACAAGAGAGATTCATTTCTTACAGTTCTGGAAGCTGGAAGTTCAGGGTCAGGTTCATGGTGAGGGTCCTGCTCCTCACTTGCAAATGGCTGCCTTTCACTGCATCTGCATGTGGTGGATAGAGAGCCCCGTTGTCTCTGTCTCTTTCTACAAGGACACCAGTTCTATTGGATCTGAGCTTTACCCCATCACCTCATTTAACCTCAATAACGTCCTTAAAGGCCCTACCTCCAATACAGTCACAGGAAGGCTAAGGGCCTCAACATGATTTTGAAGGGGCACATTCAGCCCCCCACCTTCTTCTTTGGCTACTGTTCAATGTTGATGGATAACAAAGGGCCCACAAGCCCTCATCTCCTGTTCTGCCTTGTGCTCCATTCTACACAAGATGATATTCAGACTAGGATGTAGATTATAGTAAGCACTGCTGAGAAAGGACATATCCTCACAGGAGAGAAATTAAAAAAGAAAACAAAAGTTCATCAACAACAGCAAAAAATTAAAAATGGGTAAAGAACACATACAGACAATCATTATGAGAAAAGATGTCAACACCATTTACCACTAGGAAAATACAAATCAAAACTGCAGCCAGTCACAGCACATGCCTGTAGTCCCAGCGGCTCGGGAGGCTGAGACAGGAGGATTGAGAGTTCAAAGCCAGCCTCAGCAAAAGCGAGATGCTAAGGAACTCAGTGAAACCCTGTCTCTAAATACAAAATAGAGCTGGGGATGTGGCTCAGTAGTCAAATGCCCCTGAGGTCAATCCCCAGTACCCTCCCCCCAAAAAAACTGCAATAAGGTACCATCTCACACCCACTAGAATGGCCAATGCAAAAAAAAAGAAAGAAAGAAAATACCAAATGTTGGCAAGGATGTTAAGAAATTGGAATGCTTATGCACTGTTGATAGCAACGTAAAATGGCAAAGCTACTCTAGAAAAGAGTACAGCGGTTCCTTAAATAATTAGGAGGCCGTCCTCTGCATGTGCTGTGCCAGGAGCCCAAGTCCTAGGCTTCACAGGGGCTGAAAGAGCCGTGGGGGAGACACCAGACACCTGGAGTCCAGGACATGAGGGATCCAAGATGGCGGATTAGAGGAAGCCGCACTTCAGGACAGCTCCATGGAAAGAATCCAACAAAGCAGATAAATTGCCTTTCATCATATACATATAGGCTGAAAATACCGATCTCCTGGATGGTTTGATTACCACTACCAGAGAGAGAAAGAGACAAGCTGTCTGCAGTGGCTGGAGCCGGGAGGCTCCTGCAAAACCGCCTGGGTGGTGCACAGGCCTTGCGAAACAAAGTCAGTGTGGGGAGACCGCGCTACTACTGCAACCCCAGCCAAACTCACAGCACACCAGCGTGAAACCAGCGATAAAAACCAGCGATAACAGCCGGCGGGATTGGTGCTGGGGAACCACGGGAGACAGCGGGTCCACACACCAGTTCAAATCCACACTCCGCCTCATGCGACCCTCAGTAGTGGGGCCCCTGACAGAGCGGCGCAGAGATCTGCGGTCAGCAAACAGGGGCAGAGTGGAGCGGGCCACAGTCTGAAGCAGCGCTGTCTGCACCACAGTCACAGGTGTGGCTTCCCGGTGCGATCGGCAAGGATACAGCAGTCTGCGGAGCTGCTGTTGACTGGAAGGAGAGCACTGCCATCTTTGAAAGCTTCAGGGGCTGGTCCTGACAAAGGGGAGGAGACGGAGAGCGACGGCTGCATCCATCCAGGGACTCTCCAGCTCTCTGAAGACAACGCACAATTGGGTGAGACTTGGGTGGTAGCAGGGGAAGGCGTTTCTGAGGCTAGCGCAGCGGCCACAAGAGGCTGCAACTGTGGGTGGGCTTGGGGAGGGGGTGCCTTCTGGAAGGTCCCCTTCCTGGCACCATTCATCTGCTGAAACACACAATCCCCCTAGGCCACTCCTTCACTGAACCGTACAGCCACTGGCCTAAGATACAGCCTTGATTTCACTAACAGGATCACAGACTGTGATCCAATAGCAATTGGTTTGAACTGGAAAGGAAAAAAAGAGGGGGGCTTCCCAGGGCCCGTTTTGTCTGAGACTTGGGGTTTGACTTTTTTTTTTTTTCCTTTTCTTTTTATTGGTCTGCTTGATTTTTGGGGTTGTAGGGAGGGTTTTTTTTGTTTGTTTGTTTGTTTATTTTTCTTTTCCTTTTTTTGGCTTTGTTTTGTTCTGCTTTTTTTTTTTTCCTTCCGCATTGATTGTTAGTGTGTTTATTTGCTTCCGCTCCTTTTTCTTTCATTCTTTTCCTCCTTCTCACCCTTGTATCTTTTCTTCCTCCTTCATCTTTCATGTTTACATCCTGCCAGTGCATACTAAACAGAGGCAAAAACAAGTTATACGCAAAACTTGGGATTTCTAGAACCGGCGCAATTGAACTGGGTAGCAAAGTGGTGTTATATATAGTTTACTCTCTATTTCCTTGATTCTCTCTCTCCTCTCTCTTACACCAATTCCTACTCTTTTATCATTTTTTTCTTTTCCAACTTACTATATATATAAATTGATCTTTTTACTTAATTGTCAACCCCATTCTCTTTCTTCCATCGTCTACTGATACTAAACCACTTCCACTAAACCATTTCAATAGATATCTCTTTTCATACTTTCCAAGAAAGAACAATTCAAGACACTTCCTTCTTCCTAAACATAACACCTCTGTATCCAATACTTGAAGCTATAAAACCCTATCAGAAACGTACAGAGTAAATTGGAAATAATATCTGGGTTAACAAAATCTGTACATTGTGACCAAACTTGGATTTTCTGAATAGAAAGTGTTAGGTTTTAAAAGTGTAAAGGAATTATAAGGTGATCTGATAGCATTGTACTACAGGAACAACATAAGGCTTTAAGGTAAAATCGAAACAGTCAAGGTCCCACAGTGCAGGAAGAATAGACACACAAGCAACATGAAAAAACAAGGAAAGGAAATGACACAAACAAATCAAGATACCTCATCGGCAGATGTCATGGCAAGCACAGTTGGTCAAATGCCAGAGATGGAATTTAGAAATTACATATGCCAAATGTTTATGGAACTTAAGAATGAACTCAAAAATGAGATGAGGGAGCAGGTACAGGAGGCAAAAGATCATTTTGACAAAGAACTCCAAAAACAAATACAGGAAGTAAAAGATTACTTCAATAGGGAAATAGAGGCTCTAAAGAGAATCCAAACAGAAATTCCAGAAATGAAAGAAGCAATAAACCAAAATAAAAGCTCAATTGAAAACATCTCCAACAGAATAGACCACCTGGAAGAAAGAACCTCAGACAATGAAGACAAAATATATGTCCTAGAGAAGAATTTAAACCACACAGCAAAACTTGTTAGTAATCAAGAACATAACATCCAAGAATTATGGGACAGCATAAAAAGACCAAACTTAAGAGTGATCGGCGTAGAGGAAGGGGCAGAGTTTCAAGCCAAAGGAATGAGTAATCTATTTAATGAAATAATTACAGAAAATTTTCCAAGCTTGAGGAATGAAATGGAAAACCAAGTTCAAGAGGCATACCGAACACCAAACAAACAAAATCTCAACAGATCCACACCTAGACACATTATAATGAAAATGCCTAATACACTGAGCAAGGAGAGAATACTAAAAGCCACAAGAGAAAGGAAGCAAATTACATATAGGGGGAAACCAATCAGACTATGTTCAGATTTTTCAACCCAGACCTTAAAAGCAAGAAGATCCTGGAATAGCATATTTCAAGCTCTGAAAGAAAAGGGATGTCAACCAAGAATCTTATATCCAGCAAAATTAAGCTTTAGATTCGAAGATGAAATAAAAACCTTCCACAACAAGCAAAGGTTAAAAGATTTCACAACTCGAAAGCCAGCACTTCAGAACATCCTGGGCAACAATTTTCATGAAGAAGAAGAGAAAGATGATAACAAAAATCACCAAAGGGAGATATTAAACTAAAGGAAATACCAACCAGAAGAGAAACCAAATCAAGCTAAAGACCATAATTCAAATAAAAATGGATGGGAATAAAAATCACATCTCAATAATAACCCTGAATGTTAATGGCCTAAACTCGCCAATCAAAAGACACAGATTATCAGAATGGATTAAAAGAAATGACCCAACAATTTGCTGTCTCCAAGAAACACACCTCATAGAAAAAGACATCAACAGACTGAAAGTGAAAGGATGGGAAAAGTCTTATCACTCACATGGCCGGCGGAAGCAAGCAGGGGTTTCCATTCTCATATCAAATAAGGTAGACTTCAAACCAAAATTAATCAAGAGGGACAAAGACGGATATTTCTTATTACTTAAGGGAACCATCCATCAACAGGATATAACAATCATAAATCTGTATGCCCCAAATAATGGAGCACCTACATTCATCAAACAAACGCTTCTTAAGTTCAAGAGTAAAATAGACCACAACACAGTTATTCTAGGGGACTTCAACACACCTCTCTCACCAATGGATAGATCATCCAAACAAAAGCTAAACAAAGAAACTTTAAGCCTCCTCAAAACAATTAACAATTTAGACCTAACGGACATATATAGAATATTTCATCCCTCAGTAAACGAATACACATTTTTCTCAGCAGCACATGGCTCCTTCTCCAAAATAGACCATATATTATGTCACAAGGCAACTCTCAGCAAATATAAAAAAATAGAGATACTACCCTGCATGCTATCAGACCATAAAGGGATGAAATTGGAAATCAACGACAAAACAAGGAATAAGAAAAACTACTCCATCAACTGGAAGCTAAACAACATGCTACTGAATGAACAAGGGGTTGAAGAAGACATCAAAGAGGAGATCAAAAAATTCCTAGAGGTAAATGAGAACACAGATACATCATATAGAAATCTCTGGGACACTATGAAGGCAGTAGTAAGAGGAAAATTCATTGCACTGAGTTCATTCCTTAAGAGGAAAAAAAAAACAACAAATAAATGACTTAACATCACACCTCAAAGCATTAGAAAAAGAAGAACAGACAAACACCAAGAGCAGTAGAAGACAGGAAATAATTAAAATCAGAGCAGAAATTAATGAAATTGAGACTAAGGAAACCATTCAAAGAATTGACAAAACTAAAAGTTGGTTCTTTGAAAAAATAAACAAAATTGACAGACCCTTAGCGATGCTAACGAAAAGAAGAAGAGAAAAAACTCAAATTACTAACATTCGTGATGAAAAAGGGAATATCACAACAAACACCTCAGATATACAGAATATAATTAGAAATTACTTTGAAAACTTGTACTCTAATAAAATAGAAAATACTGAATGCATTGACAGATTTCTAGAGTCATATGATTTGCCTAAACTGGATGTGGAGGCTATACATAATTTAAATAGATCAATTACAAGCGAAAAAATAGAAGATGTCATCAAAAAGCTACCAACAAAGAAAAGTCCAGGACCTGATGGGTTTACAGCCGAGTTCTATAAGACTTTCAAAGAAGAACTAATACCAATGCTCTTCAAACTATTTCAAGAAATAGAAAAAGAGGGAGCTCTTCCAGACTCTTTCTATGAGGCCAATATTACATTAATTCCAAAGCCAGGCAAAGACACATCCAAAAAAGAAAACTTCAGGCCCATATCTTTAATGAACATAGATGCAAAAATCCTCAACAAAATCCTGGCAAATCGGATACAAAAACATATCAAAAAGATAGTGCACCACGATCAAGTGGGGTTTATCCCAGGGATGCAAGGCTGGTTCAATATTCGGAAATCAATAAACATAATACATCACATCAATAGACTTAAAGACAAAAATCATACGATCATCTCAATTGACGCAGAAAAAGCATTTGACAAAATACAACACCCCTTTATGTTCAAAACACTGGAAAAACTAGGAATATCAGGAACATATCTTAACATAATAAGAGCTATTTATGCAAGGCCCCGAGCTAACATTATCTTAAATGGAGAAAAATTGAAAGCATTCCCTCTAAAAACTGGAACAAGACAGGGATGTCCCCTTTCACCACTGCTATTTAACATAGTACTGGAAACTCTGGCCAGAGCAATTAGACAGACGAAAGAAATTAAAGGGATCAAGATAGGAAAAGAAGAGCTCAAATTAGCACTATTTGCTGATGACATGATAATCTACCTAGAAGACCCAAAAAACTCTACCAGAAAACTTTTACAACTAGTAAACGAATTTGGCAAAGTTGCAGGATACAAAATCAATACACATAAGTCAAAGGCATTTGTGTACATCAGCGACAAAGACTCTGAAAGGGAAATGATGAAAAATACCCCATTTGCAATAGCATCAAAAAAAATAAAATACCTGGGAATCAACCTAACGAAAGAGGTGAAAGACCTCTATAACGAAAATTATAGAACACTAAAGAAAGAAATTATAGATGAACTCAGAAGTTGGAAAGACCTACCTTGCTCTTGGATAGGTAGAATTAATATTGTCAAAATGTCCATACTACCAAAAGCATTATACAGATTTAATGCAATTCCAATCAAAATCCCAATGTCATTCTTCAAAGAAATAGAAATAGCAGTCATGAAATTCATCTGGAAAAATAAGAGACCCAGAATAGCCAAAGCAATCCTGAGCAAGAAAAGTGAAGCAGGGGGCATCACCATACCAGACTTTAAATTATACTATAGAGCAATAGTAACAAAAACAGCATGGTATTGGCACCAAAACAGACTGGTGGACCAACGGTACAGAATTGAGGATACAGAGACTAATACATATAATTACAGCTATCTTATATTAGACAAAGGTGCCAAAAATGTACAGTGGAGAAAGGATAGCCTCTTCAACAAATGGTGCTGGGAAAACTGGAAATCCATATGCAACAAAATGAAATTAAACCTTTATCTCTCACCATGCACAAAACTCAATTCAAAGTGGATCAAGGACCTAGGAATTAGACCAGAGACAATACACCTAATAGAAGAAAAAGTAAGCTCCAATTTCCAACATGTTGGATTAGGCCCCAAGTTCCTTAATAAGAATCCTGTAGCGCAAGAATTACTACCAAGAATTAATGAATGGGATAGATTTAAACTAAAAAGCTTCTTTTCAGCAAAAGAAACAATCAGTGAGGTGAATAGAGAGCCAACTAATTGGGAACAAATATTTAATACATGCACATCAGATAGAGCACTAATCTCTAGAATATATAAAGAACTCAAAAAACTTTACACTAAAAAAACAAATAACCCAATCAATAAATGGGCTAAGGAATTGAGAAGACACCTCTCAGAAGAAGATACACGATTAATCAACAAATACATAAAAAAATGTTCAACATCGCTGGCAATTAGAGAAATGCAAATCAAAACTACTCTAAGATTTCACTTCACTCCAGTCAGAATGGCAGCCATCAAGAACACAAGCAACAATAAATGTTGGAGAGGATGTGGAGAAAAAGGCACACTCATACATTGCTGGTGGGACTGCAAAATGGTGCAACCGTTATGGAAAGCAGTATGGAGATTTCTTGGAAAACTGGGAATGGAACCATCCTATGACCCAGCCATCCCACTCCTGGGTCTATTCCCAAAGGACTTAAAAACAGCATATTACAGTGACGCAGCTATCTCAATGTTTGTAGCTGCACAATTCACAATAGCTAGGTTGTGGAACCAACCTAGATGTCCCTCAGTAAATGAGTGGATTAAGAAAATGTGGTATATACGCACAATGGAATTTTACTCAGCAATAAAAGAAAACAAATTAATGGCATTTGCAGGTAAATGGATGAAGTTGGAAGACATAATGCTAAGTGAAGTTAGTCAGTCTCAAAAATCCAAGTACCAAATGTTCTCTCTTATATAAGGAGGCTATTTCAAAGTATTGTTGGATGGGGGTACATAGGAGGATTAGAAGAACACTAGAATGGTCAAGGGAAGGGAGGGTAAGGGAGGGAGCAAGAGGGGAGGGAGGGGGAGAAAAAAAAAAAGGTGGTTGAATGAGACGGATATCATTTTCCTTAATGCATGATTGAAGACCTGAATTGTACGAATATACTTTGTATACAAACAGTTGTATGTAAAAAGATACTAAATATATGCACTATGAGTTGTACATATTAAAAATTATAAAAATAAAATTATATATAAAAAAAGGAAAAAAAGAAGACATAAACAGCCCTAGGTACCATCACCCAAAAAAAATAATAATAATTAGGAATTCCACTTCTGAGTACACATCCAAAATATCTCCAAGAAATATATATATATATGCTATGGTTTGGATGTGAGGTGTCCCCAAAAAACTCATATGTGAGACAATGAAAGAAGGTTTAGAGGAGAAATTATTGGGTTATAGACACCCTTAACCCAATAAGTGAATTAATCCCCTGATGGGATTACAGCGGTAACTGAAGGTGGGCAGGGTGTAGCTGGAGGAGGTAGGCATTGGGGGCATGCCTTTGGGGTGTATATTTGGTATCTGTGGCATATATTTAGTATCTGGTGAGTGGATTCTCTCTTTCTGCTGCCTGATCATCATGCCAGCCACTTCCCTTCACCACAATTTTCCACCATGATGTTCTACTCACCTCGACCCCTTCCAGGAATGGAGCCAGCTGTCTATGGACTGAGACCTCTGAAACTGTGAGCCCCCAAGTAAACTTTTCCTCCTCTACAATTGCTCTGGTTAGGTCTTTTGGTCACAGCAGCATAAAAAGCTGACTAAAACAATACCCATGTTTATAGCAGCATTATTTATAATAGCTAAAATGTGGAAGCAGGTATTTAGTGAGAGAAGAATGAATAAACATAATGTGGTAAATACATGCAAAGGAATATTATTTACCCTTAAAAAGGGAAGAAATTCTGACATGGCTATGACACCGATGAGCCTTGAGAATATACTAAGTAGAATAAATCAATCACAAAAAGACAAAAATTATATTATTTCATTTCTATGAGGTATCTCAAGTAGTCAAATTCAGAGACAAAAAGCAGAATGCAGGTTGTCTAAGCTAGGGGAAACAAGGCTTTTTTTATTTAACTGGTAGTTATTATTTAATGGGTACAGATATCTGGTTACATAAGATGAAAAGAGTTATGGAGATGGAGAATGGTTATAGCTGCATAACACCAGGAGTAAATGTTTAATAACACTGAACAGCACACTTAAAAATGGTTATGATGATAAATTTTATCTTATGTGTATTTTATCACATACAAAAAAAAATGAGGATAGAGGGAGAAAATAAAACCTCTAAGTGAGTTCATGTGCTGTGGCTCTGTCATGTCTCACCCCAAGACACTGTGGAGAATCTACCACAGACATAATTCTGCCACTGCCAACTACATTTGAAGAAGACAGAATTGGGACTAATAATAAGGCAAACCCAACTGCAATTTTCAAATAAGAACATGAAAATAGGGTAAACTTCAACAGGAGATTGATGAACTAAGCAACACTGACAAAATCTAGAATGGATAAGCACCCAGAAAGGAAGAGTGATCCCTCAGACCCAGCACATGATCCTGCATGAGTCATGTTAAGATAATCCATTTCTTGTTTACTAGAGTTTTCACACTGCTCAGATTTACCAAATGCTGAGATACTGGTCAAGGCCTTCAATGACAGCCTGAAAGGGATGTATTAGATGTTCATTTAGGTAGGTAGAGTCTTAATTAGTTGTATGACCTCACCAAAAGACCATGACTGACATTTAATGAGCACCTGAATGGAGGTTTCTAGAAGCAACAGCAAATATTTATTTAGCATTTACAATGGGCTAAGCACTGTTCTGGGCATTTCATATGAATTAATTTAGTTTTTACAGCAACTCTGGGAGCTAGGTAAAGTATTACACCATCTTATAGATGATGTAACTAAGGCTCAAGAGGGTTAGTAAGAGCTTTTGCCCCCAAGAATGCATCAGATTTGTTCAAAGGCACCAGTGAACCCCGAATGCAAAATCCAATGGTCAATTCCCAGATATTTTCCTGCCTGACTTGTAAAATAGAACTTCTCACAGCAGCTCACTCACTGTTCCCTCAAACATTCTCCTCAATAGGCCTCCAATACCTCTCACCCCTAGGTTTCCCCCTGACTCACTGAATGCCCCTCCTCAGTCTATTTTCATTTTAAACTTAACAGGACTCATTGAAACTTAACTCCTACCTCCACCATATCCCCTCCCCACCAAAATTCTGCTTTCCCCAAATTCTTCCTCATCCCTAGAGATGTATAAACCAAACAGATCTCGGAGTCATCATTGAATTCTTAGTTTAAAACCCACATCTGATTTGCCAGCAAATCCAGCTGGCTCTATCCTCAGGATGTAAAGACAGTCACTTCTCACCACCACCATGGTGACCTCCTTGGTACAATCCATCATCATCTGACACTACGGTTATGAATCATCTCTCCCATCCAAACTTGCCACCTAGACTTTACTTTCAGAGGAACCCTGTTAAAATCTGTCAGATCCTGTCATTTTCTACTCAGAACCCTCTAGAAGTCCCCATCCACTGAATAAGGTGATCACTAAGGCCTGGCATGTTCCAGTCCCATTTCCTTTCTGACCACGTCCCATACCATTTTCTCCTTTCCTCACACCATTACAGATACTCTGGTTATTTAGTGTATAATACAGATACGGCCTTTGGACCATAATACTTTTCAAGTTTTCTCTTTACCACTAACCATGATGGCTTTTATTAGTTCATCTTCCCTACTCTAAATCACTATAGACCAAGTTCTATCTGACAACAGAAAAATTACAAGTACCACAAGAAGCCATTTTATTTTCATGCCCGTTCACCCAGTAGACCCATACTCTATAAACCTCTTCACTGTAACTCAAGCCAAAGATTTTAAAGGTGATGCTCACATAATGACATTCACAAGAGACAGCTTCACAGGAATCCCAGTGATTTTAACTGAAAAGCAGCTTTCATCAAAAGCACATATGTTCTCATCTGGCACTGGCAGCCTCACCGAAGTATTCCAATCTGACAATATTTCAACCCAAATATAAAGTGAAGAACATCTATAACAGCTTTATCAACAAGGCCCAAACAGCACTGTGCTGAATTCTTTATAGAAGACAGAATGCTGTTTATTAAAGGAAGGATGATAAAAGAGGGAAATTTAGATGGCATTAAATTTAGCTGATATTACTGAGAGTGGTTTTTCTTCTCACTGTTACAATCTGTCAGATCATGCCATTTTCTACTCAGAACCCTCTAGAAGTCCCCATCCACAGAATAAAGTGGTCACTAGGGCCCTGCTGACCATTTCTAGCCCAAAGAATGTAACAGAATCCTGACTTTAACAGAAACGGTATAGATGTAGGTCCAGCTTCATCCATGATGCTAGAAAATTTCAAGTCTTCCTCGAACTCTTAAATGTAACCCTCCATGAAAAAAAACTAGACCACCAACTAAACCCAGCTAATGAGAAACAGTGTGCGACCACTTTTAGAGTGTCAATCTGTATATTTAAGTGTTTGAAGAAAGTTGTTTTGCTGGAGATGGGCTTGAGGAATGATGTATTATCAGGGAAAGGCTGGATGAAGAGAATGACTCAGTAGAGGCTATACATGACCAGAAGTAGCATCCAAAGAACAAGGATGATGCAGAATAGCTGAGCAGCAGAGTTACAGGTTATGTACATATTAGAGCAATAAATTTTTGATGGGTTTCATAAGATATTTCCTTCTGGCAAGTAGTTTGCTATGAACGGTAAACAACAGTGGGGATTTTTTGATCAAGAGACATGCAAATATAGGTGTGCAAATAATAAACAAATGCTAGAGAAGCAAGAGGCAGGAAAACTAAGAAAACCCTGCAAAGAGACAGACAGACTCAGCCAAAGATAGAAGACTGACCACATGTGTGTACTTCTGCTTCTTCTCAAAACCCCACAAAATAACAGCAAGTGGATTTCTTAAAAGTCATACAAGCACAAAGAGAAAGGTAGAAAACACAGTAGCAACAAAATTTTGAAAACTGGAAAGCACAGGACAATGACTGACTGACTTAGTAGATCCGAAAAAAGCTAAATCTTCTGCTGATGCAAAAGGGGAAGCCAAGAAGCAACCTGATTTACACACTTCCAACCCTGCAAATATCCCAAAAATCGCCAGCACCAACCACCTTGGAAAGTGAGGGAGCAAGGTGAGGTAGAATCTACAGAATGCACTGAACATCTGTTTAACAAGCAGATGGATGTCCATCCCACCCCCTAATCCCACAGAGACAATTTCCTTTTTCATACCTCATCAGAAGACTAAAGAGAGTCTCTGAAATAAAGGCAGACCCGAAAGTAGACATCGTCTACTGAAGTCAGGGGGGTGATATGAAAAGCTACACAATGAATATCAAACCCTCAGCACTGTTCCCCATTCAGCTTCCAGAAAAATCAGATGCAAAGGTTACAGTCTTCAGGCCAGACACTGGAAAATTCCTCTCTGAGTCAACTGGCAGCTCAACAGAAATAACCCAAAAATACTGATGTTGAAGATTTCCCACAAAGTAACCCAATAGATCTCCCCAGACTAAGGATACCAATCACATGTCCAGCCCTAAAGGAAAAAAAAAAAAAAAATAGATCTCCAGACATCTGCAGAAAAACTTCAAAATGAGGAACAGACACCTAAACTCACAAACAAAAAAAATATTTTGAAGAAAACAAGAGACTAGGTGGGGATTTGAAAACTGCACATAAACTATCTTATATCCTCAGTAGGAGAAGATTTTGTATCCATGAAATGAAATCAAGATGCTCTAAGGAGGAAAAGAGAAAGGCTAACAGAAATAAAAATGGATTGGAGGGATTCAAATATGAGCTACAGAAAAACTTACATACCATAGAGAAAGAAAAAACAGAACTGTAGAAAGGGGATAAGAAAATTAGAAAACCAGTCCAGGGAATCTGACATCCAAATACTAAGAGTTTCAAGCAGAGACAAAAATAAGGAGGAATTCTTCAATAAAATAACCGAAGAAAATAATTCAGGAGTGAAAAAATCGGTGTTTCCAAATGATGGAACATGACCATTGAGAGCCTCAAATAGTAGATTAAAACACACTAATAGAAAGAGACAGTGTCATAGTATTTCATAACAGTAGGTACCAAAAGAAGATTCTTAGAGCTTCCAGAGAGGAGGCAGAAAGAAAAACATATTACTTAAAAATATTAGACTCAAATGGAATCAGTCTTCTGAGTAATTCCACTGAAAATTCGAAGGTAGGGGCAGAAGGATTGCAAGTTTAAGGTCAGCTTGGGCAACTTAGTGAGATCCTGTCAAAAAATTAAAACATAAAAAAGATGGCAATACAGCTCAGTGGTAGAGCACTTGCCCAGCATGCACAATGCCCTAAGTTTGATCCCCAGTACAGAAAGGAAGAAATTAAGAAGGAAGGAAAGGACACTCAAAAACAAAACCAAAAGTTATCATAAAATTGTTTCTAATATTTAAATCTCTTCAGAGACAAACTATCACTTCAATTATAATGTCAAATAAAAGATATTTTCACACATATATTCCAGTGCTCCCTGACTTAAAATGAGGTTACGGGCTGGGGTTGTGGCTCAGCAGCAGAGTGCTCCCTTCGCACGTACGCAGCCCTGGTTCGATCCTCAGCACCACGTAAACATAAATGCATTGCATTGTGTACAGCTAAAGTAAATAAATAAATATTTTAAAAAATGAGGTTACATCCAGATATCCCCAACACACACTGAAAATTCCCTGAGTTAGAAATGCATTTAATACTCTAATAAACCCATCTTAAAGTTGAAAATTTGAAAATCAAAACATCTTAAGTTGGAGAGTTCTATTTACAGTTTAATAGAAGCACACAGAAACTAAGAAATAACATTAATGACATTCATTCTCCTAGAGAAAACCAAATGTTGAACAGGAAAATCATCATAGTATACCACATGACTTGGTTTTAAAAAGTGTTTACATAATCATGATAATGAAAACAGGCTATTGATTCAATCAAAAGCATGTTCTAAATACACTGATAATATAGAAAACTGGAAAAGTATATACATCGGGGTTTAGAGATGAGGGAAAGCAAAGAATTATATTTCCAATCATTCAAAGATGTCAGTTTACTGGTAATGATTCACACTGAGAATTCTCTCCAAAAAATCACATCAGAACAAAAGAGAGAAATACCACCAAAATGAAGCTGATTTGAAAGCAATCTCTGGGAAATGGAAAAGAGCATGTAGACCAGGAAATTTTTTACTTTTCAAAATAAACCTTAAAGTTCTATTTGGATTCTTAAGCTATGCTCCTGTGTTACTTTAATCTAAAAACTATTTTTTTTAAAAAATCATGCAGATAAAATATGAATTGCCATGCAGATCAAATGAAAAAGAAGACATGTGAACCAATGGATTAGAAAATATTTGGAATTTCCTTCTCTTCCTCTGTAGGATCTGTGTCCTTCCTGTTTATCTCAGCTGTTTTCTCTGACATTGTCATATTAACCAAATATCATCACAATTATCTTTTTTTCCACTAGAAACGTCTGATGACTAAATTAGCAACTAGAGCCACGTAGCCACGGGAAGACTGGACTCAAATACTAGAAGCCACTGAAATCTCCCTTTGGGTGAAGGGACACACTTCTTTCAAGAGGCAAATTTCTCCAAAATATGTTTATGGCTTTGTTTCTTTGGCAAACAACAACAGAAAGAACATTTGCACTTCTAATGTAAGTTGAACCAGTCTCGACCTTCCTTTGCTCTCTATAAAAAAGAATATCCAAACTTCATCAACAAATTCTTCCTATGGTATGGACAATTATTTCCAAAACATTTGTTATAGTTTAGTTATGAGTGATTCCACCAAAATTCATGTGTGAGATAAGCAGAAGTGTTCAGGGGTGAAATGATTAGATTATTAACATAATTAGTGGGTCGGTCCATGGATGTAGATTACATGGGTGATAAGTACAGGCAAGTACAGTATGGCTGAAAGACACAGGTAACTGGGTACAAGGCTTTGGAGTTTTTATTTTGTCTCTGGTGAGTGGAACTCTCTCTGCTTCCTAGTGGCCCGAACTGCTCTCCTCTGCCATCCCTCCCACCATGAGGTTCTGCCTCACCTTAGGCCCAGAGCTATGGAGTCAGCAGATTATGGACTGAAACCATGAGCCAAAATAAATTTTTCCTCTTCTAAGTTGTTCTTGGTCACAGTGATGGAAAAGCTGATTAAAATACCACTTAAATTCTAAAGTAGTTCTTTCCTATCATCGATAAAAAAGAAAAAGACAAGACAAGATTGGGAGAATGGCAAATTCATTTATACCAAGACTAGCCATAATTGAGGATGAAGAACAGAAAGAGATACACACACACACACACACACACACACACACACACACACACACACACACATTTTTGGTCTAATTCCTAGTTCCTTCTAATGGTCCCTCTGTTCTCCTCCCACTGAAACTGACAGTCATTTTCCAAGAGCATTGTGGATACAGCTGAGAACAAAGAAAGAGGTCTAACTTTGAGTTTCAAAGTAGACATTTTTAAAGCGTATAGCCAAAACAATAATCTCGAATGCATAGATTTCCATTGCGAATGTCAGGCCTTTGAGACAGCAAATGGCTTTTTGTTGTTGTTGTTGTTCTTTTTGTGTTTTGTTTTCACTGTTAAAATCTTACGTCTTTTCTCCTAAAGTGTGAGAGGAGTAGAGGAAGTGAAACACACGCAAGAATAGAAGGAACAATAGGAGGTGACAGTAGAAACCCAAAATAGGTTGAGGGGAAATCCAAAAGCAGCCAAGAAGTATATTCTGCTTCCCAACCAGAACACTAAGAAGACAGAGCAGCCAGTGTAACCCCAGGACAGATAGAGCAGTGTGAGAGGTGGATAAGTGTGGGGTGAGCGGTCACAAATCAAGCTCTGCTGTAGAGACATTAAATTAGCCACATGGTCATAGCCTACATGTTATTGTTTAGAAATTTAAACCCATCAGTAAAGGACTCAGGTTTAGAGAAATAGTACGGTTTTACCTTGCTCTGAACTTACCACTTATCAAATAGGGAGCCTCAAAACATATTCATTTTTTTTCCAGAAAGAATTTAATGAGCATATACTATACTCCTATAACACCAGGGATACAGCATTGAACCAGAAAACAAACTCCCTGCCTTCATGGCTCCCATTTTAGTTGCAAGACTCGAGCAGTAAGTATATTTAAAAATTAAAGACTATAATTACAGACCATAATAACAGGATAAAGAGATACAGAGTGACAACGACTTTCTAGAAGGATGGGGGGAGGGGTCTTATAACAGTGAACCAGAGAAAAGGTATTGTGAATTATCAATTTTCCTGATTATTATTCCCACTATAGGGCTCAAGGAAGACAAGAGAGAGGAGAGACAGAGAGAGGAGAGAGACAGAGAGACAGAGAGTCATTGAAGAGTCTCTTCCCTGTTGGCCTCATCCCCTGGGCACCTTCCTGCCCTGCCTGCCAGGCAGCACCCTGTGCTCCAAAATTTCTCCACACTCCTCTGAAATCTCATCACCTATTTTTGCTTCAACGTGGCAGGGCACTAGTGTGAAACTCAGTCCCTGCTGGTATGCTAACACAGGCTACAGGTACATCTTTCAGAGAACAGAATAGCAGTTGCAGAGGGTCTGGATAGAGTCAAGGACACACAGAGCAGAATTTCTAATGGTGGACTATCAGACAACAGGGAAAATCTAGGAGTTGGCTGGATCCCACTAAATCACTGTTTGCAGAAGCAACTGTTCAGCCTATCAGGAGAGCTGCCCTTGATCTTTCAATAATTCATTTCCAATATCACAATCCTCAACATTTAAGAGAACGAGTAACATGAGCGAGCAAAGCAGAGAAGAAACAGCAAGAGAGGTGGGAGGAAAACCAGACAGAAAAACACCAAAGAAGCCAAAGGAGGTGTTTTAATGGATGAAAAAGTGTCTGAAATCTAATAAATGTACTCGGAGCAGTGGTGCAAGGGAAGAAGTCCATTTTCATTAAGAAATCTATCCAGATAAGTAAGGAAGTGAAGACCCATGTTTTGAGAAGAAAAAAAAAAAATGTTTTTAACTGGTAGATAATAAGGTAAAGAGAATGCAGGGTCAAGCATTTTATTCGCGTAGGTATGTTTTTTTTTAGGATTGACAAGACATGCTCACATTTATTGGCTGAGAAAAAGCCAGTAAAAGGAGAGAGATGAGCACAAAACAAAGGGCAAATGGGGCAAAAAAAAAAAAAAAGCAAGCTACAAAGCAAATCCACGTTCATATGCTGGGAGGCTCCCATGAACTCCAGGCTCACCTCTGTAACCTTCACCTGACATGACACACGGCCCTCCCACCCTGGCACAGCATCTGCTGCACCAAAAGCCTTTTGCAACCTATTTCCACATGCACATGCTTGGGGGCACTAGCTTGCTCGATATCTCCCCCCGCCTTTCTCACACACACAACACACACACACACACACACACACACACACACACACACACACACCACACACACACACACGTTTCTATTGGTCTTAACCATACCTCTGAAATCTAACCAATTCTAACTCCCACCACCACCTCTCACCTGCCTGCCCTCTTCCACCCCTGACCCCTCACTGTCTAATTTACACACAGTAGCAGATTGATCTCCATACAACAACGTAAGACAGATCACGCCTCTCTTGGACCCCAAATCCTCAGAAGTCTTCCTCCCCATTTGATTCAGAATAAAAGCTACTCCTCTGGCCTTCAAGGCCCTGTAAGGTTTATCTCCCACCTTGAGCCTCTCCTAACCTGTCTTGGTAAGAAGCCATTCAAGGTTGTTTAAAACATACACACACACACACACACACACACACACACACACACACACACATCTGTGACAGCTTCGCTCATCTGTTTCAGATAAGAAAAATACAGGCCATCAACTGAGATAAAGAAGGATGGCGCAGGTTTGGGAGAGGAAGCACAGCTGCTCAGCACAACTCGTGAGGGCATCCGCCTAAGAGCAAAAGACAAGACTGTGAGCCATGCATCCTTAAAGTGGCGCCTTTGCCCGTGGCTGTGCACATGACTCCTGCTACTGCTCAGCAATCCTGGAGCAGGCAAAGAGGCAGGCAGATCCAGGGGGAGAGAGTCTTTAGAGCATTGTGTAGCAAAAGGAGAAGGAAGGAAGGAATGTAGAATGTCAGAGTATGGACAGGAAAAAGGGTTTCATGAGGGCCAGGCCCTCATCAAGTAAGGAAGTGGGGAAAACACACCTACTAGAGGGGTCTTGGGTGGGGGCAGGGCACATTCTAAGGAAACTGACAAGCAAACTCACAGGCAGCCTAGGGTAAGAGAAATTCTCAAAGTCTCTAGCTCCCTGCCTTCTTTGGGGATGCCAAAGTAGAGGTAGGCACTTTTAAATGTCCTTCCCTTACACTTATTTTAAGTTGGTGAGGATCCTAAATTAGACCTCTGCGGATTAAGACTTGCAGAGATTGTTAAAAATACACTCAACTTTAAAGAAGATGGGATCTAAAAGGGTAACTATAGAATGAGCTTCTAAAAGGGTGGCGATTGCTTCAAAGACAATTTTTGAAGCCTCCAGTATTTCCTGAGAGTCAACCTGGATAGAGTTCTCATTCCATAAAGATCAGCCCAAAGGCAGCATATTATACCAGGCACCTAACCTCGGGAGGCCCTAATGCAGTCTTCACAACTTATGTAAATATTAAATAAGTAGGTAAGAAGCAGTCACTTAGGAGCCAGCTTAGAAATTACTCCAAAGAAAATCCCCTTTCTCAGCAAAGCAAAGCAATTCTTAAATCTCTGCATAAAGGCCTTCTGGTATGACATGTATTTCAACAAGTCCTAAATATATTTATATATGGATTTATGAGTCAACCTTTGAAAAAATTCTACATATTTCATTTCAAGCAAAATTAAAATCATATGTCAATTGATCCTTGAGTCTACATATCTAAGGACCACTAAGGCTCCACAGTTTTTTCTCTAGCACAGCATCATTTCATCCACCAGGACAATCTGTCCTGGGCAATATATACTTTTTTTAGGAATCAAAACTAAATTTAGGGGCTGGGGCTATGGCTCAGTGATAGAGCACTTGTCTTGCATATGTGAGGCACTGGGTTCGATCATCAGCACCACATAAATAAAGGTATTGTGTCCACCTACAACTAAAAAAAAAAAAATTTTTTTTTAAACTAAATTTATTGGAAGGTTGCCCAATTATCCTGTCATCATCAGAAAATAAAATTCTCCTCTACCTAAAACACCTGTTCTTAGAAAGTGAGATTTCATTAAAAAAAAAATTCCTCTGCAAGTCAATCTTATTTTCTATTTTATAACACAAAAGAAAATCCCATGCATGTTATTCATCTAACAATCTGAACACATTTTATTGAACTTGAAAGTTGAATCAGAAGAAAATCATTGGCAGTGAAAATTACTACATAAGCAGAATCTACTTCTACTAGATTAATAGCTAATAATAAAATTATTCTCCTTCATATAGAAAAAAAATCAGTTTGGATTCTATAAATTCCTCAAGTGCCTCTTTCCTCTCCACTGTCCAACAAAACTAGAGAAAGTCACCAATGATCTCTGAAGGGAAGGCCAGCCAGATCTCTATTGACTTCCCTCTCCTAGTAGTTTTATTGTTCCCCCTTCCATCTTGGAGTTCTCTTGTCCTTTTTTTTTTCTTTTAAAGGTACTGGGGATTGAGCTCAGGGGCACTGAACCACTGAGCCACATTCCCAGCCCTTTTTTATATTTTAATAGAGACAGGGTCTCTATGAGTTGCTTAGTGCCTTGCTAAGTCTGACTGAGGCTGGCTTTGAACTTGTGATCCTCCTGCCTCAGCCTCCTGAGCCCTGGGATTACAGACATGCGCCGCCACGTCTAGCTTCTCTTGTCCTTTGTCAACAACAAAGCCATACTTCCTTTCTACTCTTCTGGGCTCTCTTCTTAGCCCCTCTGTGGCTGTCCTTCATCAGGTGTCCACTCTCAGACAGCTTCATTCTGACTATCCCCTATGTTCCCTTGACAACCAATTACTTTCTATACACTGTGATTCCCCAGACATCTCTCTGTGTCTCACATCTCTGAAACCCCAAATCACATTTCTGATTGCCTTGCAGACATCCCCAAGGAATAACTTCCAGGAAAAAGAACTACCCTTTCCTCCAGTACTACCTGTGCCTTCTTCCCTTAGAAAAGTATCCTGTCATTCATTCAGCTGACTATGCAGAAATCTACAAGTCTATTTGAACTCTTTTTCTACTTTATTCCACACATTCATTTACGCACCAAGCACAACTTAAAAAAATGATTCTGGAATTTACACACAATCTCTTGTTAGATATTCCAAATATCTGCAGTGTAGGGACTCTTCTATTTGATAGATCACAGCTTAGATAATGGATGTAAGTTCTTAATAAGTAACAATAGAAAACTTGAACCCAGGGGCTGGAGTAATGGCTCAGTAGTAGAGAGCTTGCCTAGCAAGTGTGATGCACTGGGTTCAATCATCAGCACCACATAAAAATAAATAAATAAAATAAAGGTTTTGTATCCATCTACAACTAAAAATATATATATATAAAAAAACTTGAACCCAAGTTTGTCTGGCTCCAAAATTTATAATCTTTTCACAAACCACAAAACCACAGTCCACATGTCAAATATGGTCTGCCACCTGTTCAAAGTTGTATAAGAACACTGCTATGCTCAACATAGCTATTAATGTTGTTTGTGTGTTTTCAATGGCTATTTTAGCAATACAACAACAGAGATGAACAGTTGCAACAGAGACCTTAAGGCCCATTAAGCCTAAGATAGGTCCTTCCTGACCCTTCACAAAAAGAAAAAAAAAAAAAAAATCACTTGCCAACTCTATGCCAACCTCCACATACCTCCCACTTCAGTCTGTCTTCCTGGATTATTCCAACAGCTTTCTAACTGGTTTCTTTGACCATGGCCATCATCTTCTCCAATCTGCCTTGTACAATGAAGAATTGAATTCTTCTTATTTATCTCACAGTCTTCGGGATAAAAGGCAAAACGCCTTATAAAATGATGAAAGGCCTTTTGACATCTTTGTTTCTTTCTTCCTCTCTAGCCACATCAAGTTCCCACTTAAGCCAAAGTGAACAAGCATGGTGCTCCCCAAAGAATTCAAACTATTCCATTCTTATGTTTTAAAAAAATGTTCTCTTTTCTGGAAAATAACTAAGGCCTGACTCATTTACACATTTATTTTTGTATTCTGAGCTCAAGAGTCACTTCTTCTTAAACACCTTCCTGGATTTCCTAGGTGGCTTTATTATTCATTCATTCATTCAACATATCCTCAATAAGCACAGCTAACAACTCAAAGACAATGCTTTGTGCTAAATATACAATGATGGACAGTACAAACACAGACCTGGATCTTAGGAACCTAACTTCTTTATTCCCATTCACAGCATAAAGAATGAGACAGAGGGACTGGGATAAATATGGAGAGAGAGAGAACAAAAAAGGAAAAGAGAAGAGAAGAGAAGATTCTGTGATTTCCTGACACTCCAACCATATCACAAGCTTACTGACTGCTGAGAACCAATGTCTACCAGACCACCTGGTACAATGCTGAATGAATTAAATAATTCTGAGTGACACAAGGACACAGTTCAGTTTCAGAAAACCAAAATTTCTGCAGAGTCCAGGCAAGTTAATAGGCCACTGAGAAAATTTCCTGTTGTTTTCTGGGGGGAAAATACTAAACTTTCCCAGAATCTGAGAGGGCTTGTGAAAATGTGACTATGCATAAAAAGAAAACATAGATATAAAAGAACTTTCCTGCAAAAGACAAGTTCTGTTTTGAATAAGAAACAGGGAATAAAGTGCACATCACACAGTCTTTTTTTTTTTTTTTTTTTTTTTTTTTTTTACTACTGGACTATACATCTGAAACTACTAAACCATAAAAAGTACCTATGACCCTGAACTTTGGGCTCCACAAAATGTTTTTCCTTATGGGATACTCAGCTCATTAAAGAAAATGAAAGATAAAAGAAAAGTCTTTCTTACAAGCTAGGGTAAAGCAGAAACAAAGAATTGACCCAGTTTCCAAAATAAACATTAGGCTTAAAGCTCTCTCCATCTGGCTAAAACTAAAACCAGCAACAAAAATCGCATGTTCACACTCCATTTCCTACCTACACCACAAGAGCAAAGGCAAGAAAAACTTCAACATGTAACTTAATATTCTACCTGAGTTGATGAAAGTATCATATTAAGATTTGTAGAAATACTTTTTAGTACTGAAAAATGGCAGCACCCCACTTTTAAGCCAGTCTGGGAATATATGTAGATCAAGTACCTGTCCATGTCCCCACTGAGCAAGTCTACAGATATCTCCCTTGCCCCTTCCTTTGCCCTGAGACAATATCTTTCAGTCTTCAGAGCTGCCTAATTTTTGCATGATTAAAAAAAAAAAAAAAAAAAAAAAACCAAAACACTTCTCTTTCCAAAAGCATATTTTCTTATCTCCATAATATTCCTTAACAATCTTCTCTCTCAATTCTTTACTGAACACTTTCCGTAGAACAGACTTCTTATTCTCTATAAAGCAAAGTATGCCTTACATGAAAAAATCCTAAAATCTTTGTGACTCCACCTCCTTCCCATCTTAACCTCTTCTCCAATAATCAGCCTCATTCCATGGACAGTGGTATAACTGCACTAACAGACTCCTAAATGTATAGAATATTAGCATTGGGGGGGGGGGGGGAAATGATTTAAAAGCCATTTATTACAACTTCTGCTTTTCACACAATTGAACCCAGCCAGATTTGAAGACTCTCTGACTTTGTCCCCAACTTATTCTATATTCTCACAACCTCTAGTTCTTATCACTTTCTATTTATTTTCCTTTCTAATGGGTAGGAGTCAGGACAATGCTCATAACCTCAGCTTGGCTTTTATCTGAATTCCACAGAGGATGCCAAGTGAGTTCATCAACCTGAGAACATAATAATACCTGGCTCTGGTCTCCTCTACACAACGTTGAGTAACCAGTGTGTGGCTAAATGCTTCCCAGTGGCCCTTAACCACCCACATGGAGATTCCAATTTCTCTTCATACCTATCCCACTGACAGATGGTCCCACTATACTTCTAAAAGTGGTAAACCATTTGCCTGCTGGATTATAAGCTGTGCCAGTCCATTCCAAAAAGTACTTAGACTGTTTAAGCTATCATCAATTACATCCTTTCAGAAATTGCAGATCAGCATCAGTGTGACTGGCTTTCTTGTCTACCAATGAAATCTCAGCAATTTTCAATTTATGATTTTTTTTAGCTTTGCTTTGTTTTTTATTTTTCAGTCTCAGTTTGCATAACATCACAGACCCCGCATCATACACTCTGAGTGTCATACGACATGTGTGTTAGGCTACCTCCACTTAGAACCTAAGCAGACAACAAGAGAACAAGTAAACTATGCATTTAACCAAAATAAACACTTGAAGTTCAACACTGACATACGCTGTTTACATATATTAATAATATATTTAATAGCATATTAAAACAAATACATATATATGCATATGAGAAGACAGATTTGTTTGAACACTAAATTATTTATGGGAAAAAGTGAACCACAACTTATATTTTTATTTTATGTTTCTTTCTTTTAATAAAATTTTAATGAAATATGCAAATATCAAGTTCTTTATGATGGTTAGATTCAACTAAAAGTACTGTGATGATTTAGTAATAAAGAAGGAACTAAGTAATTGCTTTCTTGATGAACCTTTAGAAAATGATTCATAAAAATACATTAAGACATGAGGCTAATCATATTAGAAAAATTCCATGCTTGTATTCCTTTGTTTTATAACTATCAAAATAAATTATCAGTGTACTAAGGTGCTTTCTGAATAGCAGAGAAATTAGTCAGTCTGCTAATCTTTGGAAAATGGAAAATTATTAGGGGCTCAATAATAAGATTATGTAAATGAAATGGATTAGAAAACATTTCACGAAGGCATCATTAAGTGTTTACTGAGCAAATTAGCAAAGAGATTACCCACATCTTGATCTAAAAAAAAAAAAAAGAAAAAAACTGTTATTTTCCACAACTGCTATAGAACTAAATTGCAAAAATATTCAGTTTCACTAGAGCCCTTTCAGTAGTGAATTCCATGAATGTCAGTAAAATAGCCAGGTTCACTGATGAATGGACACGTGCAGAAGAATGGGAAGGACCTGCCTATGGGTGAGGGCAAAGGCTTAGGTGGTGGAAGTCACTCAGGTCAGAAAGCTCCATGATTGGGAAGACTGTATGGGTGTTGAGAAGAACCAGACTAAACAGAAGGCTCCTCCATATTGGGCAGACATTGGAACAAAGGATTTCAGACTAAGAAATTCCTAGGTAACAGGATAGGGAAATATCCCCAGATCCTGCTAACGAAGGAGGGATCCAGAGGGAACCTCAGGAGAGAGACTGGGACTGGGATAGGCCACAGTCATGAATTTTTTTTGAAGATGTGTCTGATATTAACAAGAAGAACTCTGAGACTAAATAATCAGAGTCTACATGTGGTTGAGCATTAGGTGGCAGAAAAGAAAAGGCCACAAAACAAAGAAGAGGGCTTATAAAGGGACTTACACACTGGACTTGCTGCCACTGAGATTTCTCAATTTTGCTGGAAGGCATGAAAAATTTCAGATGGGATTCTCCAGAAAAAGAGCCTATCATTTACAAGTAGTGATTATTTTTCTCCACAGAATATAAGCAGTTGGTGTCTCCATCAACTTTTTGATAAATGGTTTTTCACAGTTATTGAGTTATCAGGTCTCAAGTCGTGCCTCTCAGGCGGCCACACACGGTGACTGGATTCCCAGCACAAACGAACACACAAAGCCTTCAGTTTCCTACTCCCTCCTTTCTTCCCCTCCTTGCTCAACACACACACACACACACACACACACACACACAACACACACACAAAAAAATGCACACACACACCTACTTCTGAATTCCTGGCAATGGCTGACGGCACATATTGGGTTGTGAGAATACTGGTGGTTTGTTTTTGTTTGTTTTCCTTGGCATTATTATAAGAAAAAAAAAGATACTAAATCATAAACAGCCACAATATGCACATTTGGCTGATATTCTGTACATGTGTGTCTAATAAATTTTGCAATTATTCAGTTACTATAACACTTCATGAATCTACACAGATTTCTATAATCTTCTCAGTTTATGTCAAGGGAAATATGCCATGAAATTATCAAGAACCCACAAACCCTACTAATACAAATACAATTTTGAATTAAAAAAAAAAAGAACCCTCAAACCAAGAAGGAAATTCAAAGGCATCTCCCTAAAACCCTTTAGCTATAGAAACTGGTTTTCCTTTCTTGCCTCTGAATAAGTCCAAAGTCAATAGGCAAGAAGACATCAGAATATGAGCAGAAAACTACTGCTCAGGCATTGAAAAGAGATACAGAAACCTGGGGAAGAAAATGATCAGGTTTAAAACTAACTTTTCATTTTGAAATCAAGACAGGAACTTCAGAAAAGGAAAGAATTTTTTTTTTTTTCCTGGTACTGGGGATTGAACCCAGAGGTACTTTATACTGAGCTACATTCCCAGTTCTTTTCAGTTTATTGTTTGTTTTTGTTGATGTTTATGAAACAAGGTCTCCCTAAGCTGCTGAGGCTGGCCTCGAACTTGTAATCCTCTTGCCTCAGCCTCCTGAGTCATTGGGATTACCAGTGTATACCATGGTGCCCAACAAAGAAATTTAGACCTACCAAGTATAATTGCCCAGTCATGAAGCAGGGAAGAAATAGAACCAACTCTGACAAATGAAGTTTTGAAAATTCAATGGAATCTATGTGAAAATTTTTAACACAAGTAGATTATGAGGCTAGATAAATAAAAAGTGATGGAAGAAAGGGCTGTTGGTATTTCCATTGACTAACTTCTTGGAAATTCTATTAACAGGCCAACAGAGGGATTTAGGTTGGGATTTAGGGAACTAGCACCCTCCCAAAGGAAGATAATACAGGTGAGCACACAAAGGCTCTCACAAAAGAATTGAGGCCAGACTATGAGAATGCAAAATTTCCTGGCAGGTATCTTCCTCAGACACCTAACAGGGGTGGATGCAAGGACGAGAGCTCCTCATCGTGACTAGCCGGGACAACGTCTTTCATTCATATAGCAAATTGAGGTTGAGAGTGGAGCTGTAAACAATTTAAATATTGAGGATACAGAGGTAGGAAAAGACAATCAAAGTTATGGAGTTTACACTCTGATGGAAAAAAAAAAAAAAAACAGGGTAAACACAATTCCAATTCTTGATAGGAATAGTGAAGGAAAAGAGTAAAAGGTAAAATATGGGTGACTGGGACTAGGATAACTTTTTTATTAATACCTTTGTTTTATTTGTTCATTTTCATGTGGTGCCGGGGAATGAATCCAGTGCCTCATGCATGCTAGGCAAGCGCTCTACCATTGAGCCACAACCCCGGCCCTGGGACTGGGATGATTTTTGTAGTAAGTTAGCTTTGGGAGGAAAAGGTGGAGACCTGTCTGAAATTCAGGGAAAGGAAAGGAATGTTAGAAATGGTGGGAAAGCAGATATGGGACTGAGCCTTATGACTTTGTAGACAACAAAGTAGCTGGCATGGATTTAGGAAAATGGGCCACAACGGACTAGTGGGAAGTAAAGTGGGTAAAGCAGGCCAGGCCTCATCAGAAAGGCCTTGAAAGACGGAGCAGGACTCTGGATTTTATTTCATGTGCATTGGAGAGATCTGAGCAAAGGAACGGCATGGCTTTATTTACTTTTAAAAGAACACTCTGGCTTCTAGGGAGAGATCATGGAGCAAGAATAGAAACAGAAGGAACATGAACAGGAGGTAGCTTCAAAAGTCCAGGCCAGCGATGATGGTGAGTTGACCTTGGGTGGTAAGCTAAAGAAGTATAGAGAAATAACCAAATGTATTTTGCAGGTCAAACCAAAGGGCTTTGTCTAGAGTAGATGTAACACATGAGAAAAAATAGGAATCTTAGATGATTTCCAGCTCTGGAGCCTGTGAAATAAAGTGTGTGACAGTGTTCTTCAACTCCACGCAGATTTTTATTTTCTTCTGATTCTTTTATGAAAAACTATGCTAGTACATCCATTCTGCAAAATATAGTTTAGCAATTTCTTCAGAAAATAAGTATATGCTTAATTGTATTTGTGGGCATTTACTCCAGAGAATTATGAGCTTATAAAAACCTATACATGAGCCAGGTGCAGTGGTGCATGCCTGTAATCCCAGCAGCTCAGGAGGCTGAGGCAGGAGAATCAGGAGTTCAAAGCCAGATTCAGCAAAAGCGAGGCATTAAGCAACTCAGTGAGACCCTGTCTCTAAATAAAATACAGAATAGAGCTGGGGATGTGGCTCAGTGGTTGAGTGCCCCTGAGTTCAATCCCCAGTACCCCCCAATATAAAATCCTATACGTGAGTGTACATAGCAGCTTTGTTTGTAATAGTCCAAAAATAGAAACAAACAAAACATCCTTCAATAGATGAGTGGTTAAACCATGGTATACCCAAATCATAAAATACTACACAGAAATAAAAAGAAAGAGGTAACTGATACGTTCAGTTTAGACGGATCCCAATAGCTTTATGCTGAATGCAGGGAGTCCGTTTCAAAAATTTTAAAAAATCACATTTTATATGATTCCATTTATGTAACATTCTCTAAATCACACAATTAAAGAGTTAGATGGTTAGTATTCAGGGACCTGAGATGATTGAGGGAAGGGGTAGATCACATGATGGAGATCTTTGTGGTGATGGGACAGTTCTGTATATCTTGATGGCAGTGGCAATTACAGGAATCTACACATGTGCTGAAGCTACACAGAGCTATGTGCACACATTGTACTGATGTCGATTTTGATACTGTGCTATAGTTATAGAAGATGGAAGAAAGGGACAAAGGCCCTCTCTGTACTTATCTCTGCAACTTCAAGTGAATCTATACTTCAAAATAGAAAGTTTTTATTTAAAAACCTAACTATGCCAAATGTAAGGCAAAATGTATTGCACAAACATTAAAAGTAGATTGTAATTAAGTATTATATCTGACAAAATATCATCTTCACAATTTATAAAGCCCATTTTTGCCAATATATCTTTGGCTATGTTGGTATCAGCTGAATTCATCATCAAGGTTTCCATGTATATTAAAACAGTATCCTCTTGAAAGCCTCTGGAACAAGTAGACTTGCAATTCTAACTCTCCCTCTAACTGCAGGCTTCCACCTGAAAATAGAACCTGTACATTTTTGCTTCTGCATCTGGACACAGGAGGGTGAGAGTGATGGAAGGTAGACAGCAGCCAACACTGGTGTTCCAACAGATCTCAGACACTCTTAACTACAAAAGCTACCTGCTGAGACCCAAGCCATTCACCTTTCATAGGCCAACCAATACCCTGGGACTCTAACATCTTTCCCATCAAAATTCAAGCCTCTATAATGTAGAATCTCAAAAACAGATGGCTCAGACCAAAGACCAGTGGCCATGATCTAATAACACTAATCATACCTTCAGTCCAATAGTTGTAAAGTTCTAAAGGCATCAAAACTAGAGGAGCCTAAGATCATCTAAACGAATTTAAAGGCATAGATAGTGGTGATGTCTCCCTGAAGAGCTTTTAGAACAGCTTCTTGGGTATGCATTTCCTTAATATTCTGGTCTTCTAATGTCATACCATCTCGATTCAAATTCAGAGACTTTGGCTCCTTCAAAGAACATTTCACTTCCAAGAATATAATCAAGCCACTGCATACTGGGGCATGCATGCTAAATTCTAGACACTTTTCATTGCTGGATGGGCTTATGTATTAATTCTTCCATTCTTTCAGTCATATATTCAACCTAGAGTGTTATAAACCTAGAGTTTCTAAATACATAGACTAATAAAACTTTTTTAAAACCAGTTTAAATTGTAAAAACAAATATAAAACTGTATCCTGGGGTTGACTTCAATTCACAAACTCAGTTATTAACAAGAACATTTTCCAAACTGTGTATCTCACATCAGATCCTGCTTGCTTTTTTGGAATTGAATGCTCTGCCAACAAAACCTCCAGAATGTGCCAGATGCCACCCGACTAGATGCTGGTTCTGGTTCCTTCAAGAGAGCTCTCTCAGGTAGACCACTTTAAATAGAATTAAATCATTCTCTCTAATAAGAAAGTAATTAAATCATTCTAAATTTCGCACCATCTACCTAATACTGTTTTTCACGTATTAATACATTCTCAAGAGTAAAATATGTTATGTTCTTTCACATGTTTATTTTCTAAGGCCACATAAAATTAAATCAATTGCAAATGATATAGATTAAAACACCTTTCTGAAGACAAAGTAATTCATTTTAATCCCATTGGAGATTGGAGCCAGGAAAAATGTCACCATGGATCATTTATTAAAAATACAAAATAAAGATACTCACAGCCAACCATCATCATGGCCACTGAAAACATCTTCTCCACGTCTGTGGTAGGAGCTATGTTTCCAAATCCTATGGTTGTAAGGCTTGTCATGGTAAAGTAGAGAGAGGACACATACAGTGAATCTTTGCTGGGTCCTCCTTCCCATATCCCTGCACTGGTATTGTACCGGTAGGGAGTCCCGATGCTCAAGGCCAGCTGGTAGAGCCAACTGTCTATTTGGATGGTGTTGGTGACTTCGTCAATGACCTCGTAGTCTCCGATGCTATACCATATGCAGGCCAACCAGTGGGCAACAAGTCCAAACACACACACCAGGAGCACGAGGACCGCCGCCCCATACTCTAGGTAATGGTCCAGTTTTCTGGCAACACGGCCCAGTCGCAAAAGACGCACCACTTTCAAAGAACTGAAGAGGCTGCTGATTCCCTGAATAAGAGATAAGAAATGACAATGCATTTTCAGAAATCAAAAAGTGGGGGAAACAATATAATGGGTCACTTTCCTGAACTTGATCTAAGCACATACAGGATAGAGCTACAACTTGAAGTAAACAAACAAAAAAGGGCCAAAATGATAGACATTTTTAAGAAGTACAAATTACTCCACAATCAGAAATACAATTTTTCAATATCACCAGATAAAACAATTTCCCATTAGTTAAGGAACACCCAATTTATTTTCATATATGGAATATAAAATAACAAAAAAGAAAAATGTCCAAATATGCTATGTAGAGAGTGTAGAAACAGGGCTGGTAATTTCAGACCTTTTATTTTTATAAAGTTTGACTCTACTCTAAAAGGTTTATTTATTTTTATTTAATTTCATAATAGCTATAGACAACAGAACTTCTGAAGAAGGAAACCAAATCTTACTAGCAAGCAAACAAGAAATACTTCTGTGTACATGCGGAGAATGAGCAAATACCATTGTCAATCTGACTGCTTCCTGCCACAATCCTGATAAACACTAAATCTGTAGAGTTCTGGAAAAGTGAACAGAGCTGAACTTAGAATGGGTACACAGCCTGCTATTTCTTATCACCCTCTAGCAATAGTTATAGAAAAGAATACCAAAAAGGAACAACAGCAAAAAACATACTCATAGTTTTTTGAAAAGCTTAACATACCAAAGAAAGCATTATGCAAATGCAAATTTAAAAAAAAAAAAGCATAAGCTTTCTTACAACAAAGGTCTCAAAAGAAAAAGTAACTGTTATAGTTTAGATATTAGGTGTCCCCCGAAAGCTCATATGTGAGACAATACAAGAATGTTTCGAGGAAAAATAATTGGGTTATGAAAGTCTTAACCTAATCAGTGATTTGATTCCCTGATGGGATTAACAATGGTAATTGTAGGCAGGTAGGGTGTAGCTGGAAGAGGTGGGCCCCTAGGGGCATGACATTGGGGTATATATTTTATATTTGGTGAGTAGAGTCTCTCTCTGCTTCCTAATCATCACGTGAGCTGCTTCCCTCCACCACACTCTTCTGCCATGATGTTCTGCCTCATCCTGAGTCCCAAGGAATGGATCTGGCTGTCTATAGGGCCCTGAAATAAACTTTTTCTCCTGTACAACTGTTCTGAAACCAGGGGCCCTCAAATAAACTACTTCTCCTTTACAATTGTTCTGGTTAGGTCTTTAGTCACTGCATGGAAAAGCTGACTAAAACGGTAACAAAGCTTTGTTTTGTTTTGTTTTGTTTTTAACATATAATAGATAAGGAGTGGGGGGGGGGGTGTCAGGATAAATGCATTCCTGATACAGATCACAAAACAGGCAGGGAGGAAAGTCAGAGAAGTGACCTGAGAAGCCTCTCATCCACTCATCACCTCCAATTCAAATCAGGTCCATGACTTCCTACCACTAAGTCTGTCTCCCAGAAGGTGGTGTTTAATTCTGACCAATGCAGAGGTTAATGCAGTGGAAAGGGCTGACATTATCCAAGCTCCTCTCAGGCAATGGTCAAGTTCTTGATAGTTAAGAGGAAAAACTAAGAATACATTTGGCTTATATTCCATCCTCTGTAATATAGTACAGATTTGAAATGTACCATAAGAATTTCAGAGTGAGAGAACACAGAGAAAGAGAACAGGAGAGCCCAAAGAAACAAAAGGGTAGCAGGGGGTCCCCCTCCGGGTTTTCTGTCTCAACCTTGAGCTCCTCAGTCATACCTTTGTTTTAGCTGAGCTCTCAAATGTTGTGTCATACGTGAAGCCTTAAGATAAATTCTCATTTCACTTAACATTGGGGGGTGGGGAGAAGATAGTGAACATTTAGGTAGCTAAAACGAGTAGGATTAATAAAATTTGGAAGACAAATTAGCATAATTCAATGACCTGAGATGCTGCAAGGTAAGAAGATTCGAGACAAGCTTAGAAGCTCTCAAAAAATGGGCCTGTGTAATCACGAACATAAAAGACAAAAATAAGCATTTGTTGAGCATTTCTGTAGGCTGGGCTTCTAGTTGAGCCCTGGGGACATTAAGATAAATATATCTTGCTTCAGTTCTAAAGGAACCCATAATCAAAATGCATGAAAAACTCAGAGTTCAATTTAAAAATAAAAATAACATTGCTGGAGATATTGTTTTCTAGGTAGCTTGGGTTTTTAAAGGAACTGTGGAATTTCTGTTGAAATACTGAATAGAAAAGTCATTTCTACCTGAATTGTTCTCTATAAAAACAAAGGAAGGAAAAACAAAAGAAATCTTCACCCTACTTGAATTAAAAAACAGAATGACTAGAATGTGAAGAATCAGAATCTACCAAAATTAAGCTCAAAGGATGAGAAGATACATTCCTCTGTTTTGTAGTAGGCAGATTTCTCCAGGAGGAGGGAGCCGACCCTGAAGGGCTCCAGTTCTAGAGGTCACTCACTAAGAAGCACATTTTCTATACCCACATCCAACATGACTTAAATATTATGAAATATTGTTTTAATGTTTTTACATTTATACAGTATACTACAGTTATATAAGAATGGGGTTCCTTTTGACATATTCATATATGCATGCAATATAACTTGCTCCATTTCAATCTCAGTACTTTTACCTTCCCTCCCCTCCCCTCCCATCCCCCCCTTCCTCTACTGATCTTTGGTTTTCCTTTTATTTATTACAAAATATTTTGTAAGCATCATAAATTCTTTCTTCCATGGATTCTATGACAACCCTTTCTCCTGGTTTTTAACCAATTCTCCAACTGGTTATTAACCAATTCCCCAAAATTATTTTCTAGACTACCCTTCTCTATGCTTCTATCGCGGCTTAGGGTTCTCATCACGATTGCCTTATCCCTCTCTGGTTCACCTATTGCATATTCAGGTTTCCACTGTCTTCTACATATGGATGATTCATTCACAGGTCCACTTCTCAGCACAAAAAGTCCTCCGTCCTGAGTTTCTTACACATAAGCCAAATGCCTACTGCACATTTCCATGTGGATATCCCATAGGAATCTAAAAGGTAATAGGTCCCAAAGGGAATCTTCCCTTCTCCCACCTGGGTTCTTTATCTCCTGTTTTGTGAGTGACATCATTATTCACCCAGATGCTCATACGTGAAGCTGAACTCAATGCCCTCTTTCTTCTACCACATCCAGCTGGTTTGCAAGGCCTGAAAATCTCACTACAAGTGCCTAAGTGCTCAAAATCTACCTATTTAATAAGTCTCTCAAAAATATTCCTTATTTTCTGTTCCTACAGCCTTTTCTTAGTCACAATTTCATGGTGGGTTTTTGGTTTTTTGTTTCTGTGCATTTGTGTGATGGGAATAACCTCTGCATCAGCCACCCTCCATTCTCTCTACTGATGGTATGTTTTACATGTATATCCATCTAATGATCTTGCTCTCTGAGTAAAATCTTTTCATATTAGCTCATTGCTTATGGGATCAAATATTAATTTGACATGCAAAGACCATCAGGGTCTGGTACTTGCCCACTTGGCCAGCACCTCTCCCATCAGTTCCTCTGTGTGTTTGTCATGGTGCTGCCAGGCTCAGCTATGTGTAGTTCACAGAAGACCCGTGCTACATTCCAGCTCATTCCCTCTGCTTAAAACACCCTTCCCTCCACTTTCTTGGTGGCTCGGATCTTACTTATAGTGATGACAAACACTATCTCTCAGTAAACTTTTTCCCATCTTCCTTTCTCACTGTGAGAACCGGGTATCCTTTCTTTGTGTAACACACACTTTGCACATCTCTATTACAATAATTGTTACTATTGTGCTTTATTACAAGTCCATTTGCATGCATGACATCCTAGGAAATTCAAAACTCAAGAAATATATCTAATGTCAATTATACAGCTGGCATATTGAACGAGATTAAGTAGTCAATAAGTGAGAGAGCAACTTTTGCAACACAAGCAAATTCAGCAATGAATTGGGAATTTGGTCTATAATGAACTCAATGTGATTTAACAGTATAATGTAAAAAAAGAAATAGTCAATGTAACTTTGGATTATACTAACAGAGTATGGCATTGAGTATGAAAGAGAAATTCTGTGTAATCTCTTCACTGACCAGGCCACATGTGTAAGAGACATATTGCATATACTCATCAGATAACTGCCAAAAAAAAAAAACTCAAAACCATACTATACTAGGAAATATGGAAGGAACTGGAAAAACGGAGAATGAGGCAAAGCATAACTTTATTCAGATACAAAGGGCATGAATGTTGAGTTCATTCTATATAATCCTAATGAGAGTAACCTGGCTCATAGTTGGAGCTGCAGGGAGAGAGGGATACGGTAAAGATTTCAACAAGCCTGTGCCATAGGGCACCATGCAGTTAACCAACCAAAAAGCTAGATCATTCATGGCTACTTGGAAAAGTCAGACAAGGTGATGATAACATTGAGTATTTACTGTTCAAAGTGTTTTCTATGGCTCAACTAATTTAACCTTCAACATTACTCTATATGATGAATGTCATGAAAACATGGCCCAGAAAAGTTACACTAATCTACCAAGTTCACGTAGCTAGTATAAGGAAGATCCAAGATTCGAATACAGGCAGTGGCTCCAGAATCTCCACTTACTCTGAAACCTGCTACACCTGCTACACGTGCAATACTGGCTCAGCCATGAGTCATTCTCTACATGAATGTATGAAGGAGATTCAATGACTAAGCCTCACTTCTCTCACCACTCAGTCACAACAGGAGTCTCCAGAAGATGTCTATGGAGGCCCTACAATTCCATGCAGTGTACAGTTCTCTGACATAAAACAACTCATTACATTCTCAGAATAACATGATTCCTACCTTCTTTGCTCACATGAAGACAGTGAAGCTCAGAAAAGGAAAGCAACTCATCCAAGGTCACAGTAAGGAAACAGTCCTCCAGTCCTCCAGATTCTTAATGGATTTTCCATAGCAAGCAGCTGCTATGCAGTCTTCCTGCCCTTACCCCAATCTAACCTATATAATCACTTCAATATTGATCTTCCTGAAAGTTGACCACTGAGCACATCTTCCAAGGGTTTCATCATGAATATAAAATTAAGCACAATCTCTTCTGTGGACCTTCCATGCCCACATCCTATCTCTGCCTCACTGCTGGGTCATTTCCCACTATACCTCTGCATAACAATAGTACAACAGTCAAACCAACTCCTTTTTGCTCACAACATATCCCCAAATTGTCAGTAGTGCTCCCTTCATCTTTTTTTTTTTTTAAGATGTTGGTGGACCTTTATTTTATTCATTTATTTATTTGCAGTGCTCAGAATCAAACCCAGTGCCCCACACATGCTAGGCAAGCGCTCTACCACTGAGCCACAACCCCAGCCCTCCCTTCATCCTTTTACCAAATCAGAAACTGTTATTCAAAAGTAACAATATACAAAAACAACTAAGTTTTCTTTATTAGGAAATTCTCATTCTTCATTATTTTGTATAAAAAATTTTTAATGACATCATTAAAAATCAAAACACAAAATGAAACAATGTGATTTTAAAAACTGAAGCAATACAAATGTCCATCTCCAGTAGAATGGATAAGTAAGTTACAGTGCATTTACTTAATGAAATACTATCTAAAAGTTAAGCATGAACAGACTAGAATTGAACACAATAAGTCTAAATAACATCAGGTTGAGCAAATACAAGACACAAAAAAGCACATATTGTATGATTCCCCTTATGACAAATTCAAAAACAGAGGTAGAACTTCTGTATGAGGTTAGAAGTAATAACAGTGGCTTCCACTGTTGGGGAAAGGACTTTGACTATGAAAGGGAAGAGAAAGTCCTGTGGGTCCCAGTGATACTCTGTTTCCTAAGGTGGCTACTCATTACTGTGGTCATTTTGTGAAAATACTTTCAGCTTTACACTTCAGATTGGTGTACTCTTCTTTTAAGTATATCACATTTAAATCTTTTTTAAAATGTTAAGGAAGACCCAATAGTCACTTCTCTGTTGTTAGGTTAACATTTCACCACAATACATGATTCAGATTAATGATTTCTTACAATATGATTAGGGGGCCGTATCCAACACATATGCAAAAAAAAGAGAGAGAGAGAGAGAGAGATTTTTTTCCTTATTTTGATTCACATAATCTTCACATTGAGCCACAAATTTTATTTAATTCATTGTTGGCAATTTTAATTTCACTCATATAATATGACTGGACATTTTTGATCCTCAAAAAATGTCCTCATTCTGTACTCCCACCCTTTTGATAACAATTTCTTGATTCTCTACTTTCCACCCATCTTCTCTGTTCATTCATTTTCTGCATCATTTCACTCTAAACTTTTCAATCCTTTTGTGCCCTCCTCTGCACTCCAGTGGCTTTCTGCCTCTTCCTAACCTCTGAGCTCTTAGTATACAAATCCCTGGGGTTTCTCTCATGGAAGAGAATATCAAACACATCAAATGCATAATAGAACACAGCAGGGTTCATGGGGAACTTTCAGTCATTAGCCTTCCACCTTCCTAGCCAATTTCCTTACTTGGCAAGCCCTCCAGGCCATTGTAGCATAAGGAACAATATTGAGGAGACATCTCTTGTGCTATTAACTCTTTCAGTAATTTTTGTGGATTCACACAATAAAGAGATATGAGATGTTACTGGCACAAAAATAATACCTGGCAATGATAAAACTATCCAAAATGCAAACCAATTTTCTCAATTGATCATCACTAATATTAGTAGACCAATAATTCAGCCAACATTCCTTACTGCCTTCTTCCCTCCCTTGTTTTATAAACAGAAAACAGATGCTCAAAGAACTTTCTTGTCCAAGGATCCAGGATAGTTAAGTGGGCAATAGAGTGGGAATATTGAGTTCTAATATCCAGTGGCACAGCTTTTTCACCTATATCTTGCAACCTTAGAACACATGATGTTGTAGTTTATTTTTTTAAAGGTGTGGTCAGTTCTCTCCATGTACCCATAACTTTTTGCAAAGTAACTTGCAACCCTCTCATCATTAAGATAAGTTCTGAGCCGAGCACAGTGGTGCATGCCCATAATCCCAGCAGCTCAGGAGGCTGAGGTAGGAAAATCGAGAGTTCAAAGCCTGATTTAGCAATTTAGCAAGGTCCTAAGCAACTAGCAAGACTCTGTCTCTAAATAAAATACAAAAATGTGCTTGGGATATGGCTCATTGGTTAAGTGCTCCTGGGTTCAATCCCTGCTACCAAAAAAAAAATAAAAAAGATAAGGTCTGTTTCCATCTCCAGAATCTAGACTGCCTTAAGACTTGTTTTGGTCAACAGAATGTGGTAAAAATGGTATTGTGCCAGTTCTAAGCCTAGACCACCTCTTGAAACCCAAGCCAGTGGGTATGTGAACAGGACCAATAAGCCTTCTGGAGGATAAGAGAGCACAGAAGCAGCCCTTTGGGTCATGCATTTCAGTCAACATAGACCAGAAGTCCCAGACAACTCAGCAGCTTACCACAGATGCATGAGTGAACTTAATTGAGATAAACCAAAAATGGCCCAAGTAAACAGAAATACTCAACTAAGCCACACACTCATAACTTGAAAAAAAAAAAATGGTGGTCATTATTATCCACAAAATTTTGATATAGTTTATTTTTCAGGCAAGAAAAAAAGCTGACACAAATATGGGGCAAATATATATGTTATATGTTTACAAGTAAAGAATTTCATACCTGTATGACTTAAGACAGGAGGAAATATAGATATCTGGTGATATAGAGGTTCCATTTTAGTCAAAATCTCACCAAATAGGTAAGATGCATATATGTAAAATAGAATTTAATATACAATAGGTCTTATTTACCTGTTATATGGAATATGCACCATGATTGTGTTTTGCATAGATTTATGACAGTGAATACTCTATGAGAACAGAAAACTCAAAGTTATTACTTCAAATATTTTGCAAATATCTCTAAAATCCAAGCTCACCTAAAATCTTACTGTAACCTCAGTTACACCCATGTCAATAAACCTTCCAATAAACTGGCCTTGGATTAATGTTCTTCATTGTCTTCTTCCTTTATTACATAGCCCCTCAATTTCAGTAACATCAACACCCCAAATTCCTCAGCATCTCTGACTCCTCATTATACTCTCCATCCAAATCTGGATCCTGACTCAATTATCAGCTCTTTTTATGCCTGTATTAAGAACTGCTCAAGAGCCTGGCTTGGGAAGCCGAGGCAGGAGAATCGTGAATTCAAAGCCAGCCTCAGCAAAAGTGAGGCACTAAGCAACTCAGTGAGACCCTGACTCTAAATAAAATACAAAATAGGGCTGGGGATGTGGCTCAGGGGTCCAGGGCCTCTAAGTTGAATCCCCAACACAAAAAAAAAAAAAAAAAAAAAAAAAAACTGCTCAAGAAAGTCATACAATGGAGTAGATTGTTTTGTTTCCACAATAAATCCCCTGTAATCAACCTCTAAGTATCTCTCAACTATCTGTGAATTAGACTACCTTTCTTATGTCACCATTTATTATATTTTAAACTCTCTCTACTCAAAGTTCCAATCATTTGCTATTCATTCACAGATATTTAAACGCTGCCTGTCCCTCTCATTAAATAATAATAATGATGATAATGATATACTCCCTTCACCCTCCTAACATCAGTTATCTGTTTAAGCAAATCAGAAACTAAGAGGTATCCTCGTCATCCCTTCTCTGGCATCCCCTACTCCTAATCTATCTTTAAATCTTAACAATTTTAACTTCTAACCTTCTCTAAAATTTTCCTACTTCTCAATCTCCACTGTCAACACCTTAGATCATGCTGTAAGCATCTATATCCTATACCCATGAAAATTTCCTATACTCAAGGTGTTTACCTGAACCCATTCAATCTGTTTGAATACTACAAAATAGTTAGCTTTTCAGAATCACTCTCATTTTAAAATCATATGATCACTTTTCATTGTTCCAAAATCTATTTGGGTCTCCACAGACTTCCATGGCTTGGCCCCTGTTTATCATTCTAGCTTCTGTTCTTCACCAGTCTTCTGTTCACTCTGCATCCAACTTCCAATTCTTTGAATATGCCATGCTCCATCAAATGCAGGAACCATGGGCTGGGAGTGTAGCACTTGCAAGCACACCTAAGGCCCAGTTCAATCCCCAGTATCACCAAAAAAAAAAATTTTTTTTTTTTTTGCTATTCATTCTAAATAGAATATTCTACAACTCTTTCATGTGCCTGTCCTTAGCTTACTCGGGTCTGTCAATACTTTAGATTTCAACAAGGTCATCACCTCCTCAGAGAACCCTCCCTTTCTAATCTAGATCAGATCATTTCATTACATAACCTCAAAAGACCATGAACACTCCCTCCACATTTGTCTCTTTGTGATTGTGCAGAAACATCATATTTGGACCATTCTTCTATCTCCATCACATTCTCCATCACTCTCTGACAATAGTTGGCACTCAAATGTTTATTGAAAGAATGAGTCCACTAATTAAATAATAAAATAATCAATACCTAAAACTCATTCAGCACTGATACTGTGAAAAATAATTAAGAGCTGTTTAATCTTCATGAGTAGACCACATCAGACAACTGGATAGAAACCACAAAATAAGTATCTGTTTCATAAGCATTGGGTTCTTATTCTAAATAGATGTTACACATGAATGACTACATAGTCCATTTCCATTTCCTTTTGTAGATTGCAATTTAAAGACTGAAAGAAAATTGCAATCTACATTTGTTACCTGAACCTCTAACCCAGATAACAAATTCTATTGCTTCTCTCCTATTCAGAGCTCACTTTTCCAACTTATTCTACCAAGAGCTCCATAGGGAAATAATTCTAATTACTCCAAGCATTAGCTAGCATCCTTCAGCAAAGGATCTGAATTTAAATAATTTGTGCACAATACCAGTGCTAGCCAATTTATATCCTTACTGAGTTACAGTGACACATCTAGATATATAGATAGAACAGATACATAAAGAATAGGCATTTGTTTTTAGCAACAATCATAATGTACTAAATTTCTAAATGTCTCTTATTGTGGAAAAGACTTTAATATCTATTAGGTCTATAGTAAATATAAAGCTTAATCAAAATATGCAACTTATAAAGAGGGTATATTGCCTAAAACCTTGACTTTTTCCCCCAAACATTATGAAATATATATAAGCAAACCAAGTTGGGGGCTGCTTTAAATCTTTCCTTGATAACTTTCTATGGCCCACAGGATAAAGTCCAAACTCATTAAAACAAACTGTCTTTGTGTACCTTTCCAGTCTCACTCTGTACAGTCTATTCATAGAGGACTTCTTTCCTTGCTTTAAAAATGTCATATTCTGGCTGGGAGCGGGGGCACATACCTGTAATCCCAGTGGCTCAGGAGGCTGAAGCAGGAGGATTGCGAGTTCAAAGCCAGCCTCAGCAAAAGTGAGGCACTAAGCAACTCAGTGAGATGCTGTCTCTAAATAAAATACAAAACAGGGCTGGGGATGTGGCTCGGTGGTTGAGTGCCCCCAAGTTCAACCTCCAGTACCAAAATTTAAAAGTCATATTCTGGCAAGTGCAGTGTTGCACGCTTATAATCCCAGCAAGTCAGGAAGTGGAGGCAAGAGGACAGCAAATTCAAGACAAGCCTCAACAATTCAGTAAGGCCCTAACCAATTTAAATTATAAGATCTGGTCTCAAAAATAAAAATAACAAAGGAAGCTGGGGATGCAGCCTACTGTTAAAGCACTCCTGCATATTTCACTTAGCATAATGTTCTCTAGTTCCATTCACCAGCAAATACCTTAATCCCATTCTTCTTTATGGCTGAGTAAACTCCATTGTGTATTTACACCCCATTTTCTTAATCTATTCATCTACTGATGAACATCTGGGATGATTTCATAATTTGGCTATTGTCAATTGTGTTGCTATAAACATTGATGCACCTGTATCACTATAGTCTGCTGGGTTTAGTTCTTCTGGATAAACACTAAGGAGTGGGATAGCTGGTTCATATGGTGGTTCCATTCCTGGTCTTTTGAGGAATCTCCATACTGCCTTCCAAAGTGGTTGTACTAATTTGCAGTCCCACCAACAAGTATGAGTGTACCTTTTTCTCCACATCCTCACCAGCATTTATTGCCATTCATGTTTTTGATAATTGCCATTCTGACTGGGGTGATTTGAAATCTTAGGGAAGTTTTGATTTGTATTTCTCTGATTTCTGGAAACACTGAACAATTTTTCATATATTTGTTGGCCATTTGTTTTTCTTTTGAGAATTGTCTGTTTAGTTCTTTTGCCCATTTATTAATTGGATTATTTGGGGTTTTGATGCTAAGTTTTTTGAGTTCTGTATGTTTTGGATGTTAATCCCCTGTCAGAGGACTAGCTGACAAAGATTTTCTTTTATTCTGAAAGCTCTCTTCACACTCTTGCTCATTTCCTTTGCTGTGCAGAAGCTTTTTTATTTTAAGCCATTCCACTTATTCTTGGTTTTATTTCTTGAGCTTTAGAGGTCTTATTAAGGAAATTGGTGTTATGTGTACCACATGCTAGAGTGTTGAGCCTATGTTTTCTTCTAACAGTTGCAAAGTTTCTGGTCTAATTCCTAAATCTTTGATCCACTTTGATTTGACTTTTGTTCAGGGTAAGAGATAGGAATCTAGTTTATTCTTCTACGTATGGATCCTGATATTGTTTTGATATGATGTGGCCCCTAAAAGCTCATGTTTGAGATAACACAAGAAATTTTAGAGGTGAAATGATTAGGAAATAATACTTTTAACCTACTCAGTGTATTAATCCCCTGATATGGATTAACTGGGTGGTAGTTGTAATCAGGTAGGGTGTGGCTAGAGAAAGTGGGTTATTGGAGCATGGCTTTGGAGTGTACATTTTGTCCCTGGTGAGGTTCCATGTCCTGAGCTGCCTTCCTCCTTCACACCTTTATGCCATGATGTTCAGTCTCACCTCAAGGCCAAAGCAACACAGCCAGCCATCTGTGGACTGAGACCTCTGAAACCAGGAGCTCCGAATAAACTTTTCCTCCTCTAAAATTGTTCTTGTCAGGTCTTTTGGTCAAAACAGTGAAAAAGCTGACTAAAGTATATGTCCAGTTTTCCTACCACCATTCATTAAAAAGGTTATCTTTTCTCCAAAATGTACTTTTGGTACCTCTGTCAAGTATCAAATGACTTTAATTACGTGGGTTGTCTCTGTGTTTTCTATTCCACTGCTCTTGTGTCTACTTTGATGCCAATAGCATGCTTCTTGTCGTTATTGTGTTGTTACTACAGCTCTGTAGCATAATTTGAGATCAGGAATTATGATGCTTCCTGCATTACCCTTCCTGATCAGGATTGCTTTGGCTATTCTGGATCTCTTATTTTTCCAAATGAATTTTAGAACTGCTTTTTTCTAGTTCGGTGAAGAATGTCATTGCTATTTTGATGGGAATCACATTGAATCTGTCTAACATTTTGGGAAATATGGCCATTTTGATAATATTGATTCTGTCTATCTAAAAATGAGAGGTCTTTCCATCTTCTAAGATCTTCTTCAATTTCTTTCTTTAATGTTCTATATTTTTCATTGTAAAGGTCCTTCATATCCTTCATTAGATTAATTCCCAAGTGTTTTAATTAGGTAATTGTGAACTGGATAGTTTTCCTAATTTCTTTTTCAGCAGATTCATCACTGGACTATAGAAATATGATTAATTTATGTATGTTGATCTAGTATTCTGCTATTTTGCTGAATCCATTTATGAGCTCTAGAAGTCTTCTGGTAGATGTTTTGGGTCTTCTAACTATAGGACCATGTCATGAGCAAACACAAACCATTTGAGCTCTTCTTTTCCTATTTGTATCCCTTTAATTTCTTTCTTTGCCTTATTGGTCTGCCTAGAGCTTCAAAACATATATTGAAAAGGAGTGGTAAGAGTAGACATTCTTATCTTGTTCCTGATTTTAGAGAAAATGCTTTCAGTTTTTCTCTATTCAGAGGTGGGCTTTAAGTTTTTCATATATAACCTTTATAATGTTGACATAATGACCTTCTATCTCTAGTTTCTCTAGTGTTTTTAACATGAATGGGTGCTGGATTTTATCGAAAGCCCTCTCTGCATCTATTGAGGTGATCATATGATTCTTGTCCTTAATTCTACTTATGTGGTGTGAATTAAATTAACTTATTTGCATATGTTGAACCAACCTCGGATCCCTGGGATGAAACCCACTTGATCATAATGTATTATCTTCTTGAAGTGCTTCTGAATATGGTTTTATATCTATGTTCATTAGTAATATTGGCCTGAAGTTTTCTCCTTGATGTGTAGCAGCACCATATTGAGTATAAAATTCAACTAGTCTAAAAATGTGTAATTTTACTAAACTAATTGTCACCCAGGCTCCTATGATATAAACCACTTCATTAATAAGGATCCAAGACAAATTACAACATCTGTAAAGTTGTGAACAAAAGCTTACGAGTAAGGCCTTTCCTAACTCAGGGTAATATTGTGTACAAATGTAAAAGCAACTGTAAGATGGCTGATTTATTTTTTCCAACACATTGACCTAAATACAAACAATCATGGTGAAAACTAGTATCTTCAGGAAAAATGCACCCTAGAAATTTGATAGCAAAGTCCATATCTGTGTCTGCAATTCTGACCACCTAGACATTTTGCCTCACAAGATGCCCCTAAACCCTGCTTTACATCAGTAGACTCAAAAGTATACAGGGCAGGAGTCACTGGTTATCAGTACAGCAGTATTAGGCACCTTTTTATGTGGGAGTTGACCTCTTACCAGTCTGTGTAGCAGTCCACAGAACTATGCTCCTTGTGCCCCATCTTTCCCTGGGGAGAATTCCAATGTGAGAAACAGACTAAAGCCAGTATGTCTTAAAAGCCTTGAAAACTGAAATTGTACAACTCCCTTCCTGCTTTGTCTCAGTCTGAACACTGAGAACTGAAATCATCCCTACTGTCTACATTAACATGACTTGATACTACTCTTTTTTTCTCCCTTAGAATGACTTTATTTTTCTAGAACTTTCATGCTCACATGCTGGTCTGATTTTTCATTACCTTTCATTACCAGAACTTCCCAAAAACCCATTAACTCTTTTGTGGAAAACATCAGCAGAAAGCTTATACTAAAAGATTCTTTGAATGTGTTTTTGCTTCCAAATCCTCACTTTGTGACAGGGTCTGTAACCCAGTAGCCATAGAACATGTTTAGCATTCCTGAGGCTTTGAATTCAATCCCCAGCACTAAAAAATAAACAAATTTAAATAATCCTGCTGTTTCCACCAATCCTGGACCATTATACCATGAACCTTACCCAATCCTAATAAAGTCCACTACCCCAACCTTTCCCTTCCTTTCAAAGACTACTTGCAAGTCTCCATAAATTCTGTCCCTGTTTTTCAGCTTGGAGGCATTGCAAAACCTTTATGAGGTAGTGTTCTCCCTTATACTTTGGTAAGCAATAAATTCAACTCAGCTTTGTCTTATTAACAGGTCATTTTGGTTATGTTTATAGGTGTGGTTTTTGACAAACTCATGCCAAAAGATTCCACCTAATCCAGTACCCTTGAAAAATAAATCACTATAGTACAGGCATAGGTTTCAGAGTGCCACATGGGATATGCTCAGAGCTGCATCAGTCAAGGAACTGTAAGCTTTGGTGTATCCTCATCAGGTGATGTATAGTCCAGTAAAAGTTCCTTGCCATCCAGATACAACTTACTGATGAGGGGTCTTCTTTTAACATGAGTGATATGGCCCACAAATATAGATGGTACATGTCCTTCATCAGTTCCCAGGGTAATAAAGAAAAAAACTGACCAAATGTCAAATTCACATGCAGAGATGGAAATGGTTTATTAACCTTTTACCAATGATGTATATAATAAGATGAAGAAATCCAACACAAAGATAAACATGTTCCCATGAGTTTTCACGTGTTATGTGAAGGAAGTAATACCACAGAATAAAATGAGACCCTATAATAAGGGCAAATGGAGTAGGGATGAATTCCACCAGAACTTGCTTTCACAACACAGTACCAAAACTATGACTTCCAAACAAGAAGATAATTACTACACACACACACACACACACACACACACACAATAAATAACTTATAGCTAAGATCAGTTAAAGGAAAATGTTTTAGACAGTTAAAGCATACAGACTTCATGAATATTTCAACTTTCTTTGCCTTATATATTAGAATCACTCCCTAATGCTTAATAGGAAACATTCATCATGAATGAAGATCAGTGCAGACAAAAGTTTCTTCTTATGTAAACAAAAAAATCAAATAAAGGAGCCTGATTGCTATCCTTATTGCTTGTTATTTCCTATTCTCTCAGAGCTAATTCCCTCAGTTAGGCAGTCTGCTTTGTCTCAGTGGAAAATTCATACAAAAGAATATGGTTCTGCAACATTGCTAGATTTTTTAAACACAATAATGTCTATCATTACATCTGTGTATTACCCAAACCTGATAACATCCTCTACCACCAATCCCCACCAGGAATAGAATTTAGAGGCTGAGATCATAACCACCATATTTCATTTTGGGAATCTGAGGCTTATTCTTGCCCATTCTCCAAACCCTTTCCCCTTCTCAACCTTCACTCTGACCCCCTCTTTTGTTAATACCAGTAATAGTTTATAAGCAAGTTTTTCCCTCAAGATAGAAGGTAGGTATGTTTCCATCCAGATGCTATGTCTTGATCCACTTTTATTTCTTCATAATGGGAATTCACAATGGGCATTCATAGTGGGAAGCCCCTGTATAGGAATCTAAACCCTAGGGTGATCACTAAACATATGAAAAGATGGCAGAGCAAGCCATTAACTAGAATATTAAGTATGTATGGGAAGGAACTTATGAGAGGAGATGTGAGCAGTCCTCTTATCCATGAGGACAAGTTAGGAGTATAGCTAAGGTTAGGCTATAAAGATTTCCTTCAGGCCCTAGGTTTCCCATTATTAACAAGAAGTAGGTAATATTTAGGAGACTTGATAAGTCTTAATGGCCTCATTCACTTCAACAGAAATATTCATAGAATGGCAATTGAGTTCTAGGCATTATAGTAGGTACTGCAAAACCAAGATGAGTTAGAAGGACAGAGTCTGACTTGTGGAAGCCTAAGGTCTGCCTCTGGTTCCTCTAGAAGCCAGTACAGTGCCTAACCTTCAGTTGTCTAAAGATCTTTGTGGGATTTCAATTCTTTAGTTGAAGTAAAGGGTGAAAGAAGTATGAGTAAACCACTAGTCTAATACTCAATAAAATGTAATTTATAAAATTATTACAAGAATCACTATAGTTATTTTAAAAAGAATAGAAATCATGTAATGCCTGCTTTAAGACCACAATGGAATTAAATCAGAAATCAATAACAGAATATCTGGGAAAGTCCTCAACATTTAGAGGTTAAATAACACGCTTCTAAATGACACATTAGTCAAACAAACAAACAAAAAAACTCAAGAAATTAAAAATATTTTGAACAATATGAAATTAAAATATAACGTAACAATATTTGTGCTATAGTGAAAGCAATGCTTGGAGAAAAATTTATAGTCTTGAATGTACATACTAGAAAGGAAGAAAGATATATTATCAATTATTTAAACTTTCACCTTAGCAAGAAATGGAAGAGCAAATTAAAACCAAAAGTAGAATAAAACAAATAATAAAAATTAGAAAATAAATCAATAAAACTGAAAACAGGAAATCAATAAAGAAGTCAACAAAATTAATACAATTTGAAAAGTTAATATAATTTTGAAAAAATTAATACTATTTATCTTCCTTTAGCTTAGCTAAGAAAAAATAGAGAAGACACAAATTACTAACGTCATAAATTAAAGAGGGGAATACCACTATGTAACTATAAATCTTATGGATATTTACATGATAACTAAGAAATATTTTGAACCACTATATGCTGACAAATTTGATAACCTAATGAAACGTATTAATTCCTTGAAAGACACATCTGCTAAAACTCACACAAGAATAAATAATCTAAACAGGAGTTTATCTATTGAATAAATTGAGTCAATAACTAATAACCTTTCAAAACAGAAAACATCAGGCCTAGATGAGTTCAGTGAATTTTCCCACACATTTAAGGAAGAAATAATAGTAATTCTCACAACCTCTTTCAGAAGGTAGAAACAGAATACTTACTAACTCATTTCATGAGACCAGCATTAGCCTAATACCAAAGCCAAAGACATTACAGAAAAAAAATACTATAGACTAATTTCTCTCATGAACACAGATGCAAAATTTTCAACGATGTGTTAGAAAACAGAACACAACAGTGTACAAAAAAATTACACACCATGACCAGGAATTCAAGACTGGTTCAACATTTGCAAATCAATTAATTTAATTAATTAATTGATTAATTAACTAACTTAATTTAAGAAGCTAAAGAAGGAAAATTACATGATCATATCAATATATGTTAGAAAAGCATTGGACAAAATTCAATACCTATTCATGATAAAATTTCTTAGAAAACTAATAATGGAGAGAAATTTCAACTTGACAAAGAATATATACCAGAAAACCTATATTAAACATCCCACTTAATAGTGAGAAACTTAAAAGCTTTCCGATTAAGATCAAGAAAAAGAGGCAAGGATGTTTCCCTCCCACACATTTATTCAATATCATACTGGAAATTCTAGCTAATTCAATAAGTCAAGAAAAGGAAATAATAGATACCCTATTTGGAAAGTAAAAATAAAATGATCTTCATTCAACAATTAGAAATGAGTTGGTGGGAAAAAAAGAAAAGGAGTAAGTGCTTGTAATCCTAATCCTAATGACTCAGGAGGCTGAGGCAAGAGGATCACAAGTTCAAGGCCAGCATAAGCAACTAAACGAGGTCCTAAGCAATTTGGTGAGACCCTGTCTCAAAAAAAAAAAAAAAAAAAAAAAATTGCCTTCCTACATACCAGCAATGCACAAAAGAATTTAAACACTGACCCAATTTGTTAACACCCCCAAAAAATGAAAAATCTAAGTAAAATCTAACAAAATATGTACAAGGCCTATATGACAAAAAAACACAAAATTTTGATGAAAGCTATCAAAATAAATAAATAAATAGATAGATATTCCATGTTCACAGATAGCAAGATTCAATTATTGTCAAGGTGTCAGTTCTTCTGAATTTGAACTATAAATCCAACAAATTCTCAATCAACTTGTTAGGGAGCAAGTTAGATAATGGATGTCAACAAACTGATTCTAAAATCTATATGAAGAGGCAAAAATATCAGAATAGCCAACACAACATTGAAGGAGAACAAATTTAGAGGATTGACTGATGCTACCTGATCTTGAAACTTACTGTAAAGTTATAGCAAATGAAGACAATATGGTATTGGTAATGGAACCAACAAATCAATTATCAGCAAATAGAGAACCTAGAAAAAGAGCAACATACACAGTCAATTGATTTTTCACAAAGGAGCAAAGCAACACAATTGAGCAAACATCATCCTTCAACAAACAGCAATGAAACAACTGGATATCCACATGCGAAAAAACAAAATGCATCTAGTAACAGACGTTTTACCTTCCACAAAAAATAACTCAAAATGGATCACATACTTTAATGAAAACACACAAAATACAAAACTTTTAGTCCATTTGCTGTTGTTAACATAATACCATCTCCACGTTGTAAAGAAAAGAAATTTAGTTAGGGCCCATGGTTCTGACCAAAGAGCCGCATCTGATGGTGGCCCTCTTGATGGTGGAGTCCAGAGGCGGTGCAGGTACCCATGGCAAGAGCCAGGGAGCACACGAGAGACCTGTCCAAATTCATTTTCATAGAATACCCACTCCTGAGTTCACCCACCAGTCTATTAATCCAGTCATCACATATAAATGTTTTTTTAACCCATTCATGGAGGCAGAGACCTAATCACTTCTAAAATGTCACACCTGGATATACCTCTGAAGATCTCATAATGAGTTTCACAAGAGACAACATATTCTCAACCACAGTAATAAAAGAAATCTAGGTGACTTGATTATGATGAAAACCTTTGAGATGTAACACCAAAGGCACAATCCATGAAAGAAATAGTTGAAAAGATGGACTTCGTTAAAATTAAACACTCTGCTTTGTGAAAGACAATGTCAAGAGAATGAGAAGACGTGCCACGGACTGGTAGAAAATATTTATAAAAGACATATATTACATATAACTGTTATCCAAAATACACAAAGAACACTTAAAATTCAACAATGAGAAGATAAACAACCTAACTAATGAATGCATGAAAGATCTAAAAAGACATCTCACCCAAGAATATATTCAGATAACAAATAAGCATATGAAAAAATGTTAAATATCATTAGGGAATTGCAAATTAAAGTGATATTCCACAACAGATCTATTAGAATGGCCAAAATCCAAAATATTAACACTATCAAATGCTGGCAAGGGATGTGAACAACAGAAACTCTCAGGCACTGATGGAAATGCTAAATGGTGCAGCCTGTTTGAAAGACAATTTGGCAGGTTCTTACAAAGCTAAACACATTCTTACCATATGATACAGCAATCATGTTCCTTGGTATCTACCCAAATGTGCTGAAAACTTATATCCACATATAAATCTTCACGCAAATGTTTATAGCAGCTTTATTCATAATTGACAAAACTTGGAAGCACCCAAGATGTCTTTCAGTAGGTGAATGAATAAATAAACTGTGGTACATCAAACAATGATATGTTATTCAGCACTGAAAAGAATGAGCTAACAAAACTTGAAAATACATGGAGCAACCACAGATGCACAGTACTAGGTGAAAGAAGCCTACCGACTATTTGATTCCAGCTATATGACACCTGGGAAAGGAGACAGAGAAGCAATGCTTACTAGGGGGTAGCAGGGAGGGATAGATGATAAGCAGAGCACAGAGGAGTTTTAGGGCAGTGAAATTATAATCTGATAATTTAACAGTGAATACCTGTCTTCATACATTGTCAAAATCCAGCACATGTACAAAACAAAAGGTGAACCCTCACCTTTGGGTGATGATGATGTATCCATATAGGTCCATCAATTGTTGTTACAAACGTACCATTCTGGTATGGGAATTTGATAGCAGGTCAATCTACATGCAGGGGGGTGAGGCGTATATGGGAAATCCCTGTATCTTCCCCTCAATTTTGTTGTCAACCTAAAACTGCTCTTAGAGCCTATTTTAAAATGCTTCATGCTCTTTATAGAGTTAAAGAAAATTGTGTAGAACTAACTTAATGTTGACATGGCTTCATCATCTAGACCAGTAAAAAGAGAAATCAACCAATTCCAAGGAGGACTGGGCAGTGTTATAGTTTGAATGTGTTTGTCCCCTACAAAACTCATGATGACACTTAATCCCCAATGCAACAGTGTCAGGAAATAGGACCTGATGGAGGTGTTTAGGTCACAAGAGCTCCACTCTCACAGATGGATTCACGTCCCTATAAAAAGGTTCACTTTCCTGCCCTCTGCTATGTGAGAACTCTGCAAGAAGCCCCTCACCAGAACCCTGACCTTATACTTCCAGCCTTGAGACTGTAAGAAATGAATTTGTTTTTTATAAATGGCCCAGTCTGTGGTATTTTGTTCCAGCAGTACCAAGCAGACTAAGAGAGTAAGATCAAGTCTAGAAAAACTGAAACAGAAAAATTACATAATTCCCACCTATACCACCCAAACATTATTTAAAATCATCTATAGATTTCAATTTAAAAAGTAATGGCAACCCAATGGTATTAAATAATGATTTCTAATCTACTATTTTTGGTAAAAGGTCTGAGAAGGAAAAAGGACAAAAAGAGATTCTAGGCTGACAAAAGTCACTAAAATCTACAAGCATAATTAGCCTTTCTGACTTCTCATTCTCGTTTTGATGACTAGAGATGAAATTAACGTAAATACATAAAGTGGAATATGCACGTGGCAGCATGACAAGCATAATTCACCAAAAAAATGATAATTTATAAAAACTTTTCAAAAATATTTATATACTTCCACTCGGAAATTTCTGGTTCATTCGTTTTTCCTGCTGAATCAACACACATGGGATCTTTTCCTGATTGCATTTTGTTCTGACCTAGTTTACCATGTTTACCAGGTAGTACCAGCACTCATCATCATCTAAATTTCCTGTGTATCAGGTTTCCTACACCCCCTCTGCTAACCAATGTGTCCTTTGCAGCTGAGCCATCTTTCTCTCATGTTCCATGACTCAGCTACCCCTAAGCTTCCAGAAATCAAGCTCCCTACACCTCCTGATGTCGACACAAATGCACACTCCAAAGAGCTCAGTTCTATTTGGATTCTTAGTGAGAGCATCTTTTCCCCATGTTTATTGTTTCTAGGAAACTTGTATTCCTTTTTTTCAGACCGAAGTCTTTCTATAATGGACTCTCTTTCCTTCCTCCTGGTTTACTTTTTTAAAAATCACATAGCCAGTTCATGAATTCCTAGAAAATCAAATTACCTTCAGAGAGCATGTTGATGGTCTTGACAATAAAGAGCATTATTAGGTCCTCTCAGTCATTCTGCACACCATCAGCTTAAAGGATTAAACAGCAATTTTCAGACTCATAAGCTCTCTTACTCCCAAGTCACCACTAGCGCAGTTCATTATGTTTAAGTTCCATTTTATTTTTGTGACATTGTACAATTCACCAAAACCTTGCTAACACTCGATTGCTTCATGTCAGTGAGTCTCCGGGATGTATGAAGTACAATGAAGGCACACCAAGGAGATAGAAGATGTATTCTTCACCATAACAGAATTTGTAAAGCAGTTACACAAATGAAATTATTGCAAATGAGATAATAATATCCCATCAGACTGGCAGAAATCTATAACTCATTAATGTCTTTTTTCCAATGTATTTCTTCTACCACCTTGTGATGTAAGAGACAGGCATTTCTTTTCCTTTTTCACAATATGGAAACTGAGAAAGAGAAACCATCCCAAAGTCTCATGACAAAACATGACCTAGAAAAAGCGAAGACCCCAGATTATCCACCAAGTGCTACAGTGCTCTTGAACAACAAAGCAAAATAATGTTACTGTATTAATTGCATGCATGTACATGAGTGAAGATGAAATATGATGAAGGTACTAATTACAGCTGCTTAAGAATGATGCAGGAAGGCAACTGGAATGCAAACCTGGATGCTATCTAATGGATACTAATGAGCCAATCTACAGAAACTAAACAAGAAAAACAGCCAAGAATGCAATATAGTGAATAGAGTGTGAGCAAAGAATCTGATAAACGTGCAGGTAAAACTAAATGGGTATTCACAACTTGCTTGCAATACCAAGCTAATATTTTAAATTTGACTCCTTTTAACCCTTTCCAGAGGGTAAATTTGAGAAAATCAAACATAGCTTTAAAAGCTGGATGCAGACAGGATCTAAAATTACAACATGAACTACTTATGATTCCTTTGTCCATAATTTTCAAACTAACAATTATGTCTATGGTATCAGAATATGTCTATATTTAACTCTTGGAGAAATCAATTTTAATATCATTAGAGTTGACTGAATGTAGAAGTTTTATGGAAAAAGTCACCAAAATTTTGATCTACCTCCCAACACACATAGATTAACAACAGCAATGATGACAGTGTAGCAGAAAATTTTGCATCTGAGCAGTCTAACAGGGATATTGTAGAGTCTTCAGTGAAATTAATTTAGTAAGGTTATCATTATGAAAGCATTTTAATAATAAAGATATTCTGTATTGACTCATATTCCATATTGAGATTATATTCTATATTGAGATTATTGTTGAATTCTAATAGCTTGGTGTAGCAACTTATCGATAACCCACTCTGTTTTAAAATAAATTATTCATTGAAATGAATAATGAGTGATTATAGATATGGCTTTGTTTTCTTAAACTTACAATCCTCTGGTCTCAACTTTTGAGATACAGATTTGTTAACATGGAAAATGTTCACAGTATACTGATAAATCACCCACTCTTAAGTTAGAAGTTAAGAAACTATAAATGAAGTGGTTTTTTAAGATACTGTATATTTTAATACTTCTAGTTGCTCTGTTAGCACTGAAGGAACAGACCTTTGAATCAGACCAGACATCAGCAGTCATCCAGTAAGTTTCTATCCACAAAGTACTCAGACAAAACTTCAAGCAAAGGCAGAAACCAAAATGGCAAAAATTCAAGAATTGCTCTTCCATGAAAATTTCTTCATCTTTATATTAAATCCAGCACTGATACCATATGTATCTGGAGAGGATAAGTCAGTAAAACCTATAGGATGCACAGAGTTTTAAAATGCTGCAGTTTAAAAAAAAAAAATACACATAACATCGATTTTGGGTTGTTTTTGTACCAGGGATTGAACCCGGGGCACTTAACTACTAAGCCACATCCACAGCCCATATACATCATCATTTTTCTTTTGGTACCAGGGACTGAACTCAGAGGCACTCGACCACTGAGCCACATCCCCAGCCCTATTTTGTATTTTATTTAGAGACAGGGTCTCACTGAGTTGCTTAGCACCTTGTTTTTGCTGAGGCTGGCTTTGAACTCATGATCTTCCTGCCTCAGCTTCCTGAGGTGTTGGGATTGTAGGCATGCGCCTCCGCACCCAGCCACATACATCATCTTTTAACCCACTGTCTGATTTGTGAACTATATTGGACTCCAAATGCTACCATGTTGCTTCTCCTCCAACCACAAGCTCCAGACACAGGCACAGTGGATGAAAATCAAATGTAACTTAGAGCCAGGATAACTTATAATAGGATGAAGATTGAAAGTGAGGGCTTAAAAGATGTCTGTATTGTCAGTGGAATTCTTTTATCCTGATTCTTTCAAAACATATGATCACTAAGTAAATAAAACCAAAACACTTACCTCATCCACATTCTCAAAGGCATTGATGATGTCATAAGGTAAACAAGACAGCAGATCGATCACAAACCAAGTTTTCAGATAGTTCATCCTTATGAGCTTAGGGTCAGAAATGACCTCGCCACCGGGACCCACAAAAGTTGTGTGAAAATTTAATACAATATCAACCAGAAAAATAACGTCCACCACACTGTCCAGCACCAGCCAGGCTATGTTGTTCTGCTTCGTTTTGAAAGAAACGTTGTAAGGAACCATAATGGCGGTGTAGAAGGTAAGAATTAAAATCACCCAGTCCCAAGTAGTTTTAAAAGCACAATAGTGTAAAATAATGTGTGGTGGCGTCTTTGGCGCTTCTTGTTTATACTGAGGAAGGATATCTGATCCCAGCTGAAGGACCTAAAAGGGAGAAAATGTATATGTGAATTAACTGGATGCCAATTCTCTGCACAATTAGTATTGAATTCAAACGTACTAACAATCAAATCACAACCTATTTGTCACAGCTCTGGGTTTTAAGGACAGTCATGCTCCATAGTTTCATCTTCCTCTTCTGAGTTGTCCTAAAGTTTGTTCAGTGGAAATCATTCCAAGTCCAACCTCTCTACAAAAGTGGATCTGTCTGCTGTTCCATCTGTCCTACTCTCCAGTGGCCAAGACTAATCCCCAACGTTACTGGATTATATTCCTGGGAGTGCCACCTGCACACCCACTCTGCAAGCCAGCCTGGAATTGCATGGCTCTCAGTGACTGTCCAACAGCTATTTGTGTGACTCACTATTATCCATTCTTCACACATATTTAGCACCTGAGGAAATATATGTTCAGTTCTGATGGCCTCACTGAACCCCAGGGCACTGTTGGTGATCTTGCTGTTGAGTGACACTCAGCAAGGGCCCTGATGACTACTAGCACAGTAGTATACAGGGTTGTGCTATTTATACCTGGGTTTTTTTTTCCCCTTTTTCTCCCTTAAACAAGCACTTGAAAAGTAGTGTCTCTACAGTCAAATGCAAGTTCCCTTTAGGAAAAAAAAATAATAATAATAGTAAATACCCAGGTTTGCTTCTCCCTATCTTTTGACAAATGGAAAAATTTCATTTATATGAATCTGGATTTACTCTGATGAAAGGAAGAGACAAAAAACAAAAGCAGGTGACAGAGCAAGATGACAGGTTTGGGCACCCTTAACCAAAGCTAACAAATATAGGACTTCATGTTACCTTCTTGAACTTGGAACATGGAAATTGCATTAAGGAGTTGAAGGCAGATCAAAAACCTCTGCTTCATGCCATCAATGAAGCTAGGGACAGTGTATGTGTTAAAGAGTTCAGCATGAGGAAATTTGTGAAATAATGTTTCCTACAGACTTTGTCCATCTTATGCAACCAATTATTCAGTGTCTCTAGAACTAATGGAAACTAAGAGGTATTGAGTCCAAAAATTCAAATGATAGCATCATAAATGCATTAAAATTTAATTGTAGGAATAGATATAAACAAAAATACTCATTAGCATGTAACTCTATGGTTTATATGCCACAGAGCAAAACAAAGGCAGAGGCATCTTTTGAAACTTGTGAGAGTGCCCTAGTTTCTCTCAAATGTAGAACTTACATAACTGAAAACTGTATAATATCCATTCCCACTATTTTCAATATGAAAAACACCACTGGCATTCTCTTCAGTTGTGCATAATAATTGTTATTTTGGGTTGGAAGATTAGAAGAAATATTTTTAAGGATGGTTCTTGTTTTTACCTACATTTTCAGTACCCCAGGCATATTTTTCCCATAAGATCTTAAATTACAGCAAATTATCCTCCCAGGAATGTAAGTCTCATGTTGGGAGGGACTATTATACATAAAGAATCATAGATAACCACAGCCTTCTCTTTCACCTTTCAACCACTGATCTATCATCTCCAATTTCATTGTGTGAAACATGAAAATTTCTTTCACAGTCAATATTAGTATTTTACCAGTTGTATCTACACAGACTATAGTCTGAGCACACAGAACTCAGAGTTGGAAAATAAGAACAAATTCCTCACCAGAGGACGCTACCACCTCCCTGGGTACTAGGCTTTCTTGCTGTCCTGGATCCCATTCTCCCATTAAAAAATAAATTAAAATTATATTTTCTAACTATAGTGGTTTGCAGTGAATACACTAAAATCACATATTCAACATTTTGCCTAAGTGTTCATTTTTAGTTCTGTTGTTAATAGAAATGTAAACATTTTGTGAGTTCCTAAAAGTGTTATGGGCCCTGCTAGATACTGTGCCTATTGTGTTGATGAATAAGTATCTGGAGACATAGAAACCCTCTCCTGTGGAGGTGGAAGGGGATCATCCCTGGTTCAGTGTGTCTTAAATCTGGCTACCCATGAGAATCATGTGAGGATGTTTCAGAAAGTGCAGCGTGGGTTCACAACTAGACCCCACCAAAAGAATGATTCAATTTGGTCTCATGTAGGTTCTCAGAGAATCTTTATTTTCAAAAACCTTTCTAGGTGATGACAAGGTATGTACTGCTCAAGGCAAAATCTTCTGTGTTTCTTTAGACATTCCTGACCCAGTCCTTTAGGCAGTAACTAGCACATGTAAACTGCTCCCCAAATGTTAAAGGGAGAGAAAGATGGGGAGGACTAAGAGGAGGAAGAAGGGGCTAAGGAAATGGAGGAGGAGGAGAAGGAGGAGGACAACAACAAAAAGGTACACAACTATTTGGGCTTTGATCGTCCTAATGTGCAAACCACTACTTTAATCTTAGCTGTGTTGGTGGGCTCTTCCACAGAGCAGTGAGAACATCGCTTCCTCTTCATTGTTATTTCATTTGCACTTTCAGAAGCAATAAGCCCTAGGTGGAGGCAGGATGAAATCACATTTGCTGACGTATTTCTATACTAACACAGATCCGTTCTTCCTCTCCGAGGCTCTGGGAGTGTGGACTTTCAGGAGTCAGGCTCTATCAAGGCAAGGGTGAGGTGCCATGCACCCCAGGCAGCACACATGTGAACCAGGGAAGGCAATCAGCAGGATGTCATGCATGTGGGAAACCAATGAATGGCTTACAGAGAGTCTGAAATCTCTGAAACTCCTAACTTCAGAGATCAGGTGGAACTGAGATCAGATTTACTTGTTTTGGGAAAAGGAAAAGAGCCTGAAATTCCAGAGCAAAACCAGACAATATGAGTCTTTGAGTCTAATTGGAAAAACGACATTCTTGTGCTTTGTTAGTGATTCTTCAGGGTCTGAGTTTGGAACTCTAGGAACACATATGGCAGACCACAGACTAAATCACTATTGAAAACCTTGTTATTTCTGTGTGTTCTCTGAACTCAAGCCTAAAACCTGACAGAAAGCAATTTTGTAACAGAACTAGGTTTATGAATTAGGGATGACCAATTGAAAGTACTATTCATCAAAAGGCAAAACAAATGGGAATAAATAGAAATGAAACTTTCTCAAAAGTAAAAATACAAATGATGAGGGCTGAGGTTGTGGCTCAGTGGTAGAGAACTTGCCTCACACATGTGAGGCACTGGGTTCGATCCTCAGTACCACATAAAAATGAATAAAAATAAAAGATATTGTGTCCATCTACAACTAAAAAAAATTTTTAAATAATAAAAATTAAAATGATGAGCTCTCAAGGGAAAGAAACTTTCCACTCAAGGTAGGTTTTTTAAAATAATCCCCTATCGTTCTTGTCCTGTTGTATAACAAGAGAAAAAAAAAAATATCTTTGAATGAAATGTAGTTGAGATTCAGAAGGAATCATGACAATGACATTTAAGAGTCAAATATACTCCTCCTCCTCAGCCTAATTTCTAGGAAAAAGTGGACAACTCAAGGCATAAGAGGATGTAGCTTCAAAACCAAGCAGTGCTTACAAACAGGCGTTATTAGAAAAGAAGTTGTATGTAATTGCTTTAAATCTTGTGCTCACTGCATGTCATCTTTTTAAATATTATGGATACTAATTAACATTTAGTTATGTTATGTCTTACTTTAGTTTTAAAAAAACATGTCTGTACCTCGAAGTATTAAAGTTACCCCAAGCTTACAGTGTTATTTAGAGCAGAAGACTATAATGAGTCTCTTAGTTAGCTATGGGCTAACAAAATCTGCACAGCTCTCTAAACTCCGGGAACATATCTTACTTCCTAACTCTCTACAAACCAGATTTCATATTAACAACTAGATAGGAGAGTTGCCCTGGAAAGCTTCAGCTACTTCCTCTGGCAGAGTAAATTAATAAACACATAAATTTAACTCTATCTTTCTACTCTATGGTAGGTTACCTGAGTGCCTGCTACGTGCTCCACATAGCTTTGATAGAGCAATTAGCACCTCAGCCTCTTTCGTGCCAGTAAAATAAATGATAATTACAGAAGACATGTGATGGGAAAGCTGTTAGCTGCCTGGGAGTCCCACCCTCATCCCTTTTCTGTCTGGTCTTTACACAGTCTCTCAGGGTAACACTGTCTCATCCTGTGGCTTCAAATCCATGTCTATGAGGATGACAGCAAAGTCTGCAACTCAGACCCAAATATCCCTCCAGAGTGCCAAACTCATAAATCCCACTGCCCTTTAGGCATCTCAACTTCACACTCAACATACCCAAAACTATACTCGTTATTGCTTCCAAACCTTCCCTTCCTTCTTTTTGCATTTGTCATTTTATTAACCAACAGACCTATCTACCCAGTTGTCTTTGACTCAACCCCTTATTCTATACTCAGTTCTACTCTATCTACAAATGTGTTGGGCCAAGTCTGTAGCTCAGTGGTAGAGTGTGTGCCTAGCAAGCATGGGGCTCTGGGTTCAATCCCCTGTACCAAAAGAAAAAGAATCTGCCCACTTCTGCTACCACTATCTTGCTTAGAGTCATGGTCATCCTAGTTAATTCACTACTAAGACTTTACTACCGAAACTACTTTCCCTAACTATTCATTCTCCACAGAACCCCTAGGTCAAGGAAGGAATCTTAAACACTTTCATGCCTTGGATTCCTTAGGCAATCTGGTAAAAGTTATGAATGTTCTTAAATCAATACTTCTTAGAATGTTTTTAAATAAATACAATAAAAGCATGGGATGACAAAAGTAGAGAGTTGGGACCAATCTCCATTTGAGAAATTTTTCTGAGGCACACATGAGATCTTGTCACTTTCCTGGCATGAGACACTCACAGCCATCATCTCACTGTATGCCACCCTAACCCTTCCTTCCCGACCTGAATTTGACCACTGAGGTCATGCTCAAAGCCCTCAGACTTCCTCAGCTCAGGCTGACCTCACTCCTCTACTTGCTAGTACGTACATTTTTCCTTCAATGTTCACTCAGCCCAGGTGTCACCTCACTCAGGTAGCCTCCCCTAGAGTCCCAAATCTGGGTTAATGCTACCACATGCACTCCAGCTGTTTTTCATGAGATTTTTTACATTGTGTTATCAGTCTCCTTTGCTATCTCTTCCCTCTTTGATGACTGGGCCCACATCTTATTTATCTTCACATCCTTTTCAGAGCCACATCCAGAGCAAACCCTCAATAAGTATTTGATGTCACTGGTGGGATAAAGGAATCCCTTATCCCATTTGCTCAAAAGAAACTGCACACTCCACAGGCATCAATCACTGAATGTATCCAACTATATTCCCATTTTAAAAGTTGAAGAGAATAAAAACAAATATTTGGGATTTCTATACTTATACAAAAGAAAAATTAAAATTAATTACCAGGCAAGTGTTTATAATATAATAGCCAAAAATAGTTCTACTGAGTCATGTGAGAGAAGACAAGACAATGTACCAATGCTACCACCTTGGGAAGCCAAGTCAGTCTCACACTTACTTCAGCTAATCTTGAATGCTTGTGGACCACTTCTGTTTTATTCATTGGTGTAAGCTGCTGCAAAACACTTCGGCTATTTGTCAAAGCCCGTGTCAATCGGGCAAATTTTGTCCAACCTTAAAAAAAGAGGAAAAAAAAGTGTCAGTCTTTCATACGTGATGAATAAGGAATCCAACGCTCTTGGTAACATTCAAAGGATCTCACAAACACATAAAACCACAAGAAACAAAAAATAGCAATATAATGCATTTTATTGACATGGACACCAACCAACTTATATTTGAAGTGTGCCTACAAAGTAACAGGCAACTTTTATGCGGGACTTCTGTGTTTTGCTCATGTCTATTACATATCCAAAGCAGATAGCAGTTCACAAAATTCTGTGCTCCTACTTTCATTGTATGGATTTGTTGCTGGAAAATGGCTGCCTATGTCCAGTCCACAGCATTTCCCAGTACTCCTTGCATCTAGGAACTAGCTCCATATTCCAAGTTCTCGCCAGTGGAATGTAAACAGAAGTGATGTGTGTCACATCCATGTCACAATTTAAGAAGCAAGTATAGCTTCTGCACACTTTCTCCTCCTTATGCCAGCTGCATGCAAATGACAAGGCCCTCGGGGATGGCAAAGTCACTGAATCACTGCATGGAAGAATGCCATATGCCAGCCAGGATCACTTGGCTTGGACTGATATGAAAAAGAAAAATACTTCTTTTGTGATAAATCAACATTGTTTTCTTTTATTAGCAATAGTACAGTATTATTACTATTTTATAGCAGCTAGTAGTACCCTAATAAAAATAGTCATATAGCATAGTTGTGTGCACATATACACACGTAAGCAGAAAAGGGCCAATATTAACAAATCTCACTTACTATGCTTCATATTGCATATTTCCATTGTCCTTGTAACAGCAAAATGTTATTTCTCTCTTAAGAACTGCAGTGATATCTAAAAATTATGTTTGAAATATGTAGAATTCTAATAATGTTTTCTGAAAGAGAAGAAGCTTCTGGGAGAAAGAAATGTGAATTTAATGGGAAAGAAATTTCATCTGGGGCCTCAAATTGCCATTATTAAAATCATTAATTTCAAGGAATGTCAATGAGATGCAAACAAACAGAATAAAATCAACCATACCCTGAACCTGCCTCAACTATCCTCCCTCTGGTATCTAGTAGCTCTCATCTACTAAAGATTTCATTAAAACTATTTGATAACTTCTATGGTATTATCTATTGATGGGACATTTACCAAACAACTTAAAAATGAAAAAACTCCTACTCGTCCAAAAGAAAGATTTTAAAAGCATTATGAAATTTCAGATAATGTGATAAAATGTGAAGGAAGAAATTCTGGGTGTACACCAGCCTAAGGTCACATTATACTTTACTATTATCCTTTATGCTGATTCTGATTTCATTTCCACTTTGAATTGCTCACACCAATTCAGCTCCTTCTATGTATTTAATAAGTTGGTTGGGAAAGAAGTAAACTATCATCAGTGATGGATGGTGCTGCTTTCTCATCCGAGTGACTAGAATCCAAAAATAAAGCTAAGTTTTGGGAATTATATACAGCTCTAAGGCTCACCCTGTACAATGTGCTGGAGACACAAAGAGGCACCAGAGATGCCACCAGCTCTCTAAAAATTCAGTATCCATATAAAAAAATGTAATCTCTTTCACCAACCTAGACGATTCTTCTCTGTGTCAGACCTATGTGTCTATTTGCCATTGGCTGCCTCTTACTAAGATTCTCTACAGACATCTGACATTCAACTTGTCCAAAATTCATCTCATCACCATCTTATCCCCCAGCCCCAACCCTGTATCATCATGAATTTCAGATCTTGATCTATTGCCTCATGACATTTCAAACTGCACAAATCAGAAACTTGAAATTCACCATCCTCTTTTCACTATTTCCTACACACACACACACACACACACACACACACACACAATCGCTTCTAAGCCTTATAGATTATAATTTGTCAACAAATATCTCTCAAATCTATTCCCTCCATCCTTATTATGTCACACAATATATCATCTTTTACCTGAGTTAGGTGGCAAGGACCACATCCACACTGCTGACAAAGTTCTTCCCAAAGCATAAACCTGACCATCCACCTCCCCTATTTCAACCCTTTAGCAGCAGTCCGAAGCTCCTAGGATAACACTGTATAACCTTTGGCATATAGATCTTTAGTTTCTGACTCCAAAGATTTGCACCATGTTTATCTCCTGATGCTTTCTCACACTGTATTCCAACCTTCCTAAAATAATAGCATATTATGTGAAAATGAATCCAAAATAAAATCTACTAGAAATTCTTTGTATACCCTACCATGTCCCATGTTTTCATGTTTTTACATGTTATAACCAATCTACTTGCCCTAAATGTCTTTTCCCTTCCCCATCTATTTGGCTAATCCTTACTGATACCTTCAGATCAGTTAAAGGATTACTTCTTTCTGGAAGCTTCTTTGATCCATCCATAAGTGAGAGGTACCTTCCTCTATACATCTGAGGCTGGGGCAAAAGGACAGTCAGTGTGGGTAATGAATGATTGGGTTGGGAAGATAGGGGCTAATTCAAAGGAAATAAAATGCCAATACCTCCAGAGCACTTCCCCCTCCTCCAACCTGTTGCCAAGGTCACCTGCCTCCAGGGAACTGTTCCTTCCAACAAGGAGTTGTCAATGAGTACCCCTGGGTGACTCCCTTCCTGCCTTCCTGGGCAGCCCCTCTCCAGGCTTTTGGTCACTGGTCACATAGGCAAGGTATGAGGAGGAGGGGGAATAAGAAGAAGGGTAACCTAAAATGTATAAAGGGGATAGGACACCCCCACTCCCTCAGATACCAGCTCTGGATTCCCTTTTCCCTCAGGAGAAGTCTGTCTCTGTTCTAGCCTTTAAATAAAACTTCTTTTCCGCACTTGCCTCAGCGTTTCTGGGGTGTTCAATCTTCAAAACCAGGGGAACAAGGACCCAGAAACTGATTCTCACTTCTGACATTATCTCTGGTCTCACATTCATGCCACACTTTCTATACCATACATGCCACTAATGACACCAATGCAGGTGTTGATTAACATTGTCACTTTTGCTAAAATACTGTTCATCTGTCCATACTCTGCACTTGATACAGAGCCTACCTTAAAGCAGGGCATAAACAAGTAAATAATTGATTAATTAAAATTCTAAGATTAATTAAATTTTTGTAACATTAAAAATCAAATTAAAAGTAAACATTTTGCTGTATTATCATTGAGTTTTGGTTTGGTTTTGCTATGTTGGCTAAAAGCTGCAAGGGTATATTCAGATGGCAGTAACTACCATAGCCATCAGCATAGTAAAGAATTACCTGAAAAAAAAATTACCTGATAATAATTTCCCTGTCTTACATCAGTTGGCTATTATAATTATGTAGACTATTTCTAAAACCTCCCAAGACAATTTGAAGATACACATTTCTAAGAAAGGTAATGTTGTACCCCATTGTACATCTGAGTTGGATTAAAAGAGAAAACCATTCCCTATATACAACAAAGTTTATCTAGAAAACATTTTGAAAATAAAAAGAAGACATTAAAGGAATAAATTCAATGACACAAGGAATAATATGAATCATTAAATGGTATGTGTTCTCTCATTTCATAGTATCATACAGGGAAATACATGTATGAAGAGGAGAAATATGTCAATGGAATCTTATCATTATCCTCATTGTCTATTTCTAAATAAGGAAACAGTAGTTCCTCATTTAAACACCCCCAAAAGCTTGCTCACATATGTCTGCATGTATATAACTTATCAAAATATGTATAGGTAATGATCATGAGTAATATGATCAAGGAATATGCCACCTCTTTACCTTATTTTCCTAAAGAAAAAAAATTGAAGCAGTGAAAATAGAACACATGTATTTTTTTCCTCCACAGATAAAAATAGGACTACCACTGAGTAATAATACAAAGTGAAAGAAAAATTCAATATTAATTCATCATTCTAAAAGTGTTCTCAATCAGTTTACTCTGATTGAAGGTTAGTCTCACTTTCGACTAACCTTGAACATAGAAGAAAAGGGAATTGACTAAGCAATATGACTTTACATATTCTTTCTTTTCCTGGTTATCCAGAATGGTGAACGGCACATAGTGGGCATTAAATACGTTTTTGTTGAAAGAATGAATGAGGAAATGAATAAAAAGTCTAAATAGGAATTAATACAGTATCTGCATTTTATGTACTTAAAATATAAAGAAGGAAATATGCTCAACTTTAAGCAGGTGTTCGCATAATTTATAACCTGAGGATTTGGACTGGGGAAGGTAGCAGAAGTGTAGTAGTTGAGGCTGCATATAGGGTGGGGGATGCTGGAAGTACTAACAACTGGGTTCTATCTTCAAAAGAAAATTGATGACTTACTAGCAGAAAAAAAAAGGCTATGGCAAATGGAGAACTGACTCAGACATATTGGTAGATTAAGGAGGAAAGATATGCAAAGGATTCTTTCTTCCTGGAGAAATGAAAGCCAAAGGCAATTGTCAAAGTGAGAGATCATTTAAGAGTTTGCTATCAAAATGCTCTGGAAGATGGAGAACCAATGCAAAGCTAAGGATTGCTTCATTTCACATTTAAAGCAATGGAAGCACTAGAAGATACTCAATAATCTTTTTGTCTACCTCTTCTCACTCCATCAGATACCCAAATACTTCACTAATAAATAAATAAATAAATAAATAAATATAGAATAGAATAGAATAGAACAGAAGCCATAAGAAACACAATGGCCTTCAACTTCCCTTCTCTTCCCTCCACCTCCAGACCAAGCCTCTGTGGCAGCTGGTTCTTGCCTGAACCTTGATCTCAGAGAATTGAGGATTTGCTCCTTCCTGATCATGCATATGTTCCATTCATGCACACTTGAGTTGCTTCTAGATTTTCACTATTATTAATAATGTCACACTGAATTTCCTTATGGCTATCCCTTTGTGCTCTTGAACACATCTGGAATTGCTATGTTAGCAGCTAAGTGAGTTCATTTGATCTCTCACCAACCCCCATTGTACAGTCAAACTTTGAAAAAGTTGAGCAGCCACACTGTCTAGGTCAGAGAAAAAAGATGTATCAGCAGTTCTAATGTTTCCCAGAGATACATTTCCTGATCTCACCTTTATATAAACCTAACTGGTGTGACTGATTATTCAGCACAGTTTGCTGATGTTACTTAGATGTGGTCGATATGGGGTAATATGAACAGACAGCAGAATATGAAGAGCCTAATACTTGCTCTTCTAAGTTGTTCATGGCACTATAAGAACATTTGTTCTCCTAAAAGCTCAGGATGCCAACTCCTTCTTAATAAAACATTAGTTTAGCTCTATTGGGTTGCAATTAACCTCTCTGTCATGGACTGCCTAATCTTAAAAATAAAAGGAAGTCACAGAGGCAGTTAAATCAATCTACTAGATGGCAACACAAGATTCTAATCTATAAGAAAAAAAACTTAGGTAAACAATTATGCTCCTGGCCAAAGGGACTACATGGTATAATTACTCATATTTCATCTGTTGTCTCTTCTCTAAAGAAAACCATTGGCTTTCATAAAGTTGCTACTTTTGCTGTTATGTTTATTCTACAGGAATTTTTTGTCTCAATTATTGGCAAGAAGATGCCATAACAATTTGGCACAGGATAGTTCACACTGTAATTATCTTGGCAGTTTTGGAGTCTGTTTGAAAATACTGTACAGTATAAATGAGCAGAGATTTGGGCCATCTATTTTAGAACACATACGGATAATCAACACAATGGATTTCTTGGCTGTAATTTTTCCCCTGGGCATTATTATAAATAATGTATCAGATACCATCGACTGATTATCTGAACATTTCCAAGACTGTAATATCAGGAACAAGAGATAACAAGAATAATTTACCCCTTTGAATTATCATTAGTTAATTTCTTTGATTCAAAACAGTACCACTCTGTAAGATTGAGCATGTTCCCAACCTGTGTTTAGTTTGTTTTGTTTTTTTTGTTTTGTTTTGTTTTGCTTTTAGTTGTCAATGGACCTTTATTTTATTTATTTATATGCAGTGCTGAAAACCAAACCCAGAGCCTCACACATGCTAGGCAAGTGCTCTACCACTGAGCCATACCCCCAGCCTATGCTTACTATTTATAGAAAGAAAAGGGAACAGGGGATTAAGGCAGCTACACCCCAAAACTAACTTTTCAAAGGAAAGGATGAGGCAGCGTGGTGCAAGAGAGAGAACAAGGGATCTGAAATCAGCCATATGCTGAATGTCAGTCTCTCCGAAAGTAAAATAGAGATAATAATACTAATTTTCAAAATTACAGGAATGATTAATAATGAATATAAAGTTCCTGCCATATGTTAACTACTCATCAAAGCTGATACCTTCCCCTTCGGTGGGTTTTGCTACTGTCTATTATGGTATAATTCAAAGGTATTGTCCTCAGTTTTGATTGGAGAAAAAAAAAACAGCTAAGTATACAATAAAGGGAATTCAATATTCCCATAAAGGTCATGAAAAGTAACTCTAGTGCCCAAGGCTGAGTCAAAAGTAAGTTTACTGCCTCCAAGTTCAGTCCTCTAGACCCAAATCATTTGATACTATGGTGCTATCTTGAAATCTCACCTGCCACTTGCCAAGAGTTCCACGGTATCCTTTATTTGACTTGAAAAGTTGAAAAATATTATCATGCCAAGATTTCAAAACACACTTTCCTAACATGCTAGCTTCAAATGAAAGATACAGTAAGATGATAACTCAATGGTATAAATATTTTATTTCTTTTGAATTTTTCATATTAAATATACAGCTCATATAAATAATAGAAAGTAGCTCATATACACCATTCACAGTTACATTATACAATACTCTTCCAGTAATCTGTTACACATCTGGACAGTGTGGAGGAGTCTCAAAAATCTTTTTACAATAAGCTCTTCCTCTAAAAATTCTGGCACTAGAATTTTTATTTTTTATAATAATGCTTGTCACAATGGGGTCTGATTTTTTTAATATAAATTTTAATGTACATAGCTAATGAACCCATAGTTTGAAAACCAAACACTCTAAAGTTGTTGGGCTTATTCATATTTCTTTTATAAAATCATACTCCATTCAGAGACTGTACATTACAAAGTACTCTGTGATTCTGACACGGAGAGGCAGAGAGATGGAGGTGGTGGCAGACAAAAGAAGGGACATTCGTTTTAGAAGTAAATATCAACCCTTCAATATGAGCATCCCTTCCCCCAACCTCACCGTAAAATGCTGCCAACTTTCAACTTTCATATATATTTAGGTAGTTGCTGACTCCACCATTAAAGTTCAACAGGTTGAAGCAGTGAGGAAGGACTACACTTCTGTACCTTTCTGGATCAGCTCCAACTGTATCATGAAATCACTTAAATGATAACAATATTCATCAATACAAACACAAATGCATTTATGTGTAAATATTTGTATACATAAATACAAATAAACACACATATACGTGTGTGTGTGTGTGCGTGTATGGGTCAGGGAGTGGGACATTAAAGCTTTTTACTCCGGTAGGTTGTCATTCATGTGTGAAGGCTACAAAAATACATTTGAAAAATATGTTGGGCTCAGCAAAAGAGAGGTGCTAAGCAACTCAGAGAGACCCTGTCTCTAAATACAATACAAAATAGGGCTGGGGATGTGGCTCAGTGGTTGAGTGGCCCTGAGTTCAATCCCCAGTATTCACACACTCACACACACACGAAAAGAATATGTTGGGCCACATTTCAAATTATCAATCATTTTGTCTTTTATTTTAAAATATGCCACTTTACGGTATTACTGTTATGCATAGGGTTTTCACAGATGTTCCTTATCATATTGAGAAAGTTCCACCATAACCCTACTTTTCTGACGGTTTTTATCATGAATAGATGGGTTTTGGAATGCTGAGCCAGTCTTGCATAGGAGGGATAAATCCCATTTGGTTGTCATGTGTAATTTTTTATATTTTGTTGTATTCAGTTTTTGTCAAAGATTCTTAGATGTATATTGATGAAAAACACTGGATCCAATTTTTGTTGAGGAATTTTTTACTACATCCATAAAAAACACTTCTTGTAATGTCTTTTTTTTCTGATTTTGGTATCAGGATGGTACTGGCCTCACAGAATGAGTTAAGAAAGTTCCCTCTGCTTCCATTTTCTGGGAAAGACTTGAAGACTGGTATTATTTCTTCCATAAATGTCTACTTGATTTTACTGATGAAACTATCTAGAAAATATTTATTTGGTTTTGGAAGATTATTCAAAATTTATTGAAGTTCTAACAAATATACAGCTATTTAGGTTGTCTATTTTTTTCTTCAGTGAGATTTTGTAGTCCATGTTTTTCAAGGAATTGGTCATTTCATCTAAACTATCATGGGGTAGTTCATAATAATCCTGCACTATGTTTTAATGTCTTAGGGATGAATGGAGATGGACCTTCTTTATGATATTGATAATTTGTTTCTTCTTATTTATTTATTTATTTATGATTTTTCTCTAAAGTTGTCCTGTTTTGTATTTCATTGACTTTTGCTCTAAGGTTTATTATTTCTTGGTCATTGGCTTTTTTGGTTTAAAATGCTCCTCCTCTTTGTCTACTTTCCTAAGATTAAAGCACTGTTTTTAGTGCATCCCACAACTTTGATACATTGTATTTCCATGTAAGTCTAATTTAAGACTTTTTTTGACCTGTGGGTTATTTAGAAATATATTGCTTAGTTTCGAAATATTTGGGGGATTTTCCAGAGGTCTTTATGTTGTTGATTTCTAGTTTAATTCCATTGTGGTCTGAGAACATACATTTTATTATTTTTATTTGTTTAAATTTGTCAGAGTGTTTTATAACTCAGAATGTGGTCATTGATGAATAGTTCATTGATAAATGAACGATTTTATGTCATACTTTGAAATTAGCACATTGCAAATTTTTTTCTTTTATGTTATGCTAACCAGAAACTGAGCAGATACAATATTAATGTGAACTTATATGCAAGAAATAAACTGATGTGATTTTTTTCTATAATTATGGTTACACAGTTGGAAAGTTTAAAGCTTCTGTGCCATTTCTCCTTTAAAAAAGAAAAAAAAAAAGGGCAATGTTTGCCAAATGCAAAAAGAAAGACACTTCATTTTTAGTCTCATAAGAGATTGTTAAAAATAACATAAAAAACTACTTTTAAGGGTATTTGAAATTCTTCATTTACATGACACCAGTTTCTAATTTAAACATAATTGGAGAGAATAAATTGGGAATAAATTACATAGAAAAGAGGTAAGAGCACACACACTGTAGGTTTCTATAGCAGTCTCTCTGGATGTCACAGTCGATAAGACTCCAATAGGGAGGTTTGCATTTGGCCAGTCCCTCTCTTGATGACAAAATTATACTTTACATAGCCTAGCAACATCTACTCAAGAGAAAATGCAACAACTGAATAAATAAAAGCAAAGTAAACTAGAAAAGTCAGCTAATAAAACTCTAATTGATTCAATAAATTCAATCAACTTATCAACACTGCTCTAGTCTGGCTTCAGCCAAATCATCCCATGGTACAAGATGCTGAAATTCCAATTATGCTGATTCTAAATTAATGATGCCTTATTAAATTTCTTCCTTATGTCTTTTTTTTTTACCAGGGATTGAACTCAGGGGCACTCAACCACTGAGCCACATCCCCAGCCCTATTTTGTATTTTATTTAGAGACAGGGTCTCACTGAGTTGCTCAGTGCCACACTGTTGCTGAGACTGGCTTTGAAATCACAATCCTCCTGTCTCAGCCTCCTGAGTCACATGTCTTATTTTAATGGCCCCTATCATGTTAGTTAACCAACTATTATTTCAACGTTGGATAGCCATGCTATTTCCATTCAGACAATGTGACTGAATAAAACTGATACTGGGCAATTAATAGTGTGAATGTGAAGCAAAGAAGGGCCACATACTAAAATTTTTTTTTCCAGTGAAGTTTGCTAAAATAAGATGAAGAAGATATTTAAGGAATAGACTACTTCTTAAGTGCAGTAATTCTTTTGACTATTACCTTTTGTTGAATCATCCTCTATCGGCTGCTTGAACAACGTAATATCCTTGAACGTGCACAGGAACAGGACTACCTTCTCATGTTCATTTCTTATTGGTGCAATTTGCATGTAAAACCAAACAGGGGTCCCTGTAACAGAGAGAGACAGAAGGGACAATAATGTGACCCAGGCCATAGCAATGCTCTTCTGCCTTCCCTCTTCCTTCAGCTTCCGATTGCTCTGCCAGGAATTAGCACCAAAACAACAGTATGTTCAATGGTACGAAGAATCCAAAAACCTTTATTTTTATGTCAACTGCCAGTTGTTCAAATTAAATAAACATTTTTGAACCCAAGATATCAAAATCCTAAAGTACAGCAGATAGTGTCTCACTTTGCAAATCAGGCAGGTGAAGGCAATCTCACTACCTAGGTAAGGCCAGCATCACCTTTGGGTCTAGGTCCCTAAAGCACTGCCACTCTCTTTTTGATAGTCTCACCAAGTGTGATCACTCCTACATGCTTCTCTCCTCTTGTCATTTTGACAAGTGTTTCCAATTAACGGCAACAGCAATACCTGATGCTCTGATAAGTATTCCTTCTGGAGGAACATCTGAAATGCTGCTTCTATGCCATGGCTCTCTCATCAGTCAGATGGAGTTATATTACACCTTCATGGTCTTGATCACATCCCCATATCAGAGAGAGGACATCAACAACACTTCATGTCTGATGTACTCAAGCTCTTACCTGAAGCCTTTAAGGCAATCTTAAATGAATAAAAAATGTTCCTAGCCTTTGAGAGTCTCAGAGGTGTTCACCAGTCTCTGCTTCCTACCCACCTCACTCAATGCATGAGCCCATACACTGTCACCCTTTTCTTCAAAGGATGGCTACAGTAGACCCAGGGAGAGGGTTTCAGAGCATCAAAGCCTAGTATTTGAATAAACCAGGACCTGACATATAGCAGATAATAAACCTATGCATAAGAAATGCCTTCAAAGGATAATTATCCATTAAGTGATAAAACACTGAAGGAATGTTCTATCAGAATCAAAGGCACATTTTCATCATATTTTCACAAAACTATAGTGCAATAAAGCCCCTCCAAATATTCTCTTTTAAAGACACAAAGATTTTTGAACAGTTTAGGGACTGTGCAGCTCCTAAGAGTCTGCAGGTGAGAGTACATAGCCTTAGCAACTCAAGTGAAAACCAATTAGGAAGTATCTTCATGCTCATGTCCAAAAGAAAAATGTCACCCAATGCCACTATAGAGGGGAATTTGCCATTTAGACAAGATGAAGTGACTCAACTACTTGAAGAAGTCAGAGAATTAGAGTAGATTTCCATGGGAATATTCAGTTCTGGCAACCATGTCATTTGTAACTGCAGCAGGGCTATGGAAGAACATGGCCCTTTCCAAAATAATTACAGGATGAGACAGGGACCTTGAAAACAATCACATCATCTCCCACAGAGGCTTGCTCTTTGTTTTCTGTTTCTTATTTCACCCAGCGTGTCCAGGAACTGTGAGTGATGTGAACAGTTTTACAAATAACCAGACCCAGACATCGGTGTATACATGGCCGATGGCTGTTCCAACACAGTGAGTTTGAGGCAGAGGGCCATAAACAAAGAGAAAAGGGCATAAAAATAAGTCGTTTTCCAAGATCTGTTAGAAATCTGAACAGAAAGAGATGGCGTAACATTCCATGCTTTCCTATGAAAACAGCAACTTTTCAATTCTAGCAGAGACAGGGCTGTCTTAAAAGCTGCTTTCAGATATCAAGGTAGTTTTCTTTTTTTTTTCAACTTTGCTAGCCAGTCTTCCCCAAGTAGGCTGAGTGTCTGCCAAGCAGCTGGTGAAATATCCTTTATATTCTGGATTTGAGGTTCTGGGGTAGAGGGCCATGGGACACTCAGGGCAGGGCTTTGGTAGTGGCTACTCAGACTAAGCCTGACTCTCATAGTTCTGCCTGTGTGTACACAGAGGGCCATTTGAAATCATTACCCCAGAGCTACTATTTCTTTCCCCCATAGTAGCAACAGCCACCTGCTAATCAGAGCACTGGACCTACAGAACAGAAACCACAAACTGAAATGTCAATCATGAGATGTATTAAATCGAATACCTCTATTCCCCCATTTGCAAAATGGTGTTTAACCTAATTACATAATGGAAGTGTTGGGAGGACTTGGCATTCTGGCATTCCCAAAACAGTTTCTAGACATGAGAATTTCCCTATTTAACATTTTTAGAAGTCACAAGAATATACTTTCTGCAGTCATGGTCAAAAACTTTCAGCTAACCATTTACAAGGTTTTGTTTTTTTTTTAAGTTGCTTTTAAATAGTAGAACTCCATAATAACACGTAGATGATGCCTATCCTTCATATTAAAGCAAAAATCAAACAGTAAAACTCAATGCAGATGGTATTTTTTTTTTTTTTTTTTTTTTTTGGTACTGGGGATTGAACTCAGGGGCACTCGTCCACTGGGTCACATCCCCAGCCCTTTTTTGTATTTTATTTAGAGACAGGGTCTCACTGAGTTGCTAAGTGCCTCGCCTTTGCTGAGGCTGGTTTTGAACTCACGATCCTCCTGCCTCAGCCTCCCAAAGTGCTAGGATTACAGGCGTGCGCCACTGCGCCCGGCCAGATGGTATTTTAAAAAGAAAAAAGACAAGAGTTTGAATCCATGATGCTATGGGTCCCACCTCCTAATGGTTATATGCAAATATATGCATATATAGATATGTGTGTATATGTATACATATATATATATCTTATATTTTTATATATGTATATATACATATTTTTTTTCCAAGCAGCCATCTGAAAAGAGCCAGACAGGCCTGAACTCCAATGAATTAAAATGTGTATTTGGAACTTGTGAAAAAGACCCAGAAAGCACATAGAAACTGCCTTTGCTCTTATAGAGGAAAGAACAGATCATTCAGAATGGATTGTATTCCAAGTGATAAGCCAGATGACATTTGGCTATGACTTAATAATTTCAATTCATTAACATCAGGTAAAATATCTAAACTTCCCTGAAAGGAGACGTTTTGGAACTATGAATATTAAGCTATCATTAATGTGATTTAAAGTCAATAAACAAAAAAGAAATTTTACTAAGGTATTTTTGATAGACTCAGAAACTACAGACTCAGTTTAGATGTTAGAAAATCAAGCAAAGATTTGTTTGTTCTGTTTAAATGTCAGAGTGCATAACCTTAGTACTACAGAGTGTCCTTAACTTAAGTGTTCTTTGCTACACTTGGGCCACATATCTAAGTCATTCAAAGGCTAACAAACCATGTCATGAAAAATGAAAGCGGTTTTGGTGTATGGTTCTCCAATGAACTAACAATGTGTATTTGGAACTTGTGAAAAAGACCTGAAAGCACAGAGAAGTTGCCTTTGTTCTTATAGAGGAAAGAGCCAGATTATTCAGAATGGATTGTGTTCTAAGTGGTAAGCCAGATGACATTTAGCTATGACTTCAAAGAGATATATCCCTTTGGCCTTGATTCTAAAGATGAAGTGACTATTCATTTCAAGAAAGAAGGACAATTTGAGAAAATAGCATAAAGAGAAAAAAGTAAGTGACCATATTTAAAATATCACATTAGAAAGGGGACCTGGTGGTTGAGCATACTCACTGTTTTTTCCTTTGGTTGTTTTGTTTTCCTCCAAACTCTAATACAGACGATCTATAGCATGAGATCGGTGATCACATACTGGACAATTAACCACACACAAATCTCAACATTTTCAGTTATTGTCACATAACTTTAGGATATTTACCATATGTATTAATCATAAAATATTTTCCTGGCTGACACATATACAAAAAAGCCAAATTTAGAAGCAATCTACTGATTGGGAAAAAATATTTATAAGCCATACATTTGATGATGGTTAATATTCAAAACATAAGAAACTCCAACAATTGTATAGAAAGAAAACAAATAACTTCCATTAAAAAATGAAGGAAGGGAGTCTTGGAGACCTGTGCTGGAGTGCGGCCAGGCCCAGGTCAGTCCCACTGACCTTCCCTTGTGTGCGACCAGGCTCCAGTCAGTCCCACCAACCTCTGCCCCAGAGCAGGAGACACAAGGACAGACCTGCCCAACTCTGCTTCAGCACAGGCAGGCCAAGGACAGTCCCAGGGTCCTAGGCTGGAGTGCGGCCAGCCCCAGATCAATCCTGCTGACCTTCACCCTAGCATGGCCAGGCCCAGGTCAGTCCCGCTGACTTCCCCTTGTGTTCTACCAGGCTCCAGTCAGTCCCGCCAACCTCCACCCCAGAGCATGAGACCCAAGGATAGACCTGCCCAACTCTGCTTGAGCACAGGGGGGCCAAGGACAGTCCCGGAGACCTACGCTGGAGTGCAGCCAGCCCCAGACCACCGCAGGAGCTCAGATTCAACCAGCTCAGCCCACACCAACCCAGCCCAGGTAGCATACTTCGAGGGACACAGGCAGGTTCTGAAAGCCTAACACTAACGGGAGGCACAGACAACCTGCACAGATATCTCAAGAACATAGGGTAGAAACTGTAATATCTCAGATCTGCACTGCAAGAAAGAAAGGCAAATAGACAACATGAAAAAACAAGGGAGGAGAATACCCCAAACAAACCAGGATACTACAATAACAGAACCTACACTCAGTGAAGTTGATGAAATGTCAGAGAAGGAGTTCAGAAGGTTCATAATTAAAATGATCTGTGAATTAAAGAATGACCTAAATGAGCAAATACAAGCAAAAATTGACCACTACAACAAAGATACAAGAGAGCAAATATAGGTAGCAAAAGATTACTTCAAAAAAGAAATAGAAACTCTGAAAAAAAAAAAAGTCAGAAATCCTTAAAATGAAGGAAACAATTAACTAAATAAAAAACACAATAGAAGGCATCACCAACAGAGTAGATCAAGTGGAAGATAGAACATCAGACAATGAAGACAAAGTATATAATCTTGAAAATAAAGTTGACCACACAAAGAAAATAGTAAGAAACCATGAACAGAACATCCAAGAAGTATGGGACAGCAGCAAAAGACCAAATCTAAGAGTAACTGGGATAGAGGAAGACACAGAGTTTCAAACCAAAGGAATGCACAATCTCTTCAATGAGATAATATCAGAAAATTTCCCAAGCATGAAGAATGAATTGGAAAACCAAATACAAGAGGCTTATAGGAAATTAAGTGTACAAAATTACAACAGATCTACACCAAGACACATTATAATGAAAGTGCCTAGCATACAAAATAAGGATAGAATTTTAAAGGCTGCAAGAGAGAGGAATCAGATCACATATAGGGGGAGATCAATTCGTATCACAGAAGATTTTTCAACTCAGACTTTCAAAGCCAGGAGATCATGGAACAACATATACCAAGCTCTGAAAGAAAAGGGATGCCAACTAAGAATCTTATACCAAGCAAATTAAGCTGTAGATTTGAGGATGAAATAAAAACCTTCCATGATAAACAAAAGTTAAAAGAATTTACAAGTAGAAAGCCAGCACTACAGAACATCCTCGGCAAAATATTCCATGAAGAGGAAATGAAAAGCAATGATGAAAATCAGCAGAGGGAGGTATTGATGAAAATCAGCAGAGGGAGGTATTACACTAAAGGAAAAAACAATCAGAGGAGAAACCATGTCAAGTGAAATACCAAAAATAAACAAAAATGGCTGGGAATACAAAACATGTCTCAATAATAACTCTGAATGTTAATGGCCTAAACTCACCAATCAAAAGACTCAGACTTGCAGACAGGATCAAAAAAACAGATGCCACAATATGCTCCCTCCAAGAGACTCATCTCATAGGAAAAGACATCCACAGGCTGAGGGTGAAAGGTTGGGAGAAATCTTACCACTCACATGGACTGAGGAAACAAGCAGGGGTTTCCATCCTCATATCAAATAAAGTAGACTTCAAGCTAAAGTCAATCAAAAGGGATAAGGAAGGACACTACATACTGCTCAAGGGAACCATACACCAATAAGACTTAACAATTATAAATATACATGCCCCAAACAATGGAGCATCCATGTTCATCAAACAAACTCTTCTCAAGTTCAAAGGTCAAACTGACCTCAACACAATAATCCTAGGAGACTTTAACACACCCCTTTCACCACTAGATAGATCTTCCAAACAAAAGCTGAACGAAGAAACTATAGAACTCAAAAATACAATAAACAATTTAGACTTAACTGACTTATATAGAATATTTCATCCTTCAAACAAGCGAATACACTTTCTTCTCAGCACCACATGCATCCTTCTCTAAAATAGACCATATATTATGCCATAAAATAACTCTTAGCAAATATTTTAAAAATGGAGATACTACCCTGCATTCTATCAGACCATAATGGAATGAAATTAGAAATCAATGATAAAATAAGAAATAAAAGCTACTCCAACACCTGGAGACTAAATAATATGCTACTAAATGAACCATGGGTTGCAGATGACATCAAAGAGGAGATTAAAAAATTCTTAGAGGTGAATGAGAACACAGACACAATATATTGAAATCTCTGGGACACTATGAAGGCAGTTCTAAGAGGAAAGTTCATTGCATTGAGTTCATTCCTCAAAAGAAGAAAAAGTCAACAAATAAATGACTTAAAATTACATCTCAAAGCTCTAGAAAAAGAAGACCAATCCAACATCAAAAGCAGTAGAAGATAGGAAATAATTAAAATCAGAGCTGAAATCAATGAATTTGAAACAAAAGAAACAATTGAAAAAATTGACAAAACAAAAAGTTGGTTCTTTGAAAAAATAAATAAAATTGACAGACCCTTAGCCAGGCTGTCAAAGAGGAGAGAGAAAACTCAAATTACTAACATATGCGATAAAAAAGGAAATATCACAACAGACACTACGGAAATACAGGAAATAATTCGAAATTATTTTGAAAACTTGTACTCCAATAAAATACAAAATACCGAAGGCACTGACAAATTTCTAGAGTCATATCTGCCCAAACTAAAGCAGGATGATATACATATACCAATTTCAAGCGATGAAATAGAAGATGCCATCAGAAGCCTACCAACCAAGAAAGGCCCAGGACCAGATGGATATATAGCCGAGTTCTACAAGACCTTTAAAGAAGAACTGATACCAATACTCTTCAATTTATTTCAGGAAATAGAAAAAGAGGGAGCACTTCCAAACTCATTCTATGAGGCCAATATCACCCTGATCCCAAAACCAGACAAAGACTCACCAGAAAAAGAAAACTTCAGACCAATATCTCTAATGAACACAGATGCAAAAATTCTCAGTAAAATTCTGGCAAAATGGATACAAAAACATATCAAAAATATAGTACCCCATGATCAAGTGGGGTTCATTCCAGGGATACAAGGATGGTTCAACATATGGAAATCAATAAATGTAATTCATCACATCAACAGACTTAAAGATAAGAACCATATGATTATCTCAATAGATGCAGAAAAAGCATTCAACAAAATACAGCACCCCATCATGTTAAAAACACTAGAGAAACTAGGGATAACAAGAATATATCTCAACATGGTAAAAGTTATCTATTCTAAGCCCCAGGCCAACATTATTCTAAATGGAGAAAAATTGAAAGCATTCCCTCTAAAAACTGGAACAAAACAGGGATGCCCTCTTTTACTACTTCTATTTAACATAGTAATCGAAATGCTGGCCAGAGCAATAAGACAGACGAAAGAAATTAAAAGGATACAGATAGGTAAAGTAGAACTCAAATTATCACTATTCACTGACGATATGATTTTATACCTAGAAGACCCAAAAAAATCCACCAGAAAATTCCTAGAACTCATAACTGAATTCAGCAAAGTAGCAGGATACAAAATCAACACCCATAAGTCTAAGGCATTTCTATATATCAGTGACAAATCCTCTGAAAGGGAAATGATGAAAACTACCCCGTTTACAATAGCATCAAAAAAAATTAAATACTTGGGAATCAATTTAACCAAAGACGTGAAAGACCTCTATAATGAAAACTACAGAACACTAAAGAAAGAAATTATGGAAGACCTTAGAAGATGGAAAGATCTACCTTGCTCTTGGATTGGCAGAACTAATATTGTCAAAATGACCATTCTACCAAAAGCACTATGCAGATTTAATGCAATTCCAATCAAAATCCCAATGACATTCCTCATAGAAATAAAAAAAGCAATCATGAAATCCATCTGGAAAAATAAGAGACCCAGAATGGCTAAAGCATTCCTTAGCAAGAACAGCAAAGCAGGTGGCATCACTATACCAGACCTTAAATTATACTACAGAGCAATAGTAACAAAAACATCATGGTATTGGCACCAAAATAGGCTGGTAGACCAGTGGTACAGAATAGAGGACACAGAGACTAATGCATATAATTTCAGTTATCTTATACTAGACAAAGGCGCCAAAAATGTGCATTGGAGAAAAGATAGCCTCTTCAACAAATTGTGCTGGGAAAACTGGAAATCCATATGCAACAAAATGAAATTAAACCTCTATTTCTCACCATGTACAAGACACAACTCAAAGTGGATCAAGGATCTAGGAATTAAACCAGAAACATATGCCGAATAGAAGAAAAAGTAAGCTCTAATCTCCAACATGTCAGTTTAGGCCCAAGTTCCTTAATAAGACTCCTGTAGTGCAAGAATTAATATCAAGAATCAATAAATGGGATAGATTCAAACTAAAAAGCTTCTTCTCAGCAAAAGAAACAATCAGTGAGGTGAATAGAGAACCTACTAATTGGGAACAAATTTTTACCACATGCACTTCAGATAGAGCACTAATCTCTAGAATATATAAAGAACTCAAAAAACTTAAGACCAAAAAAACAAATAACCCAATCAATAAATGGGCCAAGGAACTGAACAGACACTTCTCAGAAGAAGATACACAACCAATTAACAAATACATGAAAAGATGTTCAACATCTCTGGCAATAAGAGAAATGCAAATCAAAACCACTCTAAGATTTCATCTCACACCAGTCAGAATGGCAGCTATTAAGAACACAAACAACAATAAATGTTGGCGAGGATGTGGATAAAAAAGCACACTCATATATTGCTGGTGGGACTGCAAAATGGTACAGCCAATATGGAAAACAGTATGGAGATTCCTTGGAAAACTGGAAATGGAACCACCCTATGACCCAGATATCCCACTCCTGGGTCTATACCCAAAGGATTTAAAAATAGCACACTACAGGGACACAGCCACATCAATGTTTATAGAAGCACAATTCACAATTGCTAAATTGTGGAACCAACCAAGATGCCCTTCAGTAGATGAATGGATAAAGAAAATGTGGTATATATATACAATGGATTATTATTCAGCAATAAAAGAGAATAAAATCATGGCACTCTCAGGGAAATGGATGAAGTTGGAGAATATAACGCTAAGTGAAGTTAACCAATCCCAAAAGCCAAATGCCGAATGTTTTCTCTGATATAAGGAAGCCGACTCACAGTGGGTTTGGGATGGAGAGCATGGGAGGATTAGAGGAACACTAGAAGGGCCAATGGAGGGGAGGGAAAGGGAGGGGGCAAAAGGGTGAAGAAGAAAAAAAAAAAGATGGTAGAATCAGTTGGATATTATTACCCTAAGTGCATGTATGAAGCCACGAATGCTGTGAATATACTTTGTATAAACCAGGAAAAAAACATGAAGGAAGGACCTAAATAGAAAATTCTCAAAAGAAGATATACAAATGGCCAATAGGTATGTGGAAAAAAAAATACTCAACATTACTAATCATAAGGAAAATCAAATTAAAGCCACAATAGATATCAGCATCCCATCTATCAGAATGATACTATCAAAAAAGACAAAAGGTATGTTTTAACAAGGATAAGGACAAAGGGGAACACTTATGCACTGTTGTTATGAATGAAAGTCAGCACAGCCACTGTGGAAAACTATGTGGACATTCCTAAAAAAAATAAAAATAAAAACTGAACTACCATATGATGTAGCAATCCCATTTCTGAGTATTAACTAAAAAGATTTGAAATTAGTGTATCAAAGAGAAGTCTGCCTTCTCATGTGCATGGATGCACAATTCATAACAGCCACTTACAGAACCAACCTAAATGTCCATCAACAGAGGAACTGATAAAGAAAATGGAGTATATATACACAATGAAATATTAATCAGCCTTTAAAAGAAAGTTTGCTATTTGCAACAACATGGGATAGACCAGGAAAATATTATGTTAAGTGAAATAAACCAGCCACAGAAAATCAGTAACACACATTCTCATTTTTAAGTGGAATTTAATTAAAACAATCAAACTCATAGGAGTAGAGAGGAGAACAGTGAATAGCTAGCTGGTGAGTAACAAATGGAGTATGGATACCCTGGACGAAGGGATGATATACTCCCTGGATGGAATGCAGTGAGAGGCTGGGGGTTGAGGGACCATGGAAAGGATGGGCAAAGCCTCAGTTAACAAGAGAAGCATCTGTGTGTGAGATCTATTACACAGCATGGTGAATACAGTTAATAAAACTATACTGTGCACTTCAAAGTCACCAAGAGCGCAAATTTCGAATATTATCACCACAAAAAATTAAGTATTTGAGATGATTGATATGCTAATTAGATTTAAATATTCTACTTTGGAATTATAAATTATGACATCACTTTGTACTCCATAAATAGGTACAAATATGACAATTTAAAACAAGATTTTAAAAAACAAAATAAAATGCACCCTATTTTCTTCCATTCTTTAAAAGGTTGCTTTCCATGGGTAGAATTATTTATGAATTCTGTTATCTAATTTCAGTAAATTGCCCCCCTCCACCAAAAGAAGAAATAATAAAATTCACGCTCTCTCTACATTGTAGCTTAACTACTATTTACCAAAATATAAAGAGTTGGCTTATCTTACTAAGAAATACCTACTGTTTTTTTTGTACAAAAGAACTTCAAAGCAGTTTGACTCGTAGTTGTCAAAAGTCTGTCTGACTTTCTCAATGGTCTTCTTGTCAGTCAATTCCCCATACATAAAACTGGAAAAGAAAAAAAAAAAAAAGTTTCAGTTTTGTGTTGCTTTTAAAATGCTACATAAAATCATACATTCATCTTTGATTTGCCTACAAATTTGCCTACAAAACAGAATGTTGCTCCCATACAATGAGCTAAAATACATAAAACATTATTTAGATAAATTTTATAAAACTTGAAGTTTACCACATAATGCTATGGGATACATATACACAGTAAAATGTTAACCCATGTTTTAATTATGATTTCTAAACTTCTTGCTAAAAGTTAACAAGTTATAGATAGATAGAAGTATGGGCGGGGGCAGGGAGTCCCTGCTTTACACAATTCCTATGTGCATGGATTTTCATTACCATGAGTTAGGTAAATAACACCAGTTTCATAACAACAACATTAAAATATCAGTTACCACAGTATATTAACTGAGTAACTGGATAAGTACAAATTTCACTGCTAGGTCTTCAGTGTTAAAATAATGAGTACAGTCATTCTCCCTTATCCATTGTTTGGCTTTTTGTGGTTTCAGTTACTCACGGTCAACATTGACACAAAAATAGTAAATGACAAATTCCAAATTAAACAATTTATACGTTTAAAATTGTGTGCTGTTCTGAGAAGCATGATAAAATCTCTAACCTTCTTTCTCCTTCCTACCCAGGATGTGAATCACCACCTTTTTCCAGGGTATCCATACTCTATATACTACTCGCCAGTTAGTTACTCTCTACCCATCTTAGTTATCATATCAATTGTTGCAGTTTTGCAGGGTTTATGTTCTAGCAACCCTTATTTTACCTACCAAGGGTCCCAAAGTGCAAGAGTAGTGACTCTGGCAATTCAGATATGCCAGAAAAAAAAGCATAAAGTGTTTCCTTTAAGTACCACATTTTAAAAAGTCCAATAGGATACAAGAAGATATTTTGATAGAATGAACATAAGAGAGGGGAAGAAAGAGAAGAAAGAAAACTAAATAAATAAATAAAAAGAGACTTATGGTACATAAGGGGATTTATGAGACATATGGGAATTTCAGAAAATAGAGAGAAAGGAAAAGGTGTAGAAAACCTATCAATGAAATAGCACAAAACTTCCCTAATCTTATGAAAGATATAGACATTCAGGTTCAGAAACCCCAAAGGACCACAAACAGATTTGACCATGGCATACTACAAACTGTCAAAGTTCAAGACAGAGAATTCTAAAAATAACAAGATAAACATGTCAAGTCACACTTAAAAGTATCCTTATTAGACTAACACTACATCTTTCAGAAGAAACCTTATAGACTAGAAAAGAATGTGATGCCATATTCAAAGTTCTGAAAGAAAAAAAAACTGCCAACTAAGAATATTATATTCAACAAAGCTATGAAGAAATTAAAAATAATTAAAGACTTGCTAAGACAAACAAAAGTTGAAAATTCTTCACCACCACAATAGCCTTACAAATTATGCTTAAGGGAATCTACATGTAGAAGTGAAAGAGAATTGCCACCATGAAAATATATGAAAGTATAAAACCCACTAGAAGAGCAATTACACAAAAGAGAAAGAGAAAAGGAGCAAATCTTATCAATGCAGAAAACCACTGAACCATAAAGATAAATAAAAGAGGAAGAATAGGATGAAGGATAGTTAAAAAAAAAAAAAGAAAATTAATGAAATGACACAAACCTTTACATATCAATAACAACTTTGAATTTAAGCAAATTATATTCCCTAATTAAAAGACATAGATTGGATGAATGGATTAAAAAGAATAAACCAACAATATGCTGCTATAATTAACTTATTTCACCAGTAAGGACACATTCACCAGTAAGGACCATTCCCTTACCAGAAAGGGAAGAAATGGAAAAAGATATTCCACACAAACAGAAAATAAAAACAAGCATAAGTAGCTATACTTATATTACCTAAAATAGACTCTAACTAAAAAGAAAAAAACTGTTATAGTGACAAAAAGAGTCACTAAATTATGATTAAGGGATAACTCAACAAGAGGTATAAATTGTCAATGTATATGCACCAAATACCAGAGTATCTAATTTTGTAAAACAAACATTATTAGATTTAAAGAGAGAGGCTATGATAACACTATAATTGTTGGGGACTTCAACACCTCACCTTCATTGATGGACAGATCATTCACACAAACAATCAACAAAGATCAGAGATGGACCAAATGGAACTGACAGACATTACAGAACATTTATAACAGCTGCAGAACACACATTCTTCACATCAGCACATGAACATGCTTTAGGATAAGACAGGCTTGAGGGTGCAAAACAAGTCTCAACAAATTCAAAATACATTAAATAATTTCCTGTATCTTGTCTGACCACAATGGAGAAAAACTTAAAACAAATAACATAATAAACTGTAGAAACTGTACAAATATGCGAAAACTAAATAACATGCTACCACACAAACCATGAGTCATTGAATAAATCAAAAGGGACATTGCAAAATTTCTTGAAACAAATAAAAATAGAAACACTATATACCAAAGCTTATGAGATATAGCAAAAGTACTAAAAGGGAAGTTTTAGCCATAAGTGCTAACTTTAAAAAAAAAAAGAAAAATTCATACAAAAAACCTAAAAATCTATCTCAAAGAATTTGAAAAGTACAAGCCAAGCCCCAAGTTTGTAGATAAAAAGAAATACCAAAAGATCAGGGCTGATATAAACAAAATAGAAACTAAAACAATCACACAAAAGAATGATGAAATGAACAGTTGGTTTTGGGAAAGAAACAAAATTAACAAATCTTCAGGTACACTGTCAATTTTTTTAAAAAATGGGGAGGGAGACCCAAATAAATAAAATCAGGGATGATTAAGGAGATAATGGAACTGAGACCACAGAAATACAAATTATCATTAGTGGCTATTACAAACAATTATACATGACAAATTAGAAACCTTAGAAGAAACTATTTCAAAAAACTGAAAGGGAGGGAACTTTGCCAAACTTATTCTATGAAGTCAGCATTACCCTGATACCAAATCAGATGAGGACACAATGACAATGACAGAAAAATACAGATCAATATCTCTCATGAATACAGATGTAAAAATTATCAACAAAATGCTATTCAGATTGAATACAACAGCACAGAAAAAGATCATCCATCATGATCAAATGTGATCTATCTTGGGAATGCAAAGATGGTTCAACATTAGCAAATCAATAAATGTAATACATCACATCAACAGAATGAAGAACAAAAACCTTATGATCATTGCAAGAGATGCAGTAGAAGCATTCAATAAAATTCAACACTCTTTCATGATTAAAAAAAAAAGATATCTGAACAAATTGGTTGTAGAAGGAACATATCTTGATATAATAAAGGCTCTATATGACAAACCCACAGCAACATCGTAGCGAACATGGAAAAGCTGAAAGTGTTTCCTCTAAGATCTGGAATAAGACACAGGTGTCCACTTTCACCACTATTATTAAACACAGAATGGAAGTCAGCCAGAGAAAGAATAAAAGGCACACAAATGGAAAAGGAGGGAGTCAAATATCTCTGTTTGCAGATAATGTGATTCCACATATGTAGAAAAACCTAAAGATCCCACCAAAAGTCTATTAGAACTGATAAAGAAATTTGGTAAAGTTCCAGAACACAAAATTAACATACAAAATCAGTTCTGCTTTTATACATCAATCACAAACTTTCTGAGAGTGAAATCACAAAAGCAATCTCACTTGTAATAGCTATTTTTTAAAAATCAAATAAAATACCCAAAAACAAATTTAACTCATGGAATAAATGACCTCTACAATGAAAATTACAAAATACTAGTGAAAGAAACTGAAGAAGACACAAAATAATAGAAAGACCTCATATCCATGGATTGGAAGAATCTGTACTGTTAAAATGTCCATATGATTCAAAGTGACTTCTAGATTCAATGCAATCCCCATCAAAATACCAATGGCATTCTTCACTGAATAGAAAAATAGAAGAAAAAAAAAAGTCCTAACATTCATATGGAATCACAAAAGACCCCAAATAATAAAAGGATTCTTGTGCAGAAAGAACAAAGTTGTAGCCATCACTATCCTGGATCTCAAGACATAACCACAGAGCTACAGTAACCCAGACAACATGGTACTGGCCTAAAATCTGACACACAGACCAAGAATGGATATTGCCGAAATCAATCCACCATCTCTAGCCAATGGCTCAACACAAAGGTGCCAAAAATCATAAACTCAAGAAAGGAAAACCTCTTCAATAATTGGTGTTGGAAAACTTGAATATCCATATGCAGGAGAATAAATTGTCCTAGACCAACTCATAATATATCAATGATCTAAACGTAAACCCTGAAATTATGAAATTTCTAGAAGAAAACATAGGAGAAACACTTCAAGACATTGGTACAGGCAAGGATTTGGGGTGGGTTGGACTCCCAAGAGCACGGGCAACAAAAAAAAAAAAAAATAGACAAATGGGATTCTATCAACCTAAATCCACACAGAAAAGAAAACAACAGAATGAGGAGAAAAACTACAGAATGGGAGAAAATATTTTCAAACTATTCATCTGACAAAACATTAATATCCATAATGTAAAAGGAACTCAAAAAACTCAACAACAAAAAACTATCCAATTAAAAATGGGCAAATGATATGAATAAGCATTTCTCAAAAGAAGAAATACAAATAGTCCACAACTGTATGAAAAAAACATTCAACATCATTAGCCGTCAGGTAAATGAAAATCAAAACCACAAGATATTATGTTAAGTGAAATAATGAGACATCATCTTACCCCAATCAGAATGGCTATTATCAGAAATGCAAAAAATAACAAATGCTAGCAAGGATGCAGAGAAAGGGAACTCTTATACTCTGCCAGAGGGAACATAAATTAATATTGCTACTATGGATAACAGTATGGAAGCTCCTCAAGAAACTAAAAATGTATCTAACATATGATCCAGCTATCCCACGTTTGAATATATATCCAAAGGAAATGAATTCAGCATAACAAAGAGATAACTGCATTCCAAGTATACTGCATTATTCTCCATAGTCACAAAATGGAATCAATTTAGATATACATCAGTGAATGAATAGGTAAAGAAAAAAATATGCATAAATACATATATGTATGTGCATATATATATGAAGTAATATTATCCAATCATTAAAAAAGAAATAAAATCCTATTATTTGAAGCAAACTGGGTGAAACTGGAAGACATTATATTAAGTGAAATAAATCAGACACAAAAAGAAAAATATCACTTATTCTCTCTCATATGTGGAAAATAAAAAAATTGAGCTCAAAGTAGAATAGAGTAGAATACTAATTGCTAGAGGCTGGGAAGAGAAGCAGGAGAAGGAGGAAAGGAGTTGGATAATTGGTTAAAAAAAAAAAAAACAGAAGGGATAAGTTTTCATATTCTATCGACAGTGCACTAGGTGGCCTGGAGTTCATAGTAACCTATTACATATATTATGAAGAACTGGAAGAGTGGAGCTCAAGGCTTGAAACAAAGAAATACGGAGGTGGAAATGCTAATTACCCTCATTTGATCAGTGATGCATCACATACATGTACTGAAATACCTCACTGTACCCCAGAAATAAGTGCAACTTTTATGTGTTAATTGAAAAAGAAAATGTATAAAAAGCTTCCTAATGTCTGGCATTCCATTTTTATAAGAGCTTCACAAACATCTGATTATCTACAAGACAGAACTCTCTCAAGGACTCGCATCTCTAAAACTCCATTCTTGATGCTTTCAAAATCGTCAATTGTGCTTCTAGTTTTGGGTACACAGTGCTATGTTGAATCATTCAAAAACAGTTCGTGTCTGTCTAGACCATTTCTTTCACCAGGAATATGTGACACTGCTGGATAACAAAGTTTTTGAAGGGTCAAATGTTTATCTTTACTTCCATTTTTCAAGGAGCTACATGTTGGCCAGAGACAGATCCAGGTGTGGTGGAGCCTGAAGCTGTGCAATCTTTAGAGACCTCTTCAAGAAAAGACTAGAAAATGATGAAATGCAATTAGACACAGAGCCTTGAAAGACACCCACTCACATGAGAGCCCCTGAAGGTGAAGTTTCATCATCCTCATGGAAAATCTGCCCCGAACATACCAATCTATAAAGTTTACAACAACGAGAAGCATTGCTTGTTACCAAGATCCAGCAAAGACTCGAGGGATCCAACACCAACACCATATTACAATTAGAAATTGCAGAGTAAATCCAGCCCATCTTCTGTAACACTAACTAAGCAACTAGAATTCTAGAAACTAAGAAATAAAAGGACACAGATAAGACAGGCCAAAGATTGTTCAACCATTGAGAAATCTGTATCCTTCATTTTCAATTACAATATTACCATATTTTATTTTACAAGAAAAACTTTAATTGTTATTATGGTGGTAAAATAAGTAAAAGAATCTCAGAATAAAATGGTAGTTTCTAACTCAAAACCTTGCATCCAGACAAACACATGAAGCTTCAGACCCTACCAGTCATCTGTTCCTGTCAAAGCCTGGATTTCAGGCTATATGAGTTCTATAAAAACTCTCTTAAAGACATTATAGTTAAATTCAAATTTTAGGAGGATTAGAGGAACACTAGAATGGCCAATGGGGAGGGAGGGAAAGGGATACTGCAAAAGGGTGAAGAAGAAAAAAAAAAAAAAAGATGGTAGAATGAGATGGACATCATTACCCTAAGTGCATGTATGAAGTCACAAGTGGTGTGAATATACTTTGTATACAACCAGAGATATATAAAAATGTGCTCTATAAATATAATATGAAATGTAATGAATTCTGCTGTCATTTCTAACAACTTAGAATAAAAAATAAATAAATTTTTTAAAAAAGAACAAAGAGCAACTCCTCCCCATCCTCCAAAAAAAAATTAACACTGTAAACATTTTCGTAGAAAATGAACTTTTTAAAATATATATATTTTTAGTTGTAGTGGACACGATACCTTTATTTTAATATGGTGCTGAGGATCTAATCCAGTGCCTCATGCATGCTAGGTAAGCACTCTACTACTGAGCCACAACCACAGACCCAAAAATAAACTCTTTTTTTTTTTTTTTTTTTGTACCGGGGATTGAACTCAGGGGCACTTGACTACTGGGCCACATCCCCAGCCCTTTTTTGTATTTTATTAGAGATAGGGTCTCACTGAGTTGCTAAGTGCCTCGCCATTGCTGAGGCTGGCTTTGAACTCGCTATCCTCCTGCCTCAGCCTCCCAAGTGCTGGGATTATAGGCATGTGCCACCATGCCCAGTGAAAATGAACTTTTTTTAAGATAGTTTTTTACTAACTTTTATTTTTAATCTCAACACTCTTTAATAAGAATGAACATTTAAAATTTTAAGATAAGGGAAACTAAGCTAGTTGTTTGTGATCTTTAAGAAAAAAAGGAAGAAATAAAAACCATTTTATTCCTACTACTAACAAGTTTCTATAGTTCAATAAACTGAAACACAATATTCACAAGCTGACCAACAGGAAACCATGGAAAAAGAAAGCATCCGTACTATAACAAATAACTTGGATAAAAATTGTGAAAAAAATCAACTACAGTAAGATTAAAACATAAGTTACAACTCAATTTGAAAAAAAAGTGGCTCAGGAATTAATATTTACTACTTAAGAGGGAATAATGCTGGGCACAGTAGCGCATGCTTCTAATCCCAGCAGTTCAGAAGGCTGAGGCAGGAGGATCACAAGTTCAAAGCCAGCCTCAGCAACTTACTGAGGCCCTAAACAACTTAGTGAGACCCAGTCTCAAAATTTAAAAAGTTTTACAAAATGGGCTGTATATATATGGCTCACTGGTTAAGCATCCCTGGAAAAAGAAAAAAAAAAAACAGGAAATACAACACAGATTAGATTAGGTAAAGGTCTGAAGAGAAGATCAAAATGAACAAGCAACTTTTCAAGTAAACTATGAAAACTATATCTTCCTTAGTCATCCCTTCTGAGACTAAAATAGCCTGTCCTAGCAAAGTAAAAGTGCTTAAGGGAAAAAAATCCCAATTATTAAAAATCTGAAAACCTCTTTTAAGGCCCTTTCTATATTTCTTACCTTGTTCCATTCAGACTTTTCATTTTGAGTTTATGGTACTATGCTTTTTAGTGGCAGAACATACATGAAGTGAAATACAGTGGTTCAAGAATAAAAGGTATTTTTAAATGGACTATAAAGAATGTCTGAAATGGACTATCCATCTTCTCAAAGCAAATGTTCCAGAGGTTAATTCAAACACTGGAAAGTATTTCCACCCAAAGTTATTCAAACCGTACAAAGGCAATGGCTCCACATTCTCTGGGCCGGGCACCTGTTCATTTGCTTGACTGTGTTACATGTGTAAATGTTGAATGTCTGATTACAATTTCCCAAAGCATGACACAGGATAATGGAAGCACAATACAGTTTTGGAATGGTTAATAGAATTTAAGAGAGCCAAATTCCAAAACCAGTAATCACCAGACTTGAAAAACTATGCATAATAATGTTATTGTTTTCATACCTTTTATTGAATATACTCAATGAATATATATTGGGAATATAAAAAATATATAACTTCCACTTGCTATCTTACACAGAATGCCAAAGTTCCCCCTTAGTAATTATAAATGACTTCTACAACTTCACTGTTATCTTATTGGGAGGAAAATAAAATTGGTTTCACAGCAGTGATCCGTCTCTGCTGTAACAGTGAGTAGCTATGATATAATTCCCTTAATCTTGGAAAATTACAAACTGTAATTCATGGACAAGTCATACAACCTCTCTGACCCTCAGTTTCCTCATCAGTAAAATGATGATAACATTAACACAACTCAAAGGGTGAAGATTAAAAGGATGACTTAAGTGAAGTTACAAAGTACAATGTAGTGTTCAACAGTTGGAACACTGCTGGAATGTGTCTTATGAGTGGGGTTGGAAGGACACCCCCCACCACCACCAACCTCAGTCTCAGCCCATTCTTTTCCCTTTCTCCCATTCTGGGACACAGATTGGATCCTGTTTACTCACAGAATCACTGTAACTCAAAGGGAGATGCACACGGTTCTGGGAATCTGTCTTTGTGAGCCTACAAGTTTTTTTTCAAACAGACCTCCTGCCTCAACCTACTGCTGTATAATTTGGCCCCTTTCATGCCATACCACTGGCTGGTGGCAATATTTGGTCTGTGTCCCAAAAAATTTGGATATTCCCAAATTTTGACTTATAGCAGGATTTTTTTTACAATTTCTTTCTCTTAATTTTCTGCTTCTATCTGTTGTATTGTAGAAAACCAGAAAAGAATTGTATGTTTAAAGAGAGGCAATAAGGCTCTAAACTAAGCCTTTAGTACAAATAAGCTTTATTATATCTCACAGGAAGGATGTCAAAAATGGTTGATGGACCGCCAAGGAAGAAAACAACCTTACAACTCAGAAGAAACACAATCTAATCATGAGCTCCACCAACCTATCTTCCTTTGTGACTGGGGGATAATGTCCCTAGACCAAAACATCACAAATATTCAGTCACCACTCTTAGGGTGCTCTTATATGCCAGCTGTAATTCATGGACTACCAAAAGTTTCCTCCAAGAACTAACACAGTCCATTTAAAGCACTTGGGAAATGTGGTCTCTGGCTCAGAAGAGGCTACAACAGATCATTACAAAGGCTAAAGGGAGGTGGGCTGAGATCTCTATCAAAGGATCAAAAATCAGGAAGGGGGCTGAGGCTGTAGCTCAGTGGCAGGGCACTTGCCTAGCATGTGTTGTCAGGCACTGGGTTCGATCCTTAACACCACATAAAAATAAACAAATTTTTAAAAAATCGGGAAGCCTGAGAAAAGGAGTTAAGGAGGAAGAATTAAAAACAAATAGGAACACAGCCTTCAAAATCTCAGTCATAATTTTAGAATAATTCAAAGGCATTACAAAAAGGCTTCACAACCCATTAATTCATATGGTCTTAAAAGGATTTAGATAGAGTCATAAATGGTAGATCAATAACATGTAATTAAGGAAAGCCATGGATAGGACTGGATGCCTCTAGCCATAGGAATGTGACATCACTGAGGTGCCTCCGTCCCCTGCATTTTCCTCAGTGGCCCCATGAGAGGCAGAGCCCTCGAAAAAGGGAAGCACACTGTTAATCCATCATGCTTCACGTGCTCTTGTTGGCTGCTGAGTTAATCCTGTGTTAATAGAACTGCTTGTGAAATCCATCCCAGAAAGTGTCTCTTAGTATCTCTGCTTGGTTGTCTAATTTGATAGCTTCAGTAAGAGAATGTTAATAGCCTACCAGAAAAAAAGTAATTGTATTTAAAAGCATCTAAACTACTCCTTAATCCTCCCTTCCTACACTAACAGATTGCTCTTCTCACTCTTTTACCCAAAAAAAAAAAAAAAAAAAAAAAAAAAATGGCAGCAAAGTATTTTTTAAGAGTCAAGTTACTGACAGGTTAAAGGCTAAAGTGGATCCTACCTAACCTAACCTATCACAATATATGTCTTGCATGTCAGAGTTTCTTAAGGGTCATCAGAGAGGATCGTCTACTTTGAAATGCCATTCATTCAAAACCTATAATCTCCTTTCAACTTGCAATACTTCTTGTGTCTTCCAATAAGCTGAAAAACAGTGCAAGGCTTGGACATGCAATTCTTAGATGACAAAATGGAATAGATTGTGAAATTGCTAGACATTCAGATATGTCATAGGATTTTTTAAATTTTAACTAAAACAAAAATGAGACAGTAGCTAACATACATCAGGTTTTTAAATTGAAATTTAGATACTATAATGGCATTAGCAAGGATGTGGGAAAACCAGAATGCTCACTCATACTGGTGAGAGCAATAGCACAGCACCTAACTTTAAAATTCTGCCTCTGTTCTACTATCCATCAATCCCATTTCTGGGCATGCAGACAAAAAAAAAAAAAAAAAAAAAATTCACACAGGCCACAGAAGATGTGTATAGGATGTTTATCTCCATGTTGTCCTAGGGAGCAAAGAGTCAGAAGTTGGATCGCATGACCAGCAGAATGGATAAATCAAAGAAAGGCCATTAAGACACTGGAGCACCAGACAACACTCATATATAATGAAACAGTTTGTAATATAGGAACATAAAGAAATCTCAAAAACATAAAGCTAAATGGAAAAAGTTAAAAAAAAACATAAATATTTCTGCATAGCAGAGATGATGGGGGTCTTGTAAATGAGCACGTGGAAAGCAGCAGCATTTCAAGAACACACATGTTTAATAAGTAAATGGAAGATAGACAAGAAAGACATCAATAAACTCACTCAAATGAGCAGTTATGGAAGGGTATGGGACAAAGCAGAAAAGAAATTTTTGAAAAAGAAATGAAGATAGCACATGGATAATATTCTAACAAATTGAGAAGTATGCTCAATTTGATTCTGTCCAATGGAGGAGAAATTGGAAAAAACAAAGAAGAAAAAAGAAAACAAAAGAAATAAATCTTAGCCTCTTCATATTGTAAAAACACAAATTGGTATTTTTTTAAATTTTTCCCATAAAACAATTCACATTTGAATATTTTAAAAAATGATTCTTCTTTATTTTTTTCAAATATACAGTGTCACCAGATACATTTTCCCACACAAACTGGAGCTCACTGGTTGGTAGCTTCTTATTCTCTTAAGTTCATCTAAAATTGATCATTATTAAAATCAGTGAAGGTCTCCAAATTATTCACAAGGCTATTTTCTCTGTCAAATGATTTATCTCCATATTCAGTAGAAATTCAGTGATTCCAAAAGACTATAATTTGTCATTATTAACCCTGTATCTCTAAATCTGGATATAATTTTCTTCTTTCCTTTCTGTCATGTTCAAGGGCTTTATAGATTTATTTAAGAAATGGGGGGAGCTGTATGTTAAACAAAACCTCAGAACTGTGAATGCAGACACTAATTTATAAACATTTTGGAGGTGGTTTTCTGTTTTTGAAGTTTTTCTTTTTTTTTTTTTTTTAATAATATGTTTTTAGCTTTTTCCAGCATCATTATCCTTCCAACACATATTTAGAAAGTTAGGACTTTGCCATAATCTTTTTTAACAAATCTTCCACAACTAGACATTTTGATTATTTCTAGGTTTTCACTCTTCTTAATAATGCTGCAGTAAACATAAAATGGGTGTAGTTTAATTTTAAAAGGGGGATGAGGAAGTTTAAAATGGGAACACATTAAAATAAATCATGCTTCCAAGAAAACCTGCCAGGGCTCAGATATCATTTGCTCATTTGTCAGATGCTAGACTTCATTGCTCTGTGTGGACCTTAAACTGGCTGCAATTTTTAGATTAGTAAAACACACCTGGCATTTTGTGCAAGCAAGTAAAAACAGTTCATGTTCAGAATATGATTATTTTGAAAATACATCTCTGATAAGTGAAGACTTAGGGGAAGGTTTGCATACACTTTCACAGTGAAAAAATCCAGCATAGTCCAACACTCTCCCTCACTCACCTCCAATGTCCTGGATGAAATGCAAGAAATGAAAGCATGCTTTACAGAAGCATGGAGAGCTAGGCTAGGGTTCATTGCAAACCAAGCCAATCTAAGTCAACAAAAATGACACAAAACAATGCCCTGTGTTCTATAGAGCATACAAAGTAAATAAGACCAGTTCATGATTTCAAGGCACTGAATCTGGTAGTGGAGGAATGAAGGAAAAAGTAGCCCTTTTAGAAGTGAAAATATGTGAATATAACATGCCAGCATTTTTTAAGGAATCCTTTTGTAGGAAAAATTACACTTACAAAATTGAACCCTCTGGAAACTGGGCAAATACATGGGATACAGAAGGAATAAGAGCAGGATTTCATGATATGTCCAGGAATGAACAGCAATCCTTGTCCAAAAATTACAACAAAAGCAATAAGAACTCAAAACCAAGGGATAAGGTACTCAAACCCAAGGGATAAGACCAAATGGTGATGTCAACAGAAATACACACAAAGAACTAGGAGGGATTAAAAAAGAGAGAAGCACCTGTTGGGGGGAATCATAACTATCTTCAGGTACAAGATGGCATCTGAGACAGATCTGGTATGAAAATGAGATGTCAGCAGGTACGGGAGCATCAATGCTTCCTGGGACTCTCTATCATGCCTATTCCACAGGGCAAGGTCAACTACAAAATTTAACCTTTCCCTAACTTAAAAACTGCAGGGGACACAGTGGAGGGTAATGCATGACACAGAACTGCAACCTCCCAGAACATATCACACACCCCTAATGACAAAAGGCAATGCCTGCCCTATGAATAAAAAGTCACAAAGACATCAGTGCCAGCAAAGGAGTTTCTCAACCAAAGGCCACACTTTTCAAAGTAAAGACTGGATGTAGAAATGACTATAGTAGAGAGAACAGCTAGGCAAAGATCAAGGGAAGGAAAAGGATGCTTGACCAGATATTTCTCAAACCTAGATAAACACCAAGATAAATGAACTACTGACCCCATCCACCCGCTTTTGGTGACTCTGATTCAATAGATTTAAGAGGTATGGGAATCTATGTTTTGCAAACACTCTTTAAGGTTTAGTCAGGCTTAGACTCAGCAGTATAATATGAAATCCCTGGCTTCATTTTAGATTCAGAATGAACATGTAGATGAAGATTATAGGTATATATTTCTCAGTATAAATGTGTAGATGAAAGATAAATCACTATTTTGCTGGGCCAGTTCCTTAACATAGCTTAACCTCAGTTTTCTCATCTGAAAAACAGGATTGAACTAAAAAAAATTTTTTTTAGATCCTTCACAGTTCTAAAATAATTTGATTTCAGTGCTTAGTTGAGCGCTTAAAAGAAAAATTAAATCAAGGGGAAAAAAACACTCCATCTGGCCTTACTGAAATGTTGTGGGAAAGTTTTAAATTCTAAATTTCTTCTTGTACATAGTTTTCTTTTTTCTGATCTCCTTTTATCATAATACTCTCTTTAAACTTGCATAAATGGCCTATTTTTTTTAAAAAAAAAATTGCCATAAGTAATATAAATGTCAGAATTCTGTTTTACATAAGACAAAATAGCAACAGTACAACGTGCCAACATTACAAAGCACATGTGATTGACACAGGAGATAAGCCCTTCATTTTCATGTCCTTTAAAAACTCATGGACTATGTTCTCCTTGAATGGGGGTTGTTTACTCTTTTTTTATTGGTTCTTTTTAGTTACACATAACATTAGGATTCATTATGACATGATTAGAAAAGCACAAAATGTCATTTGCTCTAATTCAGTCCCCAGTACTTCCCCTTGCCCTCCCCTCCTTCTTTCCCTGGTCCCTTCCCTCCACTCTACTGATCTTTATTTTGTTTAAAACAATTTTAGTTGCTCCACAGGTACTGAGTCCTTCAGTGGTTCTCTGACATGGGACGCTGCTCTGATCACTCAGCATCTTTACTAGCTCCTGGCTCATTATAGCTGATCAAAAAATATTTGTTGGATGAATGAATTAATTCAGATATGCAAAAATCTCTCTCTTTGCAAAAGCTAACAATGGCTCTTAAACTACATATTTCCATTGACAATTCCATCTTCTTAGTTTATTAATATAATTTTTATCCTATAGATTATATATGCAAGTCCAAATAAGTAGAAAGTTTTTAGTTATTCATAGTATTGTTCAATTTTAGAAAAGATTCCTAAGTTTTTCCACGACATACCTGCAAGTGCTGCTTTTCTGCATGACGTCAGCTCGATGATACCCAGAGAGTTTACAAAAACCGTCATTACTGTAAACTACAGGCCAATCCACAATCTGGGCATTTCCCAGTAAGAAACTTGATTCTAAAGAAGAAAGAAAAAAGGAAGTTACTCAGCTTTATTTAACAATTTACTTCTTTCAAGTAATCAGAGAGGCAAATTCAAAAAGATGGCTAATTATTGTACAAGTAACATAACCTATGAAATTGATGCATGTAAACAATATAGCATCATGATCAATGAGATCTGCAATACATACAAGATTTATACACAAACTAAAAATGCAATTTAAAAGAAACCAATTTATAATACCTCTTTGCATTCAAGTGTACCCTATGTTATGAAAACAAAGTGTGATTACTACTAAATAATATTAATGACCATAATAATTACACTTAAAAATGGGTTTATTTATTAAGACCCTATAGTCACTTTTCCACAAATACTCAACTTGATAACAGAGGTAAATTAGGTGACCCCCTCCAAAAATTCTATTAATATAATTTTGAAATTATGGGACAAATTATATGTATATTAGATTGATCTTGAGAAGTCTGATTTTAAATAGTACTAAAGGGTATTCTTTTCAGTAGAATGAGTCAGACATTACTTTTCTATGTTCATATATGAATACACGACCAATGTAACTCCACATCATGTACAACTACAAGAATGGGAAGTTATACTTCATGCATGTATAATATGTCAAAATACATTCCACTGTCATGTACAGATAAAAAGAACAAATTTTAAAAATCAAAAAATAAAGGGTTTTTTTAAATAAAATTATTCAAAGATACTACTGTCTACCACATATTCTACAGAATTTTAAAACTGCCAGTATTACATATGAGAAACATATTTGCTTTATTTATATAGAAAAGTAGGTTTGCTTCAGGTATAAAATTAACACAAAAAACAAATATCTTTGGGTATCAACCTTGATTGGAAATACAATCATTTCAGGCAGCAACTTTAAGCAGTCTTGTAGATAACATGACAATAAATTAAAATTAATTAATTAAAATACAAACATAAAAATGAAAAATATTTTAAAATAAAAATCTTTCAAGAGTAAAAATTCTAAAATAAATACAGTACTCCAAACTATCTCAAAAAAGTCCCTCTTGTGCTCATATTCAGGGTGGTATACTAAAAATAAAAATAGGCTTATGAGTAGCAGACTTGAAGTCCTGTCTCAAAGTTGGTCTTCATAAAAACAATAATGCAATTCAACATTTACTAAACAGTAGTTACTACTTTAAAGGGATTGCTCTGGTTTAGACAATGGAATAAAGATTAATAAAACAACCCTTGGCTCTCAACAAATTTACATGTTAAGAAAAACAAGTATGTAACAACCAAATCCAACTTAGTAGAATATATACTAAATCAAGAAGCACAGAACAACATACGAGAAAAAAACCTTTTGAGGACACTAGGAAGCAACCAAAAGTAGGCAGAAACTGAAAAAAATTAAACACTTAAAAAATAGAAATATATCAGGTGAGACACTCATTTAACTGTGTCCATCCCAAGAGGACTTCTCAGTTTGGACAGTTCATTGGGTGATATGGCCCCAGCAGAAATGTCTTTTAAGGCTAAGGATTCAAAGGCCATAGACCTAACTACAAAGTACAAACTAGAAAACTTCTAGAAGAAAACATAGGAGAAAATCTTGCAATATGGAGGGAGACAAAACTTCTTATGTAAGATTCATTTAGCAATCACCATAAAAACATTGGCAAATTAGGCTTCAACAAAATTAAAATCAACTAAGCATTCAAGGATACTGTAAAGAAAATAAAGTAGAAAACTACAGCCTGGGAGAAAATATTCACAGTACAGACATCCAATAAGAACTCCAATCCAGCTGGGGTTGTGGCTCAGTGGTAGAGCGCTCACCTAGCACGTGCATGGCCCAGGTTCGATCCTCAGTAACACGTAAAAACAAAGGCATTGGTACAACTAAAGCAAATAAATAAATATTTTTTTAAAAAAAACTCCAATCCAGAATATATTTTTAAAAATTCCTACCAAAGATCAAAAAACCTAATTGATAAAACAAGCAAAAGACTTGAATAGATATTTCACTAAATAAGATATGCAATAGTAACAAGCACAAAATATGACATTCACCGTCATCAGGCATGAGGTGAGAAACAACTAAAATCACTATGCTATACCACTGCTCAACCACCAGAGTACTTACAAAGGCTAACACCACAAAACAATCATGAGAATCTAAAACAACTGGACCTCTTTATAAAATGCTTGTGAGAATATACAATGGTATGATTGCTTTGAAAAACAGTTTCTTGTACAGTTAAATATTCATCTATGACCCAGAAATTTCACCCCTAGGTATTTATTCAAGTGAAATAAAAGCATATGTTAACAAAAAGACTTGCAGAAAAATGTTCACATCAGATTCATTCATAGGAGCCAACACATTGGAAACAATGCAAATGTCCATCAACAAGAGAACAGATTCCAAACTTGCCATATTCATACGAGAAATACCACTTAGCTCTAAAGTGGAACAAACTTCTGATGCAGTTAACAACATGCAGGAATCTCAAACGCATTTGGTTACCAAAAGAAGCCAAAAATTTAAGTAGGTATACTGTAAAATTTCATTCATATAAAACTTAAATACAGGCAAAGCTAATATAGTAAAAGGGATCAGAACAAGGATTTCTTTGTTTGTTTATAATAATTGCTTAAGGTGATGGATATGCTAATTACCCAGAACAACAATTTCTGAAGGAAATAAATAGGGGACTCATAGGAAAGAGGCAAAAAAGAACATTCTGGGAGATGTCATTGTTCTCTATGTTGGTATAACTTGCACAGGTTAACATATTTGTCATTGAACTGTATACTTGTAAGCTGTGCATTTTACTGCATATAAATTTAAAAGAAAACTCAATGAGTAGAGTGGATAATCCCTTTTGACCAGAAAATCAGGAGTTTTAGGAAAACAGTGACATCTGAACTGAGGCTTAGCTATGAGAATGATAATATTACCTCCCCATGGTATCTACAGCGGTTAGAGTGAAGATCAAAATGAGCCAATTGCTGCAAAAATGCTTCAGAAAGCATAAACTCTTCTATTAATATATAATATTTTCATTTATATGTAGTATCAATTATAAATATGATCATCAAAAAATTTTCTTTTCCATGGGTTGGGGATATATAGTTCAGTTGGTAGAGTTCTTGCCTTGCGTGCACAAGGCCCTGGGTTCAATTCCCAGCACCACTAAATAAGTAAATAAACAAATTGCGGCCATGGCCCAGCATACAGCTACCCAGTCTCCCTGCTTTAACTTCTCCTGATTTTCACTCTCATGCTCAAGTTGATCCCTTGAAAGCCTCCTCCACCCTATCCCTCTCAAGAATCCTAACAACTTACATCATCAAATTTCAAATCCCTTTTCAGACTCCAAGAGCCCTCTGAAATCCAGCCTCACCTTTTCTATTAATGCAAACATATATCTCATCACAATTAAAATCCGTGATACCAGACCTTAAATTATACTACAGAGCAATAGTAACAAAAACAGCATGGTATTGGCACCAAAATAGGCTGGTAGACCAATGTTACAGAATCGAGGACACAGAAACCAATACATATAATTTCAGTTATCTTATATTAGACAAAAGGACCAAAAATGTACATTGGAGAAAAGATAGCCTCGTCAACAAATGGTGCTGGGAAAACTGGAAATCCATATGTAGCAAAATGTAATTAAACCTTTATCTCTCACCATGCACAAAATTTAACTCAAAGCAGATAAAGGATCTAGGAATTAGACCAGAGACAATACATCTAATAGAAGAAAACATAAGCTCTAATCTCCAACATGTCAGTTTAGGCCCCAAGTTCCTTACTAAGAATCCTGTAGCACAAGAATTAATATCAAGAATCAATAAGTGGGATAGATTCAAACTAAAAAGCTTCTTTTCAGCAAAACAAACAATCAATGAGGTGAACAGAGAACAAACTAATTGGGAACAAATTTTTACCACATGCACATCAGATAGTGCACTAATCTCTAGAATATATAAAGAATTCAAAAATCTTAACACCAAAAAAGAAAATAACCCAATCAATAAATGGGCCAAGGAACTGAACAGACACTTCTCAGAAGAAGATATACAATCAATCAACAAATACATGAAAAAATGCTCAACATCTCTGGCAATTAGAGAAATGCAAATCTAAACTACTCTAAGATTTCATTTCACTCCAGTCAGAATGGCAGCTATTAAGAACACAAACAATAATAAATGTTGGAGAGGATGTGGGGAAAAAGGCACACTCATACATTGCTGGTGGGACTGCAATATGTTGCAGCCATTATGGAAATTCCAGTATGGAGATTCCTTGGAAAACTGGGAATGGATCCACCTTATGACACAGATATCCCACTCCTGGGTCTATTTCCAAAGGACTTTAAAAGCAGCATACTACAGGGACACAGCCACATCAATGTTTATAGCAGCTCAATTCATAATAGCTAGGTTGTGGAACCAACCTAGATGCCCCTCAAAGATGAGTGGATAAAGAAAATGTGGTATATATACACAATGGAATATTACTCAGCAATTAAAGAGAATAAAATCATGGCATTCTCAGGTAAATGGATGAAGTTGGAGAACATAATGCTAAGTGAAGTTAGCCAATCACAAAAATTCAAATGCTGAATGTTTTCTCTGATATAAGTAGGCTGATTCACAGTGGGGTTGGGTTGGGGAACATAGGAGGATTAGAGGAACACTAGAAAGGTCAATGGGTAAGGAGAAGGGAGGAAGCAAGGGGGTATGAAGGGAAAAAAAAAAAAAAGAAGATGGTAGAATGAGATGGATATCAGTATCCGAAACGCATGATTGAAGACATGAATAGTATGACTATACTTTGTATTCAAACAGTGTTATGTAAAAAGGTGCTCTATATATGTGACATTAATTGTAATGCATGATATTGTTATATATACAACAACTTCAAATAAAAAAAGAGGCCATGTGCCACTGAAGTTATGTCAGTTTCTTCACTGTGTTCCCAAAACAAACTTACTCGTGATGCCCACTGCTCAGTCAAAATACTTTCCCTCCACCTTTTGCCTACCAAACATGGTACCTTTTACTTGCTATCCTCCATACCTAAACACCATTTATTCCCCTTCCCAACCTGTTGACATCTACTTTTATTTAGATGTGAACTGGCATGACTTCAGGGGATCTTTCCTGACTAGGTCACATCCCTTGTTACATAATTTTTTTGGACATGATTTACCTCTTCTCTACTCTTTAGCAACCCAATGTTTTTCAGATTTGGTTGTTTTTTGTTGTTGTTGTTTTTTAACTGAAGCTCAATAGTAAGAAATAGTAAGGTATAGACATACACAAAGTGTGTGCAGGCATGAACACACATGAACATACAACTGAAAAAATTCTTACTACATGAGATGTACTCTACCATTTTCTGTTCTGTTTCAGTTTGAGGTGTGTAAGTCAAAACCCATTAAATCAATTTCACACCTCAATGAAGGGTTGCATCTCATGGTTTTGAAAACATGCCTGAAGCAACCCCGCAAAAGCTTTGAAGGCCTCCCTCTCTCATAAACAAACTTGTTTTTAAGACAAGTGTTAGGTTTAAATCGGGAGCTCTAACTGTTCCTAGTCAACTCTACAATTAAAAATCCTACCCTGCCACATCATACCATTCTTAATACCATTCTTAACCAGAGTTCAGCTCAGCAGAGCCCAACTATCATTACCCATTTGTTGTTGACAACATTATTTCACTTATATACCAATAAAAATAATTCTACCCAATAACAAAATTAATAACAAAAGCAACCATGAGTGGTGCCCCAACACTGTGCAAGACCTTGGGCCTGATGCTGTCCCTGCTACCTCCAACCCAGGAAACAACTCCCTTTCTCTTCTACCAATCACTCACCAAGCAATAAGCCAGAGACTCCAAAGCCCAGACTACCAAAGGGAGAAGCAGCAACTAGAACGCACGTTCCCTAAATTATAATTCTTGCCTGAAATATCTGCAAATTCAAACTCCTTCTAGGGGAAACTGTGTTTCTTTTTCACTTGAGATAGAAAAATAGGAAGATTAGGCTTGAAGGGGAAGACCTAAAGCAACTTCCTGCATGCTTCCATGCAGACTAATTTTCCTTATTAGCTTCAAGGCAGACTTATTTAGGGGGTGGGGAGAAACATGAAAGTTATATCAAAAGTGGCTAGTGGAGATTTTCCATTACTTCAAAGCCATTTTTCCAAAAAAAAAAAAAAATCAGTTGGATCTTAATAACACAGAATAAGAACAATTTAGATATTTGCCAGCTATGTTCTATAGTATCTGCTTGCATATTCAATGAGACCCAGAAACTCAGCATTTTTTAAAACCAACTTAAAGTTTAAAAACTAGAAGCTTGCTTTCCATTCATCTTTATACTTCATGATTGAGTTCAGTAACTTTGACCATCAAAGAGTGACGTAATTGGACCAATGCTCCCTAGCCTCTACCATAAAGCTTTAATGATTGCTCTTTAATAATATGTGCCCTGGGCCTAGGGAGGACAAATAAAAGAACTGTTTTTATCATTTCTGAATTTTTTATGAAACCATAGTAAATTAGCCATAATGCTAATATAAGAACTCATCAACTAATAAATGTTCATAACAATCAAAATACCACAAAAAGCCCTGTCCCAAATAGTCTTTCCACTCTTAGATCCTTTCTCAATACTACCAAGAGGATAACTGAAAAAACTGGGGAGTTTTAATTAGGTCACTGGTTTTCTCATACACCAACTAGTGATAATGATAACCACCACTCTGGATAATTATGGAGGTGAAATAATTGATAATGTCAGCAAAGTTTTTACAAACTAACTATTGGAGCAGAAAGTCCATAAAATATTATTGTGTGCAAAATTCTTTTCCAACTATGTCATATATGAAGAGAAAGTTTGCAATGTGTACAGGGTGTGTGTGTGCATGCATATATAAGAAAAATACTTTTAAATGTTGAACCTACAAACCTACAAAATTATATTTATCAGTGAGAGCTAAACTACAATAAAATATTTTAAAATGAGACATGAGACAGATTTTTTTAAAATAAGACCCAAATTAGATGGAAAATGCCAAAAACTAAAGGATCCATGACCTTCTTTTGTAAATTTGTCTGTTAACTGAATTCTTTGTATATAAGAAATATTCATATAACTGTTCCATTTCCCTGCAGCCATAAAACTTGTTTCAACAAATGAGAAATCTAACATTATTAATAAATATTAAGAAAAAGATAACAAATTAATTAAAATTACTTCCCAGAAAATTTTAATTTCCTTTAGTTTTAAAACATGGTAGAGAAAAGAAATCTGATTATTGAGGAATAATTTCTCTGCAGAGCAGATGAGCTGCAATACTAGAAAGACAGCCCAGAAGTTTCAAAAATGAAGCCATTAAGGACACTGCCCAGAATTCTCAGGGTCATCACCCTAAGATGACGAAAACTAGTTTGGTTTGTTCTCACTCTCCTAGTGCACATGGAGCCATGAATTCTGGAAAACCCAACCTTCCTTAATACCCAGGTCACTCCAGTCCTTGAAGATATTTACAATCACGTCATCTCCAAATGGTCCAAATACACACTATGGTCCTGTATTGGGTTCCTAAGGATCAGGGCATTATCCCCACCCGCAGAGAGGATTTCAGAAGCTACAATTCCATTCATGAGCAGGTTCTTGAATGGATTCCTACAAGAGATTTAGGCTTGAGAAATAGTATATTCTTTCAAGACCACCCAGTGTCCTCTAAGAGATGGACCTGAAATAAAACAAGTACTTTTTTCTCAAGAGTTGGAACATTCAAAACCAACTCATAGGCCATTGATTCAAAATGGTCCCGTAGGGCCATTTGAAAAGTTCAAAACAAATCAAATTTTAAAAGTGTGGTGTATATATGCACAATGTTTTAGGAGGTACACACACATACACACCTTTTAAAAGTAGAGAGCGGATGGTAGTTATCAGACTGGGAAAGAGATGCATAGGGAAAGGGGAGACACTGGTCAGTGGGTACAAAGTTATTATTAGATTATTTCAGAGCAAGGTGACTACCATTATTAATAATGTTACATGTTCCAAAATTGCTGAAAGAGAGAATTTTAAATGTTCTTATCACAAAGAAATGACAAACACTTTAGGGGGCAGATATGCTAATTAGTCTAATTTGGTCATTCCACAATGTATACAAGTATAAGAACATCACATTGGACTCCAAAAGTATATACAATCATGACTTTTCAAATCAAAACAAAACAAATCTTTTAAAAATGGCTCCCCATGGACCACTGTCAATGTTCATCGACCTTGGCTGCACATTTGCTTGAAAGGAGGGTGGGAGAGATTGGAGGAGGACATGGGAGTCACCCATCCCAGACTCCTTGCCCCAAAGATCCTGTTTTAATTAGTCTGGACTGGAACCCAAGCATTAATATTTATTTTTAAATCTTCTCAGGTGGTTTGAATGTGCAGCCAGGGTGGAGAAGCACTAATCTAGTGCAATAATTCCTAAACGCTGGCAGCTGCAATAGAATCTTGTCACGAGTGTCAAAAATAGAGATTGCTAAATTCTAATGCAGATGCACTGAATTGACTCCCTCAGGATAGAATACAAAAATACAGCCAGAGAGACAAGTCGCATGCTCAGTCAAGTTTGGGACACTTTGATCTGGTACCATGCTACTCCAAATATTCACCAGCATTACCCAGAAGTTTATTAACAATGCAGAACCTGAGACCTACCCAAGACCTTCTGAATCAAGACCTGCACTTTAACAATCTCCTCAGGTGAGTCCCAAGCATGTGAAAGTATCCTCCTTGTGCAATCTTGCCTTCCTTTTTTTACTGGTGGAAAAGCAAGCCAGGAAAGTTAAAGGACTGGGCTGGTGGACATAGGCCATGAGCATCCTATGTCATTAACATGGGTGAAACAGGTTTGTGTCATTCCACAATGTCAGAATTTATTGAATAACAATAAATTCACAGACTACACCACTTTTATCAATAACAGTTCACTGAATACTTGTGGGTCACCTGGTAGTCATAAGCTGGGCAAACACAGGTCATTTTATTCCAATCTTAATTTGTATTTTTAACACTCAAGTCACACATACTTCACACAATGATATATAAATAAGTCACAGAAAGACCAAGAAAGGGTTAAACGGACTCAGGGCCACAGATGCTGAACCAAGAACAGAGAGAGAGACATGAATGCAGAGCCAAAGAGTCACTCAAGGTGGCCAGATAAGGATTTTAATAAACCAGTTCTGCAGAGTTGTCAAAGCAGAGGTCAAGACAGATGGCAGTTTTAGTTGCAGAGTATCAGCTCAAGGTGTCAGCTTGGAGTGGGCAGTGCAGGAGAAACCACACTTTGCTGAAGCCCAGTTGGGACAGGAGATCAGAGGTTTGTCACTATGGTGATTTTCCTGGGAAAGGCCCAGGTCATGGGGTCAAGGGGCCACTGTGTCCAGTCTCAAGGGGCTCCTCCTTTTACAGGTCTCAAGTGAGGTGTTCTCATCAAATGAGGTTGATAAGCTCCCAAGTTCCGTGTTCCTGATATGATTTGGGATGTCCACATGTCCAGATACTCCTTGATTTAGTTTGATAAGATGGCACATATAAGTTCTTTATCAATGTATGCCTTGTGGTGGTGCTGGGCAGATGGAGGTTATTTACCTGTACAAACAAGGTGTGTTGTCATTCTACCTTGGCACCTGTACTCAAAATGGAGTAGCTCATGGCAAACTACTGCTTTACAATATGGAGTAGCTCAGGTTTAGGCACAGCCTAAAACCTGTTGTTCTACACATCAAAGAGTAATTCACAATGTATAAAAAAGATGATATTTGCCAGCAAATAGACAGATCTGGAGACTATCATGCCAAGTGAAATAAGCCAGTCCCCAAAAGCCAAAGGTCAAATGTTTTCTCTGATTTGTGGAAGCTAACCCACAATAAGGGAGGTGGTGAAGGTTGAGGAGAAGAATAGAAGTTCAGTAGATTAGACAATGGGGAATGGAGGAAAGGGAGGGAGGATAGAAAAAGGAAAGACAGTGGAATGAATCTGATATAACTTTCCCATGTACATATACGGAAACAACACAATGAATCCCACTATCAGGTACATATATGAGAATGGGGTCCTAACTAGAACACAATATATTTTGTGCTTGTATAATTATATCAAAATGGATTCTGTGTCCCATATAACTAAAAAGAACCCGTAAACTTTTTAAGGGGGGGGGGCATCTAATAGGGGGAAAGACAGAACTAAACTTCATTGTCTAAAACTTTCTATTCTATCACACTCTGTTTCCAAACTGCTGTCCAAATGTTTGTTTTGTTTAATTTTTAACATAATGAGACACGACGTCTTTATACAACAATTTCTTTAGACACAGGAAAAGGACCTATCTAGATAAATAGCACTATATCTTAGTACCATTCCTAAGAGTCTCAAATCAGAAGATCAATAATCCTGAATGACAAAAATATGGGGGAGAAGAGAGGTTATAGTCAGTCAATGAAAACCCCAAAAATCATTGGAATGTTTCTTTCCTTTCTACAGCAATTCTGGGGGACACACTGGTTTTTGGTTTCATGGTTTGGGGTTTTATTTTTGTTAAAATTATACCCTTCTTGGATCCAGAACTTTCCAGACATTAACAATGTGTGCAGGGAAGAGAAGTAAATGGAGAGAAGATTAAAGGTACAAACTTGCAGTAACATAGGATGAATAAGTCTAGCGACCAAATATACAGCTTTTGGAATACAGTTAATAATATTGTGTTATATACTGAAAATTACTAAGAGACATTTGAGCTCTTGTAACAAAGAAACTATGGGAGATGAGTTGACTGTACCAATGTCATTTGCTTGACTGTAGTAATAATGCCATTATGTATATGGACATCAAAACACTGTTAATACATCTTAACTACATACAGTAATTTAAAAAGAAAAATACATGAAAGAAGAAAACAGCAATGGCACACCTTTGGGGGGATTATGCCCCTGCTGCTTCTCCCTCAAAACTTTTTTATGCAAATTATCCTAGAGTGAAGTATTTCAGAGCATTAGCAGGAGTTTTCAGATATTTTAAGAAATGAGAAGACACCCAAATGAATTCTACAGTACAAAGGAAGACAGAAGACACAGGGCGGAGGTGGGAAGGAAGAGGACTTCACAAAAAGAAGAAAACACTTTCCTTTCACTAATTTATAGCTTTGCCAAGGTCTAGGGCTCCCTCTGAAGAAAGCCAATTGGATTTTCCCTCTGATCGTATTCATGTAGTCCTCACTTTGGAGAAGTATTCCTCCTGGATATCATGGCTGCCATTCTGAGAGCACTCAAGGCCTGAGACACAGCTCCTCCAGCAGAGATGAGGTGCTGTCGGAATCCAGAAGCGCAGCTCAGGGCTTTTTTCCAGCTGCTCCCTGTCACTGAAGGAGGACCAAGTACAGCACAGTCCCATGCATTCACACCCCAGGACTCTGCACAACCCTGATTCAAAAGAGCTCAAGAACAAACATTCCAAAAATTAATGACCAAGAAGGCAAATTTGAAACTTAAGTGACACACAAAACTCACCTAGTCTTCTGGAAGGGACTGGTTGAAGAGACCTTTTCAAAATCTGATTGCCATTCATCATAAAGTTAGATATGATTTGGGACTTTGGTTTTATTTCAAAATTTACTTTGTTTCCCATCTGAAACAATCTTTAAAATCTGAAGCTACATGTTTCTAAACAGGAAAAACAAGACTGTCCATGGTAACTATCTGGCATGTGATATCTCCTTTCTGAATTCTGCAGGTGGAATACAAAAGTCTGCCTGTACCCAGCAAAGTTAAGCTGTGTGTCCTTTGGCTGCAGTCTTCTTTTCTTCAAAGAAATGAAAAGGTAGCAAGATGACAAAGTGATGATGCAGGGATCTTTAGAGCTTCACTCCAAATATGGCCTTCTTCCAATTCTCCCATCTCAAGGAAATCTTCCCTACCTCCAGCAATACCCAGATGCTGGAGCCAAAAACCTGGGAGTCATCTTTAACCTTCCTTATCCACACCATCCAATTCATTACTAAGTCCTTATGATAGTTCTACCAACAAAATGTGTTGAAATATCCATTTCTATCCACCTACATGGCTCCTATCCCAGACCAAGCCACCATCACCACCTTCCCGGACTATCTGAACAGCCTCCTAGCTCATCTTGTACTTTTACTCCTTTTCCCTGCAGCCCTGAAAAAGCAACCACTGTGACCAGCAGATTTGTCCAGTGTATGTGGGATACAATGCAAAATCCTCCCCATCTCTTCTTCCTCTTTATATCCACTGTAATCTAATTGCATGAGTGTTTAAGTTTCAGACATTAACCCATTCATTTTCTCCTTTTCTCCTTATCTTTACTCACACGTGTTGTTCTTTGCCTGAAATATGCTTCCCATTTATCTCGTCACTTTGGACTTTGGGTATCAATTTAACACTACTTCCTTAGAAAGGCCTTCTAACCCTATTTTCCAATCAAAATTAGTCCCTGTTAACACATGATCACAGGACCCTCCCCTTTTCCTTCAAAATGCTTGCCCACGATTTCTAGTTATATATTTGATGTAGGTTTTTGAATACCTGTTTCACCTACCACGCTAAGAGATTCATCAGGTCAAGAATCATGTAAGTTTGCTCATCACTATGTACCTACAAATGTTTGATAAGTGACCAATCAAATAAAAAATGTCTGATCCCTATTTAAAGTCACAGAGTCAATAAACAACTATAAAGCAGTGTTTAGATATTGTCAAGAATGTGGATAAGGACTAAGCTAGGCATATAAAACTGACCATACAATAAAAGAATAGTAATAGGTGTTCCCAAGCAGAATTCCCTGCATTTTGAATGGCTTCTGGGAACTTGTGAATTTAAATTATGGAATCTATATTATTTTTTTAAATTTGTCTTCTGGGTAAGTGATAGCTACAAATATATTTAAGTTTCACATAGCAGTAATAGAGCAATCACTTAAGCACATTATATTTGGGTTAAATAAAATCTTGGTGCAGATGGCTAAACAAAAGCATAAATAATTTATATGTCATGCCCACATTCACGATGTTGATCTCTGGCTTGTGCATTGCCTGTTTCTATGTCAATAACCAAATACAGAACTGGTTTCTTTCATATCCTTACAAAATACACCTTTACCCTACAATTCTATATCCACATAGAAAGTGTACAGAGCTGCACTTTGTGCCTTCCACAATGCAACTAATTATTATATAATAATATTGGCAACATTAAACAGACCATCACTGTGGGAGTTTGAAATATGCAAAAAATATCTGTTAATTTATTCAAACTCGTTCAGCTGTCATCAAAGATAAAAATATGCCTCCACTTTTCATCTCCTTCAAGATCAAAGGTACATTTTTAAGGTTCTGTGTTTCTTTGATGGCATTAACTTCATCATTCTTCCATCCAGCCAAACTGGTTCAGAATGCAAGAGCTCCTTTCACATCTATGCCTGAAATTCTAATGGCAGGAACAACAGAAATTTTGTTACACAAAATATTTTCTCCACAATAAAAAAGTTCAAGAATTCAGTTTCTACTTGTAATAGCTGCTGTTTGGTTCATGAGAAGATGAATTTCTAACATGTATACTGGTCAAAATTATTAGAAGCAAAATGTAACTCTAATAATGTCTAACAATGACCGATATGAATCATAGACCTCTAATACAATAGAAAATATTCACCATGATGTAGATAATGGCAAATTTTTACTGGATTTTGTTATGATGAAATTTCTTAAAACACTTAAAGCCTTTAGACATATACTAATTATATAATATTGGGGAATAAAAGTAAAATAAGTCAAGATATATTTTTCAGGAAAAAGGAATATGACATATGTGGTGTTCAAGCATCATTTTTTTTTAAATATCCATTTATTTACTTTAGTTGTACACAATGCAATGCATTTATGTTTACGTGGTGCTGAGGATCAAACCCGGGCCGCGCACATGCGAGGCGAGCGCTCTGCCACTGAGCCACAACCCCAGCCCTCAAGCATCATTTTAAATCCTGCAAATAAACAAATTTTTTTTTAAGAAACCAACCACACTTTTTCTGAAAGAACTGTACATTTTCTTTGAAGCCAACCTTTTAAGGTAACCAAACACTAATGGCAAGATAACTAATAAAGAATAATTAAAAGACTGATAGAACCTACACACCTGGTACAAATGCAGAAGAGAAGCATTTCTGAATGCATTGCAATCCAATTAATTTTCTAAAGCTTTGTTCAATTTTATTTCTACAATCTATGCAACAGGAACTAATCGTTCAAGAGAAAAACACATATCTAGAGATTCCATTTCCTCCTTGGGTCAGTCTTCACTGGGCCAGTTACAAAAGGAGACTAATGGCCCTGCTTCCTTCTTGAGCTTTTTGAAGAGCTGCCAGGTTCTGAGGTCACCATTGCTGATGCTTCTTTTGCTCTAAGTAGCAAGTTTTTGTTTGGAGGTGGAGGGAGGCGGGCAGGGGTGAGTGTTTATTCATTTGGTTTTAGTTTTTTCTCCAGTTTAGTAAACCACTGATAAAGTGAATCCAAATGCTTTTAAGCTCAACCTGTATTAGGAAAGTCTCAATTATTTATTACTTTACTTTCTTGAGGTTAAAAAAGAAAGAAAGAAAAAACTTCTCCTACCTTACCGTATCTATAAAAATATGAAAAGATGACTGTGTAGTGAGCCCTTCCTCTGATGCAGTGTAGTGCAAAATTTGTGACATCTGTGGCTTTACCAAATCTCCCCAGCAACAGTGCAAGGTAGGTGTAATAATCCTGGAGCGCCTCAGTGTGTCACTGCAGGCAAGGGGTAGGGCCAGGACAGGTTTCTCTGAGCCTTGGAAGTGCCCTGCAGAGACCCAGGAAGATTATCAGCAACCTTGACCACTGCCCTTGTGGAGAAAGAGGTTGCTTTAGCAGCCAGGAAGACAAATGTCCCGCATTTCACTATTCACTCTTGGAAAAGATCTTTGGTTTCTGAGTTCAGCTAATGAGGCAACTCTTGTAGTTCTTTGTTCCATCATATTTATAATGTCTTGGCTGCATGTGTGGTCAGTTATGGTCAGGTTTCACGCCCTAAGATGAGTTAGTATAGTGAATGGCGCAAATTCACTTACTCTACACACAGCACTTTCAGGAAGTATAAGAGAAATAGATGACAAAACTCTTACCCTTAGGATTGAAATCAGGTTGAGAGTACAACTAATGTTCTACTGAGTAGGAAATCAAAGGCGACCCTAAGATTTTGAGGATAAAAGACAAAAATATTAAAGATGTCTTTGACAGACATGAGAAAATACCAAAGAACATCCATCTGTCTGAGGCCAAAAGCAAATATCCAGCTCTGGGCACATAAAGTTTTAAATGACTTGGGAGAAGAACGAAAGAAATTCCACATACCACAGCAAACACAGGACTGGAGCAGGAAGTTTAAATGGTGACAAAGAAAGCTTGCTCTGAAAAGCATGGTGAAAATGTAAGAAGAAAGGAAGAGAAAACCTGAGCATCTGGCTGATCTTCAGGAGAGCAAGGAAGGAAAAAGAAGGGAAAGAGAGAGAAAACCTAGAAAGAACCCAGTAAGAAGGGCAGGAGAGCATGTAGGCATGCAAGCTAACAGATGCACCTGAGTGTGGAGAGGGCAGGGGAGTGACACATTAAATCCTGCAGACATAAAAATACAGACACAGAAAAAAGTTGGATTCATAAGAATGCTCACTTACAATCTTCTAGGAAGTTTCAACATTAGATATAAATTAGCTGCCACGTGGTATGGAAGGAAATAATGACTCAAAATTAAAGGTATTAACCACAAATGGTGCATTTGAAGATTTAAACAACAAAATCATTATAATAACTAATGACATGGATAGAGTGCTTGTTATGTGCCAGATACTATTCCCTGCACTTTGCACATATTATGTTTATGAATCCTCCCTCTAACCCATACCAGCTACACACTATTGTTACTTGTATTACAGATGAGGACACTATGTACAAGTAAGGTAAGTTAGTCACAGTTAGTGAATATCAGCCAGCACTCAAAAGCAGGCCTCCCCCAACCAATGTGCATATTGCCCCTCAAGAAGAAACATTATTCTGTCATTTTGTTTATTTTGCAATCTCAGTACTATATCAGTGTCTGGCACACAGTAGGTACTCAATAAAATTTTGTTGCATTAATAAATAATAAAGACATGAGAGTCAGGCAAAGAGGTGGGAGTTGTTTTTAGGGGACTTACCCTGAAACTATTTAACATCCAATGTAGAATTTCTCTATTCTTATAATGCTGCAAATATATGAAAATAAATCCATTGTGCTTACTTTACCCCAAACAAAAACGGTGCTGAAAACACCCAGAAAAGGCTTCCAGAAAAAAAAAAATTAGGAAAAAGGTTAAAATTTCCCCTCAGTCCAAGCGGGTTGATCAATTTTTAGTTCAATTCAGCAATCTGAGGATGGACTGTAAGCACTTTGAACCAAGGCAAAACTTTCAGAAGATACTTAAGCAGGCAAGGATTGATTCTTAGAGATAAAATTTACCATTAATAATTCCTAACCACAAAGTTGTTTTTCTAAAAATAATGTAATCAGAATCTGTAAAATTATAAACAATTCTGTCTTATATAAAATAGTCCAGCATTTAAGCCCTTGGAGATTAAAACAAAAATGATTAGAAAATATTTCAGCTTCACATCAAATTGGAATAGGAGACAGCAGTTATATGTCATTATAGCTATAAACTGCTATGTTGTACACTTAAGCTCAGCTCTCACATCACTTCTCTCTCAAAGTCCATAATACTTTGTGCTTACTGGTCATATGTCTATGATGGGTTCAGACCCAAAAAGAGAAAGAAAAACACTTTAAGTAGAATTTCAAATAGCTTTCCAATCACTCTTCCTTTCTAATTTATTTTGCCCATTAATTTACTTATCTTTCTCCATGTGCAAACTTAACAAACATCACAAAACTACCATCTCTTATGTTACTTCATTAGGTAATCATATTCACATATAACCAAAAAGTAAAATAGTGTCTGGAATACTGATTTATATGACAATAATTATCACTGCCTTCACTTGATCAAATATCTTTTAAGACTCAGCCTTTCCAATATTAACTTCTGTATTATATAAAATAAGAATATTTAAATGATTACTTGTAGTCATTCTTTAAAAATTAAAGGTCATGCCAGGTATTATTAAGCTGAAATATTTAGGGGAACATGCTGAGAATTGTTCTAAAATTATACTCTGTTATTGGAAAATGAATGTTTTATAAATGTTCATTTCTCAAGCCCATCAACCCCAACATTTCCCTTGACCTCAGTTTCTACAATAATAAATGCCACTGGTCTCAGGCTTGTTATTCATGTTTATTTGATTTCACAACACATCTCTTTCATTCATAAAAGCACTCTGTGGCATATTTTAATTTTTACCATTAAAACCAACTTTATATGGGATATTTCAAAGCATTCCTCAACATAGTTTCCAACCCTATCAAAAAAAATCCCTAAAATCAAAATTCATTTGCTGGTTGATAGGAAGTAATATATTCCCCAATCATACGCCTTTAGAGCTTAATTACCTGGAGAACTTTGAAAATAATTTGTTTGGGCTTTGTATCTTACTTTTAAAATTTGAATGACATCAAAATACTAGAATAACAAAACATCCCAGGGAAGTAACTATAAATCTGTGAACCATCTTCCAATAAAACTAAAGCACTGCCAGGCACAGTGGCACATGCCTGTATCCCAGCAGCTTGGGAGGCTGAGACAGGAGGATCTCGAGTTCAAAGGCAGCCTCAGCAAAACTGAGGTGCTAAGCAACTCAGTGAGACCCTGTCTCTAAATAAAATAGAAAATAGGGCTGGGGATGTGGCTCAGTGGTCCAGTACCCCTGAGTTCAATCCCCCTTACCAAAAAAAGAAAAAAAAAACTAAAGCACTGTTATGAACTGATTCTACCTCTCAAATTTAATGTAAGTTATACAAAGACCTCTGGTAGAGGAAGAATTTGGTTGAAATAGGAAATATGTTATCATATTCCTGGTAGGGAACATTATACTTAAGGCATTTTTCTGCAAAACTTTATATTTCATATATATTGCCACGACACCGATATTGTACATTATAATAAAATTTTATCCACTAAAGTAAATGTTCTATTAGTCTAAAATATTTTTATTAATATCACATTTATTTATTCATATGTTGTTTGCCATCAATTAAAATAAATTTTAATAATTAAAAGAAAGAAGTATCTTACTTCACTGAACTTTTCTGTATTATATTTTAGATGTTTTCTTTCGAGAACAACTAACTATACTGAGTCCCAATTAGATTTTGTGGGGGTGGAGGGAAGGAGGGAGAACAGGAAAGATACTGACTACTGGTTCACCTGTGCCAGAACCTACAGTGACCTCTTGTGGTACAGGATAACTACAGAACTTGGGTGACTAGCACAACCTTTGTCGAGGCTCCATCTGGGGAATGTGGTAGCACAGTTTCTCCAACCCAGGGAACAGCTACTCATCACAATGGAAGTAAAAGGTAAACACTGAGTAAACTGAAGGGTTTCTTCCTGGAAAATCTACTCAGTCCTTATCATTAAAATAAATAAAATTACCTCCTTCTACTAAAAAATAGTGGTTTTATATGGGCTTTTTTAGTAGGTCGGTTAAAAGATGGCTAAGTGAATGGATTTATTACACATCCTACTTCTGGAAAAAAGCAAAAGACAGACAAAGAGAGAGATTTCTAATGCAGACAACAGTGTCCTGGGGTTAGCAAACCTGTAGTCAGCAATGCTCTTCATTCATTATATAATGCAGTGTGGGAAAGCCAGCCACCACCCTCTGGCTTACTTACCAATATAATTTAGGAAGTGGTCAGTATAATTTCAACCTCTTTGATATTTTAAATGTTAAAGTGGTATATTATAAGACCTGGGTAAACCAATGCGTCAAAAACACTATGTGGTTTTATCCATATTTCCTGAATAGTGTCTTGGATGTTACAGAAAGCCTTTAGAGAAAAAATATCAAGAACCTTATAACAAAAACTCCATTTGCTTTCCACCATTTATTTTAAAGTGGATGATACTTAAAAGTTATTATCCTTTTTTGTTTTGTTTCTAAATCACTGATTCTGTTTCCTCTCTTATAGGTTTAAGACCTCAGTTTTTACAAATATCAATTACAGAACAAAAACAATTTTTCTATGAGTAAAAGATGACTGAATAAAAAAACTGGCTGAGCAACCTGGCTACCTCTAAAAAAAATGGAAAATTGGGGAGACTGAGATTCCCTTTTGAAAGATGAGAGATTCAGAAAACACTACCTTCTCTGTTTTTTTTTCTTTCCTGTGTCCTTTTTTCTTCCAAAGAGAAAGTTACTTCTAGTTTTCACAAAACTAGAAAAACACATCTAATTTTTCATAGTGCTTAAAAATACTAAGAAACAGTATTTTATTTTTAATAAAAATATATTAATTTATAGTTAGAATTGTTCAAAATGGAAACCTAGTTTTCTGTCACCCAAGCTAATCACTTCTGCCTCTTCATTAAGGAATCAAAGGCAACATATGACATAATCAGATTGAGGGCTACGAAATATTTTTTTTTTCTTTTTTTGCCTTCTTGATCAAAAGTTCTACCTAAAAGTCCTAAAAACAATTCCTTTCTTTCAGGTATTTAACTTCCAACCACAAGTTTACTACTCCCTACAGCCCAATTTATATTGATGAATCTCTTGCATAAATAATTAAAATTTACATAAGGGAAGAAATCCTAATTATGTTCCAGACATAGTTCTAGTAAGTACATACTTGAGGCAGGGGCCTTGTAGGTGGCACTGCTCAGATGTAATAAACTCACACATTGTTCTCAAACCCTCCCTTCCTAACAACTTACATTGATCCCACTAACCAAAAATTTATCTAAATTCAACTATTGTTAATAACAATTAATTTGATATCTCAAAATAGCCAGTTCAGAGGATTTTGAATGTTCCCAACACAAAGAAGCGATAAATGCCTGAAGTGATAGATACACCAATTACCCTGATCTGATACATTGTATACATATATTGAAATGTCACATTATACCCCATAAATGTGTAATTACTGTCAATCAAAAATAAAAATATATTTTAAAAATTTTTATCTAAACATTTCTATTGCCTTTTATGCTTTTCCCCTTTACAACTTCTGAAGTAAGAATGTGCTCTAATTTACTAGAATCACATGTAAAGAATTATTATAATTTCTTTTATTTGTCTACAAATGATCTTAACTCGTCTTGAATCTTAAAACTAAAGAGAAGAATTCCCTACTAGTCTTATTTTGAGATTTGGCTACAAAGCATGTGTGTGTGGATACCCACCCCACTCAGTGGCTCTCATTATTTTATTTTACAGACTTTGAATCACCAGTAACAACTTGCAATCCTTTCCCATAAAAGAGTCCACTAAATAAGGAAAATAAAAAATCAATCTCAAGAGGTATGAAATAACAGCAAATAGGCTATAGTTGCTACTTGAGGGAAGGAAATACTACAGTTATTCTGGGAAATTGCAGATGAAGAGTTTGGAACTTTACTGGGAAATTCTAAGGTTTAAAAGCTATACTCAAATATGCCATACTTCTGGCTCCTTTGTTCTGTATAATCAAAAAGTTCTCTGATGGATTTCTGACTGACTGAGATCTCTGTTCATTAGCTACCCATGGGCAGAAATAAATGCCTGATGTTTTCTCTTTGTGCCCCTTTCCCTTTCATATATAACATCTCTCCTCCCTCCCTCTGTGTGTGTGTGTGTGTGTGTGTGTGTGTGTGTGTGTGTGTGTGTTTCAGTTTTTTCCTACATCTTTTTTTTTCCCTTTGAGTGTATGAAAGAGAACCATTTAGGTTTGCTTCCTGTGTGTCTGTGTCTGGGTGGATACCTGTCTGTTCATCTATATATTTCCATGTCGTTTGTGTTTGTGTGTGTGTGTGTGTGTGTGTTTATATGTTTATCTGACTCCCACTACAAGATCTGATCTTTTCATGAGAATAAAAGGACACTGTACCAGAAAGAAAAGCTTTTCACAGGGTACAGGTCAATATACAGTGTGAGTCTCTGCTCAACTCTTAAACAGATTGGGAACTGGCTCTTTTGCTTTCTTTTCTCACCAAAGCTCTGCCAAAACATCACCTTCAATGTTATTAAGTTATGAACTAACAAAATCTTTATTGTGGGGGAAAAAAAACTTGATCCATCTCTAAGAACCCTGAAGAAATGTTCTGTTAATCTCAATTAAACAATCTCCTATGATGAATATTTCAATTTCTCTGCCATATCATATGGAAATGAAGACTATGGGATACTCCAAGATGAATGTGTAGACCAATACTGTAATTCTCCATTTCTGAAGTGTTCCTGTGAAAGAGGTACTGAGACTTTTCATCACTTATTAGATATAGGTATGTACATACATTCAAGTTTCAAACACATTTCAAATGAAGCTCAGGGGTTTCAAGTAGCACTATTCAAAGTTAACTTATAGGCAATTAGAGGTGGGATTTTAAAATGCCAAAACAGATAAATTTTCACTCACAGTTGGTGTTATCCATGTAACGTTAAACCAGCAAAACAATTATGAGCACAAAGTGTAGAAAAGATAAAATATTCATCAAGTTGGCTGGTAGATGTAAAATGGAGGCAACAGAAGCAGATATTTCTAGACCACATAAGGTTAAGCTTGATTTCATGCTATATTTGAAGCAAAACATTATAAAAACTGGCTCATGATACCAGATTGTATAAGAACTTTCAACCCAAGATATTATATTAGTAAACTTCAATCAAGGGATTCTCATCTTCCCCTCTCTACCAAGCAAAGTTACAGAGTCTGAGTTTTATTTTCTAAGGCCTTCTCTGAAAAGTCATCTCACAGACCAAATTACGTGGAGTTGAAATAACCCAAAAGGATGAGAAAGCTGAAATAATACTTATACATCCTAAGTAACTGATTCCAATAACCTTTAAATTCCCTAATGACTGGTTATTTTAACAGTAATATCCCCTCATATTCTAAATCTATGTATGGTATTAGCACAAGAAAGTAATGTACAAGTTTAGAAATTACATGCCACTATGAATTTACATTTTACATCATAAAACTTGAAAATTCACATGAAATCACACTGGGATGCTAAAAATATTATAGGTATTAAAATATATACAAGACTAGGTTATATTGGCTCATTTTTTCAACCCAATTTTAAGACAGCTTCTCCAGACTTCTATAGGACTGAGCATTGATCAATGTGGAAGAAATAAAGTCACAATGCCAGTCAGAGATATAAGGGAGATCTTTGGGGACAGATAGTCCCCACATCAGAGGAAATATTTGCAAGCCTAGTATTAGAAGATATCCTAATCTAAGAATCAGTATAATCTACGAACTCAGAAAAAAACATCATTGCATTTGATTATTTATTATCATTTAAGTGTGCCTCTGCCTTGCCCCCTTGACAATAGGCGAAGTGTCTCAATCACTTTTTTATCCAAAGGACTCAAAGAGTGTTGATTGTATAAGGCAGCCAAATACATATTGTTTCAATGAGTGAATGAATAAACAAGGAATTACAGAACTGCACAGAGTATTTCCACTGTTTTGTTCCAAGGTTTACTGTACTCCATATACAGAACTGTCTTTCTCATAATTCTCCTAGCAAGGGGTCTTCAAATAAAACAAAAAGCCTCTGAAGGAAAAACTTTACAGGATACTCAATATATGTTGCTTATGCAGTTAAAAATTATATAAAAGAATTAAAAACAAGTAGAAGACACAGATTTTAGTAAAAATGCAAAGTTTATAATAGGGTCTCAAACGTGAAATATACAGCTATTCCTATTCAGAGTATCTTGTAGGAAATACACGCATAAGTGGTATTTTAAAGACACTTTAAGACAAAACCTTGTATCAGTAGCCAGGTAGGATGGCATTTTTTTTTTTTTAAATTCCTTCCCCAGTTGCATTTAAAGCACAGTAGTTATTGTTTCACTTCTACATTTCTCCGTTTAAGCCAAATGAAATATATCCTATAGATCAACGCACAATGAAAAGAATCAAAACAGAAAAACAAAAGAAAAAACTTTAAACACAAATTTGACCCTAGTAATGCCTTCCCATTTTTCAAGCACTCTTTTTTAGGTTAAACTCCAACTACTCTCCCTAACACAGGATACCTTTCAGCTGTGCCAATTGTGACCAAAAGTCCTTCCAGAGACTTAAATCTGATTAAGTAGCCACTTTCGCAGCTATTCCCAATTTAAAGGAAATCCTTCCTCTGAGATTAACTCTTTAAAATTTGGTCAGTCCCTGCAGGCTACTTGGGAATAAATATGGGAAGAGGATAAACAGAAAGATAACCTTCTTTAAAGTGAAATTTCATATCTATTCTCCGGATGTACTTACACTCTACCCACCCCACCCCCTTCCCTTGCTCGGGGCTCTGGACAGGTGGGAGAGGGGGAGTAAGACTCCCAGGAAGAAGATCAACTAACTTTCTTCCATCACCTCATTCCCACCCCCACCCACCAAAATCAGGTCCGATTAGTAACTGAAACCACCAGGTAAGACTCCCTGCATCCCCCTCCCCCCTTAAGAAAGGGATGGGACGGGGGCGCGCGTGGGCGGGATGGAAGTGGGGGTGTTCTGAACTGCAACTCTCCTTACCACTGGAGCGCCTGACGATGTTCTCCAAAAATGTGTTCTGCGGTGCCACCAGCCCTCTCTTGCCCCCCGGCATCCTGGGTCTGGAGAGCGGCGGCCAGGATCCGCGGCGGGGGAGGGGGGGAAGCAGGAAGAGAAGGTGGAGGAAGAGGAGGAAAAGGTGGAGGAGATCGAGCCGAAAGAAGAGGGGGCGCGGCGGCGGCGGCGGGGTCCCCTGACTGTGTCTCCAGCCCGACCCGGATGAGCAGCTCTGGGGAGGAGAACCAGGCAGTTCATGGTAGTAGCGCTCCCCCGGCCGCCGCTGCCCAGACTGTGGCGGTGCCGCACACGGGGCTCGGGAACTGCAGGCTCCGCCGGGCACAGTGCGCCTGCGCCGCCCCCGCTGTCGCTGTCCCGCCGGTGCTGATGCTGAGGCTGCTGTTGAGGCTGCTGCCGCGGCGGCGGTCGCCTGGGCGCGGGCTCAGCATTTCTCCCACTGCCCCGCGCCCCGGGGCCAGGGGAGAGAAAGAACGAACTCAAGCGCCCTCTCTCCCAGTTCCTCTTAGCCCAGAGAGAGAACCCTTACTGCGCCTGCCTCCGGGTCTCCTAGCCCACCCCGCTGGTGCAGCTGGATCACAGCTGCCCAGCGCTGCCCAACTTCTGTTGGGCTGTGCGCCTAGTCGCCGCTCCACTCTTGCAGGAGATCGAGGCTAGCGCCCCCTGTCCAATAAAAGCTTTAGAGTAGAAGAGGAGCGTGCTAGGGAGGGCAATGAGAACTCGGAGGGGTCACATCTCGCATTCTCCGGCCGGGATCCCAAGCCACCGCAGCTCCCTTGAACGTGGCTCCAGTGGCAGAGGTACCGATTGATTCCCTCACCAGCCGAGGCTGAGCGCGGAGTAGGATCTGACTGGGAGGCGCGCGTGGACGCAGAGCAGCCACCTGACGCTGCTACCGCCCCCCTCCGGGCTTCAACGCCTGAAGCCTAGACACAGGAGCTTTCTGCGCCTTGTCTACCCCGCAGCCCCGAACTGGAGCCAGATTGAGTCCCAGGGCAGTGTTGGCACCCGGAATGTCCCTCTGCCCCCAGGCTGGGTCTGGCGCACTAAAGAGCATGCAGCTGCACAGGGGAGCTTCCCCGAAGGCTGCTGAGCGCCTGAAGCGAGCAGCAAGCCTTAACGCCGCTGCAAAGTTGCAGAAAGGGATTTCACTTGACGAAAGGAGTAAAGGAGGAGTGTGGATAATCCCCACCCGAGCGAGACAGCGGGACAGGTGGCATTTGTGTGGAAAATCAGTGAAGGCTGTGAAGACGAAGCTGCGCAAGGCTAGGGCAGGGGCAACCCCCTCTCCACTGCTGCCGCCACCACCATCATACATGTTCAGAATCGGGGACAGAAGTGGAACCGGTAAAGAGGTCCAAAAGCCAGGGACTGCCACCGAGGAAGGAAAATTGAATAAATGCGAATGGGGTGAGGAGAGATGGAAAGAAAGGGGATCCCAAGCTGTGACACCGTCTGTGTGTGTGTGTGTGTGTGTGTGTGTGTGTGTGTGGCATTGGTTCTCAAATCGGTCCGTACTGGCAGCATCAGCATCACCTAAGAACTTGTTAAAAATGCAAAGTTTGGAGCTTTACCCCAGAGCTAGGCAGCTGGTAACTCTGGGAATGAAGTCTAACCAACTGTTGTTAAGGAGCCTTCCAGGTAAACATGTTACACACTCAAGTTTGAGAAGCCCAGCAAGACTGCCCCTCAGGTGTCTCCACCTGGACCTGTGGACTGTATAGGCAGGGTCAATAAGTGGGGTCACAAAGTGCACTGGAGCAGAGTCAGCAAAGTCTTGAGTGCCAAAGACAAAAGGTTAATTGGATAGATGCGTCCACTTTTGCTGTATTAAAAATATTAGGTGCGAGGTAACCCTTTAGAAATGATCATGGTCAGGTTGCCAAAAGCAGAAGGAATTTCCTGGGCTATGGTTGGGGTAACATCTAAGACACCTGCCCTCGGGGGACATTGTAGTCCTCAGGGGACTTTTTAACTCACCCTTTTACCATCCTCCCCCACCCCCAATCCCAATTCCTCCTCTACTCCTCCCTCCCTCTCCAGAGCACTCTGGGTAAGAACCAGTGCCAGTGGTCCAGAGATGGCAAAACAGTTAAATGAACAACTAGGCTTTACCTTCGGGTCGTTTTTTCCCTCTCCTATCTGAAATTTCCACCTGCCCAGCCAGATGTTGGGCATCTGAGCAAACCCAGAAGGTTGACAACTAAGCAAAAAGTGGTTTGTTCTGCTAAGATCCTTTCTGGGGGGAAAAAAATTCTAGAGACTAGATTGAATAATACTAGATTATTCTAGCTTTCTCCTGTATCACTGCAGTGAAGGTGAGTTAATCTCCCCACAGCTAGAATGTCTTTTAAATATGTCGGGATGTTTTCGGTGTAATAACAAGAAATTCAGTCACAGTTTGGATCCTTGTGTTCAGCTTGCCTCAGGAAGGAATCAGGGATGCATCACAGAGGTTACATCTCCCTAACTGCAGTTTGGTAGGGTATGCAACAGCAGCAGGGAAACTCAAAACCTGTCACACCACCACCCCAGCCTTAACCACACAGTTGAGTTTTTTCCCTCTAGTGTGTCTTAAACGACCTATGTTAAAGATCCTAGACTAATCAACCGTTTATTGACTGAGGTAGTGAACAGACAGGCTTATTTTTAAAATATACATGTTTGTTTTTTTCTCACAGATTGCTACCCTAGATTTCTAGCATGGTATGATAATTCTATCATCATCATTAACAGGGAATACTTCAAATCTATATGTTCTTTTGCACATCATCAGCTGCCCACATCTCGCCTCTGGGTATTGATTTAAAATCTCAGCTTCCCAGCATTTCCCATCTAGTATAAATATCCCTGTTCCTAATCATTCCTCTGTGGGTGTATTAGCTCACACTTCCCAAAGAGGAAACTCTTGTGGACTCCATTAAGACACAGTCACACAATTACTGGTAGAACATCCTCCTTTATTTCCATCTGCAGATTTAATTACAATGACATTTGTCCTTTCTTCTAAATTGTCCTTAATAACTGCCCAGCATTGTAACTTTTGGATTATTTTAATGACTGTACAAAAGCAATTGGTGGTTATAAAGTGTCAAATTATTGGATGACACACTTTTCTTAATCTTGCAGTTTAAATTTTCATTTTGTAAAGAAAGAAAGTGAGACATAGAAAGATGAAATGCCTTGTCCTAGATGACTCAGTGCACTGGAGCACTCAGCTAGAGAGTACAATCAGGTATCCTGACCCTGTAGCCAAAGCTCCTTATAATAGAAAATAACCTGAATAGTGGATTCGTTTGGCAACAATCATCAACATCCAGCCATCTCTATTGCCACCACAGCTCCTGCAGCACAAGAAAGGAGAAACCCCTGGCAACAACTTGCAACAGCTCCCAATCAAAACAGAGTGAAGGAAAATAGAGCAGCAGCCGTATGGACTGCCTGACCCTAAGGATTGTGCTGGCAGATTGCAGTGAGGTGCCAATACAGCATTTTAAAAAGTGTTTTGCAAACAGAGTCCATATGTTGTGACCAAACCACAGGACTTCACAGGTGAGAGAGGAATTTAAAAGCCTCAATGTCACATAGAGGGCTTCTTTTTGTTTATTTTATTGCAAAAAAAAATATCCATTTTAAAGTGAAATCATTTGTCCTTTTTTTCTGTCTTGAGGTATGGTAATTAGAGAAGTCTTAATCTATAAAAACCAAGTGTTCCAATCCCTGGAAGTATTTTCTGACTCTGAAGACACAACAGAATGAAGGTGAGCTGAACTGCAGGTGTGTCCCCTTTTAAGAGAAACCAATATAAAAGCAAAGCTTTAGAAAATTGATATATTAGGAATTCATGATCTGCAATTTGCTGAATGATTTTTTTATCAAACACTCCTCCTTTGAGGATTTTAAAATATAGAGTAATGGCGAACATACTAATGTTCACCAATTTTCAGCTGCCTTTTCTTCCTCCTTGATGTTAGTTGTGGCCATGCAACTGGTGCTGATCAATGAAAGATGACTGGAGGTGATGGGTGTTACTTCTGGGTAAAAGCATAGAAGAGCTATGACTCAGTTTCCCATGCTCCTCTTCCTCTGCCTCAGTGACTAAGGAATGCCAAGCAGTACAAGGAGAACTGCTATCCATATGAGTTGCCTAGATCAAAATTATTTGACTCTGAGGCAGGAGGATCGTGAGTTCAAAGTCAGCCTCAGCAATGGCAAGGCACTTAGCAACTCATGAGACTCTGTCTCTAATAAAATACAAAAAAAGGGGGGGCTAGGGATGTGGCCCAGTGAATGAGTGCCCCTGAGTTCAATCCCTAGTACCAAAAAAAAAAAAAATTATTTGACAGTAGCTATAATTATACGTCCATTTTCAGATATAGCTGATTTAATGTTTGACCTCTTATGTACAAATAGCCCAACCACTACTCTTTGAGGGAATGATTTTTCTCCTTGACCCTGCTCTCTTTTTCTAAGCAAATCCATTACAGAGCCAGGGTGCAATCCAATCAACAGATGCTGAATGGGTGACTCTGATGGAAGAATGGAAGGAAGGGAAGAAGGAAAGGGTCAGAAGTCACTCTCCAGAGTTGGTCTCAGCAGCATCAATCCATTCCACTTCCTTCTCCCCAAACCTCACTCCATGCCTCCCTCTAAAGCACTAGCAGTGACACATACAAGCATTACTTTATACCTTTGCATGCACAGAGTCCTGCACTTAAACTTACACTTCCACCTCCATACTTTCCCCTCCCCACACACAGGATCTAAGCTGAGAGCAAGCAAAATAGAGAGGCTCAGCACTTTGACTCTGGACCCAAACTGCCTGGAATTCAATCTCTTCTTTGCTACTTACATGACTTAGAGCAAATTATTAAATCTCAATTTTCCCTTCTGAAAAAAATCGACATAAAATTACCTACTTAATAGGGCTGTTATGAGGATTAAATGAGTTCCTATTTGAAATCCATTAAAATAATATCTGGCATGCAATAAGTACTATATAAGGGTGAGAAAGCAAATACATAAGCTGGTTCCTCCCCTTCTACTTTCATTTCAATAAAAGCCCTATGTAGGTGGTGGTCATTACTAACGTTCAACAATATTCAGCTGCCTTTTTTTCCTCCTTGATTTTAGTCATGGCCATGCAACTGGTGCTGATCAATGAAAGATGACTGGAGGTGATGGGTACTACTTCCTGGTAAAAGCACAGAAGAGCTATGACTCAGTTTCCCATGCTCCTCTTCCTCTGCCTCAGTGACTAAGGAATGCCAAGCAGTACAAGGAGAACAGCTGCCCGTATGAGTTGCCTAGATCTGCAGTAGACATTATATAAGCAGAAAACAAACTTTCATAGTGTTAAGACACTGAGATTCTTCAATTTGTTACTGTCCCATAACATAGCCTATTCTGGCTGATATAGGTTCTGAACTTTATTTGGGCATAGGAAATCAGAAGAACAAAAATTCTCTCCTTGTCTGACCTCAAGAATCACCTGGGGAGCTGGGGAGTTCACAAAATCTCAAAGTCCAGGCCATAGTCCAGATCAACCCAAACAGAAGATGGGGCACAGACATCAGTCATTTTTTTTTTTAAGTTCTCCATGTGGTTTCAATGTGCATCAAGATGGAGGGTCACTATGGAGGGCAATACTCATTCTAGGAGAATCTCTGGGATTTAGATATTTTGCCAAGAGCCTCAGCTTCCAAGGATCAAATCTTTGGTTACAAAGACTCAGGAAAGCCCCAACCCTAACATACCCAGGTCTTTCAGTATTTGTAGCTGCTGAGAATCCCAGGAGAGAATCACAAAACCTCCAACACCGATGAACCATATGTTCTAGACCTCCAGACTTAACTGGACCCTTTCAATGCACCCAGTTCTATACGCCTCGATCCACTGCATCTTCAGTTCTCTGCAGTAGCTTTCTCAGTGCTTCTCTCTCTTCACACTTCAGTTGTCACCCTCTCACCTCCCCATCTCAGAAGATGACTCACAGAGAACAGGTCATGCTGTCAATCCCTAGACTCTTTCCTTTGTTCTTTTTTCCTTATTTCTTCTGAGCAAATAGGAAGCAACTTTGGTCTCTGTCCCTCCACCTCTGCTCTGGAATTTATTCACTTTTTGCCTCTAGAGAGAACCCACTTTACTGACTGTCCCCTCTTTTCTCTCTTCCACTTTTAATATGCTTTTCAAATGCTTTCACTGGGCTGGAGATATAGCTCAGGGGTAGAGCACTTACCCAGCACGTGCAAGGCCCTGGGTTCCATCACCAGCACTGCCAAAAAAATAAAAAATAAATAAATTATAACTAGTTGTTTCTGTCTCTGTCTGTCTGTCTCCCCTCTCTTCATAGACAATCTCAGAAGAGGAGTCTGTACAGGGTGCTCCATTCCTTGCCTCCCAGTCACTCTTTAACCCACCATGCACTGGTGTCCATTCCACTCGTTCCTGAAATTACCTCCCAAAGGGGCATTTTTTAATTTGTCAAATCCAGTGAGGCAATTTCATTCTTCATTTTACTTTACCTGCCTGTGACATTTGACCCTAATACGACTCCCTTCTTCTGGATACCTTCTTCTACCTTAGACTGACTCGTTTTGAATACTGATTCTGTGACCTCAGCACCTGAACCTTTCTGTAACAGGGTTTCCTTATCTGTAAAAAAAGAGAATAGTAATAATGCCTCATATGGTTGATATAAGAATTAAATTAGATAGTGCAGATGGACGATCCTGTGTCTATACTTACAAAACAGAAAAACCTGATATAAAGTATTTTTTTCATAAATTTGCCACAAATTCATTTGCCAGGAAAACCTGACCTGAGCTGTCATGTAGCCATCTATATTCTTTCTTTGTCCCACTTGCTATGAATATTGACCCTTAATTCCACTTGCTGTGAATATTGACATGTTTTGCTGCTGAGAGATTAATGTGTTTAATAACAAGGATTTCCACCCCTAACCCTGAAAAAGGAGATACCAGTATACAGAAATCCACAAATTTCTGAATTCTAAAACACAGACTTCCTTCCTACAATTTAGACCCACATACCTGTGTCCTGACTCACTCTCTCCATGTGGCAATTCCACAGGGACCCCTCATTCAACATATTCAAAGCAAATGCATCAACTTGCAGCCTGCCCAAATTTTTTCCCTCAGGATTGCCCCCTCTATCCATGCAGGTATCAAAGTCAGTAACTTCAATGCTTCTCCAACCCCACATCTGATCATGTCCATTTTATTGCACAAGAAGTATCCCCTACTCTCTCCGTCCATTGGTACCACTCAAGGACAGGTCCCACCATCTCTCCTGTGGACTCCCCAACAGCCTTCTCCCTGGTCTCCCTGTGTCCTGTGTGCTCCTGCAAGCTCCACTCCAGCTCCAAACTTTGTTGCTTCCTGACTTGGAGCAACAAAGCCACGGGAGAAAAACTCTGAGGCAGAATGAAGATGAAAGAAGGTTTTTTTATTCTTCGGCTTTAACTATTTCTCAAAACTCTAACACTGACTCTTTCACCAACCTCTCTGACTCTTTACTTCTTCTGACTACTGACTACTTTCTTAGAGCTTAGAGAGAGAAAGAGAGAGAGATTCTTCTTTCTTCTTTAGCTTAGAGAGAGAGAGAGAGAGATTCTTCTTTCTTCTTTCTTCTTCACTTTCTTTTACTTTTACTTTCTTAGAGAGAACTTAGAGAGAGAGAGAAGAGAGAGATTCTTCTTTTTTCTTTCTTCTTCGGCAGCCTCCACCTGACTCTGACCAGCAACAATTTCTTCTCTCTATATATCTCTTCGGTTTTCTTCTTCTGACTATGTTCTAGCCGCTCTGACTCTTTTCTTCTTCTCTGACCCGAACTCTTCTTCCGACTGACTGAGCGACTGAACGACTGACTGAATGAATTCCGTTCTGACCGCTTTCACCCGGTTATATACCTTTAGTTTTGCGGGTGCGTCACGTGCATTTACAGGTGCATCACGTGCATACTTATTATCAGGTGGAACTTATGGCTTCCAGCTAACGCAATAGCCATCTCCCTAATTGGGGCTGCTTCAAAACTTCACCCAATTAATTCTTCACCCTACAGGGAGCTAAAGTGATTCTCCTAAAGTACAAATCTGTTTGCATCACTCCCCTGTTTCATTACCTTTCAGATTCTCTTCTCCCTCCAGTCCAAACCCTTACTCCATCTCTTTACGTCCTTCCTAAGGGCTCCTGCTTACCTGTCCAGTCTCGACTCTCACCGCCAATCCAATTCCACATCCTCATCCTTCCTTGCTGCCTGTACTCCTTTTTATTTCTTCCACTTACAGCACCCTCTCTCCTCCTCCACCAGTATCCTGTATTACAAGCCATACCCTTCAGAAAATAGGAAAAAATGTCACTTCCTCCAAAAGGACTTTGATTCCCCAAGACTTGGCAAAAAGTTCTTCCCATGTCTAGTTCTAAGGCCACCCCATGCTTCCTGTTGCAACATTTGCTTCACTGCTGATGAGAAAAGATTCCAAATACAGTTGAAACATTATCTACCTCCTTCACCAGAACTGCCACTGACCGCGGTGGCATTTTCATGAGAATTAGGAAAAGATGCCTCTTAGAGATAGTGATAGGACAAAATCAGAGCACACTGATCTATGAGAAGATTGGGTTTCAGTGTCTATTTGCCCCCTTTCTGGGCATCCTCAGGGAGAAGGGGTGGGGAGTCAGTTCTATGTAAAAGAACAAGAAAAAAAGAAAAACCATGATGAGAGGAAAGTTTGTGTATGTTGACAAGAAGTAGAAAATTTGTACTTAAAGTGAGAGAGGCACTTGGAGACACAGGGGTTTGTCAGGCCAACTTAAGGAGTTTGGGCTTTATTCTGTGTGCAATGAAAGGCACATTTTCAGTAGGAAGTGACATAGTATTTTAGGAAAATAAATCTGTATGAAATTGGAATACAAGATGCTTTAGGGAGAGAAAAGTCCAGGATTAGATAAACCAGATAACAGGCCACTGCATATGATGAGTTGATTTTTTTGAAACATCAAATGTTCCCTGACCCCCATATTTACTATTACTCTCTTGCTATCACTGTATTCCCAGTCCTCACCACAGCTCACCTCTTCCTGGCATTTGAATCTCAAAAGCCTACGCATAGACTAACAGAAATGCAATAAGAAAAGTATTATAAGAAAGGCTATGTACATTCTTACCAGGTGTGAGACATTGTTCTAAGTACTTTACATGCGTTTTCCCATTTAATTATAATAGAGTAAAATTGAATTTAATTCAACTCAACAAATTCTTTTTGTACATCTGTGCACCAGGCACCATAGCAAGTGTTTAAATTATCCCTATTGAGCCAAAAATAAAACTGGGGCACAAAAAAATGTTAAATAACTGGCAGAAAGCTTATATCTGAGATAGCCAGAATTATGTACCTAGATATTTCACCTTCAGAGCCCACATTCTCACTGGTTCTATTTAACCACTACACCACAGTGTCACTCAAAAGAGTAGGAAAATATCCAGTAAGAAACAGCTTTCTCCTATGCTCCCACCTCCATCCCAGATGAGAACATTTTCCCTGGTCTAAAGGAAGGGAGAGGAAGTACAGAGTCAGGAAGTTCTGCCCCCATCCCAGTGTGGACCTCCAAACCTTGGATCTCCAATGACAATAACCCAGATATGAATTTGGGGGCAGCATAAACATTTAAACCATAGCAACATTGTAAGTAACAAAAAAGGTCAAGTAAATACTATTTTAGGATTCAAAAATGATTTCCCTACTCTAGAAAGAAGTTGCTCATAGCATTACAAATGTATAAATTTCTAGTATATAACTTCATTGTTTCATTTTCATCATTAAGATAAATGAAAACACTATTACTTGTTCAACAACATTTTTATCCCTTGTAACCAGAAGTTGACAAAAGATCCAGGAACTGGACAAAAATCAGGGAAAGTTTCCCATGAGAATCAAAGGACTAGATGAAATATGCAAAAAGAGTTGACTATTTTAATATTATTTGAAAAGTATGTGTTCTACATCTATCAGAATTTAAAATGAATTTGAATATACATGTGTATACATACATACGCATTTTTTTCCTGAAAGCTAGTTGTTTTCATTTTTACCTACACACAATAGCCCAGATCCACCACTTCTAAATTTAGCTATATCGATGTAAAAAGAAACTCCTCTATTTCTGTGTTGGTCAGCTTTGCATTACTGTAACAAATATCAAATCAACTTATAAAAAATTGTGTTTATTTTGGTTCACAGTTTGGGATGTTTCAGTCCCTAATCAATTGGCCCATTGTTTTGGGGCCTTTGGTGAGGCAATGCATCATGGTGGGAGACTTGTGGGATGGGGACAAAGCTGACCACCACATAATCAGGGAACAAAAAAAGAGAAGAGGACGGAGCTAGGGCATCCCATGGTCTTCTTCAAGGATATGCCCCTAATGAGTGGAAGACCTCCCACTGGGTCCTATCTCTGAAAGTTTCCATGACCTCCCAATAGCACCCAGCTATAAACTTTAATATTAGGTCATTGAGAGGCATCCAGATCTAAACTATAGGAGTCCTGTTGCCGCCTGAAGCGCTTGGAGCAACGGAGCCTCGGGAAGAACTTCAGAAGCAAACTGGAGACAAACAGCTTTTTATTCTGATAACTTTTCTCTCTGGTTCTAACAACAACTAACACACGCCAAACACACCACTAAAATGGCGCTGACCCGATCAGCAATTTCGGCCAAGTCACTCGAGATCCCGCAACAAATCCCGTGAGACTACGGGTGGCGACAATGGCCAAATCTCCACGGCTCATAGTCAACTGCAATTCAAGTCAATCCCCAAACAGGGCTCCTGCAGAGTTCTATCATCTAAACATCAGTCCAGAGAAGACCCTGAGTTCTCCTAACATGGTCACATGTCTACACATCAATGCTAACAACCAGGAACAGTTTCAAAAGAGATGCAGCATTATCACTAGTTTAGTCTGGGGTACTCTATCCTGGTTGCTGGGCAATGCCATATTGATATTCTCACTGACTTTGAAGGCAGGCAGAGTTCCCCAAATGCAAGAGAGAGTTAAGCAAGTGAAAACGATGAACGCCCACTATAGGAGATACTCAATGAATGGGAGCCACTGTGATCTCTGATTGTTTTTCTCCAGAAAATAAACTAACAAAAATTTATTCACTCTGACATTTTAAGATTAAATAATCCTGAACTCATTTAAATTTATAGAGTTCTAACCATTAGTTGTTCATGCATTCATTCTTTCTCTACCAGCATTTATTAAGCTTCTGTTGTTTAAGGAGCTGGGTTAGCTGCTAGGGATCTTCTTCAGCTTACTCTAAATTTGATAAAATGGCAACTGAGTTTGATCACAAGCCCATCTAATGTGGTACCAGTTCTTTAAAGAACAGTTTACGTTACCTCTTTGAGTAGATTAAACCAAACATGTTCCAAAGAGCAAACTAAGAAAAAGTCTCTAAATATCAACACTGTCTAGAGGAATGAAGAAACATATGGAATCCCAGTAATTCTTCAAATTATGCATACCAAGGTGTCTGAGCTCTAGAGAGCAGCTTTATGCCTTCCAGAAAAGTTCTATGGTCATGTAATTCCAATTGTGACTTTGAAAAAAAAATAAATCGTGTATTTAAAAAGTCATCCCAAAGAAGTTTCTTATCACAAACAGCTATTGTGTTTGCATTTCATTTGGGGAATAAAGCCATTATAGCTTTAAAATTCATCTAAAAAATGTCTCCAATTTTAAGAATAACATTCTCATGTGAATGTAATGACTGATGTCCACCCTGTACCCATCTTTGGGGAAATCAGGCCAACATCTACTCTGTCTGTAGGGTTCTTTGAAAAAAAACTATGGCATGTATCTCACTTCCAAAGGTGAACAAATGGCTCTTATGCTAGAAAGAAATAGATCAAAGTGGCTTAGATGTATGAACCAGAGTTAGTTGAGAGAGAGAGAGAGAGAGAGAGAGAGAGAGAGCTTTTGTTTAAAGGATATGTACAGGCCAAATGAAAACAGAAACTCAGAAAGTTATTTAAAAAAAAAAAAAAAAAAAAAGTCAGCTCAGTTCACATTTAGAGAGAAAGAACAGCCTGAAATAGCCCATGTGACTCCTTGGACATAGGCCAGAACCTGCATCATGAGCTAGTGGGATGGAAAAGGGAACTGGGAACACAGAAACAAGCAGTTCTGTGCTAGGTTCTGTAGCAGGTGCTTCTCAGAGGCAATCACTCATTCTAACAACTTTTCAATATAGACATTGTTTACCACCAAATTATAGATGAGAAAACTGAGACTCAAATAAGCCAATTTATTTGCCTAAGGTCATACAACTAATAAATGGCAAAACCAACATTCAAACCCAGGCCTCTTCCCATAAGTTGCCTCCAATGAAACTGGGCAGCAAGCAGTTCAAATCCCCAAATCCAAAATGACAGTGGTGAACCTGAGTCCAGTTTAGGCTGTCATTCATACCTGGGCTGAAGCAAGGCAGAAATCTCTAAAGATTGGCAATATTTTCAGTTGGGCCAGTGGAACAGGTAGGGCGGGGCAGAAGAACAAGGAAAGGAGGACAGTCTATCTGATCAGAGGCACATCCCAGCCAAGGCCATCGATGAGATCAGGAACAAGTCCTGTTTCAGGAGAGGGGCTGGTAGGTCCTTAGGCAAGGAACCATGAGTCCTGGCCTACAACTTAAGTTTGTACCCATATCAGAGGCAGAAGACCCGTAGTTTGGAACAGGCTCTGAGAGGAGGGCATGAGACTGGGAGGAGGAAGATAAGACAGAAAGGGAGAGGGATAGAATGAAAGTGTGGCTCAACAAGCTGCAAGCACTTAGCAATTCATCTCAAAGTCACTGGACCTTGACCTTAAGGTGGCAAGACCTCATCTGGTAGGGACATAGCTCCTTAGGTACTAAGACTGCCTCAGCCTCACAGTGGGGTTAAGCCTGAAGTTAAAGCTCTTTGCCACTGCTATCCAAGCATGGTTGTGTAAGAAAACCACAGGAACAACAAAAAAATCACCAGATTGTTTTTTTGAGAGCATACTGTGTGCTTGGCTCTGTGATGCAGTGCAGAGGAGTATTGGTGACTGAGACAGATGCAGCCCTGCCCTCATGGAGCCACCTTCAAGTAGAGAGTTAGACAGTAAACAACAACAGCAATAAAACTAAACATTTGCAAGACTAATAGTTCTAAGATGGCAGGACAGGAGGCTGAGAGGAAAGAAAAAATAAAGGTTGGGGCACAACTTAGACTAGATGTTCAGTGAAAGTGTCTCTGTGGAGGGTGCAAGTAGCAAACTAGGAGGAAAAGAAGTCCAGAAGAAGAAAAGGCAGGCCAGCCAGTGGGAACCACTTGTGAAATCTCAGGTGAGATCACATAAATAAGTGCCTTTATCATTCTGAATTTGTATACCAAAGCAAGGACCTAGAACTTTTCCTTAAAATCAAAGGAAATCAAACCACAAGGCATTTCAAGATGGGCTGTGGCATGATCTTTTAATTGGGAGAAGTCATTAATGTTATTAATATGCAATTGATTCAAAATTTCACTACAAATCAGTATTATTAGACATAAAAAGGAAAACTGCATTCAAACACATTCATTTTTCATTTTTATAGCTGTAAACACCAGTAAATGTAGTTCACATAAATAACAAGATTGGAATGAAAGAAATCTTGTGATAGCAATATCAGGGAGTCTTTGTACAGCATGATGGCTTTTGCTGCTATGTGGAAGAAGCAGAGGAGAGACTAGGAGACCAGTGAGAAGGCTATGGCTGTCATCTGGGCAAGGAACAAAACAGACGGCAGAGACAGAAAGAACAAGGTAGGTTGAAGATGCATCATGGAAGAAAAAAATGAAAATAGAGATTCTCTGATGGGATCTAAATGGATGTAGAAAGTTAAGACAAGGGAGGAAGCCAGAATTGCACCATTATTCCTACTGTAGCAATAGTTGCTATTTTTGATTCAAGTGGGAAAGACCAATAAGTGAAAGACATGTTTCAAGACAAACATCAGGAGTTGCACTGGGAACATTTTGGATTTGATACAACCAAGTGGTAGGCTTGGAGGCAACTGGGTGGTTGAGTCTAGAGCTCACAAGAAAGGTTCTGGTTTCTGGGAGCAGATGGACATGCCCCAGTCAAAGAGGAGTCTGCAAGGATGCTTACTAGATGTCTGCATTACCTCTGTATCCACAAGTTCCACAACTGCTCGAATATCGTATAGAGCTTAGTGACTCACATCTGTCTTGTAATTAGTAAGTAAAGAGATTAGAAGTGAAAAAGAGGAATAATGTGACAAGAACCCTAACAGAGAGACCAACTCCTCACAGCACTGTTCATATTAGGAAAACACAAGAATTAACCTAATTACCATTAGCAGAGGTGAAGCTAAATAAGGCACTGTACACTCCTTAAATGAACCATAATTCAGCTATTTGAAATTGCTACTATAAATCTATATTTATTTTATTTTCTAGGATGAAAAAATATCTGAAATGTATCATATGGGGGAAAAGATATTATAAAGAATATGCTATATAAATCATGACTTTTTTTCGTTAGGGAAAAATAAACTGATAACTATATTGATACGCCCACCCAGAAAAATCCTGAAGAAAAATATATACACCAAAACTTGAATAGTGAATACTTTGGGTGGGGAATCTCTTGGTGAGTTTTACTATTTTTTTAATTCCCATACTTTAATGCTTTACAGATTATTTTTACAATTTTTACAATGCTTTACCAGATTACAGTTCTATATCTGTATGCTTTTACTTCCAATTTTATATAAAAAGAAAGAACAACAACAAGTCATTTTCTTGGGACGATCTAGACAAGCAATAGTCTGGAAACTTCAGGTGTCAGGCTGACAGCCAGCTGCTCTGCTACTGCTGTGATCAAAACATAGTCAGTATTTATTCAGTTCAATTCAGCAAACAGTTCCACACACCTACACGGGAGGGAGGGGGGGCTCCAGTCAGGTGGGGAGGAAGCAGATGGGTCCACCTCAGTCCCTGATCTCTATAAGTTCACAAGGAAACAACATGGCTTTAGACATACATTGATAGAGGATTATATTAGTTTGTGAGGGCTACCATAACAATATGCCACAAACGAGTGGCTTAAACAACAAAAATCTATATTCCCACAGTTCTGAAAGCTGCCAGCCAAGACTGAAGCGTCGGCAGGTCTGATTTGTGCTGAGGACTCTCTGGGGCTCACAGACGTCACCCCCTTCTTGCTGTGTCTTCACAGGGTTCACATCTGCATCCTAACCTCTAGATAGAACTAGGGCTCACCCTCAGAACTTCTTCACAAGCTAATCACCTCCTTAAAAGTCCAGTCTCACAACAAACCTGCATTCTGAGGGATTAGGGGTTAAGACCTAGACACCTAAGTTTCAGGGAGACAGGATCTAGCCCTTAACAAAGATCCGCATGATTGATCGTTCAGTGGTAAGATTCCTGCTTACAGAAGTCTCAAATTTTCTTTGTAAAATCTGAACTGGATATTCAGAAATACCTTACAAAGTAATTAGGGATAATTAGATAATGAAAACTATTCTGTGATCTTTATAAAGTGGATGACACATTCACTTTTATTATTTACATTCAAGATATGAAAAAAATTGACTAAAATATAGTGAAAAAAAAAAGTTTTCATTCAGATACCTACATGACTTCAAAAAGGAACACTTGAAATGAACTTTCCAGAGAGTAAGTTCATGTTTATTAATGTAATAGAACTTTGTAATCTATTAGCAGCTCCTTGGATCACTTTGTCTTGTGTGTAACAAAGAGAATCAGACCCAAATAAAATCAGGAATTAAAATGCTACTCACAAAACTTTAAAAAAAAAAAAAAACATTTTCCATATGTCATGTTAGTAAAACCTCTCTTTGTTCAGGAATGCTCAAAATCCATTCTGCTTTAAACTATATTCCATATGGAAGGAAACAGAAAGTACCTATAACTGGAGAAAAGGTAGCTTCCCAAGGGACTTACTAGAGAAAACACCTAACATCTGTCTATGATGGCAAAAATTAAATGAAAGAAAATGACTCTATTCTAAATTAAAAGCAAGCTCATCCTTTCTTGGCAATATCCAAGATAATGCTAGCAACATGTCCTGTTTAGTACACATAAAGAAAAAAAAGAAAGAAAGAAGAAAAGAATACCCCCTCCTACATACACCCTCTGCATTCTCTTTTGTGCAAGATTCTACCTGAAAACTGGAAGAGGCACTGCCAAAAAATTCTCAGTGTTTACCACCACAATGCCAGGTAACAGGGTAGATGGTCAACAGATGTGTATTGGACATAAGCTGGCTCTCTCTCAACTGTATTCCTTGTTGCCTCATGTCTTTTTGAAATTGTAACCAAAATTTCTTTGGCAGCATCCCTCTCCCAATTTCAGCCACACTGTGTCAGAAAGCCTCCACCCTACTGCACCAGGAAAGGGGTCCCTTGAAGCTTAAGTCAATGAACATTTCCTACCCACTCTATCCACCATGATTGAGCACACTGGTTAGTCAGAACAAAGAAGATATAAAATGATTTTACTGAATATTCTTGGGAAAGAGAAGCTATCTTTTTCCCCTAGTGGGTAGATTTTGAAGAATTAAAGCAGTCATTTTGTTATGAGAAAATGAAGAGCCTGGGGCTGGGGTTGTAGCTCAGTGGTAGAGCACTTACCTAGCATGTGTGAGGCCCTGGGTTCAATTCTCAACACTGTGTCCATCAACAACTAAAAAAAAAAAAAAAAAAAAAATTTAAAAAAAAAAATAAAGAGCCTGGAACCTTGTAGGTCACTAGATGGAGCTTCAAACTGAAGTCCATGCATGCACACTTAGTATGTGTTAGGGTGACATATCAGTCCCTTGAATGTTCAAGTTTGTTTGAATTTTGTTTTTTGTCAGTTGCAAACAAAAGATTTATGACTGGTTAAAGTGAAAAACATGAATGAATTAAGTGATAAACCAGACATCTAGCCCTAGCGAGCACAGAAGGGGAAGACTGCACCTTATATTCATGATACACAAGATAAAATGCTGATAAAGCTAACTACCCCAAACTCCTAATTCCCACCTCTTCTCTTGATAAATTTCCAATCAACATATGGATGCATCATTTTGTAAATTCACAGTAGCAAATATATAATCCTAAAATAATTTTCTTTTCTCCCATCCCATCATCAGTTCCTGTATTTGATTATTTTGACATAACTGAGTACATATTTTACAAAGTAAGGGATGGTCTACTTTTATATAGGAGAAAAATAAGCTCTGTGTTAGGAACTTTACATATGTAATCTCATTAAACTGCATAATGACCCTGTGGTGAAGATTTTAACATCCTCATTTCATAAGTGATAAAAAGAAGATTCAGAGAAACCATGAAGCTTGTGTAATATTACCCATCAAATAGGTTGTAGAGCTGAGATTCCAGCTTAGGTCTAATTACTAAACCTGTGCTTTTGAGTCATTCGTTAATTAATTTCAGTATCTTTTGTATGCCTCTGTAATAAGCAATGGGAATGCAGAAGAGGACTATTACAAGACTCTCTCCCCAAGGAGTTGAAAATCTTGGGGAAAAGAACCACATGTATGTAGTACAGTTATTACAATGCACAAAAATTGCTTTTACAGAAGAACAAAGTTTGATGGGAATGTAGAAGATGGAACCTGGGTGTAAAAGAAAGACTTCAAAAAGCAGGATAAGGGGAGCTGGGGATATAGCTCAGTTGGTAGAGTGCTTGCCTCGCATGCACAAGGCCATGGGTTCAATCCCTGGCACCACAAAAAAAAAAAAAAAAAAAAAAAAAAAAGGCAGGATAATAATAAGTAAAGAAGAAAGAAATAGCAAAGCAGAAGCCAAGGCACTGATGGAAAGGGAAGGAGAGAGGAAGGGAGGGAGGGACCAGTCTGGAGCACCTAGACACTAATATTCACTATGATTGACAAATCAGGAAGGGTTTGGCAGGAAGGAGAAGAAAGAAACAAAATTGGAGAAAAGAGGTGGAGAAGTATTGATACCAATATGTATTTTTCCTCTTTTTAAGTAGATATGGAGCCTAGGGTGAGCCTAAACCGGAGATACTTTAATGTGTGTTATCATTTTTGCTACCATTACCCATCTGTCAGTGGGACAGGAGCGAGTAACGGGTATTCTGCGTAGGGAGCATGGTACCGTGGAAGACACGAGACCTGGGCTCTAGGGTCTGTGCCAGAGTGGAAGGTCGCCAACAGGGAGAGAGCACATTCTCTTTGTAAAGAAGAAGAGAGAGCAAATGATCAGATTGTACGTGGTTTCTGCTTTAAAACTTGGAAAGCAAACTGCATAGTTTTGGAAAACATGGTTGGACATGGAAGTTTTCAGGAATATTCAGTAATTACTGGAAATTTTCAAATGCAAGAGTTTCTGCCAACCATAAAAGTATCTACCTCTGATGTATTAGGTGGCAAAAATAATGATTCATTTAATTTAATTGCAACAGAAATAGCCAAGCGTTAATTCACCCAAGTAGGCAAAGCTTTTTAAAAAAATAAATAAATAAAACAATGGCAGGGTAGAGATAGCACACTGCCTCTGGAGTTCCACAACCTCTGATATACAGGATCAGCTTCTCCTTGGTATGTTTAAACCCAATGAGGCAGCTTCCTCATATAGACAGTGACAACAGGAGATTTACAGAAAATAAAATTATTATTCTGCTCTGTTTGCTGCTTCCCCCATTGAACAATAGCGTGATATTTTCAGCCACCAACATTTAACAATGTTTATCTTGGTGGGATCACATTTTCTGAGAGATAGTAAAAATAAGTTACATGACTCATAAATGTAACCGGTACCTATTTTAAAACTAAGACAATGTAGTCCTAGAAAGTAATTTGATAAGAAAATAGGAATGCCAAAACATGAGCAGAGATAATAATATTTCGTTTCAATAAACAGTTATCACTGGTCTCGTCTAAGGAAGATGTCATTTCAGGTGCTGTGGGAACCACACTGTATGCTAGCTTAATTTATAACTCACATGTTGTTTGCATGTATTATAGAAAGACAAGTTCAATAAAAAGTGCTTTTAAAACACAGAGTTTGGAGAAGTTAGTGCCAGTAGGTAGAAGGAGAAATTTAGGGAGATCCTCATGGAGAGATACAAAATAAGGTGGACCTCAAAAGATGGGCAGGATTTCGACACATCAAGTATAGCGTGTGGGCAGTCAAGGGTGGACTCAAGGGACTGAGTTATTAAGCCTCTGCACATTACAAAGGAAAGACTAACCCCTGGCCAGCTCCTGGGAAATAACCTCCAAGTCCTTGGAATGTCCTATTTGATAAGATTAGCTGGTGCCTTGGGAATACCAGGAAGCTCTGGGCTAACAATGTGACTTATGGTGAGGGCCTTGGATCATGCTACACCGCGGTGCTCTCTGGATGAGCTGAGACTGAGTAAACTCAGCCACACGGGTGCCCCATGCCAACCTGACTGACCCACAATGAAAACTTTGAAGGCCCAGGCCCAGGTGGGCCTTCCTGGTTGCCAATGCTCTGTATAGGCCATCATTCAACAATCATGGGAGAAATAAACACTGTTCATCCAACTCTACCCTTGAAGATCCTGGTCATTGGCATCCTGTGTCAGAGGCCCCGAAGCCTGCACTCAGGCTCAGGGATGCACTAAAAACTGCTCACAAAACTCAGGAAAGCTGTTATAGTCACAGTTGCAGTTTATCACCACAAAAGGATACAAATTGGAATCAAAAGGAACTGGGGTTATAGCTCAGGGGTAGAGCACTTACCTAGCATGTGTGAGGCACTGGGTTCAATTCTCAGCACCACATATAAATAAATGAATAAAATAAAGGTCCATCAATACCAAAAAAATATTTTTAAAAAACAAGATAAAAGGTGTGCATGCTGGATGAAGGTGTGTACCAAGGGCAGGATTTCAACATTTCAAATATGGGATAAAACACAAAATAGAAGGCATGAGACACACACACACACACACACACACACACACACACAAAAAAAAAAAAAACTATTTCTTTTTTTTTGGTGGTGCTGGGGATTGAACCCAGGGCCTTGTGCATGGAAGCAAGCACTCTACCTATTGAGCTATATCCCCAGCCCCCTAAACCTAACTATTTCTATGTCAACACAGTCTTAAATTGGAAATGATTTTCAAGCATTTGAGACATATAGATCTGTGGGCACTACTAACAATCAACAAATCAATTTTTAGCAGGAAGATATATATAATTTTTAATCACTTAAGAATCATCCTATGAGATTTTGATTCATGCTTTATAGACCACAGACAATTGTTCTTTTTACTATTAAATATAGATTATTAAATATTTTTTCTATAATTCTCACTTTAAAACTTATGATTTTCCTTTTATGTACAGGATTAAAGCTTTTTAAAAAAATCTAGGGAAATTATGCTCAAATCATGTTAGATATGTATTTAGCAATTTCAATAAAAATTGATGTGCAATAAAGATTTATATAATGTTATGAAAATACTTTTCCCAAAATTAGGTCTACCTTACAAATCAATAAGAGTAAGTTGAGCAATACATGCCACAACTATCCAAATTACATCCTTAAATATAAAATGTATGGTTCTTGCTTTAGTTGAAACTAGTACTTAATCAACAAAAATATGATCCGGTGTGCTAAAAGGAAAGTTTAGCTCAGCATTTGGCTTTTGGCGAGCTCAACAAATATTTAACAAATGAATAAGTACATAACAGAGAAGAACAAGGGGAAATTAAAAATATACTTTGGAAAGAAAGAATATTAAGTTTATTGAAGGAACTCAAAACAGGATGATTGTCTTCAAAAATAATAACATATGTAGTGGGAAAATGTGTCTCTGCAATTATTCTAAAGATTATATGACAAAGAATTGGAGGATAAATTATCTTAATGGTTGTGCTTTATGATAACAAATATAAAACACAAAATGATCAATTCATATCCTAATTATAGAAAAATAGATTCACATCATAAATTCACATGGACTCTTGAGGGACCCCCATATAACTTCACTGGGCCTGATGATTTCAATGATTACATAACAAATTACTCCAAAATTTAGTGACTTGAAGCAACATTTAATTGGCCTATAGATCTTCCATCTGAGCAGGGTTTGGTAAAGACAGCTCTTCTCTGCTTCACTGGGACAACCTGAAGGATAAGGGTTGGAGTCATCTAAAAGTTTGCTTGTTTGCTTGTCTGATGGTCTACACTGGCTGTGGGTGGAGACATTAGAAGGATATGCTGGCCAGAATGCTCTGTGCATGGCCTGGGTCACAACACAGTGAGGGAGGGAGGGAACCTGTTACAATTCTTCACTCAGATTCTTTTGTTGTTCCTGACAGAACATACATTCCAAGTCTTAATCTTAAATCAGAGACCTTTAGGTGAATGTAATGTGTAATCTATTGCACAGCATGGTGACTATAATTAATAAATATTGTTTACTTCAAAAAAAAGCTAAGAGAATTTTAAAGGTTCTCATCAAAAGGAATAGTAAATATCTATATTCAATGGCTATATTGATTAGCTAGATCTGATCACTTTATAATGTATATATGTATCAAAACATTACATTGTACCCCATAAGTGTACATATGCATCATTATTATGTCAATTAAAAATGAAATAAACCAAAAATAAAAATCAGAAAATCCTGCAAACAATAAGACTCAATGCTCTTGTTAATTTATTATAATACCTGACAATATCACATTGAATAATAGGATCCTCTACTGAGCTATAAGACAAAATCAATTATGTAAAGATTAAGTCACTGATTATGCTGAAAGAAAGATTATATTTTAGGAAGTGAGAAAAAGACAAATTTCTGGACCTTTAATCTCTCCACGAACTGTATTATGATTAGCCTTGATTGACAAGCATATTTAAACCTAGAAACAAAACCTTTCTGGAGATAGTGTGTCAGTCTTTATAAATGAACATGCCAATGTTTATTTTAATATGAAAGATACACAATCATCTAAATCTATTCATATTAACATTTTATTTATACATAAATATCTCAAGAAGGCTGAAATTCTATTTCACTCATTGGTTTCATATATTGCTCTCTTTGTCCTGAGTTTGGCAAACAAAAGCACTTTCACAATAAGCTTTGAATTAATTAAAATCTGGAGAATGCCAAGCAAGCACAATAAGAATAAGGGGGAAGAAATCTCTGTGTTTCTTGGGGGCTATTCCAGGAAACTCAAAGATATTTTAAACATAAGGGTCATCCTAATCCTAACAATTTTATCATTATAAATTTGGGGTCTGCTTTGGGAGAGACAGAATCAAGAAGGCTTGGCAGAGAAATAAAATATTTATATGCAATGTTTTCTTAAAATCAATGATGATTATTAGCATTTTAACCTTAAGAAAAATAATCTCCTTTCAAAATAACTTGCATATCCAAAAACAATTATTTAATAAAAGAAATCTCTGTTATCTCTGCACAGAGTGAGTTTACTACATAAAAATAAAAAAGGAAAATCCTCAAATTCTTGTTTCAGTCTTTGTGTATGTAATCTATTTGACAATTTGCAATTGAGGATCTATAAACTTCTCATCCTTTATATGTAAATCCATACAAGTTTGTCAAAAAATTTTAACACATTTCTTTTTTGCTTTTCAACTCATTAACTATAGACACTATAAACCGACACTACATTATTGCTTCGAATTTCTCTTTTTTAGTGTTTTGTTTTAGATATGAGGTGTCCCCCTCAAAAACTCTTGTTTTAGGCAATGCAAGAAAGTTTAGAGGTGAAATGATTGGGTTGTGAGAGCCTTAACCTAATCAGTGCATTAATCTGCTTGAATGGATTAACTGGGCAGGTAGGGTGCAGTTAAAGGAGGTGGGTCACTAGGGCATATCTTTGGGGTTTATATTTTGTCCTTGTTGAGTGGAATTCTCTCTTTCTCTCTGCCTCCTGATTGTCATGTCCTGAGTAGCCTTCCTCTGCCATACCCTTCTACCATGATTTTCTATCTCACCTTGGGTCCAGAGCAATAGAGTTGGCCATCTATGGAATAAAACCTCTGAAACTATGAGCACCAAATAAACTTTTCCTCCTCTAAAATTGTTCTTGTCAGGTCTTTCAGTCACAGCAACAAAAAAGCTACTAAAACATTTACTTTATCAAGACACACACCCCTCAGGAGCATAGTTGCAAAATTCCTCAAGAAAATACTAGCAAATAAAATCTGTGATACATGAAAAAGAAAACACTGAATCATCACCCAGAGTGTGCCCCAGAAACATGTTTGGTTTGACATGCCAAAATCAATTGATGCAATCCATCATGTTAAATGAATGAAGAAGAAAAACCACATAATCATTTAAATGAGTGCACAAAAATAGCGTGTAACAAAATTCAACAGCCATGTATAATAAATCTTTGCAAATTATAAACAGAAGGGAAATTTTTAACATAATAAGAGGCATCTAAGAAAGACACTTACCATCATATATAATTGATTGCTCTCTCATAATTGATCAAGAACAAAACATGTGTGTCCACTCTTATTAATTCCATTCAACTTTGGATGGAGGTGTTAACCAGGGAAAAAAGCATGAACAGAAATTACAAGGCAGAATTACAATGAAATAACTAAAATAGTCTCTTCTCAGGTTACATGACTGTTTAAATAGAAATTTGTAATGATCCTAAATGAATTCAGCAAAGTCTCAGGACAGAATGTCAATATACAAAAACAAAGTGAATTATTTACCTTTGGAAAAAAATTACTTTTAATAGCATTTACAAGAGCATCAAAAATAGTAAATAATTAGACATGAACAAAGATATCTATAATAAAGACCACTGATATTGAAGAAGTCCTAAATAAATGGAGCAATACACCATGTTCATGTACTGGCAATAATATTGTTAATACGTTAATTATGTCCAAATTATCTACCAACTCAACACAATTTCAATCATAATCCCAGAAGGCATTTTACAGAAACTGGAGAGGTTTTTCTAAAACATAGATAAAAAAGCAAAGAACTTGACTTTCCAAAGCTATCTTAAAGAGGAAGAATAGAGTTGGAAGACTTAACTTACATGAAATTAAGAACTACTATAAGCATTGTAATTAAGACTGTTATATAGTGGCATACAGATAACCGAGTAAATGAATAGGAGTAGATATCACAGAAATAGATGCAAAATTTTACCATCATTTGATTTTAAACAAAGATCTAAGCAATCCGATGGGCAAAAGAAAGTCTATTTATAAAATGATGCGTGCACACACACACACGTATATATATATATATATATATATATATATATATATATAAATGCATATATATACACATATATATATACACACGCACATATATGTATCATTTATATAAAATACATTGCCTATGGGGGGAAAATAAGCTTCAACATACCTCAAGAATATTTTTAAATGGATTATAGACTTAAGGAAAATGCTTTATCTATAAAGCTTTAGCTCTAAACCTGCTGAAAGAAAGAAATGGGAGAATATCTTTGGGACATAGAGGCAAATATTTCTTAGATTCAATATTGAAAACAAAAATCATAAAAATAAGATTAAATTAGACTTTATCAAATTAAAGATTCTCGTCAGATGATACTATCAAGAAGGTAAATAGGCATGCCACATAACAGGAAAGGAAAAGTTTGCAATACATACTTCTAACAAAGAATTTGTATCCAGACTACATAAAGAACTTTTAAATTAAATAACTTTACATCCAAGTTATTTAGTTAGATAAAGTAAGTCAATCCACCAATAATAAGTATGTCAATCCACCAAGAAATCATAGAAATTTTAAACATGTAAATGTAACATACTGCATGATTCTAGATTGGATGTTATGATGAGGGGAAAATAACTGTAAAGGTCAATGTCAAAATAATAAAATTATAGTATAAACTGTGAACCAGAATACCATTTTATCAATGTTACATTTTTTTTTTATATTTATACTGGAGCTTTGTAGGGAAAAGTTTCTTTTTCTTAGAAAATATATTCTCAAATATTCAGGGGGCATGATTTACCAAATTTACTTTTAAATAGTTCAGAACACTAGTGTATGCTGAAGAAAGAAATTGAAGAAGTCGTTAGAAGATGGAAAGACCTCTCTTATTCTGAATAGACAGAATTATTATCATCAAAATAGCTATATTACCAAAAGCACTATACAGGTTCAATTCAGTCCCCATCAAAACACCAATGATATTCTTCACAAAATTAGGGGGGAAAATCAATTCTTAAATTCTTTTGGAAGAATAAGACCCCAAAATAGTCAAAGCAATACTAAGCAAGGAAAGCAAAACAGGAGGCATGATGATATCTGATCTAAAATTATACTACAGAGCCATAGTAACAAAAACAGTATGGTATTGGCATCAAAATAGACATAAAGACAAATGGAACAGAATAGAAGACACAGAGACAAATCCACATACATATAGTCATATGACATTTGACAAACATGCTAAAAATATATTCTGATGAAGGAGCCCTAATTAGGAAGGGCTGTTGTAGCTAGCTGGAAGCCATGGGTTCCACCTGATATGTATGTGACGCACCTGTAGGTACCCGCAAACCTGAAGGTATATAACTGGGTGAAAGCGGTCCGAGTTAGGAGAACGGAGAATTCAGTCAGCCGGGCAGTCACTCGGTCGGTCAGAAGAATCAGAGCGGCCAGAACGTAGGCAGAGCGGTTACAGAAGAGAAACCAGATAGAAGAAGTAATGACTGGTCAGAGTTAGGCCGAGACTCCTGAGGAAGACAGAAGACAGAAGAAGGAAGAAAGAAGAGAGAAGAAAGAAGCTCTAATCTTACTCTAAGCTAAGCTCTATCTTTCTATCTTTCTAACTAAGACTCTACTCTAAGCTAAGCTCTATCTTTCTATCTTTCTAACTAAGACTCTAAGCTAAGAAGACAAGAAGAAAAGCTCGCTTTAATCTTTCTCTCTAAAAATCTTTCTTTCCCTCTCTAAGCTCTAAGAAAGTAGAAGTAAAAGTAGTAAAAGCTTAACTCTGCCTCCGAGAGTTTTTCCTCCCGGTTTTCGGTACCAGGCAGCTTACATTCTGAGGAAAGACATTTTAACAAATGGTGCTGAGAAAACTGGATAGCTATATGTAGACAAATGAAACCAGACCCCCATCTCTAACCTTGCACAAAATTCAAACAGAAATAGATCAAACACTTAGGAATTAGACCAGAAACTTTACAACTGCTAGAAGAAAACGCAGGGTCAACAATCCATCATATAGGTGCTGAAACCAACTTCCCTAACAAAACCCCCAAAGCATAAGAAATATAAACTAAGAATCAATACATAGGAGGCCATTAAACTAAAAAGATTCTGCATAGCAAAGGAAATTATTAAGAGAGTGAAGAAAGAACCTACAAAATGGGAGAAAATCTTAGCCAGCTGCTCCTCCCATAGGGGATTAATATCCAGAATATACAAAGAACTCAAAAAACTTAACACCAAAAAACAAATAACCCAACCAATAAATGAGCAGAAGAACTAAATAGAAACCTCAAAAAGAGAAACACAAATGACCATCATATACATGAAAAGATGTTCAACATCTCTAGCAATCATGGAAATGCAAATCACAACTACACTAAGATTTCATCTCACTGTAGTCACAATGGTAATGATCAAAAATACAAACAATAATAAATGCTGGCAAAGTTGTAGGGGGGAAAGGTACATTGTTGGTACAACTGCAGACAAGTACAACCACTCTGCAAAGCAGTATGAAGATTCCTCAAAAAACTACCACCCAGCTATCCCACTCCTTGGTATTGTATTTTCCTAAAAGATCTAAAATCAGCATACTACAGTGGTAAAGCCACCTCAGTGTTTATACCAGCACAATGCACAATAGCTAAATTGTGGAATCAACCCAGATGCGCACACACACACACACACACACACACACACACACATACACATACATGCAATGGAATTCTCCTCAGATATTAAGAAAAAGAATGAAATTATGACATTTGCTGCTGAATAGATGGAAATGGAGAATATCATGCTAATGAATAAGCCAAACTCAGAAACTATAAAGCCAAATGTTTTCTCTCATATGCAGAAGCTAGAGTAAAGTAAAGAAAATGGGGAGGGAACGATAGGATAACATAAAGATAAAAGGAAGATCTGTAATGCAGAAGAAAGAGATCAAGAGACAGAGTGGAAGGATGGGTAAGGGGAGGCAATGCAGAAAGAATTCTTTAAAAATCATGTTATGTGCATATATAAATATATAACAGAGAAGTTCACCTTTATGCATAGGTAGAAAGAACAAAATATAAACTAATAGATGAGCAAAAGAAAGCCTAGGGGAGTAGAGGAAACAGAATGAAAGTGGGGAGGGAGGACAGGAGGGAAAAGAGGAAGGGAAAAGGGGGATCATGAACTGAAATCAAATTCCATGCATGTGTGATTTGTTTGGGATGAACAAAACTACTATGTATAAGTATAAAACTCTAATAAAAAAGAAAAGATAAATAATGTGTGTGTGTTATAGACAGAAATGATAAAGCAAGTGAATGAAATCAAAATATAAACAATTGGAATTTGGTGAAAAATGAACCCAGTTGATTTATTTCATTAGGGTAAATAGAATTCAGAAACTCAGATGGGGTACAGGAAAGCAAAACTGAGTCTAGATATTTTTATTGTGCAACTTTCAAGAAGAAAGCTCAAACAGAGAGAGTGATGCCTTGCATTTACACTGCCAGCTGCTGGGCAGGAAAGAAGTGACTTATGAGCAAAAGGATGTAGAACTATCAGCATTCCAAGTGTTCTGATAAGACGTCATACTAGGTGGAGGACATCCAATATGTTGGTTTTGAGCCATTAAATATGACCTGGATAAAGGAGTCAAGGTGAAAGACATAGTTGGCTAAAGATAGTCTATTCTATACCTGAGTAATTCTTTGTCTACAAAGCCACTATCAATAGATTAGTGTAGCAATAGTCAAAGCACATTATTATTATACCGAAATTTATAGGCCAGATAAAAATTGAAAAAGGAAAACGTTTTTTGGTCCTTTCATTTGAGTAAGTAAAATAATAATTGAGACAGTATTAATAAGTCACTATTTTATTCTTCTGAAGTATATATATGGAAGGTAATAAGAAACACTATTTCAAAGCATCACATCCATCCAATTGAAAATGAAGCTAATCTAACTTCGATTTTTTTTTTTTTTTTTTTTTTTTTTTTTGGTACCAGGGATTGAACTCAGGGAAACTCGACCACTGGGCCACATCCCCAGCCCTTTTTAGTATTTTATTAGAGACAGGGTCTCACTGAGTTGCTAAGTGCCTCACCATTGCTGAGGCTGGCTTTGAACTTGTGTTCCTCCTGCCTCAGCCTCCCAAGTGTTGGGATTACAGGCGTGTGCCACCGCGCCCAGCTTCTAACTTTGAATTTTAAAAGCCATTTGCAAATGTTAGGTTCTGAGAACTATGTTACTGGGAAACTGAACTGATGAGAGTAGAACAATCCCTCAATTACTCTGTTACTTTTGTATGAGAGTAAGAGACCACTGAATCTTTTCACAACCTATAAACAAACAAGTAGGTTAGTTGTGTTCCCTCTTTCTCTCACTCTTTCTTACTTTCTTTTGTTTATTTATTTATTTTAATTCGGTATATATGACAGCAAAATGCATTTTGATTCGTATGGCATGTTGATATTCTACAGTTTGGAAGGCATCTATTAATGTGATTTTTCTTGTTAATAAGCCTTCTTCACATACCCCATGTTTAGAACTTCTTTGCATATACACTTTGTTCTCAGAATGTGGCTCTTAATACATTTTTCTGTTTTATTTCCTATTTTCAGTCTTTCCTTCCAATAAACATTTTATGTTATCCATAGTATTTTAGGTGTTTTCTTACTTTACACCTTTGCCATTAATTCTTACTATGAGATATTGTGAGTTTGGACCATATATTATGTATAAAATGATATTTTACTATTATTTTAATTAGCATTTTATTAATTATGAAATGGGTTAAGCATCTCATGTGTATTGACCATTTGTGATTTCTTTTCTGTGAAATGTCTCCTACTCACATTTCAATGGACTGCCTTTTTAAAACTGCAATCCAGATGCCACTTTCCTTTTTTATTTATATATTTCATATATTTTCTCCCAATTTTTTCTTGCATTTTATTCTATTTTAATGGGATAAGCTCTTAATTTTAAGTAACCAAATACATTAATCTTTTATAATTAGTACTTTTGTTTACTTTTTAAATAAAACTACTCTTTGGACAAAAATAGATATTTAAACAATTGGTGAATCTGAATAAAATGTTTATAGGAGTTCCCTGCATATTGCAACCTTGCTGTACACTTAACATTTTATCCAATAAAAATGGTTTTTAAAAAATCAATGACCTAGAAGATTCTAGGAAGACAGCAGAGTAAGTACCCCTACCAATCTCTCTACCCGCCTAGAATTCAATTACACTGGCTTTTGGAACTTAGGAGTTAGTGAAGGCTTGCAACTTCTAGGGAAATACTTGGATGTAAACTATGGTTAATTTTAGTCAATTAACAGCTCTTAGCACAGTAGCAGGTACCCACACCCCATCCCACCCCATTGTAGACAGCTACACATATATATGTTCCTGGAGCAAACTGCATGCATTTATTTGTATGAACATACAAAGAAATGAAGAGCAAACCCTAGGGAAGGAGAAAATATGACTTCCAGAGTTACTACATTATTTGATTCACATGTCCAGCTTTCAACAACAACAACAAAAAAATCACAAGGCATACAAAGAAATAGGAAGGGGGGAAATATCAACAAAAATTGTCCCTGAAAAAGACCTAACTAAGGTTAGCTGGGTGCAGGTGTAATCCCAGCTAACTAGGAGGCTGAGGCAGGAGGATCACAAGTTCAGAGCCATCTTCAGCAATTTAGTGAGATCCTGTCTCAAAATTAAAAAAAAAAATTAAAAGGGCTGGAATGTAGCCTGTGATATATGAACAATAGCAATAAAATTTAAAAATTGGAAAAAAATTAAAAGATAAAAAAGAAATTCTGGAGCTGAAAAGTATAAAACTAAAATTTAAAAACCAAAAAGGCAATTCAAAGCCATATGAGATTAGAGCAGGCAAAAGAAAGAGTCAGTGCACTTGAAGAGAAGACAATAGAAATTATCAAATTTGAGGAACAAAAGAAAAAAAAACAAAGCAAAATAAAGTTTAAAAAACCAGTGGGACACCATCAAAAAGTGGGCCAACAAAAGCCTATGCAAGTCTCAAAAAAAGAAGAAGAGAGAAATTATTCAAAGAAATAATGGCTGAAATCTTCCCAAATTTGATAAAAGGTATGAATATAAGTACACAAAATACTAGATGAACTCCAAGATGGACTTAAAGAGACCCACAGCAAGACTGATAACCAAACTCTAAAAGACAAAGAGAGCATCTTGGAAACAATTAAACATATAACATTATCCTCAAGAAGATTATCAGCAGGTTTCTTTTCAGAAACACTGAAGCCAGAAGACAGTGGGATAGTATATTCAAAATGCTAGAAGGGAAAAAAAAAAAAAAAAAAAACCTGTTAACCAAGAATCGTATATATAGCAAAACTGCCCTTCAGAAGTAAAGAAATGATTAAGCATTCCTCCTCAAAAGGAAAGAAAAAAAAAAAAAAAAAGCTGAGGAAGTTTGTTGCCACTAGACCTGCCCTACAAGAAATGTATCTCAAAGCCATGTGAAGAAGTCTCAATTAATATAAGTACACAGGCTATTATAAAAGCTAATATTATTTTAACAGTGGTCTATCGCTTTGCATTTTATTTTCTACGTAATTTAAAAGACTAGTGGGTTTAAAAGGATAGGCTTATGTGGTTAGGCATACAGGTATAAGATGATTTGATTGGTTAAAGTTTGAGCAGTTGCCTGCTGGCCTTTCATGACTGGCTAAGATTAAGCTTCATTTTTTTTGTGTAGGAACCCAGGGCATTTGATCCATCCCAGCCTAAGTGAATTTGACAGTGGATAAACAACATGTTTTCTACCTACACAAGGAAATGTTTGACCATAAAAAGGAATGATATCCTGATACATACTATAACATTTATAAAAATCAATAACATGCTAAGTGAAAGCCTGTCACCAACGACCACATAATTACATTATTCCATGTATATGAAATGTCCAAATTAGGCAAATCTATATAGATCAAAATTAAGTTAGTATCTTCTTAGGGCTGGGGAGGGTGATAAGTCAAAGTGTCTCAGATTCTCTTTTGGGGTGAGGGGACAGTACCAGGAATTTAACTCAGGGGCACTCAACCACTGAGCCACATCCCCAACCTTATTTTGTGTTTTATTTAGAGACAGGGTCTCACTGAGCTGCTTAGCACCTCGCTGTTGCTGAGGCTGGCTTTGAACCAGCGATCCTCCTGCCTCAGCCTCCTGTGGCGCTAGGATTACAGGCATGTGCCACAGCTCGCAGCCCCAGATTCTTTTTTAAATGATGAAAATTCTTACAAATTGATTATGGGGATACTCTCAGTAACTAAATATTCTAGAATCCTTGACTTCTACTCTTTAAATGGACAAAGCATATGGTAGTGAATTTTACCTTAGTAAACATAATTCAAAAAATCAATAGCCCTGTATTTGTGCTCTCTAAAATTACTTTATCTTAGGTCATCCACATTCCCTAGAAATAGATTTGTGGATTCAAGTGGATGGTAATGTATTGAGGGAGTGCTCTTCAGGATAACTTCTAAAGGAGTGAGGGCTGCAGTCAGGAAGGAAGAAAAAATAAAGCAAAGATAAAGTCCGACTTTGGCCTGATCCATGGGGTTTGGAGCCTAAATTGCTCCTGAAGAATCATCCCCACCTTGAATCAAGAGGCTGTCTTAGGTACCCCATGTTAGTTGGTTTTTGGCTGCAGCTTCCCCTAGCAGTTGGAGTTGGAAGCTTTTGAGAAAGCAGGTCCCCATTAACTGAGAACCTAGCTAGTGAAAGGGAGTAGTCATGAGTCATTAGCAGCCAAAACACAAAAGCTGGAGGGTAAGAGTGCTGCTCTAACAAAGGATACTGAGCAGGGCATGGACTACACCCACTAGGTACCCCAAGGAAATACTCTTGGTGGCTGGCAAATGTTTAGCTAAAGTAATTCATGATGATACCATTTTTAATAACAAGAACTACATTTAGTTGCCCTAAATTTGGGAACTGTATGTTTGGTCATGTAGCAGAATGATTTTAGCCATTAAAAACATGGTAGCCAAGCACAGTCGTGCACGCCTATAATCCCAGCAGCTTGGGAGACTGAGGCAGGAGGATTGCAAGTTCAAAGCCAGCCTCATCAATTTGGCAAGGCACTAAGCAACTCAGTGAGACTCTGTCTCTAAATAACATACAAAATAGGATATTCTCCAACTCCATATATTTACCTGAAAATGCCATAATTTTATTCTTCTTTCATGCTGAGTAATATTCCATCATGTATGTACAAAGGCTGAATGTTCTCTCTGATAAGTGGATGCTGATCCATAATGGGGTGGGGGCATGGGGAGAATGGAGGAACTTTGATTGGGCAAAGGGGAGGGAGGGAAAGGGAGGGGACATGAGGACAGGAAAGATGGTGGAATGAGATGAACATCATTACCCTAAGTACATGTATGACTGCTCATATGATGCAACTCTACATTGTGTACAACAAAAAAAATGAAGAGTTGTGTTCCATTTGTGTACAATAAATCAAAATGCATTCTGCTATCATGTATAACCAATTAGCACAAATTTTAAAAATACAAAATAGGGCTGGCGATGTGGCTCAGTGGTTGAGTGCCCCTGAGTTCAATTCCCAGTACCCCCTCCACCCTGCAAAAAAAATCATCTAGAAAATCATTGCTGGACTTACAGGAATGTGCCACCACACCCAACTTTATAATCCCATTTTTATAAATGTAGCAGCATATATGTTTTTTGGTTTGGTTTGGTTTCTGTGGGTTTCTGTTGTTGTTTTGTTTTGTTTGATTTTGTGGTAGTAGGGATCAAACCCAGAATATCTAAGTTTTACACACTTTCTTTATCACTTTTGGGAAGGATTTACATAAAAATCTAAGTAGTGATTATTGCTCAGTGGAAAGATTATAGCTATTTTTACTTTATACATTTTGTTTATCTGTTTATTCTGCATTGCTTTTGTATAAATGAAAAGTAACTTCAAATATGATATACAAGCAACTTAGTTCTCAAATTTTAACTGAAATAGCATGACCATACTCAAATAATGTGAGACTAAAAAACAAAATTAAAAGAAAGAATGTGGCTGTTGGAGAGATGACCAGCCCATGTGATCCTTTGCTTTTCACATTCAATTTTTCACTAGACATAGAGGTGGTCATGTTGGTGGTCACTAACAAAAGATGAATTAATCAATCACAATATCCATGTGCTAATTTTCAGTGGAGTGACCAGACATTCCAGCAACCATCCCATTCATAATGTATTCACAGTCCATTTTCCCAAAGTCAGGCACCTGAGAAGACATACAAGTTACTAGAAGGTTGTCTGGTGAACACACAATGAAGAAGGTCTGGAGAGATATTTCAACCAAGCATCATGCTGAGACCTGGCACATCACATCAGACACCACAGGGCCTCCCTCTTCACCCCTCCTCTCAAACTCCTGACTACAATGAATAGGATGAAAAACATGGCCTTGACTTAGGAGCAGCATTTCACACACTGTTCTGGAATTTTGGTGTGACCCGGAGCAAAAAGATGAGCTGTTCCAAGTTGTAAATGAAAATTAGACACAATGAAGATGATTAGGTTGCCAGGATGAGCAGCAGCTGGGACAGGAAATATTGTCAGGGCCATGGTGGGCTATGGAAGGCCTGTGTGATGAGGGGAAACCCACACAACCAAGATATCATAAGCCAACACACCCAGCATCCATGAGGAGGCTCATCTCCAAAGTGACCTGGGTTCTTTGTTGCTTTCCTTAATCAGCTCACAGATATCCTCACGACAAACCCAAGGTGAGCAATATCTTGACTGAAATTCAGTTCCAGCTTCACTCACAAGCACTACTGCTGGCTGGTGGCCAAGTAACCATAAGCTTCCCACACTCATAACACTTCAGGACTGAATGAACTAACTCTCCCATGGAAAGAGGCTAGAGAATGGTTTCCAATGTGCCTCTGTGAATAATGATCATCTCTTCACTCTAGTCTGTAAGATTTCCTGGGACGAGAGCCTCCTCTGGTTCTTCACACCAGTGTGTACCCAGCACGGGGCCAATCAGTACATGCCACATGGAAAAATGAACCAATCTCTTTCCAATATTTCATTTATTTAATTTCTGCAGCAGCCCTGTGAGCTATTTGAGACATAGTTCACAGGGCTGCTGAGGAAATTAAATAAATAAAACATTTTAACACGATTTTAAAAACCTCCTCTGGGGAGGGAAGAGGTGCTGAAGATTAAGGTTAGTCAATAGCCAATGATTTGATCAATGATGCCTGTGTGATGAGGCGTCCATAAAAATCCAAAAGGACTGGGTTCTATGAGCTTCCAAATGGTTGAATACATGGAAGTTTCTAGAGGGTGGGGCTTCTGGGGAGGCAGGGAAGTTTCACATCCCTTCCCATATACCTCCCCCTAGGCAGCTCTTCCACCTGGATGTGATCTGTACCCTTTGCAATATTCTTTACAATAAATGGGGAAATATAAACAAGTGTTTCACTAAGCCTGTGAGCCACTCTAGCAAACAAATCAACACCAAAGAAGAAGAGACACAGGTCACCACCTGTGCTCCCAAATGGCTTCTGAGGGTGGGGGATGGGACAGCCTCGTGGACTGAACGCTCCACCCGTGGGAGCTGCCACCACCTCCAGGTAGATAGCATAAGAACCAAGTTGAGTTAGACGACATCTAGCTGGTGTCTGTTGGAGACTAGCAGAGAATTGCTGGCAAGTGAGGAAAGAGCCCACACACATCTGCTGTCAGAAGCATTCTGTGTTGGCTGTGTGAAATACTGTGGAAAAAGAGCAAACACTTTGGTTTTTCCTATAGTACTTTAGCCCAACATCTAAATTCATATCTAAGTTCTGTCATCTAGTATTTTGTTTACTATGGAACTGGAAGAAACTGTCAAACCTTTTTGCTCCTTGTTTTGTTGTGTTTTTTCACTTGGATAATGAGGACCATGCCTCAAAATCTCCCTCTATGGATTAAACAAGATAATATAGACAATGCACCTAGCATAGTGACTTGTACCTAGCTGGCTTGATAAATGTTCAGCCCCTTCAACTAACAGATGAATGAATAAAGAAAATGTGGTATATATACATAGTGGTCTTTTACTCAGTCATAAGAAGAATGACATTATAGCATTTGCTGGCAAATGGATGGAAATGGAGAACATCTTGCTATGTGAAATGAGCCAGATTCTCAAAGTTAAGGGTTAAATGTTTTCTCTCCTATGCAGAAACTAGAGCAAAATAAGGGGAAAAAGCGAAGTGGGGGGTCCCATGAAAATAGATGAAAAATCAGTGGAGTAGAGGAAGGGACTTGAGGGGAAGGAAGGAGGATAAGTAGAATGAAACTGACCAAATTATACCATGTACACATATGAAACAGTGAATTTCACCATTATGTATGCCTATAAAGCACCAATTTAAAAAAAAAAAGCATTAAGTAAATAGAAGACCAGTAGAGTAGGAGAAGAAGAACAGGGAGAGGGAGGAAGGGAGGAAAAGAGGAAATACTGGGAACTGATATAGAGCAAATTGTGTTCCATGCATATATGTCAAAAATGTCAAGATGAGCCCCAATATTACATATAACCATAATGCACTAATAAAAACATTTTCTAAAAGTACAATAGAAAATGAAATAAAATAAATACACAGCACCTACCTGGAAAAGCATGCAGGATATTTAGGAACCCAGAATAGAATGATCTAAAATAAAAATAACCCCTGGCTGTCTTCCTATGAAGAAGAATTATAAGCTTCAGTTTGAAATATATCTTCCTCAAGAATTTCTCTCTCAGATATTTTTTCTCTAAGGCACCAATTTAAAGAGTTCATTTTTCATCAACTTGAACCTTGTAGCATAAGCACCTCTTAAATTCAAGCAGGAACACAAGGAACTTAACTGTAAATATTCCTTACAGACAGATCAGAGTGAGAGGCTGTTCTGCAAAGTGACAATATTGAAGATGAAAGGAAACAAAAAGAAAGTATGATGGCACCATGAAGTGTTCCATTTTCCTGTTAAGTATGACGTTCTTTAGGGGACCATATAATTATTAGGCTGGGCAGTGTCTCCAAGCTGTTGTGGATTTTGTTGCTTTCAGCACTGGACTCACTTAAACCAACTCAAATAGGTGGTGACTCTGTCATTTTAAATGAGCATTGTCATAACTCCTACTGGTTCACAAACCTAGACTATAGCAACAAAAGTCAAAGAACAAGCCCCTGAAACATTGGATAAGGTCATTAGAACAAAATAAAGCAAGTGGTAGTGATGTAGATACCTTTGAAATGCCATTTGTCCTGCAAATAAACTCAAGGGCTAAGCAAAACGGAACCTTCTCAATGGAGGACAGAGGCCAACCTTCAGCTTCCTTTGTAGCATGGTCACCAACAAGTACAAGCATGGTGCATGGGGGCCCACTTGAACCTCGTGAACTGTGTATGTGGGAGCCACAATGGTAAAACTGAGTTTGCAAAACGGTGGGCATGCTGCTGTACCTGCAAGCTGGAGTCTTGATGATCGATCAAGGCAAATAAATCATATAGACATATTTTGAGATTCATAAGAATAAACAAATTATTGGTATAAAGGTCATTTATTAAGAAGGACATTTTCAAACATGTTGTAATACTGAAGGACTGACACACCAGAGGTTGGTCCGGGATATGTCATGTAGGGTCAAAGTTGCTCTTCCCCGAGACTACATTGGTAGCTAAGCCACTGAGAAATATAAAAGCTAATTGTGAAAGCTAAACATAGAAATAGGGGACTTGTAACACAGTGAATTTTGATAAGTTCTACTGAATCCTGACAGAGTGTTCTGAAAACCAGATTATTCAGTAAATGATAGGAACATGTTTCTCTAATGACTGTAATCATTATCTCATTAGGGATAATTAAAATAACTCACGACTGTATTTTGCATCACATGGTAAAACCAATTTTCACACTCATAACTTTTCTCAAGTCTCCTAAATCTTCTCTCCACGTGTGGAGCATCAAGATTCCCATTTTACACAGGAGGGCATAGAAGCAGAAGGAGTTAATTAACTTGACCCAGACAACACGGCTAGTAAATGGCCCAGCTGACATTTAATGTGTTATGTAGTCTCACAAGTACACTTGAAGAGCATAGAGATGACATATACAATAATTTCATTTAGAAATGTCTTGGGTTAAGAAATATGAACACAAAATTGTAACAGAAATACAGAGGTCATCAGTTGGCCACATAAGGTCAATACAGAACAATTATTATCACTCATTAAGGGAAAATAATTATCCTCTGGACTTACCAAACATATTGTAATGTTATTAAAGCTTAGAAAAGCCCGGAGATGGTTTATTGTATTAATACACGACAGTATCGTGTATTAAACATAAAGCAAGGGAATGTGTGCTTGCCTTGGTTGCCTGGCTTTTCTTGTTAAAATTCATTGTCTTTGCTTGGCTCAGTTAATTACACTTTGAAGTTCCATAGCTCAGAGAAGCTGATGTTGCAACTAAGCGGATTCCAATAGGTTTTTCATTGTTTCTCATAAAGACATGATTTGCGGTTACAATGTTTTCCTTCACACTGTGCTTTCAGATGATCAAATCCTCCCCTCAAGAAAAGAAACAAAATCAGCCAAATTGCCAGCATTTGTCACCTCTGCCACCACTCCAGACAGCTAATTTGCATGTTGCAAAGAAAGCTTTTATTAGCTCTTTTTTTTTTCTCCAGAGCCTTATCATGACTCCAGAATACTTTAATATGATCTTAAAGAGACATACCTCAAGTTCTATGATTTTGATAATGCCCATCCTACAACGTTTGGTTTGGGGTTTGTTTGTTTTTATTTTGTTTTGTTTTTGCTACCAGGGATTGAACCCACGGGCACTTAACACTGAGCCACATCTCCAGTCCTTTTTTATATTTTATTTAGAGATGGGGTCTTGCTAAGTTGCTTAGAGCCTCGCTAAGTTGCTGAGACTGGCTTTGAGCTCATGATCCTCCTACCTCAGCCTCCTGAGCCATTGGGATTATAGGCATGTACCAAGGCACCTGGCCCATCCTATAAAGTTTAATACAATCCTGACAATGTTGTTTCCTCAAACTAGACTGTGAGATGATTTACAAGTATTTTTTCAAGTTTAACAAGTTATGAAATCTCTCTAGTACTCAGAATAAGCACCTACTGGAGTTTCTCCTTGTCTGAAGTTACTCATTAAGTTACTTTTTTTTTTTTTTTTTAGTTGTAGATGGACACAATATCTTTATTTTTTTAATTTATTTTTATGTGGTGCTGAGGATCAAACCCAGTGTCTCATGCATGTGAGGCAAGCACTCTACCACTGAGCTACAACCCCAGCCTGATTAAGTCACTTCTTACTCAATGTAACCAAGATTCTACAATATTAAGTAGATTCATTCAGATTCAAAAGACCCATCAGAAAATTAAATTCTCGGGGTGATAGGGGAAGATGGCCGACAGGAGGGAGGTGCTCTCTGGACGCAGTTGCTGAAGGACGCGGAGTGGGAAGTTTGAGCGCTTTGCTGGCGGTTCTTTTGCGACTGAAAGGGAGCCGAGACATTCCTGCACCTCTGGACAGCGAAATACAAAGTTCTCAGGGCCACAACAACCAGGGACAGAGTCCCAGCGGTCCACAGCCCGAAACAACGCTGTCCGTGCTGCAGGCGCAGGGGCTAAGACCATCTCGGCAAGGAGACGATCCACCCAGCGGCTTTGAAACTGACCGGCAAGGAGGGATAAAAAGAGGCCTAGAGGCGTGGGCGGTGTCCACGTGGAGCTCTTTTGCAACGCTTGCCAAGCCGACCCCCCCACGATCTGGACCGACAGAAGGGTCTGCGGAGCAGCTGCTGAATGGGAGGAGAACTCCGCCATCTTTGAGAAGTGCAGTGGCTGAGCCAGACAAAGGGGAAAAGACGGAGGAGACAACAGCTGCAGACATCCAGGGAGCCCCATCGCTTAGAAGGCAGCGCACACCTGGGTGAGACTCAGGTAACCAGCAGGGGAGGGCGTGTCTGAGGCCAGCCCAGCGGCCACAAGAAGCTACAACTGTGGGTGGGCGTGGGGAAAGGGTGCCTCTGGAGGGTCCTCTTCCCGGAGCCATTCATCTGCTGACACACAATCACCCTGAGCCAATCTTCCCCCTGAGCGGCCGCTGACATAGGGTGCAGACCTGACTCGCAGACTTTCTGGACGTGATCCAATGCAGTTGGCTTAAACTGGAAAGGGAAAAGAGAAGGGGGGCTTCCCAGGGCCCGTTTTGTTTTGTTTGAGACTTGGGGTTCGACGTTTTTTTTTTTTTTGCTGTTGTTGTTGGTCGGTCTGCTTGTGTTATTGGCTTTTGTTAGATTGTTTATTGATTGTTTATTGTTCTTTCTCTTTTTTTTTTTTTGGCTTTGTTCTGTTCTACTTTTTTTGCATTGATTGTCAGAGTGTTTGATTGTTTGCTTCTGCTCCTTTTCTCGTTCCTTCTTTTCTTCCTTCTCACTTTGGCATCTCTTCTTTCTCCTTCATCTTTCATATTTGCACCCTGCCAGTGCATACTAGACAGAGACAAAAACAAGCTGTACGCAGAATTTGGGATTTCTAGAAACAGCGCAATTGAACTGGATAGAAAAGAGGTGCTATATATAGTTTACTCTCCATTTTCTTGATTCTCTATCTCCTCTCTCTTACACCAATGTCTACTCTTTTATCATTTTTTTTCTTCTTTTCCATCTTACTTTATATATAAATTGGTCTCTTCACCTAAGTGTCTACTCCATTCTCTATCTTCTCTCTTCTACTGATACCAAACCACTTCCAGTAAACCACGTCAATAGAACTCTCCTCTCATACTTTCCAAGAAAGAACAATTCAAGACGCTTCCTTCTTCTTAAACATAATACCTCTGTATCCAATACTTGAAGCTATAAAACCCCATCAGAAGCATACAGAGTAAACTGGAAATAATATCTCGGTTAACAAAATCTGTACATTGTGATCAAAATTGAATTTTCTGAATAGAAAGTGTTAGGTTTTAAAGTGTAAAGGAATTATAAGGGGAGCTGATAGCTTCGTACTACAGGAACAACATAAGGAATTAAGGTAAAATCGAAACAGTCAAGGTCCCACAGAGCAAGAAGAAAAGACACACAAGCAGCATGAAAAAACAAGGGAAGAAAGTGACACAATCAAATCAAGATTCATCATCAGTAGATTTCATGGCAAACACAGTTGGTCAAATGCCAGAGATGGAATTTAGAAATTACATATGCCAAATGTTTAGGGAACTTAAGAATGAACTCAAAAATGAGATGAGGGAGCAAGTACAGGAGGCAAAAGATCATTTTGACAAAGAACTCCAAAAACAAATACAGGAAGTAAAAGATTACTTCAATAGGGAAATAGAGGCTCTAAAGAGAAACCAAATAGAAATTCCAGAAATGAAAGAAGCAATAAACCAAAATAAAAGTTCAATTGAAACCATCTCCAACAGAGTAGACCACTTGGAGGAAAGAACCTCAGACAATGAAGACAAAAATATTTGTCCTAGAGAAGAATTTAGATCGTACAGCAAAACTCGTTGGAAATCAAGAACATAACATCCAAGAATTATGGGACAGCATAAAAAGACCAAACTTAAGAGTGATTGGCGTAGAGGAAGGGGCAGAGTTTCAAGCCAAAGGAATGAGTAATCTATTTAACGAAATAATTACAGAAAATTTTCCAAACTTGAGGAATGAATGGGAAAACCGAGTTCAAGAGGCATACCGAACACCAAACAAACAAAATCTCAACAGATCCACACCAAGACACATTATAATGAAAATGCCTAATATACTGAGCAAGGAGAGAATACTAAAAGCCACAAGAGAAAGGAAGCAGATCACATATAGGGGGAAACCAATCAGACTATGTTCAGATTTTTCAACCCAGACCTTAAAAGCAAGAAGATCCTGGAATAGCATATTTCAAGCTCTGAAAGAAAAGGGATGTCAACCAAGAATCTTATATCCAGCAAAATTGAGCTTTAGATTCGAAGATGAAATAAAAACCTTCCACGATAAGCAAAAGTTAAAAGATTTCACATCTCGAAAGCCAGCACTTCTGAACATCCTGGGCAACATTTTTCATGAAGAAGAAGAGAAAGATGATAATGAAAATGAACAAAGGGAGATATTAAACTAAAGGAAATACCAACCAGAAGAGAAAACTAATCAAGCTAAAGACCATAATTTAAATAAAAATGGATGGGAATAAAAATCATATCTCAATAATAACCCTGAATGTTAATGGCCTAAACTCGCCAATCAAAAGACACAGATTATCAGAATGGATTAAAAGAAACGACCCAACAATTTGCTGTCTCCAAGAAACACACCTCATAGAAAAAGACATCAACAGACTGAAAGTGAAAGGCTGGGAAAAGTCTTATCACTCACATGGCCGGCGGAAGCAAGCAGGGGTTTCCATTCTCGTATCAAATAAGGTAGACTTCAAACCAAAACTAATCAAGAGGGACAAAGATGGATATTTCTTATTACTTAAGGGAACCATTCATCAACAGGATATAACAATCATAAATCTATATGCCCCAAATAATGGAGCACCTACATTCATCAAACAAACGCTTCTCAAGTTCAAGAGTAAAATAGACCACAACACAGTTATTCTAGGGGACTTCAACACACCTCTCTCAACAATGGATAGATCATCCAAACAAAGGCTAAACAAAGAAACTTTAAGCCTCATTAAAACAATTAATAATTTAGATCTAACGGACATATATAGAATATTTCATCCCTCAGTAAACGAATACACTTTTTTCTCAGCAGCACATGGTTCCTTCTCCAAAATAGACCATATATTATGTCACAAGGCAACTCTCAGCAAATATAAAAAAATAGAGATACTACCCTGCATGCTATCGGACCATAAAGGGATGAAATTGGAAATCAACGACAAAACAAGGAATAAGAAAAACTACTCCATCAACTGGAAGCTAAACAACATGTTACTGAATGAACAAGGGGTTGAAGAAGACATCAAAGAGGAGATCAAAAAATTCTTAGAGGTAAATGAGAACACAGATACTTCATATAGAAATCTCTGGGACACTATGAAGGCAGTAGTAAGAGGAAAATTCATTGCACTGAGTTCATTCCTTAAGAGGAAAAAAAAACAACAAATAAATGACTTAACAACACACCTCAAAGCATTAGAAAAAGAAGAACAGACCAACACCAAGAGCAGTAGAAGACAGGAAATAATTAAAATCAGAGCAGAAATTAATGAAATCGAGACTAAGGAAACCATTCAAAGAATTGACAAGACTAAAAGTTGGTTCTTTGAAAAAATAAACAAAATTGACAGACCCTTAGCGATGCTAACGAAAAGAAGAAGAGAAAAAACTCAAATTACTAACATTCGTGATGAAAAAGGGAATATCACAACAAACACCTCAGATATACAGAATATAATTAGAAATTACTTTGAAAACCTGTACTCTAATAAAATAGAAAATACTGAATGCATTGACAGATTTCTAGAGTCATATGATTTGCCTAAACTAGATGTGGAGGCTATACACAATTTAAACAGATCAATTACAAGCAAAGAAATAGAAGAAGTCATCAAAAAGCTACCAACAAGGAAAAGTCCAGGACCTGATGGGTTTACAGCCGAGTTCTATAAGACTTTCAAAGAAGAACTAATTCCAATGCTCTTCAAACTATTCCAAGAAATAGAAAAAGAGGGAGCTCTTCCAGACTCTTTCTATGAGGCCAATATCACATTAATTCCAAAGCCAGGCAAAGACACATCCAAAAAAGAAAACTTCAGGCCCATATCTTTAATGAACATAGATGCAAAAATCCTCAACAAAATCCTGGCAAATCGGATACAAAAACATATCAAAAAGATAGTGCACCATGATCAAGTGGGGTTTATCCCAGGGATGCAAGGCTGGTTCAACATTCGGAAATCAATAAACATAATACACCACATCAATAGACTTAAAGACAAAAATCATATGATCATCTCAATTGACGCAGAAAAAGCATTTGACAAAATACAACACCCCTTTATGTTCAAAACACTGGAAAAACTAGGAATATCAGGAACATATCTCAACATTATAAAAGCTATATATGCAAGGCCCCGAGCTAACATTATCTTAAATGGTGAAAAATTGAAAGCATTCCCTCTAAAAACTGGAACAAGACAGGGATGCCCCCTTTCACCACTGCTATTTAACATAGTACTGGAAACTCTGGCCAGAGCAATTAGACAGACGAAAGAAATTAAAGGGATCCAGATAGGAAAAGAAGAGCTCAAATTAGCACTATTTGCTGATGACATGATAATCTTCCTAGAAGACCCAAAAAACTCTACCAGCAAACTTTTACAACTAGTAAATGAATTTGGCAAAGTTGCAGGATACAAAATCAACACACATAAGTCAAAGGCATTTTTGTACATCAGCAAAAAAGACTCTGAAAGGGAAATGATGAAAACTACCCCATTTACAATAGCATCAAAAAAAATAAAATACCTGGGAATCAACCTAACGAAAGAGGTGAAAGACCTGTATAACGAAAATTATAGAACACTAAAGAAAGAAATTATAGATGAACTCAGAAAATGGAAAGACCTACCTTGCTCTTGGATAGGTAGAATTAATATTGTCAAAATGTCCATACTACCAAAAGCACTATACAGATTTAATGCAATTCCAATCAAAATCCCAATGTCATTCTTCAAAGAAATAGAAATAGCAGTCATGAAATTCATCTGGAAAAATAAGAGACCCAGAATAGCCAAAGCAATCCTGAGCAAGAAAAGTGATGCAGGGGGCATCACCGTACCGGACCTTAAATTATACTATAGAGCAATAGTAACAAAAACAGCATGGTATTGGCACCAAAACAGACTGGTGGACCAATGGTACAGAATTGAGGACACAGAAACTAATACATATAATTTCAGCTATCTTATATTAGACAAAGGTGCCAAAAATGTACAGTGGAGAAAGGATAGCCTCTTCAACAAATGGTGCTGGGAAAACTGGAAATCCATATGCACCAAATTGAAATTAAATCCTTATCTCTCACCATGCACAAAACTCAATTCAAAATGGATCAAGGACCTAGGAATTAGAACAGAGACAATACGCCTAATAGAAGAAAAAGTAAGCTCCAATTTCCAACATGTCGGATTAGGCCACAAGTTCCTTAATAAGAATCCTGTAGCGCAAGAATTACTACCAAGAATTAATGAATGGGATAGATTTAAACTAAAAAGCTTCTTCTCAGCAAAAGAAACAATCAGTGAGGTGAATAGAGAGCCAACTAATTGGGAACAAATATTTAGTACATGCACATCAGACAGAGCACTGATCTCTAGAATATATAAAGAACTCAAAAAACTTTACACCAAAAAAACAAATAACCCAATCAATAAATGGGCTAAGGAATTGAGAAGACACCTCTCAGAAGAAGATACACGATTAATTAACAAATACATGAAAAAATGTTCAACATCGCTGGCAATTAGAGAAATGCAAATCAAAACTACTCTAAGATTTCACTTCACTCCAGTCAGAATGGCAGCTATCAAGAACACAAGCAACAATAAATGTTGGAGAGGATGTGGGGAAAAAGGCACACTCATACATTGCTGGTGGGAATGCAAAATGGTGCAACCATTATGGAAAGCAGTATGGAGATTTCTTGGAAAACTGGGAATGGAGCCACCCTATGACCCAGCCATCCCATTCCTGGGTCTATTCCCAAAGGACTTAAAAACAGCATATTACAGTGACACAGCTATCTCAATGTTTATAGCTGCGCAATTCACAATAGCTAGGTTGTGGAACCAACCTAGATGTCCCTCAGTAGATGAGTGGATTAAGAAAATGTGGTATATACGCACAATGGAATTTTACTCAGCAATAAAAGAAAATAAATTAATGGCATTTGCAGGTAAATGGATGAAGTTGGAAGACATAATGCTAAGTGAAGTTAGTCAGTCTCAAAAATCCAAGTACCAAATGTTCTCTCTTATATAAGGAGGCTAGTCCATAGTATTGTTGGATGGGAGGGTACATACAAGGACTAGAAGAACACTAGAATGGTCAAAGGGAAGGGAGAGTAAGGGAGGGAGCAAGGGGGGAGGGAGAGGGAGAAAAGGAAAAAGAAAAGAAAAGGTGTTTGAATGAGATGGATATCATTTGCCTAAATGCATGATTGAAGACCTGAATTGTACGAATATACTCTGTATACAAGCAATTGTATGTAAAAAAAATGCTAAATAAAAAAAAAAAAAAAAAAAAAAAAAAAAAAAAAAAAAAAAGAAAATTAAATTCTCTAATAGCCTAAGAAACACCTAAGCAGAATCAGAGCTGCAAAATGGGGCATTTCTGAAGGGAGATGGAGAAAGGATGGTACATACAGTGTCGGCGTTCTCACCTTTGAACTGAGCCTTGGTGATGCCCAGATACCAGGATGAAGTTAGCTAAACTCAGAAGGTAAAAGCCATAAGAAACCTCTCAGAAGGTACAATTTGAACACGAAGTAGCAGGAAATGGTAGCAGAGAACAGAAGAGACCCAGACACCATGCACAGAGAACAGGTTGGCAGAAGCTATGTTCCCTCCAAACTATATTCATCCCAACTTGCTTACCTCTCAAAAACCCATCTTTAAGGGAAAGGCTCTGCAGGTCTAGTAGGGCCCACCTAGAAAGAGCCAGCTGCAGGAGGAAGCCAATAACTGCAGGATGAGCCAGCCCCTCCTCCCACCTCTATCAACCCAAGAGCATGGTTATTGCAACTGTGGGATACATTTGTTAGAAAAGAACAACATGCAGGATAAAGGTGCAGGGAAGTTCCCTGAGAGGTAGGGTGCATTGGGATAGGTTCAGGTAGAGGGTAACAAGGAATTGTTAATATCAAACTGAACACAGGAATTTCTCTGCCTTCAAGCATGTTCAATGTAAGCAGAGGAAAGGTAATAATGAAGTAAGAGCACAACAAAACACAATAAAAAGATGGAGAAAATAATGAAACCAAAAGTCAATCAACAAAATTAAGGTCTCTCCACACTGATCAAGAACATGAAAGAGGGCTAGGGTTGTGGCTCAGCGGTAGAGCGCTCGCCTAGCACGTGTGCAGCCCGGGTTCGATCCTCAGCACCACGTAAAATTAAACGCATTGTGTACAACTAAAGCAAATAAATAAATATTTTTAAAAAATTAAAAATTAAAAAAGAACATGAAGGAGAAAATTACCAATATCAGGATGGAGAAAGGATCCTAACTAGAGTTCCTACTCATTCAAAAAATAATATGTGAATATTATCAATAATTTAATTCCAATAAATTCGAAAACTTAAATCAGTCTAATTATTTGAAAAACACAAACCTCCAAAGTTTATCCAAGATATCTTTATCAATAGCCTAGTATCTGTTACCTACTGAAGTTCTGCCAATATGGTTCAGGTTCTGGTAAGGACCCTCTTTCTGGCTTGCAAATGGCTGCCTTCCTGCTTTACAACTTTCCTCCTGAAGAAAACTCCAGATGCAGAGTAATTATTGATTAACTGTGGCAGCTATTTGGAAGAAATAATCACAAGCTCTTCCAGAAAAAGAAGAGGGAACACCCCTCTACTCATTCTATGAAGCCAATCTTACCCAGACACCAAACCAAAGATAGTGCATAAAAGTAAATTACAGACAATTCTCCCTCAAAAATCCACAACAAAATCTTAGATCGTTGAATCCAAAAATATGTAAAAGGGAAATGACATCATAACCAAGTAGATGTCATGATGGCTTAACATGTGAAAATCAGTAACTTCAACTTACTTTATTTCCATGATTGACTCTAGGTGCTGAAAATATTTGACAAAAATTCAACATCAATTTATGATTAATAAAAAAAAAAACTCTCAGCCCATTAGGAATAGAAGGTGACCTTGACCTCAAAAAAGGATATTTTGAATGTTTTTGAGGGTTCTGAATGTTTGAATGCTTTTGTCTAAGATATGGAACAAGTAATGAATATCTTCTCTCACCACTCCTATTCTACATTGCACTAGAGGTCCTAGTAAGTGAAATGTTTTTAAAATATAAAAGACATGCAGATTATAAAAGAAGAATTGAAACTTTTTTAATCACAGAAAACTGATCGTGTATGAAGAAATCCTCAGGAATCTCAGAAGTGAATTTAGTAAGTTTCAGCTCAAGCTACTATAGCAAAATACCACAGATTGGGTGGCTTAAATAACAGAAATTAATTTTCTCACAGTTCTGAAGCTGGAAGTTCAACCCACCAATGTGGTTGGGTTCTGGTAAAGGCCATCTTTCTGGCTTGCAAATGGCTGCTTTCTTGCTGTGTACTCAAATGTCTCTTTCTCAGTTCATGCATATGGAGAGAGCAAGCTCTCTGGTGTCTCTCTTTCTAGGGGAACTAATCCCATCATGAGAGCCCCACTCACAGGATTCATCCAAACTTGCTTACCTCTCAAAAACCCATCTTTAAATATTACCACGTTGGGGATTAAGGCTTCAGTATATGAATGGGGGTGGGCATGATACAGTCTATAGCAGAAAGTTTTCAAGAAGTATACAGATATCAATTGCATTTCTCTATAATAGCAAAGAACAGTTGGAAGTTAAATTTTAAAAAATACCAGTCACAAACAACAATGAAAGAAGTACTTAAAAATTTAACAGATGTACAAAACATGAACCTTGAAAACTAAAAACCAAAAAAATCTGAATGAAATTATAGTGACTTAAGTATAAGAGTAGATTATCATTTTATGGATCAAATAGCTCAATGTTTGTAAGATTTCAGTTTTCAATAAGTTGGTTTATAGATCCAACAAAATGCCAATCTAAAGCCCAGCATATATATATATATATAAGGATATATATATATATATATATATATATATATAAGGTTTTTTTTTCAGAACTGAATAGAGTGTCCCAAAATTGACACATACATATATGATCAAATTGTTTTTGAAAAAGTGACAGGGCAATTTGATGGGGAAAGACTATTTTTAACAAATAGTGCTGAAGTAGATAGCTGTATGCAAAACAACATATATATGTGTGTGAACATTGTCTCATGCCTCATACAGTATTTAAAAATTGACTTGAACAGGATCAGAGACCTAAACATAAGAACTACAACTAAAAAACTTTTAGGAGAAAATCTTAGTGACCTTGGGTTAGACAAAGATCCCTTCAAGAGGACAGCAGTAGCATAAACTATAAAAGAATAAATCGATAAACTGGAATTTACCAAAATTAAAAACACAAAAACAAAAATTAAAACCACAATAAATTACCCTCTCACCCACACACACTCACAGGAAAATAAAAAGTGCTGAAGAGAATGTCAAGAAATTGGAAACCTATACATTGTTAGTGGTCATGAAATAATACAGTTGATACAGAAAAAGGTTTGGAGACTCCTCAAAAAAAAAAAAAAAAATAGAATTACCATTGGACCCAGAAGTCACACTTTTAGATATATATCCAAAATAATTGGGAACAAGGTTTCAAAGGGACATATGTACAGCCATGTTTATAGCAGCAATATTCACAATATCTAAGAGGTGTAAACAACCCAAGTGTCTATCAAGGGGTAAACAAACAAAATTGTGACAAATGCATACAATGGACTATTATTCAGCCTTAATTAAGAAAATTCTAACACATGCTACGACATAGATGAACTTTGAAGCCATTATGCTAAGTGAAATAAGCCAGTCACAAAAAGACAAATAGTGTATGATTGCATTTATATAAAGTACATAGAATAGTAAAATTCATAAAGACAGGATAGTGATGGCCAGGGGCAAGAGAGAGGGAGTAAAGAGGAGTTATTGCTTAATGGACACAGAGTTTCAGTTTTATAAGATGAAAAGAGTTCCAGAGATGAATGGTGGTGGTGGTTGCACAATAATGTGATTGTATTTAATACCACTAAACTATGCACTTAAAATGGTTAAAATTATAAATTTTATGTTACTTTACCACAATTAAAAATGAATAAAAATTTAAAAGTAAAATACTTGCTCTTCAAAAGAACAAAATGAAATGGCAAGCCATGGTCTTGAAAAAATATTTGCAAACCTATATCTGACAAATGACTTCTATCCAATATACATAAAGAACTCTTATAACTCAATAACCCTCCAAGAACATATAAAATATTTGAACAACACTTCTCCAGAGGAGATAGATGAATGGCAAATTAATTACATAAAAAAATGCTCAACACACGCCTGTAATCCCAGCACTTTGGGAGGCTGAGGCAGGAGGATCGCGAGTTCAAAGCCAGCCTCAGCAATGGCGAGGCACTTAGCAACTCAGTGAGACCCTGTCTCTAAATAAAATACAAAAAAGGGCTGGGGATGTGACCCAGTGGTCAAGTGCCCCTGAGTTCAATCCCCAGTACCACAAAAAAAAAAAAAAAAAAAAAAAAAAAAAAAAAAATGCTCAACATCTTTAGTCATCTGGGAAATACAAGCTACAATCACAATGAGATACATCTACACATCTATCGGATTAAAATTAAAAGACTAAAATTGATTAAAATTTAAGCCTGGCCATATCAACTATTGGCAAGGACATGGAATGAGTGGAACTTACATGGGAATGTAAGATGGTACCACCTCTTTGAAAAACAGTTTGGCAGTTTCTTACAAAGTTAAAGATAAACTTAGGATACACTGAACTGTTTTACTCCTATACATTTACCAAGGAGAACTGAAAACATGTCCACAGAAAGACTTGTACATAAATGCTCAGAGCTGTTATGGACAAAATGTGTATGTTGTTCTATCCCCACCATGATAAAGCCCTGACGAATGGGTTGAATGCCCTTTTACGGGACCCAGAGTGTGCCAGTGTTCTCCCCACAAACCCCTCCTCCCTCCCTCCCTTTCAACCCTCCTCTCTCCCCATCATTCCACCACGTGAAAATGCAATGGCAACTCAACAAATCTGAACCTAGCAGACTTCCAGCCTCCAGAACCATTAGAAATAAAGTTCTGTTTTTGACAGGCTACTCAGTCTATGGTAATTTTTATTGCTAAAAATAATAAAAACATTCTTTGTAATAGCTAAAACCTGGAGTAATCCAAATATCTGTAAACAAGTGACTAAACATATTATGGTATACGTATACATGTAATAAATTTGAAATTATTGATCCATGCCACAACAGACAGATCTCCAGACCATTATGCTGAGTAAAAGCCAGAAAAGACTATATGTTACATGATTTCATTCATATAAAATAATGTGTCATTTAAAATTAGAGTGATAGAAACTAGACCGGTAGTTATCTATGAATGGGATGGAGGGTGTTATGGTTTAGATATGAGGTGTCCTCCAAAATCTTGTGTGTGAGACAATGCAAGAAAGTTTAGAGGTGAAATTATTGGGTTTTGAGAGCCTTAACCTAACCAGAGCATTAATACCTGATAGGGATTAACTAGGTGGTGAGTGTAGGCAGGTAGGGTACAGCTGGATGAGGTGGGTCATTGGAGGCATGCCTTTGGGTATATATATTTGTCTATGATGTAGGGAGCTCTCTCTCTCTCGGCTTCCTAGTATGATGTCCCCAACCACTTTCCTCTGCCACACACTTCTACTGTGATATTCTGCCTTATCTCAGGTCCCAAGGAATGGAGTTAGCCTTCTATGGACTGAAACTGTGAGTCCCAAAATAAACTTTTCCTCCTCTAATTGTTCTTGTCAGGTCTTGTGGTCGCAGCAATGAAAAAGCTGACTAAAACACAGAGAGCCATGGATTATAAAGGAAAGTAAGGAAACTTTGGGGAATAATGAAATGTTTACTATTATTTGATGTAGTGAGTTCATGAGTGTACACTTATGTTAAAATTCATCATGCTGTAGTTTAAATATGTGACATATATTGCACATTGCTTACACCTCAATATAGTTGTATTTTAAAAAAACTAAATGTGAAAGGGCAAACAATAAAGCTAATAGGAAGGTACGTAAGAGAGATTCTCTCAACTTTGATGCTGTCTTTCTAAATTGTTACCTTCCCCAAAAAAATCACATACCAAAAACTAAAGAAGTTAAAAATTAATATATTAACAATGTGAATTTTATTAAACAAAGGCACTATAGGTGGCAGATTTGGAGATGATAATTACAATGTCAAAAACTGAGAAGAAGTTACTGCATGGAATGTAGGAGGAATTCATTAAAATTAACACAATTAAGGTGAGCAAACACTTCACAGAAGGAAATATTCAAATGACCAACAAGCATATGAACAGGTGCTCAGTATTACTCTAATCAGAGAAATGCCACAGTGGCAAAAACTCAAAAGTCAAATAGTATCAATAGGTGCCAAAATGTAGGAGATTAGAGCCCTCCTACATGGTTAACATGATTATAAATTAATATGATGATCCAACCAGAGGAGAAACCAAATCAAGTTAAATACCATAAACAAATAAAAATGGATGGGAATATGAATCATGTCTCAATAATAACCCTGAATGTTAATGGCCTAAACTCACCATTCAAAAGACGCAGACTGTCAGACTGGATTAAAAGAAATGACCCAACAATATGCTATCTCCAAGAAACCCACCTCATAGAAAAAGACATCAACAGACTGAAGGTGAAAGGCTGGGAAAAATCTTACCACTCACATGGGCTGCGGAAGCAAGCAGGGTTTCCATCCTCATATCAAATAAGGTAGACTTCAATCCAAAGTTAATCAAAAGGGACAAAGATGGATATTTCTTACTGATTAAGGGAACCATTCGTCAACCAGATATAACAATTATAAATCTATATGCCCCAAATAATGGAGCACCTACATTCATCAAACAAACCCTTCTCAAGTTCAAGAGTCAAATAGACCACAACACAATTATTCTAGGGGACTTCAACACACCTCTTTCACCACTGAATAGATCATCCAAACAAAAGCTAAATAAAGAAACTTTAGACCTCATTAATACAATTAATAACTTAGACCTAACAGACATATATAGAATGTGAATGGCTAGACTTTCTTCTCAGCAGCAAATGGCTCCTTCTCTAAAATAGACCATAAATTATGCCACAAAGCAACTCTCAGCGAATATAAAAAAGTAGAGATACTACCCTGCATTCTATCGGACCATAAAGGAATAAAGTTGGAAATCAATGATAAAACAAGAAATAAAAAAAGCTACTCCAACAACTGGAAACTAAACAACATGCTACTAAATGAACAAGGGGTTGCAGAAGACATCAAGGAAGAGATTTAAAAATTCCTAGAGGTTAATGAGAACACAAATACATTATATAGAAATCTCTGGGACACTATGAACAATTTGACAGTATTTAATAGAATCAAATACATGTTTTCCCTATAACCTTCTAACCTTCTCTTCAGGAGTCTCAGAGAAAACTCTTGCCTATGAGCCTAAGGAATATATCCAAAGATATTTGGATATATTCAGTGCCTCACATGATTGTTTGTGGAAGCAGGAATTGAAGGCCAAATAAGAGTCATCAAAAATATTATTAGTTCTCAATTTTACTTGTAACCAAAAATAATAATGATAATGATAGATTGATTTCATTTAGCAAAGGCAAAACAGGATTTAGATTGGAAAAGGAGGTGGGAGTGAAGAAGAAAACATCCTGATCACTTTGAAAATAATAAGCATCGTTTTTCTTTTCCTGGGTATGTTGCTGATGAGCTGTGGGTGAGGAGTGAGGTCAGGTGGGGTCATGTACCCTGGGGAACAGCTGGATTGTCAGAGAAGACAATTTCAGTTGTTCATTCTCTAGAAGGCTCTGGGTATTTAAATGTACACACAACAGGTTGGGTCTGTAATTCACCTGTCCGTCACCTCCACTACAGGCCCTAATTAAAACTCCTGAGTCCACCACCAGAAGGACAGGTAAGTACAATGTGGGTGAGAACATTGCACCGCAACCGAACTGTGACCTAGATCTATATTTGTTAAGTGAAACCTCAGAAGAAATAGAATATGTAGAACAATAGCACAAAGAGAAACTATAAATACATACACACACTACATGTCTTTGAGGGATGTATCCATGGTATGTATGAGAGGAGACTGGAGTGGGCACAGGGAATAAAATAGAGAAATGAAATAAAACAGGACTAGAGACCACTTGGCATAAGCAGCCTTGATGGTGTGCTGTGAACAGAGAAGTGGATTTCAGCAGCACCTGAGGTGCAGACACCAACACAAAAAGCCATAAACCAAAGGGAGATGGTCTCTGCCAGAGAAAAGGACCCTGAGCATGAATCAATAATGAGAGCTCCAGCAGCTAGGAGAGAGGCAGGAGGCTTGGTGGGGGATCCACAGAGAATCCTTCTGGAAGAGCAGTTGGCAAGGGAAAGGACCAAAGACTTCGTGGCAGTATCATCAGGGTTTAGGGGGACAGCTTTGGAATTAGAGGCCAGTTCTACCACAAAAACTAAGCTGTGCATCCTCAGCCAAGAAACAAGAAACCTAAGCTTCCTGTGCTTCCAATTCTCTTCAGAACAGATACGCAAGACTCCTCACCTTGAGGGAAAAGAAAAATATATAGAGGATTTAAGTGGCTCCTGAAACTAAGATCAATATTTTACCTAAGTTCAGCCTTTATGGCTGCAGGAATTTTTATATCTGATTTCTGCTTTCCACCAAATGATGTTCTCAGAACATTTTTCTGAAATCTCAGAGGTAAAAGATAAAGGAAATCCAGGAGCCCGAGCATTTGTTTAAATGTTTTGTGTAATCCAATGCGTTTATTCAGTACTCTTATTGAGTATCTATCTCAAAATGATAGTGATTAAATGAAATGATGCATTTCAAGCAGGTTTCACAGTGTCTGTGATATCATCAACACTGAATAAACATGATTGCTTTTGAAATATTTTTGCAGTTGCATTAACATTGTTTTTAATTTTATTATCATTATGGCCCTGTTTCCAGAGCTCTATTTGGTATTTTTGTGACATATCATATTGGTTCCCCACCCCCAGGTTGTTAATGTTTCTTTTTGTTGGTGGTGATAGTTCTTTTTAATTATACGTTGTAAGAGCCCTAATTGAGGATAGCTAAGATGGCGGTTAGCTGAGAGCCATAAAAGTGTTCAAGTATTTTCACCTGATATTCATGCATTTATCTAAGATCTTTTTATGCCCGTGAACACTGTGTGACGCACCTGTAAGCTCGAGCTGTTAGCACTTGTCCTTGTTAAGGCAAAATGTATTTAACCGGGTGAAGTTAGTTAGAGGGGTGGTTGGAGTTGGAGAGGTTGTTGGAGCCGGAGAAAGAAGTTAGAAGAAAGAAGAATAAAAGAACTTTTTCATTTCCAGTCTGCCTCCAAGTTTTCTCCCGCGGTATCATTGCTACAAGTGGCAATTGCTGCAGGCGGCGACAATACGTGACAATAGAATATACTATGGCATAATTATAAAAGCATGGAATATACATTTGTTCTAATTCAGTCCCCAGTACTTCACCTTCCCCTCCCTTCCTCCCATCCCCTGTTCCCTACCCTCTAATTTATTGATCTTTCTACTTAACTTATAGTTTTTTTTTTTTTTTAATTAGTACCTTGTGGATGTACATGCTGGTGAGATTCACTGTGACATATTCATATATGTACACAGGAAAGTTAGGTCAGATTTGTTCCACTGACTTTCTATCCCATTCCTCTTCCCTTCCTTTCATTCCCCTTTGTCTATTTCTCTGATCTTACTTCTATTCTTTTTCTATCCACCACCACCCCTAATTTTGGAATAGCTTCCTCAAAAACATTTGACCTTTGATTTTTCACAGAAATAGAAAGGGCGACATAAAATTCTTTCGGAAAAATAAGAGACCCAGAATAGCCAAAGCAATCCTTGACACATCATATTCCTATAGGAGCCCACTTAAGTGATTACTACTATGTTCTTATAAGATCACTGACATAATCTTAAATATCAGGAAAGCCACAGCCAAGTCCCAACCCCCTGTTCCTGTGAAAGTGAACTTATGTAGAAATGAATTCTCTGCAGACATAAAGAAGGTAAGGATCTTGAGATGAGATCTTCTTGGATTAGAATGGATCCTAAATCCTAAATCCAAAAACAGTTGTCCTTAAAAGACACCAAGAAGTAGAAGATTTTCAGAGGCACACAGGAGAGTGTCACATGGAGACAGAAGCCATGCATCCACCAGCCAAGAACAGCTGGCTTCTGGCAGCTGTGGATTTCCCACAGCTGCCAAAAGCCAGAAAATGTATGGAGCAGATTCTCCCTCAGAGCATCCAGAAGGAACCAGCCCTGCGGACACCTCAGCTTCTGGCCCGCAGCACCGGAAAAGAGTAAATATCAGTAGTTTGAAACCGCCATGTTTGTGCTGACTTTTTTAAGCAGCCCCAGGAAAATGATAGAGCCATGTGCCAAAAATCCCCTATTGTGATGAAAATCTAGGCCACTGGGTGTTTCTGCAGCCTGCAGGGCCTCCCTCTCAGTCAGCCAAGAGAGCACCAGGAAGCGCTGTCTTGGCCAGAGGACCAAGGAAGTTCCTCTGTGCTGCTAAAGGCCCACCTTTGTATTTCCTTCCTGTTTTCACACTGTAACCAGATAGCCACCTGAACCTCCAATGTTCAGACTTCAGTGCTTACATCACACAGTGCCAGTACAGATCAGGGACAGCAGATGATAATGAAGGTTAAAAGGAGGAAGGAGGGGAGAGGAGAAATGGATGAGCCACCTGCCGTGACTTCCCCTACCTCAGCTTTCGCGTATCCTGGAGTTTCAATGGAGAAACCCAATCGGCCAATATTAACAGAAACCACCATATGCTTCATACCTGTCATGTCCAAGGTGCAGAGCCACTTGATTGACAAATATAATTCAGTACAAGACTTTGGACAAGCATCACTACCCTTAATTCAGAAATGAGAAGTCAAACTTTTATTTTTAAAGTCTTAAAATTTGGCCAAAGTCATACAGTCTATATTATCAGATCCATTATTTAAACTCAGGTCAGGAGGGCTCTACAGATTATTCTCTAAGTATGTTCTTTATCACCATTTCTGTATTTTCTTTTGGGAATACCTGACAAGCAGAATCCATGGACAGGTGTAATTCAGATGCATTTTGAGACTAAGAGGTTTTGACCATTTTCCCTGAGGTAGGACCAAGCAGGGGAGATCATAAAAGAGTCACTTTTTCTAGTTACATTCACTCTGTCCTCCCAGCTCTGTCAGAGAATGAACATAACCCCTTTGCTTTGATTTCTATCCAAAATACAAGACATAAAGATTGCTGCAGTATGAATCTTAAATGTCCTTCAAAGTCCCATGTGTAAAAGGCTCAGTCCCTAGCATGGCACTAACTGGGAACTAGTGGGAACTTCAAGAGTTGGAGGTTTTAGGTTATTGGGAGTGTATCTTCCTTGGAGGGAACTGTGGGATCCCAGTCTCTTCCTATTTTCCTTTCTTCCTCTCTCTCTCTCTCTCTCTCTCTCTCTCTCTCTCTCTCTCTCTCTCTCTCCACTTCCCCACCATGAAGTGAATGGCTTTGCTCCTATATGCATTCTCACCATGACATGAGCCAACCAAATCACGGACTGAAAGCTCTAACACTGTGAGTGAAAATAACCCTTTTCTCTTTGTAAGTTGATTACCTCGGGTATTTATTACAGTATCAGAAAACTAACACAAATATTGAGTAACAAATATTGAGTATGCATGACAAAATTTGAATATTAGTCATTCCCTAAAGACTCCATGCTTCTCTGATTCTCAAGCTGTCCTTCCTCTGGGATTCTTCAGAAATTCACTTCCCGCTTCAATGTGCAGAACACTTTAGCTTTCTGCTCCCTGTGGCTTGGTTTGGATATATCACTGCTTTTCTAAGAGTACTTTGCTCAACACTGGACCAGCTTCTCTAGGTTCCCTGATGTAGGTGTACAGAAAATGAGGACAGAGGCTCAACTGCTTCTTTTTTCTTTCCCTCCCCCTCATCAGTTCCCAGTACAGCCTTTTCTCTCTCACCTTTATCGAATATTCTGCCCACTTAAAAAGTCAGCTGATGCTCAATGTATTTGGACACTTTTTTTTTTTTTTTAGCTGACAGATCTTAGCATTTATACCTTCATGGTTTATAACTTATTGATACCTTCATCTGTGCAGAATGGAAGTAGCAAGGGATGCTCTTAATAATTCTCCAGGAGCACTGGCAAGCCAATGCAATTCTCAGGTTGTAACATTTTGGAGGGAAAGTATCATGTTCATTCCAACTAATACTGTCAGTACAGTCTCCAGTGAATACTTTCTCACAAAAGCTTCAGTGATAACTGTTCAAAGGGGCTGGGCTATATGATGAAAGGCAGTGTCAGAACTTTGCATCCTACAGTGGGCAATAGAATGCCCCACCCCCAGGTGTGAGGAGAGCTCCAGAGAGAGTATAGCTGGGAACTGCTTAGCTCCTCATGTGAAGATTACAAAGGAAAACAGGGAGGGGAGTGAGCTCCTTTGAAAGAGAGGGGAGAATTAAATGTGGAACAGAACCTTAGAGTACCCTATTTCCCCAATGCAGGAAGAAGTAAGAATATTTCTACTGTTATTTAAAAAAAAAAAAAAAAAAAAAACAGGCATGATGGTGTATGCCTATAATTCCAGCAACTTGGAGGCTTAGGCAGGAGGATCACAAGTTCATGCCAGCCTCAGCAACTCAGTGAGACCCTGTTTCAAAATAAAAAATAAAAAGGGTTGGGGATGTGGTTTCATGGTTAAGTGCCCCTGGGTTCAATCCCTGGTACTGGGGGAAAAAAAAAAAGATTTAAATGGTTCCTGAAACTAAGATCAATGTTTTATCTAAGTAGCCTTTATGGCTATGGGAATATTTATATCTAATTTTTGCTTTCCACCAAATGATGTTCTCACAACATTTTTTCTAAAATCTCAGAGGTAAAAGTTAAAGGCAAGCCAGGACCTCTGCATTTGTTAAAATGTTTTTTTTTTTTTTTTTTTTTTGTTTTTTTTTGTGTGTGTGTGTGTGTGTGTGTGTGTGTGTAATCCATTCAGTTTATTCTGCTCCAGGCAAGCTGATTTTAATCCTCGTATGCAGTCCATTGTGACCCTTCTGCCCAGAAAGATAAGAGGAGCAAAGCTTTTACAATAATGTAATATCATATCTGGAAAGGATTCCACAAATCCTCCTGTAAGATTGCTCCGAAAAAAAATCCAATTTAGCAAAAGCTTTAATCACACATGCGTGCACACAAGATAGAGTATACCTCCAATCTATGAAGTTTATGGTTGACAGAGGTCAGGAAGAGACACAAACCTGTATTTCCCCCAAAAAACAAATCACTTCAGAAGACAGTCTTAATTAGGCAAAATTTTAATAGACATTGAACAAGTTATTAAATGAGCATTAAAATCTTTAGTCTTTCTTGTCCCCCCTGTATGTTCTAAATATAAATTTGGGAGATTTATCTTAGGAGTTTCCCAATTTTTTCAGGGAAACAGACTCGCTTTGGCAAAATCCATTTTGTTTTTCTCTTCTCCTTTAATATATATCCTTGTGATTTCAGAATAAATTCTGAATTTTTTCTGATTTTTTAAGCTGACTCTTTTATGCTTATGGTATTATCCAGATTTAACACAGAATTAACAAAATGCATACAAAACCAGTTTGATGGTTTGCAGACGGACAGCAGTACAGATAAAAGCAGTGTGCCTCCCAGGGGCAGATTTTGACCAACATTATCACAATGACCTTAGTCTATAAAACAAAGTGATCAACTTCCCCCAAAGCAACTGTCCCACTACCTGCTCAGGCTGTTAATCTCTTTTCATTGCCTACCCTTTTAATCTGCTTTGTGCATGCCCAGAGTTGCCTCTGAGCTGCTGGAAAAGGCTGTAGCCATAGAGCCATGTGCACCCAAGGAGAAAAGAAAGAGCTGGTGCTGTGTGTGTGGTGGGGAGGGGTTTGGGTTTTTTAAACAAGGTCAGAGAACCTTACTTCTTATTGACAGCTGAAGAGTGGCATAAACATTTTAAATACAATTCTGTCTTCTCTTTGGAGAAAAATGTATTGCTTATGTATTTGATAGGGATTTCCTTCATGAAACCAAGTATTATTTGGTAACAGAGTTAACTGCATCCTAATTGATCTCTTGTAAGTCTAGAATTTTATTTGCTAGAGTTTGTTAACGTCTGATTTCTCACAGATTCAGTCCACATCTCTTGTTGATCCTATCACCTGCTCTACTGACAATTACAGTCCTGTCTCCTTCTGCACACACACAAAAAAACTCACTCACTTATTCACAAAAGCTCTCTCTACGTCTCCTGACCTGAAGCCCTCTGGCTTCACGTCCCATCATGTACTGCAGTCAGAAGTTCCTGTGTCTCATCCCCCTTCCAGATGACTGTCTCCAACGCCACAGCCTTTACATCACCTGGAGCTTACAAATAGGTTCTTAGAGTCACAACATGTAAAGACCTTGTGTAGCACATAAGACTGACAAGGTATTTGCCCCAAGTCAGCCTTATTATTAATCTCTCTTGTCTACCACCAAGTACCCATATGTATGGACCCATATGTATTTTATTTTATTTATTTTTTTGCTTGTTTATTTATTCATTGGTACCAGGGATTGAACTCAGGGGCACTCGACCACTAAGCCACATCCCCAGCCCTGTTTTGTATTTTATTTAGAGACAGGGTCTCACCGAGTTGCTTAGCACCTCGTCCTTGCTGAGTCTGGCTTTGAACTTACAATCCTCCTGCCTCAGCCTCCAGAGCCATGGAATTACAGGTGTGTGCCACCTTGCCTGGTCCCATATATATTTTAAAGACCTGATTGTGTCCCCTGAGGCAGATTACTTATCTAAGGTACAAGCATTATTTCTGTGACTAATTACACTCAATGCTAGTGTCCTTTTTAACTGGTAGCTCTCCCAGCAGTTCTCTCTCACACCTCTGTGCTTTTGCACACTCTCTCCCTTCTCAGAAGACTACCTGGCCTGCACTGACTCCCACTCATTCTAAGGACCCTAAATTAACATCTATAATCCAAATTCCTTCCTGACTCCCAAACCATGCCCCCAGCTGCCTTCCTGACAGCTCTACCAAAGGACTCTAGACGCCTATGGCACTGATGTAGACGAAATGTGATCGTGGCCTCATTTAGGACTGTAGTAGTGAAGATGGTAAAAGGAATAGAATCTGGGATCCATTCTGAGAGTCGTGTAGACAGGCGTGTCAGTGACTTACGGATGCAGGTTAATTCACATTATTTGAAGCCTGACAGGACCCTGAGAACACAGACTCGATCCCCTGTTAATTTCACTCCTCCTTATTAGGATCTGGTTAGAGAGCCCATGAGTGTGCATGCCTATTTAGCATGCTTCCAGGCACAGAAAGTTGACCACAAATCACAAATCACTACATCTAATGGTACACCAGATAATGTACATTCTTTATGTCCTCACAGACTTTCTTTCTTTTTTTTTTTTTTTTTAATCCAGGCTCATGTGTCCACTTTACTTCTTAATATTTCCACTTAAATGTCTCCCGCTTATCTCCTCATTAACATGTCCAAAACCGAACTTTTGTTACTTTGATTTGTTCCTTGTCCATTGTTCCTTATCTCAAACACCACACCATCCTCCTCCAGGGGTCTCCTCCAGTGCCACCCAGGTCCAACGGATCACCATGACTAATCATCCTACCACTAAATTATAGCTTGAAGTCACCTCATTATCTCCATTTCTATGCTACCACCATTTTTCAAATCAGCCTCATCTCCCCCTGGACTGCGGTGAATAACTGCCCTTTCTGCTTCCACGCTAGACTTCCTTCAATGCATTTTCCACACAGAAGCCAGAGTATCTTTTAAAACTGCAAATCTGATTATGTCTCCCTCACTTAAAATTCTTCAGTGCTTCTTACCCTTTATGGAAAAAAATTCAAAATCCTCACCCTGACCTACAATACTGTGCATAATTTGGTGCCTGTCTCTCTGAACTTCACAACACCGCTCCCCGTGCTCCAACCACACCGAGTGTCTGTTTCTGCTCTATTCTGCGTTGTCAGCTCCTTACCTGTGCTCTCTTCTCCCTGCTCAGCACCTCGGCAATGCTCACCGCGTACAGTTTCCATTAATATTTATTGAGTGTATAAAGGAATGAATGGGTTTTCAGGATCATAACCTTTACGACAAGAGAAGAGTTGAATCAGTTATGATCCTTTTAGCTGCAAGTAATGGAGGATCCAACTAGCAGAGGTCTAAACAATAAAGAATTTTATTGTATCATGTAACTAGAAGCCCTAGGATAGGGCAGCTTTGGGTCAGTTATTTCAGCTACATAATAACATCTTCAGGCCTCCAGGCTCATCCCTTCTCACTGCTCTATGATTCTTTGCAGGCAGCTCCTCCCCTGACAGTCGCAAGATGACTACGGCACAGACATCACAGGTAGATGACAGGAGCCAGCTAGTGGCAGGTGTGTTCACTTTATGCGGCCCTTTTTATTAATGAGAAAGGCCTTTCTCAGAAACTCCTCACAGAATTACCTTGAGTCCTATAGACCAAGACTAAGTTACACACCCCACCATCCCTAATGAGATCACCATAATGGACTTAGAGCAGGTGTGATTTATGCCCTGGAACTGAGAGAAAGTTCGCTTTACTTTAGCAGTCAAAGAAAAAGAAGCAAAATCAGAACCCTGCCAATGATGAAAAGTCAAAGGGAAGGGAGAAATGAGATGAGATGGACAAGGAAGGGTGGTAAGCATGCCCATCACTGAAGACTCTCATTGTCATCACCATTACCATTGCTATGCTCTGATTATGGTAGCATCCGCCACAGGCTCATGTGCTGAAGGTTTGGTTCCCAGGGGGTGCTGATGGGAGTGATGGAACCTTAAGGAGGTTGGGCCTTGGGAGAAGGCCTTAGGTCATTGGGGAAAGAAGCATGCCTTCCAAGGGGTTTATGGGACCCCAGGCTCTCAGTCTTTCTCAGCTTCTCATAATGAGAGCAGTTTGCTCTACACATCTCTCCACCATTGCTGTCTGGCGAGCTCGCCAGAAATCCAAAGCAATGGAGCCACCAGATCTTGGACTGGAGCCTTGAAAACTGTGAGCTAAATGAAACTTTGCTCTTTATAAGTTCATTTCTTCAGGTATTTTATTGCTGTAAAATGAAGCCAACTAATATCATCATCATCATCAAGTAAATTATATTAACCAAACTACATTTCTCTCAGTGAACTTTCAAGGCTTGGGTCTATCTAAGTAAAAATTTAACATTCAATTCTAAAAACATTTATTGGGATAGAATGATATTTAAGAGTATAGGCTTTGGTTACATGTGACCCTATTTCATTCAGAGCAATTATAGCTTTTTCTCTGTAGTATACTGAGGTTCCCACATACTATATCATTTGAGAAAGAGTTCTATGGCTAAAAATAAAATTACTGATCCAGTTTGTCTGATATTTTTGAAATGAGAAGTTGAGAACTGGAGAGGTTATATCTTTTGTGTTAAGTCACAGATGGGCCAACTATCCTAGTAAAACAGGACATGAACACAAGCCCAAGTCCCAGAGCAAAGCAATATACCAGACTCAGGACCAATAATCAAAGTTGATACCTGGTAAAGGCATATATCCCCCCAGATTTGTAGGATGGCTCATATTAAGCTTCCAGGTGATCATAACACTGGATCAAAGGGGAACATTTGAGTGTTAAGATAAACAAATATGTCCATCACTTCTTTCCCAAGTCTTAGATTTGAATTTGCAATCACCTCCTGGTTGTCTCCAAGGGGCCTACAAACACCCCACATCCATGAATCTAAAGATTCACCCAGAACATACAGTCTCCCTGCTCCACCCAGACTTGTCCTTCTTCCAGGGCTCCCAACAGCATTTAAATGTCTTCCCAGCGATTAACATTCAGATGGGCAAGTCATTGTCCAGGTTCTTCTTTTCCTTACCTACACATCGAAAGTTGCCAATGTTGTCACTTCTAACACTCAAATTTCTCTCACATCAATTCCTTTACACATTATCTCCAGCAGGCTACTCTCATCATTGCTTGTCTAATTTTTTGTAGTAAATCTTTTGGCAATATTTCTGCCCCTATAATCCATCCTGCATCCTATAACCACAGTTATATTTATCTATTTATTTATTTATTTATTCATTCGTTCATTCATTCATTCATTCATTCATTTTAACTAGGGATTGAACCCAGGAGCACTTAACCACTGAGCCACATCCGCAGTCCTTTTTTGTATTTTATTTAGAGATAGGGTCTCACTTAGAGCCCCGCTAAGGTGCTAAAGCTGGCTTTGAACTCAGGATCCTTCTGCCTCAGCCACCCAAACTGTTGGGATTACAGGTGTGCACCATTGTGCCCGGCTACCACAGTGATATTTCTAAAAGAAACATGAAAAAAAAATATTTTCTGTCTTGAATGTTGTTTTCCTGAGCTTCAAGATAAAGTTCAGACTCCTCAGAGCACCTGGCAAACCTCATCATGATTTGGCTCTAACTTTCTTTCCCGTCTAACCTCTTAGCCTTTCCTACTCATGGGGAGAGGTATAGCCTTACCTATTGATTTAGTCCTCAGCTTCAGTCAAACTTCCTGAGCATGAACTTGGCTCTGTCGTTTACTGAGTTACCTAAACAATTCATTTAACCTCTCTGTGCCTTTGACTTCCCATTGTAAGATTGAGATAATAACATTCCCCCAAAATTAGGTGACACAATACCTATAGAGTATGGGGAAGGATGCCAACACAGAGTCGGTGCCTAACTACAATTACCATCACTAACTGTAAAATGATCGGTTATCTATAAACCTGATGCTTTGTTCCTGTCGCTTCATCTTCCTTGGATCCCCTTCCCTGTTCTGTTTGCCAAAGCTCTGTTCCCTGTTCCAAGTCACTTCACTGGACTCTTTATTTTATTTTATTTTATTTAAATTTTTAGTTGGAGATGGACACAATACCTTTAATTTATTTATGTGGTGCTGAGGATGGAACCCAATGCCCCACACATGTGAGGCAAGCGCTCTATCACTAAGCCACAACCCCAGCCCACTTTACTGAACTCTTAATATTTCAGGAACAAATTATTGAGCCAGTGTCTCCAATCAGTTTTTTTAAATGAGATTAAAAACTTATGGAAAACTTACTCCAGACTGCTGAAACATTATAAAGAAATTCTTTGTCAATCTCTTATTCATTCATTTACTCAACAAGCATTTATTGAGCACCTATTAGAGGCACTATACTAAGGGAAGGGAAAACAAAGATTATTAATACAGGAATTCACAGTCTAAATTCTACAGCAGAGCTGTCCACAAAAATGTCTGTGATTATAGACATGCTTTGTATCTTCTCTGACCAACATGGTAGCCATGAGCTAGATGCGACTATGGAGCATTTCAAATACAACTCATGCAACTGATGAAATGAATATTTAATTGTATGTCACTCTAATTAATTTAAATATAAGTAGCTATATGTAGCTATATATATTGGACAGGCAGTCTAAACCAATATATAAAGAAATGGTTACCAGGTCACTGAGGTAAGATAAAAGAAATGTTTTAAATAGGTAGAAAAGAGATATAAAGGAAGGAAACAAAATTTTAATTCAGAATTTCCACAAAGTTTTCTAGGCCTGTCATTCCCTAAGTCAGTCTTATTTCCAGATCTATCGCTCCCAAGTTCCTGAGACATCTGTACATCTACTTGTGCACTATTAATTAACACCCCCCCCCAATAAAAGATAAGTAAAGAGAGATATTATATTTGAGAAACCTATATTTAGGGGACTTTCCAGCATTATCTACTGATCAGATAATGAAGATTACATCAGCCTAAGGATTCAGAGATTGACAAAACCATCAGAAACAATCTTGAAATTGCCAAATTGATATAATTTCTACACCTTCCTATTCCCCCTCCTCATGAAGTTTCCTTTAAAAGAAGGGCCAGGAACCTCAAAACATCATCTCTCACTCTCACAATGGCCCACATGCTCCCTTGAATGTGTATGCCTTACTTTACCCCAAAGGCCTCTCTCTCTTGAGATTCCCTATTCTTCTCTTGAATATGTCTACTTTCCCAAATAAACTTCTGTCTATGCTTCTGAATGGCACGTGCTGGATTTTTTTTTTCCATCAAATAAGCAAAGGACCCCACTGGTCCTGAGTCGAGTTCCCCCTTCCCTCCAGGAACTCCTCAGACACTTCCTTGGAGACACCTCTTCCCCCATGACATCATCAGGACCATAGACAAGATGTCTATAAAGTAACATTGGAGCACAGAGGAATGAGTGATTGTGAGAATCAGGAAGAAGCTTAATCTGGTCATAAAGAACGAGTAGGTTCCAGCATTATGTACAAGAGTGGTACAATGAAAAAAATTAAATTCCTCCAGCTCAGGTGGAATAATCAGTTTGTAGGCTGGGGTGGTGGCTCAGTGGTAGGGCGCTTGCCTAACATGTGTGAGGCACTGGGTTCGATTCTCAGCACCACATATAAATAAATAAATAAAATAAAGTTCTATCAACAACTAAAAAAAAAAAGAATTTAAAAAAGCAGTAACTCATCTGAGACTTTAACAAAGACTTTAAAGCTGAGACTGTGTCACTGAATGCTTTCTTTAAGAAGTATATACTATTTGCTTGGTTTTGATTCTCCATGGTGCTGGAGGGGCACCATTTGGAGGAAATGGAGAAGAGTGAATAAAGATGAGTGAACTATGCCCTGTAGAATAGGGTGAAATATTCAGTTTTAGGGGAGTAGCCTCACAAATTATAATGTAGTTGTGAATCTTCTTCTATCTTGTAGGTCTATATTATACTCTATTATCTCTGAGAATGTGCATTGTTTTCGGGGGTGAGTGTACATTTGAGCAATAAAGAGTGGAAGAGCATGAGAGGGAGAGGGAGAAAGAAAAGAAGCCATCAATCATTCAACAAGGAACATACAGGGTGTATCTGCCCTTTGCTATAATGAAATATGAAAATGTAGAAACTCTGGAACTGGGTAAGGTGCAGAGTTTGGAAGGGCTGGGGGTGGGGGAGTAGAATGCTGTAACTAGTGATTATGGGTAACTCCTGTGAGGTCCCAGAAGACAAGGAGACCAGGAAGGAGCTAGAATGTCATAGAGATTAGCTAAGTGGTCATGACCAGAATGCTGAGAGAAGTGAGGTATATTCTACAGAAAGTTGGGGAAAAGGTCATCCTTGTTATGAAGTAGAAAAGAATTTGGCTGAACTGTGCGCGTACCCTAGAGCTTTATGGAAGGCCAAATTTAAAGCAGTGAACCAGGATGTCTGGTGGAAGAAGATGTAAACAAAGCCTTAGACAGCGGCTCAGCTACTTTCAACTGTATACAGTAGACTTCAGGAGCAGAGCCGTGAGCTACATGTGTAATTTAAAGGGAGGCAGAGTGGAAAGATTTGGAGAAGTCTGTCTATATCAAGTGTGGGGAAAGCAGCTTGCTCTGGAGAGAAGGATTCAGTTTGCTAAAAAATGATTAGCACAGATAAAAGGGTGACAGCTTCTAATCATCAAGGGCATCTCAGAAATGCCTGAGGCTGCTCTTCCCACCTCAGGCCCAGAGGCCTAAGAGGACAGAACAAAGTCTTTCAAGGACTGGGCCCCAGGCCCTTTCTCTGGGCTTAATGACCAGGACTACCTAGGGATTCTGTTCCCCGATTTCCAGAAACATGCTCCACAGCTGCTCCAGCCATGGTTCAAGCAGGTTCAAGCAAGTTCAAGCACAGCTCATGCTGCCATTCTAAAAGGAGCAAGGGACCAACCTTGGTGGCATCCACATAGTGGTAATTGTGCAGACACCTAGAACACAAGAGCTGTAGAGCCATGGCAGCTTCCACTGAGGTTTCAGGTGAAAGCCTGGGAAGCCAAGCAGGGGCCAGTTGCAAGTTCAGAGCCATGGCCAGATGCTCCACGGCAATACCTAATGGAGCTGCAGGAGGATGGCTGCCGCCGTTGAGACCCAGAATGGTGGAGCCTCCTGCAGAGTGTGATGCCAGCTTTAAAAAGTTACAAACATCAGCATGCTGGCTTCATGGGCTACAACCAGAAAAGCCATGGGGTGGGGCAGCCTGAGGCCTTGGGGACCCATCCCTTTGAGGTAGGAGTTTAGAGACATCAAGATGGTGGAGGCAGAGTACAAGAAGACCAATGAGTCACCATATCCTGTTTACAATGGGACCCGGGACTAGAGCAACTCCTACCACAGGTTCTGTCTTCTAATTAGGTGAAAATAAAGTAACCAATAGGATGAAATGAGGCAAGGTATAGAGGCCCATGTGGAGAGAACAAGGGAAAGCGCAACAGTAATACAAGATTGAGGCTGAGCCAGGAGGACCACAAGTTCAAAGCCAGTCTCAGCAATTTAGTGAGGCCCTGTCTCAAAAAAAAATTAAAGAGCTGAGGATGTGTGACTCATTGGTTAACTGCCCCTGGGTTTAATCCCTGGTATTAAAAAAAATTTTTTTTAATAAAATAAAAAACAAGACAAGACTTACCCAGACATGGGCCCTTGAGCCTCTCTCTCTCTCTCTCTCTGACTGAGCCCACTCCATTCTATAGAGTACTACTTTCACTTTCACCTTTAAAAAATCTATGCCTTGCCTATTATTTCTGCATATTTTGCTCAATCCTTTAGTAGAGATGCCAAGAACCTGAACCTCAGCTGGGCACCCCACCACTATCATCCTACCCCTAGGTACACAGGAAACCAGACTTGGAGGTTTAAGATTTAATGTCTGCCCTGCTAGGTTCAGTCTTGCTTTGGGCCTATTGCTCCTTTATACATCTCTAATTCTCCCTTTTGGAATAGGAATGTTTATTCTATCCTTATCTCACCAATGTATCTTAGAAGAAAACAACTTTTTTATTTAGACAGGCTCACAAATGTAAAGAGTTTACTTTGAGCCCCACATGACACTTTTGGACTTGGACTGTTAAGCAATGCTGGTACAAGTTAAGACTCTGGGACTGTTGGGTTTGGAATGATTGTGTTTTGCATTGTGAGAAGGGTATGAACTTTAGGGATATAGAATCCTATGGTATGGATATGGTTTGAGTCTGTTCCTCAAAGTTTCATGTGCTAGGAGCTTGGCACTCACTGTGGTAGTGTTAAGGTGGTGTAACTTTAAAAAGGTGGCTTCTAGAGAAAGGCAATTAGGTCATCAGAGCACTGTCCTTGTCCTCAGAGGGATTAATTCTGGTCTCAAAGAGTAAGTTAGTTCTTGCAAGACTGGGTGGTTACACAGAAGGGCCACACAATATACCAGGTCCCTTCTGAATGCACTCCATTCCCTTCTGACCATATTGTGACATAGGTAGGGGACCTTATGGGATGGCAACACCATGCTCTTTGGACCCTCAAGCCACCAGAAACATGAACCAAATGCACTTTTGTATTTTATAAAGTCCTAGACTCAGGTATTTTGTTGTAGTAAAAAAATAATGGATTAATACAGAAGAAAGACCCAGGGGAGCAGTGATATCAGGTAAACAGAAAAGCAGGAAACCCAAGACTCTCTTCTAACACACACATGCACATACATATACATACTCACACTCACAATTATTGAAATGCTTACTGGAGGATTACGATCCTCAAGTGGAGAAAAAAGCTAATATTCTATTTTAATAATATAAGAAATATTTGGGGTGGGGGATACTGGGAATTGATCCCAGAGGTGCTTAACCACTGAGCCACATGCCTAGCCACCCCCCTTTTTTATTTTTTTCAGTATTGGGGATTGAACTCAGGGGCACTCGACCATTGAACCACATCCCCAGCCCTGTTTTTTGTATTTTATTGGAGAAAGGGTCTCACTGAGTTGCTTAGGCCTCGCTAAGTTGCTGAACTCCCAATCCTCCTGCCTCTGCCTCCCGAGCCGCTGGGATTACAGACATGCACCACTGCGCCTGGCCCCTTTTTAAATATTTTATTTAGAGAAAGGGTCTCACTAAGTTGCTTAGGACTTCCCTAAGTTGCTGAGGCTGGCTTTGAACTCATGATCCTCTTGCCTCTGTCTCCTGAGCTGCTGGGATTACAGGCATGAGCCACTGCACCCAGCCTATGAAAGAAATATCAATGAGCTTTTATGCAACATATGTAATATTTGAGAACTATGCCTAAAGTCATATACCCTAATACTTAATTGAAGAAATATACTCATCTGAATTAGTGAAAAATCTGAACATGGTTGATTTTTAAATATATACAATCACATTGCTTTTTAGTAAGTTGAACACACCTAGCAACTGACAGGACTCTGCCAAGGGAGGCCTCTAAGAGCTACATTAATGGGTAGCTTACTTAGCAACCCTGGCAAAACAAAACCATTTACAAGCATTCTGCTGAGGCACTTAAAAATGTACTCTTGCTTTTTGTTTGACTGTTCATTTAGTATTCTTTGTTCTTCATAAATGATACACAGGTAAATGAGCATTTGTTCAAATTTACACAGTGTGGAGTCTAAGTTAATGAGATTTCTCTCTATTTATCTGGAAAAACACCACCAGCTTAGTAGCCAACAATGTGATGGACTGGCAAGAAAAAGTGATTTAGTAAAATTATTTTACTGAGCTGGTGGACAATGCCCACCTGTCCATGTTCTAAAGAATACTGCTGCCTTTCTCATATTGAAAATCAGCTATTACTACAAATTTCAGGTTTTGGGACTCATTTTCCACAGTTTGATCAATCTTAGAGAAACTGGAGCAATCTGATACACTGAAGTATACAGTTAGAGCCAATTAAGGGGGGTGTAATGTGAATCTGCATGCTTGTTCATCAGTGTGTCTGAAAGTGTAATTAAGGGGAAGTTCTGCAAATTCCAACCTCCCAGTAAGTAATGGGAGAAGGGATGAGTTGGGAGTGACGGAGTGGGTGGGCCCTCATGACTGTCCAAACAACTGAAGTCCACTGTGTGGAGATCAAATATGATCTATCAATTATCTATTGTTGATAGAATGAAATAAGCATAACCTGATTTAAGAAAACCACACACAAAGTAAGGAGTCGGTAAACAAGGTGCCAGACAAGTTTCATTTGAGACTAAGAGGCAGGTAGAAATTAGAGGCAGGGATCATTGATATTGGGGTTGACCATAGTTCTCTGAGTGTGATTCTGAATTGGATTTTGGTTGGTTTGGTTAATGTTAGTAAGACAAATACAAAACAATTCAAAGGTAAGGTGAAACTTCACTAGCCCATTAGTGATGTGAATTACTTCTTTGCTGAACAAAAAGATAACAATTTCCCAATCCTAGAACATTTTCTCAAATTTGGGGGCTATGCACAACAAAACCTCATATTTAAGTTGAACCAACATTTATTAGCATTTTATCCATCACCTTCTTAGCTTTAGATGGACAAGCAACAAAACAATAACTTAAACATTGTTTGCTAATTTCCATGGTATCAGGACCCCCACCCCCCCACCATGGCCCTTTCCAGTTACCAGCAAGACGCCATTAGAATAGGGAGGAGAGGAGCAGCATCACATCATTATATGATCTTTACCATACAGATAAACATAAATAACCTCAAGAACAGAGATAGAGTGGAACAATGAGGACATGATGAGGTTTGTGTGTTTATTTCCTTTGTTTTAAATATACAGTCATGCATCACTTAATGATGGGGACACATGCTGAGAAATGTGCTGTTAGGCAATTTCATTGTTGTGCAAACATTGCAGAGTGTACTAACACAAAGAAAGATGGCTACACCACCACTAGGTGATGTAATCTATAGTACCACCATCATCTCTGTGGTGTTCATTGTTCATCAAAATGTCATTAGGCTCTGCAGGGCTGTAATTTATTTCATTGTAGGTTTACATAGCTCAGTTTTTAAAGAGGGCTATGTTTTACAAATGGCTTAAAAATTACCAACACTTTAACAACCAGCTCTCAGGGCCAGTAGTTCTATGCCCAGCCTGCCACTGCTCCAGGTATGGCCTAAATATGTAAAATATTATCGTGACTAATAGAAACACAGGATCTACTTGTATTCTTCAGCATGCAAATATGGACGAGCTTTAGGGGCTTCAGAAAACAAGGACCTGCAGGTAAGAGACTCAAGGCCTACCCCTCCCCCAAAAAAATCATAGAGAATTTTTCAATTACAAAAGGAAATTTATTTCAAACACATAAAGGAACATCTATATTTAAAGAAGGTGATAAACAGATATATTGCAAGAAAAGTAAATCCATGGCAGGAAGTTTTCCATTCTGAAGAAAAAGAAAAGAAAACCTAAGTTATGATCAGGAAAGGAAAGGGGAAAGATGAAGAGCTAAGGGAAACTCAGTCACTCGGGAAAGTCAGGTCACTTCTGCTCAGCTTTGAGTTTACAGATATGCTTAAAAAGAGAGAAAGAGAGGAAAACTTACACTTAATGTTCAAATTTATATAATTGTAGTCCCAATATAGTTTCTGTGCTTGACATGGCTTTAAGTCACTGGCTAATCTGTCTCCAAGTCCAGACTAGCTGGTCACAGTTTTCAAATGGCAATTCCATGTGCCTGTCTGTTCAAATTCCAAGGGAGCTTAGTTTCTGCTCTGTCTTTGGAATGGTTAGATTATTACCACCACTCCACAGGCAAGCTGACCAACTTCTTAAACTCACATGTATCATTCTAGCCTTTTAAAAATACTTTCCCCATAAACACGTGCAGTGATTCTAACAAAGTGGTTTTGCTTTTTTCCCCTGGTGTCGAGGTAATGATAACAAAGACACCTGCATTGGAATCACAAACTACTCCTCAAAAGGACATCGAACTACTAGAAATGTCATTCCAGCATTTGATTTGAACAAAATAATTGGTCATGGAAGATTAATTATGGAACAAAAATGCATACAACATTCAGAAGCAAAGCAAAGGCTCTCTGCTACCAAAAAGGCCCATAACTTTAGACACACCATAAATCTTCCATCTGTTATTTAAACCTTAAGATTCTATTAGCTAACTTATATAATAATTTTTTTAATAACCTGAGAAGTTAAAACCTTGAACGTGGAAAGAGCGAACCAAGAGAGCACATTTATTTATTGGTACTATGTTATAAAATCATTTTTCCTGGGTAGCCCTGGTTATTAAATCTCCAAATACTACACTGTACTATCTCATCCCATGAAAATTAATATGCACATCACATTTGACTGTATTTCACCAACAGGGATCTTCAAATTTTATCTTTAAATATATAGTCTTTTAGTTTTAAATAACAATAATCATGTAAGTCCAACAGACTCAAAATTCTTCTTTACTGGAAGTAAAAACCTAGATAAGAAAATCAAGTAGATTTCCCTTCAAAAGAATCATCATCATGTCAAAGACTACTCAATCCTAGAATTTAAAATATTGATTTGTTATGTACTATTTTTCACATTGTGCATATATGCACATACACATGCTTATGTATGTATATATGTTTTACACACATATTTCTATTCAAATAATAAGATCCCATGTTCAAAAATTTATCCCAATATATGAAGAAGAGTAAAGTAAGCAGTGCAAAGCAACTTGCTTCTTCCTAAAGATGTATTATCATTTCTATATTTTAAGAAAGCTGGTATTTTTGTATTTATGACACTAGGTGTGAATGCTGTACCATTGTGTAGCCATTTTATTAAAAAAAAAAACAATGAAAATAAAATATTTAAGATTGACCATTACTCCCATACAGCATATTAATAACCAAAAAAACACAGGACTAGATACAAAGCACTAAGGATGTAGGAAAAGTGGGGCACCAAGGACGTTGCAGATGAGAGTTCCAGTACCCCCACCCCCCAGCACCTACTCACCTGTAGACAGTCTGCCAGCTGCCCAGTCAAACCCCGTTCTCTTCTTTCCTGCTAAAAGAACTGTTAGATTCACAATTGCTAAACTGTGGAACCAACCTAGATACCCTTCAATAGATGAATGGGTAAAGAAACTGTTTTGGTACATATACACAATGGAATATTACTCAGCATTAAAAGAGAATAAAACTATGGCATTTGCAGGTACATTGATGGAGTTGGAGAACATCATGCTAAGCGAAATAAGCCAATCCCAAAAAACCAGGGGCTGAAAGTTTTCTCTGATAAATGGATGCTAATCCATAATGGGAATGGGAGCACGGGATGGGTGGGGGAACTTTGGACTGGGCAAGGAGGTAGGAAAGATGGTGGAATGAGACAGACATCATTACCCTAGGTAATGTATGAGTGCACGAATGGTGTGACCCTACTTCACGCACAACCATAGAAGTGAAAAATTCTGCTCCATTTGTGTACAATGAATCAAAGAGCTTTCCACTGTCATATATCACTGATTAGAACTAATAAAAAAATTTTTAAATAAAAGAACTGTTAGTATTTAGAACACCACATGCCCAAGTAAATATTGTACTTTCCAGCCTCCTCTGGAGCTAGGGGAGGTTATATGACAACTGGAGCTAATGGGAAGTAGGAAGTGTCACTGGGTGGGACTTCCGAGAAGGTTTTCTGAAAGGATTCACTCAACTGGCACCTAGTGCTTTTTCCTTGGTCTTTAGTTCTGTCTCAAAACCCAAAGACCTAGAGGTGGATAATCCATGCTTGACACATTTAAGCAGAAAGACAGCTGAAGCTGGGTCCCTTATCACATCATAGAACCACCTGCAGCCCTACAGTACCCACTTCTGTTTCTTCATTTCATGAGGAAAAAACAAACAACAATCACAAAAATAATTAGTTTGAGCTATTCTGACCTGGATTTCCTGCCACATGCAGCTGAACTAAAAGATAAAATACAATAAAAAGTCTAATTAATAAGGAATCGATGTGCGATGACTGAGAAAGATTGTCAAAATGAGAACCCGATGGTGAAGCGCGGCCCTCGGCATCACCATCCCAGTCTGCAGCGCGCCTGGCTGAGAATCCATCATTAACTCTCTCACAAGCACCTACTAAACATTTTCAAGAACCAGAGAGAGAAAACTGGGGCTGGCTGTTGTTGTGTTGACACAATTTGCGAGGGATTTCAGTGGACCGGAAGGCAGCTGCTGTAGGAGCTAGGAATGACGGGTGTTTGTTATGTCTATCTTTTAAGGCCGAAAGCTTGGGTAACAAAATGATCCAAAGAGGGTAGAGAAGCAACCGTCCCCCTGCCACTATCAGCCACTGCTTCTTTATTTCCATTTGAATAATTAAATTGGATGACTAAAATCCAACTAAAATGAGCCGAATGGTGCAGGCAGAGCTCCATCCAAGGGTTGGAACGATATTATTAAGTCTCATTTCCTCTTCATCTTTTGGTTCTGTCTCATGTTGGCTGAATGGACCTCAGGCTTCCTGTGGTGGCCCTCGGGGTCTTACTGGCTCCACTTGGGTCACATCTGATCTTTGACTGAATCACTGCAGTGCTTTGGCCAGGCCAGAGCCACCTGCCTCCATCCTGAAGCCAAAAAAAAAAAACACAGGACTGAGTGGAACAGCAGCATTCACTGCCAGGTTCCACCAGCAGGGACAGGAGGGATGTTCAAAGCTGTGCCTGGGCCACCATCTCTGTGGATCTCATTTTCTAAGAAAGCATCACTTTGGGCAAACGCCCTGCAGTGAAAGTGTCAATCCCTGTTCTGGCTTCCTATCAGCCCTGGAGAATAGAGAGGGGGTTGTTCTCTTAAAGAAAAATTGAGTCTGGCACCAGAGGAGTAGACAACATAGGGTGTGGTAAAAATAATGTCAGGTATACAAATGTGTTGTTGTAGGCTCTGTGTCTCTTTCCTATTGTCTGCCTCCCAAATAAGAAATTCAAGTTTTGCACTGGTAGAAAACTGAGCAAGTCACTGCCTGGATTGCTCAAACAGTGCCACATCTCTTTCTGCATGTATCTGGCTACTGCTTCAAGGAAACAACTACATAGGTGGAGGAAAAGAGCAGGAGGCAATATTTCATCCTGAGAGGCAAAACCTTGAAGCAAAGTAAAGGAAGAGAGAAACCTGGATGAAGATGTCAGGGATTATAATTTCTCATGTGCCACAATGATTCAGTACAGTAAGATCCCCCTCCACCAGGCCATGCCACACCATAACAATGCCCACTAGACATGAGAATCCAGCTAGGAGAACCACCTGTCAAAAGCTGGAGGATGGTGTCATATTTATCAGGTAAACAGAACAAAAGGTAAGCCAGGGACACAGACCAATTACAGACAAAGACTTCAGTAGCACAAAGAGAGGAATTTGAGTTGACAAATGGACCAAACTACCATAACTTTTTATAAGCCAACTATATCCAACAAAAAAGTACTATGAATGAGAAGCAACATTGGTTAAAAAGATTACTAAAAAAAATAAATCACTAGCCAGGCATGGTGGTGCACACTGTAATCCCAACAGGCTCAGGAGGTTGAGGCAGGAGGATCATAAGTTCAAAGCCAGCCTCAGCAACTAAGTGATGCCCTAAGCAACTTAGTGAGACCCTGTCTCTAAATTTAAAAAAAAACTAAAAATGGCTTGGGGATGTGACTCAGTGATTAAGCACCCCTAAGTTCTATCCCTGGTACCAAATAATTAATAAATAAATAAATAAATAAAATCAGGACATGTCAAAATTTATCAGCAATGTCGTGTTAACATAGTAAAGGTCTGGTTTAGTTATTTATTTCATGATGACATGTTTTTAAACATCCCTAGGATAGACTTTTTAAAATCAGTTCTCTCTCCCTCTTATCTCAATCAAGTCTTTGTCCCAGTGTATTCTTTATCTTTTTCTTTATTGACTTCTAGGCTACATCCTACTTAACACCTATATCAATATCTACTTACTATGATCTCACTGATCTATTCTTTTGACTTGCAGACATTTATTTTAAAGGAGAATTGATGGATAAGAAAATATCAGACCAGGGTAAAATATCAAAAGTTCCATGCCTTTGGAGTTAGACGGCAGGGCTGAGAAAAGCAAAGAAGGCAGCTGTGCCAGGTGTATTTATTTGTTAGCATTGCTTTAACAGATGACCACATTCTGGAGGCTTCAACCATAGGAACATGCTGCCCCCCCCCCCCGTTCTGGAAGCCAGAAGTTCAAAATCAAGGTGTTGCCAGGGTTGGTTCTTTCTGAGGGCTGGAAGGGAAGGAGCTGTTCTAAGCTTCTCTCCTTGGCTTATAGATAGCTGTCTTTTCCCTGTGTTTTCACATCTTCTTGGTGTCTCTGTGCTTTCAAATTTCACCTTGTATAAGGACACCGGTCATATTGGATTAACACCCACTCTTTTTTTTTTTCTTTTTGTGGTGCTGGGGATTGAACCCAGGGCCTTATGCATGCAAGGCAAGCATTCTACCAACTGAGCTATATCCGCAGCCCTAACACCCACTCTTTAATGACCTCATTTTAACTTGATTACCTAGGAAAGGATCTTGTCTTCAAATAAGGTCATGCTTTGAGGTACTGAAGACTAGAACGCCAACAAATTTTCTTTCTTTCTTTTCTTAAAAATGGGGAGATGACTTGGGAATACAATGCAGCCCAGAACAGAAGGGATGGTCTTTCTGAGAATGGACAAGGGTAGAATTGGTGCTTCCTGCAGTCCACTGCCAACACCATGTCTTTGGACTTCTGGCCCCAGAACCATGGGGCACTATATTTCTGTTGTTTAAACCACTTGCTTATGGTACTTGGTTAATAAGCCCACTTGTAATCACCAAAATTTAGGACATTCCTCCATGGTTTTTGCTTGATCATCCCTCAGTTCACACCACTTATCTCCCCTCTCAAATAACTCAACTATATCTACACTTTCCTATCATATGATGAATGGTTTGTCACTTACAGTTCACTTCTTTTTAACAAAACAAAAGCAAAAGCATCACCCATGTGCATAAGAATGGGTTATAGCCCCAACTGTTTGTTACAAACAGAGCCACTAAGTCCCTCCCCAACTCTGAGGCCAACCTTGGTTCTACACAGGGAATATGGGAGTCTTGCCTACAGTTCTACATCTAGTTTCACTCGTGGAAACTTTAGTTTGTCAGTAGTTGATTTTCTGCCTTGACATAACTGAGTCCCTGTGACTGGATCCTCTCACTGGATTAACTCAGTTCCCAACTTACAGTCCAGAACTTCGTGGCAGGGTTCTTGTTTTTCCTCTTCGACAGTAAGATTTATAATGTCTGAATTCTCTGCCTACTATCTCAATCTACCCAAGAAATTCTTGCCTTTGGACTTCATTCTCCTTAGAACTGGGTCATTGATACAGTTGCCAAAGCTTTATACTGTTGGGTGGCTGGTCCCCTTGAAATTCTACCTATTGTTGGTCCTGTCCCCACTTGGATATCCTAGCACCTGCATGTGGAAGGCATTAAAAAGTTTTTTTGTTGCTATTTGAATTAACTTTTGTTGGATTTTGAATATTGGTTAATGTCAGTTCTTTCCCATCAAAGGACCAATATGACAACACACACCCTCCTTCAGACTTAAATCACTGTCTTCCCATCCCAGGAAAAGTCTTACTTTGCTCCCATGTACAAATCTCCAGCTTTTGTTGGAGTGGCAAATGTCTCCAGACTCGAATTCAGACTTGTTTAGACTAGGATTCATATCAAGTCACTTCAGCCCTGTTAGACACTGGACCTCTGGTGTTCATTATGGTTCCATTTTATGAAATAATAGAAACTGCTCTGTCCTAATAAAAGAAATGATCGAACATCCACCAAGTAACCTTAATATCACCTTCCCTTGGAATGGATCGAAACCCGTGATCACAGAATCAATCCAATGAAGTTCAAAGAGTGTGTTCATTAAAGGGTTCGTTAAAGGGTTAATTCAGATGTCTTGCATTCCTGAGGACTTTGGCTGAGCTGCATCAGTTTGACCAGATGGTTTATGCTAGCAATTTGACTTATGGAGAAGGCCTGTTGTAGCATGCCTGGGGTCTTAGGCTACACTGGATCTGTTTGATATCATGGGGACTAGAATCAGAGGTCGGTCACATAGATGCTGAGTACCCATAAGACTGACCTGAACATGGCAGAGCTAAACACCCTGGGCACCAAGGCTCAGGTAGGCTTTCCTGGTTGATGTTTCCCATGTGTTGTCACACCTGGGAGAATTAAGCATCTCCGTGTAATTCAACTGGGAAGGGCTACCAGGAAATTCATGCCTGGCTTCTCACAGACTTCACCCATTTGCTCTTACCTTTGCCAATTTTAAACTGTATTGTTTCATTGTAATAAATAGGACTTTTCTAAGTCCTACAAGTCCTTCTGGCACATCATCAATCTGAGTGTGATCTTGGAGACCTCTGGCTCAGAGCCACTTTGGAAATCAAGGTAAGTCAGATTGGCCAACTCTTTTAGTTTCTTTATATCTACAGACCTTTGGTACTCAGAATCCTCATAACTTTTAAATAAAGTTACCCTCTTGCCTTGGATTTCACTTCTATATCAAATCCAAAAAAGAAAAGAAAGGGGGAAAAAAAGACTATCTAGAAAAATTTTAAATGCCTACATGCGTTGATCAAAAATCTTAACCTCTACAGATTCAGCAAAAGGAAATGCTCACACATGTGAGCATTCATTCCTGTACTACTTGTAATATTAAAAAAAAAAAAGAGACAATTTATGTATCCTTCAGCACAGAAAGATTACAATACCTAGTAGAGTGTCTTTACTATAAAAACATTGTCCAATTAAGAACAGATAGAATGTAATCTAAGAAAGATTGTTGGGGATAAAAGAAAAGGATGCAGATTACAGCTCATCTTTGTGACGAAATAAATAAAAATTTAATGTTTTCATTTACACATGAAAACAGCCTGAAATCTGACCACTCTGACACCAATGGGTACCAGGGAGCAAGAAAGAAAAGATGGGAAAAGTGGAGGTTTCTTCAGTGATATTTAAATATTTTTCAACCAGCACACCATTTTTGTTTTAATTTCACAGATTTTAAAATAGTAAAAATTGCAACTTTTAATCAACTTTGCCTTTATGTGCAATGCTAAAACCACCTGGTGCTAGTCAGCAAAATCCATCAATGTTAGAATTAGTGTGGCATTTAGCTCTCCCTCTCCCTCTGGGGAAATCCCACCTGAGCTGCACTCCTGGTGTAGCAGATGGGATCACCAGGTGTGAAAACAGGTAGCTGGAAGGCAGCTGGCAGACATCCTGCATGAGAACCAGGCCACCAGAAAGTGCTCATTTGACCTTACAGTAATTTGTCACATAGGTCTTGAAGCGAAGTCCTAGTTCACCTGTGATCATGGAACAACAGGGAAAGGTAAGAATTCCTCCCCCTTTCTCTACGCCCTGCAGGGCTGTGGGACTGAGTATGGGCGGAGCATTCAGGTAATAAAGAGCACCTTTCCTGATTAGTTTCTGCTCAGCCACTTAGAGATGCAAGTCCTTTACCAAACAATGGTCCCTCGTATCTTCTGCAGCACTACAATGCTAATGTGCTATCACAATAAGCTGGCTCCATTGACCTTCACCTAGACACACCTTCTCCTCTGCATGGCTACAGCATCCAACCAAAGACCCTCACTGTTCCCACAAGAGAAAGAAGGGGTAGATTTATATAAAGATACCTTGATTCCTGTTGCTATGGGCCAGGCTATATGGGCAATGACCAAACAGACTCCATTTTACTCTGGGACTCCATGTCATGTAAGAAATGCTTCTCCCATGGGAACACCCCACCTCTGTACCCATCAATAGTTGCTGATCGTAGCATGTTTGGCAATACAAAATGGCAACTCTTATACAATGTAAAATTGTTCTCTTTTTGGTTCCCATTTTTCTTGGGCAGTGTACCCTGTCAGAGAATGATGGTCTAGACATTAGTAACCATTCTTTAACTTGTACTCAACTAAGGTCATTTTGACCCATTTCCCCTTCTGCCTATGATCTCATAATGTTTGTTTATTGTTTTGAATCATAGCAACAGCCACTTATGATTAATATACTGACATGCATTAAAAGGTGTGCTCTAACCCCTGGAGGGGGTCAAAGGGTATAGACTTGCAGCCTGCCCCTTGGTCCACCAGCTGGTGAATCCGGACTGCTAGCTGGAGAATAAAGACAGTTCGGTCTCCTGCTTTAAGATCGACTTGGTGATTTATTGCAATCTCGCCATAACACTATCAGGCAAAAATCAGAACCCATCATACCATTCCTTTTCTAGTATAAAAATAGAGAAATAAGTTAAATGCTCTTACATATTTAAAATAAAGCTGTCCACTTCTTTTTAGTTGTATTATGCAATTCTAATTCTGATGTAGCAATTTGTCTTTTGAAATCTATCAAGAAGATGAATTAAAACTTTGATTAATGAAAAGCAAATGTTTCATATTTATATGTCCTCTTTAATCTTTTGTGCAAAAAGGGAGGGAACATTAATCTCTGACAAAAGAGGAATCCTCCAGTGTGGACAGAATAAGGAATAGGTCTTGATGTTAACAGAAAAGTAATTCAAAGAACTGGTGATCATTTTTAATTTCTAGCACCAACTCCTAGATATCCCTTACAATTATTTTTGTCCCTCAATTTGAAATCTTGTCAGGAAATACAAGAAGAAAAATATTCATTTATAGTCTTCAATTTCCAGAATAAATTGAATCTCATTATAAAATGTCCTTATTTTTCTACTGCAATTAATTGGCTCACAAGAGGGCCAACAGCACAAAATTAATGGTTCACAAATGAGGGCTGCTCTGCATGGCAATGACCACCCCACCCCAGACATGACATAGCATGACTGAGTCACCAGCTCTGCAAAATAACCACAATGCCCATGCTGTGCCACTGTTTTCAAAAAAGCTTAGTGCTATGAATTCTTTCATCCTTAAATATAATAAATATACTACTTTGCTATTGAAATTATAAGTCCCTGAAGGTGGGGATCATGGGCGAATGTTGGCAAAATCTGTTCTTTAGCACTAACTGCACAGGCAGTTGATACCATATCAACATTTATGGTGTCCTTGAAACTTTTGTTCTTCAAAATGTTTATGGAAGGAATTAATTTTAAGTTAAACACCAATAATACTGGGGGAAAAATAACCTTGAAATATCATACAGATAGCAACTCTGAAGGTGATGTTATTTAAATCTGAAATTTAACTAGTGAGCACATTCGCAGAACAGCTGTGAACCAACAGACTGTTAACATCTGAGGTAGGCACAAAAGGCATATATGACAAAGTCCTTTTCTTGAAGAAATTTTACCATTTATGTGCGGCACAGAGCATAGGAGATAGCACTGTAGTTTGTTAAGGAAAGGTATAAACTACTCTGCAATCAAACAGAGAAGGTAAATGCCCAGTCTATCAAAGGACATGCAAACCACCCTGGAAAGTGCCAAGCATGTATGACTGCACACTCAGAGTAGCTTGGTTAGAGGGGAGAGAAGACAAATGAAACATTTCATAACAGGGGAAATAGCAAGGGACTCAAGCTTGGAGACTAAAATTTTAAATGACATTAGGAAGGTCAGATAGAAGTAGAAATAAGTAACTCTGTGGTTGAATCTTTCTTACTTGTTGCCTGGGGCATTGAACAAGAAAGATGTTGTTGATGATATTGAAAGTACCTGGTCCAGACACTTAGAGCAAAGATAGGAGGAATGACATTAAACATTCATTTTATCAAGAGATTTATGTAAAACTAGAATGTTTGGGGTATCTTGTGTATATATTCACACTTCGGGTTCCAATTGGAAATTTTAACCATTATAGAATGGTTAAGAGAAACACTGTTAATCTTTAAGATCTTCTCTGATTAATCCCAGGCCATCACTTCTCAAACTGATTGGTATGACCAAACACCTGTAAATAGTTATACCAGAACCTACATCATATAAAAAAGGAAAGAGGTGAAAATTACTTCTATAAATAAATCCTTGATCTCAGCTTATTTTCCTATTTCTTTCACTGAAGATTCATTTAAAGACTTCCAAACACAGTCGTAATGGAAAAGCTGGAGTCAAATTACAAAACTTGAACACAATATTTTAAAATCTTCTAGGGGTTAGAGAGCACTTTGTGAAGGCAGGATTTCAGGAACTTAAATATATAAGAGGAAGGTAGAACTCATACATTGTTGGTGGGACTGCAAATTGGTGCAGCCAATATGGAAAGCAGTATAGAGAATCCTTGGAAAACTGGGAATGGAACCACCATTGACCCAACTATCCCACTCCTTGGTCTATACCCAAAGGACTTAAAAACAGCATACTATATGGACTCAGCCACATCAATGTTTATAGCAACACAATTCACAATAGCTAAACTGTGGAACCAACCTAGATGTCCTTCAGTAGATTAATGGATAAAGAAAATGTGCTATATATACACAATGGAATATTATTCAGCATTAAAAGAGAATCAAATCATAGTATTTGAAGGTAAATGGATGGAGTTGGAGAATATAATGCTAAGTGAAGTTCGCCAATCCCAAAAAAACAAATGCCGAATGTTTTCTCTGATTTAAGGATGCTGATTCATAATGTGCTGCAGTGGGGGAGGGGGACATGGGAGGATTAGATGAACTCTACATAGGGCAAAGGGGAAAAGGGAAGGGGAATGGGGGCAGGAAAGATGGTGAAATGCGGGGCTGGGATTGTGGCTCAGTGTTAGAGTGCTGTCTAGCACGTGCGCGGCCTGGGTTTGATCCTCAGCACCACATAAGAATAAAGGCATTATGTACAACTAAAACAAATAAATAAATATTTTTAAAAGATGGTGAAATGCAATGGTCATCATTACCCAAAGTACATGTACCCTAAGTACACAAATGATGTGACTCTACTTTGTGTACAACCAGAGATATGAAAAATTGTGCTCTATATATGTAATATGAATTGTAACACATTCTGCTGTTATATATAAGAAATTTAAATTTAAAAATAAATAAACAAAATTTTTTAAAAAGAGAAGGAATGTAGAACTGGTGAATTTATAGAAATATATAACCTACCAAAATTGAATCATCAAGAAATAGAAAATCTGAACAGACCAAAAACACACAAGGAGACTGAACCAGTAATCAAAAACCTTCCAACAATGTGGGGGAAAAGGTACGCTCATACACCACTGGTGGGATGGCAAATTGGCACAACCCCTTTGGAAAGCAGTGTGGAGATTCCTCAAAAAACTTTGAATGGAACCACCATTTGACTCAGTTATACCACTCCTTGGCATATACCCAAAAGACTTAAAATTAGCATTTTATAGTAACGCGACCACGTCAATATTTATATCAGCTCAGTTCACAATAACTAAGTTATGAAACCAACCTAGGTGCCCTTCAACAGATGAATGGATAAAGAAAACTTTATACATATATACAATGGCATATTGCTCAGCCATAAAGAAGAATAAAGTTATGTCATTTTCCAGTAAATGGATGGAACTGGAGAATATGCTAAGTGAAATAAGCCAATCCCAAAATTCCAAAGGCTGAATGTTCTCTCTGATAGGCAGATGATGACTGACAATAAAGTTGGTTAGGTAGGAAAGAATAGAAGTACTTTGGATTAGACAAAGGGGATGAAGGGAAGGAGGGGGAATGAAAATAGGAAAGATACCAATCAGACATAACATTCCTATGTTCATATATGAATACACAACCAGTGTAATTCCACATCATGTACAACCACAAAAATGGGAAGTTATTCTCTATTCATATATGATATATCAAAAAACATTCTACTGTCATGTATAACTAAAAATAACAAATAAAACATTTTACCAAAAAAAAAAAAATCCTTCCTATGAAGAAAAGCCTAGGACCTGGTAGCTTCACTGGTGATTTGTACCAAGTATTTAAAGAATTAATATCAATATTTCTCAAACTCTTTCAAAAAATTTAAGAGGTGGCAACACTCCCAAACTCACTCTGTGAGATCAGCATTACCCTGACTTAAACTACACAAGGATATTGTAAGAAAAGAAAATTATAGGAAAATATTCATGATGGAAATATATATATCAAAATACCTACAAACCAAATATACATGGTCAAGCAGAATATATTCCTGGGATGCAATAATGTTCAATATACACAAATAAATAAATGTTATATACCACAATAACAGAATGAAAGTCAAAAAAACCCACACAATTTTATCAATAGATGCAGAAAGGGCATTTGGCAGAATTTAATACCCTTTCATAACAAAACTTTCAAAAACTAGGTACCAAGGGAATTTATCTCAACACAGTAAAGTCCATATATGACAAGCCCACAGCTAACATCATATTCAATAGTGAAAAGCTGAAAGCTTTTCTTGTAAGATCAGGAGCAAGATAAGGATGTCCTGTCTCACCTCTTCTATTCAACATAGTAGAGGAAGACCTAGGCAAAGCAATTAGGCAAGAGAAAACAAAGGACATTCAAACTGAAAAGAAAAAAGGAAGACCGTCTTTGTTTGCAGATGACATTATCTTATAAATAAAAATTCTAAAGATTCCACAAAATAAAATGTATAACTGATAAATGAATTCAGAATTCTAAAGATTCCATAAAATAGGGGGTGGTGTTGTGGCCTAGCGGTAGAGCGCTCGCCTAGCACGTGCATCGCCTGGGTTCGATCCTCAGCACCACGTAAAAATAAACGCATCTTGTACAACTAAAGCAAATAAATAAATATTTTTTAAATATATTTTAAAAAAGATTCCACAAAATAAAATGTAGAACTGATAAATGAATTCAGCCAACTTTGAGGTTACAAAATCAACATGTAAAAAATATGTATTATCTCTATATGCCAATAATGAACTAATCACACATACACACACAAAAAAAAAGAAACAAGAAAACAATGCAATTTATAGTAGCATCAAGAAGAATTTACAAATTAGGAATAAATTTTACCAAGGAGGTAAAAAAAAAAATCTATATATTGAAAACTTTAAAACACTGATGGAAGAAATTGAAGTATACTCAAATAAATGGAAAGATAGCCTATGTTCATGTATTGGGATAACAAATATTGTTAAAATGTCAATGCTACGTAAAGCAATCTACAGATTCAGTGCAATGCCTAATAAAAGTCCAATGTGATTCTTCCAGATAGAAAAAAAAAATTTTAAATATGTATTGAACCACAAAAGACTCTAAATAATCAACAAACCTGGAAGCATCCTACTACCTGGCTTCAAAATATATTACAAAGCTGCAGTGATCAAAACAAACACCTAGACCAACAGGCCAGAGTAGGGAAACCAGAAACAAATCCACATGTTTATAGTCAATTAACCTTTGATAAAAATGCCAATGATACACTGTAAGAGCCGTTAATGAGGAGGTAGCTAAGACGGTGGCTGGCTGAGAGCCAAGAGGAGGCATTTACTTGTTTACACGTGACCTTAATGTAATTGACTAAGAATCTTTCTGTGCCCGTGGGCACTGCGTACCGCACCTGTAAGTTGAGCTTGTGACACGTGTATGCTTGTTAAGGTAAAGAGTATTTAAAGAGACTGTGGGGGAATCAGGGGAGACAGAAGAGAGAAGATAGAGAAGAAGCAGAGACAATAAAGGAACCACTCATTCCCAGTCTGCCTCCGATTTCTTTCCCGCGGTATCGTTGCCTAAGGTGGCAACAATACACAATGGGGAAAGGACAGTTTCTCCCATACATGGCATAAGGATAAATGTATAGCCACATGAAAAAATATGGACCCTTACACACTATATCCAAAAAAGTCAACTCAAAATAGATTAAAGATTTACATTGAAGATCTGAAAATTAAAACTACTAGAAGAAAAAGCAGGAAAAATTTTTGTCATTGTTCTGATGATTATTTTTTGTAGATAATTCCAAAAGCATGGGCAACAAGCAAAAATAGACAAATGGGATTTCATCAAACTATAAACCTTATGCACAGCAAAGCAAACAATCTACAGAATGAATAGACAACCTAGAGGTGGGAGAAGATATTTGCAAACCATCATCTAATAGTTAATATCCAAAATATATAAGGTGCTCAAAGATCTCAACAGCCAGAAAATAACTATTTTAAAATAAAAACAGGACTTGATATTGACATTTCTCAAAAGAAGAGATAAAAAAATGGCCAGCAGACACATGAAAAATGCTCAACATCACAAATCATCAGGGAAATGCAAATTAAAACCACAATGAGATATTACTTTTCACCTGTTCAAATAGCTATGACCAAAAGGATAAGAGATAACCCATGTTGGCCAGGGTGTGAAGAGAAGGAAACTTCGTTACACTGTTGGTGGAATATAAAGTAGTACATCCATTATGGAAAACAGTAGGAAAGCACCACAAAAAATAAAAGATAGAACTAATATTTGATTCTGCAAACCCATATCTAGATATACACCCAAAAGAAATGAAATTAGTATTTTGAAGAGATGTAGCCGCCTGATGCAATTGCCACTTGGAGCAACGATGCCGCAGGAACAAGTTCAGAGGCAGACTGGAAACAAACAGGCTTTTTATTTTGCTAACTTCTCTCTCCAGCTCTGACAACAACTCTAACACACACCACCCACACACACCCAAACAACCAACAACCAAATGGCGCCGACCCACTCCGATCTCCACTCAAGTCTCGTGAGATCTTGGGCCAAGTTCCATGAGATCTCGGACCAAGTCCCATGAGACCACGGAAGGTGGCAATGCCCAAATATCTCCATGGCCCGCAGCCAACCACAATCTTAGCCATCTCCCAAATCAGGGCTCCTGCATTTCCCCCCTTTTGTTTTAAAAGAGGGGAGACTCTAGGACATCTATGTGCAACCAAAATTCTTACCCATCATCAGATAATCAAGGCTGTGCCCTTGACTCCTGTCTTAGGTTGATATGTCGGCCACATGAGACTGTCCCATGCGACTGTGCCTGTCTTAGGTTGTCCCCCTCTGGGGATCTTACCCATCATTGGCTAACCAGCCATCTAATGGAGCCCTTCAGGATCAACTGTGTATGATGACTAACAGCCGTCCAATTGTGAGGAGATGCTGCAGCTTTAAGGCGACAAGCCTTTTGTTGGCGAGCCAAGTTGTATAGCATATCAAATTTTTAAACAAATCAGCTGCCCTAAGTTCCATCAAGTAACACACTGAGTTCTCTAGACAAATACCTGCAAGGCATTGTCTCGTAAAGTCCCAAACAATGAAAGATCAAAATGTCCACTTATTATAACACGTTGATCTAGGAGGCCCCATGTATGCAGAGTAGAGGCCACACTGGTGGTGAGGTTGTTTGATGCTTGAGCAGCAGGGATAGTTGCAGCGACTGCGATTGTCTTTTTTATGTCTAGACAATACCACTGGCAAATCTTCAGGGCCCGCTACCTAGAAATTCAAGCATCAATTATTAAAGGAAAGGCAGTACTATTGCAGCACTGAGTCAAGAGGCAAGTTGTCAAACTAAAAAATAGAATAATTAGATTAGAAAATTAAAGTTGATTTTTGTTCACACACATTGCTGCTTAAGCTTCCACAAACATAAGTTGGCAAAATATCATATTTAGAACAAAACAAAGAAAGACTGAGGGTATTTACTGCATTAAAGATAGATTAAAGAAAAGCTAAAGGCACTTTGGAGAAATAATTTGTTAGCTGGAACCCTCGAGTCTCTATATACACAGCAATCTTTTACCTGTTGAGATAATTGAAATTAATCACCTATTAAACAAATGAAGTTAATAACAAATAAACAATCTTATGTCAAAAGACCAAAATATCAGGATATATAGCACTAGTCATATTGTTTGCTAAAGAGAAGTCCCAGAGACACCTATAAATCAAAATTGAAAGTACCTTCACTTATAAAATTATTTACCTAAATTGAATACTCTTAAGCTAAAATGAATTAAAGTTATTTGGATCCATATATATATATTTTTATAAGCGCTTTGTTATTTATGACGTCACACTGGACAGACGCACAAACATACAAACATATATTTGTGACATCACATTAACATGAAATGCAGACAAATGCACAGACATAAAGACATGTATAAAAAGAAAAAAAAATACAATTGTGTGCACACTAAAGAGAGATCTCCTCGTCCCGGCCGGGAGGAATGACACTTAAATTGTGAAATATTTTGAAGGACTCTTTTGAGGGAATCATTCCATATCTTCATCTTGGTCCTCTTGATTTTGTACTTTTTTTATTAATCTTGATTCTTCAACAACTTCATCTTGATCCTTTTGATGTGGTACCTGCTTTATTAATCTAGATGGTATCCATATTGGAGAGGATTCGTGCTTTGGATAAACACAAACAGATCCTCTCCCCCAAATTAATACTGGATCTGAACCCTTCCATGTACCTGAAAGAACATCCTTCCAGTAAACCAAAGGTTTATGTTGTTGGTGTGGGTTCCAATGTCTGTCTCCAGCAAAATAACCATTAGAGTCTAAAGTTAAAAATTTTAAGGTAAACAGGGCAACTGCAAATCTGTCCCTAGGACTTTTCCAATTTCCTTCTTTTTGTTTTAATAACATAATTTTCAGTGTGCAGTTTGCTCTTTCAATAATGCCCTGACCCTGAGGATTGTATGGGATGCCTGTTTTATGGGATATATTGAATTTTGCGCAAAACTGTTTGAAAGATGAGGATGTATATACAGGGCCATTATCTGTTTTAAGCATTTTGGGGATGCCTAATGCAGCAAAAGCTTGCAAACAATGAGATGTAACATCTTTAACTTTTTTTCCAGAATGTAAGGAAGCAAAAATCATGCCTGAGCAGGTATCTATGGTCACATGAATAAATCGCAATTTCCCAAAACTTGGCTCATGAGTAACATCTATCTACCACAAATAATTGGGCATTAATCCTGCAGGGTTAACACCATAATGAAGATTGGGCAAATGTGTCATACAAGATTTACAATCTTTTACAATTATTCTGGCTTGCTCCTTTGTGATTTTAAACCTACACTGCAAGGTGGTGATATTGACGTGAAACTGGGAGTGAAATAAAGTAGCTTGCTGGAGCGCTGAAAGTATAAAGATTGTTTGGGTAAGAGCATCAGCCTTTTGATTACCTTCATGGAGGGGACCAGGCAAGTTGGTATGTGCTCTAATATGCCCTACAAATAGAGGTTCTTTTCTTGCCCACAAAAGTTTTTGTATTTGATAAAACAATTTAAAGGCTGGAGTATGAGGTGCTATTAGTCCTGCTAGCTCTAATTTTGGGACGGCATGTACAATATAGTGTCTATCTGAAAAAATGTTCATGGGCTGCTCTCTAAAATTTTCCAGAGCTCTTACCACAGCTTCCAGTTCCACTAATTGAGCTGATTTGTGTGTAGTTATGTAAGTCACATTTTCTTTTTTAGTGACTACTGCAGCAGTACCATTTGAGGACCCATCTGTATATACATTTAATGCCTTAGGAATAGGTTGATTTTTTTATTACCTGTGGAAATATAATAGGATGATTAATACAAAAGATAATATAGGAGACTTAGGAAGATGATTATCAAAATTTGCAGAAGTAGAGCATTTAGCTATAGCCCAATCATTATCATTGAAGCATAAATATTCAATCTGTGACGATGAATAGGGAGTAATAATAGTAGCAGGGTGAATGCCAAATATTTTAGTAGAAGTATTAAGTCCTTGAAGAATAAGTTTAGCCACCATGGAGGTATAAGATTCAATTATACTTTTAGGAGAGATGGGCAAATGTATCCATAATAAAGGCCCTTGTTGCCAAAATACTCCTGTGGGTGTATATTGTGAAGAAATAATAATCAATATCAGCAGTTGAGTTAAATCAAATCTATCACAATGAGCTCCTTCGATGGCTTTTTCTACTAACTTTAAAGCTTTCCTAGCATCAGGAGTCAATGTTCACGGTGAAGATGGATCAGGGTCCCCACGAAGGATGTCAAATAAAGGTTTCAGTTGGCCAGTAGTGAGGTTTAGTGTAGGGCGAAGCCAATTAATGTCTCCCAGTAGTTTTTGGAAATCATTGAGGGTTGTCAAATGTTCTTTATTTATTAAAATTTTGGGGGGTCTAACAAAGGTATCCATGATTTTAAATCCTAAATATAATATGGGTGATCTGTTTTGAACTTTTTCTTCTGCTATATATAATCCATATTTTTTTAAGTTTTCTGCCACGTCACTGAATATATTAAAGAAGATTTTTTGATTAGGGTGGGCCAGTAAAACATCATCCATGTAATGTAAACACATGAGGTTTGGATATTTATTTTTAATGGGTTGGATTGCTCTGTGCACATATATTTGGCATATGGTGGGGCTATTAGCCATTCCCTGCGGTAGCACTTTCCATTGATATCTTTTATCAGGGCCATTATTATTGATAGAAGGAACTGAAAAAGCAAACCTGGGGGCATCCAGAGGATGTAGGGGAATGGAAAAGAAACAATCCTTTATATCAAGAGTAATAAGACGGAAATTTTTTGGAATAGCTACAGGATTAGGAAGTCCAGGTTGAGTAGGGCCCATGATTTGCATGGTTTTATTAATTTCTCTAAGATCATGTAACAATCGCCATTTTCCTGATTTTTTCTTGATCACAAATATGGGGGAATTCCAGGGAGAGGTGGAAGGTTCTATATGTCCTGCTTCTAGTTGTTCTTGAACTAGTAGGTGGGCCGCTTGTAATTTCTCTTTAGATAGGGGCCACTGAGGGACCCACACTGGCTTATCAGAAAGCCATGATATTTTCAAAAATTATTTTCTCAGTGGCCCCCAAAAAAAATATCTTTTTCCTTTATGATAATGATTACTTTTAGGGTTAAGATTACTCTGTACTTTTTGATAATCATTTCTATTAGGGTTAAGATTACTCTGTAGATTTTCACATTTAACACTTGCAGGCTTGGTTGCAAGGTGTACTCCCATTTGTTGCAAAATATCTCTTCCCCATAAAGTAACCGGTAGTTTAGGTAAAACATAAGGCTGAAATGTTCCTTTATGCCCTTCATCATCCTCCCATTTTAAAATTACCGCACTTTTCTCTGGGAGGTTATTATATCCCAAGCCTCTTAAACTGGTTGAAGCTTTTTGTAGAGGCCAGTGCTTGGGCCATTGCCGTAGATTAATGATGGAAGAGTCAGTTCCAGTATCTATCAGTCCTTCCATCTCTATTCCTTGGATTTTTATTTTACACATAGGCCTCCTTGAACAATCCCGAACCCAGCAAGCCATAGGTCCTGAGTCAGTGGAACAAAATCCTCTATTGTTCCCTTTTTGAGGCATACTCATTTTAAATGAATTATGTAAATTGGGAAGGAGAAGCAACTGAGCAATTCTATCTCCTTGATTAACACAACTTATACTTTGGGGTAAGCTAAGCATTATTTTTATTTCCCCTTTGTAGTCTGAGTTTATTACACCTGGGGTCACTTGCAAACCTAATAAGCTTTTAGGACTTCACCTGAGAATAAGTCCTACAGTCCCTGAGGGAAGAGGTCCCCTGACTCCTGTGGGAATCAGTTGGACCCCCATTTCAGGTGTTAACATTATTCGGGCGGTGGAACAGAGGTCTAATCCTGAATTTCCTCCTGTTCCTCTGGTGAGGGAGTGGATGGGTAGTAGGGATTGTTTCAGGGAAGCATCTGAGTGGATGCTTGAGGATACTCCTCCTCCAATGCCCCGTACATTTGTGGGCCCCGGGGCATTGGGCCCTGTGCCCCATTTTTTGAATTCCTGAACAAAAGATTTCCATGGATGTCAAATTTTGAATGGCATTTATTGGCCCAATGATTTCCCTTTTTACACCTGGGGCAGTGGCCTTGGGCACGGTATGAGCTTGGTCTTATTTCTCTTTTTGGATTTTGCCTAGAATAGCCTGATTGATTATGATAATTTTTCCTGGAATATCCTGATTATGATGTCTAGGTTGGGCCCTTGTGAAATTCTGAGGGGAAGTACCTCTCATGGCTGCTGCAATCACATTTCCTGTGTCAAAGGCGTCATTTACATCTTTACATAGTTGTATATATATGGAAAGATCCTTTTTATTTCTCCATGGCCTGATGGCTTCCTGGCAGTATTTATTAGCATTTTCGTATGCTAATTGAACAACTAATGGCATAGCTTGATCAACATCTGCAAACACTCTACCTGCAGTTCTCAAAAGTCGATCAGCAAAGTCAGCATATGGCTCATTAGGTCCTTGAATCACTTTTGACAAACTACCTTGTAGATCCCCAGGTCCTTGTAAAGTTTTCCGTGCCTTTAAGGCAGCTGCATTTATCTGAGCATATACACATGGGTCATAATGTTTTTGAGCCTGTAAGTCTGCAAATTGCCCTTCTCCTGTGAGCATTTCTATATTATGGTCTCCAAACCTTCAGCTGCATTTCTTTTAGCCATTTCTATACAAAGGTCTTGAAATTGCGATCGCCAAACCAAGTATTGCTCCCCGCTTAATGCTGCTTTACATAGACTTTTCCAGTCTGAGGGGGTTAAGCTAAAGGTGTTAAGGGACTCCAAGATACTCAACATGAAAGGAGCTTGGGGCCCATAAGTCATTACTGCCTCTTTGAGATTTTTTATTGTTTTGAAATCTACTGACTGGTGGACCCTCTGTCCATTTTTCTTTTCAAATGCTGGCAGTTCCCAATGTATCTGTGAGTTACCCTCGAGAGTGCATAAGCACTCAGAAAGACTTTTTATTTCTGTTTCTAGGGTATGCAAACACCTAGTAATACCCTTCATATTTTCTGTAATGGATTCCACCCATGAGGGAGTAGAGGACACAAGTGGTTCCTCTACTGGACGGTCCTTTTTCTTGGTCTTTTTTAGTTTCTTTTTCCTCATTTTCTCAGTATCACTTTTACTAGATTCCTCACCACTGCTAATTTCACTGACAGCAATATCCTGAGTCCCAGGTTCCATGAAGCATAAGTATTCTTCAGCTATCTCCAATAACTCCCGAATAGCTCTAATAGCTTGGATTTTTGTCATTTTGGGGACTCTTCTAATACTCTCTTTACTGGTCTTAGTTGACCCAGTGGAAGCTATGCTTTTTTGATCACTTTCACTTTTTTCTAAATCCTCCTCACTGGCAACGGAGTCAGGTATATGAAGGACTCTTTCCATAGCCTCTATCACTTGGGATTCAGTTATGTTCGAACCTATCTTTAGAGACCTTTCAGTTCTTACCTGTCCGCTCCGAAGTCCCCGTACGGGCAACCACCTGTAGCCGCCTGATGCAATTGCCGCTTGGAGCAACGACACCGCGGGAACAAGTTCAGAGGCATACTGGAAACAAACAGGCTTTTTATTTTGCTAACTTCTCTCTCCAGCTCTGACAACAACTCTAACACGCACCACACACACCACCAAATAACCAACAACCAAATGGCGTTGACCCACTCCGATCTCCGCTCAAAGAGAAATCTGTATTCCCATCTTCACTGTAGCATTATCCACAATAGCCAAGCTATGGAATCAACCTCAGTATCCACTGACAAATGAAAAGGCAAAGAAAATTTCACACACACCAGCATGCACATATGGATACACACACAGTGGAATATGATGAGGCCTTTAAATAGAAGTGAACCCCATTATATTTGACAACATGAATGAACCTGAAGTACATTACACTTAGTGAAATAAGCCATGTACAAGCAGACACTACATGATCTCACTTATATATGGAACCTAAAATAGTTGAATTCATAGAAGCAAAGAGAAGGATGAGCAGTGGTTCCAGGAACTGAAGGAGGTAGGATGAAGAGTTTTTGGTCAAAGGGTCCAGTTTCAGTTAGGATAGATAAATATCAGAGATTTATTGTATAGCATGGTGACTGTAATCAGTGATAATTTATTGTCACTTGAAAATTGCTGATGGAGTAGATCTTAATTTTCTCTATACATACACAAAAGATAAACATGTAGATTGATAGATGTATTACTTAACTTGATCGCATAATCATTTCACAGTATATAAAAAATTATATTGAATACTATAAATATACATAATTTTATGTGTAAATTGTACCTCAATAAAGAAAAAATCATAGATGGCATTCATTTATAATATTTTTAATAAAAGTATTGCTACTGTTACTTTGAAAACACAGCAAATTGGAAATGATATTTTTAGTCTAAGAGGAAAGAGATACAAATATAAAATCAAAATTAGTTGCCTTTTAAATTTTAAAACCATGTCATCATTAGTGTCAATGAGGAATCACTGTGAATCCATTATTTATTTTACTCTTTCTAAACTATAGGAATTATCTAGTTCTAGTCACTTAAAAAGGCCTAGTACACCAACACCCAATAGAAGTATAACACAAGCAAATTTTCTAATAGCTATATTTTTAAGGGTAAAAGAAACAGGTGAAATACATTTTAACAACATCACAAATATTCTCATTTCCACATATGATCCATGTAAAATATTAGAACTGACATTTTTATACCAAGTTCTCAAAACCCAGAATATATTTTTAAATTTACAAAACATCTCAGTTTAGATTAGCAACATTTCAAGTAGTCAAGAACCCCCTAACAGGCTGGGGTTGTGGCTCAGCAGTAGAGCGCTCACCTAGCACATGCGTGGCCCAGGTTCCATCCTCAGCACCATGTAAAAATAAAGGCATTGTGTATAACTAAAACAAACAAATAAATATTTTTTTTAAAAAAAAGAACCACCTATGGCCACACCTGCAATCCCAGCAGCTAGGGAAGCTGAGGCAGGAAGATCATGAGTTCAAGGTCAGCTTCAGCAAAAGTGAGGTGCTAACCAACTCAGTGAGACCCTATCTCTAAATAAAATACAAAATAGGGCTGGGGTCAAGTGCCCCTGAGTTCAATCCCTAGTACCGCCCTCACTTCTCCAACAACAAAAAAAAAAACATGTTTGGGTAGAGGCTAATATATTGAATCTCAGCAGACAGTGCAGGTCTATAAAGAAAACCAAGTAGCTGAGAAGAAGCTTTTTAGTTTGAATGTATCCCATTTATTAATTCTTGATATTAATTCTTGCACTACAGGAGTCTTATTAAGGAACTTGGGACTTAATCCGACTTGTTGGAGATTAGAGCTTACTTTTTCTTCTATTAGGCGTAGTGTCTTGGTCTAAATCCTAGATCCTTGATTTTTACCACATGCATATCAGATAGAGCACTAATATCTAGAATATATAAAAACTCTCAAAAACCTTGACGCCACAAAAACAAATACCCCAATCAATAAATGGGCCAAGGAACTGAAAAGACACTTCTCAGAAGAAGATATACAATCAATCAACAAATACATGAAAAATGTTCAACATCTCTGGCTATTAGAGAAATGCAAATCAAAACCACTCTAAGACTTTATCTCACACCAGTCAGAATGGCAGCTATTAAGAACACAAACAAAAGGCACACTCATACATTGCTGGTGGGACTGCAAAATGGTGCAACTGCTATGGAAAGCAGTATGGAGATTTCTTGGAAAACTGGGAATGGAACCACCCTATGACCCAGCTATCCCACTCCTGGGTCTATTCCCAAAGGACTTAAAAACAGCATATTACAGTGACACAGCCACTTCAATGTTTATAGCAGCACAATTCACAATAGGTAGGTTGTGGAACCAACCTAGATGTCCCTCAGTAGATGAGTGGATAAAGAAAATGTGGTATATATACAAAATGAAATTTTACTCAGCAATAAAAGAGAATAAAATAATGGCATTTGCAGGTAAATGGATGAAGTTGGAGAATATAATGCTAAGTGAAATTAGTCAATCTCAAAAATCCAAATACCGAATGTTTTCTCTGACATAAGGAGGCTAGTTCACAGTGTTGTTGGATGGGGGTACATAGAAGGATTAGAGGAACACTAGAATTGTCAAAGGAAAGGGAGGGGAAGGGAGGGAGCAAGGGGGGAGGGGGGAAAGGAAAAAAAATTGGTGGTTGAATGAGATGGATATCATTATCCTAAATGCATGATTAAAGATCTGAATGGTACTTATATACTTTGTATATAAACAGTTGTATGTAAAAAGATGCTATATATGTGCATTATGAATTGTAATACATACTACTATTATAAATTAAAAAAGAAAGAAAAAAAGAAGAACACAAACAACAATAAATGTTGGCGAGGATGTGGGGGAAAAGGCACACTCATACATTGCTAGTGGGACTGCAAAATGGTGCAGCCAATATGGAAAGCAGTATGGAGATTCCTTGGAAAACTGGGAATGGAACTACCTTATGACCCAGTTATCCCACTCCTCAGTCTATACCCAAAGGACTTAAAAACATCATACTACAGGGAAACAGCCACATCAGTGTTTATAGTAGCACAATTCACAATAGCTAAACTGTGGAACCAACCTAGATGCCCTTCAGTAGATGAATGGATAAGGAAAATGTGGTATATATACACAATGGAGTATTACTCAGCAATAAAAGAGAATAAAATCATGGCATTCACAGGTAAATGGATGAAGTTGGAGAATATAATGGTAAGTGAAGTAGCCAATCCCAAAATGCCAAATGCCAAATGTTTTCTCTGATATAAGGAGGCCAATTCACAATAGGGTTGGGACAGGGAGCATAGGAGGACTAGAGGAACACTAGAATGGCCAATGGGGAGGGATGGGAAGGGAGGGAGCAAAAGGGTGAAGAAAAGAAAAGATGGTAGAATGAGATAGATATCATTACCCTAAGTGCATGTACGAAGACACGAATGGTGTGAATTTACTTTGTATACAACCAGATATATGTAAAAATGTGCTCTATAAGTATAATATGAAATGTAATGCATTCTGCTGTCATTTATAACAACTTAGAATTTAGAAAGAAAGAAAGAAAGAAAGAAAGAAAAAGAAAGAAAGAAAGAAAGAAAGAAAGAAAGAAAGAAAAGAAAACCAAGTAGCATTGAGCACCCCTGGTGGCCGAGCTAGGCATAACACAGCCATGGGAAGAACTGTGGAAAGTAAAAGTGTCCATTGCAAAAATTTGTAATACTGTGGTTGAGTGTATTTTTTATCCTTATCTACCAAAAATACACAATTATGTTATTAAGTATAATAAAAATACTGCATTTGGGGCTAAATGATATAATATTTTGGATTAGTATTAAAATATTTCATCAAAAAAGTAGGAAGAAAATAAAACACACTTCCAAAAATAACTGCCAATCTGAGGGATTTTATTATTTTATACTCTCTACTTGTGTGTGCTTAAAAATGTTCACATTAAATGGTTTAAAAGTAGTATAAATTGTTTTAAAATATAAAGAAATGCAAAACAAATTCTAGTTAAGTAGCTCCAGATGATTACATTTTAAAATTACTACTATTAACATAGAAATTTTTTGAAAGTAATAGCATTTATTATTACATTGTACTAAACTAAATAACAGTGAACATTGTCCAAACCACAAAATGTCAACAATTAAACCATTCAAGACTGTAAGCCAATTGTTAGAATAGAAATTTAGTAGAAAGCTTATGGAATCTTCCAAGCTTTTATCTTCTAGAAAGTAAAACAATGTACAAATGCATCTTAAATTAGAGAGAAAATAAAGTAGGGATGTAAAAAGGAAGAAAAGGAGGAGGGGGAAAGGGATGGAGGGAAGGGGAGAGGAAGGAAGGAACAAAGGAAAGGAGCTATAGATTCTCAGAGTAGAATACCATTAATAGATTTTCTGGACAATGGATATTGAGGGATTGAAACTGCCAGGTTTTTTGGAACATTTTTTAATGAAAATAAATTGATAATGTTGAAGTCCATATATCATAACTTCTCTTTATTAAAAATCAATTCCATCCTTAACCTGATAGAGAGCATCTTGCTTAACAGTGAAAGACTGGAGGCTGCCTTACAATCAGAAAGGGAGGAGGATGTCCCTCTTGCCAGCTCTATGTAACGTTGAACTGGAGGTTCTATCCAGGGCAATTGGCAAGAAAATTTTAAAAAGTTATCCAAATTGGAAAAAAAGAGGCATAACCATCTCTATTCACTGATGACACAACATTTATAGAAAAATCCTGAGAAATCAACTAAAAAACTATTAGAAGCAATGAGTTTGGCAAGGTTGCAGGACACAAGATCAATATACAAAAACTAATAGTGTTTGTGTAATGGAAAGAAACAATCCAAAAATGAAATTATTTTTTAAAAATTCCATTTATAATAGCTTCAAGAAGGATAAAATACTTGTGATTAATTTTAGCAAAAAGCATGCAAAACTTACAGTCTGAAAACTATAAAAATGCTAAAAGAGTTACATAAGATCTAAATAAATGGGAAAACATCCATGTTCATGGGTAGGAAGATGAAATATTGTTAATGCCAATACCCCCAAAACTAATCTGTAGATTCATGTAATCCCTTGTAAATTCTCAAGTGCATTTTTTGGCAGAAAACTATAAGTTGATCCTAAAATTCATATGAAAATGTAAGAGAACCAGAATAGCAAAAATAATCTTGAAAAAGAAGAAGAAATTTGGAAAACTCACATTTCCTGTTATCAGTGCAGTCATGTGTTGCTTAAGGACAGGGATACATTCTGAGAAATGTGCTGTTAGGTCATTTCCTCTTTGTGCAAAACATCATAGAGTTTTGCCATAGCTACCACCAGAGCTACCATAACTACGACATCACTAAGTGATTAAGCCTGATGGTAATGCTACTGTATACACTGCCCATCACTTAAATGTCTTTATGCTATGTATGACTGAATTTACTGCCAATCAACCATAACAAAAACAGTGCAGTACTGGCACAAAGATAGACATACAGATCAGAGGGTTACAATTAGGATCTAGAAATGTGGTATTCTAATCCTATGGTCAACGGATTTTCTGTAAGGATGCCAAGATAATTCAATTGGGAAAAGAATAATGTCTTCAATAAATGGTGCTAGAAAATCCACATGCAAAAGAATGAATTTGGACTCTCTACTTCACATCTATAGAAAAATTAACTGAAGGGATTCAAAGACTTAAATGTGAGAACTAAACTAAAAATTTTTTAAAGAGGTATAGGCATGAATCTTTGTGACCTTTTAATCTTGTTATGACACAAAAGCACAAACAAGAAGAAACAGATAAATTGAAATTTATCATGATTAAAACTTTTGTCCTTCAAAAGATATTATCAACAAAATAAAAAGACAACTTTAGAATTGGAAGAAATATTTGCTAAGGGAAAATTATCCAAAATATATATCCCCAACTAAACAATGGGCAAATGATCTGAGCAAACATTTTCCCAAAGAAGATACACAAAAAGCCAATAAACACATGAAAAGATGCTCAGCATCATCAATCATTATGGAAATGCAAATCACAATTCTGGAACATGACTTCACAACCACTAGAATGACCACAATAGAAATAAAGTATTGTGGAATGTATAGAGAGAAATTGGTTCCCTCATATATTGTGAATCAGAATGAAAACTAATACAGTCACTTCGGAAAACCATCTGTTAGTTATTCAAAAAGTTCAACATAGAAGTCAGGCGACTAGCACCAAGCCTATAATCCCAGTTACTACAAAGACAGAAGCAGGAGGATTGCAAGTTTGAGGCCAGCCTCAGAAACTTAGCAAAACCCTGTCTCAAAATAAAATTTTTTGAAAAAGGATAAGGGTGTAGCTCAGTGGTAGAGCACTTAGTATGTGTGAGTTCCTGGGTTTAATCCCTAGTATTGGGGGGGGGGGAGTTGAATACATGATCATCCCACAATTCCACTCCTAGAAACATCTAAGAAAATTGAAAGCATGTCTACACAGCAACTTGTAAGTGAATGTTCATAACAGTATTATTCATAATAGCTAAAAGAATGAAAGTCAGCATACTGTAGTGATAAGTCACATTAATGTTTATAGCAGCACAATTCACAATAGCCAAATTATGGAACCAGCCAAGGCACCTTTCTATAGATGAAAGAATAAAGAAAATGTGGTATGTACATAGCCATAAAAAAGTATGAAATCATGGTTTCTGCTGGTAAATGGATGGAAATGGAGAACACCAAGCTAAGTAAAATTTGCCAGACTCAGAAAATCAAGGGCCAATTGTTTTCTCTCATATGCAGAAGCTGGAGCAAAATAAAGGAAAAGGTAGGAGGGGGTCAGATATTATAAAGATATAGGGAAGATCAGTGACATAGAAGGAGATCAAGAGGGAGAAAGGAGGGATGAGAAAGGGGAGGATATGTAGAATGAATTTAAAAATCACATTATGTGCATATATAAACATACCACAGGGAATTCCACCTTTATGTGTATGTATAAAGCACTAATCAAAAATAAATAAATAAATGAGTGAAAGGAACATGGGAGAACCTTGAAAATATCATACTACTTAAAAGAAACAAAGGACTACATCTTCTATGATTCCATACACATGAAATAGCCAGACTGGCAAGTCTCAGCAATAAAAAGTAGACTGGTAAAAGCCAGGAACTCAGAGGAGGAGAGATTGGGGAGTGACTGCTGATGAGTGTAGGATTGCTTTGGGGGATGATGGAACGTGAACAGTGGTGACAAGTGCACAACTTTATAAATAAGCTAAAAACCAGTGAATTGTGCACTCTAAAAGGAAATTTATAGTATGCAAATTATATCCCAATTTTAAAATCAATTCCATATTTATCAGATTATACCTTAGTTTCTATAGGAAAAAAAAAAGTATATGTACATTAGTTCCCTGCATTTCCAAAAGCTGAGATATAATCTGTTTTTGTCTGAACCCTTAGGCTGCATTTCTTAAAAATAACTGTTACTCTTTTTTTTTAATATTTGTTTATTTACTTTAGTTGTACACAATGCAATGCATTTATGTTTACGTGGTGCTGAGGATTGAACCCGGGCCACGCACGTGCAAGGCGAGCGCTCTACCGCTGAGCCACAACCCCAGCCCAAAAAATAACTGTTACTCTTCACCTCAGTTGTGGCTTTTGGAATATGTTTGCAGTTCTGGGAAATGGAAATGATATTTGAAAATTGATGAGCACCGTATCATAACTGATTCTGTTTGTCGTGAATAAGCAACCCAGAAGAATTCTGAATTTGGTAGGAACACAGCAACCACCGTTTAGTTCTGAATCTTCCCTTGATAAAGACCAGCAAGGAAATGAAAAAATGAACTCTCAAACCCTGTTTTTCAAGAAATCAGAAAACTCTAAATTGCAAATAATCACTGCCAAAGGTAAAGCAGAACAGGAAATAAGGAATGTTAGTATAAAGAAGGGCTACAGAGAATAATCTCAGAAAGAGCCAGGAAATCTACAAAAATCACAAAGTGGGGGTGGCCTTTGAATATTTGGGCTCTATCTCTTGGTGGATTACCTTGGTGGAAAGCCAAAGGCTGTTAGACCAATGCATGGGGAAGTGGGGATGGTTTGCACAGGAAAGCCACAGGCTGTCTTTTGCTGCAGCAGCAGAAGAGGGAGCCCTGGAGCTCTGAAGCCTAAAACTCTACCCTGGCCTCACCCTGCACAGGAACCTCCCACTCGACATCACAAAAATCTATCTCATTAAAATATAAACAGCAAAAAGAAGTATGCCTCCATTTACACAGAGACACTATAAGGGAAATTGTTTTAAAAGATGAAAAAGCACAATACCACCTTCTTACAGACAGTGAAAATGCCAGAGAAAGCACTGAGGAAAAGCAAATGAAATGTGCAGCCCAATATCACAGCAATTCAAACTATGAAGGAGAAATAGCAAAACTCTCAAGAGACAGCTAGACCAGAGGAACTGACCATAGATAAGAAACTGAAAGAAATGGGCAAGAAAAATATACAACTATTTCAGAAAGAAAGACTAAATTACAGGGAATACAAGAAGGAATAGACACCTTAGAAAATACAGTAAGGATATAGAGAACAGAAATAAGAAAATCAAAGTGCAAATAAAATAGAAATAGGGACAGAAAAGAACTACATAATTTTTTAAATTATATAGAAAATATGACAAAAAGGAGATTACTTATATACAAATATAAGTGGAGATAAAGATATCTCCATATATATGCAAACATACATATATGAGTATATATATACACATATATATGTGTGTTTATACATACACATATAAAGCATTGAAAGCTTTTTCAATAAAAAAAAACCTTTCCTGAAATGAAATAAAAAAGGAAGGAAGGGATGAAGGGAGGGAGGGAGTGGGGGAGAGAGGTTGGCACACTGATTTGAATCTACAGATAGAAAGGGTACACGAAGTATCAAGGGAAATTGACCCAGAATGGTTAACACTGAAACATATCCAATAAAATTTTAAAATGAGAATTTGAATTTTAAAATAAGAAAAATAATCCTTTGGGCAATCAAGTAAAAAGAACAAGTCAATTATAAGAGAAAGAAATCACACTGGTTCAGATTTATTGATGAAAATAACATTCAGTGAAAGCTACAAAAGACAAGAGAGCAGCACCTTCAAGATATTTGTGATTAAGAGGGTACAAGGGCCGGGCACGGTGGTGCACGCCTGTAATCCCAGCACTTTGGGAGGCTGAGACAGGAGGATCGCGAGTTCAAAGCCAGCCTCATCAATGGCAAGGCACTTAGCAACTCAGTGAGACCCTGTCTCTAAATAAAATACAAAAAAGGGCTGGGGATGTGGCCCAGTGGTCGAGTGCCCCTGAGTTCAATCCCTGGTACCAAAAAAAAAAAAAAAAAAAAAAAAAAGAGGGTACAAGGATTTAAAATCCAGTTCAACTCTCCTTTAAGTACAAAGGCCACAGACAACTACAGTTGTACTAATTCGTTTGCTGTTACTATGATGAAATGCCTGAGGCTTAGTACTTTATAAAGGAAAGAGGATTATTTAGCTCACAGTTTAAAAGTTCAAGGGCATGGCACTGGCACAGGCTTGGCTCTGATGAGGACTTCACAGTAGATGGCATCCCCATGATAGGAATGTATGTAATATGGAGAAATTGCATGGTAAGATAGGAAGTCAGAAGGAGGTAATAGCCAGAAATGACCTCACATGAAGCACCCACCTCTCAAAAGTCCTAGTACTTCCTCCTATCACCACACTGTGGACCCATTCTCCAATACGTGAGCCTTTGGAAGAAAACCACATTCAAACCATAGGAACAGTTAATCCTCCACACCTTTTTCTAATCCTCCACACCTTTTTTCTTTCTTTCTTCCTTTCTTTCTTTTTTTTTTTTTTTTTTTTTTTTTTTTTGGCAGTAGATATATTTGACAAAATTGCTGCAAACACTGAATTAGCAAATACTGAACCCTGATTCCCAACAGGTTTAGGTTCCTACAAGCCTCCAGTCACATTTCCATCAACTGACTTGTTTTCTGTATGCTTCTACTTAAAGACACCTTATTAATATGTATAGTTAATTCGTTGACCATTACCTCATGGCTAGCAGCTATATAACACAAGCCTGAATAAAGTTCATCCAACACATGTATCCGTAGGGGACCTCCCTGCTTTCTTGTACTCAAGAACACTAGCAAGGTCTTCAGCACTATACCTGAGGGCCATTTTAAACAGTGAAATCACCAACGAAAGCACAAAACTTCAAAAAAAATTGTCACTAAACTGACCATGCAAAAGATACTTACCTACAATACGAGAGTTTAGGGGCAGGAGTGGGGGTTGCAGACCTCAGCTGAGACAATGCACATTGGACACCTCAGGCAACTCAAGATTTTCTGCCACTCTTGCATGTGTCTGTGAGTGACCCCATAGGGATGGATTTGGAGATTGCAAATAACTTTAGAAAGCAGCTCATTCACAAATACAGAATCTACCAGCAATGGGAATCCACTCCAGTTTGAAAATTCAGAAGCTCAGGAAATACTGTTCACAGGAAAGTTTCTTAAGGAAACCACTAGAGGAAAAACTCCAGCAAACAAAAATATAAATTAGATTAATTAAAATTTGATGGTAAGTGGAGGGGCACAAAAAGAAAGCAAAAATTAATTTTGCTATTTCTCACGTGGGAACGGTTACTGTTTTAAATGAGGAAGGAATGAAACCATTAGTGAAGACAATCCCTGGGTTAAAATGAATATTTCCTGTAGATAGAGGGGAAGGAAATAAAACTGAAAAAGCAGAACAGGCATATATAGTAAAAATCTTTTTAAACTCTTAAACATAGAAAATATAATGTAAGATGATAGAACAAAGACCAAACAACACATATGCATGCCTAAGCATTAGTGCTCTATTAAGAAGAAGAGATCTTCCATAGAACAGAATCCAATTCTGTACCATATACAAGAGACATACCTAGAATTAAGCAATTTTACAGCTTACAAATAATAGAATGAAACATACACATTTAAAAACAAAGGTTGAGCCCGGGCGAGGTGGCGCACGCCTGTAATCCCAGCACTTGGGAGGCTGAGGCAGGAGGATCGCGATTTCAAAGCCAGCCTTAGCAATGGCGAGGCACTTAGCAACTCAGTGAGACCCTGTCTCTAATAAAATACAAAAAAGGGCTGGGGATGTGGCCCAGTCATCGAGTGCCCCAGAGTTCAATCCCCAGTACCAAAACAAACAAACAAACAGAGGTTGAAGAGCTGGGGATGTAGTTCAGTGGTAGAATGTTTGCCAAGCCTGTGTGTGTAAGACTATAGGTTCAAAGGGGGAAAAGAAACAGAGGTTGAGATTGTCATATTAAACAAGGTAGAATTCAGGTCAAGCATCAAAAGAGACAAAGAATGGCACCATATGATGAAGGGTACAATTCACAATGAAGACAGCAGCCATGAATATTTGATGCCCAGCAATCAAGTTGAGTTTCCTGATAACCACTGTTGTACGGGAGACGAAGCTCCATGGAGCATTATGTAAGGAAGTTAGAGGATTGGGGTCTGTTAGGTAATTATGAGGACAGGTTCAAGAAAGTGTGGTTTTGATCTGAACCAGGTGAGGTCAGAAAGTGGGAAGGCTCCTATAACCAGGCATCATGATGCTGTTTATCTGGGAGGCAGGAGGACCAAGAAGAGCTAAAGGTTCAATGTCAGTGAAACAGCATTCACTCATGTTGGCGGGGAGAGGTGACATGTGCTCATTTTTCTTATAAGCACAGGGTTTTTATTTTTACCATTGCTCACACATAACAACAGAGTGGCCTTGTTTTTGCCACTCTGATGTGGATAATCTATGGAACTAGGGACGTTCAAAGTAGGACAGGTAAGGACGGGTACCAGCTGACTTCTAATAGGGACTGCTGTTCTTCCTTTACATGCATATACTAAAAAACAGAGTAGTAACTTTCATGAAACAGATATTACAGGAAAATGACATATGAAGGCACTAATAGGAGGAGGCAATTTACAGCTCCTGGTCTAAGATAGTTAATATGAGCAAAAAAATAAGGGTAGAGAATACATTAACAACATGATCTATCATGTCGAGCTGATGGATATATATCAACTTTTGTATCTGAAAATAGAAAACATACCTTATCTCCAAGTGTCCCTGGAGCATTCATGAAAATTTATTACAAATCAGTCCACAAAGAAAGCCTTAAAAAGTTCCCAAAGAAATAGCACAAAAACTTGTTTTCATAATAATTAATAAACTGGATGCTAATTACAAATGTAAAAAATGAGAAGATGATTCTAGTCAGAAAACAAAAAGATAAATCCCTAATCTTTTAAGTTGAACAGCAAATGCAAAGAAAACCTACAAAATTTCTAGAAAATAATAGTAACGAAAATAGTAAGGATACTTCAGGAAAAATAAAAAACTAAAGTAATACTCAGGAGAAAATTCATGGCCTTAATACTTAAATCATTAAAATAATTACAGCTTACAGCTCAAACATTTTTAAATAGCAAAATAAGCCAAAAGAAAGCTATGGGATAAAATTTACAAAAGGCAAAGGCAGAAATGAATGCAAAATGGAACAAAATATCGATTGAACTAATACTTAACAATGATAAGAATATTAAGAGTTACTATTTACAAGCACTGTACTCAGCCCTGGGAGCACAGAAATGCAAAATAGTTCCTGACTTTAGGGAATTTTCCTAATTAAATTCCTTTTCAAAAATATGTCTTACAAGTATCATATACTGATACTTGACACTTCATAATGACTCTAATAGCCACCAAAGAATCTCTTCATTTTGATTGTCACTGTAAAATACTTCAGAGATAATTCTGTAAACTTTTCTATTGGTCTTCCTAGAGAGAATTGTAGGTTCTATATAAATCTCCCTTTTCCTACAGTCAATGATTAAAATACATGGAACGAAAGTCTCTAGAAACGTAAAATTGGCTACTGTCCATGGGGGAAAAGTTCCTGCTTTCCAATACCTTAATGTGAGTTGGATAGAATGATGGATGGAGGATAGAAAGGAAGGATAGACCGTTTGAGAAGAGGCATAAATTTACTGTTCATGCTTTATTTTTCCATTGTTGTCTGACAGAATATGAGTCAGCTTTCAATTATTTTAATCAAGAGAAAAAATATATAAGGATTTGAGAAGGCCCTGGAAACAAAATCAATAATCAAGAAAACAAAGCATGTCCTTCCGCTGGGTTTTCCCATCAGTCTGTAGGCATGCCTAGAAAGGCACTCAGTAAGTCATTATTTTCTTTGCAAGGGTTGCCATGAGCCTCACCAGCAGTCCCATGAGGACCATGTGTAAGGCAAGCAGTGCCCAGGGACCAAAAATTGGTATATCCTACAGGGTTTCCAAGTTGGTTCCAAACTAGATCAACCAGGACAGCCAACTGGTTCAAAGGAAGACAGGAAGTGATGTGAAGTGGATCTGCAGATGTGAGAGGTAGGAAGAACTCACTGAGAAAATTCTGGAGCTTCCCACAGCTTTTGAGGTACCACATCCCCCTCTAGGGTGGCTTGCTCGTGGTGAGGGGAGGAGGGGGTAGCTGAAAGCAGTTAAAGCTGAAGGACTCCTCATTTCTGTATGGTGCATCAGAAAAAGGCACACTGATTTTCAGGAGAACCAATATACCACAGATGTCAAAATAACTCACCTGCTGGTACAGAGTCTCTGTAGGCATATCACCTTGGGGTCCAGAGATAAAATGATAGATGAATAGATGGATAGTTGATGGATGGATGGATGGATAGATAGATGGACAGATGGGTAGATGAAGAGGGAGGGAAAGAGGGGGAGAGAGAGAGATGATACATAGATAGACGATAATTTTCCTTCTGGGCTGAACCTCTTCTCAGGCTAGTACCCTCTGATCCATTTCCATCAACATCCATCTTGGTGCTCTGTTGTTCTGGTTCCCATTCACTTTTCAACCTGACATGTGCTAGCCTTTATCCCCATCATTCCTTTTTTTCCCAGATTCGTTGAGATATATTGACAAAGAAAAATACATTGAAGGTGTACAACATGACAGCTTGATATATTACATACATCTTGAAATGGTGATCGTCACAATCAAGCTAACACATCCATCATCTCAGATAGTTACCAGTGTCTGTGTGTGTGTGTGTGTGTGTGTGTGTGTGTGTGTGGTAAAAATACTTAGACCCACCCTCTTAGCAAGTCTCCAGCACACATGTGATACACCATGACCAACTGTAATCACCATGCTGTACACCAGGCCTTCAGAACTCATTCATCTCATAACTGAGAGTTTGTACCCTTTGACCAACATCTCCCCATTCCTCCCATTTCCTTCTACTCTCTGTTTCTAGGAGTTGCGTTTGTTAGATTACACATATAAGTGAGATCACGCAGCGTCCACACAGCACAGCCCCAGCCCTCTGGACCAGCTCTTCTTCATCTCATTGCCCCTCACATGCTGGCATTCTGGGGAACTCATCTTTGACTGCTTCTTACCTCTTGTCTTTTCCTGGGTCCTTAATCTGGTCCAGTGACTCCAGCTACCTACCTGTTCATGATATCCAAATTTGCATCCCCCAGTACCTGATTTCCATTCAATTCCATCCTTTTGACTTCCTGTAGAAGGTGAGAGGAGCATGGGGCCAAGAGCATGGACTGTGGAGCCAGGGTGCCTGGGCTGTGTGGTTGTGGGGCGTCATCTAATCTCTTTGCCTTAGCTTCTCATCTGGAGAATTGAAGAAGGGAGGACTAATAGTACCCACTTCATCTGATCGTTGTTCAGATTAGGTCAGTATGTATATATAAAATACCTAAGATATTGCCTGAAACATAATAAGCATGATGTGTTTGCTATTTTTTTTTAATTATGCATCATTTTCTAGAATTTCCTGTAAACAGATCAAGTTTGTTTACAAAATCCACCTTCATACACTCATTTCTCTCCATTGCATTTGCCAATACTCCATCCAGTTCCAACTGTCTGCTATTTCAACTATCAGGCCATATTTCTTTCTCTGGCTTTATTTCTGGCATTTCTTCCCTACCTCCCCTACCCTAAGCCTTGACTGCGCAATAGAAACTAAAATCCGGATTTTGATTCTTTAATCATGTCATGTTCTTGCCTCAGAGCCTTTATCTTTTCTTCTGGCCAACTGTGCCTGGAACCTCTGCCTCTTTTATTCCTTTCTACATTGAGTGTCTAATCCCCACTCCATAAAGGGCCACTATGTGTGGTTGATCAGGTTGTACACTGTAGAATTTTGTGGGACTCCAGTCACACCTTTGTCCACACGACCAGAATTCCCTGGAGTTGTGTAGTGTCTGTAATTATATATGATGGCCCTAGCCCACCTGCCTTTTGCTCTTTTAAGTCCTTACTTAGAGGTTTCTCTCTTCAGTTCTTCTGGACTCCTCTTTTGATCAAATTAAAAGCCTGTCTTCTGCAGGGCGCTGTGGTGCACGCCTGTAATCCCAGTGGCTCAGAAGGCTGAGGCAGGAGGATCACAAGTTCAAATCCATCCTCAACAAAAGCCAGGCACTAAGCAACTCAGTAAGACTCTGTGTCTAAATAAAATACAAAATAGGGCCGGGGATATGGCTCAGTGGTCCAGTGCCCCTGAGTTCAATCCTTGGTACAAAAAAAAAAAAAAGCCTATCTTCTGCCTTCCTTTGGCACCCCATGCTATTAATCAGAGCCCTTTTTATGAAATATTGTAACCATCTCTCCTTATATCAGCACCAACTAAACTATCAGAGATTGAACAAGTTCATACCAAACCAACTAAGTTCTCTTCACCCCAGTCCCTTATCCAGTCACTCACCCTCCAACACCCAAACTTCCCATCAATATTCTTTATTTAGATGGAATCATTTATTCACTGAATTTTTCAACACATCCTCTGACAAATTTCTCATCTCCCAACCATAATTAGTTAACACACATGGCATTTTATATAGATTTCCATGCTGTTGCATTCCAGCCAAGTTATATTGTAATTGTTTCTTTTTGTGCTAACGTCCCCAGAGACCATGAACTTAATTAAGGTACAGCATCACCTCCCTGTCACAAGCACCTGATATAGTCACTAAAACTGTGCTATATTAATATCTCTAAATATAAAAATAAATATGCTAAAATAATTCTGTGGAATTTAGGATAAACCATAAATCCAAATGAACTATTGTTAGGACATCTAATTAATTCAGATGACTTGAGACTTTTACTATTTTTGTTGTAATTAATTCATTTAAAATAATGGTTTATTTACATTCAGAAAAATATAGGAATGGGAATTTTCTATAATTAAATGAACATCTTTCCTCTATAAGCAAAAATAATTTTAGTATACACTCACACATGTCACTATTTGCAAAATCTATTTCAGTACTGAACATTTAACTGGTATAAAGTAAATATTGACAATTATAGAAAGAAAAGGAAGTTGCCTTGAAGAACACTATAAATAGTAAAGCAATTCAAAAATAAAATCCAAATTCTAAAAAGTATGCCTATGTATAAAATGTTCCTATCACTTTTCTAATAATAAAATATTCTTATTGCTTATAGATATAAAAACATAAATGTTTCTTTTTAACAATAATACATGTCCTCCCAAAAATGGAAAGGAATGGGAAAAAAAAAACTATCATTTCTGAGTCTGGCCTCTGACACGGATAAGTCAATTAATCTTGCAAAGATTCAGTTTCCTTACATGTAAACAAAAAGAAAGTGATAATGATTTGATCTTGAGAAGTTAAATATCAAGATTAAACATGACTTGGTATATGAATGCTAAACTCTAAAGTGTTAGATTAACCATTATTACCACTATGTACTTTATTCCTATCAAGCAAATCATTTTCCAGAGAATGACTCAGTCCCCAAGTTAATTGGGTTCTGGTGTTTCTATGCCTCTTTATTGCTAGAGTTCACTCTGGAGACTAAAAGTGGCATTGTCTTGAAAGAGAAAAGAAAATATAGTGTGTAAAAACAAAACAGATATACACATTAGTATTAGATGTCCATTGTATTTGAACTAGACATTTTAATAATTTTTCAAAAACAAAGCCAGAGAAAATCAAAATTCCAAGTCACCAAATAGTATAGAACAGGGGTCAGCAAAGGTCTTCTGTAAAGTCCCAGATAGTAAATATTTTGTTTAGGCTTTGAGAGCTATATGGTCTCCATCACAATTGCTCAACTCAGCCATTGTACAAAAACAGCTACAAACAATATGCAAATGAGTGACTATGACTGTGTTTCACTAAAACTGTATTTATACACACAAAAATTTGAATTTCATGTAATTTTTACACATAACTTAGTATGATCAGGCTACACCAACAAAATACATTGATCTGGGTAATTTATAAACCACAGAGATTTATTGCTCACAGTTCTGGAAGCTAGAGAGTCCAAAATCAAGGTGACAGCAGACTGTGTCTGTAAGGACTCCTTTCTCACAGATAGTACCTTCAATGTACCCTCATATGGCAGAGGGAACAGACAAGCTCTCAGGCCTCTTTTACAAGAACCTTGATCCCATATACGAGGTCTCTACCCTATGACTTTCCAAAGGCCCTACCTCTTCATACCATCACATCGGGAATCAAATTTCAACATATGAATTTGGGAGGGGGTTTTGAACATTCAGACCACAGCAACATGTCATGAAATACTGTTTTTCATTTTGATATTGTTCAATTATTTAATAATGTGGGAACCTATATTTCATGGACCATTCAAAAACAAGCAGCAGATCAGATTTAGCCTGTGAGCCAACCCCCAGTATAAAAATAACAATCTATATTTGACTTTTAGAAATTTTTTCTGATAAAAAGTAATGCAAGTTAATTCCTTTTGCTGTGGTAATTTAGCCACGGTTGGTAGTTTTCTAAATTAGAATAGTTTTCAGATGATATTACAAGTAAAATTTTTGATTGCTCCTGGGAGCATTGCCAGAACAACTTGGAGGTACAATTCTAATGGAAGTCATCATCTGTATTAACTCAAGGTCCACCAAAGCGGTATTTGTGCATATCTTCTAGCAGACTATCTGCCTTTGGGTGGCTTATCACAGACCCTGGAAAGGGTTACACTTTAAATGTTTATTATAAATTTGCATCTGCAAAATCCTTGCACCCTTGTCATGTATTCCATTTCCCAGGCAACATAAACAGTATGGTTTGGAAAATCACTCAAAGCAGGATTGCTATGCTCTGAATGTCTTCTTCCAGAATTCACCGGTGGAAATATAATCACCCAAAATGGCCTTAGTAAATGGCAGCCTTTTGGAGGTGATGAGGCAGGAAGGCAGAGAGGCTCCAGAGAGCCCTGGCTACCATGTGAGGTCACAGCAAGAAGAATCCACCCATGAACCAGGAAGCAAGTCCTCACCAGACACCAAATCTGCCTGCACCTTGAACTTTCCAGCATCTAGGACAGAGAAATAGCCTTCAGTTGTTTAAAAGCTACCATATTATTTATTCACACATACACGGCTTTATTTCTAACCAAAGACAGGGCTTAATTCCCAGCTTTTCCACTTAATAACTGTGTGAGTTAAATGGATCTTGTCAGATCCTTTAAGCTTAATTCTTCATTTGTATAGTGAATAAAGTGATTAAAAATACTTGCATGGTCACTGAACAGTGAAAGATCATATAGGTAAAGCACCTACAGTCACACATGGTTCCTTGTCCTCATTCTATTTCCAGTTTCAAAAACTCAAAACCTACCTGTAACTGCAAAGTGAAATTTCATCTTTTATTTCTCCTTTTGTTTGCCATCAGTATGATCATATGAGGAACCACTAATGTTTCTAAAATTCTTATCATACTTTAATATAAATTATCACATTTGCTTATCTTTAAAACTACCTTCTAACTATAATCCCAGTGACTTGGGAGGCTGAGGCTAGAGGATTGCAAGTTCAAGACCAGGGTAAGCAAATTAGCAAGGCTCGAAGCAACTTAGTGAGACCTTGTCTCAAAATGAAATAAATAAATATAAAGGGCTGGGGATGTGGCTCAGTGGTTCAGCACCCCTGGGTTCGATCCCAGTACCAAAAACAAAACTTTTAAAAAACTGCCTTTTAACAATGAATCTGATCATTTCCCTTTACCCATTTTATGGGTATTGAAACAAAAACATTCTGGATACATCATGTCATCAGCAAATAGTGCTAATTTGAGCTCTTCTTTTCCTATCTTGATCCCTTTAATTTCTTTCGTCTGTCTAATTGCTCTTGCCAGAGTTTCCAGTACTATGTTAAATAGCAGTGGTGAGAGGGGGCATCCCTGTCTTGTTCCAGTTTTTTAGAGGGAATGCTTTCAATTTTTCTCCATTTAAGATAATGTTAGCTCTGGGCCTTGCATAAATAGCTTTTATAATGTTGAGATATGTCCCTGATATTCCTAGTTTTTCCAGTGTTTTGAACATAAAGGGGTGCTGTATTTTGTCAAATGCTTTTTCTGCATCTATTGAGATAATCATATGATTTTTATCTTTAAGTCTATTGATGTGATGTATTATGTTTATTGATTTCCGAATGTTGAACCAGCCTTGCATCCCTGGAATAAACCCCACTTGATCGTGGTGCACTATCTTTTTGATATGTTTTTGTATCCGATTTGCCAGAATTTTGTTGAGGATTTTTGCATCTATGTTCATTAAAGATATTGGCCTAAAGTTTTCTTTTTTGGATGTGTCTTTGCCTGGCTTTGGAATTAATGTAATATTGGCCTCATAGAAAGAGTCTGGAAGAGCTCCCTCTTTTTCTATTTCTTGAAATAGTTTGAAGAGCATTGGTATTAGTTCTTCTTTGAAAGTCTTGTAGAACTCTGCTGTAAACCCATCAGGTCCTGGACTTTTCCTTGTTGGTAGCTTTTTGATGACATCTTCTATTTCTTTGCTTGTAATCGATCTGTTTAAATTGTGTATTGCCTCCAGATCCAGTTTAGGCAAATCATATGACTCTAGAAATCTGTCAATGCATTCAGCATTTTCTGTTTTATTAGAGTACAAGTTTTCAAAGTAATTTCTAATTATTTTCTGTATATCTGAGGTGTTTGTTGTAATATTCCCTTTTTCATCACAAATATTAGTGATTTGAGTTTTTTCTCTTCTTCTTTTCGTTAGCATTGCTAAGGGTCTGTCAATTTTGTTTATTTTTTCAAAGAACCAACTTTTAGTTTTGTCAATTCTTTGAATTGTTTCCTTAGTCTCAATTTCATTAATTTCTGCTCTGATTTTAATTATTTCCTGTCTTCTGCTGCTCTTGGTGTTGATCTGTTCTTCTTTTTCTAGTGCTTGGAGGTGTGATGTTAAGTCGTTTATTTGTTGGTTTTTTTTCCTTTTAAAGAATGAACTCAGTGCAATGAATTTTCCTCTTACTACTGCCTTCATAGTGTCCCAGAGATTTCTATACGATGTATCTGTGTTCTCATTTACCTCTAGGAATTTTTTAATCTCCTCTTTGATGTCTTCTTCAACCCCTTGTTCATTCAGTAGCATGTTGCTTAGCTTCCAGTTGTTGGAGTAGTTTTTCTTATTCCTTGTTTTGTCGTTGATTTCCAATTTCATCCCTTTATGGTCTGATAGCATGCAGGGTAGTATTTCTATTTTTTTATATTTGCTGAGATTTGCCTTGTGACATAGTATATGATCTATTTTGGAGAAGGAGCCATGTGCTGCTGAGAAAAAAGTGTATTCATTTACTGAGGGATGAAATATTCTATATATGTCCGTTAGATCTAAGTTATTAATTGTTTTAAGGAGGCCTAAGATTTCTTTGTTTAGTTTTTGTTTGGATGATCTATCCATTGGTGAGAGAGGTGTGTTGAAATCCCCTAGAATAACTGTGTTGTGGTCAATTTTACTCTTGAACTTGAGAAGGGTTTGTTTGATGAATGTAGGTGCTCCATTACTTGGGGCATATAGATTTATGATTGTTATATCCTCTTGATGAATGGTTCCCTTAAGTAGTAAGAAATATCCATCTTTGTCCCTTTTGATTAACTTTGGCTTGAAGTCTACCTTATTTGAAATGAGAATGGAAACCCCTGCTTGCTTCCGCAGGCCATGTGAGTGATAAGACTTTTCCCAGCCTTTTACCTTCAGTCTATTGATGTCTTTTTCTATGAGGCGTGTTTCTTGGAGACAGCAGATTGTTGGGTCATTTCTTTTAATCCATTCAGATAATCTGTGTCTTTTGAATGGCGAGTTTAGGCCATTAACATTCAGGGTTATTATTGAGATGTGATTTTTATTCCCATCCATTTTTATTTGTATGATGATCTTTAGCTTGATTTGGTTTCTCTTCTGGTTGGTATTTCCCTTAGTTTTAATATCTCCCTTTGTTGATTTTCATTGTTATTTTTCTCTTCTTCTTCATGAAAAATTTTGCCCAGGATGTTCAGAAGTGCTGGCTTTCGAGATGTGAAATCTTTTAACTTTTGCTTGTCGTGGAAGGTTTTTATTTCATCTTCAAATCTAAAGCTCAATTTTGCTGGATATAAGATTCTTGGTTGACATCCCTTTTCCTTCAGAGCTTGAAATATGCTATTCCAGGATCTTCTTGCTTTTAAGGTCTGGGTAGAAAAATCTGAACATAGTCTGATTGGTTTCCCCCTATATGTAATCTGCTTCCTTTCTCTTGTGGCTTTTAATATTCTCTCCTTGCTCAGTATATTAGGCATTTTCATTATAATGTGTCTTGGTGTGGATCTGTTGTGGTTTTGTATGTTTGGTGTTCGGTAGGCCTCTTGAACTTGGTTTTCCCCTTCATTCCTCAAGTTTGGAAAATTTTCTGTAATTATTTCATTAAATAAATTACTCATTCCTTTGGCTTGAAACTCTGCCCCCTCCTCTACCCCAATCACTCTTATGTTTGGTCTTTTTATGTTGTCCCATAATTCTTGAATGTTCTGTTCTTGGTTTCTTACCATTTTTGCTGTGTAATCTAGATTTTTCTCTAGGATATATATTTTGTCTTCATTGTCTGAGGTTCTTTCTTCCAAGTGATCTACTCTGTTGGTGATACTTTCGATTGAGCTTTTATTTTGATTTATTGCTTCTTTCATTTCTGGAATTTCTGTTTGGTTTCTCTTTAGAGCCTCTATCTCCCTATTGAAGTAATCTTTTACTTCCTGTATTTGTTTATGGAGTTCTTTGTCAAAATGATCTTTCACCTCCTGTATTTGCTCCCTCATCTCATTTTTGAGTTCATTCTTAAGTTCCGCTAACATTTGGAATATGTAATTTCTGAATTCCATCTCTGGCATTGCACCAACTGTGGATGGTATGGAATCTACTGAGGAGGTATATTGATTTGTTTGTGTCACTTTCTTCCCTTGTTTCTTCATATTGCTTGTGCGTCTATTCTACCTGCACTGTGGGACCTTGTCTACTTTGATTTTACCTTAAAACCTTATGTTGCTCCTGTAGTACAATGCTATCAGATCCCCTTATATTTCCTTTACACTTTAAAATCAAACACTTACTATTCAGAGAATCCCAGTTTGATCACAATGTACAGATTTAGTTAACCCAGATGTTGTTTCCAATTTACTCTGTATGCTTCTGATGGGGTTTTAAAGTTTCAAGTAATGGACAGAGAGGTAATATGTTTAGGAAGAAGGAAGTGAGTGTATTGACTTGTTCTTTCTTAGAAAGTATGAAAAGAGAGTTCTATGGAAGTGGTTTAGTATCAGCCGACGAGAGAGGAAAGAGAATGGAGTGAATGAATAGATGGAAAGACTGATTTACATATAAACCTAACTTATGCGGTGGTTGAGAGGAGAAATAAAGAAAGATGGAAAAGAAAAAAAAAAGAAGAGAAAAAAAAATAACCAAGGAGTACTAATTAGTGTAAGAGAGAGGAGAGAGAGAATAAGTCTAGAAAATAGAGAATAAACCATATATAACACCACTTTGCTATATATTTCAATTGTACACGTTCTAGAAATCTCAATTTGTGCGTATAACTTGTTTTTGCCTCTGTTGAGAATGCAATGGCAGGGTGTAAATAGGGAAGATGAAGGAAGAAAAAAAAATATAAAAGTGAGAAGGAAGAAAAGAAAGAAAAGAGGAGCAGAAGCACACAAACACACTGTCAATCAAAACAAAAACAAAAAACTCCCAAGAAACAACAAAACAAACAAACAAGCAAATAAAAACAAAAACGTTGAACCCAAGAACAAGTCTCAAACAAAATGGACCCTTGGAAGCCCTTCTTTTTTCCCTTCCAGTTTAAGCCACCTGACCCAGATCATGTACAGTCAGCAACCCTGTTAGTGGAGTCAAGGCTGCACCTTTGGTCCTTGCAGAGTGGCACAGTGGAATAGTGGAAGGGGCTTATCCTCAGGCTGGGCCCTGCTTACAGCAGCAGGGAGATGCTACTATGGGCCTTGGAAGCCAGGCAAACTGGCGGCGGGTTCTCTCCTTCCAGCGGGCAGGTGCCTACCTCTTGCTCTGGTTGCAGCTGGGCAGGTCGCACTCCCCCAGGGAGTGGAGGAAGCACTTCGCCAGGTCTGGCCCCGCGTGCAGCAGCCTGGAGATGCTGTTCTGGGCCCTGAAGACCAGGCAAACTGGTGGCTGGGTTTTTTCTCCTTCCAGCGGGCAGGAGTCTACCTCTTGCTCTGGTCGCAAATGGGCAGGTCGCACTCTTCCCGATAATGGAGGAAGCCCTTCCCCAGGTCTGGCCCTGCGTGCAGCAGCAGGGAGCTGCTACTCTGGGCCCAGGCGGTCAGGGACACTGGCGGCTGGGTCTCTCCTTCCAGCGGGCGGGAGTCTACCTCTTGCTCTGGTCGCAAATGGGCAGGTCGCACTCTTCCCGATAATGGAGGAAGCCCTTCCCCAGGTCTGGCCCTGCGTGCAGCAGCAGGGAGCTGCTACTCTGGGCCCAGGCGGCCAGGGACACTGGCGGCTGGGTCTCTCCTTCCAGCGGGCGGGTGCCTACCTCTTGTTCTGGTCGCAGCTGGGCAGGTCCCACTCTTCCCGGGAATGAAGGAAGCCCTTCCCCAGGTCTGGCCCTGTGTGCAGCAGCAGGGAGCTGCTACTCTGGGCCCAGGCGGTCAGGGACACTGGCGGCTGGGTCTCTCCTTCCAGCGGGCGGGAGTCTACCTCTTGCTCTGGTCGCAAATGGCAGGTCGCACTCTTCCCGATAATGGAGGAAGCCCTTCCCCAGGTCTGGCCCTGCGTGCAGCAGCAGGGAGCTGCTACTCTGGGCCCAGGCGGCCAGGGACACTGGCGGCTGGGTCTCTCCTTCCAGCGGGCGGGAGTCTACCTCTTGCTCTGGTCGCAAATGGGCAGGTCGCACTCTTCCCGATAATGGAGGAAGCCCTTCCCCAGGTCTGGCCCTGCGTGCAGCAGCAGGGAGCTCTACATCTGTCCTTGATGCAAAGGAATTCCTAGGAACATGTAAGCATTAAACATAAGTAAACAAAGTGTCAAAATTTTCAGAAATCATGCATACTCCCCTTATGAAATATTAATATCCTTTAAGTTTGTTGAAAGTATAAGTCTTCTTCTTCTTCTTCTTCTTCTTCTTTTTTTTTTTTTTTTTTTTAGATGTACTATTCTTTAGGATGTAAATCTTTCCTGTTTACTGGACACCAAACCAAAAATTTGCTAAGAAGTCTCATCATACTAAAACAAGCTGAGAAAAATAATCTCCCGCCATTGAAGAGACAGTGTATGGACACATGGCCCACCCGTTACACTTGCCCAGTGCCCTGCTGGTGACTTACTCCCCTCAGGCCAGTGTATGGGCTGACAGCAGCTTCTGAAGCCAGACCACCTGTGCTCAAATCTCAGCTCTTCAACTCGTAGGCTGCATAACCCTGTGCAATTTTAGTCACCTTTGCAGTACCTCAGGTTCCCCCATCATCAAAGGTTAAGGATAGCATTATCTCACAGGATCTGTCATCAGGATTACAGAGTAATCCTGGGAAGCCTGAGTGGGGACTTGGTTCAGATGGCTTGTTTGGGAAGTGCTCCAGGGAGATGGGAGAGTAAGGCAGCTGGGGGTGGGGACGTGCCACACCTCCAGAAGATGCACTGTTAGACTGGTTACCACTCTGAGCTACTGCAGCTCGCTCCCACAGAGGGGCTTCTGAGGAACCTTACACAATGGCCCTCAAAAAGCATGCCTCAGAAGGATGAGGAGCTGGGGCATTTATCCACTAACTTCCACTCCCTATTCGCTGAGGTTCACTCCTGGGAACTTTAACTTCTCTGCACAACAGAGGCTTATTTGCTGACTGAGCAGCCTTCCACAGCTTCAGAGGAATCACTGAGGCAGGAAAGGTGAGATGCTTCCCTCGAGGGGGGATGATGGCAATAAACACAGAACTTTCCACCACCGCTGCACTAAAATCAAGCTGAGTTAGGTGAGGTGGCATGGGCGCATCAATTATCTGGTGTGATGTAAGGAACACTAATCTTAAGGAGTGGAAAATGGTGACTGCTTAACAGATTGTAACTAATAGTATCAGAATCAACACTAGGGTGAAAGAAAGGCAAACCTGGTGTATCCTCTGGATCTTGAAGACTGAGTAATATGGACAAACACCAGCTAGGAAATGCAGGCAAGCATGCAAGGAGCAGAAAGTCACAAAAATAATGGACTCAATTAATATTGCACGAGGTTCCAGGTGCCCGCAGGATATTGTGGTGGAGATATTAAACAGGAAGACAAATTTGGTTTGGAACTCGGGAGAGAATGAGCGAGAGCTAGAGGTGGAGACTTGGGAACCGTAAGTATCTACATTAAAGTTCAAATATTGACGTGTGAGGAAGACAAATGGAATGGCGAAAACAGGGCCAAGAGCAGAACCTTTGACAATAATGGTATTTAAGGGACCATGAAGGAATGTGATGCTGGGAAGCAAATGCAAAAGAACAATCCTACCAGGGAGGCAAGAGGCAAGCAGGAGAGGGTTGATGTCATGGAAACCAGAGCAGAGACAAAGAGAAAACTTTCCAGAAGGAGGGAGTATTCAACAATGTCAAATGAGGTACAGAACAACATGAAAGCAACTTAAAAACACTCACTACATGCATTTTTTTAAAAAATGATGTATTTGCTTTCTTAAAAAAATATTATTTTAATTGGAAACTTTAGAAACAAGAAGAGCATTGCATAAAAATTGAGACACAGGAAGACCTATCAAATTCAATTCAACACAATAAATATACTTTTATTAAACACCTGTAGTGTGCCCAGAGCATAACTGAGACTGATTACCTAAAATTTATGTAAAATTAATAAAGATCTTTTACATCTGTCCTTCTCATCTCTTTTGCTTCTTGAAAAGAGGGTTCCAGTTTGTGATATGAAACTGGCCATGGGTTTCACCAATCACACACACTACTTGGTCAGCAAGCATTCCTATCCATTCTTTCTCCACTAGAATGCTAAGCATGTCATCTGAACAATGGATTCAATGCAAGCCAACCTCGTTATTAATACACCCACCGCCTTTTCCAAACATATGCGTAAATATCTTCTCCATTCTAGGATTTGCGAAACAAGAAACCTCACTTGTTTCACTGCATAATAACCAATTGTCTTTTAGTTTTGTGGTCGGGAGGCTCTGGCCACTAGGTGGAGAAAGATACCCAGGGACCCCCAGGCAAAGGCGAGAACTGAATTTTCAGCTCCCCAGATTGACTTAGGAACTCTCTAGACAGTAGGTTGGATTCAGTCGTGAATAAAAGGAATCTCTATGAATGGAGATGGCAAATATTCCATGCACTCGGGGGTCATTACTATGTTCCCTGGAATCTATGCATTCACTTTCCAAGAATGAGCTCTGTGCTCTTCTGAGCAAGATAACCCTCGGAATTGGAATTAATGAGTCTTATTGTTGTGCCTCTCAGCCTTTAGCCTCCTGCACAGCCACAGGGAACGCAGCTCAAGCTACGTCTTTGAAATAAGATTCTGTCCCTTCATCTCCTCCTCCTCCAGTCACTGCAGCCACCCTCAGCTACCACCTTTGCCCTCAGAAAACATAAAGGACCGGCCATACCATCCAGAATAGCTGCATTCTTAATGGGACCTCAGAAGGATAAAAGGTCTTAGGATCTCAAGGAATAAAACTCCTAAGGGTGCAATTTGAGAAAACCAAGACCAACAGTCCTGACCCATTCTAAACTCCCAATCAGTAAATTGCCCATTATCTTTGAATAACTTATATAAATAATATTTGATAAAAACATCTGTTTCAACAGACATCTACATTCAAGCAAATTTGAGAAATTAATGAAACAGCTTTTGCTATAGGTTTTCTCTTTCAAGACCATGATCTTGTATTCTTTTTCTTTCTGATCTTTTCCTGATTACACATCTCCCCTGTTTTTTTTAATTATTTATTTACTTATTCATAATGCTCAAGTATAGTATCTTTTACATACAACTGCTTGTATACAAAGTATATAAGTATCATTCAGATCTTCAATCATGCATTTAGGATAATGATATCCATCTCATTAAACCACCAATTTTTTTTCCTTCCCCCCTCTCCCTCCCCCCTTGCTCTCTGATATAAGGAGGCTAGTTCACAGTGTTGTTGGAAGGGGGTACACAGGATCAGAGGAACACTAGAATGGTCTCCCCTGTTTTTAATGCCTTGATTACTTTCATAAAAGACTTTCAATATAGACTTTAACCTTCTCTTCAAATAAAGTTTTATGCACTTATTATTTTTTTATCCCTCATCTTAGGCATGTCCAAATATGTACAATTTTTTTTTTTTTTTTTTTTTTTTTTTTGTGGTACCGGGGATTGAACTCAGGGGCACTCGACCACTGGGTCACATCCCCAGACCTTTTTTGTATTTTATTTAGAGACAGGGTCTCACTGAGTTGCTAAGTGCCTCGCCATTGCTGAGGCTGGCTTTGAACTCGCGATCCTCCTGCCTCAGCCTCCCAAAGTGCTGGGATTACAGGCGTGCGCCACTGCGCCCAGCTAAATATGTACACTTTTAACTAGGAAAATGTTTTCCTGGTTTCCTATTGATCAACACTGGCAGAGAGGAAAACTAACAGTCATATCTGTTTCACAGATAGGATTATCTTCTTGCCCAACTATATTGCATTGTTATATAAATAGAAAGTGAAAAGATAAAAGTGTAAGAAGGGATGAATGACATTAGGAAGAGGGATGATAAATCTAAAAAAGGCAACTGAGTGAGAAAGAATCTAATTCTGGTCTTGTCATCAGAGTACAGGACACTTACGGCTGGAGAAAGAAGTACCTTCATCCGTGTCTCCTAATGATGGTTGATGGCTTCCAACCTCACTCCTCACGCTTGCCTCATATCATGACCTTCCTGGAATAACTGATCTCCCATTGTCAGGGCTTATAGGAGAAGTTAGGACAGCTATTAGCCCAGTCTTGAAATTTAGACTTTTCACTTTATCTCCAAATGAAGTTAAACATTTAGTTACAGAAAGACAGAAAGAAGACTGAAAGACAATACAACTTTGAACTTGGGTCCCTACCAGGCTCTGCTGTAGGGTGAAGGAGCCCTAATTAGGAAGGGCTGTTGTAGCTAGCTGGAAGCCATGGGTTCCACCTGATATGTATGTGACGCACCTGTAGGCACCCGCAAAGCTGAAGGTATATAACCGGGTGAAAGCGGTCCGAGTTAGGAGAACGGAGAATTCAGTCAGCCGGGCAGTCACTCGGGTCGGTCAGAAGAATCAGAGCGGCCAGAACGTAGGCAGAGCGGTTACAGAAGAGAAACCAGATAGAAGAAGTAATGACTGGTCAGAGTTAGGCCGAGACTCCTGAGGAAGACAGAAGACAGAAGAAAGAAGAAGGAAGAAAGAAGAGAGAAGAAAGAAGCTTTAATCTTACTCTAAGCTAAGCTCTACTCTATCTTTCTTTCTAAGACTCTAAAACTCTAACTCTAAGCTAAGCTCTACTCTATCTTTCTTTCTAAGACTCTAAAACTCTAACTCTAAGCTAAGAAGACAAGAAGAAAAGCTTGCTTTAATCTTTCTCTCTAAAAATCTTTCTTTCCCTCTCTAAGCTCTAAGAAAGTAGAAGTAAAAGTAGTAAAAGCTATACTCTGCCTCCGAGAATTTTCCCGCGGCACCGTGGCTGGCCACAATAGGCAGCATACAGTAGGGCACCAGAATTTCATGAATAACACAATCATGTTGTGTAATACTTTGTGTGTGAGCCTATACATTTACAGCATTCACTTGTTAACATGCACTTATGTAAACTAGATATTTTGTGAGAAAATAGGGAATCCCTCTAATAGAAACAGAGGCACCATTCACACTTTCCCTCAGCTACACATTCTATTTGGAGCTTTGTAAGAGCATATCATACAGTATTATATGATCCCATTTGCAATCTTCAGAATACCCTATAGCAAAGTCCTATTATTACATCCAATTCACAGATGAGGAAAGTGAAGCTTAGGTTAAGTGGTCAAGCACATACTACTAGTACATGCTTGAGCCAGGACTAGAGAGAACCCAATCCTGACTGTCACCAAAGCCATGTTCCAGCCACTCTGGACCACTATCTCCCAGGGTGGGTTAATTTCCATAAAGCAACCCTAGTGCCCCATTTGTCCCAGAACAGAGTGCTTGTGCAAGGATCAGAGTTTCACTCAAAGCTTAATGTAGTAATGTGAGCACTGCTATTTGACTTGCCTGTGAGCCTACATCCTTTCCCCAAACTTCATTCTTAACTCATTTCTAACGCTAGCCACTTTTTGTTTTTGTTGTTTATTATCATCTATTAAATGGTACAGCTATGGCTCATTTTTCAACTTTTCTCCCCATTTCCATTTCCTTCCCCATAGACTCTAAGGGACAGTGCTTTTGTCCAGTACTCTCTCAGAGCCAATGATTGCCAGACTACATCAAAACCTAAAGTTATACAAGCTGTCAGTCTAAAACCAGGACAAAGTCAAGTCAGAAGACAGGAGGGTTTGTTTGCAGTGCCTCTCCCTACTCACTCTCTGTGTAAGTCTCTTCTCTTCTGCTCTCCCTGGTCCTTTTACACCCCCAGACTGCCCTGGGTTCCTGCAATTAGTAAGATAATGATATTACTATCTTATGACCACATGTACTGGAATTTATTTGTCCCTGTCCCTTGTTCCTTCAGAGGACTCCTGGGAGGAGTAAAGATATTGGTAGAATTTCAGGGTTGGGGTTGTGGCTCAGTGGTAAAGAGCACTTGCCTAGCACGTGTGCAGTCCTGAGTTCGATCCTCAGCACCACATAAAAAATAAATAAAAGAAATGTATTTTGTCCAACTACAACTAAAAAATAAATATTTTTTTTAAAAGTATTGGTAGGATTTCAGACATGGTACATGCAGTAGAGAGATATTTTCAAGAAAGAGTGTCCACTGTGACACATAAGTGATCATTTGGTCACATAGATTGTTGCTGCCTAGAGCTAACTGCTAACATCTGCGGCCCAGTGTATGCCTTCTTCCCTGCAGCAGGATGAAGCAAAGCCGAGGAAAGAGCAGACATAAAACCTGACCGGCCCAACATAGAGAACTCAAGAAAAAGTTCATCCCAGGAAGCAGAAGAGAGTGTCCAGAAGATTCAAGACATCGGAGAAAGGAAATGATCCAGGCAAGCTGTCCACTTCAGGAAAACACTCCAATTGGCAGACACGTGGAACAATAAGGAGATTCACCCTGGGGCAGGTCACATGCCGAGATCCAAGTGGAAAAGAATCTTCAGGGAAACAAGGCCAGGGAGCTGGAGCACTGCTGGAATCCCTGGCATGCCGTGGCTAAACCAAGAGGAGTCCCTGGCTCCAAAAGGACAAATACACCAGACAGATATCAGAGATAGCAATTTAGATAAGGAAATAAAATAAAATAGTGATGCAGCCACATCAATGTTCATAACAGCTCAATTCACAATAACTAAACTGTAGAACCAACTAGATGCCCTTCAACAGATGAATGGATAAAGAAACTGGCATATATACATAATAAAATATTGCTCAGCATTAAAAGAGAATAAAAGCATGACATTTGCAGGTAAATGGATGGAATTGGATAATATCGTGCTAAGCGAAGTAAGCCAAACCCCCCCCCCAAAAAAAAAACAAAGGCTGATAAGTGGATGCTGATCCATAATGGGGGTTGGGGGGAATGAAGGAGCTTTGATTGGGTAAAGGGGAGGGAAAGGAGGGGAGAGGGTATGGAGGCAGGAAAGATGGTGGAATGAGACGAACATCATTACCCTAGGTACATATATGACTGCACATACGGTAAGACTCTACATCTTGTACAACCAGAGAAATGAAAAGTTGTGCTCCATTTGTATACAATGAATCAAAATGCACTCTGCCGTCATGTATAACTAATTAGAACAAATAAAAAATAAATTTAAATTTTTTTAAAAAGAATCTTATCTCTTGAGTATAAGTGGAAGGCCTGGGTCTCAAGGGGGAAATATTAAAAAAAAAAAAAAAAAAAAAAAAAAAAAAAAAAAACTCCCTGATTAGAATGGAGATACAAGTTCAGGGCCAGACTTGCTGCTTGACCCTCCCTGGACAGAGTCCTGCAGACTCTGTGGTTCGCAGTCAGGATGGATCCATCTTTGAGATTAGGTGTGACTGGCCTAAATGAGAAGGCAGTAACTCCAAGGAAGAGGTCTGAGGTGAGGTCAGGTAAGGCCCATATAACCCTTCATGCTACTTAGGAAAAGACGTCCTCCTATCCAGGCAAAAATAATCCTGTGGGCACAGGATCTGGCAAGTAGACGGCATCTTTGTTGTTTAGAAATAAACACCACGCCCACGGGTGCACTGGCCTATGTGAGGCACAGCCCAATGTGTGGAAAGCAAGCTAGATGATGGCCTCTTACACATTCCTCAACCAGCCACCCTTGGTCAGTAAACAACCTGTCAAACCACCCCCAGCAGACCTGGAGGGGACAGTGGACCAACAGAGGAAGAAAGAGCAGGGGGAGCAGGGGAAGGTTTTACTTCTCTAAAAGCACAAAGCCTCCTCCTCAAGCCCTATGGGACCTGAAAAGCAGAATCAAGCGGAACCTGCATTCCAAGCTAATCACCGGGCTTCTTTCCTCCCAGAAAGTTTCATACAATCTGAATTTAAGCTAAGAAATCGGAGAAACTCCAGAATAAATGCTTTGGCAAAAACATTAGTACTTCATGACTTTCTTCTCATGGTAGAGTTATGCTCCTGCTGTTTATTTTTTTCCAGGCCTTCCTCACAGAGTTTTTGTTATCTAAGACGAACTGGAAGATAAGTTGGACAGAAGTACCATTCAGAGGCCAAGTTGTGCGCAGCACTTTTTTTTTTTTTTTTCTTCTAGAAGTAACATCTGGTTCTGTGACTTTCATCCCCTTGGAGACTCCACGGCTGTGGACGTGGCTGGCTGCTTGGCTGGCTCTACAGCTGCGGGGCTGTGTCCCAAGTCACATTTGGCGTCCGCTGCAGCTGTGCAGCATCTGACTTCATCATTCCACATCCCCGCCTGTCTTTTTAGGCCGACCCCAAAAAAGTCACAGGAAGAGTCTTGAAAAGACCGGGTGGTGTCAATATTCTGGCCCTCAGCCCTTGGTAGACACTGAAGTGAGACCTGGCCAAGTGGGGACTGGTGTTCTGTTGCCATGCTGTCTTTGGGAGATGAGGTTTAATCCCTTCTGTCAGGCAGGACCCAGGGCGGTTGTGATTGAGTTTCCTTTCACAGGGGAGAGGAAAAGAAAAATCTTTTATGAGAGTGGAGACTTTTTTGTCACTGAAGCCAGAAGGGGGAAAAAAATGAAGAAAGAAGCTCACAAGGATATTTAGGAGAGAAAGGAGAACAATAATCCCAAAGGAATCCAGAAATACCTTTAGATTGGAAGGACTCAGCTCCAGTAATTCTTTGAAAACAATGTTTTCATTTTTCAGATTATACATACTCATAGAAAAAGAAATGTGTCTGTGTGTGCCTGCATGTGTGTGTGTGTGTGTGTGTGTGTGTGTGTGTGTGTGTGGTGTGTGTGACAGAGTGTGTTAGGGAGGGAGAGAGGGCCACGTGGGGCATTTCCTTCCTGCCCTTTTTTCTAGAATGCAGAATGATAGGGATTTCTCCTCCTACATTTGATCATACATGATATGAAATTATCTTTTTTTTTTAAGGTGCTGGGGATTGAACCCAGTGCCTGTGCATGCAAGGCATGCACTCTACCAACTGAGCTATCTCCCCAGCCCTGATATGAAATTATATAATTTTTGCCATGTTATTAACATTCTTTATAACACTTTTTCATGGAAGCTTAATCAAGCAGTTATGTCAGTTTTCTAGATCATTCTAAATTAGGTTCAATGAACATTAAAGAGACATTCTAAAGGAGGAAACAGAATCAGAAAAATTAAAAAATAATTAGGTTTAAACACTAGGAAGGAAGAAATAGCTAAACCCAAAGGATTATATCGCCTGGAGACTGTGAGTATGGCAATACCAATGGCAGAGTTACTGAGGCCAGAAGGAGCCTTCACAGTTACCTAGTTCCTGGCTACACAAAGTGTGGTCCATGAGCCATCAGCACCAGCATTGCCCTCACCTGGGAGCTATTAGAAAAGCAGGATCTCATCCTTCACTCTGACCTGCTGAGTCAGAGTCTGCATCTTAAAAAGGACCTTCAGCTAGTTTATATGCACAAAAAAGATTGATCTAATGTAATTGGTCTAATGTAATGCTTTCCCTGGCCAGAAAGGTACAGTCTAACCACAGTTATACAGCTAAATAGCAGAGACAGTCTCTGTTTCTTTCCACTAAACCAAAATTTATCTTATTCAATGAATAAGGAGGAGGAGGAAGAAGAGGGATAGGAGGGGGAGGAGGAGGGGGAAGAGGAGGGGGGGGGGAGGAGGAAGAAGAAGAAGAAGAAGAAGAAGAAGAAGAAGAAGAAGAAGAAGAAGAAGAAGAAGAAGAAGAAATATTTATAAAGTCTATGTACCAGAAATTATTCTAATTGATTTACATAGAAATTATTCTAATTGCTTTATATTTAATCTTTTAAACAACCATATTAGTACCTCTATTTCACAGATCAAAAAACTGAGTGTTCAAATAACTTGACCAAAGTCACATGGTTAGTAACTGGCAGAACTGAGATAGGATCTCAGGAGTCTGGCTCCACAGCTTTTCTCCCAACTGCTAAACTGAACTGGATGGACCAGATGGACAGAAGGACAATGGCCCCTTTTGCTACAGTTTAGCCTCCTAGTTACACTGACAGGTATCACATTTCAGTATGTTAAGGACATACTTAATCATGCTGGAGACAGTAAGCATAGTGATATGAATTTGAATTAAAGAAGTCTAATTTCAAGGCCCCTTCTTGCTCTTAATCAATCACTACACCAGAACTGCAAAGGAAAACAATACACTAGGGTATTGTGCCTAATGGTTAAAAATCATTATCAGACAATGTAATGAGTTTTACCTCTCCAAGGAGTTGGCTAAATGTTAAGCATCAGTCTATGGGGCTTCTCTTTTCTACTTACCCATCAGTATCTGCTCCCAATTTATTCATTCATTTTAATATTTATCCTGCCCATTATCAGTTATTATGGGGTTACTCAGGATATTGTGATAATCACATGACCAATATGATTCTGAAGCATGTACACTTTGAAAAATGAGAAATTATATCCCATCTATGTATGATATATCATAGTACATAAATGTATTCTACTGTCATGTATAACTAATTAAAACAAATAAAAAATTAATTTAAAAATTTCAAAAAAAAAAAAGATAGTCTCTTGGGGCTGGGGTCGTGGCTCAGTAGTAGAGCGCTTGCCTAGCACACATGAGGTACTGGGTTCTATCCTCAGCACTACATTAAAAGAAAAATTAAATAATGGTATTGTGTCTACCAACAACTAAAAAAATGTATTTTTTTAAAAAATTAGTCTCTGCCCTCATAGAATTTTCAGTCTAGAAGGAAAGATGGATTAAATAAACAATTGCACAAGCATATTTTCAACTCTAAGTTCACACCTAGTTCACCCTCTTCCATAGTTGTCTCTCCACCCAAATATCACACTGTTTGCAAATATTCACATTCTTCCAAATGCCTACCATTAAATTCAAAACTGATACTAGTTTCCTACTGCTGCTACAACAGATCACCACAAGATTACTGGGTTAAAAATAAAACAAATTTATTATCTTATACTTCAGGAGATAAGAAATCCAAAACAGATTTATCTTACTGAGCTAAAAGTAAGGTGATGGCAGGACTGTGCTCCTTTGGGAGGCTTGAGGAGAGGACAGGTTTGCTTTCCTTTCTAGAGGCTACTCCAGTCCCTTGGCTTGTGGCCTCCCTATACTGGCCACTTGATCACCCCAATCTCAACTTCAGTCATCACATCTCCTCTGACAATTGTCAAGCCTCCCTCCTTCATCTACAATGCTCACTATGATTACATTGATCCAACCTGGATGAGCCAGGATAATCCTCCATCTCAAGATCCTTAATTTTTTTTTAATATTTTTTTAGTTGTTAATGGACCTTTATTTTATTTATTTATATGCGGTGATGAGAATTGAACCCAGTGCCTCACACATGCCAGGCAAGTGCAATACCGCTGAGCCCCAGCCCCAGCCCCTAAGATCCTTAATTTAATTGCATCTATAAAATCCCTCTGGACTTGAGTAGTGACATGCTCAACAGCTTCAGGGGATTAGGATGTGGCTCTCCCAGGGGCCATTAATCTGCCTACCACAGTATATTCCTTTATCTCTTTGCCCTGTTCCTGGACTTTATCAATTTATTCCCTTCATCCTGTTACCCACTGTGTCCTTCTCATTCTTTCCCTCATAAAAAAACATGTCATGATTCTAGTAACACATGGGCCAAACAGGAAGAAGGAAGTGTTCTGGGTCAACCCCTGAGCTATGACTTCTCCACTGGAGCATCACCTCGCTTCTTTCTTTCTTTCTTTTTTTTTTTTTTTTTTTCCCCAAACAAAGCTTTTGGTCTTGGATTTGATTTTCTAAAAATCAAAACAGCACATTTCCTGGTTTAAAATGTGCCTCCAGAACAATAGAAAGGCTGTCATTTTTTCCAGGTAACCTTCAGAGAGGAAAAAGTTACATAGAAATAGTTCAATAAATGGGAAAGCCATTGAAAAGTCAATTAGGAAGCATGTATCAAAAGTAAATGCAATCCCAAAAATCTAGTCTTAAAAAGCAATTAGGAATGGGCACAAAGAGAGGCACAATGGTGAAAAGTGATAAAGAATAGAAAACACTAAATGCTCAAGGTTACAGGATTTCATGAATTAATGTACATCTGCACAGTGATTCACTAAGCAGTCTTTAAATAATATTATAGAACACATTAAGTGATATGGAATGACATGGAAATAGAGCAGGGATATTAATTTTCAAAACATTACATTATGGTTGGCTAATATTATATTATATTATATTATATTATATCATATCATATCCACAAAGATTTGGGGAAAAGACTTTATCTGTGGTTTTCTAACTGTCCCACAATAACTGACACCACTAAACATCAGGGTTTATGGATGAAATCATACAAACAAATAAAAATTAAAAATAACAATAATAACCAGAACGCATTTAGTTCTTTGCAGTTTGAAAAGCATAATCTCACTCAAATTTCAGACCTATAAAGTAATTCCTAGGCAGAAATATGTATATTCAAAACAATCAGGTAGAATTCACACAGCATTCATAGCAAACACAAGACCACCCTTCTCCCCCTGGCCTGCTGTACTTTTGATCATCAGCATTGTGAGACATTTTTCCATTGGTCTCTAACATTTCTTCACATCTTGCAAAGAGAGATACTGATTCTCTTTGTTCCAGGCTATCTTTTCAAGGATGTTTGTATAGCAAACAGCCTTGGAAGACAGAGATAATATCTCCACATGGAGCTGAGAGCAAGTATGCTAACAGCCTATCATAAAAATATTTGGATTCCCTCAGCTCAGCATTCCTTGCCTATAACAGAACTTACTAGATGTTCCGACATCACCTCACTCTCTGTACAATCACCCTGTGGGAATTGGGACCTGGGGAACTGACATAAACGTGCTGATTCTCTGGCTACTGCTACTGCTTCAAGCAATAAATTGTCCTTCATCTTTGATCAAGGAGTCTCTCATGTCACCTTCCTACATCCATGAAACTGTGGCAGGCTAACTTGGTGGTTTGCAACAGTAAAACCTCAAACACTTCAGGATCCTAGACAACCAGGCAAGTGTTTGGGCTTCACTTACAAATGTGTTTATCCACCATTCAATGCTGGTTGAGCCCACAATTATATGTAAAACAGTACAACCTCTCTCTGCTTTCTAGCTGCCTCATCCACTGTGACTCTCTCAACAATATTCAAGGATAGTAGATAATGCGATAATTTTGGACCTTGCAGTTTGCTTTTGTCTTTAGAGTTCTTCCCAGATTCCAATCCACCTGACCAGCTCACAAAGACATCTAGTGCTTGACTGATTTCTCCTCACACCTACATCTTCTCATATGGCAGGCTTTCAGCTCCATCTTCCCAAACCTAGGGCGGTGAAGCTGCCCCAAGTACAAAAGCTGCCTCACCTCTCACTTACTAAGGGCTTCAATCTGTTCTCCCCTCTTCACAAGCTCATGTAAAATAATAGTTTTACCTGGGTTCTTTGTTGCCATGGAAATGAATATCTTTCCTCTTCTCTATCATAATCAGAAGTAGATTTTCTATCCTGATTCTGATATATACTTTTGCAATATAACATATAGAAACTCCAAAGGTATTTTATACAAATATTCAATGGCTGCACCAATGTTCTTGGGTGCATGTGCCCAGCTGTGGTTCAACAATACAGAATATTTTGACAAAATCAATAAACCATAAACATTAGACAATGTAAGCTAAAGTTTATTGATAGCTGCTAGCAATGTTGATCACTAACACTCCACAGGGATTTTTACTTTGCATAAAATGATAAATATCAGTGACCAAAATGAAAAGAGAAATTTTAAAGTTAGATTCATTTGCATGATTAAAACTAAAGACAGACAAGAACTATAGAACTGATGTTTAGAAAAGGCATTTTTAACATTGTCTTACTGAAAAAGATTTTAAAATACTAAAGTAGTTTTTGAAAGTCAATAATTCAGCACAACTGGGATTTAGCCTCCTTCAAAATTTGGGAATTTATTGATATTCTTTAGAAAAACCCTTTAAAAATGCCCCAACATTTGAAGCATTTGTATTTCATTGAGAGTCAAATTATGTTGTACAAATACCCAGGGATACACGTATGTATATTTCATTTCTGGTCAGATCAGAGGCTATAGCAGAGAAGTACCAAGGCTCTTTTAAATATCCCTTTCCATAAAATGGGCAAAGACAAATCCCACCCTGATTGTCAAAATCACAAATTCTGATGATCAATGACAAACTCCTGGCCTTTTCTTTACTACTCATTACAATTTGACTTTATCAGTTTGGAATTTCTTTCTTTTTCACTGTAAAATTCATTTATTTGAATAAACATTTATGAATGACTACTGCATGCAAAGCATCAATTTGCATCTGGGGATCTGAGAATAAATAGGATATACTCTCTACCCTTGAAGACTTGGGGACTAACTTATCTCAGGTTTCCATCTGAACTTTCACATCTTCTCAATATCCTTCTCTTCCCACTCCCAAAAGACCCCCTCCCCTGTCACCCCCAGTGAGCCTTTCTTCCACCGTTAACTGCCCTCCACATCCCTATTTGAAATGACACTGCCTCCTCTATCTTGCCCTAAACAGTTCAAATGCCCTGTTTCTCACCAACTGTCTCCTCAGAGGCATCCCAGCCCCTGTGATCCAGGTCTTCTTATTTAATACAGATCTTTCCCTGACTATACCCTCCATGAAGTCATTCCCAACCTCAGCTACACTCTCAGGAACACAACTAACAAGATTAACTAGTTAGGCTCTTAAATGCTTGAACACACAACAAATGTGACACATTATACCACAGGAAGCCAAGGGGGTGTGTGTCACTCATTCTTACTTAGTCTCAGTCTAATCCTGCACACTTCCTGTCCTGACCTTCACTTAGAGTAGAATGAGAATGGAAAGACCACAGAACCTCTACACCTCCTGTGTGAATTTCAGTTCCGGATCAGGGGCTCTCTCAGATTATAATCTCCCTAGCTGCTCCCTAGTCCTAAACGATTTTGAGAAGTAGAATTGCCTTGTAGTGGCAAATTGTTTAAAAAGATGGCCTCAACAGTACTCCCATCCTATATACCTTTTGCAATTAGAGATTTCCACTACTGTCATAAATCTGTGGATTCTCCCCTGAAATCTGCACTTTGAATTGATTTTACTAAAAGAATGCAATAGAAGTGAAGTTGTCTGGTTGCCAATGCCAGGCTCTCGGAGGCCTTGCAGCTCTTGGTTTTACACCCCTAGCACACTCCCTCTTCCAATGCTGCCTTGAGAACCCCATCCTGTGGGGCAGCCCAAGCTGATCACATGAAAAAGTCACAAAAAGGAGAATCAAGTTTCCCCAGTTGACAGCTCCAGATGAATCCAGTCTTAACCAATCTGACAGCTGAACACAGCCCCATGAATGGGCCAGGTGACCTACAGAAGCAAGACAAATAACTATATTTAAACTGTTGTTTCATAGCAATACAAACTGAAACAGCATTTAAGGTCAGGTTCTCTGGAACAAGACTTCCTGGTTTTGAATCCCATGTCTTCCCCCTACAAGCTACACAACCATAGGCAAGTTATCCAACATCTCTGTAAAGCTCAAAGTCCCCACTTCTTCCAAATCCACAATTTTTGGTGGTTATACAACTGCCCAAGTAGACTACATTTTCTGGCTTTCATTATACTTGTGATCATGTGACCAAGGCTTGTGAGCAGAACAAATTTCTTGGTCCAGACTTAAGATGTTGGGCATCTAGCTCTTCATACTCTCCTATTTTCAAAGTACTAGAAAATAGATATGCCCACAACCTAGCTTTAATCATGAGATAATGGAGATGAATGGGACATGGATTCCTGAATGACTACACGGAGCAGACCTGCCCACCCTAGACCCACCAGACTCCAGGAGAGATGTAAGCCTCTATACTCTTTAAGCCGCAGTATCATTCCATCTTGTTGTTATAGAACCTTATTCTTTTTCTTAACTAATATGCTCTCTGTGCCTTAGTTCCAAATAATGCTTGAGGTCAATTTGAAATTGACTGATATTCTCCTCATAGTGGAAATAATAGGAGCATTATAAATTTATTAGAGTTTTTGATATTCCCCTACAGGAAAAGTATATTACTTCAACTGAACACAATAAGATAGTGTAACAATGTTACGCAAGAAAATTTATTATGTATTACAGGCTAAAAATGGTTTTGTAATTTTGACTTTAATTGAAAAAATATTCTAAGAGCACTCAAAGAATTCATCCTGTATTGGGCTAAGATTAGTTGCTCATGTTAGCAATGCATATTTCTGAAGTGTCCAATCTCAATACTTGACCAAATGAGGTGATGTTTTAATTAAGATATTCAATATTTTAAATCTATTAATGCTAAATAAGGTAATTGGTTTTTAACCAATTGATACCTCACTCAAGAGTATCAGGATACTTTGCTCTCTATTTTCTGGCTCATTCTAGAACCTCAAGGGTCAATCATGGAGACTATTTTTAAAGCAATATCACTCATTTGAGTATTAAACAACTGGAATCATAAGGGAAAATTTGATACTTTTTATGAGGGAATTATGCACAAATACCTTATTTAAGTATTCATGATTAAAAAGCATTCTCTCTGAAAATTCATATTTAGCATCATTCTTACACAGAAGAGTTTTGGTAAACTTTGTGCAAGCTTTCAGCAGATGTGAGAAAAGACAAAATGTGACCCAATGTTACCAAAGTACAAAAAGAAAATTGCAGAATTGTGCTATTTTACACTCATCTGCCAAAATTTATATTTGGTGACTCACTAGAAGTTTATAAAATTTAAAAAAAATGGGTAAAACATGCATAAAGCCTTCCACAAGTATGTTGTTTTTTCTCATGTTTTTGTGCTTGTTACAAATTCTTATGCCTAAGAGAATAAAATGAAAACAAGCTTAGTTGTTTATTCCTTCAGATAGATACACCAATAGCTAGACAGATACGGATATAGGTTCTTGATATTTTAAGGCCCACATCAGTATCCTAAGGTTGATAAGCGTAGATGTTAAGAGATAAGGAGGAAAAGCCAATACCTAATTCCAGAATCCTTGTAAAGAGGGAAGAGAAGGCAAAGTCAATTTATGCAAAATAATTTGGATATTAAATAAACTCTTTTAAATAGGGTCATGGGGGAGAGCAGAGATGACATAAAGACTAAATGTTTTCTTATGTCTACCAGAATGGGCTGGAAACACATCAGGAATATGGTCTTCTCTCACTACCTTCCAACCTTCACCTAAATATGATTAAACAACACACATGAGAAGCTGAACAAATCACAGCACCAGGTTCAGTCACCAGCTGCGAGACTCCTAATGCATCCTCCTCCTGGCAGTTAGGAAACCAGCTTTTGAGTTGGAGATGTTGCTTTGGGGGGAAAGGTTTTACTTTAAAAACAAACTCCTTCAGTTCGCTTAATATTTGTAAAGGAACAAATTATAACTTTATAGTGAGGAAATTTGGCAAATATCACCTGATCAAGTGACCAAAGGTTAACATCATCTTTTTCATAAGAATGCTACCAAGAATACAAGACCTGAAGATAACCTTATTATGCATCTGAGTAAACATCAGATAAACCTAAAGTAAGAGACATTTTACAAAACACTGACCTATATTCTCCAAAAATGACAAATGTCTTAAAAGGCAAATAAAGGCTAAAAGACTTTCCAAACATAAGTCCATGCATGATCCTAGTGTAGATCCTCTACTGACAGGGTAATTGCTACAAAGAAATTTAAATATGAATTGTACAGGATAAAATGGTATGATAAAAATGTAATAGTTCCTAAATCTGATAATTGTACTCTGGCTATATAAGAGAATTGATTCATTCCTAGGACATACTGGCTCCAGTATACAGGAGTTAGGGAACACCCTGGTTGTAACATATTCTCAAAAGGTTCAGAAAAATGTTATGTAGATGTAAAACAAGAGGTATGATGAAGCAGATGTGGCAAAATGTTAATAATCAATGAATCTGGATACAAAATTTGTGGGAGTTCATTGTACGATTATTTCAATTCTTTAATTTTAAAGTTGTTTTACATTTAAAAGTGTTTAAACTTAACTTTTAAAATATGAGGTTATTAAGTCTCAAAAGATAAGAAAAGTTATCATTAGTTTCCAATACCCCCTATCTTGGTTAATGATGTTGGTAAGTTCTGGAACAAAAAAAAAATGATGTTTATCTCTTAGTAAATTAATTACACAGCTAATTAGAACTACACATTACCATCCTAAGTGTTATTATACTTGTTCAAAGTAGATATTTTTCAGAGTGCTTCTCTTTCACAGTAATATCATTAGAAATATCTAAGAGGGATGTTTTGAATAGACAATATCAACCTCAAACATCCAGAAAGCTAAACTTTGAATATCAGAAATGCCTATTATAATAAGCACTCTAAATGTGAAGATCCATGGCTCTCCTATGAATTTATTCCCTCAGTATTACCAGGTCCCTATTACACGTCTGGCACCATGTCATCTGTTGATCAATCTAAGTCACAACCATAGTTTCTGATAAAGACATGCATCTCAGCCCAGACCTCTCTCCTGAACTGCAGATCCACAGGGGTCACAGTCCACTGTATAGTTCGCTTGGATGCTGCATGAATATCTGCATCTGTACTGGCCAGGCTGAACTCTTGATCGCCCCCTTCCAAATCCATGTATCCTTCAGCCTTTCCATATCGCAACACACATTGAACCCCTCTAGTCCATTCAGAGAGAAACATCAGGGTCATTTATGCATATTTCATCTCCACCCCCTCACACACACACCCACATGCAATGAGTTGCCAAGTCCTCCTGATCCTGTTTCTGCATATATCTGTGATCTATTGACTTCTCCCATTTCCTTCTAATAGAGGCAACTAATCCTGCTGATTGAAAGTGTGAATTCTCAAATCAAATTACATGGATTGAAGTCCAAGCTGCAATCTCATGACCATGTGACCTCAGACAAATTATTTTGCCTCCTGTCATCTGTAAAATTAGGACCAATAATGGTATCTATATGATAGGATTCTTATAATGAGTCTTCAACAAGTCGTAAATCTTACTGCATCCTTTGCCACCACTGGTCCAGCTATCATCTGTTCACTAGACTGGCCTCTTTTGGGTCTCCTAATCCCACATTTGTCTTTCTCTAATCTACACAACTACTAGCAGATCTTTACAAAACACTATTAGAAGCATGCAATTCCCCATTTACTGCTTTTCAGTGGTTTCCCATTGCTCCTGAATAAAATCCAAACATTTTCCCAAAGCCACCATGTCCCTGCATGAACTAATCTAGTATTTCTCCAACTTTTGACCACTGAAGATCACATCATGGGTCCCTCAGTTGGCACAGTGCTATCTGTAAATTAAAAAGAGAGAACTAAAGGCTCATCCCAATATATTAAGTAATGAAAATTTCATTTGCAAATAAAAATGATAGTGGATATACAGAAGTGAGAGAGAGAAAATGGTTTGCCATTCTCACCAAAGGCATCCAGCTCCACAGAAATTTAGTTCAATTTCCATCCACATGTAGATGGTTTATTCTCTTATATTTTATTTTGAATAAACTATAAAATCTTAAATCACAACTGCAGATCATCAGGAATGCCAATCTAGAATGAATCTCTCAGAGAGCTTATAATTAAGTAGATAACCCAAAAATTATAGGGTAATTTTTCACTAAAGTTCACTTTCAAAGCTGTCAGATGCTGAGTCGCGGAGCATATCACACACAAAAGCAGAAAGGTGAGCAATATGAATCAGCTCCCAATGCACTCTGACAACATTCAATTTTGGCAGCATTTCTTCTGGGCCTATAGTAGAATATAGATACAGTTTTCATCTCTCCACAAATAATATATTATCACTTTATTCTGGGACAAGAGAAGTACATCATCATGTGCTAGGGGGAAAATAATCAAATTCTTAGCAATCAAGCCCTTTTCAGTGTAAGTCAGTCTTTGTAACAAATCCTGTTATTTTACCCTCCACATTAAAAATCATGATGCACCAGCTTTCCAACAATAGGTCAGGCTGTTTGAGATTACAAGATGACTGAGAAGCACCACTTGAGCAAACCACTTGAAAACATATTCCAGTGATATAATGCTGTCATCGGATCATCATGAAGAAATATTTTTTATCTCTTCCCTTACTGCAAAAACTTGTCAGCACCTTTCTTCTCACCAGCAATTCTCCATGTCCTGTGTCATTAATTTTTTTTTTCCTTTTTATTAGATCATTTGAATCAGCATAAAAACATGCTGTAACTTTTTCCTCAAAAAAAAAAAAAATTCCAATTACTCTGATCCCTCCTTAAACCTCAATTCTACCAAAGCCACTCTTGTCAAAAGTACCAGTCACCTCCACATTACTAAATCCAGTGGTCAGCTCCCCTCATTCTTGCACATCAGCAGCATTGGGTGGTGTTTTCTTTTTTAATTGACACATAAAAATTGTACATATTTATGGAGAATCATCTGATACTTTGATGCATGTATACATTGCTTACTTTTCTAATCAGTAAAAGTGTATCTATCTCCTTGAATATTTATCATTTCTTTGTGGTGAAAACATTCAAAACCCTTTCTTCTAGTGTTTTTGAAATATATAGTACCAACTTCAAGAAACGCATTTCTTCACTTGGAGTTTTAGTCCATTTTCTGGTGCTATAATGAAATGCCTGAGATCAGCTAATTTAGATATAAATAATGATATAAATGATAGAGTTTCATTTCACTTGTGGTTCTAGAAACTAGAGAGTCCAAGAACATGGACATCTGTTCAGCGTCTGGTAAGGGCTTTCTTGCTGCATCACAACATGGTAAAGGGTATTATATGGTAATATAGAGCAAGCAAGGTAGCTAAAGTTTCTCTTCATTTATTTATTTATTTATTTATTTATTTATTTTTGTTGTTGTTTTGTTTTGCAGTGCTGAGGGATCAACCAGGGCCTTTTATGCTCATTAAATGTTCAGATTTCAAAACTCCTCCTCTCTTCTGGCCAGTTATCATCACCTTGCTATAGGCTTCTTATTTTCCCATAGCACTTATCACCATTAAGATAATTTATATATTTACTATGCTTATTATATTTTTAAAATATTTATTTATTTGCTGTTAGTTGTACACAATGTGTTTTTACGTGGTGCTGAGGATCGAACCAGGGCCACGCACGTGCTAGGCGAGCGCTCTACCGCTGAGCCACAACCCCAGCCCCCTACGCTTATTATTTATCTACTCCCACTAGAATGTAGGCTTCAAAAAGACAGTGATGTTTTTTTTATCTGATTTGTTCACTACAATATCCTGGGAGTGAGTACTCAATGAATATCTGTTACAGAAATCAACAGACCCCACGGTGAACTATTCTAGACATTTTCCTGAACCTATACTTTATATTTGTACTACATATTTTAAATCAAATAAACAATATTTAATTTTGTAAAGGCTTGAAGAACAAGTGAGATATGGTCTTAAGATTCAAACTTGGACTTGAATCTCTGCTCCATCATTTAACATACCAGCTGTGTGTTGTTGGGCTTGAACTTCCATTTCCACTTAAGAATAATGAAAATCACGACTCTCACCTCTGTGATTATTGAAAGGATTAAATGTGATAATTGCATAAAATTGCTCAACATAATGCCTAACACTTAATAGCTGTTCATGAAATGTTAGTGAGCTTCATTTCCCATTTCTCCTTCTTCTTTGATTCCAGGGAGAGTTATTCTGTCTAGTGAAGGTTGAGCAAGGCTGGAAAAGAATTTTACTAGGTTGAGAAGGGTTTGGCGGCTAGGTCCAGATTTAGCCATGATAACTACCTTAACATTGGAGGAGAGGATGGTAGCATCTGAGCAGAACCTACCATACTGTATTTAAAGGTTCAGCCTACTGCGTCCTAGAAGAACTTTCTCCTTCTCAAAATGCTCATTTGTTTTTTCTGTGCATAACCCTGAAGGGAGCTGTGTTACATCAGCATCAATCATAGAATCATTTCTGAGGTTCAGAAAGACTTATGGAAAGACAGTGGAAAATCTGAATTTCTACAAAGGCTTATCAAACCAATTGAGCTGTCACTTCATCTTACGGAGCACCTTCTTTCAGTTCATTCAGCCCTGGATTTAAGACCACAGAAGTCTAGCTAATCAGGCTTCACAAATCCCATGCTCTCAACAAAATTTGAAAGGCCACATCTATTCTAATGAAGCTTTACTCAATGACATAAAGAGAATTCCAACACTTTTTAAAAAAGATATTCAGTCCAGAATAATTTAAGATTAAGCTTAATATTGATTCTGGTGGTTTAAGAAATACTAAGAACAAGTACCAGAGATAGATGCTTAAGGATGACACTTAAATAACATTTCCCCCATCAGACATGAACGTCAAACATGAATATAATCATTCTCCTAAGATGCTACAATATTTGTTAAGTTGTCTTGGCCCACAAACAGTACCTCTTATGTTTTCATGGTGCAGAGGATTTGATGGCTTAATATTTAAAATATGTATTATGTCCAGAATATATTTTGGAAGGAATGAGAGTAGATAAAATAGTATTTAGTTCCTCCCATCAATGGTAACAAAGGTAGTCAACTTATCTGGCCATAGGCTTTTATTGCACAAATAAAAGGAAATAAACATTTCCTATCATGTGTCAAATTTGCCTACCAGGAACAACAAAACAAAAGGTTAGACAGCTCCTTTTCTATATCTCAACAAAATTTGAAATATGTAGTTAAAGATGTAGTCATTATATTCAAGCAATGAAGTTTCACACTTACAATCCCAACCCTGTTTTGATTATTTAAAAGAGAGCCAGGAAATGGGGGAAAATGTTATTTAAGTGTCATCCTTAATTAAGGAATGGTTGGCATCAGCTGCAGAGATTAACATAGCCAACGGAACAGTGAAAGTTCTATAGCCAGAGGGAACATTTGAGTCCTGGCCTGCTGCTTTCTAGCTGTGCAAATCCAATTGCTCTGTTTTAATTACCTTATCTGTGAAATTATGACTTGAGGGTACCTATCTCATAGACTTTTGACAGGGATTAGAAGTGTTAATAAATGCCAACACATAGTAAGTACTGGATTGTTAGCCATTATTATTATTATCATTGTTATGAATATGACTACTGCAGGACTATTATTACTAGTACTATTTCTACTATTTTTCACTCCCCTCCTAACCTCAACATCTTCAAAAATGAGAGATGGAGATGAGAGTTTCCTCTCCATCTCCATCCATCATTTGCAGCCCTGAAGTTTGATGGACACCAGAGGTGGGGCCTGATTGACTTAAACCCATCAGCACATCTCAACCCAAAACAAAGAAATCTGGTCCTGTGCAGAAAATGCCAAGATGCACACTCTCCTCCTTATTGGGCTGAAGATGTGAAGTTACCTCCATTGTGGCTGTGGGTGACCTAGAGATGCCAGAGACCCACTGAGAATGGAGCCAGCCCAGAAGTATGAGGTCAGGAATGGATCTTTTTTTTTTTTTTTTTTTTTTTTGTGGTACCGGGGATTGAACTCAGGGGCACGCGACCACTGGGCCACATCCCCAGCCCTTTTTTTGCATTTTATTTAGAGACAGGGTTTCACTGAGTTGCTAAGTGCCTCGCCATTGCTGAGGCTGGCTTTGAACTCGCGATCCTCCTGCCTCAGCCTCCCAAAGTGCTAGGATTACAGGCGTGCGCCACCGCGCCCGGCAGGAATGGATCTTAATAGAAACATTGAGTCCTCGATCATCCAAACCTGAAGCCAGCTTCCCTGGACTGTCCAGTCACAGGACTATGAATCCCTGCTATTGTGGAAATGTTTCTGTTCACCCCCACACATATGCACAAAGTTGTGTTGAAACTCAATCACCAAAGCACTAGTATTAAGAGGTGGGGTCTTGGGCCAGGTACGGTGGCGCACGCCTGTAATACCAGCACTTGGGAGGCTGAGGCAGGAGGATCGTGAGTTCAAAGCCAGCCTCAGCAATGGCGAGACACTTAGCAACTCAGTGAGACCCTGTCTCTGATAAAATACAAAAAAAGGGCTAGGGATGTGGCCCAGTGGTCGAGTGACCCTGAGTTCAATCCCCAGTACCAAAAAAAAAAAAAAAAAAAGAGGTGGGGGCTTTAGGAGGTGATTAGGTCATGAAGGAGGAGCCCTCATAAACAGGATTAGCATCCTGAGAAAGAGGTCTAAGAGAGCTAGTTTCTCTTCTGCCATTAGAGGACACATAGAAAGTACCTCCTATGATGAACAGGCCCTCACCAGACACTGAATTTGCTTACACCTTGATCTAGAACTTCTCAGCCTCCAGAACTATAAGCAATGGATTTCTGTTGTTTATAAATTACCAAGTCTAAGGTATTTTGTTATAGCTGCCTGAATGGATTAAGCCAATCTTATTTAACTTAAGCTAATTTAGATCCTTCTATCTTTTCTTTTTATATATTCATGACTATATTCTATAGGGATGTGATTAGTATGCTCTTATTTAAGAGACAAAAAGTCATTATCTAATGAGAATCTATCAGGAGTGTACACAAACCAGGGTTCAAGAGACTTGGACCTAGATCTTAATCATTAAATACAAAAGAGTAGATTTAAGGAGAAAATCAACATAGATCATCTTCACATGTGCCAAGATGCTCCCCCAGCTTTCATAGCTGGCTTAAGCAAGCATAAACTTGTTTAGCGAGTCATCTCTACATGCATTGTCTCAAATATCACACAGCAAAACACAGTTTACCCAAGACTTCCCATTTTTCCTTCATGCATTATTCAGGGCTCTTTCAAGTGCAAATAATGGAAATCCATCCCAAATTAATTTAAACCAAAAGGGAATGCATTGGCTCATTATAAAGGGAAGCCCCAGACTATGTAAGAAATAGCTAGGTCAAGGGCTCAAATAATGTGATCAGGGATCTGCTTTTCATTCTCTTTCAGCTGTGGTTTTCTATAGCACAGAGGTAAATATTATAACTCTAGAAGCAGTCTGCAAGGATTAAAATCTTGGACCCATTACCCCCTAGCTAACTACACTAACCTTATCGCCTAACCTCACCTGTGTATTTTTTAATCATAAAAATGATTATGGGGAGGCATGAGGCTGTGTGGATGGGAAGGACAGAAGAATGAGACAGATATTATTACCCTATATACATGTATCATTAAAAAAAATCAGCCCAGTGCCTGTGGGACTGCTACCTGCCCAGCCGCGACCTAGAGAACCAACAGCCACCAGTGGAAGGAAGGGCCCAGCCACTGGCCCGCCCGACCATTGGCTCACACACCACCAGCAAGACTAAGAGCAGCAGACTCCACCCTGGGGAAGGGCCCTGCTGCCCACCTGCCTGACTCTCATGGCCACAATTAGACTGAGAGGAGACCCAGGTGAAGGAGAGTAGGAAGAAGAAAGACCACCTGCTCTACCACACTGCAGCCAGAAGGAGATCTGGAAAAAGAGGCCCACCCCACACCCGCAAATCAGAGAGGCAAGCTGTGTCTGCCCAGAGAGACACACCGCACTGTATTCTGTAGCTACACAACCCACCATCAATCTAATTATAGGCCTGAGGCTGCCACTGCCACAAAACTGAGTTAGCAAGGCTACTACCAAGGAACAACAAAAAGGTCGGGGTAAGACTTCACTAAGGTCCCTGGGGACCAGGCTGCACCAGAAGGTTATGCTGTTGTGAACTAACAAAGAATCTTACATGACGATGCCTATCTCTTGCTTCTCCTACTAACAACCAAATTCTCATGATTACCCTCTCACTAGTCAAATAATCTAATACCTCTATTTTCTCACATCCTACCTCATAAATGTCTAAGCCAACCTCTAAGTACCCCCTTCTACCATTAGATACTGTAAACAACCACACAAACATAGAGACTATATGGTATAAGATAACTGATCTCATCATTTCTGTTTTGAGCGACAAAACTGTAAATATAAAAATAGAAAAAAACTGATATATGGATACACATTGGGTACATTGAAAGCTGTAATATTGATCTTTCCCTAAAAAGTGAGGTTTTGGGTAACCTGGAGGGACGCTATAAGACAATAGGACAGAAGCCATAATACCTCAGGCTTACCCTGCAAGAGAGGAAAACACATAGACATCATGAAAACACAAGGGAGGAAAATGCCCAAAACAAACCAAGATACAATAATAATAGAAGCCATAGAAAGCACAATAGGTGAAATGTCAGAGAAGGAGTTCTGGATATACATAATTAAAATGATAAGGGATTTAAAAAACAACCTAAGTGAGCAGATACAGGCAAAAATTGAACTCTCCAACAAAGAGATAAGAGATCAAATACAGGCAACCATCAATCACACCAACAAAGAGATTAGAGAACAAATCCAGGTAGCAAAAGATTACTTCAAGAAAGAGATAGAGAGTTTAAGGAAAAAAAACAAACAGAAATCCTTGAAATGAAAGAAACAATAAGCCACTTAAAAACTTCAATAGATAGCATCACCAACAGATTGGATCACTTGGAAGATAGGACCTCAAACAATGAGGACAAAATATATAATCTTGAAAATAAAATTGGCCTCACAGTGAAGTCAGTAAGAAACCATGAGCAGAATATCCAAGAATTATGAGATACCATCAAAAGACAAAATTTAAGATTTATTGGAATAGAGGAAGGTGCAGAGATTCAAACCAAAGGAATGCACACTCTCTTCAATGAAATAATATTAGAAAATTTCCTGAGCAGGAAGAATAAATTTGAAAATCAAATACAAGAGGCCTATAGGACCCTGAATGTACAAAATTACAACAGATCCACACCAAGGCACATTGTAATGAAAATGCCTAACATACAAAATAAAGATAAAATTTTAAAGGCTGAAAGAGAGAAAAGTCAGATAACCTATAAGGGAAAACCAATTTGCATCTCACTAGATTTTTCAATCCAGACCCTCAAAGCCAGGAGAGCCTTGAACAACATATACCAGGCTCTAAAAGATAAGGGATGCCAACCAAGAATCCTATATCCAGCAAAATTAAGCTTTATATTTGATGATGAAATAAAAACCTTGTATGATAAACAAAAGCTAAAAGAATTTACAACAAGAAAGCCTGCACTACAGAACATTCTTCGCAAAATATTCCATGAGGAGGAAATGAAAAATAATAATGAAAACCTGCAAAGGGAAGAACTACAATAAAGGAAAAAAAAACAACCAAAGAAGAAACCAAGTCAAGCTAAATACCAAAAACAATAAAAAAAAAATTAAAATGATTGGTAATACAAATCATGTCTCAATAATAACCCTGAACGTTAACGGCCTAAATTCACCAATTAAAAGACATAGGCTAACAGATTGGACTAGAAAAACACACCCAACAAAATGTTGCCTGCAAGAGATACATCTCATAGGAAAAGATGCCCACAGACTGAAGGTGAAAGGATGGGATAAAATATATCACTCACATGGTCTACGTAAGCAAGCAGGGGTCTCCATCCTCATATCAAATAAAGTAGACTTCAATCCAAAGTTAATCAAAAGAGATAAAGATGGACATTTCATACTGCTTAAGGGAATCATAGATCAACAAGACATAACTGTTATATATGCCCCATGTAATGGAGCATCTACAATCATCAATCAAACTCTTCTGAAGTTCAAGAATCAAATAGACCACAACACAATAATTCTAGGTGACTTTAACACACCTCTTTCACCACTAGACAGATCTTCCAAACAAAAATTAAACAAAGAAACTATAGAACTCAATAATGCAATCAATAACTTAGACTAAAACTGACATATATAGAGTATATCATCCATCAATGAGCCAATACAGCAGCACATGGATCCTTCTCTAAAATAGACCATATATTATGCCATAAAGCAACTCTAAGCAAATATTAAAAAGTAGGGATACTACCCTGCATACTATCAGATCATAATGGAATAAAATTAAAAATCAATGATAAAAAAAGAATGAAAAGCTACTCCAACACCTAGAGACTAAATAATATGCTACTGATGATCAGTGGGTCACAGAGGACATCAAGAAGGAGATTAAAACATTCTTAGAGGTAAATGAGAACAATGATACAACATATCAAAATCTGTGGGACACTATGAAGGCAGTACTTAGAGGAAAGTTCATTGCCTGGAGGTCATACCTTCAAAAAAGAAAAAGTCAACAAATAAATGAACTAACATTACATCTCAAAGCCCTAGAAAAAGAAGAACAAATCAACCCCAAAAGAAGTAGAAGACAGGAAATAAATAAAATCAGAGCTGGAATTAATAAAATTGAAACAAAAAAAAAACAACTGAAAAAACTGACAGAAGAAAAAGTTGGTTCTTTGAAAAAATAAATAAAATTGATAAACCATTAGCTATGCTAACAAAGAAAAGGAGAGAGAAAACACAAATTACCAATGTCTATGATGAAAAAGGAAATATCACAACAGACACTACAGAAATACAGAAGATAATTAGAAATTATTTTGAAAATTTATATTCCAATAAAATAGAAAATAACGAAGGCATCGACAAATTTCTAGAAACATAGGATATACCCAGACTAAGTCAGGATGACATACACAATTTAAATAGATCAATTTCAAGCAAAGAAATAGAGGGTGCCATAAAACACCTACCAACCAAGAAAAGCCCAGGTCCAGATGGATACATAGCCAAGTTCTACAAGACCTTTAAAGAAGAACTAATACCAATATTTCTCAAACTATTTCATGAAATAGAAAAAGAGGGAACACTTCCAGACTCATTCTATGAGGCCAATATCACCCTGATTCCAAAACCAGAGAGAGACAAATCAAAGAAAGAAAACTTCAGACCAATATCTCTAATGAATATAGATGTAAAAATTCTCAATAAAATTCTGGCAAATCCAATACAAAAACATATAAAAAAGATAATGCACCACGATCAAGTGGACTTCATTCCAGGGATGCAAGGTTGGTTCAATATACAGAAATCAATAAATGTAATTCATCACATCAATACGTTAAAAGATAAAAATCATATGATCATCTCAATAGACACAGAGAAAGTATTTGACAAAATACAACATCCCTTCATGTTCAAAATGCTAGAAAAAAATAGGGATAACAGGAACACACCTCAACATCATAAAGGCCATCTATGCTAAGCCCCAGGTCAACATCATCCTAAATGTTGAAAAATTGAAAGCATTCCCTCTAAAAACTGGAACAAGACAGGGATGCCCTATTTCACCACTCCTATTTAACATAGTACTTGAAGCCCTAGCCAGAGCAATTAGATGAAAGAAATTAAAGGGATACAGATAGGAAAAGAAGAACTCAAATTATCACAATTTGCAGATGATATGATTCTATACATAGAGGATCCAAAAAATCCCACCAGAAATCTTCTAGAACTAATAAATGAATTCAACAAAGTAGCTGGATATAAAATCAATACCCATAAATCTAAGGCATTTCTGTACATCAGCAACAAATCCTCAGAAAGAGAAATTAGGAAATCCACCCCATTTACTATAGCTTCAAAAAAAAAAAAAAAAAAACTTATGAATCAACTTAACAAAAGAAGTGAAAGACCTCTTCAGTGAAAACTACAGCACACTAAAGAAAGAAATTAAGAAAGATCTTAGAAGATGGAAGGATCTACCTTGTTCATGGATAGGTAGAACTAATATTGTCAAAATTACCATTCTCCCAAAAGCACTATACAGTTTCAATGCAATACCAATCAAAATTCCAATATCATTCCTCATAGAAATAGAAAAAGCAATCATGAAATTTATCTGGAAAAATAAGAGACCCAGAATAGCCAAAGCAATCTTAGCAAGAAGAGTGAAGCAGGTGGTATTACTATTCCAGACCTTAAATTGTATTACAAAGCAATTGTAACAAAAACAGTATGGTATTGGCACCAAAATAGACCAGTTGACCAATGGTACAGAATAGAAGACACAGAGGCTAACCCACACACCTACAGTTATCTTATAGTAGACAAAGGTGCCAAAAACATTCATTGAAGACAGCCTCTTCAACAAATGGTGTTGGGAAAACTGGAACTCCTCATGTAATAAAATGAAATTAAATCTCTTTCTCTCACCATGCACAAAACTTAACTCAAAGTGGATCAAGAACCTAGGAATTAAACCAGAGACCTTGCACCTAATAGAAGAAAAAGTAGGCCCAAATCTCCATCATGTTGGATTAGGCCCCAACTTCCTCAAATAAGACTCCTATAGTGCAAAAATTAAAACCAAGAATCAATAAATGGGATGGATTCAAACTAAAAAGCTTCTTCTCAGCAAAAGAAACAATTAGTGAGGTGAACAGAGAACCTACAGAATGGGAGCAAATCTTTACCACAAGCACATCAGATAGAACACTAACCTCAAGGATTTATAAAGCTCTCAAAAGCCCTAACACCAAAAAAACAAATAACCCAATCAATACATGGGCCAAGGAATTAAACAGACACTTCTCAGAAGATGATATACAATCAATCAACAAATATATGAAAAAATGTTCAACATCTCTACAGATTAGAGAAATGCAAATCAAAACAACTCTTAAGATTTCATCTTACTCCAGTCAGAATGGCAGCTATCAAAAAAAAAACAACAATAAATGCTGGCGAGGATGTGGGGAAAAAGGCACACTCTTACATTGCTGGTGGAACTGCAAATTGGTGAAGCCAATCTGGAAAGTAGTATGGAGATTCTTAGGAAAACCTGGAATGGAACCACCATTTGACCCAGCTACACCACTCCTTGGTCTATTCCCAAAGGACTTAAAAACAGCTTACTACAGGGACACAGCCACATCAATGTTTATAGCAGCACAATTCACAATAGCTAGATTATGGAACCAACCCTGATGCCCATCAGCAGATGAATGGATAGGGAAACTTTGGTACATATACATAATGGAACACTACTCAGCACTAAAAGAAAATAAAATCATGGCATTTGTGGGTAAATGGATGGAGTTGGAGAAAATAATGCTAAGTGAAGTTAGCCAATCCCCAAAAACCAAAGGTCCAATGATCTCTTTGTTATGAAGATTCTAACTTATAAAGACAAGGGAGTGGGGATGAGAGGAATGAAAGAACTTTGAATAGAACATAGAGGGGGAAGGGAGGGAAGGGGACAAGGGGATAGGAATAATGGTAGAATGAGTTAGCCATCATTACCCTAAGTACATGTATGAAGACACAATTGTTGTAAAAATACTTTATGTAAAGCCAGCAACTTGAAAAATTGTGTTCTTTATGTGTAATATGAAATGAATTGCATTCTGCAAACATGTATAACAAATTAGAATAAAAATAAATAAATCAATCAAAGGGACCGAGGGTGGGAAGCAGGGAGGGAGCAGGGAAATGCTGGGGAGTATTATTGGCCAAGTTATACTGTTATACTGTGTGTACATGTACAAATATGTAACAACAAATCCCATCAATATGTACAACTATAATGCACCAATAAAAAATGTGGGGAAAAAATGAGGATAATAATCACATTTACCTTCTAGGTTTTGAGGGGAGGATTAAATGAGTTCAAAAATACAAACTACTGTGTCATAATTCATTATTATCAACATCAGGCAAGCTATTTCCATCTGGTGGCAAAGATGACCCCCAACAATAAGTTTATGTGATCCTTAGTGTAGGAAATTCCATGGGACAAGAATACTTCTCTCTAGAGAATTTCAGGAAAACCCCCAGATATAATTCTAAGTTGTCAAACCTAGATTATGTACCCACCCCCAGATTGCAGGGTTGGGTGACAGCCCCAGCTGAACAACTTAGACTTAAAGTAGAAGAGATGAGTACCTCAAAGGGAAACTGAAATGCTATCACCAAAAAAAAAAAAAAAAAAAAAAAAAAAAAGGGAAGAGATCATGGACAAAAACAACCAACATCCACTACAGAGCCAACTACATCTTAGTAAATAATGGTTGTTATACTGTTTTGCACGGTGAACAATGGTATTCATGAAAAGGATGCAGCCTATGAGCCCTATTTTGTTTTAATTCTTTATTGCTTGGGGAAATGGATTTAATAATTATAAAAGTCCTTTTATAATTCAATGAGCTTAAGGTTTAGAAAATTTTGAGACATAAAAAATAAAAATATAAATAGATCTTTGGGGGTCTATATACTGAGTGGGTACATATTACTATGAAGGCTCTACATTCAAGATAACAAATGATGCTACTTTGGGTTTTGCTACACTTGGAATTAGCCGATGAATGCTTTATAGATATAGGCAGTTTTGAAGGATCATCTTACTTTTGATATGGAAGGTTGGATAAAAGAGTATATGTGAAATTTACAAAAACCAAAATATTTTTAGCATATAGCCTGTCCTCCCATTACACAGTCATTAAAAATTAGATTGTTTCATCATACAAAATTAAAGCAAGAAGTTACCTTCGGACTTTTAGAGTAGACAAGAGATACATTTCACAAAACCAATTACAATCTTTTTAACTTTCCAAAAAGTGAGGTAAAATACCAAGTAACCTCCAAATATGGTCTAAAACAATAGAAGCAAATTTTAAAGAGCTATTATTTAACATTGATACACCCAGAAAGCTTTCAATAAAATAGCACAATAGTGAATAGAAAAAACAACAAAAAAGGAAATTTCATAAAGTTGACTGGAAAATAAACACATTGCAAGAATGCTCCATCTTGACGATAAGGGGTAGGAGAATCTTTTTCTGCGACTTAGCCTGAACACTATCCATTCTTCCATACTAAAAGTTAATCCATCCTCTCTCTCTGGAGTTACAATCATGGAAGATTTTAATTATCCCCCTTCTTTTGTCCTGGGAGTTTTAATAGATTTGTTTCATGGTATTTTCTTGCTTTACCTTCTTCTTCCACTTATCCCACTGAGAGTCAATTCCAAAATCTTTTCTCATAGTCTCTACCATGTGCAAGCATGAAATCTGAGATTTGAGCTATAATTTCCCTTAAATTCAGATTATCTTTAGACTCTCTTTCTTCTGCTGCAAGTGAATTGTAGATACAGATTAACCAGCCAATGAGCTGTTCAGATAGTCTAACCAAACATTTCAGTCCACAGAGAATATGTTTTCTTCCATATTTAGTGTTTTACCAAATAAAGGGTTAGAAGGTATCATGCAGCTTCTCAGGAGGACTCCTTTTGCATTTAATCTAGTCATAACTAAAATGCATCCTTCTAGACCAAAGAGTTCCATTTGCCCAGTCATTGTTGAGATGCTTGAGGATTTGAAGTCCTCATTCTATATTTTATTTTTTATATGACATTGATGTGTGTCCAAAGCCATAGGCAAGTTTGAGCTGTTTTTCTAGCAAAAGTAGAAATTTTCCATCAATCTTTCTCATTTATATAATATATTCCATATACAAAAAAGAACATGGCCCTGTGCCCACAGAACTTCAAACTATGGAAGTTGCACCACTACCCACCCAGACAATGACCAATCCAATGAGCCTAGCCTTCTTGGGTACAAATCACTAAATAGACGAAGCAAACACTGAAGATCTCCCAAAGGGCTACTTCTACAAGCTATTCCTATTGATGGCATTGATGGAGGAACAACCCAGCACCAACTCAACCTCACATCTTCTACCTTTCAAAACATCTCTCCAATCTGGAAGATCAAGAATCAGTGAAAATTTCTCTCTGAACTGTTATTCATCTCCATATTTTCTGGACAGGAGAAATTTGAATGGTTCCCTAATCTCTGGGTTTCTACAGAAGACCAAAAACACTGAATGGATAACCCACAAGACTCTCTTCCTCTTAGACAAGGTTTGGTATTCAGAGTTAAGCTATGAAATATTGCAATACACAAGAAAACACACACATACAGCTCTTTATCATTACTGACCAAATGGGCCTCTTTCTTCCTAGGACAGAAAGAAGACCCACCCACCTATGATTTGCGAGTAATTTATTTCCCTTGGAATTAATATGTTAGAGGAGAAAAGAGAAGTCCTCCAAATAGGAAAAAGAAAGCCATTTCTAGAATTATGAAAAGATCTTATCCAAGAAGCTGTGTCTGATAATATGACATATATATGACATGATACAATGCCTGGCATGGGCAATAGCCAGAGGCGGAGTGTATGTGACCTCACAGATGACAAACAGATAACATGAGCATCCCTGATGGCAATGGCTCGCCCACCTTGGGGAGGGGCAGCTGCAGTCCAGGCCAGTCCTAGGATAGCCTGTTCAGTTTTAACATCCCCAACCGATCTTGAAGTTCAGGTTCAGAAGGAGAGGTGGATCAGCACCCTTAGAAGTATAAAACACTGCCCCTCTCAACTCACACCACACCCACCACCATCAGAGATCTGACTTCAAATTAGCCCTAGCGAAGGTTTTCTCTGATGGGAAGGGGACCCCTGGCTCTACTGAGTATCCTACTATCATCGAAACCTCAGCACATCCCACATTGCTAAAACTAAAGTTAAACATACTCCTACATGGAGACCAGTCCAGAATCCGCGTTTCTGATCCAGAATCAGAATCCGAGTTTCTGATCCATTCGCATTACTTTCCCATGTAACTTCTAGTTTCAAGCACAAAAGAAAAGAAAAGAAGAAAAACAGACCAGGAAAGTTTAAGCTCTTCTACTAAGTTTTCTCTGAAAACTGGAAGCAATCAAAGGAATCAGAATTGTATACAAAAAAAAAAAAAAAAAAAAAAAACCTGCTGGCATTTGCAGAAATTCATGGGAAGCCAAAACTCAGAGGACAAGAGGGATTCAGTGCTTAAGATCTCTTGGGAAAAGCAGAAAATATCACCCAACAAGATTTCACCACATGCGGGTAAGCTTGTATAAACTTGGTGGTGAAGTAAACCAAATAATTAATGGCTATATAACCACCACTCAATCATTTACATGGCTCCAAGACCCAAAAGTACAGGCATCTGGTAGAGTATTTTACACAGTGGTCTTCATACCACTTCCAAATTTATTTGTACATTTAAGCCTTTGGAGTCAAAGTATATTCTTTATCATTCTACCTGGGCAAGCAAATATAATTCTATGGACTCGCAGACCTCTGAGAACAATGCTGAATTGTTTTTAAGAATTTGTTATTCTGGTTCATGTCAGTCTTTTGATATTTAAATATTTTAAAAGATTTATTCTCATGGACAATGTGATCCACTTTGCAGGCTAAGATATTAAGATTTTAACTTTTGTCATTTTTACTAGAATGTCTCAAAATTTTTTCTCCATAAATATTAAATTTAGGAGGCAGTAAACAATGATAAAAAACAAGTCTATTCTGAGAAATAGAGCCAACATTCTTTATAGCCATAACCAATCTTTGTATATAATCCAATCTGGCAGATTGCCAATCCTTTGAGTTCAAGATAAAGGACCCATAACTAGCTGCTTCAAATCTCTCACTGACTCAAATCACAGTCCACATAGTAATCAGAAGGGACTTGAATCTTCACGTTGGATGGTGCAAGGTTTAGGTTACACACAGATATAGCAAAATTTCACCTCAATCCAATTTCTCAGTTTTTTTTTCTAGGCCAAGTTCTCAGTGCACAGGAGCACATTTGTGGTGTAGAGACACAGGCTTTTAGTTGGCCAGTCTGGGTGGCCATGTTTCAGTGCCCCATGAATCATGCCACATTTACTGCCCAACCTCAGGGGTAAGGTCAAAGTTCCACCAAACACATATCATCACACTGTGCTCAGAATGATCTTGTTCATCTTCAGGAGGGACCCTCGAAGCTGCCAACCACTCCCTCACCTGCACAGATTTATTTGGCTACCATGTTCATACTCAATCCTTTTTTCTAGAAATAAAACATTCATGTTCAAATTGCAATTTTATTACCACATATTCCAAGTGTTCCAGGAAGGCTAAATTAAAAGAAAATTTGTAAATCCCATGTAATCACACATGTCTTCAAATGCTTCAGAATGACACTAAACATAAGCCATTCCACTTTCATATTGCAAATATAACCTCAATTCTCTGGTTGTCATTCAGACTATTCACCAATATATGGTTCCCAACACATGGTAGGATTAAACTTCTGACCCTCCTGTTGAACCCAGCATGGACACATCACTGGCTTTGGCCAATAAATATGAGCAAAAGAATAATGTCCAGGAGGAAGATTTAAGAATCAATGCCTCTACCATATTCATTTCTTCTTCTGCCTCAGTGACCATCAATATTCTCAGCTTGACTACTTTATCAGCCTAGATCCCTGAATAAAGAGACAGTGATACAAAACAAAAATACAAGGTAAGCAAAGAAATACATGTTATTTTAAACCACTGAGGTGTGAGGATTGTCTGTTACTGCAATATAACCTAGTTAACACACCATAACCTAACTAAAACACCATTCTTTTTTAGGAAAGAAATGTTAGGACACTAAACATTATGGAAAATGCTACTCTGATCTGAAACAGAAGAAATTTGGCACCATATCTATTATATGATGGTATACGTGGGTATCAATACTATAGATAACCACTTATGAAAACAGACTTTTCCCACCTTGCCCTCACCCAGAAAAACTTTTCAAAGAAATTAAATAACGTGAATCCTTCAAAATCTCAAAGAAAAAACGAGTTCCCTCATTTTAATCCATTTGTCAAGATCATTTGCAGAGTGCCACTTCTTTTCCAAGACCAAGTACATTAATCAAATGCTAGACTTCAAAGGGGCTTCATTTTGAGAGACCCAACCGACAAATAAATTAGCTGCCAATGACTCCTTTGTAATTGAAGAGGGCCAGGCTGACCCAAGGAGAGAGGACTAAATCAAACAGGGGATCATCCAAGCAAAAACAGCACTGGAGACGCAAACCAAAAAGCCATCCTTCACCCTCTTGTTTCCAAGGGCGTTAAATAGGAGCCAAGCGCATGTGTGTTTATTTACTAGTAAGAAAATGCAAACGTCCCACATCTAATTGATTTCTTATGTGCTACAACCACAAAAAATGTTAGTGTCTGGAATATGTATTTGAGCATTGCGCTCCAATGTGGCAGTTTATAAACCTGATCGCATGTACTATACATACCTATGACCTATAACATTTTTTTTTCTTTTGAAACTATGTAACTCTGGAAGGTTGTCTTCTTTATTGCAGAAAAAGAACCTCTTGAGGTTTCTCATTTTAAATAAGTAAAAAACTGTCCGTTTTTAATTTGTGGAGCTTTTCACTGGTGACTCAGTGAGGGATGATGTCATATGTTATCCTTCAGTTGCTGGTGTGGTTCTCTCTGCTCACTCAAACCATTCCCTCTGTTTCTGTGGCAGACAGTTCTCCGGGTTTCCATCCTTTCGTCAGCTTCTTCCCAGCCAGCCACAAGCAAACAGCCTGACCAGCAGCGGACAGAACAGGAAGTCTGACAGCTTGAGTCTGCAGTGGGACCCCTAGTGTTTTCCCACTCCATGTCCTGGCATCCTTCCCCAGAAGTACAAACACACACACACAGAGCTCCCATTGTTGCAGCCTTCCCCAGCCCACTGATCCTAATATGGAATGCAGCAGGAAACCCATGATTTCCTGATACTCCGCAAGCTGGAGGAAGCAGGGGGGAAACTCCATTAAAAAGCCCAGCTTTCCTCCATGTTAGATGTGAGGTGGAAAATGGGAAAGATTTAACAAAATTCCGCCTTGCCTTCAGCCAGGCTGGAGAGGGGGAGAGCAGAGTGAAACCCTCAGGCTTGCTGAAATTTCTGAGCTGCCGGGAAGCCTCTAGAATTCTGTGGAAAGGAGCGTTTCCTAAGTGGAACTGATAGGGAAGAGGGATAGATCCTTTGAATAATTCCCCCAAGTGTGTGTTACCTTACTTTACTAGAATGGTAAGCAACAGGGCATACACCAGCCTCAGACATGCCTGCATGATCCAAGGTAGCCAAAGTAAGGCAGGGTAAACTCCAGCCTGGCGCTCACTTCCCGCCGCTTCATGTGCTTTGGAAGCAGCAGCCACAGCAGCAACAGCAGCAGCAGCAGCAGCAGCAGCTGGAGCCGCAAGAATGAACTGCAAAGAGGGAAATGACAGCAGCTGCAGCTGCAGTGGCAACGATGAGAAAAAGATGCTGAAGTGTGTGGTGGTTGGGGACGGTGCTGTGGGGAAAACCTGCCTGCTGATGAGCTATGCCAATGATGCCTTCCCGGAGGAGTACGTGCCCACTGTGTTTGACCACTATGCAGGTAAGAAAAAGTGGGACTCCGTGCATCCAGATGCACAGTGTGGGAGGCCAAACCCCAAGTTCAGAGGGGTCTGGCTGAGTTCAGTGTCAGTATTAGGCACAGGCCTGGCAGACACTGTGGAGATCACCAAAAAATACAATCAAGGACTTTGCCAGAATTGTGGGGAGAAGAATTTGTGCATCAATTTGTATTGTAACACCCCCCTCAATCAAGGCAAATGAATAACCCTTGGTAAAATACTCTGAACTGCCTTCTAGACTTTGGGCCAGAGATTTTAGTCATTTGCTTGAAGATTTATCAACTTTTTATTGTGAACATTTTAAGATATAGTATAATTGCATCACAATTTTTCCAATCCAAAAAAAAAAAAAAAAAACCACTAAACACAACTGATGAAAGAAATGTCTTGCTATGTTTCATCTATTCATCACATGTTGTTTATAAATGAAAATACTAAGATTAATAAATAAAACACTCATATTTTCTATAGTACTTAGTACCAAAATACTGTACTTTCATTTTCTTGGGATTTTAGATGGGGAGAAAAAGTTTTTGAAGTTTTTAAATATTAATTAGGTATCTTGTAATCTGCATCTCAGATTACAAGAAACATTTTTAGTTGATACATTTTAAAAAATAAAAGTACACATAAAATCTGAATATCTTAAAGCATGTCCCAAAAGGACAAAATTGAGCATAAGTTATTTTAAAGCGTGACAGTTAAGATACCGTAGTCACGACTTCTCTCAGTGGACTTTCAGTTTTGAATATTCTAAAGTTTATAGGTGTTACTTGTCAGTGTAATAGCATGATCTGAATTTTCCAATTTTGACTTGTCTTCTTAATTTTCAAAACAAATATTACGAAGTTCCTCACATGCAAATTCATGAAATTCTTCAAATGTACAGTAGCGTTAGTTTTATAACTTCTTTTGAACAGTGTTCAGAATGGTGACTGGTCAGAGAGTTGAGATTTCATAAGAGGAAAAGTTTTATTTTCTTCACCTTGGCTTTGGATCGGTTTCAGCAGAGGAAATGACCCACAGGAAGCCAGTGTGAGTGTTTGCTTGGCTCTGTGGCCATTTGAAATCCTCCTTCTGTAGGAAGTAGCTTCTTTTCCAGAGCTAGATGTTCACCCAAGTCTTCCCTTCCTCAGGCACATATATAACTTGCAAGAATATTACCACATAGCAGACAAGGAAAAAGCCACACTGAGTACAGGATCCATTTCCCAGAAACTTTTCTACACTTGTTGAAACTATGAGAAAATTTTAATGCTGGATCCCTTAAGCTTTGCTGAAAATATTATATTTTCAGAAAACTATGCACAGAAAAGAGCACTTTAATAAGAACAGAATAAAGAAAAGAGCAGATATACTTTCATCTTGAGGGAGAAAAATAAACAATTATAAAATTTATGGTTCTGTGCCTTCAGAAAGTTACTCAGAAACTGGTCCTGAAAACATCCTAGCAAAAGTTATTTATGCTACATCTTCTTTCTACCATGAGGGGAAAAGTGGCTTGTACCTTATTTCAGAAACTTTTAGATCAAAGGTAGAACTCAAAATCTTCTAGAAGGAGAGACTTCAAATGCTTAGAAAAATTATGGATCCAAATCCTCACATATTGGGTGAACCAATTACAGTGGTGTCAGGAAGAAGATAAAACCATCATTAGAAATAAAGTCAGCCTATTAAAAGACACATTAGAGATCAAACCAAGGCTGAACTATGTGTAGATTCTTCTAGGATCCAATTATTTTCTATTTCAATTATGTACACACTTACTGGGGTTTGAGCATCAAAACATCTCAGACTTTAGCCAATGTATTATTTGAGCACCCAGAAAACCACAACCACTGTACCCAGAGCAATCCTTTGCATTGCAGGCATTCCTTACCATGATTGCTTTGCCTTACATTTTGTACTTCTTTAAATAAGAAATTCTCTCCTGGTAAGGTTAAAAAGGAAATAAAGGTGTGTGGCCCATGCATCTGGGATCATAATGAACTTGTCACCTCTGATAGCAGAGGACACCACCCTCCTCACCCATGCTCTGGTTGAACATAAATCCATGCACAGTCACAGGACAATATACGATCAATTGTTAAAGATCTAAAGGCACTCTTCTCAATTTGGGTCCAGTGTCCAGTTCCTGGGTTCCCCTGACCACTCTGAAATGACAACCTGTAATCAAACTTCTGGGTCCTTAAAAAAGATTGCAAATGAACTCAAAGATCAGCCTATCCCTTAAAGATTTTTCCCTAATAACTAACGGCTCATCCCAGGAACACAGAAATATAACAGTAAGGATGGAGGTACAACATACTATTCTGGATGCAATATGATAATGAACTCCAAAATCAGATGACCAGTTCTAATACTGGCTCTGTCACTCATTCTGTGGGCCTTGAACAAGTTACTTAACCTCTCTGTGCCTCAGCTGTGACAAAGTAAAAACAGAGACAATCAAGGTATCTACATTGTTTGTGAGAACAAAATGAACAACCGTATGTGAAGTTCTTGGAATCTCACATGTGAGAAGCAATAGATTTTTTCGGAAGTTATTATAAAAATAAAGTCTGTACGCTTGTGCACCCCTATGAAAGTGAATTAAAATGTAACTAAAAGTAAAGGCTCTGACAAGGGAAGATGTAATTCCAAGAATACCCCATGGAAGAGTAGAGTATGGTGGGGTGCATTATTGTCCTTACAAAACAATTACCACGTATGCTGATAAGTGGTAACTGTGCATGGAGTTGTAGCAGTGGAATATTAACTTGGGAGGAGAAATACCAGTTTTGCATAAGTGATGGCAGAAAAATCAACAAGCAACTAGAAAAAAAAAATTTTAAGTTCTACGAATCCTAGATTTGAATCCCTTCTTCCCAAATTCAAGAATCCAAAAATACATCTCTTCCATGTAGCATTCTTTGACTCTCTAGGGACATTCCCTGCTCCGTCTTTAGTCCATCTCCGGAAGTGTGTTCACATCTCCAGGGCACATCACCATTGTATCACAATTTATGTGTTTCCTTATTTTCCCATCCTCCACTTGCTGTGAGCTCCTTGAAGGAAGGGACCATGCCTCGCCAAATCCAGTCCTCGTCATAGTCTCTTGGAAGCCATTTGTGTGGTTTATTACTCTCCTTCTTAAAAGACTTTTTGTACTTTGTTTTGGGGTACCACATTCTACTGGTGTTTAGCCCACTCACCAGCAACCTCTCTCCATCTGCTCTCCTCCACCTCCCTCTCTTCCCAACCAGTAAATATTAGCATACCTCAGTATTCGGTCCCGTGGTCCTCTTCTCTATTAAGGATCATGCTCTGGTTGATGGTATCTAGCAGATGACTTAAAAATTTCATTTATATTCTGATAACTCCCAAACTGATATCTGTACCCCCAGAACCGGGAACACTCAGATACCCAACTGACCATTTGAATATCTAATGGGCATCTCAAACTTAATCTGTCAAACAGAAGTTTTTAATGCCTCCAATCCACTCTTACCCTACTCTTCCCTTACAAGAATATGACCATTACCTTCTATGTGATTGAGAACATGTGTTATCCCCTATTTCTTTCTTCCTTTGAAACACCCTCATATCTCTCCATTCAAATCATTAATTATCATGCCCTGCTCCTACCAATGAATTCAACATTCAAAATATAGTACATCTCAAACCTGATCACCTGCCACCACCATCATCATCTCTCCTCCAGACTACTATAATCACCTCCCAGTTCCCTTATGATCTTGCTCCCCCTATAGTCAATTCTCCACACAACTGGCAGAGGGACTATCCAGAGCCTCAACTCCTCCCAGGGCTTCCCTCAGCACTCAGACCCCATCTTTTATCAGGTGTGCAAGGCACCCCGTGACTCTGTCCCTGATTTTTCTCCCACCTAATCTCCTAACACTCTCCCCACACTAGCCATCTCGCTATTCCTCAAACATGCCAAACTCCTTCTTTCCTTGAAGACTTTGCACTTGCTCTCACCTGTCCTGACACTCCTCTAGATCCTCCTTAGCTTCGATTATTTAATACTTGTGCCTCACTTTGACCTCCTATTTGACCTCACACTCACTTTGGCCTCCTATTCTGCTGCATCTTTCTTCATGATATTTAACACTACAAAGACTAATCATATATTTATTTGCTATACCCAGCTTCTAAAAACGTGCCATCTGACAAATAGCAGACTCTCAATAAATAGTCGTTGAATAAATTAATTAATATGTCTTAATCCTTTTGGTCCCTCCAAGCATTTAAATAGTTCGTGGTCCATAGGGACTTTGATGAAAAATGAACAAATTGCTGGTCCAACAGATATCTCTTTAGAAATAAACTTATAAAAACAGTTATTAAATGTATTCTATTTTTGAACTATTTTGTTCACATTTTGGATAATCATTTTATCTGTACTGTAATTGTAATACGGTATTAAATGCCTTGACCTACGTGGACAGTGTCAGATCTGTCTATAGTGAAACTCCATAATGTGTAAGTGTCACTTGGTATTCCTCCATTTGCATTACATTAAAATGTAATAAACTTTGGATAGCCTAAACTTTGGACAGACCACTCAAACTCTTGTAGTTCTTATATAGAGAGCACATTTCAGAGTCATCCAAATTTGACTGAGGGCTAGGACTACAGAGTAGCTAAAGACAGTGGGTCACTCTTGTTTTTTACATGTCTACCTATAAAACATCTCTGGCCCCTGCTTCCTACTTGCTCCCAGGAGAATGCAAGATGTCTTCACAGCTTTAAGCCTTCAGTTTACAATGGGCAATCACATTTCTCCTCCCATCCTATCCTGATCTATAGCTTTGAATTCATTGTGGAGCCTTTCCTGACAAAATCTTCTTACCTATTAGTGTTTCATGTAACATATGACATAAGACTTGCATTTTGAGTTTAGTGGGATTGTATGTTGAATAAATTAAGTTGAGCCCATGGCTTTTATGTTTGGGCATATGAGTATATAAAATAAGCCAAATTCAGTTGAAAACTATTTATGATGCAGTTTGACTTACCATTTCTACCATCCTCTGAATTAAAATGTATTTTGTCTTAGGATCTTTCTCCAAAACCCATCCCTCTTAACAGCCCTTTTGTTTAAAACCATCAAATTTGAAAATTTACTTTAAACCAATATTTGCAAACCCAGACAGCCTAGGCAGGAAATTAACACAATTCATGGAAAAGAGGAAAATCCAGCTACTCTATCAGCTGAGTGAGGTGTAAAAGGAAACTGCTTTCATAGAGAACTGAAAATCAGTGCTAACTTTTTCCACCAAATAGAACAGCAATCAGCCAAAGTGGATACAGTCACAACCATAATAACCAGAGCAGGAGGGAAAACTATGTCCAGTCCACAGGCTGGGGGCATGGGAAATGACATAAAAATAGTTAAGAGTGAATAAAAACAGAGTCCCAGATCTATAAAGAGCTGTGACACAGTACTGCCCATACGGGAAAATTTACTCAGGAGTTTCTCTTTTCCTCTTTCTGAAGATGCCAAAGAAAGAATGAGTTTTGGGGTTTTTTTGGGTTTTTTTTTTTTTTTTTTTTTTTTTTTTTTGTTGTTGTTGTTGTTGTTTTTGTAAGCCATAAGAAAACCTAAAGCAACTCTCACAGGACCATGAAATAAATCGCCAGTTTCTTAACCTTAAGTAAAAGTATTATAAGAAGTTGGTGAAAGAGGAGACAGGAGAGGGCCACCTGAATCACCTACTCTGTTCCTTCTAAATGCCATGACACTCAAAAACCCAAGTCTATAGGTATTCCCATCCCACCTCCCAACGTCTCTTTCTGGGGCAGGGGATGTGTGTGAAGGCTGTTTCTGGTCTCTGGGAAGTGACACTAAAGATGCAATGGCAGGAATCATATAGCTGCTCTACAGTTTCTTCCACAGTCTACCTTGTGGTGCTTAGGAGGGCCACCTTCTCCAGGGATTTCCAGAGTGGGAGCTGCACTTGGAAACTGAAATGTCCTGCAGAAATGATACACGTGAGCTTCTTAGCCTGGGAGTAAGAAAGAAAGACTAACAAATTGAGGGGGAGAGAGAAGTACATATCTGTGACCAAAGTAGCATAAGGAAAGCCACTCCAGGGTTGGACATTGCATCTGCTCATCCCCCCTGAACCCCACATTTCAGCTTTAGCCAGCAGCACACCAAGGGCAGCAACCGGTGCACACCTGGTAGACAAGTGCCTTCTGAGCAAGACTTAGCTCTACCCAACCTGGCTCCCTTCACTGTGCAAGTTAGGAACTGCTTCATAAAGCTGACCTGAGGTAAACAGCTCCTGGGAGAGCTTTTATTAAACTACCCATGTCTCCCTCTTCTTCATGTGGGGCAAATAGCAAATATCACTCAGGGTCAGCTCGATACGTTGAACCCCAATGTTTTGGGATGCGAATGTCCTGTTCTACAAAGGCAACATGAAGGAAGGCAAAAACATAAGGTCAGGGAAGAAAACTCAAAGAAAGAACCTCCCTCATTAATCCCAAGCACAAAATCCGCAAGGATCTATGGAAGTCCTGCCCTCAGTGTTAAGATGCAGATTCTCATGTGCTTGAAAATTTATTTTCCCACAAACAAATACTTTCTGGGTTAGTTAGCAGAAACCAAATATTTTCTGGGGATAAATCTCATCATGAATTCAATAGGGGCCAACTCTGAGTCACAGAGTGACCTGACATTGTCCCCGAGTCCACTCTGAAGTCCACCGACTTTTTAGATGTGCCCAATTTTCACAAAACAAAAGGATATGATTCATGTGCATTTGCTCAGCCTTTTGTCTTGGTCCATAGTACAGCTTTTATCTATGGTATTCTTTGCTCCCAAACACAGTATCCCTTTCATTATTGCCACACATGCACATACAGTGTGATGGTTTGAATCATGAAACTGTGATGCCACTGGAATATACGTCAACCACATAACAAGAGCTATACGCTTGCACAGTCTTTGCTATGAATTCAGGAGTATTTGGAGTATTTTTTGGAGTATATTTGGAGTATTTTTTCATACATTAACTCATTGTCTCCTCACAATGTTCCTATGAGATGCCATTATTTTCTCAGTTTTACTGTTGATGAAACCAGCATATGTAAATATTAATAAATTTTCCCAAGGTTAAAACTTGTAATGGAGAAAATGGGGACCAGAGGATAATAAACAAAGATAATAAACTCAGAATACTTGCCTTTTGTGACAAGACCATCCCTTAGGATGGTATAGTTAATCTGCATCCAATGATCCTAACGAGAATGAGCACAGAAAAACTTGAATGAAAAGTTTTGTGGACCAGGCCTGGAAGTAACAGACATCATTTCCAGTCCCTTTCCATGGGAGATAATTTAGTCAGAAGGCCACACCTCATTTTAAGGAAGGCTGAGAAAAAGACAACCTACATGCCTAAAAAAGGAGACAATGGATTTTGATGGTAATGAGCAATCTCTCCAGCCACCAAATGTCCTTATGTACTTTTCTCACATGTAAAACAAATTCACCCTTCCCCCCAGAATCCCACTGTGTCACTGCCACCATGCCAAAGTCCAGCATGAGCAGGGATGCACAGTCTTCTGGATTTGGTCAAGAGGTGGGTCCTTGTTGTTCAACAAGAGGCCAATTTTCTAGGCCATATGCACAATCACCACTCATACGATGGTAGAATAGGAATGGAAAGACCAAAATATTCAGACCTCACCCTTTTATACAGAAAAGACTGGAAAGCACATAGCACTAATAGAATCCTAATGGTAAGCATTGGGATTCTTCGTTGGGAAGGTTCTTGAATTGACCCTGATGCTGTGGTCTGGGAGAAATACCTTTCTTCTTTGTCCATTACCCTCCATGACCCACATTGGGCCTTGAATTGGGCCTTGGGTGCTGCACAGCTTTCTCAGCCTGCTTCTTCCTTGTGTAATTTTGGGGACCCAGCTGTCATTTTATAGACATAAGCATATTTAGTCCGAGCTTGGAGTTTCTTAGGAAATACAGCTCCCTCGAAATCTTACCAAGCTAAAACTCATAAGGTCAAAGATCATCTGTTTTATCTCATATGTGGAGAAGTCAAAGGAAAAGAAAAAGGGGGCTGGTCTCATGAAAACTAAAGAGAGATCAGTAGAGTAGAAGAAAAGGATCAAGGGGAAGGATGAGGGGAGAAAAAGGGGAACTTAAGATATTGATATTGGCCAAATTATATTTTTATATGGTCTGTATGCATGAATATGTAACAAGAAATCCTGCCATTATGTATAACTGTAATGCACCAATAAAAAAAAAATTAAAGAAAGAAAAAAACATACTAGGCTAGCTGGGCATGATGTCCAAACCTATAATCTCAGCTACTCAGGAGCCTGAAGTGTGATGTTCACAATTTCAAACCAGCCTAGGCAACTTAGCAAGACCCTGTCTCAAAATAAAAATTTAAAAAGGAAAAAATGAGCAATTTGTACAGGAAAAACAATTCTACTGAGTAAATAGATATACTTGAAAACAATTTCTCATAGCATTTTCTCAATTCAATTTCTCTTATTAAAACTGCTAAAGAAATAAGGACCCCAATTAATCCCTTTACACTGCACCAAAGATTTAAATTTCAATTTAAATGTGATACAATTAAATGTAACATAAAGGATTGATGATCTGACTACATGGCTAAAGCAATAAAAGTCCCACAGGGGAAAATAATTTTTTTTTTAATTTTTTAAAAGTCTAGGGATGTAGCTTAGTGATAGAGCACTTGCCTAGTCTGCACAAGGCCATGCGTTCAATGCTCAGAACTGCCAAAAAAAGAAAAAGAAAAGAATGCTCACCAAGCTTCTGATAAGTTCCTTGTGCTGACAACTGCACCCAAGACCCAATATATGTCTTTCTTAGATGTATTTCTTAAATATGTTTTGCCTGCTTCATTTTGCTCTCAAAATAACAATAGCTACATGGAGTCTGAAACAGTAGGCTTAGATGGGTGTGTGACACCCATCTTTGACAGACAGCAGATTCTCCTGATTTAACAGACATCTTCATGGATATTTGCTGCTCAGATTCTTTCTTTTTTTAATATTTATTTATTTGCTTTAGTTGTACACAATGCGTTTTATTTTTACGTGGTGCTCAGAATCGAACCTGGGCCACGCACATGCTAGGTGAGCGCTCTACCACTGAGCCACAACACCAGCCCCTCAGATTCTTTCTTAATTGTATATTCTATTTGTGTTGAATCCAGAAACAATGGACTTTTTTTTTTTTTTAACTCTGTAAGGTCACTAATGTCTATCAATCTCTGCTTTAAAAAAGCAACAAATGCAGCTCTCACCTTTAATATAGTACCAACTAAAATACACTGAAATTCTGGCTCATTCAATTTTTTCATAGAGTGCTCTGAACTCAGTAGGAGCTAAGTTTATCGTCCATGTTTCACAGACAATAGTTTTACAAAATCATCTATCCAGCCTGCTCTGTTTTCTTACAATCTGCCACTTAACAGCTTAAGCCAACGGCATGCTTTTTAGGTTTTTGTAATAAGGGTATCACACTACTAGGAAAGCAAGGATGCTATAACAAATAGACCCAAGTATACAATGGTTCAAACTGTTAGAATCCTATTTCTCAATCATGTAAGAGATCTGGGCAGGTGTTCAGGTTAGTGAGATGGTTCTAGTCCATGTGGTCATTCAGGGATCTACTTCTTTCCATCTTTGACTTTTGACTCTACCATCACCAAGTCCTTAAGGTGCTCTGCGTCTAGCAGAAACTGGAAGACTATAGAGGCATGAAGGCAGGGAGTGGTGGTGAGGGCCAATGCCACACATTGTATGCCTCCCTTTTGTTCACATGACACTGAAGAGAATGTAGACCGTGGGCCACACATTTCAAGGGAAGCCAGCTGTATGTCCAAAGAAGGGACAAACATTTTAATTGACACTTAGTAATCTTCACTATATTGAAATTGCTTCTATCAAACACAATAGTCACATGTAAACAAGACAAACTTCCCTAAGCCCCAAATTTAATTAGCTATTTATTCAACATAGATGACATACCTGTATTTCCCAGACTTGCCTGGTCATGAGGGGAAAAAAAATGGTTGTCAAAAATGCAGATTCTGGGCTGAGGTTGTGGCTCAGCGGTAGCGTGCTCACCTAGCATGTGCACGGCCTGGAGTTCGATCCTCAGCACCACATAAAAATAAACGTATTGTGTACAACTAAAGCAAATAAATAATTATCAAAAAAAATGCAAATTCTTAGATTCATGCCTAGGCTGTTGAGCCAGACCCTCTAAGAGAAAAAGTTGTGACTATGAATTTCAATAAGCATCTTGAGCATTTCTTATTAGGTAGAACCTGTGAAACTGCCATTTTGTAGTTCAAAACCACTTGAATATCATAAATCTATATAGTTCAAGCTAGTATAATTTAGGAAGTTCGGTAAACCTTTCTTTATGCGATGAAGATGCCTATAAATCAAGCCAAAAGGAGCAATTCTGTAATCAACCATCAATCAGTAAAAACCAATTTAAAAGCAGAGATGCATATAAAACTCCTTGACTTGGGAGTTTCTAACAGATTGTGTGAAACAGAATAGGCCTTTAGAGTCTGTCAGAAACAGCTAGCAGATTCCTAAATGAGGAAACAGGGTGCTCTCAAAAAAGATCTGTACCCATGGCTGAAACCCGGAAAGAGACCCTGGGAAGAAGTGAACTCAGAAAACAGAATCAGCAAGATTGGGAGAGGGCTGGTGCAGGGAGGGTAGAGACACCTCCAAATTCTGAACAGGGCACATAGGAATCATCAAGCATAACAGAGGGAGAGTGACCAGGCCAACTTGGGTGCTTGGAATAAGTCTTGACCTTGAGCATGACCTGCAAAGCTGCATCAGCGTGGATTCCTGTTCCCTGAGACTGCTGCACATAAAAAATCAGCATGATTATAAGACCTCTGGAGGGGTCACCAAGGGAAGTTAGAAAACACCTACTCTCCTGGGAAGAAGCAAAGGAGTCTTAAACAACAGGAAAGAGCCTGGAATCCTCGGGGCGGTTTTAGTGCAGTTCTATCTTGGAAACTATTATTGTTCTCCCATATCCATCCAGCCCTGTGATTATGAAATGAACAGTAAACATCTGTTTCCCCTCTGCAAAACCTTCTGTTCTGCTTCATGCTTTGACCTAACATTTGGAGGAGAAGAGGAAAAAACAAAAATGGAAAACCTCCTACAACACAACTTCTCTGAGTCCAAAAAGGCCTCCACTTACGCTCCAATGTGGTTCCTGAAAGAGAGAGTGAACAAATTCTGAAACAGGCAGAAATTGCATAATTGGAACTCAGCCACCCTTCTCTGGACAACCGGCGACAAGCCCAGCTGCTGGTGGGGACCAAGGCTTCCTTTGGAGTCTCTGAAGCCATCTTCACACAAATTGGTAAATCAGGCCTCCAAACATGACCCTACTTGCCAGCAACAGAACACAACAATGCTTTGTAGCCCAAGCCGAAGGCTCCATAATGAAACAAAATTGGCTCCTAATCTTTTTGCAGTAATGGTCACAGTTAACAAATAAAAATATTAATTAGCTGATGTTGCATAGCAAAGTAAGTCCTTACGACCTCTGTTATTATGCTTGAGCTTTGCATTATCTCTGAGTAGTAGAGTCACAGGTGAGGAACTGGCACTCAGAGGAGTGATATGTCCAACATCACATGGCTAAGAAGTGGTAGAATTGGGATTCAGATCGATCAGGTCAAGTGTTACCTCCTCAGTGAGGCCAGACCACCGTGATTAATTTGGGCTCCTTTTCAGAACTTGTTTATGTACTCTTTAGATTTTATCTTGCTTATTTAATTGTCCATTGCTATTCTCCCTCAAAAAATATATACTTACTGAAGGCAAGGTTCTCTCTGCCTTGTTTCCTTTAATGTCCCCAAATGCCTAGGAATGAGCCTCCAATACAACAGCTATGGAGAAATGTTTATTGAATGAGCAAATGAATGACAAGCCAATGGCCCCACTGTCTTAGCCATCAGTCTTCACTGAAATTAGTACCCTGTGTGAACAGTCAGGATCATTTTATATATTGAAATTATTTTATTCCCCCACATCCTAAAAGGATACATCCTGACCATCAAGAACATACCTTCAAAAAGATTGCACTGGCCTTGTTTAAAACTCATAAAAAATAATTTTGGTATCTCTAGGGGGAAAAAATTCCAAAATGTTTTGCTTCCAGTCAAATTTCAAACTTGTGAGTTCTGAATGCTTTAAATAGGCATAAAGTCGTTTTCCCAACTCTATTAAGGATAAGTTTTTATCTGTTTTTCTTATGCTATATCCTAGAGGCAAAAAAAAAAAAACTTGATTCCTTAAGTATGTGCTATATAACTTTTCTTTCAAATAATGAGATTAATTAGGAGGAAAATAGCAAGCAACTAATCTCCTTAATATTCACCACATATAAGCCTCTGAAAAATTATGAGTGATGTTTATAAAATGCAGCTATTCATTTCTTAGAAAATATAGCAATTTTCAGCTGGTATGCTTGCAAGAGATGCAATGAATATGTTCATCTACACTAATAATGGGGCACTTTATACTTGTCAAAGCAAGAGTTATTAGGAGAAAAGAGGCTGTACTCTCTCTCCTCAGAACCCCTTCCTCTACTCATATTGGATTAGTATGCACTAAGAGCCCTAAATGCTTCTCTCCTCAGCTAAAATGAATTTCAGATGACATTTGCAATAGTTCAAGCTGGTAAATAAGAGCCCTAAGAATTTTCCATCCTAAACATGTTTTTAACCAAACTTTTCAAAAAAGACAGAGAATGGATGCTAAATCTCAAGTGTCAATATTAAGCATAAACTTTGTGGTAGAAGTTCTGCTCTATTCATTTCATTCATTTATCCCCTTAACAGCATTCCCATGCCATGTTCTTTCTATTTGATAAACAGAATCTATCAAGGCTGCAGATGAGAGCCATTTCCTGTCCCTCAAGCTCAGCAGTGATGGAGAAAACCCCATTGTTATTCCCACAATAATGGCTCTTCATGTATTTGAAGACCAAGGAAAGTTTTCATCCTTGTCATCCTCAGACCATACACCCCAATTCTTACAACTCCCTTTATATTTCACCTATTCTTTTCCCTTCTTTAATGGGAAACTTCTCATGAATTCACTTCTAGTGACTCAGAATTTGCACTTCAAACCTACAGCCAGCACACAGTAGCTTTTGCAACTCTTTGGGAGGATTGGACATCCTGTCAACAAGTTTAGTTGCAGTCCTAACAGGATGGAGAAGCCTAGACTAAACAATCTTTTAGATCACCTCTATCTTTTGCTGTTTTCCCTTGGCATTCAAATTCATTTAGGTCAACTTAACTAAAGGTAGAGAACTGAAGTCACTAATATGAGAGTATTACATTTCTCTCCCAACATTTTAATAGATATCAAGTTATCCCCAGGTCTATCTACACTGTAATATCATGCTAAGGCTTTCAAAAGACATGATTTGTTTGGATCTCAGAATTAATGTAGCTATGAGATCTTCACATAAGTACAAGGGACACACATGAAAGAACACAATCCTTTTTTTTAATTTATTCTAATTTTTTATATATGACAGCAAAATGAATCTCAATTCATATTACACATAAATAGCACAATTTTTCATATCTTTGGTTGTACACAATGTAGAATCACACCATTCGTGTCTTCATACATTTACTTAGGGTAGTGATGTCCATCTCATTCCACCGTCTTTCCTACCCCCATGCCCTCTCTCTTCCCCTCCCTCCTGTTTGCCCTATGTAAAGTTCATCTATTCTCCCCATGCTCCCCTGCCATCTCTATTATGAGTCAGCATCCTTATATCAGAGAAAACATTTGGCATTTGGTTTTTTGGGATTAGCTTACTTCACTTAGCATTATATTTTCCAACTCCATCCATTTACCTGCAAATGCCATGATTTTATTTTCTTTTAATGCTGAGTAATATCCATTGAAGAACACACTCAATCTTGACTCCTTCAGTTGATGCTTTTTTTTTTTTTTTTTTTTTTTTTTTTGGTGTTATAGGAGACATTGTGGTCACCATAGTTACTATGGATCACTGAATACTAACTGAATACTAAATACTCTTGTCATTTTAACAGATACTCTGGTCTTACTGGATTTAGTATATACTAATTCTCAGACCACCCTGAGACCACCCTGAGTTGACTCTTCTGCTTCACTCACTTCCCACTAGTTAACACATTAAAAGTTTCTTAAGGATATTGCACACGAGCCAAGCATCCTGATTAGCAACCTCATCATTACTACAGACTTCCAATAGTATAGAAAAGATATTTTCTATGCTGGGGTGATCTAGAATTCAGTGCACTATTGTGGATCCAGGAAGAAATCTTGCACTCCAGACTATAAACAACCCTAGAGGCACTTACAAGAGACCATAAATCATTTTGGACCCTACTACATTATCAACTAACCTTTAGTAATACCTGCAGTAAAAAAAAAAAAAAAAAAAAAAAAAAAATCACATTGCATCTTTTTCTATATGCAGGCCCTCGAGTAATTTCCAAAACTTCAAGTGATATTCACATGTTCGTTCTTATAGTAGTGGAAAAGAGTAGCAGGGGGCTTGGGGTATAGATAAATAAATGCTTTCAATGCCTCACACATTTGGAAAAACATATTTCATTTGCCTCCATGTCACAAGGAGTTGGTAAAGCCACCACAGTTTTCTTTTCTGGTATCACTACTACCTCAGTTTTTCCATCTTTCACCATCTCACAAGTAATTCATGAGCCTTTCTCCTGTGAAATGAGAAAGGGAACTCTGGCGGATGAGACACTTAGCTCCACTATGACACGTGTCCAGTTACACCCACAAATCCTGCAATGGACTTGAACCCAGAGGGACGTGAAGCATTTGGAGGGAAAGAAGGATCAACCCACAAAATAATCTATTTGTCCATTAAAAGATGCTAGCATTGTTTTTTTTTTTTTGTTTGTTTTTTTTGTTTGTTTGTTTGTTTTTGTTTTTTTGTAAACGGGCACCAACAACTTTTAAACAAAGTATCTGATGATGGTGATTATTTTCCCTCATGGTTCTTAAAATCAATAACCTACTAATCAAGAAAGATTGTGCTTGTTCTTATTTGGTCTTTTTGTGCTCTTTTGCTCCTTTTCTAAAGATTCCTAAATTTTCTTTGATATGTGCCTGAAGAGTTTTCCTCCTTTGGATTTCCTCTAGCTGAATTCCACATCGTCTAAGAGAGAAGTAGTGCTATATCAACTTGAGGAGCAGCTCCTGATATGCCAAATTTCATGCTAATGCTATTTAAATTTTTTCCTTTCAAGGGAAAAAAAAGACTCGGGAAACATTTTAATGGTATATGTGAAAATCATAGAAATTCAGTTATGGAAATTATGCTCTGATGCAAAGAGAACTAGGAAGGACTGTATATTTCTTCTTTGGTGAATTAATCAGGAATTCAGAAGATATAACATGAGTCTGCCCCAGAGCAATGTCTATCAAATCTATGGAAAGAAAAAATTAAGTAAAAATTTTTCCTGTGATTGTTCAAGGACAAGATTCTTTCAGCCTTGGTGTACTTTGTTTCTTTCTTGTTTTTTTAATTTGTTCTAATTAGTTATATGTGACAGTAGAATGCACTTTGACACATCTGACATAAATGGGGTATAATTTCTCATTCTTCTGATTGTATATGATATAGAATCATACCAGTCATGTAGCCATATACACACATAGGATAATAATGTCTGATTAATTCTACTATCCTTTCTTCCTCCATGCCCTCTCCCCTCTCTTCAATCCCCTCTTCCTCATCTAAAGCAATTCTATTCTTCCCTAGACATCCCCCCCCCTGGCTTATTGTGAATTAGCATTCACATATCAAAGAAAACATTAGGCCTTTGGTTTGGGGGGATTGGCTTATTTCACTTAGCATGATATTCTCCAGCTCCATCCATTTATTGGCAAATGCCATCATTTCATTCTTCTTTAAGGCTGAGTAATATGCCATTTGATTTGCATTTCCATAATTGCTAGATATTGAACACTTATTTCATATGACCATTTGTATTTCTTCTTTTGAGAAGTTGTCTAGTTCATTCACTCATTGAGATATCTAGTTTTATTTTATTCATTTTGGTGGTAAGTTTTTGTGTTTTTTACATATTCTGGATATTAATCCTCTGTCAGAAGGGTAGCTAGCAAAGATTTTTCTTGTGTTTTGTAAACTTTCTCTCTACACTCTTGCTTCTGTGCAGAAGCTTTTTAATTTGATGCCATCCCCTTTATTAAGAGGGACAGAATAGCCCTTCCTGCTGTCATCTCACCTGTAATTGTTGAATGACAAGTGAGAAGATTGAGCCAGAGCAGAATTTGGGGTTCATGGACGATTACATAGACCTGAGATCTATTTTCCACAGAATTCCAAGGTGCAAGTCACCTGTGGTATTTCATCTTGGAGGTACTTACTCCAGGTTTCATGCACTCTGTTGGGTATGTTTCAGAAGTAAACATTGAAGGTCATCCACCTAGACTATTGGTCCTGGCAGGACCCATTAGTGTAGGAAAGAAGCCCAATCATCCCCTGTCATTGGGCCCCACCAATCTTCCCTGTGTCAAATGTGTCTCCATTGATAGATAACCCTTCCTTGGTGTTACAGATCATCTTTATCTCCTCTTCATTCAAGTTCCACATTTATGCATGACATGTTTAGCCGCCGCCCTATGCTGCCATCATCTTCAGTGATCCACAAAGTTGAACAGAAGGGGGAACACATTCCGTGAGTCGGGTACTTCCCAAAGCAACGTTCCACCACTCCATCACCCACTCTTCAGTAGTTCTCTGACAGGGAGATTACTACCTGCAGAGTTTCATGAAAAAGAATTGTTGAATATTCATAGTGATTAACTTCTATACCTATCTCATCAGATTGGTAATGGGAAGGATGATTTCAATATGAATATTCCAACACTGAACATTCAGGATACTTTTAAAAGAATGAAATAAGTGCAATCCAATTCATTGTTGTTCCTGACTGAGTGTATACATGAGAGAGAGACAGAGACTGAGACAGAGACAAAGACACAGAAACACAGGAGTTGCAGATCTCTCTTGGCAGAACAAGGAGATATATTAATGTATTCCTCAAGTGTTGCTCTTCAGTGTCCCTACATAGCTCTGTTTTCTTCAGATTAGGGTTCAACCTCATTCTTAAAAGATGACTTCAACATGGTTTGCTTTGTTTTCTTTTGGTATGAAGCCAGGCACAGAGGCACAAGCCTATAATCCCAGCAGCTCAGGAGGCTGAGGCAGGAAGATTGCAGGTTCAAGGTCAGCCTCAGCAACTTGTCTCTAAATAAAAAAATAAAAAGGACTTGGATATGGGTCAATGGTCAGTCACCCCTGGGTTCAATCATTGGTAACAAAAGGAAAAAAGGAAAGAAAAGAAAAGGTAGTATGATCCATGAAATCTCTTTAAAAAGTGTTTATAATCTCTTTTCATAGTCCAAATTCACTCAACCCTGAGAACTTCTAAAAATATTTTGTTGAATTTATTACCACAACTCTCTCTAATGTAATTTTGCACTGAAATCAGGTATCTAGGAAATTACCTGTCTCCGTGACAACTCAATGCTGCAGGGGTCCCCAAGCAACTTATCTGTGTTATCCAAAAACGCCCAAACATCACAATTTATATAATGTACATGAAAGCATTTGTGTGCTTGAAAGCACTACAGAATATTATGTTTCTTCTTATTAATAAATCACTTTAGTTATTAAATGTACCATGAGTGCAGAATGACATAATGTATAATCAGCCACAAGCTACAGCAAAATCATAAAACCAAAGACATCCTCTTTTCCCAACACTACATCCCTAAGAATGTAGTTAATCTTATTTGTTCCTTCACACATGCATAAGCAATATGGGCTCAGATCTGAAGGTCTCTGCTTTGTGTGCTGTAACTTATACACATGGTCTTTTGGTTCCTTTTATGGGTAGAAATGCCTCAGAGCTGTTGGCATTATCTCAGCAGCAGTGGGGCTGGGGGAGGGGATCTCCACAGCATAGATCACCCAGCTGCAGTGCTAAGAATCATTCCTAATCAAGCATGTAAATCCATTTTTATGACCTTAAGAAGACTCACAATAAGAACATTTGGATATTAAAACACTCTATTCTAAAGACATAATTGTAATTGTACTGTTTACTGTTGATACTATACCTCAAGTAATGTGTTGCCTAGTGAAAAATCCAGGCCTGCTTTATACCAAATTCAGAGTACTTACTATAGTAGCCCCCCTTTATCTATAGAGGATATATTCCAAGACCCCCAGTGGATGCCCAAAATTACATATAATATTAAATCCTATAAATACTATTTTTCCTATAGGTACATACCTTAGATAAAGTTTAATTTATAAATTAGACACAGTGAGAATAATAATAACTAATAATAAGATAGAACAACTAAAATAATATACTATAATAAAAATTATGGAATGTGGTGTGCCTTTCTTTCTCTCTCTCTCTCTCTCATTCTCCCTCTCTCTCTCACAACATCTTGTACTGTACTCACCCTTCTTCTTGTGATGATATGAGATGATACAGTGTCTACATGATGAAATCAAGTGAAGGGAATGATACAGGCATTGTGACTTAGCATTAGACTAGTATGTAAGGGTTACTTGAATAAAAGTACTGCAATATCACAACAGTCATAACTGAGATGGCTACTGAGAGACTGATGGGAGGGTGATGTATACATTATAGATACACTGGACAAATGCATTTTTCACCTCCTGGACAAGATAGAGTGGGATGGTGTAAGATTTCTCTTACTCAGAATGGTATCCAATCTAAATTTTATGAATTGTTTATTTCTGTAATTTTCCACTAACTATTTTCAGATTATGGTTGACCATGGGTAACTGAAACCACAGATAGAAAAACTATTAATAAAAGGGGACTACTGTAAGTAAGAAGTTCCTACTAGAACATACCAGAATTTGGTTGGTTGAAAGATCTTTACTGTGATTATTTCTTTCATAATTTTCCTAGCATTCTGTGACTTCTGAAGTTAGTGCTTAGTTTTATCCCACAACCCCATTCAGGGAAACTCTCACTAACCCCCAACCTCCTTAACCTCTAAACCCCTTTGAAATTTTGAAAGTGACTGAGATCAATCTTCAAGGAAAGCCATTTATCACTTAAACAATCCTTATCACTTATACAACTATAACTGATATACTTTTAAACAAATAGTAGAAGTTGACAAGGGGAAAAAAATCACTTAGAGCAACATAAATTGCCTCTAGTTTTCCAGATAACAGTTACATTTACTATCAAGAAAAGAAGAGAAAATCACTTGTAAATAATCTCATCCCTATTTTCATAAATATTGAAACTTCTCATTTCTCAAGAAATTTCAACTCTAAAATGCCTTTAGATAGTTTATGAAAATCAATTTCATGTTTTCATTTTTACCTCTGTAAAAATAATAATATCTCACTGGGACTTTTGATATGATGATGATGATATAAATCTAGTTTTCTCCTCTTCTTGCACTAAAAACTATCTAAAAGAAAAAATAGGAAAAAATACAAACTATATTTTCAGTAAAAGTAGAATAGATCCAAAGATATTTTGAGAAAAAGGCCAAAAACAGCAGAATTCATAGAAAAGACTATGAGAAGTATAAAAAAGCTGAGGATACAGAGTTCCATGGGGGAAGGACTTGGAAACTATAAACAAAAATAAACTTTTTTTTTAAAGAAAAAATAACTATATCCCATGTATATAAGAGAGATGCAAAATAAAGATTAATTTTACAGGTATCAGCAGCCTCCATATGCCTGATTCAGATCACAGATGCTAAGGGCATCAGGAAGAATAATGTAAATAAAGCCATATTTGCTGGAAGATGTAGGTTTCTATACCAGCTGAAACAAGAAGCCTTTTCGTTGTAAACATTGGACAGCCTGGAATACCAAGTTAGCCCACTCTCAATGGCCACTTACAAATAGCTAGCACAGGGAACTTCATTTCTTTTCATAATAATCCATTTTTAAAATAAATTAGCACTGCATTCAATCATAAATGCCAGAAGAAATAAAGAGGAGAAAGAGCAGCAAATTTCTTAACTGACAAGGCTTACTCATAACCTGGCAGATGGTTATTGTGAACAAACATTTTGCTATGACTTAGAAAAAGTTAATGAAAAGATCACCTCTATCATGAAAGATCAGAAAGCAAAAGTGCAGGAAATCAAAGCAGAAATGGAAAGACTGCTGGAGAAACTGGAATGTCGGCTATCAGAACCCAGAAGACAATTAGAAGGCAAAGGAAAACCATCAGAGAAATGAAGATAAAAACTGGAAAAAAATCACAGAAACAAAAACCCTGTAGAAAACACATAAGGATATGAAATGTAAGCAAAATCTAACATAAGTAGCTTACAAGGATTAGACAGAAAATTATATATGAAGTAATATACAAATTAAATATAAATATATATAAATAAAATGATCCATCAACAATTAGGCAAAAGATACCCAACATATGTATAATTGGAGTTCACAAATATTTTTTTGTAAATAATAAAAGCAAAATAATGTCAAAGAACAGATACGAATTATATTATTGAATAAAAATGTCCTGGAAGGGAAGACACAAATCTACATTTTGAAAGGATTGCTCTAGGACAACTGACCTGAAACACAACACTAATACAATTCCTAGAAAAGCCAAAGGAGGATTGCTTTGAAAAGACAGATAAAAGGATCAAATTACTTAATTAAAGGAAAAAATTATGTAGTCCTAAGTTTTCTCCCCAGTGCTAGGAGATAGTGGAGTAACATTTAAGGATAATCAAAGAAAGAGGGTATGAGTTCAACCATGTTTATATTCAGTCCAATAACAACATTCACGTAAAGGGTAAGCTAATTTTAACATGCAAAAATTTCAGGAACATTGGTGTCATGAGATTTTCTTGTGGGAGTAAATGTCTGAAGAATAAACTTCAGGCAACAAAGACTAGAGGGAATCTGCAAAACAGCACTAGAAGTTTATCATACATATTTTTAGCAGAAAAACTAAGACATAACAGATGTGGAGATTAAACTGGCAGAACAGAATATAACTATAATAGCCTTTCCAATGTAGAAATGACACAATTAACAATTGGGAACAGAAAAAGGAAATAACATATATACATATATATGTATCTCAATTACTTTCTCTATAAAAACCAGAAGTGAAACAAACCAAAAAAGTACCAGAAAGTTAACCAACTCAGTAACAGAAATATGATAAATCCTAAGATAATACTATCCACCAAAATTGAGCATCACAAAATGGAAGTGAAAAGAGGAAAGTGAAGAAATATGTTAATTATATTATTGTTAAAATGACAAGGAGTAATAAGTGCTCTCTAAAAAATTAGATGAAGAAAAGATTACTTTATGTAAAATTAACAATAATTAAATAATCCCCTGTATAAAACTATGAAGAGCACAAATGTCAAAACTCACCTGTCAATCCTGTGAAATCCAAGGCATACAGAAAGACAAAAATGAGAATTAAGTCAATGTAATCAGCTATCTGGGATGTCCCAGTCAATCCCACACAACTGCATGCTAATCTATCAGAAGACAGAAAACAACAGCCCAGCAGAATCCAGTTAATGCACAGAAATATGAAAGATAATAAAATGACTGTTGTTTTAAGTCACCAAATTTTGGTGTGGCTTATTACGCAGCAATAGGCAACTTAAATGTATGGATATTTTCTTGATATATCTATCTCAGTCCAAAATCCAGGATCAGGCTTAATGGAGAAAGGATAAAAATATTTTCACTGAATTTAGGAATAAAGCTGGAATTCCCTTATTATCTTTATTATTTAACATTTTATGAGAGGTACAAAATGTCATTGGACAAGAATGAAATGTTAAAGGTAAAAAAGATTGAGGAAGAGCTAGAATGGTAATTCTTTGCAAATAGTACACCTAGAAAAATCAATTTAAAAGCCACTACAAAAAATGTTGGAGCCGGGCATGGTGGCACACACCTGGTAATCCCAGCACTTGAGAGGCTGAGGCAGGAGGATCAAGAGTTCAAAGCCAGCCTCAGCAATGGCGAGGCACTTAGCAACTCAGTGAGACCCTGTCTCTAAATAAAAATACAGAAAAGGGCTGGGGATGTGGCCCAGTGGTCAAGTGCCCTTGAGTTCAATCCCCAGTAAAAAAAAAAAAAAAAAAAAAAAAAAATGTTGGGCTGGGCTGTAGCTCAGTTGGTGGAGTGCTTACCTGGCATGTAGAGGCACTGGGTTTGATTCTCAGCACCACATAAAAATAAAATAAAGGGGCTTGGGTTGTGGCTCAGCGGTAGAGCGCTCGCCTAGCACATGTGCAGCCCAGGTTTGATCCTCAGCACCACATACAAATAAACGCATTGTGTACAACTAAAGCAAATAAATGAATATTTTTTAAAAAATAAAAAATAAAATAATAAAATAAAGGTATTGTGTCCATCTACTATAAAAATTTTTTTAAATATTTATAATTAGGGAAATATTAAATTTATAAACAATAACCAATACATTTTTCATATATGTACATTGCTTAGAAAAATATAAAAGAAATTACTCCATTTAAACAAAAAGGATTAGCTACCTGAAAATAATGTATAAGATCTTTATAAAGAAAATTTTAAAATATCCATAGACATCAAAACAATTAGAAAAAATAGAAATATCTACCAATACAACAAAGATGCACTTCTCACTAAGTAATTCATATATTTAACATTGTCATAATAAAAATTCTAAGATTAAAGTTTATATAGGAAAAACAAAACAAACCGGAATTGCCACCAAAAACAATATCTAAAAAAAAAATCTCAAGCACAATTATAAAGTCTCAGTATTAAACAGCTTAGAACTGACACGTGGACTGATATCTAATAGTGTAGTATAGAATGTCAAAACAGACATATGGGACTTTAGTGGAGTAAAAACAAATTACTCAACAAATAGCTTTGGTCCACCATATCTAACAAAGATCCGAGTTTAATAACTCACTCAACTTGCAAAGCTTTGCACACCAGAGGCAAACTTATAGTGAAGCTAATGAAAATTAAGTTGCAGAGGCCCTCATTTCAGGGGTAACTTCCAAGGTTTGGATGGCTCTAGAAAGGTGCTCAAATGGCCATATGCTTTCATAACATTTGCAGAAGATACTTTCTAAGCTACTTTAAGTGTTGTAAGATAGTTCTTTCTTGCCCCTCTTACATTATCATCTTCTTATCCTTGAATTTGTGGGATGTTTTAGAATCCAGTTAAGGCAAAGACAGGTTGCAGCTTAATGAATTTGGGTTGAATCACTTCTGTGTATGGGCTAACTGCTTTTATGTACAGTTATTGCTAAACTTCCTAGTGTAGGAATGACTGCTGGGAATATGCTTAAACCTATATACCAGATTAATCAGTGACATAGGACAAAAATAGGGGTCAAATATTCTATTGCCATATGCAAACTCAATAAACTACAGTTGGTTTAAAATTCAGAATATCACATTTCTCATTCAACATTGAAAGGCAATAGTAACTATGATTTCAGTAATTATAATAATCATTTAAATATCTATACTTTTCAAGTAACAAGGCTTACTCAATTGGTTGTGTGATAAAACTCCGACCCACTTTCACAATGGAGTTGATCCCCTGCTCTGTCTGATGGACAGGGAAACAGTGAATTACTACTAGTCTTACCATCTCTTAAAAAGGACATAGTTTCATGAGTTTTCTTAAATCTTCAAAAGGCAAGGCAAGCAGCCAAAGATAGATAAGACATTACAAATTGAGAAGAATATGAGGATCATGAGACATAGTCAAAAACATAGCCTTTGAACTCAGGAAATAAGTAATTTTCTGCCTAATCCTCAGAGACAGAAAATACATTACAGATGCTTCTCAGTTTACAATGGAGTTGCTTCCCAATAAACCCATCATAAGTTGAAAGGGACTTAATACAACTAACCTACAGCACATCAGGGCTCAGCCACACCCAGCTTAAACAAGCTCAGGACAGGACACCAGCCCACAGTTGAGCAAAAATCAAGTGATACCAACATCTTGTATAACAAGGTGCTGAATATCTCACAGAGTTTATTGAATACCTGGATCCTAAACATATTGGCGACATGCTACCCCAGTGTTAGTTGTTTACCTTCACGACCTCATGGCTGCTGGGAGCTGCACTTGGATGCCACCGCCCAGCACCCAGAGAAAGGGCTGTACCACGTGTCACTGGCTGAAGAAAAGATAGAAATTCAAAGTATCATTTCCGCTGAATGCATACAGCTTTCAAACCACAATAAAGTCAAAAAATCGAAAGTTGAACTATCCTAAGTCCCTCTATAGGGGACTTCCACGTACTAGGGAAAGGTGAAATGTGGTCAGTTGTTAATATGTGGGAGATTCTTTTTGGAATACCTGAAATATTTTAAAATTCATTACAGTAATGGTTTCAAACTCTATACTAAAAACTATTAGCCGGGCGCGGTGGCGCATGCCTGTAATCCCAGCACGTGGGAGGCTGAGGCAGGAGGATCGCGAGTTCAAAGCCAGCCTCAGCAATGGCGAGGCACTTAGCAACTCAGTGAGACCCTGTCTCTAATAAAATACAAAAAAAAGGGGGGGGGCTGGGTTGTGGCCCAGTAGTCAAGTGGCCCTGATTTCAATCCCCAGTACCAAAAAAAACAAACAAAAAAAAAAAACTATTGAATTGGATACTTTAAAGGGATGAGCTGTATAGTATGTGAATTATATCTCGATTTTTTAAATGATGAAAAAACATATTAGTACCCCCCCCATCTTCTTCCATATCCACCAGGAGAAGCTGAAACTACAGCCACTATTAACCTTACATATACTGTTTTTTCCTACATATATACAAATCTATGATAAAGTAGTTTATAAATTAGTACACTGAATGATTAACAATAATAACTAATGATAAATAGGATAAGTCTAGAAATATAGTGTAACAAAGATCACTTAAACTTACACATTATTTATTCCTGGAATTTTCCACTTAATGTTTTCAGACCATGATGACCTCAGATAATGAAATCACAGAAAAGCAAAACTGTGGATAAGGAGGCACAACTGTAATTGGAAATGAAGGAAAGTGAAGATGATGAGATCCCTTTGAATGTAAAACTTAAATTCAAACCAAATCATAGCTAATACCTGGAATAATGCTAGGGAAATTTTTGCTTCAAGCCCTTATATAAATTCATCTAAGTTCTCAATTCCTAAATGCACAGGCAGGGTTTTATCTAACAGCTACAGTATCAGCTGGCTACCAGGCCAAATCACTCTTGGGTCTGTCCTCATCGCCACTGCTGTCGTCCCTGACATTCACCCACACTTCCTGGACTCTTACAATAGACTTTTAACCAGCCTGTGTCCTCCCTTTCCATTCTCCAAACCACCCTCAGGGAGGTTTTCTAAATAAACCAACAAACCCAAGCACATCAATCTTCCAATCAACAGCACTCAGTGTCTCCCAAACATTTCTAGAGTAGAGGTAGAAAGTTCTAGAAAGACTCAAAATGCCCATATGTTCTGTGCTCCTCTTTTCACCACATTCCCACCCACCACCCAATGTGAACCCTAGGGCTGGCCAAATTGCACTACATGTCATCTGCTGCTCTTGTCTCCATGATACCGCTGGTTACAAGTGACGAATCCTGCTTCCTCACCCATTGAAGTCTAACATTAGAGAAGCATGCCGAGGAAAGCATATAAAGCAGGGTTTATTTAAGAGGGAGTAACACAGACTTCTCCAGGGAGAGAGAAGGGGGCCATAGCTGGTATCCTGGTATCCCAAGAAGTGAGTGCGTTCTGCCTTTTTTATATGTCCTAGGCTTCCTTTGTTCTCTTGCTCTCTTCCCCTTATCTCTCCCCTTCCTGCATATGTGACTAGGCCCAGGAGATGCTCAGTGGGATGGCCAAAAGGTAAGAAGCAGATGGACCCAAGGGGCCAAGGTGGAGTGATCTGGGCAGGAAGGGAATATAATTGACAACTCCCTGTAGGGAGAGGGACAATTCCTGGGACAGTTTACCTTAGCAACAAGGTGGAGCAGGGGCAGGTTCTAGATAAGGGTGGAGGAAGGGCTTGGAAGGAATTAACATTTCAGTCCCTCAGCGGGCAGTCTCCAACTTCCCCGGACTCACTCAAATTGGCCTCCCTGATCCAGCCTGACTCGATATACCTATCTATACTGGCCTGCCTGTCTAGTTCTGGCTTTGTCCACGTGTACAAATTGCCTACTATGGGCTGGGGTTGTAGCTCAACAGTATAGCACTCGCTTAGCACGTGCACGGCCCTGGTTCAATCCTCAGCACCACATAAGAATAAAAGCATTGTGTACAACTAAAAAACAAATAAATATATATTTAAAAAAAGAGAAATAAAAAAATTTAAAACACACTAGGATGACAAATTGCCTACTATGTCTAACTGTCCACTTGTAAAGCTCCTGTACATCTTTTGAGACATGACTCAAATTTCAGGCCTCTGTGTAATCTTCTCTATCTTCCCAGATGTTCCCCTAGGTGATTCCTGCTTGTGATCTTTTCTCACCCACTGATTCCACAGATATTTTCTGAGTGGCTGAGGTGGGGCAAGCACATGGCACCTCCTGTGTATCTCTTTATTGTGACAGCTCTCTACAGCTAGGACGTTGTACATTTCTGCCTCCTTCAGCTAAACCATGACCCCTCAAGAAGACGGATCATGTTCGACTATTCCTCCTTGCATTCCTGCCCCTAGTATACCACCCTGACATATTGTAGGTGCTGAAGGATTCCTCAGATAAATAAAAAAAGAGAACTAAAGAGATTATTTGAATATTGACAGCATTATCTTCAAACCATTCTTTTGCTTTAGTGTAAAAAACCTGACATGAAAGATATACATTTTGTGTTAATAACAGTAATGCCAGTTTTATAGTTGCTCAGATCCAAAGTAGCTGTATATGTAGCCAGGCATGGTGGCACATGCCTGTAATCCCAGCAGCTCAGAGACAGAGGTAGGAGGATTGTGAGTTCAAAGCCAGCCTCAGCAACTTAGCAAGGCCCTAAGCAACTCAGTGAGACCCTGTCTCTAAATAAAATACAAATAGGGCTGGGGATGTGGCTCAGTGGTCGAGTGCCCCAAGTTCAATCCCCAGTACCAAAAAAAAAAAAAAGCCAAAGTAGTTGGATATGTGATATTCACCCACACACAAACACACATACATACATATTTGTACATGTAAGTTATTATACTTTCATATTTGAACATTAAAACATTTAAACATATAAAATAAACCATTAATGTAAGAGAATAATTTGTCTCACTTCTGAGTTTTCACATATATTTTTCCAAAAAATGTGATTTTATACATATGAAAAGAATCCACAGATCTCCATCACACTACAATGTAGATAACTCTTTAATTCAACCATAATCTCTCATTTAAGCCCCCAAACCAACATTCCCAATCACTGACTAAATATATCCACTGAAGGACAATGACCTGTTAAAGAAGTTAGTCCCCTTCTGCTTGATTTTAGAATATCTAAAAACCAGTAAACTTGGAAAATTTATGATCCCAAAATAGTTGTTTTCTGCCAAATTCTTTCTGTCCAATCTAAATCTCTTGGGGTTTCTATGCTAACATGAAAGTGCTTTGGGGAGTATCTCTTTACTAACATACCAAACTAAATTCTTAAGGCTCTCTCTTCTTTTGTGACTCTAAATTATCAAAAGGCATATCAAGGGCTGGGGTTGGGCTCAGTGGTAGAGCACTTGCCTAGCATGTGTGAGGCTCTGGGTTTGACCCCCAGTGCCACATAAAAAAACTAAACAAACAAAATAAAGGTATTCTGTCCATCTACAATTAAAAATATTTTTGAAAAAGCATATCAATATTTTTACTGGTTCGAGAATATGGCACATTGCACAGGAAAACTTGCCTGGACTCTAAAACCAGGCAATGTCATAGGAAAAAAAACAAAAAGTGAAGAGACTGTTATAGATTAAATGCTATATATTTTAACCTGATTGAATCCTGACTTTTTTTTTTTTTTTTTTTTTTTTTTTTTTTTTTTGTACTAAGGATTAAACCCAGGAGCATTCAACCATGGAGCCACATCCCCAACCCTTTTTATTTTTACTTTGACACAAGGTCTCACTAAGTTGCTTAGGGCCTCCCTAAATTGCTGAGTGAGGCTGGCTTTGAATTTGTGATCCTCTTGCCTCAGCCTCTCAAGCTTCTGGGATTACAAGCATGTGCCACCATGCTGGCCTAGATCCCGATTTTAAAAGTGAAAAACAATTAAAAATATTTTACAGGCAACTAAGGACAGTTTAAGATGGAATAATTTAGATTATATGAGGAAATTAATGTTAATTTCCTTGGATATATTAATGCTATTGTGCTGACATAAGAGAATGATCTTATTCTTAGGAAATTCCACTAATAATTTATGGAGAATATATAACCATGCCTACAATTTACTTTCAAATTGTTCAGAGTGGTGAAGGGAAGGAGGGGGTATGGGGGGTGTGTGCAAGTATCAAGAGAGAAAGCATTTGTGGCAAAATAACTGCTGAATCTAGGTGGTGGGAAGTTATTGGGCATTCCTATCATTCTTTTATTTTTTCAGTGTGTTTCGAATTTTTCAAAGCAAAACATCGGAATAAAATCCTCTTTGAAGAAAGATTTCTTTTTTTAAAAATAATACCTGTTGCCAGTACTACAACCAGCGCTTTCTCAATTTGAGATGGTCATTTGGTATTAGAGCTAAGTCTGTTGTTAGTAACTTATGGTACAGAGATGCCAGGGTTTGTCTCTGATTATTAATTTTGGCACTATGTTTAAATCAGAAAAGACCTTCTATAATCCTACTCTAGAGTATATCAAACAGACCTGAGCTTAGAATTATTTTCTCCTGTGAAGGAAAGAACAAAAGGCAAGTTTATGACTTTCTCTCATAAATGTTTTCTTTCTTGAACAAGTATTCCCCAGGAGAAAAATGTACACATGGAAACTCGGAAGAAATTCCCCTTCATAAATACACCTTATTATTTTAATGCTCTAAGAACTAAACATGGCATTCCAGAGTTTAAGCTGTTTCTGGATTTTTCCATGTATGTCAAATCTCTCCTTTTATGTCCATCTCTTCTTACTCTAACCCCACAATTTTCCTCTATGGCCAGTAAGTTCAAAGGATGCTACAGGTTCTAAAAGAGGATGAAAGTTGCATGAACCACTTACTATAGTATCTTTTCTATGAATTAGACCTTCTCAACAAAGCCTGCTGTATGAACCAGCTGTGGTGGTAGATGACCCAGCTAATGCCTTCTAGAATATTCTTTCCCAAGTCTATACGTAGCATGGAATGTTTTCTAGTAGCCAACAAGCATCAAAGGGTCCAGAATTCTCTCTCTTTGCTTTTTTTTTATTTGTTCTTTTTATGTATACTTGATGTAGAGTATATTTTGACATATTATACAAGCATGGAGTATAACCTATTCTAATTAGGATCCCATTCTCGTGCATGTACATGATATGGAGATTCACTGTGGTGTATTCATATATGGACACAGGAAAGTTATGTCCAATTCATTCCACTGTTTTTCCTATTTCCATTCACCCTCCCTTCCCTTCATTCCCCTTTATCTAAATCCACTGAACATCTATTCTCCCCCACCCCTTTTGTGTGTTAACATCTGCATATCAGAGAGAACAGTTCTGGAAATCCATATGTACCAGAATGAAATTTAACCCCTCTCACCCTGCACAGAATTCTCTCTCAATAGAGGTTTGAAACACAAGTGCATGTGCACACACACACACACACACAGAGTAAGGAACTTTATCCCAAAGGACCTTTAGCAGATGTTTCATGAGATATAATTTGCCTATAAAAATAAGATAAAATATGAGCAAGAGAAAAAAAATCAGTTTCCCCGTTTTTTTTTAAACACCGAGCTTGGCCCTACTAGGAAACAAGATGACATAATCTAGAAAGTATGATCTGACAAAACATTAACCAGCTCAAGTCTATCTCATGAGCAAAGGCTTTACAAGGTTAAAAGGATAATTTTCTTTAGTTTCCAAAGTCTTCTACACAATACTTGAAACAGTATGAATATCAGATCAATTGCAGTCCCTAGAAATTTTTAAATTTTAAACATTAAAAGTGTCTGCTCTTGAGAGCCATTATCATCTCTTAAATCCTCCTAGTTCTCCTCCTAGGCCAACAGCAAGAAAATGGTGTGTGACATGCATTCTGTTAGCCATTAGTCAAAAACTCCAATTACACACTTGTGAAGTTTCCATTTAAACTTAAAACTTTATGGTTCCAAAGGGCAATTTCTTCATCTGGTTTTCCAAATAGCATCCAAATATGGTACACACAAGAGCTAGAACTGAGAAATGCTGATGAAATTTTAGCTCTTCATTTTTATCAATTTGATTTTTGTTATGAATTTCTATAGGAATTGAAGGTTACATTGAATTAATTGATGTGTATCCTCGGACTCTCTCCATCACACCTGGTCTTGTTATCATCGCCCATAGCAAGATAAAGGGATTTTTCACATGCTTCTCATTCTTTAGCAAGTACAACTTCGGTGCGAAAGGAATTTTTCTTGCCTCTTAAGCCTCACTGCTCTCCCACCCTGCTCTGTCCTGCTGGTCCTGCAGCTGCCAAGCACTGGCAGGCTTCAGACCAGATTCACCACACTCCAGAGTCACGCTAATGAGTTCACCTCTTGGCTCAGGTTTCCACCAGCCGCGAATCATGGCTTAACCCAGCAAATCTTTCACGTAGGGAAGAAATCTTTCTGAGTAACTCATAAGTGAGAGATGAGAAAAAATATTGTAGAGTTCAAGTATATTTAGAAATCTGAAGTCAAATTTATTTTTAGAAGTATTATAAGAGGTAATGCTGCATTTTTTTTTTTTTTTCTTGCTCACTTGCTTTATTTCCTTGTGGACCTCAGGCATATGAGAAAAATGTAGTTAAGACCAGAGGAATTTTAGGAAGCTGTGTAAATTGTTGAAGCAACAGTCATCATCAGCATGGTATGAAGCTAACTCTAAGAGATTCAAGAGAAAGCCTTAAGCCATTTACATTTAGCTGCGTGTGGGAGAAGAACGTAGATGAACCATCCCTAATTCGAAAATCAAAAATCCGAAATGCTCCCAAACCTGAAATTTTTTGAGCATTACATGACGCCACATGTGGGAAATTCTGAAGCACCTGACCTCATGTGACAGATCATAGTCAAAATGCAGGCACACTAAAAAACATCATGTAAAATTACCTTCAGGCTTGCGTGTAAGGTATATATGAAATCAGATATGAATTCTGTGTTTAGACTTGGGCCCCCACCTCAAAATATCTCATTATGTATATCAAAGTATTCTGAAATCTGAAAAACCTCTGGTCCCAAGTATTTCAGATCAGGGATAGTCAATCTCTACAGGCTTGGAGTTTATAAAGTTCTGCTAGTGCTTCTGAAACTATAGGAGGATTTTCCTACATATCAGAACATACTTCTTGGGCTGCTGGTAGGTAAGCTGTGATTTCTCCATTTCTTCATTTCTCCAATACAATAAACAATACAACACAACTAGGAAACATGACATGGTGACCTCACATATGAGTAAGCAACAGAGTGAATTCCACCCCAAGCTCACAACCATAGAACCAAACGGGCATATCATGCCCTAGGCTGGGTACTAGGGGAGTGGGAGTCCACACTTAGCCCATAGGTCTTTCTGGATTATTACACATGGCCAAGTATTACCTATTTTAAAATGAACTTTCATGCAATAAATTTGACCCATGTTATCAGAGAAAAATTAAGGTGTCCCATGGACTTTTCATGGTCCCCACATTATTCTAAGAACATTGAAAGTCAGGAGTACCAATACTTTTATTGACTCCTTTGGGAAATTTCGATGGCTTCCAGCTTTTTATGAAGGTTGCTTTGACTAGAACTCACTAACTGGGCTGTCAGACCCTGACTTGACTGATCTACTGCACCTATGAAGTAGCTCAGGGGTGAGAAAGTCAGGCCAGGGTATTTTGACTGTAAGCATCATTACAGTAGCCATGGCTATCTATTGCAGGACAGAAAAACAGACTTCTCTAAAGATGATTAGACGAAGGGAAAGAGAAGTTTTTTTACCAAGGTATTGTGAAGTTTTCTGGCAGAGAAAAGGGAGGTTATGGACCAAGTCAACCCTTGTGAATATCTCAATCTCACTACCCTCTTTTTTTAGTACTGGGAATGGAACCCAGGAGGCACTTTACCACTGAGCTGTAGCTTTTATTTTTCATTTTGAGACAGGGACTCTCTAAGTTGCTGAGGGTGGTCTCAAACTTGCAATTCTCCTGCCTTAGCCTCTGTTGTCACCTGGATTACAAGTGTGCACCACCACACACCTGGCTTGAATTTCACTACTTTCAATCCTTGGAAGCTTGCATTTCCAATATAAAGTGTCACAACATTTTATATTTTATCCCATACAATAAGTACTCCAAAAATTTGGCACAATGATAAGATGAATAATTTGTAACATTGAAAATAGAGTGAGAAGTTGAATTTGATTAATATTAACCAGTGTAGGCTGGTGATCAAACAAAAACATTAAAGTTTTCATAATAATAGGATATGAATATACTTTCTTTCTGGAATACTCCAAGTGTAGTTGTATTTTTTAAAAAGAAGGTAAATATCTTGTCCATTTCTAAGATACATATTTATTATGGTAATCAAAACGATTAAGTGCTTTTTGGCATGAGATACTTCTATATTAACTGCTCTGCACAGCAATTTGGACTGAAATCTTCCCCATTCCTTTAGGAATTATAGTCTAATTCCTGCAAATCCTGCTACAGTACAACATAACAAATACTTGCTGGTTGGTTGATCTCAGAGAAGGAGAAAAAAAAAAAAAAAGATCTGGCTGAAGAAGCGGAGGGCTCTAGGCAGCAGAAAATAAATAGATGTTAGAACAGTCACACTGAATACATGGTAGAAACAGTGAGGGGAAGGAGTGGATGATCAATACCCAGCATTGATCAAAACTAAAATTTAAAATAAAATTCAAATTTAAAAAAATTATTTAAAATCAAAAACAAAATTTAAAAAATCAACCCCACAAACTACAAGATCATTTCTTATACATTCTTGTTATTAGGTCACACAAGAGATAATTCATAAATGCCAACTGGTTTTTACAAAACAAGTAAAAATATATCAAAATCAAGTTATGTCAGGATTTTTCCCCAGGAAATTAGGTTCTTCAAGAAAAAATATTCAACTCATTCAATATATAAACTGAGACATCATAACAGGATTCCACTGTATTTGTTTTCCTTTTTTTTTTTTAATAATAGTTCCATGAAATAGAAACTGTAATTTGCTAAGAATGTGTTCAACAGTGGACTACATATAAAAATAAAGCTTTTGGTAACAAATTCAACCCCTGGCAAGCCCTCTCCCAATATTTCTCTTGCTTTCTTGCCAGAGAGCTCATGAGACATAATAACTAATATAAAGAAGCGCCAGGTGATGAGAACATTGCCCAGCAACGTTCCTCTGAGGGTGTTATCAGTTCTGGAGTGGCTCACAGAATGCCACTGCAGGAGCAGGAGTCAAGTGTGATGGGAAGTCCCACCACATATGAATGTTTTCCATAGTCATTGGAAGCCAACATAAATAAAATATGGATTTTAAGCAGCAAGTTAAAAATACAATGCCATCCTAATAGTATTGATCATCCATCCTCTAAGCTTTCTGGGAAAACAAGTACCAAAAATCATTTGCATCCTCCTGAGCCTTTAATATAGCCATAAATACTCAGAGCACCAAGACAGGGAGAGAGGAACAGATTTCTAATTTCATCAAACTTGCCAGTTTTATTTTATATCTTAAACAAATACTTGTTCCCCTGTCTCTGGGCACACATTCAGAAAGATGACCTGCCAGTAGTTTTTGGTGGCTTCAAGGGAGGGTTTAGGATTTACTGATATAAAGGAAAGCAAATATAAGAAAAGGACACTCAAATTAACTACCGTTATGGGCTTTCTGCAGCTTTATGGACACCAAGGACATCAATATCCTTTTAGCTTTGCAAAGCAGTTAGTGACGTTGTTAAGGGGCTAAGAGGACAAAAGTGCAGGCCGGCTCCCAGAGCCAACTAGAAAATCAGCCTGAGGCCTGTACAGTATCTTCAGGAGGAAAGTCCCTGTAGGAACTGGTTGATCCAGTAGCTAAATGTCAAGCTAATTTATATTCAGGCCAAGAGATCCATGGAATAAAGATAAATGAATAAATGGTATGAGGATATCATTTTTAAAGACCATATTACCCTCAAGTGAATTAAAGAGTCATAGGTGAAATCATCAGCACTTCTGGAATTTTCCTACCTAATGCCATTCTTTGGTGGAAAATGACTGCAAAGCAAATCCTTTGGTAGTAAGTCCAAAGGAAGTGAGTGACTTCCTTTGGGGGGTGGGAAGGGTTAATGGATGAGAGTGGACCCAGCAGTGGCAAGGACAAAAGTCAAAGAACACATACAGCATTTGTTACTAAAACAGGTGATTCTACTAACCTCTCATCCTCAGTCTCATCATCTCTAAGATGGGAATGATAGAGTTCTGATCTCGTAGGTTTAGTGGGAGGAATATGTAAGATACAATGTGCTCAGAAAACATGCTTGGCAATTTGCATATTGCAAGAAAAGTTGTATCTTTAATAGTCTTGTGAATGTGGCATTCTATCCCATAAGATGTACATCTTTATTTTAATGTCAAAATGAAATGCTATTTGGTGGTATTGCTGAGTATTGATGTAGCAGGAAGAAGCACCCTCTCTACTTCTTACCCCTCAGACAGAGTTTGAGAAGCCAGGTTCCAACAGGAAGGCACACACCAGCCATGTCCATTTCTTTTTTCTTTTTTTTTTTTATTTTTTTTAGTTTTAGATGGACACAATACCTTTATTTTATTTATTTATGTGGTTCTGAGAATGAACCCCAGTGCCTCACATGTGGTAGGCAAGCGCTTTACCACTAAGCCATAGCCTCAGCCCCCTGTCCATTTCTGATGGACCCATCAGCAAGTTCCATGGCTGGCCCCTCCTATTCCCCATAGGTTTCTGTGCCATGATTCTCTTTCTGCCATTCCCCACTCCCACTTTGTGTGAAAAACTTATAAGTTCTTCTGACGTCAAAAGTTATGCTGAGTGATAGATAACTCAAAGATGTAAAATGGAGTGGTCTCAACTGTTTGCTACATGCAATATTCTTTATATAAATGGAAAACCCTGACAAATGGTTAAAAAAATAAAGCTCCCATTTTAAAAAAATATTTATTTATTTGTTCTAGTTGTACACAATGCCTTTATTTTTACGTGGTGCTGAGGATTGAACTCGGGCCGCCCACGTGCTAGGCGAGCGCTCTACCACTGAGCCACAACCCCAGCCCCAAGCTCCCATTTTCTATTGAGTTTTACAGTTCAAGTCAATATGTTGTATTATCTATGTTACCAAATACAAGGAACCTACCGGATTCAGAACCCATGGGAATGCATACTGTGGGCCCAGAAATATTTAAGATGAGAAGATGGACAAATGGAGAACTACAGTACTTACACCTTCTCGTAATTTCTAACTGAAATAAAAAATGAATTAAGAAAAATTCAAAGGAAGGAAAAAAAGTGACCAAAATGGGGCTGGGTTGTAGCTCAGAGGTAGAGCACTTGCCTAGCTAGCATGTGTGAGGCACTGGATTCAATCCTTAGCACCACATAAAAAAATGGAATAAAGGTATTGTGTCCACCTACAACTAAAAAAAAAAACAAAAAAAGTGACCAAATAAAATTTCAGGCTTTTACCCTCATAATCTGAACAAGGCCTTCTAAAATCCAAGAAAAAGTATTTCTTCTCTTAGGTCTTGAAGGAACCCAGTAGGCATCACCATCAACTGGTTGTGGTTGTAGTGACGGACCCATTAGCAAGTACCATGGCTAGTCTCTCCTATTCCTCTGCTCTGCTCTTTGGAATGACATATGACATGGAATAATATTTCTGATACACCAGAAAGGACTTGATCCAATGACACACATAATCGAGAGTGATCTCCATTAGGCTGTAAGAGCCCAAGAACTCTTCCAAGGCAAATAGTGATCATTTGCCTTGGAAATGATGTAGCTCAGTGGCAGAGTGCTTGCCTAGAATGTGTGAGGCACTGGGTTCAATCCTCAGCACCACATAAAAATAAAAATAATAAAGTCATTCTGGCCATCTACAACTACAAAAAAAAATTTTAAATTTTGAAAAAGGCAAGCAATAGAGCAGATATCTGTAAGACATTTACCTGAAAATGAGTTATGAAGAATATATAATTCTTACAAATAAAAAAAATTTTTTTAAATAGCCATCATTTACATTGTACAGAAGGCACTATCTCTGACCCAATGCCAATGGTTAACATGGTAAAATGCACATTATATAGATGAATTTCTGTAACTAATGTCAGTTGATTAACAGTACATATCCCTACTCAGAACACATATAGCTTGTTACTAAAACAGTTGATTCTATTAAATTCTCATCCTCAGTCTCATCATCTCTAAGATGAGCTCTGATCTTGTAGGTTTAGTGGGAGGACTATGTAAGATACAATGTGCTCAGAAAAAATGGTTGGCAATTGGCATATTGCAAGAAGACAATAAATTTTAGCAACTATTATCACTATTACTATTATGGTTGCTCATGAAGCTATTAGGGACATTATCAAGATATCAAATCAAAGTGATGTTTGGTAGAAAATGATGAGCTTTATAAATTAACAATGGCTTCCATTTTTGAACACCAATCAAGTTTCAAGCATTCTTGTGATATTTGTACCCAACATCTCCAATCCTTACAATAATATCACAGTAAGTATTAATATCCCAATTCAAATATCAAGGAAACTGCAATTCAAGTATATTAAATAATTCATCAAAGGTCATAGAACTACTTGTGGAAAATTAATTTTCCACAAATAAATAAAGGAGTTCTCAAGTGAGCAGAGTCTTAGTTTTGGTGTCATTGTACAAAATTATATACTGATTGTGACCACTCACACACAGGTGTTTGTGTGTACATGTACCACACATTCCAAGAACAGAGCACACTGAAAGCAGCCTGAGCTCTGGAATCACACAAACATGAATTTAAATACAGTGTCCAGGATTTACTTCTGTATGACCCTCTCTGTATATCAACATCCTGAGCTATAAAAGTCACTGAATAACGAAAACCCAAACATTTCCCATCACATCTTTGGAAATATAAAACCCAAGCATCCATCTTGTTTTAAAGAACTCTGTAGGCATCAACTTTTCAGCACTGTGTTGCTGAGCTTTGCTTTGCCTTATCTTTAAGTTATCTCAGTACCATCTCAACAGTGGAAAAAAGTTCAAGATTGGCTTACCTCGTTAAAAAGAATGGCAGAAAACAGCTGGCTCCATCAACAACAGAGGCATATTTTTAGGGGAAAAAAATGGTTTTTTAAAACTGTACAAATCTGACCTACGTATCGACCAGAACTGATTTCTTCATGGGTAAATGCTTGCAAACAGAAGGGTCGGGAATGCTTCTAAGTTCCATAGCCACCCTTGGGACACACCTCATAGAAGATGTCCACAGCCACAGTAGCTCAGACCATCAGAGACGTCAGAAGAAGGGAGGGATTCAAACCCAGGCTTTGAATATTCAAACAGACCAGGATTCTAATTCTAGTTCTGTCATTTATTATCTGTTTTACTAATAGATGATTTATGACTCTTCACAAACCCAAAAAAGACCCCTAGTGCAAGGATTCCTGATATTTCAAAGACCCAGCTCAGGAGAGCCTCCTGCTTACCCCCTCCCCCAGTTCTCTCCTGGCAACAGCCAACGGCCCGGGCCAGGCTCCAGGGAAGGGCACAACCCTGTGTCTGCTTCCTACCCCCTGCTCAGGCATAGTCCCCCTCCTTTCCCCCTTGTCTTCACAGCTAACCACACCTCTCGAAACCCCCCGACCTTTCTACTCTGTCTTCAAAATACTTTTCTTTTAGTCTCAGGCAATTTATCTTCTCTTCTATTTCTTAAGTGAAAAGCACAACCTAAAATAATCAAAATATTAAAAATTAAAATCTTGGGTATTTAGGGAAATTGGGCTTAAGAAGAAGACAGTGACATTGAGAGCCTTGTAAGTGTCCAGAGGTTTTTTTCATAACCCTTACAAAAACCACATAGTGGGGAAAACCTGAGCTCGGAACCAGACAAAGCTCTGCTCTATTTCCAGTTCCAACTCTTACTACTAGTACATTCTCAGAAATATCATGAAGCCTGAGGCCTCTTTTTCCTTTACTGTTAAAGTGAGAAAATAAACAAAATCATTTACATGAAGCACTTAGCAATGTCTACATGCTAAAAAGCATGCAGTGAATGTTAGCCCTGATAAATATTATTTCCCTCCTCCAATTTGTTGCACCTTGCTTTTCTGCAACCACTAGATTTCAAGAAAAATTTTTAACAATCCTTCCACTTTAACAATATGTGGAACAAAAAAATCTCCTACTGTTTTTTATATTTATTTATAAGATGTCATATTTATCATGGGCTATTGTGAGCTAGCCTTGGAATTTCATCACTAAGCAGTGGTGGGATAGGAGGATGAACATCTTCCAAGTTCCAAGTTCAACTTGATAAACTAGATCACAGCCTGTTTAGGGATTTATAAGACAAGGCTTTGAGGCAAACCTTAGTGGAAACAGACCCATTCATTCATTTTAATTGTTGCCTGGGTTTCTACCTAGATCCATGTTACAGGTTTCAAGACAGATTTGGAAAGAGCTGCAGAATATGTCTGGGATCAGGAAGAATCAGAGTTAATCAGAGTGACCTGCAGGAGACATATGAATCTCAGCCTTTATCTTGATTGAAGTGGAAAACGAGGTGAAGAACAGAGTAGCCAAATCAAAGACTAAGCAAAAGTTGGTGGCAATATGTTGAAATAATGCCGGGTTTTCCTGTTGTGCACACTCACTGAAATGTAGACTCCTCAGCCCCTGATAAGTCTCCTAAGTAGTAGATGTGACGGCGACAGGTTGTGACAGCATCTCCAAGGGTGGCTGCCTACTCACCAAAAGTTTCTGAGTTTTCAGACAAGAAATCTGAAATTAAAACCTTTCCTTTTTCTTCTGTTTCTATTTCCTTCTTTTCTGTAGCCATAGAATCTAGTATGTTCTAGTGAGCAAGAGAGAGAGAGAAGGACTGAAAAATCAAGAAACTAATCTTAAGGGAAGAAATGATAAAAAACTTTTTATTGTCTGGGAAGAAACTAACAAGTTTTTATTAGCAAATGCAAACTATTCCTATTCTTTAAAAAGTGAATTATATCTGTGATCTAACAATGTGTTCTTAGATAAAATCATGACACAGGCTTTATCATGATCATCAGACTTCTGGTAGGACTTATGAGTAAATTAATAAATTGTAATGTGAACCTTTGATGAGGTATGTCAGTCTTGAGTAGTGTATCTAAATGTGTACATATTTTCTTTCATGCTCCAGTGATTCTACAAATTCAAATATGGGCAAATTTTAATCATTTATGTCAAGGTAAATAAAGAGGAACATTTGTAAAGCCGAGGAAATAATAAAATACTTAGGTTTGGGAAATCATTGATTTACATGCCTTAAACCTGAGTCAGACTTCCCTGCGTACTAGAGTTATGGAAAAAGAATTTGCCCCCTCCCATCCATCCATAGCCAGACATTATTCATTACTGCACTGTTCCATTTTAGCTTCTTTTGTCATTCTAAGGTAATCAGAAGAGAATTCCAATATTTTGCTATTTTGAGTAGATTACAGAGAAAGAAAAATCATGGGAGTTCGACTGTTAATATAATGGTTTTTTTCTTCTGTGGTTATATAAACTCAACACTGACTTCTATTTCCTAACATTGTGTCCTTTTCTCTCTTCACCATTTTTTTTTTCATTTGACACATGTTCATTGGCATACTGGTGCCACAGAATGAATAAGGCAGACACAGTCTCTGTTACTGTTGGTTATGGGAGTAGTCCAAGCTTCAGATGAAGCCTGGTGCCTTGCTCACAGGACATCTTTCTGCCCTGACCTTCTTGGGTTTCTTTTCATAGTTCCAAGATGGCTGCCAGCAGTTCCTGGAGCTACTCATTCACTTCTAGTCAGAAAAAGACCCATTACCCCATTAAGGACCTGGAACAAAATCTTGTTGGTCTCTATTGGTCTGACTTGGGCTATGTCCCAATTCCTAACCAATCAGGGACATAGGGTATGTGAAAGATGTAAGCTAATCAGAGTTTACCCTTTCAATCAGTCAGAACCCACTCCATATGGCTGAGAAGCTTGGGCACTTTTAGGAAGGAGAAGAAGGCACGGAGTTAATGCTGGAAGGAACAAGATGATATGTAGGGTCCCTGTCCTTACAGAGCTAATAGCCTCTATTAGTTGGTGGGATGATGGGAACTCGCCAACTCAGTGCATACGTGAATCACTTCTGATGCCCTGAGAATCTTCCCAGAGCAACAGGATGCAGACTGGAGTTCTGTTAAAAACTACCCACTGAGCAGCCACCATATGCTCAAAGCTGCTGGCCTCTGGCAATGATTTAGAGGTGAAACCTTTTGTGTCCAATTAGCCTATGCTTTGATTCATGCCGTGCCTAAGAATTCAACTTTATTTATAAAGTTCAGGGTTTCAGATAAATTTGACAAGAGCCGCTGAAAGTTAGTGTTTGCAAGGATGTTAGTTTCCTCAGTTAATCATGATTTAATTTTCCCCATGTAGAGCTGGTTAGAGAAAATTGCAAATAGCTCAATTCAAACTTCCTGTTAGGAGAGATATTCTTCCTCTACCTTGTTTCCCACCTTGAATGCTATATTAAATTCTAACCTCACACCTTATACCTTATCATCAAGCTAATGCTCTCAGTCAGTGGGTCTCAACCTTGGTCTCACAATGCAATCACTTAGGGAGCTTTAGAAAATATCAATGCCTGGGTCTCAACAGATTCTGTTGTAATGGATCCACAGTGCTGCCAAGGTTAACAACCACTGCTCCAAGCAGAACCTTGTTACACATGGAGATGTCTCCTCAGCAACATGCCAAATTTGCACATGCAATTACTTTAAATGCTACAGCCAATCAGTGAGGAAACAAACTTGACCCAAAGTGAAATCAAATGCAGAAATCAGGAGAAATGCTTTCCACAACAGCAAGCCAACCTATCTGTGCACACTTCTGTCCCAGCAGACACATCTCCCCACTCTCCACTGGAGATGGTGGTCTGAGTTACCATCATCTTTTACTGCATCCAAGCTATAAGGCATGCAAGCTCACTGCCTAGTTCATTACACCCCAGCCACACTGGCCTTTCTTTTATCAACATCTTTCCCATTTCAGGGCCTCTGTATATGTGGTATGTCCTTTCCTCTGCCCAGAAAGTTCTATGTGCACTCACCTGACCTCTTCCCACTGAACATAAAATGCTCTTCGCCTTGCTCACTCTACTTACTGCTCAAGGGTTCTGTTTAAATGTCACATCCTCAAAGAGGTTGTCCCTGGTATCTCATCAAGAGTAAGCCTCCTTACACTCCCACAGCCCTCTTCATACTTTCCTAGTGAGGAGTTATTTGTACAGTATCTGGCTTCTCCTTCAAACTGTAAGGTCCCTAAAGACAAGGGTAATTCTGTTTTGCTCAGCTGAGCATGCCCTAGCACCCAACCTTACCCCTGGCCCACAACAGATGCTCAAAAAATAATAATTTAGTGTACATGAAAGAAATATTCTATTCATTTACTTCTGCTGAGAAACATTATAAGAAATAGCTTATAAAATATGTAGCTGTATTCACTCAAGATATTTAGAACCCTGTCCACTACATTATATAAGTGTTCTCTTTAAAAAAAAAAAAAAATCTCTTAGGAGCTTTTCACAATCTCCATTTTAGGAATAATTTTATTTTTCTTGAGTATCCAGTTGGTGTTTTGCTACCATATTCATAAATCATGAGATTTTGATTTTGTAATGATTCTATAAATCATTCACCAATCAGGTTTCTCTCTTTCCTCTGATTAGGAAGCTCAGAGCCAAATTCATAGACCTCGCCTACCCCAGCCCCTGATAGCACCAGAACAGGCTCTCCTGTTATGTATTTTGCATTCTAACCTCTCTCCAGTTTCCATCTAATCCACCCTGCCTTCATTTGACTTCTATGCCTTATAGTTAATTGTAACATATTTATAAGCCACCTTATATATTTTCTGGAACTAAGTGAGACATAGTAAATAAATAATAAAAAACTTATTAAGGGAAAAGAGAAAGCCTATCTGTGTGACAGATTGTGTTTCAGGGAAGTCAAAAAATAATATCTCTTTCCCTTGCTTGAGAAAAAGAAAGCGGAGTCAAACATAAAAGTATCAACATGTAAGCCTGGGCGCATGCGCAGCAGTGGGCTTCCTGATCCACCACTGAGAGCACTGGAAAACAAAGGTGGGTGGAGGATGCCTTCACCACTAAGCTTTAGCAAGCTATATGCAGACAGATCTCAAAGAGAAAGGGGGATGGGCTGTGCACACCAGTTACTGCTCCCAGAACTAGCAGATAATTCTCTCTACTTCCCTGGGACAAGTCAGAGGGAGAGTGCTTTCACACAGAAGCATTAAACCAGGAGAAAAACTGTCCTCTCTTCCCAAATATCATTGACTTCATAACATTTCTCTCAAATAGGAAGTATTTTATAACAAAGTCACTGTGTTTACTTCTTAATGCTGCTGTAATAAATTGCCACAAATGTGTTATCTTATTGTTCTGAAGGTCAGAAGTCCAAAATGTGTCTCACTAGGTTAAAAGAAGGTGCCAGTAGACTGGATTCCAACAGACTCTGGGGGGATCCTTACCTGGCCTTTGCCAGCTTCTTGAAGCTGCTTGCATTCCTCGGCTCATGGCCCCTTTCCATCACTCCAACCTCTGCTTCTGTTCTGACGTCGCCTTCTCTGACTCTTCTGTTTCTTTCCTTCCCTTTCATGAAGCTCACCAGATAACCCAGGATAATCTCCCCTACTCAAAATCCTTAACTTAACCACCTTCATAGTCCCCTTTTGCTATATAAGGTTCTGAAAATGAGTACGTGGGCATCCTTGGGGATCATTAACCTATCAACACAGTTGCACTTAACAATCAGGTGTCTGTGGATACACCAAGGCATGAACTTAGGATGTGGTTAAAATCATAGCAAAGAACTATCACCACAGTGCAGGAATAGCCTTTTAAGCCAGTTCATGAATTCAAACAATTCAGCCCAAAGACATGCTATAAAATACTTTTCACCCTGGCAAAGTAGCTGAAGGTTTTTCCAAATGCTGATTTTTAACTCTTTTTTTTTTTTTTTTTTTTGGTACCGGGGATTGAACTCAGCAGCACTAGACCACTGGGCCACATCCCCAGCCCTTTTTTTTTTTTTTTTTGTATTTTATTAGAGACAGGGTCTCACTGAGTTGCTAAATGCCTCGCCATTGCTGAGGCTGGCTTTGAACTCGCGATCCTCCTGACTCAGCCTCCCAAAGTGCTGGGATTACAGGCGTGCGCCACCACGCCCGGCTGATTTTTAACTCTTTTTTAAAAAAAAATCCTCATTGTTTCCTAATCAATAGCCCTCTAGCATACACTGTGATTAAAGCAGCTCTTTTGTCATTCCTCCTGCCTGGAATCCACCACCCTTTCTGATGTCCCTCACACCCTCCCTACTCACTCCAAACTGCAGAACAGAGTGATGAAGATGAGATAAGCAGCATCTCTTAAGAACATGAAGCTGAGGTAATATTTAATAGAAAGACTAGGAAATTTTTGTAACCTTTCAAATGGGATTCAACTTGATTTCTAGAAAATTTTTCCAATCCTTCCTTAGCTCCAGGTATTCACATATATTCATCTCATCGCATATTCCTCTTGGCTTTCCTTACACTTTTAATAAACTCTAAAAAGTCCAGACCTCTATCATTCTCAAGGTGAATGCCCTCCAGGATCCAGGGTCATGTCACACAAAGGGTCACTCAGATGCGTTTTTGCCCTTATTCCTGAGCATCAGGCTGGCATTTGCCTGCATGTGCCGATTCATATTCCACCCATCTACTAAAAGTGCCCTTCCCTGAATACAAGAGCACATAGAGTTAGATAATATGTTAAATCATTTCTTTAGTGGTTTCTTTCCTTCTTTCCTGCCATCCTCTGCATTCCTCCAGCCATTTCTATTTTTAGGCAGGTCAGCACTTATTGATTTGTAAGGCTACTCCCCTCTTACTGTTTCTGAGATCACATGTGGAAAACAAGTAGCGACAAATGCCACACCTCGTGGTGAGCTGGGAGACCTGAGCCATGCATCAAAGTCTAAAAGAGAAAACTTTTGCTGACACTTGAAGTATCAACAGAATCTGATAGTTTTATTTTTAAAAAAAAAAAAAAAAAAGTTTGAATTTGTCTCAAGATGTTCATTTATACTCACTTTTTTTTTTTTTTAAAGTCTGGAACATAATTAGCAGATGTGCTCTGCTGTTTCTCTCTTTGCTTCCTGCCTGGAGAGCTAGAGTGGCCACAGCTCTAGCGCTGCTCTCTATGGCACAGCCAACCCCTTGCAGAGGTTAGGGTCAAGGGCTTGAGCTGCTCCCCTCAGGCCCTTAAACTGACAACTTCAATGGCTGCCTTATATCCCACAAGACTGTGTCAGAGGCGCCTGGGCTGCCCATGCTGGGATCTAGCCAAACACTCCATCACTGTCTATCTTGGAGTGTGCCCAAGCCATGGCTCAATGGCCTTCTTGTTTTCTAGAATTGATCAGTTTCAATTCAACAACTGTCTCTCCTGGCATCCACACCAGAAAGTATCACCAGCACCTTCTGCTGCGATTTCCTGAGTGCTGAGAAAGCTGTAAGACTCCACACACTCCCCTCCCACCCACCAGATGCTCCCAAGATCACTATTTGCGCTTGATCAGTTTGCAGTGATCCTGTTTGAAGCAGATGCCCTCCTGGAGACTGCAGGGGGACATTTATATACCCACTGACCGATCATCCATCACTCATAAGGCACTAAGCTGGGCCCGGGGGTTTGTCTTTTTAAGGAGTACACAGTCCAGTGAGTCACTAGCCATTTATATGGTACCTCAGTGGGTGGGAAATAAGAAAACAGGAAGGATTTGGATATAGAAGAGGAAGACAAGATGCCAATTGCCAGGACTGCAAAGGAGAAAACAGGGTAAGGGAACTCACCCAGAGAATGACATCGCCAGCTGTCCCTGCAGCCATGTCCACACCGTCGTCATGGTGGACACATGGACCCACAGCCAAAGCAGGGACTCCCGCAGATCCAAAAGCACAGTTTTAAAAATTAGGTCACAGAACTTCAAAAAGACACTCAGAAGTCTCCATATAAAAGAAACTGTTGGGTTTTTGTGACCATCCAACCTGCTGGGTACCATCTACTGAAATATTGAAATAAACAACTAGGAAAAGCAGCCCTTTCCATGGTGTCCTTTGCCCTTGTCATTTGCCTCTGTCTTTTGATTCATGCTCTCAGATTTTGAGATCAACATCCCCTCTGTGATGACCCCAGGGAATAAGACATTCCAAGCCCCAAGATGGCTTGTTTATAATTTCATCTCTTTTTTGGCCAAAGTCCCTCCCATGCCTCAAGTCCCCACTGGGGAATCTAGCAGCCCTCCTAGGAGGCGCTCCCTAAATGACCCTGAAACTCCTTACAGGACTCCCCCTGGACTTAGGCCCACACCTCCTAAGGTTCTGAAGACCAGTGAGGAGGCAAATAAGAATGAGTACTTCAGTCGTGTCCAGATCCAATATCCTGTCTGCATTTCCATGGTGACTGTACTCCCCCCTTTCATATACATATCTGCCAACCATCTGAGGGGTTCAAAGAGGTTGTAGTTGAGGGAGGAAGGGAGCCTTGTCAATGGAATATGATCTGCAGACTAGCAGCAGGGGCATCACCTGAAATCTAGAAACCTAGATTCTGGGGGCTGGGGATATAGCTCAGTGGGTAGAGTGCTTACCTCGAATGCACAAGGACCTGGGTTCAATCCTCAGCACCACAAAAACAAAACAAAAAGAAACCTAGATTCTGCAAGCCCCCCAGAGACCAACCATACCAGAATCCACACAGAATAAAAACCAAAAGCACCGCCCCAGAAACCCCTCCACATCCTTATCCCTGCCCCCAACACACCAAAGCATGTTCCTGATTCAAATGCACCTTTTGGTCACAGCAAGGGATGAAAAGGACTCCAGCCCTGCTCTCTGTCCACTGAAGGAGTCTTCCTTGACCCTTGTCCAAGGGTTATCTTCTCTACCTCTGTCTTGGAGCCACATCTCTTGAGGTCTTAAGAAGTAGCTCTTGCCTTGAACTTCAATGAGAATGCTTCCTCCACCATTAATAGAAGGATGCTTTGTGTCATGGGTAGCCAAGGCCTTTGCAAATCAGTGTAGCATCTTGACTTTTTTATTCATCACCCTTACACTTCCATAGCTCATGCCCTCTATCACTAACACTGTGCTACCCACCAATTGGCAGCTGGCATTAGTTATCACCTAATGAACTCTGTAACTAAAAGTATTCTTCTACTTTTCCATTTGTTGAATCCCTAAAGCAGGCCCCATACTCCACTACACATTTGTCCTCTGGGACAGAACTTGTGGCTCAGACTGCACAGTCCCCCCATAGACCCCATTAGAGACCAGTGATTGAGGGGAGAGAGAAGCATGAGCTTCACAAGGTAGGGTGCCCGGCCACAATGAAGGTAGCAGATGTGCCACTGTGGCTTTCCTCACCGTACCAACACTTTGCTCCTCTGTGACACCCTTGGTCTAACCTTGACCCTTTCCCAGCTCCTTCTTAGAGGACATGGTTCAGTGGTATGAGAGTCCATCCAGAAAAGAACAGGCCAGACAGGAAGGACAAAGCACCTTCTGTTCTCTCCTCACCCAGTCCCAGGCACCCCTGAGAGCTCTCACACCAGAGCCAAGCCCAGGGCCATATGCTATTCTGCCACAACCAACTCCAAAAGTTTAACAGTCCTGCAAAAAGTGGTTTGGGTTTTGCTAGCTGAAGGGTCATAGGTCAAGACTCAGGGATGTACAGAGAGGCCACAAGTCAGAGATCTCTCTAGGTGACCAGGTCAGTTTAAGATGACAATGGAGAGGTCGCAAAGGCTGTGAGCCAGGCCTAGATAGCCCTGGTGTCCAGATTAAACCAGCTCCCTGAAACTGCCTAGAATAGGGTCTGTCCTGGAAGGGGCCACCCCAGCTTCCCCAGATTGACTCAGAGTAACCCACTCCCTCCCCGTGTTCCCCTTCCTCCTATTCTTCTTTCCCTAACCCCCTCTTTTTCCCCAACAAGTTTTTTTTCCCTGATCTTTTCACAAGCTTGTCATTTCTCCATAGTCCTGGCAGCCACTGGACACCACCCTTCACCACCTTACTGCCATTCGAGGTTCTGAGTGACAGACTTCACAAGGAAGGGTAGAGCAGATGATTCCACACCCTCCACACAAGGCAGTCCCCAACCCACATCCACATGGCTCCTCTGGCATAACCTCATTTTGTCTCTGACCAACTAGTGACCAGCTCCAGGAGGGCACCATCCAATCTTCAATTCCTTTTTCTACCTTCAGTCTTTCTCAGGTCTAGCAGAGCTTGCAGTAGAGCCACCCATGCTGGCCTGGACAGTATCCTTTAAACTACTTGGGCTCTAAGAGAAAGTTGTACCATTAGTATATAGGAATTTGGCAAATGACCCCTTGACCTTTTTTTGGGTGCGGGAGGCTGTATTATAAATGTGTTAGGGGGGCTGTGGCTGTGGCTCACCAGTAGTGCACTTGCCTGACTTGTGAGGAACTAGGTTCAATTCTCAGTACCACATATAAGTAAATAAAATAAAGGTCTATCAACAACTGAAAAAATATTTTTAAAAATAAAATAAATGTGTTAGAAACACAAGAAAGGGTGCTAAATTGTAAAAGTGTATCATCTTTCCCAGCCACTACCCCACCCCCCATATTCCTGCTAAGGAAAGAAAATACGTCAGGTTCCCTCTCTCAAAAAGCCCAAAGGAAAACACAGAAGTACCAGGTAAACCCTCAGCTTTACTGTGCTGTCAGAGAGCTGAAAACGTTGACAGGTGGAGTGGGAAGGAATAGAGGGTAGAGGTGAAGCACCAAAGCTGTGGCAGGTTTTGGAAAACACAGGGAAGAAGATGGTTTTCAGAAGCAGTGTGGTGGTTCATGACCTGAACCCTCCCTTCATGTCTTTATTTTCAGGAAAGATGAGACTGGTTTATGAGCACTTTGGGCCATTGGTCCTGTGTCTCCCTGAATGTGGAATCACCTTGGAATTGTACTGAATGGTTCCCCACTTATATTTGAGATACATTTTAGAAATCCCTTTAGCCGGGCACAGTGGTGCACGCCTATAATCCCAGCACTTGGGAGGCTGAGGCAGGAGAATTGCCAGTTCAAAGCCAACCTCAGCAATGGCAGGGCGCTTAACAACTCAGTGAGACCCTGTCTCAAAATAAAATACAAAAAAGGGCTGGGGATGTGGCCCAGTAATCAAGCACCCTGAGTTCAATCCCTGTACCAAAAAAAAAGAAGAGAGGGAGAGAGAGAGAAAAATCCCTTTAAACACACAGATTAATCAAAACTTTACCTAAAACATGACAACAATAACAAAAAAGCATCAGCAAAATGAAGAAGAATGATTCAAAGCTTCAGATTACTAATCCTTCCACACAATTGACCCCAGGTGTCAAACACTGCGTGCAGCATCTTCCTGGCTTTGAATGACAGTGCATCCCATAGGATATGATGGTAGGCGACATTCAGTGTGTCCCTTATGACTTTGAACCTCACCTTAAAGATAGGATGGGCTAGCCAGGCACCCTATGTTGCTGATAAGCATCCCTAAAAGTATATGTTTATTTTTAAGTGGTTTGTAGAAAAACAATTAGGTAAAAATATGTGAACAAGGACATAAAAGCAGTAGGTGTTAACCTCATACAAACTCTCAGCACATACTTAATAATTAAGCTACAAGGAAAAGATAGTCTCACATATACTTATTGCAGAAAAGATCCAATAACTGTTTTACCTCAAATTGTATATAATAAATACATATATACATATACACATATATATGCACACCCCCAAATCCTCCTTTGATCACGATTAGCCATTAAATATTAATCAAATATTTCTTGATGGAATATTTCTTGACAAACATTAAGAAATGAAAAATAAAGCTATCTTATTTTTACCTGCAAAGAACTCCTATTCATTACCTGAAAAGGACTTCTCTTCTGGTTGGGGATATTACATGAAGATAAATGAAATTTTTAAAAAATATGATTACACAAAATTCCTAGGACTCTAAATGAAAAAAAAAGGCAGGAAAGTAAATACAATCTTAGGATAATAGCCACACACAAAAGTGAGAAACAGAAAAATCACTTAATGTTCTCCAAATTATCTTGCAACACTTTGGAAAAGAAGTTATCGAGAGCAGAAACACACACTCTAAATATCACTTGGCTAGTTTATCTCCCTACGCCCAGACATTGTCAATAAAGAACTGTATCTGGGACCAATTTACTACTGTTGTCTTTACAGCCCATATACTTCTTTCTGTTTGCAACTAATACATTGTGGTAGGCTCCAGCATTGTCAAATGCACAATATTTTCTTGGTACCTTTGAAAAGCAAGTATAGGTAGAACATTAGTGGTTCATCATAATTCTCTGAAAAAGATGGGTTTCTCTGCAACACAGTTTATAAACCCCTGCTGCTGCACACCTCATTCATCACACACTCTCCTCATAAAACCACTAGCATGGGCCTGCAGCCTAAAATAAATCTGGACAAGCCTAACACAAAAGCTTCAGAGAGCGAACCTCAGAGAAACAACAGAATTTACTCAGATGACATTTAATCCAATCTATACACAACAATAATAATAGCAGCATAATAACCACAATTTTACGTGATATTTTTTATTGTTTTAAATGTTCAAGCTATCAAAGTATGGAAACAAAGTTTTCCGTGCATATTTTACATACACAATGCAGAATATTTTCCTACAATCTAGACATGATATCCTCGATATTTTACCACGTTCCTCATTCTTTAAAAGGTCCCATAGTAAGGGTGCTCTGTAACTGGCAGGTCCCATCCTGATTATTGAATGTTAGTTTGCCTCCAACTATCAGCTATTATAATTGTGTTGATGATGAATATTCTTACACATACATATCCTTGCACACTTGTATGATTATTACTTGGAATACAAAAAAGTTGGCTGAGTCAAGGGGGAGGGGTGGGAATGTCATGTCCTGGCTCTTAATTTCTATTACTAAATGGTTTTCCAGAAAACTTGAGCAAATTTACATTTCCTCCAGCCATGTATGAGTGCCCACATCTTCATCCACTCACCAGTACTAGGTATCATTCCTTTATCATTGCCAATGTGATAGACCAAAGATGGTATCTTTGTTTAATTTGAATTTTTTTTTTTTTTTTTTTTTTTTTGGTATTGTAGATTTAACTCAGGGGTGCTTTACCACTGAGCCACATCTCCAGCCCTTCTGTTTCTCATTTTGAGACAGGGTCTCACTAAGTTGCTTAGGGCCTTGCTAAGTTGCTGAGGCTGGCCTTGAACTTGAAATCCTCTTGTCTCAGCCTCTGGAGCTGCTAGAACTCATGTGTGCACCACCATGCCCAGCTTAATTTAAAATATTTTTTACTCCAAATTTATTGGCATGTCATGTTTATTTTTGTTAAATTTCTATATTCTTTTTTTTTATTTTTTTATTTAGTTGTAGATGTACACAATACCTTTGCTTTATTTTTGTTTTTATGTGGTGCTGAGGATCAAACCCAGTGCCTTACACATGCCAGGCAAGCACTCTACCACTGAACCACAATCCCAGCCCCCTTATTTTCCTTTGAAGTAATCATTATTGATTAGAAAATGTGCTTGGGTATCAAAGATAATAACCTTCTCTGACCATCCACATATTGTGACTATTTTTTCAGAACATATACCTTCCTTTTTTTAAGTCATATATATATATCAATCTTTCTCTTCATGGTTTTTTTTTCCAATATAGAGCTCTCACCCTAGAACAGGGGCTATTTTAACATTTCTTTTATGTATCTCAGCAAAGTGTTGTGTTCTTTTTCCATGAAGGTCTTGAACATTCCAGGACACTTTATAGTTTTTGCTGTTATTGTGGAAAGGATATTTTTCACCATATTTTCTAAGTACTTATAGCTGGTACCTGATAGAATTTTTATGAGCTTAATAATTCTTTGAAAACTCTTAACAGGAATTCACTGGCCCACTTTATCATCACCTAGGTGTTTGAATTCCTTAGTGACCATTTCTGGACAAGGACAGGCAAGCACTGTTCCCTGCAGGCTGCCTTGCTCTTGCTTCATGTGTTGGATATGAGCAAGAGAAGAGGTGTCTGTGTAGCACCTTATACATTTTAAATTTCTCCCCATACATTATCTCACCAGAGTTACTACAATTCTCATCGTAAAGATGAGGGAACTAAGGCTTACGTCTGAATCACTTGTCTGGAGATCTTAATAAAAATGCAGACTTCTGGGCCCTAACCAGACCTATTTCCTCAGAATCTTAGGGGAGGTGTAAAATCAGGAAGCTGTTTTTAACTAGCTTCCCCAGGTGACTACTCTGAAACATTTACATCACCAAATCAAAGTCAAAGTTAACGTGCAAAGTTTTAACCTCTAAATCTGCCATATCTCAATGACAACTTACTTATTGTGAGTTTACAGCAGTGTACAAATATGATTAAAGGAGCAGGTGTGAATCTTTAAAATTATCTATACAGAGGATCGTACAAAAACCACACTGGTTTCTGGGCCATGGCCCCCGTGAGCATATTTCAATTAAAACCCAATCACTTTTTTCCAGAATCTTACTTAAAAAACAATTTCTCTGTGCTCTGAGGCTAATGTCAGACTGGCCTGTTGCTATGGGAACCCCAGGACAAGAGGTAGAGGTCCTGTCTCACTGACCCAGAGACTGGTAGGCTTGTAGCTGGTGAAGTTGGCTAGAAAAATAGAGGACAGCCATGAGCATGGATGTCACCTAGCAGAGCCATGTTTGCTTGGTGCCCCTCACAACAGATACACCAGCTCAAGTGTAGGGGGTCTGGTTGGGGACCCCATTCTGCCATTTAGTGTCTGGAAAAGCTAATAGTGACCTTTTGGGAAATGCCAAAGACTTGCCTGAGACAATAGATGCCTCAAAGAAAATATTCACTTTGGTTGGAGTTTAATGCACATGTCAGTCACTCAACCAACATTTATGGAGCTGCATGCCCAGTCACTGCTAGACCCTGGGACACAAGAAAAAAGAATATGCAGCCTCTTTATGGGAAAGTAAGCATGAGACAGTTGGGTGGGCATCAAGGAGGGATTATGGAAGTAAGTTTTCCAAATGTGGGGAAAGTATTCCAGAACTTCTTTACCAGAATTCCAGAGGGAAGAGTTTAAGCAAAGACATCATAAATATAATAGGTTGCAGGAAGTTTGGATTATAGGAAGGTTAAAAAAATAAGAGAGCTAGGAAGGCAAACCAGGGGCCAGATTTCAAGGACCTTGTATGTTCTTAGAAGATATTTGGATTTAATCTTGCATTGCCTCTGGGGACACTGAGAAGGAAGCAGACTAGGATCCTTTTCCAACTGATGAGGTTGGGAGCTCTATGGGCACAGCTCTAGGATGGCAAAGAGGAGTGAAATTCTGAAGATACTTAGCAGGTAGAATTGGCAGGATGTGGACACAAGTGATGCTGAGGAAGGAAGAGTGGAGCCAAGCAAGACTGAAATTCCAGAATGTGTATGTCTTGGAACTGTGGCTCTTTCTTTGGCTTGGCCTCATCCCCAGTCAGTTTCAAGAGTCCAGAACTGAGAAAATTCTCCCCACTCCCCTTCCATCACCAAACTAGTACTGACAAGGGAAGACCTTTCCTGAACTTCTGTCACATACCCAAAACCAGGGTAGCACCTTTCCAGGAAACTCTATTCCCATAAATACTGTTAATTCAGGGGCTGGGGTTGTGGCTCAGTGGTAGAGCGCTTGCCTAGCATGTGTGAAGCACTGGGTTCGATTCTCAGCATGGCATATAAATAAATAAAATAAAGGTCCATCAAAAAAGTACTGTTAATTCAGAAGCCATCTGCTCAGTGACGCCACTTTGGTGTACAAAATTTTCCCATTCACCATCTTCTTTGTTCCTTAAATAAACCTCAATTTGCCAATAAGAAAACAGAGGCTTAGGAAAGCTGTCACTTGCTCAAGGTCCCAGAGTTTGTTCACAAGGAGTCCAAGGTGCCGATCTGCTTGTCCACCTTAAATTTCAGGGAGGTTAGAAAATGGTATGACAATAAGTCAAACCACTGGTCACAACAGAGGTACCTCACAGGTAAAAGGTATCTGACAGGACCAAGCCTAGAAGATGCATGGCAGTTTGCCTCTGCAAATGGGATTCGCGCCATTGTGGGATGAATAAACAGATCTAAGGAAAGGAAGCCTTCAGCTCAGAACCCTAGTGGATTCTCAAGAAGCCTGTTTGGTTTTCTCCTCATTGTTCTACAGAATCTGGACCTCAGGCCGGCACATTAAATAAGAAACTTCCAAAGCAATCTTTTTTTCCACACACAAAAAGAGAAATCCTTTGCAAGAAAGGAGCTGGCTGAGGCAGGCTGGTTTAGATGGACAAGAAGTTGCTTGAACGGGTTTAATTCCAAGGAGGAATTCGCCCCCATTCGTATCTGGAAAGATGCAGTGCTTGTTTCTAGTTTCCTATGAACTGGTTTCTAATTCCCTGTGATTTGTGGAGACTTTCCTCCTGGTGCTTCTGCATGTATCCTTGATAAAATGCACACACACATTTGTGAAGCTGCAAACAGGTAGCAAGCATGCCCAAGCAGTTTATGGGAGTGGATACCGGAGCAGGGTGGGTTGCTGTCCCAGGCAGGATCTTCCAGAACACAAGGAAGGAGAGAAAGCAGGAATGAGGGCAAGTTGGGATGGGAAAGGGGCAGTGGATGCTGCAGAAGGTCTCCAGACAGCAAGAGGTGGGGAGAATTATGAGTTCTCATTTAAATTCCCCAGTTCTTAAAGCCCTCTAGACAGAGACAACCTGTTGTGATGATCATCCCTGCCTTTTGAAGAACGTTTATGCCCCTTTAGAGTAAAGATGATTCATTCATTTTCAAGTGAGACACAGGCCCACTGACTGCTTGCCCAACATCTCACCAAACAGGTAGCAAAGCACAGACTTGAATTCAGACACTAGGAAAATTTATCTGGAAGTTGGATATAAGACCATAAGCATTTAGATGGCCTTTTGATGTCCTGCTGGGTATTGTTTAACACATCTGCCTCCAGGATTAATTAATTATCTAGGGGAAGGTAACTAACTTTGTTTCATTCTGCTAATAACTAAAATTTAGACTGTGAGGTTACGTGCTAACTTGTAAATCTTGTTGGGAAGCAAAGCAAATAATTTCTGTTCAGTCAAAAGGTTATCAAAGGTTATCTTTTTTTATAGGACAATAACCAGTTTTCTATTGAACCCAGCCATTTTATTCTACAATTGCTTTTTATGTACCTATAAATACCTAGTTCCTCAAAATTCTCTTTGGACAAGATTTGCCATCTTACTGGTTCACTCATTAGTGAGTTCCTAAATCTTTGGCATGTGTTCCTTTGATATTTGCATGAGAGTCATATTTTTAACTTTTTAAAAATTCTATTCTTTCTACATTAGAAAACTAGTGTTTTCTTCCTCCAAAATATCATCTTTATGGTACCATTCACCCCACATAGTCAGGAAGGCCCCATCCTACTCACTAAATAGGGGACACTGGACACAGTGATGCAGACAGCTGACTGCGTGCAAGAAACTGGAGGGTATCTGAGGGCTTCCTCCCCACTGACCCACATGTCTGCCATTAGGGCTTTCTTGGGATTCAGCATGTCTTCCTTCATTGACTTCACCCAATGAAGAAGGGGCTTTAGAACCAGTTCTCTGTGCAGCTGACAGACTGGACCGATGGTCTGAATTGCCTACAGGGCATAACCAACACTTCCTCAACAAATCTGCAAATGACACACGGTTTTGTGAGATGACTGAAATGCTTAGGGAAGGAGGCCTAGGCCTCCTGGGATATTTTTTCCTCTGGGCAAAACTAATTGACGCACCAGAGAGCAAACCCATGAATTAGGCTTCATTAGTACCTCATAGTGCCTCAAAATTAACCACTCCAATTCACTCAAAGAAAAAACACCAAGGAAGCAAAGAGTTTAATGGATTTGAGAAAGAAGGCCTTCATTTTACATACTTAATAGGTCACTGACAACTCTTCACACTTTACTGAGAGAACCATCTGAGCTATTAGCAGGTCATTTGACCTCCTCTCTTTAAAACCTCTCTGAGCTCAGAAAACAACTCTGATAGCTCCCAGAATAGAAGGTGATCTGGGATTTTAGCCTGACTACTGTCTGCTAGGCAGTTTTGCTGGCTATAGGCGCTTCCCAGCAGTTAGCATCTTGCCAGGGAGTATCAAGCTGCAGGTCTGCACCTTCTGAAGGGCTCTGTCTGCCTGAGTTGCCCCTGGTGCTCCAGCTCTGTACTTTGTATTCAGCATCGATCATGTTTAGAAGGAACCGTGCTGTGTAGTATGGAGCACATTGGATATGGAAATTCTGTCCTCAAGGGTCTTCCTATCTAGCAAGGATATAAGACAGTTCTAAATAGCTACCACATAGGGTAGAAACTGACTAGTAACTCACAAATATTAAGATCCCATTATGTGTCAGTTAATATGTACCAAGTATTCAGTGGAAAGCAAGGGACAGTGCCCTTGTCCTTAAAATGAGTTCAATAAACATCTGTTGAAAAATTGTTCAGTACCTACGATGAACAGGCATTCTCTCATTTCATTTCCTCCTCACGAGTTCTTTTAGCAGATAAGGAAACGAGGGCTCATAGATGTTAGGTGACTTTCCCAAGGTCACTTACATGGTGAATAGCAAACAAGATTCAAATGCAGAACTGTCTGACTTGAAAGATCCTCCTCTTTCAACCTTACTACATTCACCATTAGCATTTCATGGACACAGCTTCCTTCTGTGCGGTTGGGACTGGTCCCTTTCCAAACCAAGGAGCCTCACAGGACACAAGTTGGCAAACAGTATGACCTCCACTGCTGTTCCCAGATAAGGACTCACAAAGCCACGACTGATGGACACAACCCACAGGGATGCATGAATTCGTCTCTGGCTGTCCCTTGACGTCCTGTGGCCTAAACTATGATCCACTTATTTTCCTTTCAACAGAATGGGAGAACGCAGGGGCAGAGAAGAAAGTGTAAAGTGCCTTCTAGAGATAGGGCAAAAGTTCCACACTCTTCCTTTGGGATTCTTTCAGCAGGGCTGACCCCTCACAGAATGGACAGTCACTATACACATCATAGCTGAAACACCAACGTAACTTCCTCACCAAAAATGGTATTCTACCCGCTACCATCATTTGACATTAACCCAAAAGAATTGTTTTAAATCCCTCTCTTTTGCTCTTTTGAAGAAAAAGAACAACTCGGGACCTTGACAGCTGAACAAACCCAGGTGAGTGATCTAGGGCAACCTGACCCTGTACACCCAGCTCTTCAGCTCCACCACCCCCAGGGCCCCCTGGTAATTCTAGGTGATCCTTTGGGACTCCAATCAGTGGTCTCCTCCAGAAAGCCTTCTCTGATCCTGCATGTGTACACACATGCACACAAAGCAGTTCCCCTGCTGCAGGCTCCCACGCCCCTCCACGCTGCCCCTGGCATAGTGTGTGCTTCACTGCATTGTGCCCAGGCCTTCCCAGTAAAGCACCTGTCTTCATACTCTGCAAAAGGAGGAACTGTGTCTGGTCTTCTATTTCCAACCGTCTAAGGGTCTCAGGAACAGCTGCCCTGACCACTTGTACCCAGATCCCTAGAGGCAGGAAATTCCATGTTGTAATGGCTGGATTTCTTCCCTTCATTCCTAATCCATGACTAGGCAGCCAACTGGTCATTAAAGAAATCATTTGGGCAGATTTCAGGAACATCTGACCCAGCTCTCTTCTGCAAGTATACACAAACAGGAAAATAAAACTGGACAAAGAACTCTAGGCCACACAGCCTCACCTTCATTTCCATTACCAGTTTAACTTATGAACAGAAGTAAAAATGTTTAAATGCCCTTCCTCTGTCGGCATGGTAACCAGGATGCAATGGAGCTGGGTTCACCATTTAAAAATGCACAATTAAAAGCTCACCTGGGTGGCTAGAGCCATTTTATCAAGCTGAACACAGGTTAGTCTGAGTAGATTAGAAAAATAGTTCCCTGTGTCTGGGCAGACAGTACTTTAAAACAAGTTCTTCTCGAAGAATGGCATTAAGAAATGTTTTACAGGACTGGGGATGTGGCTCAGTGGTAGAACACCTGCCTAGTATGTGAAAGACCTTAGGTTCAATCCCCAGCACTGCAAAAGAAAGAAGGAAAGAAAGAAAATAAATAGAAATATTTTGCATACATTTAGCCTACGGGACTAAAAACAAATAAAAGTAAAACTCAGTACCAAATCAGCAACCCTGAGCAGCAGACTGGAGAACCTGGCTGGCACGGATTAGAGATATGGTCATAAAAGGTTGCTATTCAGTTTTTCTTCCATTTCCTGCACAGCTAATGATGGAGGAATCACAAATCATCTTAACATTGCACTTACACATTTTTTTAACACTAGAGAAAAAAAATACTTTCCTTGATATTTTATTTCCTACTTCCAAAAAGAGATTTGATTTTTCTGGGAAATTTAAATTTGCTCTTTCTATTCACCAAGAGAATTGTCTTAACTTCTGCATTCAATCTGTTCTATCTCGGTTTAGTTTCAAGTTGAGACTTTATTTCATCTCCAGACATGCACAGAGTGCTTGGTATCCTTGTATTATTTCTCGCTCTTGGACACAATTGCTTAGCGAGGCAGGAAGGCTGCTGGGTAAATCAAACTGGCTACTTTTCACTCTCTAGATTCCCTTTAGGTATGTGAAATCAGACCCATACAACATCTCCTTCTGCAACCAAGGCTCAAAAATCATAATGAATCCATTGGACTAAAGCACAGGGATATTTTTTCCTATGTTTTTAATCAAGTTTATATTTAACTAGAAATTTCTTAAAATAAATGCTAAGCTTTTCTCATTTAATTATTTGCTTTGCTTTGTAGAGTATAAAATACGGAGGTGGGTTAAAATTCTTTGTGTTCAGGGTTTTATTGATATTTCAGAGGCAGATAAAAGCTGAGAGATTTTTAACAGAGGAGTTATGTACACAATACTGTCTCCTGAAAGGTGACTCAAACCAAAAAACAAAAAAACAAAAAAAAAAAAAGAAGACAATAACCTAACTCGAAAGGTATCCAGCTTCCCTTTTCTTCCCTCAGGAGCATGATATTCTAGAACCTAACAAGGACCAAGGAGCAGCCTACAGAGGGCCCTCATAGCACCAATAATATTCATCTCGGTGGAGAAATTTGGACTTGGCTCACACCATCTGCTGTCACTGCAGCCCAAGGTTGCCTTTCATTTGGAAATCATGCTGTCAACTTGGTTTAGAATAAACATGGGTGAAGCATATGCTTATCCTTGCTGCCCAGAGAGATGTTGGCCTGAAGAAATGGGAAGGCTCCTGATTGAAGCTTGTGTTTATGGATTCTCCTCTTCTCTTCTCCCCTAGTTACAGTGACCGTGGGAGGAAAGCAGCACCTGCTCGGACTCTATGACACTGCAGGACAGGTACATTTTTATTATCTGAATTCATTAAGGGTTAGGGAAGGGGGTGCATGAGAAAAATGGCCCATTTGGCTAGGCGTAGGGGGACTAACTGCACTGGTATTACCCATTCTGATCATTTGAGGCCAATTTATTTTCTGCCTAAATGACAACCAAAATCATATTCTTAATGTTTTTTTAATTTATACCTACAAAAAGCTAAATCATTATAATATCCAAGGTTTTGATAAATAAAAATTTAGTCATTTACTGACAACCATCAATAACCAAAATAATATATTTGCCCAAGAGTTTTAATTCCCTCCTACCCAAACCTAGTCCTGATCCAGGCTTAATGGGATGATCTCATAAATTTTAGTTTTACTGTCTTTTCATGTTATTTTCTTTGCCCATCCTTCATTCGAATTGACTAATGGACTGTGAAAGGGTCTAAAAAGAGCCTGGTGGAGGAGGCATCAGGAGCAGGAAGACAACAGATTAAGTGTTGGAAGAAAAGCCAGGATTCTGGATGTTTTCCAGAGTGAATAACTGGGAGTTGACTCTAAATTCTGTAAGATTCTTGAAATACTTCTACTCTGACAGAAATGTTTCCTCAAGTCAGAGAATCTGGGCAAACAATAATGTAAAACCATGGACTAGAATCCTCTGTTCTTAAACGGCACAGTCTACTTGGGTAAAAAGATCACCTTGACCATCTGTCCTGGTGTCCCGCACGTCCTTATGAAGTTTCTGATGCCCTAAGTTCATAGGCGGGAGGAGGGGAAGGCAATAAGCAGTTGGTGGCTGTGGCCCAAATTCTTGGATAGAGCTTGTTATCATATGTTGTGGGTCATTTATTTAGGTCAAAATCAGCGGGTTGTTCAGTCTGTCCAAATTCATACATTTTAAGTCTTTTGGAGTGAACATTTGACCATGTTATTTCCCACTGTGGGTTTCCTGGTAACTGTTATTACTTATGCATTTGCCTCGCCCTTTTTGCACAATTATCTGAAGTTATGTCATTTTGCTCAATTTGAAAACTCCCTATTAGAAAATTAAATAAGTGGAATCTCTTTGAGGAACCCTGTGTGCATGTGCAAGGATCACTGTATAAGATGCATGTGGGACGTCAAAGTCTGGGGCAGGGACCTGGAAAATCTAGCACAAGACTCAAGGCTCCTAGGAGCATCCAGTTTTCCCTCATGGGCAGATGGGAGTGGAGGTGACCTCTCATATCAATAGCAAGACCCTTAACTAGAAAATGATGCCCCCCATTTTCATTAAACTGGAAAAATCAGTTTGGCTCCTCTGCACTAAGGTCCAAGGACCTCAGAACAGGTTGTTTCCTCCAGCATAAAGCATTCCAGCTGCAGTGGTGCACTGTTTTGGAGGTGGAATTGCCAACTGTAATTCAATCACACAATCACTGAGGTATCCCCATTCATCAGGGACACTTAACCACTGGGCTACATCCCCAGCCCTTTTTTTGTATTTTATTTAGAGACAGGCTCTCAATGAGTTGCTTAGGGCCTCACTAAGTTGCTGAGGCTAGCTTTGAACTTGTGATCCTCCTGCTTCAGCCTCCCAAACCACTGGGATTATAGGCATGCCCCAGCATGCCAGGCTCGTAGTCAAATTTTACGAATATAATCCAGTTTGAAAAGTTCAATACGAGGATTATTTCATGAATCTGAAACCTGATTCCCTTGCCTTCTCCAAAGCCTTCTATGCCCCTGGTGCCCCTCCAGTGTTCTTCTTTTTCTATGACAATAATTAGCTCCTGTACATTAATTGCCCCCAAGAACCACCTCCCTAGGCCTCTATTCAATTTCAAATCCAATAATACTGTTTGAAAGCTCTTGTGGAATTTAATTACTCTTTTCCACTGCTCTTGTCCTTTATAAATTTTTTTTTAAATACTACTCATATAAGAGTTGGAGCTATCAGACATTGTAAAAATATTATTAAATTCCAAATCAAAGCAAGTAGATTGTCCCAAACCTTTGACACAAAAATGATAAATGCAGATAATAGAATAACAAATGGGTTCTAGATAGTTCTTCAACTTAACTTTGACTTTAATGCTTTCTACCAGTTATTTTGAAAGCTTGGAAGGGGACAAGGTTCAAAGTGGGTATAAAGCACAGGGAAAAGGAATCAGAATATCTCTTAAGCTTCCTTCTAGACCTAAAAATGTTATGATTAGGACCTTTAAAAAGATAACTTCAGGAAAGCCTGAACAAACTTGAATATTAAGCAAAAGGATGAGGCCAGACCCAAGGGAGAACATTTGGTAGTGAAAGATTTCAAACACTGAGATGTTATACTGAAGGATAGTCATTTTTTAGAACAGTTTTGTCGAACTTAAACACACATAAGTCACCTATAGGGCTTGTTAGAAGCCAGACACTGAACCCTCCGCCAGAGTTTCTGATTCTATAAGTAGGTCCCAAGAATTCTCATTTCTAGCAGGTTTCCTGGTGCTGGTGCTGCTGGTCTGTACAGCACACTTTGAGAATCACTGTTCTAGAAAATTGCCAAAGTTTGATCCACTGACTGGCAGATCAGCATCACCAGCAGCATGTTAGAAATGCAGACTCTGGGACCTCTCCCCAGCCCACTGAATTTGAAAATTCACTTTATATGCACATTAAAGTTTGCAAAGCACTTACTCTTGAAGTCTTTGGTGGTTGAAGCACTGTTTCCCAAGTTGATTCCTGTGATCCTACAATACAGCCAAGAAGGCTTTTAACAAATTTAATTTAGAAGCATTGTTCCAAAAGTTCCATTCCCAGTCCTAGGTAGGATAATCCACCCCTCCTTGGTTAGATTCTAGTAAATGTTTCTGAGGTCTCGTGATGAAGAAATATCTATAACTAATTCAAGATTACTCTCTTGGCCAGTTACTAATGAGGAACGAGTGATCTTCTCAAAACCAGTTGATAATCCCTGAACCACAAAAAAATGAAATCAGTCTCTGAATCTGGCTATGGAGTTCCATCTGGCTTGAATAATTAGATTTTCTTACATGAATAAACCACAGAGCAGTGCCCCTCGTCTTTGTCTTGAGCTAACCGTGGGTCAGAGTTGACAAAAACCACCTCAAGAAGCAAATGTGTTCTGAAAGGTAAAGTGACAGGAACTCATTACTTCTACCCACAAAGTCAGCCCTGCACAAAATCATTTGACCTGGTTCCCCCTGTGCTGAGGTATTAGCCTGCCTCAGGCATGGCTGCAGCAAAGCCCTGGCTCCAGTCGCTCCTGCCCCTTCACAGTTCAGCCGAGCACTTGATAAAGACATTTTCTAATGAAGTCACACGCAGACGCTGTCAGCACGAGGCAGCTGCCTCCTCAACCCCCTGAAACAAGCTAACATTTGGACTACAAGCAGAGCCCTTTGAAGATAAAGTGTCTTCAGAACTCTGGTTCATCTGTTGGGTAGGATTCCAAACATTAGGTTAGACAATGAAGTGGGGGATTTACCCCTCAGATCATGCTAGGGAGGGATAAGGCCAATCCTCCAGCCAAATCTATTTAGGTGGAGCCAACTCGTCCTGTACAGCACACGCCTCTTGCAGTGTGTTGCTGAAAGTCTCTCTGAAAAGGATTTCTAGAGCTCAGATCTTGTGCTCTGCTACATAAAGAAAGAGTCCCAGAGCTGACTTCCATGATGTGCTCTAGGCAGACCAGTTTGTTTAGAGCATGTCATAAGAGACCAAGGGGAGAGAGGAAGCAAACCCTGAGGAATACCAAACTGGGAGAGGGGTCTTTCCTAGGTCATGCTTCAGACCCACCCACTGCAGGCCACCTAGAGTGGAGCCAGCAAAGGTACCAAGATGCCTTGCATCCCTCTCAGTGGGCCCCCACCCAGACAAGCAATGTGAGCAGACCCTGCTCAGATTGTGGCCTCTCAGGCCAAACTCCAGGATGGAAATATCGCAAAGACAGCATTTGCAAAAGTGGCAGGTAGCAGCACTGCCAGGGACAAATGAGCATCTCCTGGGATCAGAAGCCAGGGGCAGCCTGCTGTCAGCCTTGCCAGGCACCAAGCTTCCCAGCAGGGTAAATCCCAGAGTTTTCTGCACACCAACCTCACACAGTAGGGGCTGCATGTGGTGCTGCCACTGTGGGAACAGGAAGCCATTAGCCCAGAGCCTCACTCACCCAGGACTGCAGGCCGCAATTCTCTACCAGAATCTGATTTCTGAAGCTCCTATTTCCCCCAAGGGCCGAAGAAGCCCACAAGCCAGCGGGAGGGAAGTACAGCCGGGGTTCATTAATGGCAACCCAAGGTCCACTTGGACACACACAGGCTTTTCTCGTAGCTATTGGCTGACCCCATGGAGCCATCTGGAGCACGGGATCTGGCCTCAACCCTCTATGGAAAGTTTGCCTGAAACCTCAGAACAAATGTTTTTCCCTCAATAAGCAACTCAAACTGCCTTGCCACAGGCATTTACTGCAGTTTCTAGGAGGATGCATTCAGAGGATTAGGGAGCAGTTAGCCCATGTGACAGGTTATTGGTAAAAGCAACCTGAGGACCCCATCTTACTTCTCCACAAATTATGAAAAATGAAACTGGAGGGATGTTAACCGAGAGATGCAGAGTTTACAAACATTTGGATCTCATTACTACTCAGTTCAGAAAAAGTCAATTTCAGAGTCAGCCCTGGTATCCAGTGAGGATCGGAAAACAGCGCCAAGAACTGCAGCTGTTGTTGACATGGATGGAGGATGGACTCTTTTACTCAGTCATTGAAGTGCTTACCATGCTCAAGACACCATTCCAAGTAGCCTACAGATATTAATGCCCTTTGTTCTCACAACAACCCTGTGAGGCCAACATTATTATCATTCCCATTAACTGATAAGGAAACCGAGGCAGAACTTACCCAAGATCACATCGTAGTCACAGCAGGCTAGGCCTGTGAACCTGGAGAATCTGTTTCCACAGCTCAGGCTCTTCAGCACCACCCTATGCACCCAGTCCACACATCATGCCCAGGTTCTCTAAACCAAGCCTCCCCTATGGGAGAATATGAAAAGGAGATGGTACTGAAAAAATCCACAATAAATGTCACTAAAACCCACAAAGAATTGGAAGTAGAATTCTATTCCCAGTTCTTTTTTTTTTTTTAATATTTATTTATTTGTTGCCTTTATTTTTACGTGGCACTGAGGATCGAACCTGGGTCACGCACGTGCTAGGCGAGCGCTCTACCTCTGAGCCACAACCCCAGCCCCCTATTCCCAGTTCTTTAATGTGAGTCTGGGCCAGGGAGCCAGGCTCAGTGCAACTCTTCTTGCTACTCAAAGTATGGTCCCTGGACCTGCAGCATGGGCATCACCTGAAAACTTGTTAGAAATGCAAATCCTTGGGCTTTACTCCGGACCTGCTACCAAATAAGAATCTGTACCTTAACAAGGATCCCAGGTGATTCAAATGTGTGTAAAGTCTGACAAGTGCCTCACTAGTTTACCACCTGTACCATCTTGATGCAGTTGTTCTCAAACATTTTTAGGACCCAGGTGAGGCTTCCTCTGAACATTTTAAATAATCACCCATAGTATCCCCACCTCAGAGCATCAGATCCACCTTCAGACTGGACACTGTCTTGCCTATGGGGTAAAGTTGGGTAAAAAAAACACTCAAAATCCCCAAATCCACCATCCCTTTGTCCACAATAGCCCTCCAAAGCCCCATCAAGTGGTTCTTGCAGGTTAAAACATTGTTTCTTCAAGAAGCTCGCAAGCACCTGTCTTCCATTCTCAATTTCAACATGAGAAGGGGCTTCAATAACAGCTGGACCATTCAACCCCTCCTCAGAGCCCCTTGACAGCATCTTAACATGTGATCTTCCAACCTAGGGTCAAAGTGTGCTCCATCACAAAAATCATTCAAGCTCTCAGCTGGCATCAGTTCAAAACTCCAGCCTCTCACCACCAAACCCTCCAGTCCCAGTCCCAAGGTAACACTTCCTTTTATCAATCCTGAACCCCTGCCATGTTTCATGGCCAAAGCCAAGGACCAGCCCCTACCAGCCCAGGTATAAGCCTTCTCAGAAAGTATTTTGGTTCTGTAGTCCTGTTCAAATCATTCAATGCATGAGTCTTTAGTTTCTGAAACTATAAAATTGGCGGGGGGTGGTGGGTGGGGATAGCAGTAACCTGTGCTTCTGAAACTTATGGCCCAGGTGTAGAGCTTCTCCCCAGCCTCATCTTCAGGAGGGCTGGGTGAGGCCTGAGAAGGTATAATCCTAATCAGCTCCCAGTGATGCCCATGCTGCTGGCCCAGGGACCACGATTTGGAAACCACTGTACTAACTCATCTCTAAGGTGTCATCAACCAGCCTTGACATTGGATTTTTCCAATTCAGTCAGTTAGTAAATTACCAGACTAGCTAACAAAAGGCAAGCAAAAAGTTCACCTCATTTCACATAAATGGAATGTTTCATGCACTTCTTTTCCCAACTCAATGGCCAGTTCTTACTTACATCCCTGACAGAGCTACACATTCAGTGACAACAAACCGTTTTACATGAAATTACACAACAGGACTAAGGTTTCCATGGATCAGAAACACAAACTTCTCTCACCTTCACACCTACACTTAGCCCCACCAACCCTGGTCTCTAACTTTCGCATAATGTAAGCAGAATGTATCTGATAGCTGCTGAGTAGAGAATCAAATAAACATGATTCTTTCAGACCCGTTATTTGCTCCTACCTAATCTACTTCAGACATTTCTCCCAATCGCGGTTTGTTTTGGTTTTACACTTTGAGGTTTTAAAATACGGTGTCTGCTGCCATCGTGTGGTAGTTTTGAGCAGATGCAGCCATCAAATACTCCATATACCCCATGGTCTATCTTGGGTAACTCAATATCTAGGAATTAGTATTCCTAGATAAGTGAGTTTAAGAACATGCCTATTCTGTCACTTAAAATTCTGAGCTGTAGCAATAGTGTGGTCACAATTAAGAGCCATATCTGAATGCAACTGGATGCTCCCTTCTGGTATTCAACAATTCTGTTGCATTCATCCATTATGGAAATTCTCTAAATATGAACTTAACTCTTTAAACCTTAACTTTTTCTTTTATTGATGGTGCCATATTTCCAGTGCCATTGTGAAAAGCCAATGAGATGGTTCATATAACTGCTTGAAACAATACCTGGCCCTTAGCTATAAGCCCTCAATGCAGCCTCGGTTGATGGTAAAGATGATGTAAATCAGTTGCTGTCAAGTCCAGGCCCACCCCAGTCCAAACGATATAGGATATGTAGTGACCCAGTTCCACTCTCCAGAGATTATGATTTAACTGATCCCAGAGTTGGGAGTGGCTGATAGTGATTACCCTACAGCAAGAGGTTTCAAAAGCTCCCCCAGGTGATTCTAATCAAAGCCACGCTGGCAAATGGCCCATGGGAAAACTGCCTGTTCATCTGGAGGTCACTGTAGATCCCCTTTCTACCAGTGAGTCCACTACATTCATGGAATATTTGCCACAGGAAGAGTATAGGTGGGAAATGGCGGGGGCGAGGCAACATGAGCCCCAATCCACTTTTTTTATTTAACGTTTTTTTAGTTGTAGATAGACATAACTTTAATTGTGTATTTTTATGTGGTGCTGAGTAACCAACCCAGTGCCTCACACATGCTAGGCAAGCCACAGCCACAGCCCACCTGATCCACTTTTGATAATTCAAATGGAAAGACAAAGAGACAGAGAGCAGGTAGTGTAGATTGTAGTTGTAGATTATAGCCTCGGATTTCTTAGCATGCTTCTCTTGGAGGGAATAGTCCAGAGAAAAAGGAGCGAGGCAAGGAGACGACGGGAGAGAAAGTCTGGTGTTTGGGGCTAGATGTATAAAGAGGAGAAGGTAGTACCATGAGATGAACTGTCCCGGCTGCCTCCCCTTCACCACATGCAACACAGAGGCAGATGTGGGCACGAGTCACTGAGAGGCAGCTTGGCCCAACTTCCCAGGGTGACTAATGTTTATTCATCAGTGCACCTGACTCTCAATCATTTGCTTTAATAGAAATGTGGTAAAGGAGCCCACAGTAACAGAGTTGCTATTGGTTGGTTGGTAGAGTTTTTTCTCCACCCTTGCCATCTTCATTGCATCCTGTTTAGGTACCCAAAATCTTTCCTTAAATTGTAATAGTAGTAGCAGTAGTAACTGTGGTGGCCATGCATACTGAACCCTCTGGGTACTTTGAGTAGCCCAGTGATCAATGCATGTCCACCAAAGAGATGACCACACTTTGCCTTCTAAGGTAACTGCCAGTTGTGTGTGTGTGTGTGTGTGTGTGTGTGTGCGCGCGCGCGCGCGTGCATACTCAATTTTATCAACACATTAGAGTCAATAGAAAGATAGTGAGGTTAATATTAAAAATATACCCTGGACATATTAAGTTTTTAAAAATAAGCACCACAACAGTATGAACTATATAATCAAATTTTTTTTAAACTAAACATGTATGTATTACATATGTAAATAAATATTAAATGTTTGGAAGAATGATGTTAGGCATTTATTATCTCCCACTAAAACAACAGATACACAGATGCGGAACCAGGAATCTTTCAATCAGAAACATATTCTAATCTGGAGAGTCCATGGGAAAAAAAGTAATCTGCCATTTTATTTATTTGGCCACACTGTGGTGTTCAGGAAATCTTAGGGAAAAAAAAAATTGAAATTCTTAGCTCTGAACCCTCACTTAACATATTTCTTCAAAAACTATGGTGTCTGATTTGGCAATAACTCTTTGTATTTTAGTTATCTTATTCTAAATTAAATTTGGAAACATTTTGCTTTAATTACATAAGGAGGGGATTTCTTTGCTTTGGTCAACCGACTATTAATTTAAATCCATGTCCCATATAACACATTTCCAGTGTAACAGGAGAACTGCAGTGATCCTTATTGGATTATACCCCTTAAATGGGCAAACTTTTGAATATGTAGAAGCAGAGAGTAAAAGGGTTGTTAGCAGAGTGGGGGAATGGGAGATACTGGCCAAGGTACAAAGTCAAGGTTATGTAGGATGAATGCGCCTAGAGAGAGAAATAAACATAGCATAAGGACTACAGTTAATAGAATCTGTGTTGCATTCTGGAAATTTGCTAAGAAAGTAGATTTCAGGTGCTGTCACCAATGAAAAAGAGAACTATGTGAGGAGATGGATATACTAAATAACTTGACTGCAGTATGTGTACGTATAACAAAACTTCATGTTGTACACCTTAAATATGTACCATTAAAAAGTGAAAAATAAGCCAGGCACAGTGGCACACACCTGTAATCCCAGCAACTCAGGAGGCTGAAGCAGGAGGATCACAAGTTCAAAGCCAGCCTCAGCAAAAGCAAGGAGCTAAGCAACTCCATGAAACTCTGTCTCTAAATAAAATATAAAATAGGGCTGGGGATGTGGCTCAGTGGTCAAATGCCCCCTGAGTTCAATCTCTGGTACTAAAACAAAAAGTAAGAAATAAGTGGATGAACTTTGTGGTAGGTAAATCATATCTCAGTAAAGCTGCTAAAACGTTTTTTTTTAAATTCATCTTAATGAGGGCAATACAACTCTCTATCCACAACAAAAAGGTGTTTCCCCTGTCCAGTGGCTTCAGTATTCCTAGACCCCAGAGCTGGGGAGGAGGGGGATCATAGTGCCTATAGTAGAAATCTTCCCCGTATCACTCCCAGGAACCACATGTGACCTTCACAGCCAGACACACTCTTGTCTGCTCTTCCCACAGGAGGACTATAACCAGCTGAGGCCGCTCTCCTACCCCAACACGGATGTGTTTTTGATCTGCTTCTCTGTCGTAAATCCTGCCTCTTACCACAACGTTCAGGAGGAATGGGTGCCGGAGCTGAAGGACTGCATGCCTCACGTGCCTTACGTCCTCATAGGGACCCAGGTTAAGATGCGGGTGACGGCAGAGTGGGTGGGCTGCAAGAAGGAAAGACCCTTTAGGTACATCACCAACATTGTGTTCTACCAATCACCGAGGGAGAGGGTCTTGGATATGTCCCTCCTGTGAATGGAAATCCTTAAGGTGTGCAGGAGTAAAGACTTGTAGTCAAAAAGAGAACAACTATTTAATATGAAGCTCTTTTTTAATATGTTCTTTAAAATTTAATGTTTTTTAATAACAAAGTAATTTTTTTAACTAGACATTTCTCCAGCCCTGAATCAGAGTAATAAAATGAGGGTAGTAACTGCACATATCTAATATTTTTGTAGCTAAAATCCACAATTGCTTTAAAATCGCAAAATAGGCATGAGTGTCAAAATAACCCTGGCAATCCAAATGGGCATATTATGACAGAATTCCTTGATAAGGAAGAATTCCTGGAGAAGGAAGATAGAAATTCATGACTTTATTATCTTTAAACCCCTTGATCTTCCAGATCTTAGCAATGAAGCTAAAACACACATGCAAGACCTTTCTGGACCATAAGGACTTTTTTAAAGTGTTCTGAAAACTAATGAAGTTACATAGTTTGAATTTCTGACAGTAAGTCAGTTGCACAAATGGATCGAAGATTGTCCTGACTTTTTGTACTTTTAAAAGGATTTTGTGTTTTGCTTTCTCAAAATCTGAATTACTATTCCAAAGTCATAGGAATGTAATGGCACAGGGGACTTTATGGTTTTCCATTTCCTATGCTGCTTCTTTCTATTTCTCATTTTACATTCTGATTGACAAAGAGAAATGTTTAAAAGCCATAAAGAAAACCATCACCTAACAAAGACGTGGACCAATACAGAGTACAAGTGTTTATTTGAACAAAGTAAAAGATTCACTTATCCACAGATCAAGACACACAATTAATGCTTCTGCTCTGAAAGGCAATCATTTGTTTAAATGAAGACATTTGCCTTAAATTCCAGATGATAATGTTTGTCCACAACTGATGGAGCTGGATTTCCTCTACCAAAATATGATTGGACATCCAAACTCCTTAGTGTGATTTGAGCATACTTTATAACAGATAGGCACCTAAGTCAAGCAATTAAGATCAGACACACACACACAAAAAAAAAAAAAAAAAAAAAAAATCAAAAACCACAGCTTAATGAGCTGAGCACTGTGCTTATTCTTGGGACCCTAACATATGAATATATTGTTTTTTCTTTAAGACACAAGCCTGTGTGCTTACATTCAGGTTCACATACACAGCAAAATTTTAAAGGAAACAAAATACTTTATTAAACTATCAAACCTAACATATGCTCCCTTCAAGGCAGTTCTACTTTTGAAAAGATGCTTCATTAAGCGAACCCTTTGGAAACTCCTCCTGGGGACTTACCTTCCTGAGTGTGCAGTCCATTTGTTAGAAAAGTCAGAGAGGTAGCAAATCTTCATCCATTTGCGGGTGAATATTTGATATAGAAAAGCAAAAAAAAAAAAAAAAAAAGTGTCAGGAAATAGGCTATTAAATTATGACTCATATCAATTGGGATCTGATAAATCATCCCTGAAAGGTAACAAAAGTGTCTGTTTCTTGTATGCCCTATCAGTGAAAACTGCAAATAAATAGAAAATTTCAAAATCACTAGACACGAGTGTCACCGGAACAAGCCACCTGCACCCTGGGCAACTGCTGTGAAGGAGCAAGTGTAAGGACACCCAGGTGTGGCCGCATGCAAGTCAGTTTACCTTTTCGACCTAACATGGGCACGCGCATGTGCTTTCTTAAAGAAAAGTCAGCAACTTCAGGGATGTTCAAGAGAAAGAAACTCTATGTTGGCAGAGTTTTAAATATCTTGCAGGCCCTGAAAAAATGAATCACTTTGTCTCATGTGTGTTTTGCCAGATCGATCTCCGCGATGACCCCAAAACCTTGGCCCGCCTGCTGTACATGAAGGAGAAGCCTCTCACTTACGAGCACGGGGTGAAGCTTGCAAAAGCGGTACTGTTCGATTTTGATTCAGCTTTAAGTTGTTGCTAGAAAAGAGTGTGGTGTGTGCTTTGGGGTGGATGGGCCCCATAAGGGTTTGCTTTAAACCACAGTGTGTTTGGAATTCTCTCTCTGCTTCGTGTTCTCCCTTCTTTTCCAGAAAGACTAGAGGGGCTGTTTGGTTAGCGTTCCTGTCAGCCAGTATTGTCTGTTTTTCATTAAGACAGAAACTTTGTGAATTTAAACAGACAAAGCACTTACCATTTTGATTTAACAACCTCTAAAAAGAGGTCGCCCTACAAAATAGTTGTCATATTTAGAATGAATTAAAGGGAGTCTCTAGATGTCTGTCAATATCACTGCTTATTATCAATGTAACGCATTTAAATTACCCTTTGCACGGTATTTTGTGATTTTTCTTGGAAGAGACTTAGATTCATGTTATATTTGTACAATATTTCTCATTACATATTGAGTAGCCACTTAGAGAAGCTGGGTTGTGTTACAACAGCATATGGAAAAACAACATATACCAAAAAGTAACTAGTTGGGGAATCTAAGCAGTTGCTCAACAAAAAGGCAACTTACTCAGCTGAACTATTTTCATAGGCCTTTTCTCAGTCTTAAAAGATTAACATGTAAAGTGATTTCGTTGGGAGAAATACTTCAGCAAGTATTTGCCAGACACCAAATCTCTACCTCTCCATTATCACCAAGATGTGTGCAAAGCAGCCAGTAAAATAGACCCAAGAGAATGGAAGTACTTTATGCAAGAGGAAGCTTATAAATCACATTTCCATCATTTGAATCCCTTCCTCAATGATTTAGTCTCAAACTCATCCACCCAAGTAGAAGGTTTTAAATTTTTCTGTTTTACTTTGTAAGTAACTAACCCTGCTAGATGCATGCCCCCCAGCAGTTACTCTCTCTAAGCTAGTGGAGAATCTTAATAACTATGAGTTCTTCATCAATAAAAATGTTCACATTTCTCATATTAAAACTTGTTTGTAGGCACCAAAAAGAAATGTGATACACTTAACTAGAAGTGAATTAAAGAAAATTATGTTTTTATGGTACAATGCATGAGAATGTCTCACAAACACGTGAAGTCCCCACTCCTGCACAGTCACGTCAATGTCACCAGGACCAGCCACTCAGAGCTCTTAAGATGCTGAGCATTTCACAAATTCTACCTCATTGCATACTCAGGATAACCCTCTTTAGTGGAAAGGGTTCTTCTCATATTACAGATGAGGAAACAGAGTTTTGGAGAAACAAGTGTGTTTGATTCACACCATTAATCCTAACAAAGCCAGAAATCCTAGTGGCACATGCCTGTAATCGCAATGGCTCAGGAAGCTGAGATAGGAGGATTGTGAGTTCAGAGCCAGCCTCAGCAACTTAGCAAGGCTCTCAGCAACTCAGTGAGACCCTGTCTCTAAATAAAATGCAAAAAAAAAACAAGAAGAAAAAAAAAAGGGCTGAGGATGTAGCTTATTGGCTAAATGCTCCTGGGTTCAATCCCTGGTATCAAAAAAAAAAAGAAAGAATTTTTTTTTTTTTTTTTTTTTGTACCAGGGATTGAACTCAGGGGCACTTAACCACTGGGCCACATCCCTGGCCCTTTTTTTGTATTTTATTTAGAGACAGAGTCTCACTGAGTTGCTAAGTGCCTTGCCATTGCTGAATCTGGCTTTGAACTCACGATCCTCCTTCCTCAGCCTCCCAAGTGCTGGGATCACAGGCATGTGCCACCTCGCCCGGCAAAAGAAAGAAATTCTAATCTAGCTCGGGGACATCGTCTCCTGTTTACCTCACCTTGTATAAACTGTCCATTCTCCAATCACTTACTTTTCCTCTGGAAAAATAAACATTCTGCTCCAAATGTTCCCATTAACACACACGAATACATAGCCCCAGGAATAACTGTGCGAGTCATAGCTGGAGGTCCCGGGCAGCTCAGCACCAGCTCCCTGCAGGAGTTGGGTCTCCTCGCTCCCTGCCTCTGAGCCTGTCTTCCACCTTCATCCTGGCAGCTGCCTAGCCCCGCTTCTCACTTGCCGAGTTGTTTCTTCTCTCTGAAAAGAAGTTGCTCCAAACCATCCCATCTCATTTCAGACTTATTTCAGGAACAATGGCTGAGTTCACCACTGTATCGCCTTCTGCCAGTTTCTCCTAGCAACAGCTCTCAGACACAGAGAGAATCATGTTTAGCTTACAAAACCCAATTTAGAAGAAAACCAAGCGAGATCTTCACTTGTTTCATCACAATTCGTGTAATTATAGAGATGTTTTAAGTTCTTCTACTCTTTGGCTTTTCTGTCAAGTAGTTTATGGGAACAGCCAGTGTTTATGGAGTGTTTATAATGCGCTGGGCTGCGTGCCAAGCACATCACATACTTCATCTTAATTAATCCTCACAGCCACCCCCCGAGGTGTGTGTGTTATTATCTCCACTTGCCTAGAGGAAACTGAGGCTCAGAGAGGTGAAGCGCACAGCTAGGAAGTGACAACACTAGGACGTGGGCAGTGCTTTAACCACAGTGCTCTTCTGCCTCCTTCCTGTAGTCTGATACCTAAACCCTTAGTTTGGGGCTTCTGTCTTCCTGTGCAGAGGACTCATATTTCATTGTGCGTCCCCTCCTCAAAACTTAAAATGCTTTGCGAATTCAGAGTTCTCATACCTGATTCTTTTTGTTTGGTGTTTTTCGTCTCTCATCTCTTTTTGGTCTCAAAGGGCATTTTATTTTTAATGGATATTTTCATAACATCCATATTTGCTACCTTTACACTCCAAAGCCAACCGCATTCACACAAATGTTTTGCATCAATTTATAATAAACATTCCTGTTACCCTTTAACTTGTCCTATCCTTCCTTGTCTTTCAATTAGTGTGTTTCTTAATCTTCAGCCTACACATGCGCAAATGTCCATATTGCTACCAGATTTTTTTCAAAAATAATTGATTAAACACCTACTATGTGCCAGGTGTTATGTTACCCATTAGCTCTAAGATCATGGTACTTACTCTGTGCGTTCTCTATCTCAATTCCATTCCATACAACCTAAGCAGGATTTTCTAAGTTTGGACTCCCTGAAGTATTTCTTGACATGCTCCTATTCTTCTTTATTCTCTTTGGCCTCTTTTTGCCCTCTCCTGCCATCTCCTTCCCCTAGTACCTTTTGTTCTTATTATTACTCTAACATCACACCTGTTACCTGTTGGGTGTTTTGATACGCACAGGTGGAATTTAAAGCAGAAAAAAAAAATGACGTAATCAATGTTCAGTCAATGTCAATCAATTGGAGTCCTTATACCCTTTTCCTGAATGGAGGAGTCACAGCCACTGCCTTCCTCCTTTCCCTGCGGTCTTCGAAGGCCGCCACCTCACCACTGACATCTGGGTTACTGAGGCCCACAGGCCGGAAGAAGAGGAGATGCGCGAGTGCAAATTCTAAAGCAGCAGAGAGCAGGCAGTGACTGACATCCAGGGAAGGAGGATTCGGAGATTTCTTGAAGCAGCTGACATCTCAGTCAGGTTTCACGAAGGATGAGGATGAGTTCATGCAGTAGACAAAGTGAGGGGACAGGAGACAAAAATTCCAGACCAGTGCCTTCGAAGGCATTCTTTAAAGCACAAAAGAGCAAAGTAGCAACTGATGGGCCAAATTTCACCCACAAATATCTTGATCAACCCCAGCGGTACTTTTAATGCAATTCAGTGGCCAACACTTAACACTTTGGAAACTTTGCATAAATATACATTGTTCTGGCTTCTTTAAAAATTTTTTTCAGAATGCCTGGCAACTCTAGGCCAGTATTTCTTCATCAACTGAAACTTTTAAATAGTCAGACAAGGTATGTACCCTTCAATCTACCACAATCTCCAAAGCTGAGTGGTTAAGACTCTGGCTCAGAAAATGGACAAATGCTAATCTCTGCCCTTAGTTGTGTGAACATAAACTGCACTTATGTTATTCACTTTGTTTTTTTATACTGGGGACTTAACCCAGAAGCACTTTACCACTAAGCCACATTCCCAGCCTATTTTATCTTATTTTATTTTATTTTATTTTATTTAGATTGGGTCTCACTAAGTTGCTTAGGGCATAAGTTGCTGAGGCTGGCCTTAAACTTGCAATCGTCCTGCCTCGGCCTCCTGAGCCACTGGAATTATAGGGATCAATCACCATGCCAGGCCATTATCTACTCTTGAGTTGGCAATTTCTGCTTTATACTCTTGAAAAAATTCAGCATCAAATCCACCCAACCCATGCTTTTCCTCTCTCAGCAATCTGGTCATGATGCTGCTTGGTTGAGACAACATGTCCTCACAAGCCATTCAGTTCTTGTTCTTTCCCTTGGCCATTTTCCCTCTCTGTGTACATCCTGTCTTCCTTTTGGAGAAATGCCCTACTTTTCTGTCCCTTTTCCCATCACCCTTACTAAGTCCACCATACCTTCCCATTGGTTCATTAGTTTTGCTCTTTCAACCACAAATTGCTAGAGACAGCAAAGTAGAGTGGTTAAGACTCTGGCTCAGGAGAAATGCTAAACCCCCTCCTTTTTTAGTTGTGTGAACACAAACAGGTACTTAACCTCTCTGGACATCAGTTCTCCAGGCTGTACCTCAATCTCCACTTTTTTCTTGAAAACATGTCAGTTTGGTAAAGCGAGCTCCAGATAATTAACACATATATCTAAACAAGACCCTGTATCATGAGGGTGGTGATAGACCTTGTAAAATTCTCGTGGTGGTGAAATGCATTATGTTCCCCAAGGTCTGGGTCAGCAGGCTGTGGTTGTTAAATCGGTGCTGCCCTTCAGATAGCTGGGAAGGGTTCTCTGCTTTTATTTCTTCCAGTTACTTTCAATCTCACAGTACAACATACCACATAGCCACTAGGACGACCCAGAAGAATGAGTGGTTTTCGCTTAATTAGTAATCAAGGTCATCATTGGGCTTGTTGTTGTTGTTTAATTCCTTCTTGTCAGACTCTTGTATCTTCTGTACCTCTATGGCACGTTTCCCAGCTTTTGAAACAATAAGCTTTAACCACTGTAAAATTATCAGAAAAGGGTTCACTCTGTTGACATCCTCAATCTCTACCTTTTTCGTGAAAACATGTCAGTTTGGTAAAGCATGCTCCAGATTGTTAACATGTGCATCTAAACAAGACCCTGAGTGCTTACAGATGGGTTCTACATATTTGACTGAGTAGGTCATTTTGTACCAAGAAACAGATGAAGTCACTGCTGTAAGAAAAGCCATATTTCCATGAGACAGTTTTCCATTTCACACCTTTGAGGACATACATGATTTTTTTTTTCCTGCAGTCCCTCTAACAGGGCTCTGCCTTTTCCATGAACCAGGATGAATTCTTCTCTCTGACCCTCGGAGCCCTTGAAACGTGGTAACAGTACTTACCTCATAACTGAGTTCTGTTTCTCACACATACTTCCCAAATCACACCCAAAATCTCTTGGCTACTTTTCCTGGAACTATCCTTACAGCATGATGTTATGTTAACCTTGTTACACAATAATGTCTTTATCTACTGTTTCATTATCTTCAGTAATGTTGGAATTGGGAGAGACAGGTTCGGGCCCTTCCTGCGTCATCAAAGGCAAACTCTGACATGCTATCCACAGCACCATGGGGATAGAGGACAGAGTTCCCTACCCATCTTACAGGACCCCCCAGTGTAAACCTGGCTCAGCCCAGCTCTCCTGAAATTTCCAGAATCAGACTGAGGCTTGTGATCATTAGTGGGGAGGGTTCCCAGATAGAATGTCCCCATGGCATTTTCTAGGTATTTTTCCAGCATGACTGACACAAGCCATCACATGACAAGCAGTAACTCAGTTGGTGCATTGGTTGAATTTCCATCTTAACCAATTAGCATATCAAACACAATGGACACAATCCATACACACACAGCCCCCAAAAAGCACTTTTGACAGTATTAGGAAAATTTTCTTCACTGCTTTTTATTTATTTTCCCTACTGTTTTTATTTATTTTCCCTACTGTTTCTTAAAAAGTTATTTCCTAAAGGTCAATTGAAAGCCATAAAATAGGCTTTCCATTGATAGTTTCGATACCATGCTTTTGGTATTTTCATTTGGTTCACACAGTGACTATTCAAAAAAAAAAGTGCATAATATCTATTACAGACGTTAGGAAATAGTTTCTGGGCCAAATCAAAACAACATTATTTCATTCTTAGTCTTCATAGCTGTGGCCTTTCAAATAAACAAGCAACCTCATTCACTAATTGTCAACTTGACCAGCTTCTTGAAGAGCTAGGCGATGAGGGTCACAGTTATGGTCATGAAACAAGGAAAAGAACACCTATCAAGAGACCCAGAGTTTAAGTCCAATTCTTTCACTTTCTAGTTGAATCCCTTAAACGATTCATTTTACCTTACTGGGGCTGTTCCCACTCTTGTCTAAGCTAAACCCCAGTTTTTCTTTATTCACACACTGCTGATTACAGTAAAATACATCCCATATCAGGGTCCTGCGTGGCAAACAGAAGGTTTTAAAAACTGGTAAATATTAAATAAAATGTAGGGGCTAAGGGCATGGATATGTGGTAGAGTGTTGGCCTTGCATGCATGAGGCCCTGAGATTGATCCCCGGTACCAAAACAAAATAATAAAATTCCAAATTTCCGACTTCTCTTGAAAAATACAAAAATGGGCAACCATCACCCAACATTCTCACATGATGGAAGCAGAATAAGACTGGCCACTCTAGAGGGGGCATGAACTTTACAGTCAGTCCACCACAGTCCCCTCTTCTCCCTATTGCCTCACACCAGACCTGCTTTCCTCATTTACATAAGTTATTGGCCCTAATAGACCTATGATTTTGCTGCCCCATTTAGCCATTTATCAGCTACAGTTTTCAGGAGCTTGCCCAGTCAAACTCTTCTTGAATCTGTTTTAATTTTTTCAAAGGTGGTCTCATAATGTGAAGCAATCTCCAGATGTCCTTAATAATAAGAGGCCCACATCAGGGGCTGGGGTTGTGGCTCAGCGGTAGAGCACTCGCCTAGCACGTGCACAGCCTGGGTTCGATCCTTAGCACCACATAAAAACAAAGGTATTGGGTACAACTAAAAACAAATAAATAAATATTAAAAAAAAAAAAAAGAGGCCTACATCATGTTGTTGGCTCATACTGAGCTCGTGAGCCATTTCTATCTTAGGTCTCCTACACTGAGGCTGACTGCCAAACCTGGTCTTCATGGCCTGTGATTTTCTTAATGAGAATCTATAGCTTTGGCCTGAATGTCTGTTTCTCATTGGAACTTTGTGATTATGAAATACACCATGGGATGACATCATTTAAAAGTTTCGAAGTAAAGCCCCAAATAAGTACCACATACTTACCATTTAAATATACAGACCATATACTGATGAGGAAGATGTATTTTATGATTTTTTAAAAAATATTTATTTTTTTTATTTCTTAAAATGTTTTTAAAGTATGTGGAAACCAAATGATAATACCAATCAGATATTACCCTCTTGAGAAATAGCTTATCAGAAGTATTTTAATCAAGGATGACCTAGAAATGCTATGCACTCTTGTCCGCCAGGTTGGTTCTGCTTTACTTCATCCAAGAGATGCATTTCACTTGAACTTGACTTCCACACTGCAAACAAATGAGACGGTGCTAAAAGCAACATCATGTGGTCCTGTTGTTCACAACATACTTTCGAATCATACAATCACTGTTTCAAATCCTCTCCTATTATATTTTCTATGTTAGGAAAAATGTTTGTAGATCCCTTTCAGAATTATTGTTTACCAAAAATGATCCACACCACTTATTGTTAATACAAGACTAGAAAAAAAAAATTAGGATAGCAGATGCAAATTGAAATGCAGAAGAGAAAACAGAATCCAGAGCCACCCCCAGGCTGTTGGTGGGGCTGCAGAGGTAAGGCCTGGCTGGGCAGAGGGTTGACCCACAGAGCTGCGCCCTTCTTTTCTTCCTGCTCAGGCCTGTCTCTCTTTTGTATTTAAGATCGGAGCACAGTGCTACTTGGAATGCTCGGCCCTGACTCAGAAGGGTCTCAAAGCGGTTTTTGATGAAGCCATCCTCACCATTTTCCACCCCAAGAAAAAGAAGAACCGCTGCTCGGAATGTCACGGCTGCTGTTCCATCATCTGAAGCTGCTGGAGACTCGCCTCCACCCCACCCAAGGGTGCAACAGCAGCCAATCTCTGCCGCCCAGCTCCAGCCAAAAAGGAGGGCAGGACCAGAAATGAATTCCCTCGCACAAAGGCCGCCCCACCCTGTGAGCTCCCCAGCACAGCCTCCCAGTCAGCCCACAGCACGTCCCCCTGCCGGCCGGAAGCACCCACGCTGCACCCCCCCCCCCCCCCCCCCCCCCGAGGTTGACGCAGAGCCTGGATTTCAGACAGTGTCGCTACCGCCGCCGCACATGTGGGGAACAGTCAGGGGCCATCCTGCACTTCACCTGCCCCTCCCACAAGCCCGAAGCTGATGGGAGAGGAGGAGCTCAGTTCCTGTATTGGTGGCCTTACATCTTTTACAAAACTTGGGAATAGAAAACCAACGTTTTCTTCTGAATCTGCTGTTTTACCCACGCGTGTTACGTTCATTTTGCATTATTTCAAGAAATTTCCTAATTTTTTTCAGTTTACTCAGGCCTTACAAATCCATACCAAAGTAGCCTAAAAACAAGATGGTTTATGTTCGTTTCTATGTTCAGCATGTTTCTACCAAAGTTATTGGAACCAACATGTACCTCTGAATGCCTGATTATAAGAGAACTTTAAAACTTTTGAAAATTTACAGAGCAATAACTTTTGGGGGGAGGGTGGGAACCACCATCTGAATTTTTTTGCAGGTCCACATTTTGGCCCAAAATTCACTCTACAAGGGCTTAAATTGATAAGTGACCTGCTTTTTTTTCCACCTAATATTGCCAGGGCTAACTAAAAATGAACTGAGTTAAGAAAGCAGTAGTTCTGCTTTTCATCCAAATTGCATGAAGGAAGGACATGGCAGAACCATATTAAGCAAATATTAAGCAAAATGGACTTTCCTGCTTCCTGGTCCCAACCACCACCATTGCATGTCCTTTTCCTCCTTGATTTTACACTTTGTCCTGTGCCCACTTCCTTTTGTTCTTCCCAGTCATAACCTGACCTAAAAGAAAGAGCTGCACATTGGACATGAAAAAGCGAGTGCTTCAAAATTCCCCCGGCTCAAGCAAAGTGCCTCCATTTTTCTACTTGCTTCTACTGACCGAAGGTGCTTCTAGCTTGCCCCACAGATGCTCCCAGTCCACTTAAATGACTTTTTCCAGTTACAGCAGGTATTAACTTACTGCCTCTCTCTCCGCATTCATTGTTCTAAAAATCTGTTTAGGAACCAGATTTGTGAATACCAAGCTCTGGATCCATTTTCCAAAAGATGCACTCCAAGGACTTTGGCTTAGGAGAAGGAAAAGCTCCCAGTAAGGAATCCTGTGACCTTTCTATATGACCATTCCAAATGTCCAGAAATTCTGGTGGCACAGCGAGCTACTTCCTCCCTTTTAATTAGAGACTAAGATGGCTTCTAATTAGTCTTATTTGCTTACACATGCCCTGGAATCACCCAGGTAGTCACTTAATCTTTTTATATTATTGCATAAGCAAAGCCTGTTTTTGCAGTATAAAATTATACCAATTTTTTTTCCAGATTTGAGCTGTTGAAAAAAGCCAGTGTTTCTGTCTCTTCTCCTCCTAGAAGAACCACATAGAAAAGAATTGTATGATGACTCTTTTCTCTTAAGACCTTTCATGATACCCCTTCAGTGTTTTGGTTTTATTGATTAATTGGTTGGTTAGTTTAGAATTTCTGAAATGTGTTTTCCTTTCTTCCACATTGCAAGTACTAGTTTTCTTCTCTCCCATCTAATTGCTAGCATTTTCTTAAACACACACACACACACACACACACACACACACACACACACCACCTAAAAGGAAACAGGAGCTTTGTAAGTCAAAGCTTGACATTTAAAGAACACAAGGACTGTCTGCCTTTATAAATGGAAATCAACCGTGTATGAACTATAGCTGGAGAGGTTATGAGTTCATCCTTTACAAACAATAATGAGCATTTAGCCCTGTAATAAAGGAAGTGTTGTTAGTCAGTTTTGTTACATTATTGCATCATTACATCTTGCTAAAAGGCCACTCCTTACTTCTCATTGATGTGGATGAAAAATTGAAAGCAGTACGTTAGCTCCACCAAAGAGAATTTTCCAGATGTGTGCACAGGCACATAGCTCCCCAGGTCATCACCTCCCTAGTGGGCCACTGGGATGAAAGTGTTCACAGTAAGAAGATCACTCTCACACAGAGCTGGAGCCTGGACAGAGAGACTGTTGGTGTCTGAATGGAACACAGACTCCCAGAGGCCTTAAGAGTCAATTACCAAGTAGAACGAAGCAACCCAAGTGAGTTAGCATCCCACCAAGTCAATCATCCATTCCCTCTTTTATGGCAAGACCTAGCTCATTTCACTAGAAAGTGGTTTCTGCTGTAAGATTGAATGGAATGCTCTGAAACCACAAATATAAAACGACATAGAAATCTGAAGAAGGATCCTTTAATGGTCTACATTATCTCCCAAAGTCAACAAATGACCGCTGGTCTCCATGTGAGGGCAAAGTCTTAACTTTTCAGAGATAGAAAAGGCCCCAGAAACTCTAGTCCAGTCCTTCCTTGCACATATGAGAAACTCTACTGAAATGGCGTAAGGGAGATGTGTTGTGGCAGAGCTAGAACAGATCTTGGCCCTTCTGCTTCCCATCCAGTGCCCTTGAGCTCCACACTCAACTGATTCATTAACACACATATTAAGTTGACGTTTTGTGGGCACATCATTGGAGTTATATCATTTATCCTGCAGATCCCAGACACATTTTTGATCATATATATATATCATATATATACACACATATATATATTCATATTATTAATAATAATTACAAAATCTATAAAGACACCTGGAAGGTAGCACCGACGTGATACATGTTATACCCTGTGGGATGCATTTGACAGTACTTTATCCAAGCAAGCTAAGAAAATAATAGTAGAAGATGAAATCTTTAAGGTTACTATCCAGACACATTTTGAACACACAACTTGTAGTTAAGCCACTATAAATAAAATAAGCCATCAAACTACTAAAAAACTAGACACAGGAATTCAATCTATTCTCTAATATGCCTGGAATCCCAGGTATACAGCAATGTAATCCCAATCTAATGGTTCAATCAAGTAATAGTTTGACAGATTTTTTTTTTTTTTTTTTTTGTACTGAGATTGAACTCAAGGGCACTTAACCACTGAGCCACATCCCCAGCCCTTTTTATTTTTTATTTTGAGACAGGGTCTCACTAAGTTACTAGGGCCTTACTAAGTTGCTTAGGGCCTTGCTAAGTAGCTAAGGGTGGCTTTGAACTTGTGATCCTCCTGCCTCAGCTTCCCAAGCTGCTGAGTTTACAGTCATGGACCACAGCACTGGTGTTGACAGATTTATTTTTTTCACTCAGATGTTTGGCTGGTTGGTTGATGGAATTAATGGACTCCTTGGGCTATTTCAAAAATACAAAACGAGCCGGGTGCGGTGGCGCACGCCTATAATCCCAGCACTTTGGGAGGCTGAGGCAGGAGGATCGCGAGTTCAAAGCCAGCCTCAGCAATGGCGAGGCACTTAGCAACTCAGTGAGACCCTGTCTCTAAATAAAATACAAAAAAGGTCTGGGGGTGTGACCCAGTGGTTGAGTGCCCCTGAGTTCAATCCCCGGTACCACAAAAAAAAAAAAATACAAAACGACTAAGACACAAGTCAAAACCATGGTCCACAATGAGAAATCTGGTCTGATTTCTGTCAAGAAAAGTTAGACTTCATGAATAATTACTAAAGGTGAGAACTACAGCAACATTAAACTAGGAAGCACTAAGCTGGGAAGTCAAAAAGTAAATCATACCTATGTGGCAAGAAGGCTTTGGTAGTGAGACTTTGATGGCAATATGTCTTTTTATGATATGCAAAGTACCTTTTGCAATCCATCAGAGAAGTGGGTGCAACTGCACACAATGTTCATTAGACCACCAATACAAAAATGGTATTAGAGTGGCAGCAAAAGAACAATCACAATTACACTCAAAATTTTAGGAGAAAATAAAGAAAACTAAATCCAAAATCTGAATCCAACAAAAAGTTGGTCAATGTATAGGTTTCCTGTGAGCAGTAACCTTGCAAAGTCAAGCATCTTCAAGAATAAATACATTTACTGTCATGTATAACTAAAAAGAACAAATAAAAATTTTTTAAAAAAAGAAAAAATACATTTGACTTGAGGCAAGCATCCCAAGATGCCCTATTACATTCATAAAGGCAAACTCATTCATGACACCCAAGAGATAGAGGATTCCAAATTGAGGGTTTGCTTTAAAAGCATACTTGACATCATGCTGGAGATTTTTATCTAACCAGTTATATGTTCATTTTTAAAACTCACCCTTGTTTAGCTGCCAGGATTTGAAATATGCATTCTCTCCCAACAGAGAGAACCAGAGGGCACCAGCTATTCTCAGAGTCACTGAGGAGGCTGTCCAAGTATCAATAAGAAAACTGCACAAGATAGTGTCATTTCCAGGACCCTTAGAAACAGAAAGAAAAAGAAATGATCAGGAAAAACTGAGTTTTGTAGAAAGGAAGTTAGGAATTTTGGAAAAAGGTAACAGAATGGAGAGGAAGCCCTAGCCAAACACAAGGCAGAACACACACCCGAGAATCCTCCTGGAGAGTGGTTAACTTCTGCCTGGTCTCTGGAGGCAAAGGGAAAAAGGGACTGTGACTGAAGAGCACTCCATGATCATCAGGGCTACTTGGGTCATGATCCTAGGTGATTCCACTGATGATTCACGACAGATGAATGAAATTCTGGACAATGCTCTCTGGGTCTTTAACAGCAGGGTGGGGGCCTAGCCTCTCGCCATCTCTGTTTATACAGAACATGCAATCAAGGGAAATCAAGAAATATGATTGAACAAATTAAAGTTTTCCTGAGCTCGAACATGACATAAAATCTGAAAAGGGTGACTTTGGAATATCTGGAAAGACGCTTCCTTGTGTGAATGATATTGATTCATCTTCAATGGGGTATTTCCAAAAGAAAGATTCCATTTAATAGGCACCAATGCAATCACATAGATAAAGCAATAATTCAAGGTGCTTCAGTGGCCAACAAAGACCAGGAAGAAAACCAGGCTCTGTCCTCAGCATCGCTTCAGCCATCTGGGGCTCCGCTGTACTCTTTGGGTGACCGGAAGGAAAGAGTCAAAGAGAATTTGGCTCATCTGTGAAATGGTGGGGTGCAAATTCACCAACAGCTCTTGCCTTTGAAATTCCACTACAGGAAATTAGAGTAAAAGCTGCATGATTAATCTTGGTCACAATCTAGTTTTTCTCCTGTATGGGGGATATTATGTCAAGAATCAGAGTTGCTTTGGTGCATGTATGTTTTAAATGCATCCTACCCTGGAAGTTTTATTTTGTTCTATGAGTTCTGCCATAGCTCAGAAGCTTTGTGACGCCACAGCTGGAGTAATTTTGTTGTATTTTTAGCTCTGTCCTCCAAGTCTCTCAGTAACACAGTTAGCTGAATAGGATCTGATCGGGGTTATAGGGGGTGTAATGTCTGGGATACCACAAAGAGAAGTTTCCCATAGTCAGCAACCTTGCTTATCAAGCTTAGCTTCCCTGGGAGCCTGCACAAGGCAGTCTTCAGTTTGTAAGTTCTTTCAGGGGACAAAAAGGGACAGTTTCTGAGTAGAGCTGTGTGTTTCAGACAGCTTTGTAAATACACATCTAAAATTACCTCTACCTAGCATTGTTTGATTTTTTTTTTTTTTTTCCAAGCAGACTCTTTTCTCCTCAAGGAGTCGACAGGCAAGAAAGTTAATGAATTCTACATTCTCATCACCTGGTTACATTGTCTTTCTCTCTGAGTCAACAGAAATTACTGTTTAAGTACACCTTGGTGGAGTTTTTTCCCAACTGTAACATTCCCTGTTCTACTCAATGTGATCACTGCAGTCAAGGGAAGTACAGCTGGTCCGCTCACTGGCTGGTGTTCCTACGGTCCGTGTCTTATGTAATGGCTATTCTGCGTACCTTGTTCATTATTAATGGAATGTTATTTCGTGTACTCTTTAACCTTGCAGTTTATTTTGTGTCATGTTCTGACTTTGAAATCATTAAATAGTCTTTTTCCTACTCTCATTTGTGAGTCATCTGAAGGGGTCTCCATCCATCCCTTGAGTACACTGCCTTCCACAGGCTGCTTTTAGAATGGGAAGTTGTCTGGCCTCTTTCTACTCGCAGTGTGGTCCAGGGCCCAGGAGCATCAGCATCACCCTGGGGCCACTTAGGACCGTACAATCTCAGGCCCAGTCTAGACCTACTGAATCAGACTCTGCAATCTAATAAGACTCTCCCCAGTGATTTGTATGCACATTAAAATTGGGGGAGAACTGGTCTATGAGATAGTCAATTCATTGTTAGTCTGTATATCCAAACGTAAAGCTGCCTGATGAAGAAGCCGTCAACTTAGCCTGTCTCTCAGGCTAATGTAATGTCTGGGAGACCATGAGGAGAAGGTTCCCGCAGTCAGCAACCTTGCTTATCATTCTTAGCTTCCCTGGGACCCTGCACAAGGCAGTCTTTAGTATGTTAGTTCTTTGGGTGGACGGGCTGACAATTTCTGAGTAGAGCTGTGTGGGTATCCCCTAGGTTAATATTGAGACGTTTTCACTTCTTGGATGAATGAAAGGGCTGTCAGAAGTCCTTTCTTTTTCTTGTCATGTGCTACCCAGCTGCAGTAAAGGAATATGCATATTTTGGAATTAAGCAGAAAAGCAGCATCTGGTTTGAAAGATCTGCTAAATCTAAAATATTTCTGTTCTGAAAGTCTGTTTGGTGTTTATAAGGGAAAGAGGGGGGAAATGTCCTCTAAAATTACTTTTCCTGAAGAAATAAGATTCATATCACATGAAATTACAAATTTATAAAATGAAGATAAAACAAATTCCTAAGGCATAAAACGTTTAGCAAAGTTTCTGTCTTCGTTGCTTAAGACACGGAGCTCTAAATGTCAGATCAGGACTGACCACCAACGACCTATCCTCTGGACAGAGCATAGACCCATTCTGTAGACTCATGTCTCCATTGCCTTAAGCACAGACCAGAATCTATTCCCTCACTCAACGTATCTTCGCTAAGCATCACTGGGGACTATGCTTTCTTCTCACCTTCTGAACAGAGTCCTTAAAAAATCACAAACATACACACACACACATCACTGTGGACCATGCCATACAGAGCTCTTAAAAAAATCTCTCACACACACACACACACACACACACACACACACACACACGTGCACTCACTGAAGCCTATGGTCCTATTCAAGTCCTCCTGTTGCTGAAGAAGTTCTGAATGCAAATCACACCTACTTTCAGACAAATCAGCCAGAGTACAACAATGACCACTTCCTACTCAAATGGCCTAGCTAATTAATTCTCTGGCTAGCATGTCAGTGATTCAATCTTAGAATAAGGACCTGACAGCACTGAGAAGCCCCATCACGAAGGGACCGCCTCCTCTGTGAAGGGTGTCCGCCTCCTTTCCGCAGCAGGCTTCCCTCCACACTGCGACAGAGGCCCCACTTCAGGGCTTGCAATCAGGTGTCCTCCTTCAAGCCCTGAGCAATAGGAAACCCACCTGTGTCCTGGGAGGATCCCTCACCTGAGGAGCTTGTGAACAGGACACCTTTTACCTCTAGGACCAGCCTGGCTAGTCAAAGCAGCTGACATTCTCAGAAAGCTTTGATCAAATCCAAAAATGGGATCTTAACCAAAGATTATTTCCATTTCTGCAAATGGATCCCTGATTTCCTGCCTGTAGCCACTGATGCAAACTGCCAAAAAGCACTTCTTACACCAGGGACTGCATGTCCTTCCACAGCCTGGCAGGACACCTGGCACCCGCTTCCACCCCTCCTTCCCCAGGCCACAAAGGAGAGTTCCTTTTAGCCTCTTTGTTAGAAACTAGGAGAGGGAGAAAACTCTCATCAGCCCTGATTTCTCTTCAAGAATCCTTTTACCTGCAATTTGTAAGAGTTTGATTTCTAGTCCCTTTGCTGTGAGAGTGTAGTGAAGTCCCAGTCTGAGCTATCTGAAAGCCTCTCTTCTTTTGAATAGAAAGGATTCTACTGAATAAAACACATTGGCATAATCAAGCTTGAAGAAGAGAAACATCTTCCCCTCCCTGCCCATCAGGGCCCTCTGGTTTCTTCTCCCTCATCTGCAGCTTTACAGCGTGAAGACTGGTGTGAGTAAATTGATGGTTCCTTCCCCCTTTCAGCTTTGTCCTGAGGTTGGCTTAGATGTTGTTCATGCTGAATTGTGCAGCTTATTTCAATTGGACTTTGTCTCTAAAAAGCTGGACCCAAAAACGGAACAAAATCTTCCTCTTAAAAACCAGAGACAATACGCCTAATAGAAGAAAAAGTAAGCTCCAATTTCCAACATGTCGGATTAAGCCTCAAGTTCTTTAATAAGACTCCTGTAGCGCAAGAACTAATATCAAGAATTAATAAATGAGATAGATTCAAACTAAAAAGCTTCTCCTCAGCAAAACAATCAATCAGTGAGGTGAACAGAGAACCAACTAATTGGGAACAAATTTTTACCACATGCACATCGGATAGAGCACTAATCTCTAGAATATATAAAGAATTCAAAAATCTTAACACCAAAAAAACAGATAGCCCAATCAATAAATGGGCTAAGGAATTTGAAAAGACACTTCTCAGAAGAAGATACACAATCAATCAACAAATACATGAAAAAATGTTCAACATTGCTGGCAATTACAGAAATGCAAATCTAAACTACTCTAAGATTTCATTTCACTCCAGTCAGAATGGCAGCTATTAAGGACACAAACAACAATAAATGTTGGAGAGGATGTGGGGGAAAAGGCACACTCATACATTGCTGGTGGGACTGCAAAATGGTGTGCAGCCAATATGGAAAGCAGTATGGAGATTCCTTGGAAAACTGGGAATGGAACCACCATATGACCCAGCCATCCCACTCCTGGGTCTATTCCCACAGGACTTAAAAGCAGCATATTACAGCAACACAGCCACTTCAATGTTTATAGCAGCACAATTCACAATAGCTAGGTTGTGGAACCAACCTAGATGCCCCTCAGTAGATGAGTGAATAAAGAAAATGTGGTATATATACACAATGAAATTTTACTCAGCAATAAAAGAAAAGAAAATAATGGCATTCACAGGTAAATGGATGAAGTTGAAGAATATAATGCTAAGTGAAGTTAGTCAATCTCAAAAATCCAAATGCCGAATGTTTTCTCTGATATAAGGAGGCTGATTCACAGTGGGGTTAGGTTGGGGTACATAGGAGGGTTAGAGGAATGCTAGAAAGGTCAAAGGGGAGGGAGGGAAAGAGAGGGAGCAAGGGGGCATGGAGGGGGGAAAAAAAGAAGGTGGTAGAATAAGATGGATATCATTATCCTAAATGAATGATTGGAGAGACTTGAATAGTACAAATATACTTTGTATACAAACAGTGTTATGTAAAAAGATGCTCTATATGTGTATTATGAACTGTAATGCTATAATGCATGCTACTGTTATAAATACAACAAATTTGAATAAAAAAACATTTCCAATGTATTTTAAAATGCTGGATGCTTTAATCCCACTCAGTAAATTCTGTGCCCCAACATATTTTAATTGTAATGTGCAGAATCCAAGAAGAAATGGAAGATGGAGGGTCAGAACAGCCTGGAAACTCAGGTCACCTGACTTTGATGGCTCTCCTCTCCACACAGGGACATCTTAGGGACCTTCCATATACAACACAGTAAAGCCAAGAAAGCGTGATCTGTTCACAACATTTCATTCAGAAAGAAATTGAAAGCTAATAGGGTTAAATTCCCATTTCAAGTGCATAATCCTAATGTATACTTCCTCAAGATAACAATGATTCATCAATATCTTTTATTGTATACATATAGGGTTTATTTTCAGTTAATAAATGTCCTTTCAGCTGGGGGCGGTGGTGCACACCTGTAATCCCAGCACTTGGGAGGCTGAGGCAGGAGGATCGCAAGTTCAAAGCCAGCCTCAGCAATGGCAAGGCACTTAGCAACTCAGTGAGACCTTGTCTGTAATAAAATACAAAAAAGGGCTGGGGATGTGGCCCAGTGGTCGAGTACCCCTGAGTTCAATCCCAGTACCAAAAAAAAAAAAAAAAAAAAGAAAAGAAAAGAAAAAGAATAAATGTCCTTTCAAATGATTAAATTGTATTTGTGGCTTGGGGATATTCACATTTATTCTTTGGTTGTAATCCTCTCTTCAACATTACCAAAAGAAAATTACCATTATGTCTTTGGTATTATTAATATTCTGGTTAGAGCAAGATGTTTTTTTGGTCCCCTGGGAAATGACTGTCTGAGTTTGGGGAGAGGGCAGGTTGTTTGTCTTTTTGGCTTGACATGATTTTCCAAAAGTTGCAATGGCTCACAATCAAGGCCAAAGCATATAACTTATCCTGTATGTCAGGAAGCCGCCTTTTTTAAAATTCAATTATTCAGTGCGTGAAAGAAATTGTACAGCTGGAGGAACTTAGGGACAAAAATAAAGCCAACAAGCCTGGGAAAGTTTCACTTTACTTCCGATAATGAGGACCCGGAAAAGAGAATAGAACGATCCCTCTAAATTCCTTCACAACAGAGACGAGTCTGCCTGGTGTTGTCAGTTACAGCGCCCTCTATCTGCTCCCCTAGTTACTTTTTCTGTTCTCTGTTTCTTGCTGTCTCTAGATACCACCTGCTCAGAGGTCCTTGGCACCTACTTCAGACCCACCAGGGTCCCACGGGCCACCAAGCCTTCCCGACTTCCCCGTTCACAATTCCAAATAATTCCACTCATTAAACCAAAGGGAGATTGTTTTGTAAAAGAAATGCCAGGAGGGCTGGGGTGTGTGGCTCAGCGGCAGAGCGCTCTCCTTGCACGTGCGCGGTCCGGGTTCGATCCTCAGCACCACGTAAACATAAATGCATTGCATTGTGTACAACTAAAGCAAATAAATAAATATCAATAAAAAAAAAAAAAAGAAATGCCAGGAGATTCATCTTGCAACTGAGGAACTTGGTTCTTGTAATCCAGGAGACCATTTCACCAGTAGAAACTTGCAACAGAAAATAAAATTGGAAGCGTTTGCTAAAGAATGGTTTAAAAGTTACCTCTTAATAGTTTGCTTAATGCTCCCAAGAACAGAGCGCAAAAGGATAAAGCACACATTATTTTGAAGAAAAAGTCTCTTGGCTGAAGAAAACAGTCCTCATGGAAAATTTTATGAAATACAACTTTTCTCATCAAGACTACATTATTTTCACTTGGATACACAGTTCATTTGTTATGTCCAAAATGATTTTATTACATTAAGAATCTAATTAATCTGGCTGGGCACAGTGGCGCACATCTGTAATCCCAGCGGCTTGGGAGGCTGAGGCTGGAGGATCTAGAGTTCAAAGCCAGCTTCGGCAAAAGCGAGGCGCTAAGCAACTCAGTGAGACCCTGTCTCTAAATAAAATACAAAATAGGGCTGGAGATGTGGCTCAGTGCTCAAGTACTCCTAAATTAAAAAAAAAAAAATCTAATTAATCTGAAGAGTTAAACGGGCCACCGCAGAAGAATTGGGTACTTTCCTAGTGGCTCATTCATTTCCTAACCCACGGAAGAAGGGAAGTGTGAATCACCACTTCAGGTAATGGATCTAATCAAGCCAGAAATAGAATCAGCTATGAAAATTTATATTCTCCATTCAAAAACACTCTCATGGAAAAAAAAAAAAAAACACATCCAGGAAGACACACACACACACACACACACACACACACACCCCTCCGTACCTTTCATTAACTACAAATAAATATATTTTCAGAATAGGAGTCGCTGAGAGTTCATTTACCTAGAGCCACTCTAATGGGTCTGCACTACCACCGCCCACCCCAGTTCTCACTAGGCCTGGGAAACCTCATCTCTTAGTGCCCCCTGGAGCCTCTGCTTCTTTGCTCGGTGTCTTCTGTTGTAACATTTGATTTGAGCTCAGCAAAACAGTATCTTCCTAGAGGTTATAGAGGAAAACAGAGAAAAATTCCAATCCCCATAGAACAACCCAACCTTGCCTTGAGCCACCTCCAGGTAGGACTGAAAAAATGCTAATCAGTGGTGCAAGATCATCGAACATCAATACATTCCAAGACTTCTCCAAGCAGGAATGACTTGGAAGAAGCATTCCAAAAAAACCATCATGCTATAGTGGAAAAGGTTTGGTTCTTGGTCAGAGAAACCTGACATGTGCTAGTTGTTAGCTGTTTTACTTTGAGCAAGTTACTTGACTTCTCTGGGCTTTGGTTTCATCCTCCATAAAATAGTAAGGGAAAATGCCAATAACAGCATTTACTAATACGATTGACAGAGAATAAAGAAGAATTTGTATAAAGGGTCCTGCTTACAGTAAGAGTTCTATAAATGGTAATGATATTTATATATTTATATCTTTATTTCCCAGTGCTTTGCACAAAATAAGATTTAATAAATACTTATAGAAAGGAGAGAAAGTTGTAGAAGGGAAGGCAGAAAGAAGAAAGGAAGAGGGAAGAGATCCTTTGAAACATATTCAAGTCTAGCACTGGTATAAATCTTGACATATATTTTCCTCTTTTTTCATCTAATAACTTTTCTGATTATAGTGCATATTTACTATGAAGGTTTCTTGAATGCCACAGACTAGGAGCACCATGAACCACACAGCCTGCAGATCACAGGGCCCTGGTTTCCACTGTAGCTCTGCTGTCTGCTACAGCAATTAGGTCCACTTTGCCTCCTATGGCCACTTGTCACCCCTGGTCTCTGCTGTCCCAGAACCCCATCACCTCTGCCAACACCAGGAAGCCTGGTTCCCTGGCAGCTTCCCCATCACCAGCCCCAGGCTACAGAGAAGAGCCACCGTGGGACTGCCCTCCCATACAGCGCCCTCGCTAGGACGTTCCTTCTGTTCTACTGAAGGGCGTGTTCTCTGAACCTTCCTGGTGAACATGGCCAACTGCTGAGTTCTCTGGTCTCCTGCGATAAATCCATTCCAGCGGACCCCTTCTGTTCCCCAGTACTCTTCCCGAACAGTTCAGACATCTCTTCATCGATGCCAGCCACCATTTCCCCATGCTTGAAGGCGCCACCCCAACGGCACATTGGGGCGAGATCCTGCACCCTACTGATGATGGGTAATGCTGAGGGTGCACCCATGTGGGTAAACTCCTCTCATCCAGCCACATACTGTGCCACCCTCCTCCTCTATCCCCATGGCGCACTCTCAAGATCCAAGGCCAAGTACATCTACCAGTTCCTCCTGGTTACACTGTGACATCCTGAAGCTCCTTCCTTGGAGAAGCTCTTTCTTCCCATCACAGGGCGAGCCTTTCTCCAGCCTGATCAAACTGAGACTTGATGCTAAGTATTCATCTGGAACAGCAGGGATCATAGACAGTAGCTGGGGAGGGCAAGCATCACCTCGTACAACATCCTCCTCAGACGGGGGACCCTTATGGTCTCCAAGGAAGAGCAGGTGAGCCCATTCCATGGAGAAACCTCAACACATCCACTAGCTCTCCCCATTCCAAGTCACTGTGCCCCTTTCCTTCCCGACTAGGACCATGGGGATAAGTGCAAGAGATCTTCCAGGGTGACAGATTTTAATAAATGAGCCACAATAATGAAGAATACAAATAATAAAAGCTGGTGAGGTTGCAGGAGAAAAGAAACTTACATGCTCTTAGTGGGACTATAAATTAATACCAGCACTACTATGGAAATCAGCATGGAGGTTCCTCACAAGACTAGACATGAAACCTCCATATGATCCCACTATACTGCTCCTTGGTATTAATCCCCAAAAGAATTAAAATCAGTATATTATAGTAATGTATAAATATATACACTTATAGCTGTGCAGTTCACAATAACCAAGTTATGAAACTAGCCTAGATGTCCATCAATGGATGAATGAAAAAAGAAAATGTGGCATATATATGCATATGTGTATGCATATATATATATATATATATAACTTATTTAGATCTAAAAAAGAACAAAAATTATGTCATTTGCAGGAAAGTGGATGGAATGGAAAGGATTATGTTAAGCAAATAAGCTAGACTCAGGAATTCAAGGGTCGCATGCTTTCTCTCATATATGCAGGCTGGAGAGAAAAAAAGGAATAAAAGGGACCTCATAAAAATAGAAAGGAGACAAGTAGAGTCGAGGAAGGGAATGGGTGGGTGGGGAAAAGTAGGGAAAGGGGAGCAGCATTTGAGAAGGGCGAGTGTCATCATGAAAAACACCCTCCTCAGACAGGGGGCCCTTTATGGTCCCCAAGCAAGGGGACACTGCAATGACTGGCAATTGTGTTGTGCACATGCACACACAGGCCACAACGAGTCTTACTACTGTGTATAATCAGAATGCACCAATAAAAAATATAAAACAAAAAATGTCTCCTAGTATGTCAGGAGTCCCTCTGTGTCGTTCTCTCTGGAGTGTGATGAGCACTCCCCATCTCGTTCCTTCAGCCTAGGGCTGCCCAAGTGCTTCCAAGCCAGAAGTGCTTCTCCCTGCTTGCTGGTTTCCTTGACTCTGCCCACACATTTATAAACAGCCTTTTCATTAAATGCTCCTCCACACCCCATGCAGTACATGCTGCCAGGACACTTACCGATGCGACAATCATCTTTTCTCAAATTCTAACAAGCCTTAGAAAATCCTAAAGAAGGTTCATAGAGATGGGTTGAAAACACTTGAGTGGTGCCAGCCCATGTGGTCCCCAATCAGCACCCACTGTCCCAGCAGAGACCACAGCACTCAACTCCTTTTATGAGGGGGCTAGTGGGGATTGAACTCAGGGGCATTCAACCACTGAGCCACATCCCCAGCCCTATTTTGTATTTTATTCAGAGACAGGGTCTCACTGAGTTGCTTAGCACCTTGCAGTTGCTGAAGCTGGCTTTGAAATCACGATCCTCCTGCCTCAGCCTCCTGAGCTGCTGGGATGACAGGCATGAGCCACAGTGCCCAGATGGACTCCTCTTTATGTCAAGTGATTTCCTTTCCTACCAACAGGTCTGCTAAGGGTTGGGGTGAATTGTGCTCATGCCCTTTGTGCCCAGACATTCACCCCCCACATCCTGGTGCTTGACCATCAACCTCAACATTTGCTCCACTGTTTTTCATGGGGACTCGTTGATTCTTCTTTCAAGAAGACTCGTGGCTTCCACTTGCAATGTGCCAGGGTGGCATATTGCACTACTTTGGGATACCCAGAGTCATCTCTCTGTGTCCCTAACTGACCATGAAATCTCAAATTAATACTTCAGTGAAAACCTCATAGTTTCTTCGAAGTGTTCTTAGTAATGTTAGAACAAGCATAGTAAAGGCTAAAAAGACTTTTACTGAAAATTTGTATGAATTCAAAAGACAGAGAACGTGCTTTATTGGTATTAATATAGATTTTCCTAGCATATTATGAAAAGTGAACAAGTTTAAATTCAACCCCCAAAATGACAGAATGAAAGACATTTGCATAAAATTGGAGTTTAAGAAAAAAGACACAGAACCAGCTGCTTTAAGATTTTAGCGAGGGCAAGAGCTAGACAATCACAGACTTTTCCCCTCTGAGCCAGCAGTACAGTTTTACCCCTACAAATGTAAAATTTCTGAGTTTAATAAGTTACAATTTAAATTTAAAATATGCTAAGGAAGGAAGAATATTTGTAAATGACCATTTCACCACAGCTTTGGGAGAACATCACACTCCAAAAACATGAGTTTCAGAGGTTTTTATACCTAAATGAAAGCTTCTAGCTACATTTTTTTCTATATATTTTTTAAATTTTTTTAGTTGTAGATGGACACAATACCTTTATTTGTTTATTTTTATGTGGTGCTGGGGATCGAACCCAGTGCCTCATGCATGCTAGGCAAGCACTCTACCACTGAGCCACAACCCCAGCCCTCTGTGCGTATTTTTTTAAATCACAAAGTAGGCTCTTTATAGTAAGGACCTTACAGAAACTTAAAAAATGTTGGTAGGGAAAAGAATTAGCCAAATCCTTTGAGCTCTTCTCTTGATCAATTCCCTGCTATTTATCAATCTGAGCAGTCTATTTCTTGGGTAGATAATTGCTCATTTAAAAAGGAATTAGAACATTTTCTCTAAGGAAACTTGCAGTTGGGTTTCTTTTTGGGTAATGAAGAGTAGCGAGTGCATTAGTTTTGATAACTTCTAGCCCTTTCTTCCTAAATCTAGTCACAGGTCAGTGGTTAAACAGAATATAAGACTTTTAAAAGATTTTGCAGCCCCATTTCCTAATTCTATCCAATGCATTTAAGTCAATGGCATATTATCAGCCCAAATCGGAAGATGATTGTGATATACAAACTATGTTCCAAGACTCAAGGCAAAGACAAACTAATTTGCAGGTGTATGAGCCAGAGAAATTATTCTGGTAAGGGAACAAATATTGTTTTGCATTTTCAATGTAAGTATACTGCATCCAGGCCTTGCACCTAAGCTAAGGGAGACAGGTAACCATCTCCACAGGTATGGGCCAATTAAACAGTCCTTGAATGAAAGCAGGGGTAGAGCTGCCTGTGCTGCCCATGCAGGTAGGCCAGTGAGGCTCGGGCCGCCAGCTGCGTCCTGCAGACCGCGTAGCTTCAGATGGTCTCACACTCCGTGGTAGCAGTGGAGCAGGCCCCGCAGTCACAGCGGACAGCCACTGGGTAGGTGTAGAAGGGGTCGACTCCAGGGGCACAGTTAGGCAGCTTGACGGTCACCTGCTTGGTCTCGTTGTAGGTACAGACTCGATGATGGGCTTCGATGTAGGGGGGTTCCAGAATGGGTTTCTGCCCCCACAGGGAGAAAACAGAACCCATTAGAACACACCATCCTGTTTCATTCTCTTGGTACCATTTATCATTACCAGACATTCACTTGGTTTTTATTTGTTTACTTATTGCTCTGCCTCCTCCTAGTAAAAAGAAAATTCCTCAAAGCAGGAAGCGTTTTTTGTTCAGTACCATACCCTGAGCTCCCAGAAGAATCCACGACACACAGGAAGTGCTGAACAAATAGTTAGCAAATGAATACTCTTGATCACTGCACACGCCTGCTAACTAGTGTCCTTTCTCCCTCTGTAACCCTGCAACACAGTGCTCAAGTGATCCTCCTAAAACATCAGACCCCACACCCCACACTCACCCACTCAAAGCCCCACTCACTTCCCATCTCAGTTAGTAAAATCCAGAGAACTTGTGATCTCCTGCCAGTGCCTACCAGTCTTCCCTGTACCTTCACCCCCTGATTTGTCCATGACGGTCCCCACCTTCCTCACTAGGCTCCAGCCACAGTGGGCTCTATTATTCCTCAACCCAATCAGGAACAGTCCCAGTGAGGGTCTTTGCACTTGCTGTTCCCTCTGTCTGGGACATTCTGCCATAGGATTTGCTCCGTGGGGTTTTGTTCAAATGCCACCCTCTTGGGGAAGCCTTTCCTGACCATGCTATTTAAAACTGTAAAATCCCCCCGCCACACCCTAGAGCTTCCTTTCCTCTTCCCCTTCCTGCATTTTCTCTTATATGATATCTTAGGTATTTTATTCCTTTGTGTGACATTTCTCCTGCTCTAGAGAGTAGGCTTTCTTAGGATAGGGATTCCTGCCTATTTGCTCCCTATGGTACCTAGGCAGGTGCCTGGGAGGTTCTCCTAACTATTGTGGAGTCAGCAAAAGAAGAATGCCAGGCTGCTTCCTGAATGTTCTGTGGACCACTCTGATAAGCAAAGGACTCACTTCCTTCCTTCATCTTGTATTAACCTTGACTTCAAAGATAATTTTGATAAACAGAGCACACAGACCAGAGCAAGCTCAGCACAAGGTAATAGTTAAAAATCCCCAACCCTGACATTGTGTACATGTACAAATATGTAACAACTAGCAGCACCATTATGTATAAATATAATACACCAAAACCAAATGTGGGGAAAAACATCTCTGGTCCTCAGCTATTCAAGAGGCTGAAGCAGGAGGATCAAAAGTTCAAGGCCAACTCAGGCAATTTATCAAGACCTCCTGTCCCAAAATAAAACAAAAAGGGCTGGGGGTGTGACTCAGTGGTAGAGTACTTGCCTAGCATGCACAAGGCCCTGGGTTCAATCCCCAGTATCACAGGGTGAAAAAAAAAAAAAAAAGCCAAGGGAAAAAATTCTTGAGTCATGTAGTCAGAACTGTCAAGCTTGATTGCCAGCTCTACAACTTGTTGGAGACCTTAGAAATCAACTAAACTCCTTGAAGTCCCAGCATTCCCATCTGTGAAACAAGACATCCACCTCATGCACTGTTGTGGAGATGAGATGATATGTACCTAGCACAGGTAAGTGTTCCATAAATGCACTCTGTTGCTGTCATTAGAAGTAATGCAAAAATGATAACAATCTGTCAAAGGATGGTGTCTTCACTTGTTCTAGGCAAAAAAGGTAAGTGGATGGATGGATGAATGGGTGGATGGATGGATGGATAGATGGGTAGATAGATTGATGATAGATACATAGATGATAGATATACAGGCCCAAGATGAAGTCTTTGCATGATGATGAAAATAACAACCTTGCCTTCAACAATGATCATGTAGAAGAGCTAAATTTGTCCCGAGCCGTTTTCTCCTACCTTCTTCCACTTACTCTGTGTCTTCTTACCCTCAGTAATCTGGGAACCAGACCTCAGACCAGACCTCAGCTACATTTGTATTTCAGATAATTAATCCTTCCCAAGAAATATCTGGGATAAACTTACACTAAAAATAGTATTTGTTGTTTTATCTGAAATTCAAATCTATCTGGGTTTCCTGGTTTTTTTGTTTGGTTTCACTCTGGGGTTTTGGTGGGTTCTTGGGGGGAGTGGGGCAGAAACTGGTGGGTATTTTGGTTTAGTTGATTCATTTTTTGGTTTTCAGTTTTGTTTTGCTTTCCTTTTGCTAAATCTGGAAACTCCAAACCCAGGTCATGAGAAATCACTATTTACAGCAATCGCTCCACTTCAAAAGTTAAGTTCAGCCACTTTGTTATCATGAACATCCTTATATTCAGACACGTTCCCAGTATGGCTACCAAAAACCACAAACAAACAAACAGTGCTTTTTTATCTCAGAAACCTCTGGTTGCTAGGAAAATGAATCTCATATTTGTATTTATTTCCCCAGGTAGCCTCCATTTTCCTAAAACAGTAAAGGCACAAACAAAAGTTGGCTAAAATTAAGGACACTCTGCTTTCTTTGTCTTGGTGCTTCCATTTCTCCAGTGAGAGCACAGTCACCCAACCTGGGCGGGGGGCGGGGACCATGATCCAGCTAAAGACAATTACCAACATGTGAGAGAAGAGAGGACGGGCTGAATGCAGAGAATCCGGAGTCTGAGGATATGGTGCACAAAGAGCTGCCAATAGCCCAGGGACACGCAGTGAACCAAAGGTGGCGCTGCCAGGCCACGCCCTGCACATGAGAAGGTGCCCAAGTTCCCTGAGGTCATTACTTAGCAACACTGAGTTTTCACTTGGTCTTATTAGGTCTTAAGCTCCTGAATGATGAAAAGATGAAGCCAATTTGATGGGGTAGTTTCATTTAATGGGTAGATTTCTGCATCATAACCCAATTCCATTCAAGGGTCATAATTTTATTTAAGCAATAGCAGTTTGCTCCCTGAGTCCCTGAAAAACGCCTGTTTTTCCTAATGGAAGAGACCTCAGGTGGTGCTCACACGCTTCAAAGTTGGCTTTCATTAGACCAGAGGACAGACACCTCTGGGACGAGGTCAGTCCCCTCTGATCAACATTTATTGAATGTCTCATCCATGCATGGTACTTTGACAAAAGCTATGAAAGTTGCAAGCATGAACTCTGTCCTCAAAAACACTTAAAATCATGTATGTGGTGGAAGAGGAAGTCAAATAAAAGGTAGAATATAGTCAAGGAGCCAGACAAGGCTTAGAGGAGAAGTTGGCACTAGAGTTCAGCACTGAGGAATAAATATGATAATATGACAGTTGGAAATGAGATGGGATATGAGAAAAGGGACAAAAAGAGATTTTATGAGGGCTGTTTAATAAAACATTTAAAATTTAGCCTGACAGAGCCAAACCTAAGAATATGTGTAGTCTCCGGGAAAGCAGGCAGATGCCATATTGCTTGTCCTTGAAAGTTGGTGATTGAATTTACAGCAGGGAGTGGTCATTAAAGTTTTGGAGCTGGGGGTAACCAGATCAGAGTTGGTACTCCTTCAATTACCAACGTGGGCCTTGGTGAGAAGAGTCAGCTGCTAATCACTGCGTGGGGTGATTTGATGGGTGCTCATAGCCCTTTTCTCTTCACCCCTTAACCAGCTCCTCATCTGAGCCCAGTGGGATTCCAACTTTGTTTGAGATTTTTATCCCCATTTTAACTGAAAGGACAGATCTAATTGAATATCAAGGGGCTTCACAGAGGTGTCTGTGATGATCCCTGAGGGCCCCAGGGAGCTGAGGGGAACAGGGCTGTGGAGGCAGCACTGAAGGAGAGGCCTGGAACCGGCCCTCACCCACCCCACAGCTGAGGGCCTCTTTCTGACTTTATCACAAATGAAGAAATACAGGGAGGAGATTGGGTCACAGGCTTGAGACAAGAATTTATTCCTGCTGGGTATGGTGGCACACGCCTGTAATCCCAGCACTTGGGAGGCTGAGGCAGGAGGATTGCCTGTTCAAAGCCAGCCTCAGCAATGGTGAGGCACTTAGCAACTCAGTGAGACCCTGTCTCTAAATAAAATACAAAAAAGGCTGGGGATGTGGCCCAGTGGTCGAGTGCCCCTGAGTTCAATCCCTGGTACAAAAAAAAAAAAAAAAGAATTTATTCCCAACCTGCAGTGACTCTCCCCGACTTTGGAGCCTCTCACCCCTTCAGTCCCTCCTTGTGATTTGTAAAATGGGTGAAATAGTAGCACATTTTGACTCCACAGAGACCACAAATACAGCTATGAATCTTATCAGAGCTTTGTGAGAGGGGTGACATCATGCTTTCCAGATTAGCTTTAGAAGACGCTGTTGGGTGTTTTTAAGTCCCCAGGAGAGGGCAGATGGCCTGGTTCTACCTCCAATCGCTGAAACGGGGAACACTGTTTCAGATTCAGGCCTGAGCGGCCACAAGCTGAGCCACTCACCTCCCAGGTCTCACAGCGGCCCCAGCAGGCATCCGTGGTGATCCGAAGGCCCCTGCAGCCCGGCTTCTTGGCCAGGAAAGTAAACTCCCTCACAGCACAGCCCACAAAGGTACGCAGGTCTCCGCTGGAGGTGCTGAGGACAGAGCCACAGCCACACAGAAGAAGCAGGAGGGCCGTGGCACCAAGGAACAGGTATGCCAGCTTCATGCTGTTCCTCCCGAGAGGAAAAGGAAATCAAGTTTAACAAATCCAGCCACCCTCAGTGAGGTGGCCATGAACACGTTGGCTACTATCAAAGGGACAACGCTCTTAGCATTTCAGGGGAAATGGGACAAGAAATAGTAAGTACCCACAGACTCCAAGACAGGTGCCCAGAGTTCTCTATAATGGAGTCCAGTATAGATTCCCTGGACCTTTCTGGATGTCCAATCCTGGACATGCATTCTAAGGCTTTTCCTTACTGCAACCCTAGTGTTGGAGTTGACTTGTATATTAAAGCAATTTGTCTCCTCAAAATGAACACCAAACATGAGTAACAACAAAGGAACTGCATATCTTGACATAATACATGAATATACATAAGTTATTTTTATGGTGGTCCAGGGTATTTGGGTCCCATGCTACAATGCTTTGATCAAAATTTCATTTTTGGTGTCATGCATGGGGAATGAATGGGGAAGTAGATAAATAATAAAGGTAGGCCCTGCACATGTTGTTACTAACTCAACCCACCACATAATGTGGCTATGCAGAAGATTTTATAAAACCAGGCACCTGTCTTGAAGGCCATTCATAAAAATGTGTCCTACTTGGCAACAAATTGCCTCTGCTCAATGCTTCTGCTCTAATAAGCACCTCGTTGTGATTCAAATTAATTCAAATGCAGAAAGCATCAGATTATTTAAAACATGATCCCAATCTACTGTCAAGTCTATCCTTTCTGGATAGCATATCTGGAGGATCCTCTAGAGGATAGAGTAGGATCATTTCCTGTGGTCTAATAACCGGAATGGGCCCTTCATGCTTGGCCCATAAGACAGAACCCACGTGGATGTTGAAGTGAGTGGAAAAGGCTTTTACAGAATTCCCCCAGGTCCCTATTGCTTGAAATGGCCTGCATTTCCAAATCTGCTCTCCCACATCCGACCTGTCACCACGTAGTTTCTCTAAGCTTCCGGTTGGGAGGAATGAAGTCTCAAAGATGGAGAGGCCCTTACCTGATCTTGCTGGAGCCAACTCTTCTGACACTTAGACTTGACACTTGTGCCCAAGGCTTTAGAAAGCCACAATGAGTGGTGAAGTTAGCTCTGGGTAAATGTCTCTCCCCTCTGTTACTGGGCTGCTCAGTTGCTCACATATATAGGAAAGGTCTTGTCAATCACAACAAGAGAGGCAGATCCTTACAGGAACTACTAAGCACATCAAAGCCGTGGAATATAAAGCCAGTCTCTATTTTCCAAAACTGATTAACTTAAAGGGTGTTGTTTTGTTTCTTCACATCACCAACTGAAACAGAAAGTTGCCCTGGTGGGTGACATAATCCTAGGGAAACAGACAGAGGTAGTTCACCTGGTTTTGAGAGAACAAATGCAGTGGGACAAGATGGATTAACTTTTCCTTCATGGTAACTTTTCAAAGTTTCCTTTAAAGCAGGGGGAAGTCACCAGCAGCTCATGGCAAACTTGTTCCTTGAATTTACCATGTGCTTCAATACTTTGAAAAATAACAAAACATTAATGCTTCCTGGAAAGAACATGGGAACCCTAACTGGAAGATGAAAATCACAGTAAGAACAATTTTTAAAAGCTTTAAAATTAGTTAAGTAGTAGATATTTTAATAACATTTTTATATGACTTATATAGGAAAAAAATATGACTTTTCATTTTTTCTATATGCTTTTTAGTATTTTTCACATTTTCTACACTGGCAAGATTTTCATTATAGAAAGTCAATTAGTATTAACACTTTTAAATTAAAATAAAGCAATATTTGTGCATTTGTACTGCATGTACTTCTCCAGTAGAAATGTGCCATTAACTTTCTGATCTTAAAAGGTTAAAATAAGAATGGAATAATTTTTATGGGTATGGAACATCGCTTATATTCCAATCTGCAACAATAACATGCAAATGGATTCAAAACCTACTTGTTTGTGGCATTTTTCTGGTTGCTCTAAAAAGTCAATGAAGCAGACATCATCTATGCCCTTAAGAGTTTTCATATCATAGTAAATCATGACATAGCCAGAGACATTTAAGATGCATATTAAATAACTAATGAAACTAAATAAAGAAGTTAAAGCATCTCCATTTCTGCAAAGAAAGTTATTCTTTATAAGTAAATGTATTCATATAAGTTTTGAATTTTCAAAACATATAGTAACACTCAGTGAGTTCATCAATGCACCACCCCTTTCTCCAGAATCTGATTACCATATGTATTTTGAAAGCAGTGGAATTAGGCTTGAAATAAAGGACTTTCTGTGGTCCTTCAGCCTGTGAGTGGCATAGCAGAACTGGGGCACCATGGGACAGACTGCTGCATGGTATGATCTCCCTGACTTGCTAGGTGAAGAGCTAGCCCGCACACTGAGAACTGTTTCTGAAGAGAGCTACTCAAGCCTCTTAGACTTGAAACATACATACTTATGTCTGCATATCACAAAATAAAGACAGGCAACAAAGGGAGGTCAAGAGCAGCTTTCTTTCACCATTCCCAGCTGCCTTATCAACCAGAACTCTGGTATCCTTGCCTTCTGCCCCATCAGCATTAACCTTACAATAACAAGCATCTATAGTTACCACGTATCTGTTCCCTATAGGCACCATGCAATCTGCTGTGCTCTCACATATGGTATCCCTACACCTTCCAAAAATTGTGTAAGTCAATTATCATTTCTCCTTTTTACATTGAGAGAAGTAGTGACTCAGTCATTTTGTAACCTGCCTACTTCCAAAGCCTTCAACAACACTGGGGAAAGCAACTGGGTTTATTTCATCTCTGTAACCAACTACAGTCAATCCAAGTAGCTGTCTGGAGTCAAGAAGGTGACTGAGGGGCTGGGGTTGTAGCTCAGTGGTAGAGCCCTTGCCTAGCACTCGTGAGGCACTGGGTTCAATCCTCAGCGCCACATAAAAAAAAACAAAAATGAAATATATTGTGTCCACCTACAACTAAAAAATAAATATAAAAAAGAGAAGGTGACTGAAATCATTCTGCATGGAGAGAGCAGTGGCCGATCAGCTGCATTATGGCTACAGAAAGGGCAGTGGTGTATGGATGCCACCTTTTGCAATCCTTGCCCCCTGCCATGTCATGCACCCCTCCACAGGCAAAGTGAGAGGTGGCAGCCTGACTGCAAAGGCTGCTGAGGGCCCTGATTCCTACAGGATATATTGGTACCATACTGAGCTTCTTGCTTTCTTGGGGCAGCAAAGATATACATAAAATCTTCAAGCACAGGCTGGGGAGAAGCCTCTCTCACTCTGTTCCATTATCATCTTCACATGGATTCATTATCATCTTGGAGGATAAATCAGAAGACACAGGTTCACTAGGGGGAAGGAAAGGGGAGAAATGGTGCTATGGCTTGGATGTGGTTTGAATGTGCCCCCCAAGAGTTCATGCATTAAAATGTAATCCCCATTGTGAGATATTAAGAGGATGAAAATTTAATCTGACTCAGGTGTTTAGAGGTGGGGCCTTCAGGAGGTGATCGGATAAGGTCATAAGAGTGGAGCCCCCCCCCACCCCAAGGACACATACCTGCATGCACACTCCCCATCTCTTTGCCATGTGATATCCTGTGTCACTGTGGGATTCTGGCAGCAAGAAGACCAATACCAGATGCAGCCTCTTGACTCTGCATCTGTAGAGCTGGAAGCCAAAGTATTCCTCTTTTTTTTTTTTTTTTCAATAATTCACTTACCCTATGGTATTGTGTTATTGGCAACAAGAAATGAACAAATAGAGGGGGGTTGGTGTGAACAATCATCTTGGGGTCTGGGGGAGCAGGACAACAGAGGAGGAATAAGCAGAGTGTCAGTGCCTGGGAGGAGTGGCTGAGCCCCTGAGCCTGGTCCCCGGGGCCTCACTGTATGCATGAGATGGAGGCATTGAAAGAGTTGGAAAACCTCCTGTTCCTGACCCAGCCATGGCGATTCTCCGTGGCCAACTTCCTTTACCTTTGGTGAGTTGCTTCTCTCAGCCTCACTTTCCTCCTTTGTAACTCGGCGGGTTGAACCCCATGACTCATAAGGTGCTTCCCAGCTCCAAAATTTAAGGATTTGCAAGCTGTTTTATGAACAGAACAAGCTGAGGGCAAATCAGATAGAAAATCTGAAGGGCCTTTTAACTACAATAAAGTCATCCAATTTGTGTTCAAATCTGGACTCTGCCAATTACCAACCTGCCATCTTGGACAAGTCTTGTAACCCTCCTGAGCCTCAGCTTCCCACACATCAAGACACCTCCTTGGCAGGGGTCACGTGCACATCCCAGTGCTTGATGCGTAGTACGAAGGCGCTTCTCTTTCCTTCCCAGTAACTGCACCACCATCATAAGAAATCAAAAGCTGCCAATGGAAAGTTTGGTCACACCAACAGTAATTAGGCACACCCTGATTTCAAAGGTATTAGATGTTGGGGGAAACTAAGTCTGAGAATAGAGGACACACAAAGTGTTTGGGGACTGTAAGACCTCAGCAGCACTCCAAAATAGCACCGAGGGTGTCCCAACTTGCTTCCCCACTCAATCTTTGGTGCTTTGATCTGACACTAAAATTAACGTGATTTTTGGTAGGAGAAAAAGTTTCAAGTTTAAAAATTAGATTTAATTTTTAAGGTCCAAATCTTATACTTTGGAGACGAGGGGTACAAATTTACCATAGTTGCAAAATTCAGTATATTAATAAATCTTCACAAATACTAACAAAGAATTTCAGTTTTGACTAAAGATGGGATACAACTGATGACTAAGCTAACCAGCACTTCCTGAGCACCCCACTCATGCTCCACAGGTACTAAGAGAAGGCCCAGAGGAACTAATGTGTCTGCTGCTTCCCTTAAAATGATCCCTTAAGAGTTCAGAAAGCTGCTGCTGCTCCAAGGTGGCTTTCCCCACTTTCCTCTCACAAAGCCCAAGGCTATGCCCAAGGGTCAAATTCATTACCATTATGCCTCCTGTGGGTGAATTTAAAAGCCACAAACGAAGCTACATGTTTCAAGGAACTAATAGAATTAATGATTTTCTTCAAACAAACACAAGAAAGGTCAGCCTTGGATCTTGCAAAGTTGTATATTGCTTTTGATATCTCTTATTTACAGGGGAAGAAAACTTCTGGGTTTGCAAATGAAGATGAATGGTGAAGACGCAGAAGAAATTAATCTTATTGGAAAGCCATTTCTTCCTCTGAAAGCACGAGGCATTTGTGGCTCAGCACCTCATGTTATTGACTTAAAGAGATAACATTTGCCCTAGATGATGGTGTTGTTTCCATGGTAACATTTTTTCACCGAGCCTAAAAATAATGAAGCCTGTGTCTGATTTACTAGGACAAGTCAAGCCTTTCTCCACGAGTGTCTGAAAGAAGTATCTGTCAGTTGTCATAGATTTATTGCAAATTAAGGGACACATGGTTTAGGCGCTGAAGTGAAATGTTTTTATTTCCGCCTGACTCTTCCACTTTGGAGTGTCATAGATTTGCAGGGAATGGCAGACACATGCCTAATCGAGAAGAACAGAGAGGAGTTTAATGAGTCACACAGAAGCATTCTTCATTTCAAGTGCATCCCGTATTCTCATTGGAATGCGTCTGCAAAGCTGCTGGGTCCCCAAACCCCTCATTTGTAATTCCCCAAAGTAGTCACACAGACAAAGCCAAAGTCATTGTTAGCAAGCTTTGAAGCAACAGCACTCCATTTGTTAGCTATTGAGTTTGTTCCAGAAAAGATTCCTGGGATCAAGGCCCCAGAGTATGCATGTATGTCTGTTTGTGCCCATTCTTGAGCACAGGTAATGGAGCAGGGTGGTGGGAGGAGGAAGAGGAGGAAAGGAGAGCTGGTCTACTCTCCAGAGTATTCATTACATCATTTAGCAACTACAGTGTGCAAGGCACTGTCTTGTTTTAGGGTCAATGGGTTCATTAGAAAAAATGGAAAGATAATAATGTTGGATGGCTTGAGGGTAGGAAGAACTAATGAACAGTAATGATAGATTTTGTTTCTTTCTTCCTTCTTCCTGCCTTCTTTCCATCCTTCCATATATCATTGAGTGTTGCCACATGCCAGATACATAACAACTAGATATGATGTAAATAAAATAGAGCTAAGAATCTAACCTCAAAGAGCCAATTCCTAGTAAATATGATAAATAAATCAGCATGCATATGACTAAGAAATTGCATTCTTGGTCATTTATCCCAGAGAAATGGAAACCTATGTTCACATGAAAAAAAAAAAAAAAAAAAAAAAAAAAAAAGCACCTCTCCTTGTTTAAAGCAGCTTTACTCATAAGAGCCCAAACCTAGATACCACTCAGGTGTCCTTCACAAGTGAATGGTTAAGCAAACTGTGGCATACCCATGCCATGGGGCACTACTCAGCAATAAAAGGGAAAGAACTCAAAACAATTTAGATGAACGTGGACTGGGGGTTTAACCCAATGGTAGAGCCCTTGCCTAGCATGCACAGGGTCCCAAGTTCAATCCCCAGCACCACCAAAAAACAAACAAACAAAAAATTTAGATGAATATCCTGAGTTATGCTGAGTTTAAAAAGCTAATCCTGAAAGGTTACATACGTGACTCCATTGTTGTAAATTCTTGAAATAACAAACAAATGAAGAACAAACTAGTATTTGCCCAGGATTAAGGAGGGCTGGAGTCAAGTGAGGGGTGGAGGGACATGAAAGGGCAACATGAGGATTTGGGTAATGATGGAAGTGTTCTCTGGACCATGGTGGTGGATACATGAAGGAGACATAAAACATAAATGTATAGAGATAAATGCACACACACAAATACAAGTAAAACAGGACGTCTGAACAAGATCAGAAATTGTGTGAATTTCAAGAGCTTTGTTATGATTTTGTACTATAGTTTCAGAAGATGTTATCATTAGGAAAACTGGATACAGGGTACATGGACTCTCTGTATTATCTCTTACAACTGCATTGCCTCAAAATAATTTGATTTTAAAATATCAACCCAATGTAAAATGTGACAAATGCTATGATAAAAATGAAAATAGGATCTACGGGAGCTCAAGCATGGGGGTGGGAAGACATGTTGTCAGGAGAAACTTCCTAGAGAGGTGACTCTGAGGGAAGGTGAGAAGATGCTCATTCCAGGCAGAGGAACCCACTCTAAATGAGGATCTTGTCGGTCTTGTCCACTGCTACTTCCCCCATGGCTAAACACTGCCTGGCTGACAGGTAAGTATCAAAAACATTTATTGAATGAATCACTGACGACACAGCAGAGGGTCTGGTGAGTTCTCAGTTCATAATGGTTCAGCATGGTGTGAGCTCAGGAAAAGTCAGAAAAGAATAGGGCAGCCAGCCCCGAGTGCAGGTCAGGAACTGTGGGAGAACCTGCGGCCTCGGCAGAGACCAGCTAGGGAGAGCACTTGACCCAAGCTGCGCATGTCAGACACCCTTCAGGATAATCCCACATTGACAGCAGAGGCATCCGATAGAGGCAGCACTCAGGCCATATAGGGAGTATTAAATTTTCTGGTAGCCACATTAAAAAGGAAACATGAAACAGGTGAAATTCATTTTGATACTTAATCCCATTGTGATGAAAATAAAATCGATCTTATTTAACCCAACGTTCTCCAAAATGTTTACATTTTAACATGTAATCAATATAAACAGCTACTGGTAAACTATTTTACACCCTTGACATCTTTTGTTTTATGTACTAAGCCTCTGCAGTCTAAGTTGCTTTAACAGCACATATAATTGGCAGCACGCCTCATTCACAGTAGCCGCATTCAAGTGCTGAAGAGCTGTGTATAGTGGTTGCCATGGTAGACAGTGCTATGCTCATCAAAGATTCCTTCCAGACCCTTTTCATGTGGCACATTTATTAATTTTTTTCAACAAGAAAACCCTGTGAAGTATTAATACCTACCCTTCATGATGAGGAAACTGAGACCCAGAGAGGTTAAGCAAATTCTCCGCAGCCTCCCAGCTAGAAAGGTGATGGAACTAGGATTTGAACTCGGCTCAGACTGACTGATTTTGGCTGTATCTGGCAGCTTCAGACACTTTGTTCCAACGAGAAACCCATGAGGGGATTTTTAGGTCAGCCTAATAGAAATAATCTGAACCCACGCCAACTGAGCCCAGGCAGCTGTGCACGTAAAGTTTCAAAGCTTAAAGCAGCAAAGAGTCCATGAAAAAGAATGTTTTTCAGAATGTAGCACAAAGCTTATTTATCCAGAAGGATGACTTCTGATCTGCTGAGCCTGATGACGTCCTTTGGACTCTCCATCTTTGGAAACGTGCCCATTTGCCTGACTGAATCACCACTTCTTACCTTAACATTGCTGAAGAGGCTGCATCCAGTTGAATCAGAGAGAGAGAGATTCCTCCCAAATAGAGAGGGACCTGACATTTAGTGAGCAATGAGGCCAGAATAAAAATCAGGTACAGCCAGGCGCGGTGGCGCACGCCTGTAGTCCCAGCACTTTGGGAGGCTGAGGCAGGAGGATCGCTAGTTCAAAGCCAGCCTCAGCAATGGCGAGGCACTTAGCAATTCAGTGAGACCTTGTCTCTAATGAAATACAAACAAGGGCTGGGGATGTGGCCCAGTGGTTGAGTGCCCCTGAGTTCAATCCCCGGTACCACCAAAAAAAAAAAAAAAAAAAATCAGGTACAGAGAACAGAAACTGATATCATCAAAAAGATGGAGCAATTTCATCATAAAGGATAGAATCTGGGGGTGGGAGGTGGGGAGAGAATTACCACCAGGCTGGACAGGCAAAGGCTGAGGAGAAGGAAAATACCAAAAGAGGTCCTGAAGCCATGAGAGGGGTGAGTATATGGAACAGCAGCATTTTTAAGACTGATCTGAGGTCCAGTTCTGCCTGCTGCTGCGGCTCGGGGGTCCTGGAATCATTGTCTGTTGAAATCAGTCACCCTCCTTTGTAATGATGGCCAAGTTTAGAGAGGTAGGTCAAGACTTAAGAGCTGAGCGATGTAAAAGCCTCCAACTCCATGACTGAGTTAACAAGCCCCGGATGGAAAACCAACAAAAGCCCGAACACACAGCCAAAGCCCCCGGTAGGAAGCATTTCAACATCAGTGCCATTCATTGATTTCCTCACCATCCACCTCTGCTCCTTACTCGGAGGTCAAAGAAACACCTGATGTCACTGTGTTCCAAACAAAGCCTACTGTCTTTCTCCTCAGACCCTTTCCTGACCCCTTCATCTTGCATTTCCCATCTCTGTAAATGATACCACTGGATTCATTCTAGACACATCCCTGTGATATGTCCTGCACACACGCGCACGTGCGCATACACAGCTCGTCAGTTCTTTCTCCCAAACACCTTGAGACTAATTCAGAAACATCAAAGACTCTTCTTAGAGCCAGGCGCGGTGGAGTACGCCTATAATCCCAGCACTTGGGAGGCTGAGGCAGGAGGATCGCAAGTTCAAGTCCAGCCTCAGCAATACTTAGCAACTCAGTGAGACCCTGTCTCTAATAAAATACAAAAAAGGGCTGGGGATGTGGCCCAGTGGTCAAGTACCCGTGAGTTCAATCCCTGGTACCAAAGAAAAAAAAAAAAGACCCTTCTTACTGATGCCTCTGACTCCTCTGACTCCTTGTCTCAGTCCACCAGAGCTAGACTGTTCTTTTGTAAATATGAAGCTAACCCTAGTCTGTACATTCTGGCTGAAACTCTTCCCTATTCCTGGGATAAAAGACACACTTCCTGACAAAGCACACTCCTCCCCCAGCTCATCGCCCTCTCACCTCTGGCCTTGACACCTGCCCTTTCCTTGCCACGACTCCTTCCTCTGCATCATGCCCACTTATTGTCTGGGACCTGGATTAGCTGCTGCCTCTCTTGGGAGAAAGCCCCGATCCTCCAAGTCTGAGCTGGGTGCCCATGCCACCTGTGTTCCCCCCGGGCACTTCCCCTTCATGTCTCCTTCACATTACCTCATTGCCAACAGCTCACCTGTCTCTAAACCTGCTAGACCACAAGCTCCACGTAGCTGTGTGTGACTCTCCTGCTCACCCTATGTCCCAGATGCCTGCTTACAGGGAGCAATCAACATCTAAGTAAATGAGCAAACAACTCGAATGACTGTGGACAACACCAAACATTTTTCTTCTATTTAAAACTTTGTCAGTCTCCATGAAAGTTTGACATCTACTTCCAGAAAATTGAACCATTAGTCTGACAAGATCTGTCTCCCAAATAATGCTAAGTGAAGTTAACCAATCCCAAAAATCCAAAAGCCAAATGTTTTCTCTGATATAAGGAGGCTGATTCATAGTGGAGTTGGGACGGGGAGCATAGGAAGATTAGAGGGACACTAGAAAGGCCAATGGAGGGAAAGGGAGGGGGCAAGGGGGTATAAAGGAAAAAAAAAGAGATGATAGAATGAGATGGATATTATTACCCTAAGTGTATGTATGAAGACACGAATGGTGTGAATATACTTTGTATACAACCAGAGATCTGTAAAAATGTGCTCTATAGGTGTAATATGAATTATAATGCACTCTGCTGTCATATTTAGCAACCTAGAATAAAAGAAAAAAAAGATTTGTCTCCCCAGATCTAAATGAGAACCCAGCGGGCCAGTATGGGTGTCACCATGGAATGGCTGGAGCTATGAGGTGGCACAGTGTGGGCCCATTTGTACAGCATATACTCGCCCAGACAGCAGGGATCCTGGAAGCACTGGCCCAGGCAGTGGGTCAGCACCCACTCTCCCTCACCTCCTTTCCCACACAGGACATTAAACCGGGTCACTTTCCATCCACACCAATGTGAACGATTCCTCTGTGTGGACACTCATCTGCCTCTCGGCACTTGTTGGTACCTTGCTCAGCTTGGTTGGGTTTTATTACTAATGTCCATTACTTAGGTAGATAAAAACTAAGCATTTTTCCCTCTTTGCAACTTGAACTATCTCATCAAAGAAATGCAGAGAGTATGGAAATTAGATTTGATTGACAGCTAACTATTTGCTTCCATCACGTTGCTATTCTGTAACTCTGTGGGGATTAAAAAAAAGAGAGAGAGAGAGAGAGTTTGGCCTTTTCTGACAGCCTGATGGGCAATAACAGAATTGCAATAATCCTCTATCCTCAGGGGCAAAAGTAAAGAAGGAAACTTCATAATGAAATTACTGTGCCTCAAAGATGTCGTCACTAGATTCATCCTTTCTGCATTGTTCTTGTCCAGGGCCCTGGAAACAAAATGCCTATTTCAGGCATGCCTAACACTGCTGTTAATGCTCTGTTTTATGAATCGCCTTGAAGATGGATGAGGCCTGCGGCAGACTGAGCCAAAAGTGTGAAGCTTTAGGAATACCGTCAGAATACACACACACACACACACACACACACACACACACACACACACAAGCTCGGTTCAACTCCATTTACCACACAAAAAATATAGATCTAAGCCTTGATTCTTAAAAAATCACCATGTTCTTTTAGATGCTAATCTTTTCCTTCCAGTGTTATGATTAGGCTTGGTGGGAGAACAGGAGACTTGTCTCCATTCTCATTTTTCCATAAATGAGGCAAAAGAAAAAAGAGGGAATATTTGGCCTCTGTCTCTCTGTTCCACACTCCTACCTTAGTTTCTTATCTGATTGATGAGGTTGGAGAATGAAAATGGTCCAGGTGGTTCAGCATCCTGCAGTCTATTCTCCATTGGGCTGGATTGGGCTGCAAGGCCCAAGTACAGCCACTGGAGATGGCATGCAATTTTGAAGTTTAACTACAAGAAGCCCAGAGTGGGGAAGATCAAGTGTGCTGTTGCTGCTCAACAACATCGTCCAAGACCCAGGTGCTTCCCTGTTTTCTGCTCTGCCACCCACAAGTGTTGACAAGCCTCCCAGCTCAGACTTAGTGTCCTGAAGCCACAATGTCCAAAAACAGAAATGAAAGAGAATAAAGGGAAGGTGGCATCTTGTCACAAGCATCTCTCTTTTAAGAAAGAAAAGGTCTAACAGAAGTTTCCTGCAGATTTTTTCCTTTAATAATTTTTATTATTTAATGTAGATGTCCTCGTTAATCACGTTGGGCAGGGTCAGGACACATGATGGTGACCTGCTGTCAGGGAGGCTGAGAATGCATTTCAGCCTGGACAGGTGGGGACCAGCTCTGCTGGCCAGGGAGCAAGGCAGGGAACAAGCAAGGTAGGGTGAACAGCCACCAGCGTCTGTCAAGTATGCATGTTCAACTCAGGGCAAAGGCCAATCTGACTACCTATCAAGCTGGACTCTCTAATTTGACTTCACTCAATAAGAAAGTCAATATTTTTTTCTCCTCCTGTCAGATTCTCACATCTCGCTTTCTCGTTTCCAAACTCTGAGCAAGCACAGGAACATAACTACTTATCATCCTCAAACACCAACAATTACTGCCAGGAGCATTTTTGATGGCAGAAAATCAACCACCTGCTTTGAGCCTCTTCTTCTTTTTCTGGAAAGCACCCTTGCTTTTTGGCTTTTTCGTTGGAGGAGAACATCTCTGAGCCTCTTCCAGCCCAGATAGTCTGTAATCCCATGACTATATTCAAATGTCTTCAAGCAGGAAATCAAATTACAAGTAGCCTAAAATGTATTGAGAAAGGAACGCATTCGACTCACATTGGCCTTGGGGATTCAACTTTGCACTCTGAATTTTGAAGGCAGTATCAATAAAATTAAGAATACACTCCGCATGTTATTGAGTCTAATGACATAATGGGCTTAACAAGAGTTTAGAAAATGCTGTCCTCTTTGAAAAATTATTATTTCTCTGTAAAATAATCTCAGAGCCGGGCGCGGTGGCGCATGCCTGTAATCCCAGCACTTTGGGAGGCTGAAGCAGGAGGATCATGAGTTCAAAGCCAGCCTCAGCAATGGCAAGGCACTTAGCAACTCAGTGAGACCCTGTCTCTAAATAAAATACAAAAAAGGGCTGGGGATGTGACCCAGAGGATGAGTGCCCCTGAGTTCAATCCCCAGTACCACCAAATAAATAAATAAATAATCTCGTACATCTACAGAGTATAGCCCTAACACCACCTTGACATAACTTATAAAAAGTCTTTCCCAACTAAGCATCAGTCTATGTCTACACACACTCAACAATAATAATAACAGCTAATATTTTTAAAGTTGTGCTTGGTGTTCATACAGATAAAGTACTTTATATTGCATTGTCTCTTTTGTGTGTGTGTGTGTGTGTGTGTGTGTGTGTGGTACCAAAAATTGAACTCAGGGGTACTTGACCACTGGACCACATCCCCAGCCCTTTTTTGTATTTTATTTAGAGATAGGGTCTCACTGAGTTGCTAAGTGCCTCACCATTGCTGAGGCTGGCTTTGAACTCGCGATCCTCCTGCCTCAGCCTCCCAAGTGCTGGGATTACAGGCATGTGCCACCACAACAGGCTGCATTGTCTCTTTTAATCCTCATATAATAATGTTATAATGTCATCTCAATTTTACATACAAAGAAACTGAAGTCAAATAACTTCCCAAGATCATCCTGCTGAAAGTGTTGGAGCCAGAATTTGAACATAAAGACTATGTGTTCAGCCTATTTTGGTGCCAATACTATGCTGTTTTTGTTACTATTGCTCTATAGTATAATTTAAAGTCTGGTATAGTGATACTACCCACTTCACTCCTCTTGCTAAGGACTGCTTTAACTATTCTGGGTCTCTTATTTTTCCAAATGAATTTCATGACTGCTTTTTCTATTTCTATGCGGAATGTCATTGGGATTTTGATTGGCATTGCATTAAATCTGTATAGTGCTTTTGGTAGTATGGTCATTTTGACAATATTAGTTCTGCCTATCCAAGAACAGGGTAGATCTTTCCATCTTCTAAGGTCTTCCATAATTTCTTTCTTTAGTGTTCTGTAGTTTTCATTATAGAGTTCTTTCACGTCTTTGGTTAAGTTGATTCCCAAGTTGTTGTTTTTTTTTTGTTTGTTTGTTTGTTTTTATGCTATTATAAATGGGGTAGTTTTCCTCATTTCCCTTTCAGAGGATTTGTCATTGATATATAGAAATGCCTTAGATTTATGGGTGTTGATTTTGTATCCTGCTACTTTGCTGAATTCATTTATGAGTTCTAGAAGTTTTCTGGTGGGATTTTTTTGGGTCTTCTAGGTATAAAATCATATCGTCAGCAAATAATGATAATTTGAGTTCTACTTTACCTATCTGTATCCCTTTAATTTCTTTCATCTGTCTTATTGCTCTGGCCAGTGTTTCAATTACTATGTTAAATAGAAGTGGTGAAAGAGGGCATCCCTGTCTTGTTCCAGTTTTTAGAAGGAATGCTTTCAATTTTTCTCCATTTAGAATAATGTTGGCCTGGGGATTAGCATATATAGCTTTTACGATGTTGAGATATGTTCCTGTTATTCCTAGTTTTTCTAGTGTTTTGAACATGAAGGGTACTGTATTTTGTCAAATGCTTTTTCTGCATCTATTGGTACAAAATAGAGGGACACAGAGACTAATGCATATAATTTCAGTTATCTTATATTAGACAAAGGTGCCAAAAACGTACATTGGAGAAAAGATAACCTCTTTCAACTGGAATTTCATATGTAACAAAATGAAATTAAACCTCTATCTCTCACCATGCACAAAATTCAACTCAAAGTGGATCAAGGATCTAGGAATTAGACCAGAGACACTACACCTAATAGAAGAAAAAGTAAGTTCTAATCTCCAACATGTTGGATCAGGCCCCAAGTTCCTTAATAAGACTCCTGTAGCACAAGAATTAATATCAAGAATCAATAAATGGGACAGATTCAAATTACAAAGCTTCTTCTCAGCAAAAGAAACAATCAGTGAGGTGAATAGAGAGTCTACCAATTGGGAACAAATCTTTACCACACGCACGTCAGATAGAGCACTAATCTCTAGAATATATAAAGAATTCAAAAATCTTAACACCAAAAAAACAGATAACCCAATCAATAAATGTGCCAAGGAACTGAACAGACACTTCTCAGAAGATGATATACAATCAATCAACAAATACATGAAAAAATGTTCAACATCTCTGGCAATTAAAGAAATGCAAATCAAAACCACTCTAAGATTTTATCTCACACAAGTCAGAATGGCAGCTATTAAGAACACAAATAACAATAAATGTTGGCGAGGATGTGGAGAAAAAGGCACACTCATACATTGCTGGTGGGACTGCAAAATGGTGCAGCCAATATGGAAAGCAGTATGGAGATTCCTTGGAAAACTGGGAATGGAACCACCTTATGACCCAGCTATCCCACTCCTCGGTCTATACCCAAAGGACTTAAAAGCAGCATACTACAGCAACACAGCCACATCAATGTTTATAGCAGCACAATTCACAATAGCTAAACTGTGGAACCAACCTAGATGCCCTTCAGTAGATGAATGGATAAGGAAAATGTGGTATATATACACAATGGAGTATTACTCAGCACTAAGAGAGAATAAAATCATGGCATTAGCAGGTAAATGGATGATTAGAGAATATAATGCTAAGTGAAGTTAGCCAATCCCAAAAAGCCAAATGCCAAATGTTTTCTCTGATATAAGGAGGCCGATTCACATTGGGGTTGGGATGGGGAGCATAGGAGGATTAGAGGAACACTAGAATGGCCAATGGGGAGGGAGGGGATGGGAGGAGGCAAAAGGGTGAAGAAAAAGAAAAAAAGATGGTAGAATGAGATGGATATTATTACCCTAAGTGCATATATGAAATCACGAATGGTGTGAATGTACTTTGTATACAGAGATATGTAAAAATGTGTACTATTAGTATGAAATGTAATACATTCTGCTGTTATTTCTAACAACTTAGAATAAAAAATAAATTTGGAGAAAAAAAAGATTATGTGTTCAGAGTTTGTGCCCTTAGCCACTATGTTATATTGCTCTTGAATATTTAAATATTATTTTTAAATGTTTACATTGCTATTTCTGCCATTGATCCAGATGAGGAAATTCACTCTCTGTTCCCTAGTAATTATAACTAATGTCTAATAGACACTCAATACATGAATGAATGAATGACTTGTTGCATAGACTTCTCTGTGCTTCAAGCTCACTCTGCTCTATCACACCATTGTTCCCTGGCTTATATTGTTCTCTCTGTCCAAAAGATTCCTACTAGTCCTTCAGGAATATGTCCAAATGTCATACTGATGCTGTGTTCCTCACATGCAAAACAAGTCTCGTGCAGAGGAACCAGAATGAGAATGACAGAGGACTTATTCATGAATCAGGATCAGCTAAAAACAGCCCTAAAATATTAATAATTTAACACAGTAAAATGGCTCATGGTCAGCAGATGCAGTGAACAAGTGTCTGCAATCACTTAGGGACAGAGAAGCTAGCTTGTGGTATCACCATCTTCAAGATGTGGCTTGCACCACCATCAAAGAAGAAGAGAAATCCTATAGGATTGTGTAAGCCTGGAACTGGCACACAGCTTCCACCCATGTTCCATTGGCCAAAACTCAGCTGTTGGCTTTGATCTAACTGCAAACAAAGCCAAGGAGTGAGGTTGGCCTGCATACCCAAGAAGATGGAATACATTTAGTGAACACAGTATGTTTCCATCATTGTTCTCTTCACAGTAATACATGGGTCAATACCTTTAAAGGTTCTAATGAAAACTATTTTCACCTTAGAATTCTATGCCCGGCCAAACTTTCCATTAAGTGTGAAAGTACAATAAAGAAAAATTTTTCAGAAGCAGTGGCGCGTGCCTGTAATCCCAGCGGCTCTGGAGACTGAGGCAGGAGAATCACAAGATCAAGGCCAGCCTTAGCAAGTTAGTGAGGCCCTAAGCAATTCAGTGAGACCCTGTCTCTAAATAAAATACCAAAAAAAGATTGAGGATGTGGCTCAATAGTAAACTGCCCCTGGGTTCAATCCCCAGTACCCAAAAAAAAAAAAAAAAAAAAAAAAAAATTGACATGAAAAATCTCAAAACTTGTATTCTCAACATACCTTTTCTCAGTAGGTTACCAAATAGTGTAAATAAGAAAGTAAATCAGGGAAGAAGAAAACATTTAATCTAGGAATCTGGAATCTAAGCCTGGAGAGAGTTGAAGAGAAGTCCAGAAATAATAGATATACAGGGCTTAGAGAGCAACAAATCCAAACTGGAGCAGAAGTATACCTACATTTGAAGGATGGAAAAGGGGAAGTGTACTGGTACCTATTAACTGGTGACCACCATACCCTGGCTTATCCTGCTCCCTCAATGATCATCAGATGAAGTATGTAATGTCTAAAATTTATACATCTATAAATAAGTGTATAGGAATATTTAGAAATGGAGAAGTAAATTACAAGAGAAATAGCTAAAAAGAGTTGAAGATATTTGCCCCTGGATAGCTGATCTTGGAGGTAGGGTAGAATAGAGAAAGAGAATATTATGCTTCATTTTAATTCTTGACATAGCACTTGAATTTTTAGCCATGTAATATATTTCTTTGCTAAAATTTTTACATATTTTAAAATAAAAGTGAGAGATAAAAAGAAGTTCTTATAATCTTTTTTTTTTTTTTTTTTCCTATCCAAAGGTCTCACCAAAGCTCTATAGATGACCTCATAATAACAGGGAACACAGCAGGGGTTGGGGTTGTGGCTCAGCTGTAAAGTGCTCACCTAGCACGGCATTGTGTACAACTAAAGCAAATAAATAAATATTTTTTAAAAAAAGGAACACAGCAAATACACAACATTTTCTCTGAATCCTTACCAAAGTAGTTTCCCATTCATTCAACTCTTTTTAAAAATACTTGTCAATGACTTCACCTTCCTGAAGAGATTCAAAGGAAGAAGGGAAGAAGGTGTGGAAAGGACAGGTTGGGTTACAAACAGAGCTCGTGAAATATCAAGTACCCACCACATATGTTGGCGCTCTTACATTATGCCACAAAAAGTATTATTGAACATTTTACACATTTTTCTGAAATCAAGATGCACTAAACCCTTCTCATTTAATGGCTACATACACTTCTCAGAAATATTTTTTAGGGCACAGTGGCATGAACCTGTAATCCCAGCTACTTGGGAGGCTGAAGTGGGAGGATTGAAAGCTCAAGGCCAACCTGGACAACAGTGAGACCCCATCTTTTCATTTCTTTAAAAAATACTTTTAGTTGTACACAGACACAATACCTTTATTTTATTTACTTATATGTGGTACTGAGGATTGAACCCAGTGCCTCACATGTTCTAGACTAGCACTTTACCACTGAGCTATAACCCTAGCCAGAGACCCCATCTCTTAAAAAATAAAATATAGGGCTGGTGCTGTGGCTCAGTGGTAGAGAGCTTGCCTGGCATTCGTGAGGCACCGGGTTTGATCCTCCACACTACATAAAAACAAATAAAGGTATTGTGTCCACCTTACTATTAAAAAAATACATATTTAAAATAAATAAACAAAATAAAATGTAAAACTGTTTTAAAATTTTTTTAGTTCAACATGACTTTTTAGTGAGCTTGTGTTGACTGCCAAGCTCCTATTACCTCCCTAAATACCCATACACCCATCAAGACTACCTTTCTAATTTTAATAACCCATCTTCTGATGTCTTTTTAATTTGAGCAGCATTTGTTGATCTCTTGGTTCCCTTGCTTCCCTGTCTCAAAAATTCACTAGCAATAGTTCTGCAGAAAGTTCTTAAGCTCTATTAGAAGGCCATTTGCCTGGTCTAGATCCATGAACACATTCAGGGCATGTGGGGGTTTCACTCCTTCAACAACGTCACCCTGCGGTCACCTACTGAGCACCACTGTAGTGACTGGGACAGTCCCTGCTATCGAGGAGCTCTTCCTCTACAGGAACAGATGAGCCAAGAACTACAACAGTGATTAACACCGTGTTAGAGATGTGCCCAGAGGACTGTGGACTTGGAGAGGTGCCTAACCTAGTCAGGGGAGGGAGAGAAGGAAGATATTCTGAGCAAGCAAAGAACTAGGAATAAATGTGTACAGAGAAATGAAAAAGGCATTCTGAGGGAAGCATACTCACAGACTCAGAAGTGAGGTGAAATCAGGGAATTGAAAGTCATTCAGGTATCGGGCAATGTGACAGGAGATAGAGGGTATACCCAGAGGCAAGCAAGGGCAAAGATCCACTGGGAACGCACTAGAGGGTTTCATTCAGAGAAGTCATGTGATCAGATGAGAGTTGTAAGCAGATCCCTCCAACCAGAGGGCTGAAGTGTGTGTGGTAGATGAAGGAGGGTGAGATTGGTGAAAGAGACCCTAGGACCAGACAGGAGACCATCCAGCTCATGAAGGGAGGAATTCTGAGAGTATGGACTCAGACAGTGGAAGTGTGGGTAAAAGGGGAGGGAGCAGCTGAAATCTAACAGGGCAGTGGACTCAACAGGATGTGGTTATAAAGGAGGAAGAAGGAGCAGGCATCTCAGGCAGCCCATCTGACATTGACAGCTAGGCAGACAGTTGCACCTCTGTCCATCAGGGAACCTGGGGGGAATTGGTTTGGGTATAGTGGAGCTTACTTTGTGCTAACTTTGAGATAGTGTCAGACACTGGAATGGACATACCTCTTCATGGGAACATGTAGGTCTGCAATCCAGAGAGAGGTTGGGGCGAGAAGATGACCGTGCCATTTGCATGTGAAGGTTGCGGAGCCCTTAGGGATGTACAAGCTCTCCCAGGGCAGATGTGCAATGAAGAAAAGGGGCAAGAAATTGAATGAGGAGCCCCACAGCTTAGCACCCAGCTAACCCTGGCTCCTTAGGATCCCACTGTTCCACCACCCAACAACCTAATTTTTCAGTCCATGTATTATCCCCCCACATCAGACATCATTGACTTGAAGGTGGAGACCAAACACTATTTGATTTAGCATCCTCAGGTTTAAATGCACAACTAAGAATATTTATATGCTTAATACATGCTGGATAAACAATGACTGTATATTCTATAATTTCTTGAAGAGGCAGAAAAATAGCAAGTCTAACATGCTTCAAATTCAAGAAAGTACGAGAATCAAGAATTTTTTACTTAAGAACACACCTCTTTTCTCTACCCTTATTTCTCTTATTTCAGAGCAGAAATCTGGTTTTCTATATAATAGGATTTACCAGAGCCTAGGAAGGGATTGGGGGAGAAGAGAGGAATAAAGATGGTTACTGGGTGCAGGAGATGCAGTTGAATAGGAGGCATAACTTAGTGTTCTATGGCACAGTAAGAAAACTATGGTAGACAACAATTGATTTTATTTTTCAAAAGGGCAAGTAAGAAGACTTTGAGCTGGGTGCAGTGGCACATGCCTATAATCCCAGCGGCTCGGGAGGCTGAGGCAGGAGGATCATGAGTTCAAAGCCAGCGTCAGCAACGTGGAGACACTAAGCGACTCAGTAAGACTCTGTCCCTAAATAAAATACAAAATAGGGCTGGGGATACGGCTCAGTGGTTGAGTGCCCCTGAGTTATATCCCTATTACATGAAGAAGAAGAAGAAGAAGAAGAAGAAGAAGAAGAAGAAGAAGAAGGAGAAGGAGAAGGAGAAGGAGAAGGAGAAGGAGAAGGAGAAAGAAGGAAGAAGGAAGAAGAAGGCGACGACGACTTTGATGTTATCAACACAAAGAAATGAGAAACGTTTGAGGTGATGGGCATGCCAGTTGCCGTGATCTGATTGTTGTACATTGCATATATGTATTGAAATGCCACACTGGACCCCATAAATATGTACAGTTGCTATGCATCAATCAAAATAATTGAAAATCTGGGCTGGGGTTGTGGCTCAGTGGTGGAGTGCTTGCCTAGCACATATGAGGCATTGGATTCCATCCTTAGCACCACATAAAAATAAAATAAAATAAAGGCATTATGTCCACCTACAACTAAAACAATATTAAAAATAATAATAATAATTGAAATCTGATTTCTAGACTCTACCATTTGCTTCCCTTCCTCACTATGAAAACAGGAATATTTTCAGTTTCTGGATTTCCCAGGTTCACCTGAACTAAACATTAGAACCACAGGCATGGTCTTGACCGGTTTCTGCTCTCCCAAGGATCCGTTTCTACCCTCCCTGGAGTGGTTGCGTTGCAACCACCCCTGCTGGAAAAGATAGCGGGAGGCTGTGGCTATCTCAGATGAGGTTCTGTAATCCCAGCCTCTTCCTGATGACAGTTTACTGACACTGGAAATTTGTCATGGTTACAAAGTACTTTGATTTCACAAAAATAAGAGGTCTTCTTTGCGAAGGGAGTAAGTGGTGTTTTGTTTTTGACAGAGTCACCAGGCAAGAACCACAAGCTCAGTGACAAAGAGCCAAGATTTTTCTCCCTTCCCTTAAGCCAGCAACTCAGAAGATAGTGATTTGTGTTTACAGTCATGAAACTAGAGAGTTGGAAAGGAAGTAAAGAATAAGGCATTTTATCTTTGAAAGGAAGGTACTAGGCAAGGCAGGCTCTTGTTCCTTTGGCCTACAAATCTCCAGTTCCCTGACCAGCCCGCCTGGCTGGGTAACTAACTTCAAGCCAATGCAGTCGGGTCTGTGCTTTACCTGTTACAAGAGCTCAATCGACATTAACTAAATAGCAAAACAAAACAAACAGCCACGAGTTAGGGCTTTGGCTTCAGTTAGTATGACAAAGTGAACAGAATTGGGTCAGGGGCTTCATTTAGAGCTCAAGACTCTGAGAACACCTGAGAAATGACAGCAATTAAATCAACCCTGAACTCTCCATGGAATGGTCAGGGTCTTAAGAACAGCCCTCTCCTCATCACCCACACCTGCCCAAGATGGGCACTAGATGTTCATGGTGCCATTGTACACCTAATAACGGAATATATATACATATATATAATTTGCCCATAGGTCTCAAAAGTCATAGAAAGTCTTCTATTCTCTTCCATTCCTGACCATTTACTCTACAGGAAAAGAACCTAAGATGAGAATATTCTTCAGTACCACAAAATAAAAAATAAAGAGCATATAACTTATGCAGAATATATTTATCACAGCATGATTTTACAAAAATAGCAAAAGGAAATATCCTACTTGGGCAAAGATAGGAAACTATTAAGTATGGTGCCTCCACACGATCGATGGAACAGTATTCCTCAATTAAAATTACAAGAACTATAGAATGTGGAAGAGCATTTGATATAAGGTTAAGAGGAAAAATCAGAATGCAAAATCATACATAACAAATGGTGTAACTACCTCTGTTTAACAACTATGCAAGCCTGTAGACAAAACCTGGAAAATCATATGAAAAATGATCATTGATTTTTTTAAGGTGAGTAGTTTGGGTTAACCACAAAAACCGAATTATCTCAAACATCCAGGGGAAAAAAATTATGACACTAAACAATCCCAGCAAGGAAAACATCCCGATTCTGTTTACAAAAACACTATATTAAAACCAGAATAAGAAAACCCCAGATAAGAAAGCTATAATCTTATTTTCCTTATGAAGACTGATGTAAAAATGCTTAATAAAATATTAACAAATTGAATTCAGCAATATATTAAACAAATGTCATACTATGGCCAATTTGGGTTTATTCCAGAAGTGCAAGGATGATTCAGTGACAGGAAATATGTTTATATAATGATCTATATTAATGCATCAAAGAAAGAAAAACACATGATGTCATCTCAGCACAGGCTGCAGAAGCATGGTGACTAAATGAATACAAGTTATTCCTGAAAAATTCTTTCTCGATGTCATGTGTATATACATACATGTATCTACATGTGTAGTTATACTGAATTTTGATTACTCAAAACTATAAAAACTTAGCAACAGGTAGTTGGTGTGATGAGTCCCTTGGAGACTAAATAGATATAATGACCATTGAAAGGCTTAAAACAGACCATGCTACCACGAGAATACCTGGTCTTCATAGATTTTGTCTTCAGATGTAACCTGCTTTATTTCTGTACTGTTTCTAGATGCCCGGGGCCACAAATAACTCCTATTCTCAAAATTCCCCCATGGTTTCCCAGCACATAGAGAATTTCCAGTCCCTACTCTGTCCTCCAAGGACTTATGTATGCTCACAGTTGCTTTCTTCTTACCACCAATCTCCATCTCACCCAGCTGAACCTGCCTTGGGACCTCCAAGCTGGGAACTTGGGGACTTGGAACCTGCCTGGCATGTTCTTTCCTCAAGTGCTACAGTGGCTCACTTTCTCACTTTATTCACTGTGAATCAGTGACCAGACTGTCTCAAAGAGCATGCTTTTCACACATCAGACCCCCCCCAACACTCTACCTCTTCACCTTTCTTCATGACTTGACATATTAAATATTAATACGTGTATTTTTTTTCTCTGCTACCAGAAAGCAGGTATCATGAGGTTAAACCCTTTTTACAATATTGTTCACTGCTGCACACTCCAGAACCTGAGACAGCACCTGGCACGTAGTAGGCATAGGTTAAATGTGTTGTTGAAGCAAGAGAAAGCGTGACACTAGATTTAGACAATTAGGAAATTCATCACCTTGCATAGCTAACTCTCAGAGGTAGAGTAGGCTTCAGAAAAAAAGTAGGGCCTTAGCTTTTCTTCTCTGAGATTTTCTCGGTTCTTCCCTCTCGCACACATCAGCCTTGCCCTCACACAGAGGATTCCCTTAAGGTCACAAAACAGCTGCAGCAACAACTGGAGCCACATGCTTTCTCTTTGTAATGAAATCTCTTTATAATGAAATGTCATTCCCTTCAAGCTGATTGGATACCCTTAGTCCATATGCCTGCCCCTGAACCAATCACTGACAAGCAGGATAATATCCCATGATTGGGTCATGTTAATCAGGACCCACCTCTAAGAGATAGGGCATCAGGGTTGGGTGAGAAGTAGGGAGTAGAAGAAATGGAGCCTGGACAGTTTTCAGACTCCAAAGAAACTCTTCAAGCCTCAGGAAACCTTTTTTCCTTTCCTTTCTCTTCCTTTCCTTCCCTTCCTTTTCCTTTGCCTTTTCTTTCCCTATCTTTTCCTTCCTTCTTTTTTTTTTTTCTTTCAGTACTAGAGATTGAACCCAGGACTCTATGCCACTGAACTACTGACCATATCCCCAGCCCTATTATTTTTTTTATTTTTTATTTTGAGATAGTCTGGTTAAATTGCTGGGGCCGGCCTCAAACTTAAGATCCTCCTGCCTCATCCTCCAGAGTTGCTGGGATTACAGGCATGCACCACCATGCCAGGCCCAGGGAAATCTTTCTGATAGAGTGATCTTTCCAGTGGCCTCCCAGGATCTTGAAACGCAGTCATTTTGCAGGGACAGTTCTTGAGTCAAACACCACACTTCAATGAAGGAGTGTCCTCAAAATGTTTCCTCCCAGGAGAGCCTGAGCCCTGGGAGAGAGAAAGCTAAACATGCCCTTTCCTTGGGAGAAGGAAATGAAAACAGCAAAACACACTTCAGATACAGTAGGATTCGCAAACTGGTATCAAAACACAAAAACATCTAGAAAGCAAAATATTCCTACAAAGAACTAAAGGTCGTTTAATTCATATTCCAGAAATATGAATAAGATAGCAATTCGATGCAGGAGAAAATATTTTGTCTGCAAAATGGGCAAGGCTGTAGATTTCTGAAAACACTATACCAGACAGACACCCTGAACTGTTAAACTAATGGTTTGACTAAAAGCTTGCTCCTTTACAACTCTTTCATCAAGGTAATTTCTGAGGAAATAGAGCCATATGGAAAAATTGAAAAGCCTCCAAAATATCATCTCTTATTTGAATAATATTACAATATCTTACTTCACTTTCTGCAAAAATAGAAGCTGACTTCTAACACATGGTCCCTGAGAGATGAGTTGATCATTTTGTTCCATTGTGACTCCTTCACTGAGATGCTTTAAATCCCACATGATTTATTTTCTTTATAATTAGCAGTTGAGGAAGCCCCGCTAGTCTTCCCATGCTGGAGAATGAAACACCACCCAGAGCAAAGACAAGCCTTTTGTTTCTAACAGAAAAGATAAAACTTTAAGTCTGATTTGTTGTTGTTGTTGTTTGTCTTATAATTGCCCTGCAAGAGTGTCTTCTTCAAATGGCTTCTGGTATTTCCATGACATGAATCTCAATGTTACCCAGCATTTATAAGATCTTTTGTGAAAAATGTGTACTGATTTTACCATGAATGAGAGGAAAGGGTAGACTCAAAGATACACAATGCTAGATTACTAGCCAAGGAAATAGATTAACCCACCAGCAGCAAGGGGCAGAGCTGGGAGCAGACTCTAGGTACCAGATTCCCAGCCCCTGGCTCTCTTTACTTCAAAAATGCTCCTGTTCTTTCCTAAGCCAAGTGGCCAGATCCCTTCCTGGCATGTGGTCCTGTGCATATAGTTGACATGTGCATATATTGATACCTGCTCTTAAGCTACAATAAAGTGAAAATTGAACTCTGAGATTTCTTTCATCCAAAACAAAGTTCTGGTGAAGATTTAAATATCCATAAAGAGATGATAGATATAGATAGATAGATAGATAGATAGATGATAGATAATAAATGATAGATGAAATACATACATTTTTCATATAATATATATGAGATTAAGTCGCTCAAAAGAATCATAGCTGTTCTTAGCCCTAACAGAACCTCCCCCATTGTCCCTCATTAAGTGTGTGATGTAATGAACTGTGATTCTCACATCACCTCCTTAGAAAATAAGGATTAAGTACTAAGCCAGGTGTGGTGGCACGCTCCTGTAATTCCAACTACTCAGGAGGCTGAGACAGGAGGATCTCAAGTTCACGTCCAGCCTCAGCAAATAAGTGAGACCCCATCTCAAAACAAAAAGAACTTAGGATATAGCTTAGTGGTAGAGCACCCCTGGGGTCAATCCCTCGTAGCAAAAGAAGAAGAAAAGCCTAAGCACTTAGGCTGTACCTCGTGTTGTTCCTTATTGAAGGTCAATGATGTGGTACCAAAATAGAGTCCAATAAAAGAGCAAGTGGATTTTTCCAGAAAGGGACCAGTAAGAAGTTTAGGAAGTATGCATTTCATGGTGTGAATTTTTTCTCTAAATTGGAAAGCAAGCCAGAGAGAGGATGGACATGTACTGGGAGTTCACAGAAAATGAGTAAGGGTTTAATACACTCACCTAGGACACTGAGGGCTTGAGTTGAGTGTAGCTAACCAAACTGCAAAAAGACTCAGACAAGCCTGAAGCTATACTTCTGCAGAGACACTGGTTCCCAGGTCTGCAAGAGTGTTTAGCAGCTGTCAGTGGCCCAGGTCAGCAAGAGTGCAGAAAGAAGAGGGTCAGACTGAGCCCAGATGAGGAACCTTCAGGCCCGCTGGAACATTGGAGGCTTGAGACCACCCTTTCCCTCAAAGGGGGAGGGAATGAGACAGGCGTATGAACCAGACAGATGAGGCAGCAAGGGACAGGAAAGGGCCACAGGGTCCTTGCATCAAGGGATATGTCACATTCATCTTTGAATCCCCAGCACCCAGCATGGTAGATGCTCAATATTATTGACTCATGTATAAATGAATGAAATGGATGAATGAATTCACACACCACCACACACACGCGTGTGCACACACACACAGACACACAGAGCCCTATGTACCAGGGTCACAATTAGGTAAAATTTACCATTATTATTCATCATTGTTACCTTTGTTATTCTTCATTGTTTCCTTTGCTCCATCCTTTAAAAATCTAAAACTTTGACTCATGCTCTTCATACAGAGAATTCAAGCAAAGACAGGGTTATTTCCTGGGAGACTTCCAGTGTTTCCTTTCTGATAAAAACAGACCTATAGGTTCTCTTCCTTCCTGATTCAGTAGGATGAGGGCATGATGCCAGGAGCTGTGGCAGCCATCTTGCATGCAGGAGGGGACAAGCCTGTAAATAAAAGTCAGTGTGATAAGGACAGTGGAGTGGTAAGAATAAAGTTCCTGGGTCTCACTGATGCACTAAATTAACCAGTCCCTAGCACTAAATTAACCAGTCCCTAGATGCCTAAATTTATAAATGTTTTCATTTGTAAGTCACTGTTCCCTCTTAGTCACAGCCCCATCCGTTTTGATACAGCAAGACCAACAGGAAGGAACTCCTCACCTCTCATCACACTCCACTGCTAGGACAAGGGAGGGAGTATGTCATTCATTAACATAAAGACTGAAGTATTCATGTCTTTATGTTAGAAAGCTCAGAAGCACAATCACTGGGAGTTGGTTCATGAAGAAATCCCCGATAAACAAATTCAGGAGAGATAGATGGAAACATAAAATCTAAGCCTCATTTCAGTCAATCATTCAACCCCAGGCAACAAAACAAATTCACATAAAATGGTTTGCGATTCATATTTGTTAGTCTTACTTTGTACCAGGCACCATGCTGGACACTTTGTACATATTGTCTGTTTTAAACCTCAGGACAATCCTGTGGAGTAGGGAATGTTACCATTCCCATCTTATAACTGAGAAGAGTCGAGCTAACAATAACCATCAGACTCAGCTTGTTGCCTTGAGGCTGGCTTTGAACTCGAGATCCTTCTGTGTTGTCTTCATCCTTTTGGGATGAAGGCTGTGAATGAAAGTCAGTGGGATAAGGAGAGCGGAGTGGTAAGAATAAAGGCCCTGGGTCTCACTGATGCACTTCCTTGTTACTGTTCATGAAATAGGCAAATATCAGGAGGTAAGAGAAAGAAGACAGAAAAGGAAGACTCCCCCAATAATCCTGCCACAATAAACCCAACCAGAAACTCTTAAATAAAGCCAATTTAAGAGAATAAGATAATATGGGAAAATTGACTTTTAGGTAAGTTTCTCCCAAGTCCGTTATTCAGTTTCTCTCCAGCAGACGGGGGTGGGGGTGGAGTGTTCTCATCCACTTCTTCTATGGCTGGATCCTGGGAAAGTCTCCTTAAGGATATTTACGTGTTCATGGAACATTCTCCAGCCATTCCCAAAGTTTCTCTTAGATAATTAGCCTTCTACCAATTCATGTTCACAAGCTGTCAATTAAATGTCATCATTGAAACATTAAACTTTGAAAAAATGCCTCTGTTTCAAGAAATCACAGACAACAGAGGGACATGTTTACTTACTTCGGGGTTAACAAGGTAACTCTATGCTGTTTGGTGAACTCTTCAGCTAAACCAAGATTTCTATTATTCATAACCATTACATTTGATCAAAGGAGCAGACATGTGGCTCATCTTTCTGCACTCTTTTCCCTGGTAGTTAAGCCAAACACAATTTCATGATCTGGTTTCTAGTCACAATAATGAGCCACAGACTGTTCCAAAATCTCAGACATCAAAGCTAAGGATTTTTGAGCAAGGTTGTAGATGAATCTGAAAAGAACAGAAAATAGTAGTAATAGTAATGGATTTTAGGAATCATGTGTCAAGTAAAGGAAAAAAGGAAGGTTGTGAGTAGGGATTTTGCAATGCACTAAAAGACTTCTATAATCTCTCCCATTAGGAACGTGTCACTCAAATTCACTGAGGTTCCAAGATAGCTTTAGGATAATGTGGTGTCACGCAGGTTTTCCAGCCCTCCCTAAGAAATATTCTGTTAACAGGCTTTATTACTTTTTCTTTTCTTTTTTTCAAAAAGCAACAACAGGAGCCGGGCGCGGTGGCGCACGCCTGTAATCCCAGCACTTTGGGAGGCTGAGGCAGGAGGATCGCAAGTTCAAAGACAGCCTCAGCAATGGCGAGGCACTTAGTAACTCAGTGAGACCCTGTCTCTAATAAAATACAAAAAAGGGCTGGGGTGTGGCCCAGTGGTCAAGTGCCCCTGAGTTCAATCCCTGGTACAAAAAAAAAAAAAAAAAAAAAAAAAAAAAAAAAAAAAAAAGCAACAACAGTTGTTACTCAGGGATTGCAAGCTGGACTCATTCTCCTCATGGCACATGAAGAAAAAATGTCTAAAAATACTCCCTACATGAAATTTTTATTCAATGAGGAGGAGGAAAGCTGAAGGATTCCACAACCACACAGGCAGGTGTTAGCAAAGCCATCAGAGAGGAATAGAACCCCAGTTAAGCCAACAGGTTCAATGGTATTTATAAATCTACTTGAAAAACAATAATCAAAGCCATTGAGAGATAAGTGAAGACATGTGTTTTACATATGTCATCTACTCCAAGTAACCCCAGGAGCTTGGTGATATTAACCCCACTTTCAAGGAAAAGGGAATATTAGACTATTGAGGGTGATATTTATAACTTTAAATGTCTCAATCATTCTTTGTCCTATATACACATTAGCTTAAGCTTCACATCAATTGAGAATTCTTTTTAATTAAAGACTTTATCACAAAAAAAGACTTTATCCCATGAAATTATTCAGCATAAGAGAAATCCTGCATGTACACATGAATGAACACAAGCTTTTTGGTGAAGAGTTCTCAAACTCCTTGGTCACAGGATCCCATTATTCTCTTTAAAATTATTGAGAACTCCAGGAGTTTTTGAGGACCCCCTAGAGTTTTTTCTCAATATTTACCGTAGTAGAAATTAACCCTTGAGAATTTTATAAAGCATGGAGCTATTAGTTGATTTTTTTTTTTCTTTTTGGTACTGGGGATTGAACTCAAGGGCACTCGACCACTTGGCCACATCCCCAGCCCTATTTTGTATTTTATTACAGACAGGGTCTCACTGAGTTGCTAAGTGCCTCACCATTGCTGAGGCTGGCTTTGAACTTGCGATCCTCCTGCCTCAGCCTCCCAAGTGCTGGGATTACAGGCATGAGCCACAGCGCCTGGCTTCTACTAGTTCATTTTGAAGGAACAATAATAAATTAATTACATGTCAACTTTAGTATATTCCAACTTGTTCCCTATTGCTTCTTTGTCTTTAATCTTCTGCTACCACAAAGGACACTGCAATGAATAACACATTGTACTGCTTTTAAACTTTGTCTTTCACTTCCTGATCAGGAGGAAGTATGAGCATGCTGGTATTTCTAACCCCACAGTCATCCCCCTGGGTCTTTTAGTGACCAATCTTTCATTCTAGAACTCCAAGAAGCTTAAATTTATCGTATTATTTACACAAAGTTACACAGTTGCATAAACAACAGAAACCAACATTGCCAGACTTAAGAGAAATGAGGGGGAAATCTGGAGAAGAGGCTTTCATTAGCAGAGCCAGACTGACCTGCTCCTGATGACACTGGTTGGCCCTGGACCATCCAGGTCACCACTGTACTAGATAGTTCTAGCACCATCACCACCTGACACCAATCTGCTCTGCTTGCACCTTCTCCAGTGGACATCCAAGCTCCCAGAACCTCCAACACAGCATGATGAAGGGATTTGAAAGCCTAGGAAAGGGGTAGGAGATGAGATCTGGATTTTTCCCAAGGGTAGGAATGGGGTTCTGGGGTTGGACAACTGAAAAATCTAATAATGGTACCAAACAAATTAGTAGCACAACTGAAATTGAGACCCAGTCTCATGGCCCAGAGTCTGGGCTCTCTCTCCTCTGCTTCTAGTAAGCTGTTCCAGCTTACTGAAGACAACACGTTCTCTATGAGCTTGTCCCTGGCTAGAACTCAGATCTTCTGACCCCTCCAGAAGCTCTGCTAATATCATTAGGAAAGTCCATAGACTCTCCATCACAACTAACCAGGAATTAAGATCAGCCATTTTTTTCTTCTTGTCTCTATTAACTATTTCCACATATTTTTCTCTGAAGGGATCAGGATGTGCCTGTATTTGCAGAGGACTCTAGAGGATGAAATATCAAATAATTCAGGAGGAGGGATGTAGCTCAGAGGCAGAGCACTTGCTTAGCATGCACCAAGTCCTGGTTCAATACCCAGTATAATAATAGTAATAATAATTAATTAATTAGTTAATAATCATCTAGGTCCTAACTTCTATCTCATAAAGTTATAGCAACTTGGATCTAAGTGGAACTCTGCCAAAGCATTAGATCAATGATTCTTAATTCAACTATGTCCAGAATGGGTCTGGGTAACTCTTTTCTGACCAGCATTACTGGTACAAATTTTTTTTATGGACCCCAAGAGGGGAAAGTATATATTCCAATTCTCCAAATGAGAGGAAAATCGTAGTTTCTGATTCTAATTCAGTCTCTCCACCAGTAATGGTTGTGATCATATTCCCTCCAAATTCTCTAAGGTCAAATAAATCTTGTCCCAGCAGCATGGGCTGGTCTCTCCTCAGAGAAGCATTTTTATCCATGCTATATTTTCCTGAGAGTGCTAATAAGAAACTAAATTTAATAATAATTTTAGCATTGGTTATCTTTCAGGCAAATGCCTGACATTATTGGACCAAAACAGCCTTCAGCCCCTGTCTTGGCTTCCTTTGGTTTCAAAGACCTTATAATAGTTACTCTGGGTCCCTGAAACCAGCTCCAGATAATCTTGTCTGACCTCCAGTTCTTTTCCTTGAAGGGAAAAAAAGATTACCCCATCACACCAAATGATACTGCAAACACTAACATTTCACACCTCTGCCTCATGCCCTATTCATTTGTTTTCTAGAACTGTCATTACAAATGATCATCACCATAATTTATTCTTTCACAGTCCTGGAGATTAGAAGTCCAAAAACAAGGTGTCCATCAGATTGGTGTCTTCTGGAGCCCATGAGAAAGAATCCATTCTGTCCTTTCTCCTAGCTTCTGAGAGCGGCTGGCAACCCCTGGCATTCCTTGGCTCAGAGCTTCACAACTCCATTCTTTGTCTGTCTTCATATCACCTTCTCCTCTCTTTGTGTTTCTCCCTCTTTCTCTTACAAGGGTAACTTTCATGGGATTTAAGCCACCCTAAAACCAAGATGATTTCAAGACCATTAATGTAAGTACATCTTCAATGACCCATTCCAAACAAGGTCATGTTCACAGGTTCTTTGTGGACACATCTTTTGGGGGACCAACATTCACTCCATTACACTCCAGAAGAATAGAGGAGAGTGCAGCAGCTCATGAAGGAGACAAGCAGAGACAAACAGTAAGCTTGCCTCTGCTAAGCTACGTCCTGGCTGGATGATCAGAAATAATAAGATGCCATTTTACCCGAATGTGAACCCATTCTTAAAGGGCTAACAAAATAATAAGTGGCTTTCTGAATCTTCCTTTAATGATGTTGAATTTTCTTTTTTTAAAAAAAATATATATTTGTTTTAGTTGTACACAATGCCTTTATTATTCTGTGGTGCTGAGGATCAAACCCGGGTCACACACGTTCTAGGCAAGTTCTCTACCACTGAGCCACAACCCCAGCCCAATGATGTTGAATTTTTTTCTACTTAGCTTGATACTTCAAGACTGCTTATTTCTCACATCACCTAAAAAATATTGTTACTCAGATAACTTTGACCCTGGGATTCCTCTTTCCAATTCACCCCCCAAAGGAAAACAGATAATAGGTTTTAATTTAGTTGATTAGAATGTTGAACAAAGGCTTCCAAGAGGTAAATATAAGGAAGGGATGGATACCCATGATTGAAAGAACCTCTCTAAGAGATGAGCAGTAGGTATGAATCCTTCAAAAGAGAAAGAAAATACATTCACATAACAGTGGAGGCCAGAATCTTGGCTAGTACTAAGAAATATATTGACCTGAATGAAACAGAAACTTCTATAAGAATGGACGTTGCTCATGCAATAGCAATTTCCCATGCAGAATGATTCAGTCAGTCAACCGAGATGCAAGGACACCAAGATATAAGGACATGCCCATGGCATTCATGACATCATGCTGAATTAAGCTCGTGAGATACATACCAAGTTTGACAGGCATGATCCTCAGGGAACTGGAATGCGTATGGATTTGTCATTTTAGTATCTGCTATAGAGAAACATCCCAGATTAGTAGGGGCCGAGTATGAATGTCAAGCAGCACTCCTGAGCTGTGGCAGGCCTCCGGCTGGGATCTCAAGACTCCTCTTCAAGATGCAACCCCAGGAGGGGACGTAGGCCATGGTACCCACTGACAACACTGCTTTTTAGAAGCTACATTGTGTTGCCAGGAGGGTTTGCCAGCCTGAAGCTTCTTTATCATGTGTCAGGATGTTTGTTCCCTGGCTACCACTGCCGGGGACAGTCATCACAGGAACTGCTCATTCTGCTTGAAGGTCAACCTGCTGGAGGAAACACATAGGCCATGGTCCAAGGGCCTGCTGGGTAGTCCACATCTCCAGATGGGTTGGAATCACGAAGCAAGAGCCCATTTCCAAATGTCCCATCCTTAATCCCCCCTAAGCCACTCTCACCCAATTGTGTCTTCCTTGATGCTAATATTTCCCTATAGCCCCAGAATCTATATCCGGTGGCTTGGCTTCAAGGGAATTCAATTCATCCTACTTGCTCACCATGGATATTGAACCCCAAAATGCATATAAATGTGCAGGGAAAATAAACCTGTCCATGGTGATAGAGTAACAAGGTCAGGACATCAGCATCATACTTACCCCAAAAGTTAACCATCACCAAATAGCTTTTCTCATACCTGACACCCTGTTGGGAGAACAGTAAACTTTCACTCAATGCTTCGAGAATCAGTGTGAACCAAATGTTAACTTCCCCTATCCCAGCTTCATGAGCAGCCTGCACAGGCCTATCGATAGAGACTTCGGTACATGGAACTTGGGTGCTGTTGTAACAAGTGCCCCCCAAAGTGAGAGTGACTGTGAGATTGGGCACAAAACTTTTGAGTTGCACAGTAAAAATTAAACCTAAATTGGCTCAGAAAGAGTGCTAACAGAAGGGGTTATGAGGATGCTGCTGGTGAAGTCTCAGAGGGAAGCGAGAAGGAAATAAAGAACAAGTTATTGGAAAAGAGAGGGAAACATTTGCTGTGCAGTGGCAGAAACTTAGCAAAGTTGTCTCCTGTGGTCTTACAGAAAGCAAAACATTAAGGAATGACCTTCATCATTTAGTGAAAGATATTTCCAAGCAAAATTGTGGTATATTAAGAGACATAAGCCGGGCGCAGTGGCACATGCCTGTAATCCCAGCACTTTGGGAGGCTGAGACAGGAGGATTGCGAGTTCAAAGCCAGCCTCGGCAATGGCGAGGCACTTAGCAACTCAGTGAGACCCTGTCTCTAAATAAAATACAAAAAAGGGCTGGGGATGTGGCCCAGTGGTCGAGTGCCCCTGAGTTCAATCCCCGGTACCACACACACACACACACACAAAAAAAAAAAAAAAAAAAAAAAAAAAAAAAAAGAGAGAGAGAGACATAAATTAAGGGAAACCTGCTAAAGAATCAAAAAAAAAAAAAAAAAAAGACTTAATTAATTACAAAAATTAACTAACTACCAAAAAAAGACTTAATTAATAATTTGAAAATTATTAAACTTTCCAAATGGTAAAAGATGCTAAAATCATCATTAATTTTAGTTTCTGATTAGCACTCTCAGGAAAATATAGCATGGAGAAAAAGAGTGTGACTACACAGCCTATCATTAAAATATCAAGACAGATCAGAGGATCAGAGTCATTTTCAGGCATACAAAGAAGCCTTTCAAGACAGTAAAGGTGGGGCTGGGGTTGTGGCTCATCGGTAGAGCTCTCGCCTAGCATGTGCACGGCCTGGGTTCGATCCTCAGCACCATATAAGAATAAAGGCATTGTGTACAACTAAAACAAATAAATAATTAAAAAAAAAAAAAAGACAGTAAAGGTGTGCCTCACGGATCCTCTTAATCATCTCAGAAGGACAACAGGAAACTTAGGGCCCTTGTCCCTCAGCCACCTCAGCAAGAGCCCAAGGTAGAAAATGTTTATCTCAAAAGATCTGGAGGCATGGCTTTTATTGAATGATGGGAGCCCAGGTGAAATACACAGAAGACCTACAATGTTTTGAAGAAAGTCATGTCAGGAAAAACAATGCCATCTTGGACTGAAAGGGAATAGAGATAGGGTGATAACTTGTTTCTCTAGTTTTGAAAACTCATAGAGCCAGGGAAACTTCACCCAGAGAGCGAGGTTCTTGATTTAGACAATGAGATTCTGGACTTTGAACAGAATGAGACACTTGGCCCTGGGAGGAATAAATGTGTTTTATATATGGGAAGAACACGCAGAAGGGATTGAATCATTGGGAGTCAGAGAGCAGACTATGGCGGACAGATTCTAAGATGGCCCATAATGATCCCCACTTCTTATATTCAGACACTTGTGTAATTTCCTCCCCTTGATTTCAGCCTGGACTTATGGTTTGTTTTTAACAATAGAATATGGTAAAAGTGATGATCTATCACTTCTGGGATTACATCACATAACATGGCAATGTCCATCTTGCTAATGAACTCCTAGTTGCCTTCATGTAGCAGGCAGCCATGATGGGAAGGTCAACTGGCAAGGAACTGAGAAGAACCTTTGTCCAGCAACCAGCCAGAGGCTAAAAACAGCACTCAGCTAACAGCCATCCAGAAACTGAGGTCCTCTGTCTTATAATTACAGGGAACTAAATTCTGCCAATGATCATGAAAGCAGAGTCTTCCTATCAGTCCTTGTAGACCACAACCTTGGCTTCCTTGACTGCAACCTCATAATAGGTCCCAAGAAGCAGACCCAGCTAAGCCATGCCGAGACTCCTAATTCACAGAAATGGTAAAAAAAATAAATGTGTTTTAAGTTGCTAAGTTTCTGGTAAATTATTATGCAGCAATAGTTAACTAATAAAGAATTTCATAATCTGGTGGTGGGTTTTCCAGGAGTCTGAAAGTAGAATATCCAACCTCTTCAAGGACCCATGGAAGCTTCTAAGAGAGAAAGATGTAGGCTCACCTTGAAAACACCTTACCCTAGTGTATGGTTTATTATGAATATTATTTATTCTTGCATACAAAGCAAGTACATGCTTACTAAGTACCAACCATGTGCAAGGCATTATTATTTTAGGGGCTGGGTTACAGCCATGAGTGAGGAAGTCAGTCTTTGCCTTGTAGAGTTGATGTTCTAGAAACAGGAGGTAGCCAAGAGGCAAGTGTGCAAATAAGCAAATAAATAAAAGGTAGTTGAAGTTGTGATAAGCTGTTCAGGCAATGAACAAGATGGTGAGATGGGATTGGTCTGCAAGAAGAGATTCTGTTTTAGATTGGTCAGAGTCATGCACTGAAGAGGCGACATCTAAGCAAAAAAGAAAAAGAAGAAAGAAAAAAAAAGAAAAGAAAGAAAAAAGAAAGGTGAGAAGCTAACCACATAAAGTGTCTAGAGCAGAGGAAACAAGTGCAAATACCTGGAGGCATGGTCAAGACACAGGATCAGGCCAGCAGGACCAGGACAGGTGAGTAAGGGAAACTGGAGTTAGATAGCACCAGGTAAGTTGGCACCAGGAAGACCGTGGTGGAGAACCTAGTTTTATTCCTTGTTTATCAGGTAGTCATGGAAAGGCTTTAGGAAAGGGAGTCAGATGATCTGGCATTTGGAGCAATTCACTGCCTCTCCTTCAGGCTTTCTTTCACTTGTCTGAATCAGTAATGAATGATGGGATGGAAATAAATCATGAGTTTCCTGGGAAAACCATGGTAAGGTCTTTTATATTTATTCCTTACTTGCTCCTGGTTCTGCCGTTTTTTTTTTTTTTTTTTTTTTTTTTTTTTTTTTAAATAACTTGGGCCTAAAGACTTCTCTAGCATTCCCAGGTGTGGCTGGGTACAACCTCACAATTGGCCAGGATGTCAGGCACTGTGGGCATACCCACAGGGGGTCACGCCCGAGGAAATCCCTAACAGTCCTTAGTTCTTTGAGGAGTGGAGAAGATTCTGGGGACATGCAGCCACACCTGGCCATCAGGCATACCCTGGGACATGGAAGCCTTTTGTCACTAGATGGTGACAGTGCAGAATAAAGTCTCTCCTAACCTGTCTTCTACACACTTAGGTTTCATGTTTTTATCCTTATAAAGAAATCAGTCAAAATTCAGCAAGCTGTTCATGTATGACACACGCACTTTTTTTGCTCAGACATCTATACTTCAATCAATAGTAAGAATGAAAGAATGCATGCTTAAAGCTCCCAAATTGTATGTACTTTTAAAATGATTCTCCCCAGCACAGTCTTCCCTACTGGCTAAAAATTAGCTAACTGTCCATGTAGTGTTTATGATCTTCAGAGGAGTCTCTCTTCGATAATTCCTCATCCAATTGCCAGTTAGGAGGGATGCACAAGGATGCCTAGTAACCTTTGGCTTTCAGGTTTACAGTATGCAGAAGCAAGGAAGCTCCTCTCCCGCCCTTGGTGGCTCTCTCTCAGGCCCTCCGCAAGGCCCCTTCCCAGACAGACATTCCCCCTGGAGCCAGCACTGGATTTTCTAAAGAAGCAGTGCTGTTCTGAAATTCTCACAAAGAAATCAGCCTTCCTCTGCGATTCCACAAGCTCAATTTGCTCCATCATCATCCCTTGACACTGCAGAACCCTCCCTGGTTATGTGAAGGCACTGTTGTCTGAGACGCTCTGGGTGCTAAAGTGCAATGGGGACAGCGATAACATCCTTTTTGTGTCAATGAACTTGCTGGTCAGCTCCTACCTCATTAACTTCATCTGATGGTCACATTTCCTCATTCAGGCAAGCTAGGAGGCTGTATGTGCCAGGTTTCTTTTGACCTACAATATAATCAACACAATGGCACAGATCATATTTTGACCCCTTGCATTCTCCAAAGCTTAAAAAAAAAAATACTCAACAAAACTAGTTATAAATTGGGGCAGGGGGTGTCACTAGCCAAACCCATTACTTCCTGATGCTTGACCTGGATCTGCCTTGTCCTTACAGATGCAATCATGCCAGCCTCAGAGAAAGCCATTTATACCAACAGCCATGTCTCAACCTGCTGTTGAGGTCATATAAGGACTGCTACACTGAGCTTTTGAAAAAGAATGCATACCATTTATTTGACCTATTTTTTAGGTGTTGAGACTTTAGTAAAATATGCCTCCTTAGTGTGATCCTGTCTTCTCTTCCTTTCTGACTACTTTTAACTAATTTTAACTTAAGCTGTCACCAATTACTCCCACATTTCCAATTTGCTTATATTGCTATTTCTTGATTTAGCAACTCTACAGACATTATCTATTAATTTAGCTCACTTGTACCTCCTACCTCCCCTTTATCATCCTAATACAGTTATTTCACCAATTTTAATTAAATCAGTAATCAGTTTGTGGTAATGTGGCTGTGTAAATATTCTCCTGTCAGTCCAGTAATATACTGTGATTACACTTTCTCCCTTTAAAGCTATTCATTCCCCCAAGAGTCTCTAATTAGCTCTCCTTTTCTCGTACTCTATCTGCCATCTACATGTCATTAATCCTCTCCAAATGTTACATCAGTTTTTCTACAAAGTCCCTCTCACTGTTTTTTCTTGACTTCCAGAGTCTGTTCTTCCCCTGCTCCAGTCTGTGCTAGTGCTCTCTAGGCCTGCTCTACAACTACTCAGTTTACCTTTGTTCCACTGATTCCTGGATCCTGTTTCTTCTGCTTCCTTGTTTTACTCTTTTTGTTCTGTTGGAATAGATCCTCAAGCAGTTTTGAACCAAAGTGATATGGGCCAAATTATATTGTTATATTGTGTGCATGTACAAATATGCAACAACAAATCCCATCATTATGGACAGCTATAATGTACCAATGAAAAATCTGGGAAAAAAAATGCATGAGAAGTGAATTTTCTGAACTCTTTATGTCTAAAATCCCTTACAATTAATTGATTTGTCATTCTGATTCTCGATCCTTTAAATATGTTTTTACCTCCCAATTAAAGTTTTCAGAATCTTCTTATTCCTCATGTTTTGAACATTTCACAAGCATGTACCTCAATGAGAATCTTTTTTCATTCATTTTGATGGGCACCCAGGGATGGCTATACCTTGATCTGGGTACTCCTAGGTATCTATCAAAGAACAGGAAAAAACGAAACGTGGTTTCACACAGTGGTCCACATTGTTTATAGTAGTTTTACTCATAATACCAAAAGTTAGAAACAATGCAGATGCCCCTTAATTGGCAAGTAGACAAAGACTGTTCAACAATAAAGGAACAAACTACTGGCTTATTAAAAAACTGGTAATCCTGAGGTTCAGGCAGGGAAAATACAGGATGAGCCTAAAGCATTTTATGGTGCCAAAAGAAAGAAAGTACTTAAAAGAGGAGGTGGAGGGAGCATATCAAAACATCATAGGAGCCAGACGGCACATGTCTGTAATTCCAGCACTTGGGAGGCTGAAGCAGGATGATCTCGAGTTCAAAGCCAGCCTCAGCAATGGTGAGGCACTTAGCAACTCGGTGAGACCCTGTCTCTAATAAAATACAAAAAAGGGCTGGGAATTGTGGCCCAGTGGTCGAGTGCCCCTGAGTTCAATCCCTAGTACCAAAATAAATAAATAAATAAATAAATAAATAAATAAATAATAACATTAACAATAGGAGTCAACCTAAAAACTCCCAATGGCCAAATTGGAAAATTGGAAAAACAAAATGACAATAGTACTAAATTATAACCCCAAAAAACAAAATATCCATAAGTCTACATGGATAAAAATAAATGTGAATAAATAAGGAAGAAGCAACTAGTCTTCTCTATAGAAAAACTGCAATTAATAAATTTATTAGGAATGAGAGAAATAGAAAATCACCATTTAGAACACTATACTAAAGGTTAGTGGACAACAGCTTACACAGATATTTGCATAGACATAAAGTATTTCCCCCTAATTATTTAGTAATCATAAAAGGAAACAGTAATTTTACAGTGAAAATAGTCTTGTCTTTAGAACCTTAGCAAATGATGAAGGTTAACATCTCCAGTGATTTACAGGAACATCATATATTTACTCCTTGATATCATGCACTGAGAAGCACATTACATCTGAAACATCCTTCCAAATAATGCATAACTTCAATCTAATCATGAGAAAACATCAGAAGAGCCCAATTTGGAAAACTTCCTAAGAAATAACTGAAAGTTGAACTAAAGAAAAGTTCAAAAGTGTCAGGTGGGAAAGATGAGACTGAGGAACTGTCACAGAGTGAAGAGACTAAGGAAGACATAACAACTAAATATAAACTCAGTTGGAATCTGGAAGAGAAAAGGCACATTAATGGAAAGACTGGTAAAACAGGGATAAGTTCTGTATGTTAATAGCACTGTATCTAAGATAGCCATACCAAGGAATAATGTCCTATGGTTGTAGATGTTAACATAAGGGGAAGCTGGGGGAATGGCACCTATGAACTCACTCATTCAGAGGCACATTGTAGAGGAAAATCTATTCCAGAAAGGGTGATACTGGTCTTCTGGTTTTATGGGCTTTAGGCTGAGGGTCAACATTACGTGAAACAAAATACCAATGCAAAAACTATCTGTCTGGCCTGAAGAACCAAAGAATAGAGTTCAGTACAACCACAGCCACTGGAAAGTCAGGGAGGGGGTACCTCCAAGAAAGACAGAGTCCAGAGGAAGAACCCAGATTTTGTATATAACTCGGCCCAAATCTAAGGCTAACTCCTGATCTCTGCATGCATTGAACAAACTCTGAAGAAGGATAAAGAAGTGAACTGAGATGGGAGCTGCAGCCCCAGAGGAGTTTGCACTTCAAATGCTTCTAAGTTAACTGTTTGCTAACGCAAAATATTTCATATTCTTCAAAGGAATAAATAAAATCCAGAGCTTCCATGATGTAATATTAAAGATAACCAACATAAATCAAAAATTGTTCAACACATGAAGAACCAGGAAAATGTAACAAATTCCTGAGAAAAAGACTATTGAAACAGACATACCCTGAGATGAACATGTCAGAATTTGAAAATAAGAATTTTTATGAGTTATTATAATTGTGCTTAGTGATGTTTAGAAAAACATACAGTAAATAGATACACAATCTCAACAGAGAAACTAAAGATGACCCAAGTAGAAATTCTAGAAGAAAAAAAATTATATATCTATATATATCTATATCTATATCTCTCTCTCTATATATATATGTGTGTGTGTGTGTGTGTGTGTGTGTGTGTGTATATAGATATATACATATATACCTATATATATATATTAAAAACAATTACCAGATGGGTAATTAAGAATCAACAAAAATACGAGTAGAAAGGACTTTTAAGATATGTCAATTAAAATTATCCAACTGGAAGAACACTGGAAAAAGTGTTTTGTTTTGTTTTTAATGAACAGCATACCCACTAAAGTAAACAGTGCAGGAGATAGGGTTGTGGCTCAGTGGTAGAGTGTTCACCTAGCATGTGTGAAGCACTGGGTTTGATCCTCATCACCACATATAAATAAATAAAATAAAGGTCTTGTGTCCACCTACAACTAAAAAAATTTTTTTAAAAATCAGTGCAGAGATGTGGAGAAGTTAGAACCCTTCCACAGGCCAGAATGTAAAACAGGGCATCTGCTGCAGAAAAAGCATGGCAATTCCTCAAAAGGTTAAATAGCAATTTCACACCTACAAAAACACCCAGAATTAAAAAGAAGTGTTCATAAACAATGAATGTTCATAGCAGCACTATTCACAGTAGCTCTAAGGTAGAAATGATCTAAATGTCCATCAGCTGGTGGGATGAATAAGCAAATATGGGATTATCCACACAATAGAATGATTCAGCCATATGAAATAATGAAGTATCAACTCATGGTACAACATGAATGAACTTCAAAAACATTTACACTAAGTGAAAGAAGCTAGACACAAAAGGTCACACACTGTATGACTCCATTTATATGAATTATCCAGAATAGGTAAATCCATAAAGACAGAAAGCATATTAATGGTTACCAGGGGTTGAGGGAAGAACAGGGATGACTGCTTATGGGTACTGGGTTTCCTTTTGGGGCTGAGAGAAGTATTTTGGCACTAGATAGAAATGACGACTGCACTATAAGACATTTTGAAGTGTTACTAAAGTAATAATATAAGTATTATTGATGTAATAAAGCATTAGGTAATTTAGCAACGTTTGACAATGTCAGTTAATATATAAAATCATCTGTGTTGTTACATAACTGCAGCAAACAATTGAAAAATAAAATTAAAAACCAATTCCATTGATACTTCAAAACATACTTAGTAATCCATTTAACAAAAAGATGTACAAGACCTCTACACTAAAGGTAACAACATTGCTGAGAAAATTAAAGGCTAAATAAATGAAGACATACCATGCTCATTATGTCTTATGTTGTCACAGTATACCCTAGGTAATTTATAAAGAAATTTATCTCTCACAGTTCTGGAGGCTGGTAAGTCCAATTTCAAGGTGCTTGCATCTGGTGAGAGCCTTTGTGATGCATCATTCCACAGCAGAAAACAAGAGGGTGAGAGAGAGAACAAAGAGAGAAAGAGAAGGGGACTGAACTTGCCCTTTTATAACAATTTCACTCCTGTGATAACAGCATTAATCCATTTGTGTGAAGTCCTCATGTCTGATGGCCTCTCATTGGGCCCTACCCTCCAAATTTGTTCCAGATTGTTTACAACACATTCTTTTGGGGGGACACATTCAAACCACAGCAGATCTTAAGACTCAGTATTATCAAAATGTCAATTCTTCCCAAAATTATAGATTTGATGTAATCGCAATTCCAATGGCATTTATTTTCTTTTGTAGAAGTTGGTACCCTGCTTCTAAATTGTAGAAATGCAAAAGACACTGAGAGCAACCTTTAAAGACAAAATAGAAGGGACATAGACAATTTGATTTAAGACTCTTATAAGGCTATGGTAATCATGACAGTTTGATTCTGGAATAAGGATCAACAAATCAACAACTGGAGCACAAAAAAAACCCAGATTTAGATCCACACTTTCATGGGAGCTTTTTGTATCATAATCAGGAAAAAAAAATACAATTTTATTTTCCTTTAGCTAGCTCATACTTTAGTTTGCTTTAAAAAAAAAAAAAAAAAAAAAAAAAAGCCTAAAGTGAACTAGTCTAATAGAAACCCTCTAAGAAAAATCTGGGAATTAGGAATTGGACCATGAATTTACTTTGCCTCCATTTTGGTATTTATTTACAGGCAGGAGGAGACATTACACAATGGATTAGAAATTATGTTGAAGTTGTCTCTTAAAACTCTGAATTCTAAAACATTTTTGGTACAAGTTTCTTCTTTTGAATTGCCAAGAAGTTGATCTTCAGATGCTACAAATGGTTATGCTTTGAAATACAAAATTTCTTGAAACTTTTTAAGAGCTTTTCCCTCCTCTTCCCAAATTAACTGAATATGAAATATTAACTGTTTAACTCCACATGGTTCCAAACTTGATGTGATTTAATAAAGAGAATATATCACACCTAAATCAAATGCTTTACATATAAACTATTCTATGATAAAGATCCCTGCAAAATATTTCACACCCTTCTCAAGGATTCACAGTCAGTCTGTGTCCCCACCACTTGACTCTGAGCAGGCTGTGACTGCTGGAATAGGATGGAGGTGATGATTTGACTGTCTGGGACAAGGCCTCAAAGCACTGGCAGCTTCTACTTCCTGTCTCTTAACACCCAGCTGCCATACTGAGGAAGCCCAATAAGGAGGTACTGTTTGGAAGATCTGAGACCACTGGCTACACTCCTGGCCAAATCAGCACCAACTTACCAGCCATGTGAGTGAGCAATATTGGTATTGAAGGTAAATTCTTCTGCCCCACTTAATTTAAGACACCCAGGTGATACTGAGGATCAAAGACAAGACATTCTTGCCTAATCGTTTCCAAATTATAGATTAGTGAACAGAATAAATGTCATTGTTTGAAATCACTCTTTCGGAGTGTTTAATACACAGCAAGAGATTGGACCATTCCACAGTGTTACATACCCCTTGTCACGAACTGATTTTCTCAAAATGAAAGCCTGAACGCACCAAACCCATTGGCTTAAAGTCAACCAAATCTATCATCTGTAGGACTTCAAAAACAAACAGAAAACAGCCAGGCGCCTGGAAACTCTTCACTGCTGCTTTATTGTGATGCACCCACAGTACAGAACCTCTCACACAGCTGTGAAAGGGGAAGTTACATTGCTTTTTGGGAGCACCTTCATTTTTTGTTTCTATTACCACTATGAAGAAAGTAAATCATTTCCAAAGAACATTTTAAATTCCAAGTGTTTTAAGACAGCTTGCATTTCATCATGTTTGAAAAGAAGAAGCATGTTTTAGCCAGAGCTGGAAAATTGTTTTGTAGCCTTGTTTTCACTTTGATGTGGATCAGAAGTCTTCACTGTCTGGTTGAACCAGGCTATAATTTTCATGTTAACTTTTCATATCAAAAATGTTTCATTTTTACCTCTACCTACAAACAGATGCTGTTTAAAAAAAAATACATATACACAACTAAGTTTAAAACCAATCAAGAACCACAGCATTACTAACAGAGAAAATGAACTTTTGCTGCCCTCTCCTGCTAAAACAATGAAGTACTAAAATACCAAAAGATTTTATGAAGCTGAAGCAAAATCCTCAAACTAAAAGCAATGAACATATCATTCTCATTATACTTCATTCAAAAATCAGACCACAACCAGAAAATGTATTGGTAATATTTATATTTGAAAGTTCCCCATTGATACATGAGGTTTGGATTACAACTTATTTACAATAAGTGATTTTTTTAAAAAAAGTAAAGAAAGAGGGAAGGGGAGAGGGACCGAGAGAGGGGAAAGAAATAGAACGAGAGACAGGGGAGGGAGGAGAGGAAGGAGGGAGGAAGAGGAGGGAGAGAAAGAAAGGAGGGAGGGAAACAGGGAGAGAATAAAAGGAAACCTATATTCATAGACATCATAATATGGGATGTTCATTTCCAAGAGAGATACTACTGCTGCTATCGTGCACAAGAAGCAGCACAAATTAACATTCCACTAGATCAAAGTTTACTCAACTTTCTCTTAAGATGCACAATCCTTCTTTTAGATTTTCAAAATTAAATATAGAGGAATATAAAAATGCATTGCCAATATACCTTTTACAAAAATCCTTTGTGGCTCATTCCTTAACTCCACTCAGAGAAGCAGCTGAGCCAGAATACAAAAATAAAAATATTCATGTGCAAATAAAACATCACTGATCATGTCTGGTGCCACCTTTTTGCTACAGGTGACTGTCACTTCGTGATAACATTGGTAACAGCATCAAAAGAGAGAATCTCTTCATTTCCTGGGCAAGGTCAGTGCATCCAATTAATGGGGGAAAAACAGGAACAACAACAAAACAAAACAAAACCTTGGAACACTTAAAAATGCCAATAACATCCTAACATCCATACATCCCTTTCCCACCCCAACCCTATCCCCACAAAAAAATAAAAAAGCTTTTAAAGCTCTAAATATACTTTTTTTTTTTCTTTCCATAGTGTGATTGAGCCTAGGGCTATACATTTAGGTATAGCAGGTGCAATTATAAGCAATTCCTGGCTCTGCACCCTGGAATGCCCCACGCATAGGAGGAGGTACAAAAATCAATGAAATCCTTCCATTTAGGCAAAGAAGCCCAAGATGAAGGAGCATAACCCTGCTTGTGAGTATCCAGCGGCATCGAGGGTATTATTTTTTTTTTTATTTTTTTCTTTTATTAAAAAACAGATGTTAGGGAGAGCAAAATATAACAAACTTGGAAAGGACAAAAACTAAACACTGAAGGCGAACAACTGGGGACACTTGTACAATAAGAAAAAGGAATGCATGCTTGATTCAAAGGAGATGGGTCACTTCACTCACATAATTGTTCTGGGCCCACAGCCTAAGGCCTCAGCATCATTCTAAACCACAGGGTTGTGTGTATATTTTTTTTCTTCCAAGGACACTCTTAATCCTACCCCTGAAACCAATATGGTAGGGATAAGGTTGGAGTGATCATCACTCACTAACAACAATATTTGCTATTTAAAAAATATATTTATATATAGTTCTGAAAACTATGAAGCAAACAAAATATAACACAAAGATGCATTTGTCACAATTAACTCAAGTTGCAGCAACAGCAGAATTGCGGGAAGGGACAGAGAGAGGGCTGCTGCAAATGCAGCAAGTACGTCCTTAAATATGTCACATAGTGCAACAGTCAGATTACCTAAGTTACTCCGTGTCACCGCACACAACATGACAAATGTCACATTGTCACTTTCAGTTTAAAAAAAAGGAAGAAAAAGACAGTGTTTCTTCTCAGAAGTTGCCCTATTAATTTTCAACAGGTAGCTCCAATTGTTTCTTTAAATATGTCTAAAACTTGGCTTTATTCTTCTCATTTTGGAATGATCTACATACGAAACTGACACCAAGGATAGCTGGGTCATGTTCACCTCAACTCTGAGGGCCAGGTAAGGTGCAAAAAGGAAATCTAGACTTCCTCATTTCATTATGATGGGCAAAGATTCTTCATAAACCTGTGATTTTAATGCCTTCCATCTAACAGATGAATTAATGGCAAATAAAAGTTTACAAGTAAAAAATAGCTGTAATGCAGAGTCAAAACTGGGAAGGGCTAAAATCAAAAGGGCTAAAGAAAAAGATTTGTTACAAATTTATTTTTATCATTAGTATTTGAACTTGCACCTTTGTTCCAGCACTGTTGAAGTAAGTTGTTTCATTTTGGACAGCCTCTGTTAACATTACACTGAATCCCCATCAATGTTCTCTTTTGTTTGTTTAAAAAATTTTAAAAACTATCCAGTCCATTAAACTATGTTGTGTTGGTGATGCATATGACTTTTTTTTTTTTTTTTTTTACTGCTGTTTGTTTCTAGGAGTAACAATGCCAAATTTTGTTTTTGATTTTTTTTTTTTTTTTTTACAGTAACCTAGATGACAATATCCATAATTAGCTGACTTTTATGTACACACAATGACCTAATAATCTGGAAACACTTCATAGGGGAGAAAGGTCAGTGGCTATTTTTTTCCCTTTTTCTTAGAAACAATAAAACTGTATATTCTACTTTATATTTCAATGGAAGGAAGAAAATATACAAGCCCATATCTATATTGTATTTCTACTGAGAGCAACAATAGTTCATATGTTCATGTTTGCTACTATCACAACTCAACATATGAACAGAGGATCAGCTCTGTACCATGAAGACTGCTGGCAGTGATGATTTAAGATTATCAACTCACTGCTGCCATGTCCATAAAAAGCAAAAGCATCCTAGAAACAAATCCCAAAACATATCTTTTCGTACATAATAATGCAACCACTTTAGGTAAGTACATGATGTACACAAGTTTTATCAGCAATTTACCTACCCAAGATGTAAGATTCTTCTTTTAATACAAAGCAGAGAGCCAATAAGATCTACCTATAATACAGCCCTACATTTTGTTTTTTGTTTTTTTTTTTTCTTAAACAATTTGGTCACGATGCACCTTTGATATAAAAGCATTTTTAAACTTTATTATTAATACTCAGGACATTAGGAATTTCCAGCTTTTTTTCAGTAGCATTTGTAGAACCACTTTTGGTAACAAATACAGTAGTTAGGAATATGCATCCAATTCAGAATGCATAATGTTTATCCTGAATCCTTTCCGGCTAAAAACAGGGCTGGCGCTGTGATGAGATATAGAACGAGAATCTACAAAAAACACTGTAACATGTTTGTTTTTTCCCAGAGGCTACATCCTCTTTTGCTGGAATACTTTATAAATACATATTAAAAAGTAAGGCAACAACTCCAAACAGTCCAAGCTGTTTGCTCAACTCTTTTCCCAATTAGATTCGCAATCCTGGCGATCAATTTCATGGTTTTATTGTTTAGTGTTTGTCTTTATTTCATATGTTCCAAAAGGATGTCTTTCTGACATTTCTAAAATGTCTCTGGTATATATGTTCAATGATGTATACAACTAATACTGGTCAGGTACTGAAGCCTGTGATGTCCCAGTGCCTGTTTTCAAAGGATTCAAGACATTGATTTGGATTCACCATAAACTGATGCATGAATCCAAAATTCCCTTCCCTACTATCTTTATCACCTCTTCTCTTTTTACTCCTAATTTTAAAACTAAAGGAGTACCAGGACTACCTGGTTACTGGAAAGATGTTCACCCCAGTAGACAAAACTTTCATCAGGGACCTTTAAAATTCAGGGCCCATTCCACATGGACATTCAACTCATGAAGATGTGCAAAAGGAAAAGATGTCAAATTACAATCAAGTTATCCAGAGGAAGATGTTATACAAACTTATAAGGAAATGACAGTCTTTTTTTCTTCCTTGACTATAAATACATTTAACAGCTTAGCAGAAAGACAAGCTAAATTTAAGATTGTTCACATTTTTGAAAATTGTATCATACTCTCTGCTAGTGATAAATAAGAACTCCTGATAATGGAATTTTAACATAGCAATTTCATCAACAGATCTTTGAAGACGGCTTTTTTTTTTTTTTTTTTTTTTTTTTTTATAAGAGGGTTAGAACAATGATTATGTTTGCAAAGTTCTGAGAAGTCCATCTACTGTCCAAACTTTGGATTGAAGTCCTTATTTTTTTTCCTTTACTTAGAGACAGGTATATACAGTGCTGTTGTAATAATGAAACAAATGTGAAATCTACTGTAAAGTTGCACAATACAGAAAACTGTTGCTCCATCTTCTACTACATAAATGTGACTCCACAGGTTAGTAATGTTGCTGTCATATTTTTGTTAAGTTGGAATTATCCCATCACGTCTAAGACCTCTCTTTAACTCCAGATCCTCCAATTTTTTCCACAATTCTTCACGCTCTTTTTCTTTCTTTTTCTCACTAGGAAAGAAAAGGAACACGATGTAAATAGCTGAGAAGGTTTAAACAGATTGTTCAACAATAACTGCCCCTTCACATATGTTCCCTGAGGTATGTTGTAAATGTCTTTGAAAAGTTTGGCATTAAGCTTTTAGGCTTTACTTTTTGGTTTTTCTTTCTCATGGGGTTTCTTTCTTTTTTTTTTTTTGATACCGGGGATTGAACTCAGGGGCACTGGGCCACATCCCCAGCCCTTTTTTGTGTTTTTAATTAGAGACAGGGTCTCACTGAGTTGTTAAGTACCTCAGCCATTGCTGAGGCTGGCTTTGAACTCACGATCCTCCTGCCTCAGCCTCCCGAAGTGCTGGGATTACAGGTGTGCGCCACCGCGCATAGTTACATGGGGTTTCTTTTTTGATATTTAAAAAAATATAGACATGATAGTAGAACTAATGAAAAGAACTGGAAAAGACTATTTTAGGGCTGTGGTTTAGGCTCAAGAGATAGAGCGCTTACCTAGTATGTGTGAGGCACTGGGTTCGATTCTCAGCACAATAAATAAATACATAAATAAATAAATAAATAAATGTGTGTGAATGACTAAAATATATTTTTAAAAAAGACTTAAGATTTCAAAAATAATTTCCCTTTATATTTAGCTTAACGCAGAAAATTAACTTCAAATCACTCAGAAACAAAAAACTAAGGGCACTTAGTGATTTTTAACATGGGACCTACTTAGAATCTAACTTTCTCTTTGTCCCCAAACAGATTCTCAAAAGGATGCTGGAGCCAGGCCTGGTTGCGCATACCTGTAATCCCAGTGGCTCAGGAGCCTGAGGCAGGAGGTTCAAGAGTTCAAAGCTAGACTCAAGCAAAAGCAAGGTGCTAAAAAAACTCAATGAGACTCTGTCTCTAAATAAAATATAAAATAGGGCTGGGGATATGGCTCAGTGGTCCAGTGACCCTGAGTTTAATCCCCAGTACCCACCCACACACACACACACAAAAAAATACTGGAAATGACACTAATACAAACTGTATAAGGTCAAGAAAATACATTCTCTGTTCTTCATATCAATTTTTCCTATGCCATGTATATCCAAATTCTTTGGCAGTTTCTGAAAACTTGTGATTTTAGTTTTAATTAATAATCTGGATGGAACTTTGTTCATATTATTTTATATATATTTTTTAAATTACTGAGACTTCAAATTTGGTTCAATATCAATTTTACTAGTGACTTCCAAACTTCTAGACTTTCAGATTTCATTGTTTGGGAAAATTTACCAAAAACCAGACAACACAAAATAGAGTCAACAAATTTTGCTTTGCCAAAGACATTTTAAATTACCATATATTTAAAAATAAGGAAAGATGTTTTAAATATCAACCAAGTGGAAAGTATATAATCAAAGAATATGACTATCTTGTAAATTTTATATAAATTCATATTTATTAAAATAATTCAGCCAGGCACAGTGGCTCATGCGTGTAATCCCAGTGGTTTGGGAAGGCTGAGGTGCAGGAGGATTGCAAGTTCAAAACCAGCCTCAGCAACTTACCCAGGTCCTAAGCAATTCAGGGAGACTCTGTCTCTAAAAAAACATACAAAAAAGAGCTGGGGATGTGGCTCTGTGGTTAAGTGCCCCTGGGTTCAATCCCTGGTACCCCCCACCAAAAAAAAATAAATCATTACACTACCCCTAGTTTTCTCATGTTACAGTGAGCCAGTAAAAAGCATGTGAATTCCATGAATTCAAATAATTTCTGAAAATGGTAGCTCTGCCATCTCAGGCATGGGAGAATTGAGCTCTCTGCACAATCTCACTTTGCAATGATTTAACTTCAGCCACAGCACATTTTTTTACTAAGAGAAATTCATATAGGTTAAGTGAAATTTCTACATAATTCCAATGCCTCACACTTTTTATGTTATCACCAAAATTTTGGGAAAAGTCATTACTAACTTCTATAGCAACAGACATTTATCTTCACCCTCCACTACTCCCAAAAAATCCTCTAGAGAAACCTAAGTAATTTTATGTTCTCATTTCACTTGAATCTTGCAGAAATATTAAATTATACAATAGGATAGATAAAATCTGTTTCATAATTGCTATTTTAATAATTTAGGCCTTGTTTACTATTGGTTTCAGCTATCTCAAATGCAATTGCACAATATGAATTTCAGTGGACACAATTATTTTCAAAGAATTACCTAGTTCTTAATTTTACTCCTGAAAAATTGCATTTACAGGGTAATAAGGAACAAGATGAGATAATCCTCCAATTATCCAGATTCTTCACTGTAAGCAAGCTCTTTGGCAAATTATCACTTTCTGTTTCTCAATACACTTTGGGGACAATATTAATCTAATAAATATACTCAGGGAACACCGATTTGAGCACATATAAATTAATTTATAGATCCTGCTGAGTTTTAATGCATTTTACCTTTTTATGAAGAAGGAGAGGGGGTGGCAAGCAAGGGCTTGGGAATGTTATTGAACTGAAAAAAGCTCAATATATGTCAGGTTCACATCACCCTAATTTGCAGTTTAAACTAAGTGTTAACATCATTACAACACTCATTCTCATCTTACTGAAGTACTTAATAACTCATGTTTTGATCATCACTTTTAAGGCATTCAATGCAATTTGTTTTGTGGGGCTTTTTTCCAGATGAAATTTACGCTGAGTTATAATAAAGTCTTCATAGTGACAACTTTAGCTCCAAAAATTGTAAATACAAACATATTTACTGTCACCCTTATTCTTCCCCACTTTCTCCCACCATATCATTGTAGGTGGGAATTTTAAAATCGAACCACATTGGAGATATTGTCAAATTCTCTTCCAATTTCAATTTTACATAGAACCAATGTTGGCATATGTATCCAATGATGTTAAATACTTATTCTACCCACCATTTTCTGATTTCTAATAATTAAAAATATGCTCTGAACTGAAACCACTAACTTCTTGGCCATCCAGAATGAAATCTTTCGTTCGGTTCTTCTCTGACACTACCAAAAAAATCTCTCCATTCTCTTTTTGTATTTCCAAATCTGTGGAGGGACCAATGTGTCCATTTGTTTTGTATAATGGCCTATAGCTCATTTGACCAAGGTATTGCTCTTCCTTTAAAATAATCTTTCTCAGCCAGGTGCGGTGGCACATGCCTATAATCCCAGGGGCTCAGGATTAGCACCTTGCTAAAATGCCAGCCTCAGCAATTTAGCAAGGCCCTAAGCAACTCAGTAAGACACTGTCTCTAAATAAATGTTTAAAAAAGGGCTGGGGATGTTGCTCAGTGGTTAAGCGCCTCTGGGTTTAATCCCCAGTACCAAAAATATAAGTAAATAAATAAATGAAAAAAATAATCTTTCTTGCATTAAGAAAGTTTACTCACATAAAGCAATTTCACTTTATTATGCTAGAATATCAGAATCAACCTCACAATTTTACCTATTCTTGCTCCCCTTGGTTAATTCTTATCTTTTTCAAGGGATTTGACTATTTAGTTTAGATCATAAGTGGCAATGAAAGATTCGTTATTCATTCAATATGAGCCAGTTAATTTGAATATTTTAGAAATAAGTTATTCAATACCTTTTTTTTTTTTTAAAGCATGCTGGGAATTGAACACATTGCCTTGCATATGCTAGGCAAGTACTCTCCTACTGAGCTACACCTTCAGCCCTTTCAATATTATTGACAGGATTATGCAAATTTAATCCTTATTCAAGTAGAATAATAATAATAATAATGAGCTTTCTGTTGCTCTAAAAGACAAATGTTATGTACTACACACTCTTTAATGTTGTATCATGATATTAAAATGTGCCCTTAGCTAACACTTTTAAAAGATTTCAATTTAGGTTTGGGGCATGGAGAGTCATTAAAAACTTAATGATTTGCAACAAATGCTAATAGAGAGAATTTAAAGTTATTTGCATGTATAAATATGAAACAACAAATCCCACTATTGTGAATAATTATAATGCACCAATGAAAAAGGGAAAAAGTTATTTAAGTTACAAGTGTAGCACGACATATCCCATAAATTATATTTATCCCAATATTATGGTAAAAAAATCTCAGACTCTGCTTGTTGCTAAATACTTGCCACATTCTAAAATAAACTTGTTTTTCATAAACCACATTCCTGGTGATTTAAAAAAAAAAAAAAAACACTACAATGGTCCTTTGCCCTCTGCCACCAAATCTTTCCCCTCACCGCTCTTTTTTTTAATCAATAAAGCACATGTAATACATTCAAAATCAGGCAAAGCAAAAAAGCAAGGAAACAACAGGCTTTTGTCCAGGAGGTTCAGTAAGGTCCTGGGTATGAACATTTACACACACCTCTGGAATCCATGGTTTTATGATCTAGAAAGCTTACATCTGCTTCTTGGTGGTCAGAGGCCCAAACTACTAAAGAGTTCTCTAGACTTCTTAATTTCTCCATGTATATCTTTTGGAAAGTTGGACACATTGGACAAGAAATAACAAAAAGCCGGGCGCGGTGGCGCATGCCTGTAATCCCAGCACTTGGGAGGCTGAGGCAGGAGGATCGTGAGTTCAAAGCCAGCCTCAGCAATGGTGAGGCACTTAGCAACTCAGTGAGACCCTGTCTCTAATAAAATACAAAAAAGGGCTGGGGATGTAGCCCAGTGGTCAAGTGCCTCTGAGTTCAATCCCTGGTACCAAAAAAAAAAAAAAAAAAAAAAAAAAAGAAATAACAAAAGTGGAGAATTGTGTAAATGAAGTCAAGAAAGACTTTACTAAGCAATAAGCATCTACTGTAAAGGTGCCCACTGGTTTTTCTACCTTATGGTCTCAAACATATTAAGATTCATCTAATACCAGATTATGAACCTTCACATTCTTTTCACTGCCTTTAAATTGTAGTAAATCTGTTGGATTCTAGAATAGACGTTAAGCTCTGCATCAAAGAGCTAGATGATGGTGCCTCATCCTTCCTGCTGCTGGAGTAAAGTACAACATCAGCCCAATTCTAGTCCCAGCAAGTTAGGAATGGGAGTGAATCCAGACGGCAAACTACCTGATGGTCTCCTTACGTGGGCCTGAAATACCAGTTATGTGCCAGGCTCTTAACCCTGAGGCAGAACTGAAATAAAGGAAGGGAGGAAAGCAGGCTTTATCAAAATGACACTGTCACAAAGCTTTATTATTCAGTGGCACACTAATAACAACACAGCTAATGAGCATGCAAAAATGAATAAGTAAATAGACAAAATTGTGCTGGCTATGATTTGGGTACAACTAGGCAACTTCGGCAAAGAACAAGGAAAGAACTCAATAGTTTGATGCACTGCAGACAAAAAAGCTTTAAAAAGTTACCGCTGACGATCTGACTTGTATGTGGCTGTCAGCTCATCAAACATGGTGCTGTTCATTTCCATAAATGCCTTCAACACATTGTACACTAACGCCACAATAGCCCTGTGAAGCAGAAAAAAAGGGAACATATTGGTTAGTCCTACATAATGGGATGCTGAATGAAGAAAACAAAAGCACAACTTTCATGTGAATGAGCTCAACTGCAAGCTGTTTCCATCCCTTTAAAGTTGGAACAACTAGAATTGACTTATAGTTCACTTCCACATTAGGGGATTTAAATTCTTTACTTGTTCAAGGCAAGATCTTTCTGAGGGGGGTGGCAGAATTAGCGGGGAAAAAATATCTAACTTTACCCTTCTAATTACTGGTACCTAGAATAATAACTTTGTTTCACCAAAAAGGAAGTGTAAAAATAAAGCAACTTCAGCCAGGTGCAGGAGTGCACACCTGTAATCCCAGCAGCTCAGGAGACTGAAGCTGTTCCCATGGAAATAAATCACATACATAGATATATTCACATATCGATGTATATACATAATATATACACATATTCAAACTCAAAGATATGACACCAAACCCCTATAAGCTGGTCAGTTTAATGTCCATTATTGTTCCAGTTGTGATTTGCATCAATAGTCCATCTACTTCTGCTCAGTTTCTTTGCTGACCCAACGCTGATGCTGACAAGACAGATAACTGGCAGGCTGGTGGTGATGGTCGTTATTAGTTATACAACATATAAAACTAAACAGCCAAACTGGTGACCCATTCTTATTAATGGAAGAATAAGCTCTTGGACAATGTGAGAACTGTGTCATGATAGGTTTGACAGCCTCATACTAGAATCTAAATAGCTTTACCCTTCACAAAAATACACAATGTTATTTCTATCTTGCAATAAATGTGCTCCCAATACTACTAAGAAAGCATTGGTAAAATTAAGTCATATATTAAAAAACCATGAGTCTGACTTTTTTCAAAACATTTATAAGAAAGTGTAGTTGCTGAGTAGTTTCTGCCCTGTATCCATTAAAGGAAAACTTAAGTTCACTTCTGTTAAGGTTCCACATTGCCCTTCCTCACAAGAATAGTGATGGAGAAGCACCAAATGCCGAGCAGTAACAGACATTCCAAAAACTACTCTCCAGGTCCTCAAGATACAATGAGACTTAACTGTTTACCATTCCTTTATTTTTGCAAGTATTATTTTCAAATTTGGCAAGTTTGAAAATGGAGAAATGTGATATTTTACAATAACATGCAAAAATTTTAAAAACATGATACACCAAATACATCTATTAATTCTTTAATTCTATATTAAATTTTTCTTCTACTCTATATAAAAATAAGTAAAGCCATTCAAATAGAGAATGCTTTAACATTCATTGGGCTGGATTAAACTTCTTGAAGATTCTAAAGTTTTCCCCTAATATAGAATGTCTAATAACTGAGTTAGTTGTTTAAAAATAGACCTTGCTATAAAATACAAATCTATTCAGACTACTTCCCTCTTTGAAATCCTTCAATACCTCCTTATCAACTATTTAGAGTAAGGTTCGTGTAGGTCTAATTCCTTTTTTTTCTGGGGGGTGGGGTGGGGTACTGGAGATCGAACCCAGGGGTGCTTAACCACTGAGCCACATCCCAGTCCTTTGTATGTTTTTATTTAGAGACAGGGTTTCGCTAAGTTTCTTAGAGCCTTGCTAGGTTGCTAGGGCTGGCCTTGAACTTGTGATCCTCTGCCTCAGCCTCCTGAATTGCTGGGTTTACAGGCATGTGACACCAAACCCCGCACCTAACTCCCTTTTCTAACCTATCTTCTAGCACCCTGGCCCAAAGACACTGAACCTTAGCCCTCCCAACCTCACAGGTCTCAGAACTTGACAGGTGCTTTTACATCTTTGTGTCTTTTTATGTGATGGATGGGCCCCTGTCTGAAAGGGAGTTTCCCACCTCAAAGTTTTGTAAGATTTAATTTATGGACTGCCACCCATCAATATTCTCTCAGTTTCAGAGTATCCCAAAAATATATACCTTCATAGACAGGTCACAAAGTCTCATAAGTAAACAAAAACAGTGCTGTTCTGTTAAAATATCTATTTACCTCAGAGTCTCCCAACCAGTCCACAAATTTCTAAAAGTAGGGATTTTACCTTTTCATATATCTGTCTTTAGCAACAAGTACATCATGTGGCACATAGTAAGCATTCAAGACATTTTATTATGCAAAAAAGGAAAAAGGAAGGAGAAGAGGGGGAGGAGAAAGAAACTAAAAACCTACGGATTCCAATGTTCTTTTGAAATCCTATAAAGACTGGAAAACATGATGGGAAGGATGACATTAGAGTTTTCTTCTATCAAACTCATGATGTATTCATTATTCCAATAATAGAGTGCCCTTTCTGCCACCTTTGGGAAAAGAAAAAGACAAAGATAAAATAAGTTATAATCTTTCCAAATAAAAATATTTTAGAAGAGTATTTTAAAAGTCATTCAATCAAAAGTAAAAATTAAATGTTAATCGTATTTTACATTTTTGTGGATTTTAAAATCTCTTAAAAAGTTGCAAAGTAGTTCATTAATTAAGAGAAGGCAAAAAATACTGGTTTTTTTCCTATTATTTATATTCTCCTTTAATTTTACTCATCTCATCTGATTCCACATTTTCCCCGACATAGCTCTCACACTCCAAACATCTTTACACTACTTTCGCATAACACACTATTTTCCCATCACTTCACCCCATCTTACAGATCCCCTCTCCTGGCTGACCTCTCATTCCACATACTTCAGAGCAACCACATGGCCTAGCATATGGTTGGCATTCAGCAACAGATGCACAGGAAAACCCACAGGTGCCCATCCCTGTAGAGCAGCCATGTTTACTAAGCACCTCCTGTGGCCAGACAATGAGCCTGCACTGCAGGTACAATGTACCATCCTCACCAACATCCAAAAAGTAGGTTTCAAGAGGTTTGGAGAGATCAAGTAACCTATCCAAAATCATACTGCTAGTAAATGCTTAAAGCTGGGGATGATTAATGCTTAAAGATGGCTGCTTAGTTTCTAGACTCAGAGACACTGGCTGTACCAACATTAGATTGCTTTCTTAGATTCCTATTCTCTGCCCATCACATTACCAACTTATAAGAATAAGTCTATTGGTCTATTGGGCCTGAGTTGCTCATCTTGGATTTTATTAATTCATACAGATTAAGAAATTATGTCTTACAAGGGACAAAAATGGTACAAGATGACCCTACCAATAGACAAAAAATCAGAACCTTTTCATTTGTATTATTTCACTTGGTCCAAGAAAATTCTTGGGATTCACTAGGGCTAGACCCTAAGAATACAGAGAAAGCAATCATTGAATGTTTATTATATGCCAGGTATTGTGCTAAGATATCATCTCTCCTTTCTAAGCTCTGAGCATCATTTAAACCTCCCAAGTAATGCCCATTTAAAAGAGAGCCTGGCTTCTTGACCTCTTTTACACCGAACATCCTAATGAAAAGGAAAAAAAACAAGGTGAACAATCCAGACCATTACAGGTGCAATATGCAAAGCACCTATATACTATTTTGCAGCTTTCTGTTTTTATCCAGATATGTATTATGTCACCTGAATAGTTCATGTAATGGTCTCTACTTGTTTTCCCCTTTCTTTGAAGCACAACCATTAGATTCACATAAGATTGCTACTTTGACAAATGCATCTCAAAAATCAAAACAACAGGGCTGGGGCTGGGGCTTAGTGGTAGAGTGCTTGCCTAGCATGTGTGAGGCACTGGGTTTGATTCTTAGCTCCACATAAAAATAAGTAAATAAAATAAAGGCATCTATAAGTAAAATATATGTTCATCTATAAGTAAAAAAAAAAAAAAAATTAAAACAACAGCAAGAGCCAATGTCTCTGCCTCTGCTGGATAATGACAGCTTAGGAGAGAATCCCCATCAAATAACTCCATTTGAAATGTGCTTTTGTGCTGCAAACCACAATCTGAACAATCTTCTCGAAGTGAAGGCAGTCAATCCTCTAGGTTTGTGAGATGGATCTTGGGTGAGACAGCCAAAGGATAAAACCAAACATGTCTCCAACCCTTATCCCCACTTCTTCTCTCCTATGTGGGTTCCATAGCACTGCAGCAAGGGCTCCAGCATAGAAAGCACATGCCAAAGTCCGCCTTCCCTGTGTTCTCCCTGAATGGCCACAAGGAGGCAGAGCAGGCCATGGGAAGGTCATGCATGGGCTTCAGAAAGAAGATCCATTTAAGATCAAAATTTAACTCCACACCCTGTTAATTTGGAGCTTTGTGCAAAGCATTCTCTGAGCCTCATCCAAAAAATGGAAAAGAGCCTCATAGGATAATGTGAAGTTTATACATAATGTACATAAAGCATCTAGCATGGTATAGAATATTAGAGTCACCTTTTTTTCCCCTCTTAAGTATTAGTCTTCTTTCTAATAGACTAAAGAATTCAACCAGCCCACTTCTTACTCAGTAAATTTCCCTGAGATAAGTTTTACTACTCCAAGTTTTGGTATTCATATCTGTAAATCTGTTGGGAAAAAAAAAAAAATAGAATGCCTTCCTTGCAGGGTATTTAGGAATTCAAGACACTGGACAGAAGGCACCATCAGAGTAGCCATTAGGCAACAGGTGCTCAAGATAGGGTGGCTATTAAGATAACTGTTATGTGAGAAAATTCAGACAAAAACCAACAAACAAAAAAATAACATTTTTTTTAAAAGCAGATGGCATTCATTACACCTCCTTCAAGACCAAACTAACCAAAACAATTCATGTTCTACAGGACACTCTGGCTCATGTCTTTTTTACTACCAACCTGAAAATGGGGGCTAGATACACACTTGGCAATTTGTTTAAACAAAGGTTCTTGAATTTTAACAAATTGTGAAGGTTCAATCACATCCAAAATTTCTTCCAGCTCCCCAAGGAACATGACCTATAAGTAGAAGCAAAACATAAATGTAAGGCACTTAATTTAAAAATCAATATTATCATTGAGGATTAATAATAGTTTACCCCATTTTAAGAAAAATGTACACATAAAACCAAACAAACATGCATTATTCCATTTTACAAAGAATTCACACCATAGGATATACGTCAAAAGTTCCCTACAACATTGAAAATAGAATCCAACCTAGTTTGAAAAAAAAAAGTAGTCTACTTCCTACACATGCCAGGGAACAAGGAGCACTCACATACTGAACTTTCCTCCCCACTGCTAACAACCCAGCTATCTCCACCTCTCCTACCCCAACTTTTTTCAAAACAATGGGGGGGAAGGGTGCCTATGGAATGAACGTGCACAAATACATAATGGTACAGGCAGTCATCTTCTAAGCGAATGTGGTTCCTGCTACGCAGTGTGGATACACCAATTAACAGAATAGAAAAAAGTCAAATGAACAACACAAATGAGCAAACTTACCCACATGAAGGTACCACATAAACTTGTCAACAAACACTGACCCCATTCACACAAGCTCTCTAAGAAAGCACAGTGAATCTCAAGGGCTTCAGCACTATGTGCCTAGAGACCAGCACTATTAAATTATAAGATGGAGTGGGAATAATAGTTGATTTGGTCAACTATAAAAAATGATGGAAATAAAAAAGTCACCTATTTAACTATGTAAAATAACTGGAAAAAATTAAGTATGCAATTAAAACATGAACAAAGACCCTGCTGGCATATTTTTGTTTGTTTGTTTTTTGGTGGTACTGGGGATTGAACTCAGGGGCACTCAACCACTGGGTCACATCCCCAGCCCTTTTTTTGTATTTTATTTAGAGACAGGGTCTCACTAAGTTGCTAAGTGCCTGGCCATTGCTGAGGCTGGCTTTGAACTCGTGATCCTCCTGCCTCAGCCTCCCAAAGTGCTGGGATTACAGGCGTGCGCCACCAAGCCCGGCTTCTTCTTCTTCTTCTTCTTTTTTTTTTTAAATATTTATTTGTTTTAGTTGCACACAATGCCTTTATTCTTACATGGTGCTGAGGATCGAACTCGGGCCGCGCACGTGCTAGGTGAGCGCTCTACCGCTGAGCCACAATCCCAGCCCCTGCTGGCATATCTTGCAACGTTCTAGATAGCAATGCAGAGTTTAATTTTACCTAACAGATAAAAAAATTAGATGACTTTTTCTTAATTGCATAAAGCAGGGCTTGGACCCTTGCTATTTGTCAAGACACATATAAAAGTTCACCTAAAATTCTCACAAAATATAAACCTAATAGCTGACCATGGTTTTTAGACCAGGTTCCATGCAGTTCTAACCTTTCAGCAGAGTGGCTACAGATCTGGGGCAGATTCAGTTAAGCTCACCTCCAAGCTGCATGCTTGAGGATTCACTACCCCAAACAGTATACATGCCTGCTTAGGTCTCAGGAATTAGGGATGGGATCTTAATGTGTATAATCTCAAATTATATAATAGCCTTTAGTTTCATTCACAAGTAGCTCTAGAAGGTTCTGACCTACAGTCATTTGCATCTTTGCTGAGACCTAAGCAGGCACTGTTTTGGGAAGTGAATCTGCCCCAAATCTATAGAGCCACTCTGCTGAAAAGTTAGAACTACATGGAACCTGGTCTAGAAACCACGGGCAGGTTTATATTTTGTGAGAATTTTAGGTGAACTTTTATATGTGTCTTGACAAATGGCAAAGGTCCAAGCCCTGCTTTATGCAATTGGAAAAAAAAAAAAAAAAAGTCATCTAATTTCTTGATATCTATCAGGTAAAATTAAACTCTGCATTGCTACCTAGAACATTGCAAGATAGGAAAAAAGTAAGCTCTAATCTCCAACATGTCGGATTAGGCCCCAAGTTCCTTAATAAGACTCCTGTAGCACAAGAATTAATAAAGAATCAATAAATGGGATAGATTCAAACTAAAAAGCTTCTTTTCAGCAAAAAAAAAAAAAAAAAAAAAAAAAAAAAAATCAGTGAGGTGAATAGAGAGGCTACTAACTGGGAACAAATATTTACCACATGCACATCTGATAGAGCATTAATCTCTAGAATATATAAAGAACTCAAAAATCTTAACACCAAAAAAACAAATAACCCAATCAATAAATGGGCCAAGGAACTGAAAGACACTTCTCAAAAGAAGATATACAATCAATCAACAAATACATGAAAAAAATATTCAACCTCTCTGGCAATTAGAGAAATGCAAATCAAAACCACTCTAAGATTTCATCTCACACCAGTCAGAATGGCAGCTATTAAGAACACAAACAATAATAAATGTTGGGAGAGGATGTGGGGAAAACAGCACGCTCATACATTGCTGGTGGGACTGCAAAATGGTGCAGCCAATATGGAAAGCAGTACGGAGATTCCCTGGAAAACTGGGAATGGAACCACCTTATGACCCAGCTATCCCACTCCTTGGTCTATACCCAAAGGACTTAAAAGCAGCATACTACAGGAACACAGCCACATCAATGTTTATAGCAGCACAATTCACAATAGCTAAACTGTGGAACCAACCTAGATGCCCTTCAGTAGATGAATGGATAAAGAAAATGTGGTATATATATACAATGGAGTATTACTCAGCACTAAGAATAAAATCATGGCATTCACAGGCAAATGGATGAAGTTGGAGAATATAATGCTAAGTGAAGTTAGCCAATCCCAAAAAGCCAAATGCCAAATGTTTTCTCTGATATGAGGAGGCCGATTCACAGTGGGGTCGGGACGGGAAGCATAGGAGGATTAGAGGAACACTAGAATGGCCAATGGGGAGGGAGGGGAAAGGGAGGGGGCAAAAGGGTGAAGGGGAAAAAAGATGGTAGAATGAGATGGTTATCATTACCCTAAGTGCAAGCATGAAGATACAAATGGTGTGAATATACTTTGTATACAACCAGAGATATGTAAAAATGTGCTCTATAAGTATAATATGAAATGTAATTGCATTTCTCTGTCATTTATAACAACTTAGAATAATAAATAAATAAATAATCCCATCCCTACTGTGTTTTTAACTAGGCATGTGAGAAGTTTGCTATAGCATCTATATATAGTGATAGCAAAATCTACATACTATGAAGGTGATGACTAGGAAGGGTACAACAACAGAACTAGACAACTGAACGAATGAATGGGGTCTCATGTGGGGTTACCTGAGACGGAGCAACATAGTGGATAAAAGCTCCAGGTTCAGGAGTTAGAGAGGGTTTTTTTTTTTTTTTGTCTGTTTGTTTTTGTTTGTTTGTTTGTTTTGTACCGGGGATTGGACTCAGGGGCACTTGACCACTGGGCCACATTCCCAGCCCTTTTTTGTATTTTATTTAGAGACAGGGTCTTACTGAGTTGCTAAGTGCCTGGCCATTGCTGAGGCTGGCTTTGAACTCACGATCCTCCTGCTCAGCCTCCCAGGTGTTGGGATTACAGGCGTGCACCACTGCGCACGGCTAGAGAGGTGGTTTCTGATCAACTCACTTGTTCTTAGTGTGCTTAAATGGGCTACTTCCCCTCTAAGCCTCAATTTCATCACTAATGAAATGAGATGGTCAGTCCTGTCTCATAGAGCTATAAATGAGCTTTGGATGATTTATATTTACATACTTAGCCCAATGTCTGGCACTCAGCAAAGCACTTAGTAAGCTATTGTTACTCTTTGACACTAAGCACTTACCTCTTTTTGACTGCATGTTTTAGGCCAAAATTTCATTAATCCCCTAATAACCTAATAAAAAAGGAGAAAAAACATGTGGCGTTTAATTTTTCCTATATACTTTCAGGAAAAGTTATTATTATTATTTTTTTAAGTTAAATTCTGAAATTGAGGGGGTGGGGGGGAATACTTACCGGTTCTGTGAGTGAAGGATCTTTCTCCAGAAACTGTACTATACAATATGCCAACTGAAGAAACAAAATAATGAAAGACAAAATTGTGAACTCTTTTGATATACCAAGGGCTCAAAATATAGAGTATTAAAACTTCCTAAAATGTCTCCAGACTCTGGTCTTAACTGCACTATGAATTCATTTTAACTATCATAAAAATAAAACATGTCAAGCAAAATATAAAGATCTTTATTTAAAAAAAAAAAAAAAAAAAAAAAAAAGACAAGGTCTTGCTATGCTGTGTTGCCCAGGCTGATCTTGAATTTCTGGGTTCAAGTGATCCTCCTCCCTCAGCCTCCTGAGTACGGACTAAATGTGCACAACACAATACCCAGCTAAAAGCTACTTTTTCTAGCCAAGACAAATACTAATAAGGTTCCAAGAGAATTTTTTTTTTAAATACTGTTTTAGTTGTAGATGGAAACAATATCTTTATTTTATTTTATTTTTTTTTAATGTGGTGCTGAGGGTCAAACCCAGTACCTCACACATGTGAGGCAAGCACTCTACCACTGAGCCACAACCCCAGCCTGAGATTTTTTTTTTTTTAAGAGTACTGAGACATGAAGCATCCACAGCTAATGAAAAACAGAAATGAATCATCACATTCAGTATATTCTGAAAATATCACATTTACATACTATTAGGACTATACCTCATGGGCTTCCTTTCTCTTTTTGCTAACATCAATAGTACTAGGTTTTACTGTGCTTTTCAGAAGAGTCCTACAGGGGAGGTAGGCACTTTCTCAAGACCCAGCTGGTTGCCTGCAATGGCAAACACAAACTAACAATTTCACAGAGATCAAAGGCTGTAGCTGCCACAGTTAGAACCTAGAGAAATGCAGAGTCCCAATCTGATACTAACATATCTAAGAAAGAATTCTTTTAAATGATCACAAAATGTGATAGCCCATTGCAAAAATAAATGGCAATATGTGTGAATGGCTTGTCAAGATTCTTGAACAAGAAATCCACCCTCACAACACCAATATTTTGATAGTGTTCTAAATTAGAAATATAATGGACTAATTTTTCCTCAAAACACAGAATTTCACACTTAAAGAGAAACATTATGTAGAAAACTGTTACATTTTTATGCAAACTAAAAGCATTTTCACTGGAAGGAGGAAGGAGTCAGAGGTTTGAGATACTGAAATTAAAAATACCACTAGATCATTTATCTGCCCTCTAGTGACTTGCTTATCATGCAAGGTAATGTTAGCACAGAAATTAGAATGGGAACAAGATGGGATATGCTTTCTAAAGTAATGAAGGTTTTTAAAAAATGTAAAAATATTGAAAATTTGTTTACTTGTGAGAATGTTCATTTCTGTGTGCAAAGTGTGAAAGAAATGGTGAATGAAGTAGAAGAGGGCAAAAGGGCAACTGATGGACCAATGCAAAGTGAGGTAGAACAAAATATTCAAGAACATTTAAAAAATTATTACACAATGTCCAAAGATCTGATCTGAACAGCCCACATACATTCTATTGTAGGCAATATGTTCAATATCTATGTGAACTTGGGCAAATCATTGAAGAAACAAGACTGAACACCAGCTCCTCCCACCTTAATAATATTCCCACGGTTCTTCTGTAAACAGAAAGAAAAATAAAACTATACATTCTAATTATTTCAGGGAGTGTTTTAAACTTTAACAAAACTTTTTTTAAAAAATAAAGGTAATATCAATATCAAAAGAAACACTGAGTTTGCAAACTTTTTATCTTGCTTCAAAAGTAATTGTACTTTAAAATTCTACCTGGGCATGGAAGAGTGATAAGCTCCTGACAGTGTGTAAAGGGATCAACACTTTCACCAGAAACTGTTTGTGTTCTGCCTTAAGAGGTAAAGCAAAGCCATTGATAATACTAGGAAAAAGAAAAGAGACATGAATTAGCAATGTTACCACAACACGTTAAGACTGAAACAAACTGTTCTTGTGAGCTTGGTTAAGACTCAATAGTTGTTTGTCCAGAAACATAACCAAAACCCACCCAAGTGGCATTCAAGACTTATAAGGTACTTCAAAGAGTTCATTTAAGTAGGAAGAAATTTTAAGAGAAGTTTGCTTATGATCATCCAACAAAGGCTCCTGTGCTCTTAAAACTAGTCCAAAGGTTTCCAAAAGATTTTTATAAAAAAAAAAAAAAAAAACCTTTCTTTTTCCTTCCTTCCTTCTTCATCTTCCCCATATGATGCCTGTGCTTTGCTCACTCCCTCCTTTAACATATCTCTTTCCTTTTCCAGATATTATTCCTTCTCATTCCTGAAATCTCTGGCCAAACTTGGGAGGTCAGTGAGAGAAAAATTGGGTGAGTTCCTTTCTTTTTCTCCTTGTATCAGGAGAAAAGACTGAAGTTATCACATTGTCCAGCAACATTAGCTCCCTTGTGTATAGAAACCTGCACAAACAGCTGTGTCTTTCCAATTTGTTCCACTATGCCAGGCAGCAGATGCTCTAGAACTATACCTGGGTACATAGTTCCACTGAAAATGGCAATTTTTCCAAACTATTATAAACTTGATTTCAACAGATATGGCAATGGATGGGTAGCATAGAAACTATGCTTATAGAATAGGATGTTTTGGTATGACTGCCCTGACTACAATTAGATATATTATCTCTATAGTAATGAATGAACTTTTGACTCTTTCAGTCACTCCAGAGGAATGAGCAATGCATAATTGTGGAACAAGAGGAAGAAGAAATAGTGTCTTGTAGAGTCAGTTGGGAAACATGCTAAGCATAAATGAGAGAGACCCAGAGTATATACAGCAAGAGACCTAGGTCAGCATTTCTCTGTGCCACCTGAACCTAATCTTTAGAATGATATTTACCTGAGATTAGTAACGACACAGAAAGTGCTTACCTTCCTAATATTTCCAGAAGTTCAGCTACACCATTGAAGTGTTCTGTTTCATAAACAAACCTTAAAAGAGAACAGAGAGGAGAGGGCAGGAAAGAGAGGAGGAAGGGAAGAAAGTGAGTTGGAATAGTCAATACACTATGTTCAAATATTGGAGGCTTACTTAGTATTTCTATAAAAACATCAACTTTGTGTCTCCTGCTCCTCCACCCTCCACTTACCTTAGAAAAATATTGTTAATCTGTTTTCGGATAAATGCTCTAAGACCAAGAAACTTGCCATAAATTCTGTGTAGGACTGTTTTTAAGTAGTCTCGTTCCCGAGGGTCCTCACTGTCAAATAGCTCCAAAAGCTGTGGTAAATGAAAGACAGTACAGCTGTCAAAAGCTGTTTCAGGAAAGGATTTAGGCATATGATCATTATTTAAAATCCCTCCCTTCATTTCTTCCTCCCTCAAAAAAAAGTATTTAGTATTCATTATGTGCCAAGCACTATGTTAGTCTTCAGGAATATAATGACAAACAAGTCAGACAAAGGGCTTCTATTGTAGTGAACAGAAACACAGTAATAACAATAACTTTAATAATAATAGCCAATACACATAGCATTTACTATGATCGTCAAGCACTTTTCTAAGCAATCTACATATCTGAATTTTTCCAATAAAGTAGTTTATATATGCCAGTTTTATAGACAAGAAAACTGAGGCATAGAAAGGCTAAGTAACTTGCTCATGGTATCAGAGATAATAAGTAGGAGAGTTAGGATTAGAACCCAAGCAGTCAAGGCATGAAGTCCATGACCTCAAAACAGTGTGCTATGCTGCTACCTACTAACCTTATGTCCCAAATATACAGTTAAGATAAGCTTTCAGCTCTACCAGAACATAAGGTAAAATATCAAAAGTCCCCAGTGAGGGCTGGGGATATAGCTCAGTTGGTAGAGTGCTTGCCTTGCATGCAAAAGGCCTCGGGTTTAATCCCCAGCACCACAAAGAAAGAAAAATTTTAAAAAGTCCCCAGTGATACCTATAATGTGCTTTTTAGATCTGGGTTTTTGTTACATGTGTATACCCACTATATAAACAATCATCAGAGTGAATATTTATTATTTCAGTATATATGTTATAAGTGAATAATGTTTCATGTTCTCAATCATTTATAATCTTAAGTTAATAATAGAATCCTGATAATATCACATCCACATACTCATAATGAGATCCATGCCTTCAAGATGTAGCCCAAAAGAGAAAATGAGCTAAGGCCCAGGTCAAATGGCAGTGTGCACTACAGATTCAACTCATTCCCTGTCAAATGCTTTGTTTTTACAGAAATCGACTAGTTGATCCTGTAATCTATGTGGAAATACCCAAGAGAACCAAAATAATCTTGTGAGGGAAAGCAAAATTGGAGGACTCAAACTTTTCAATTTCAAAACTTAGTGTAAAGCTTCCAGTAACTGAGAGAGTGTAATACTGTCAGGACAGACAGGCAGATCACAGAATAGAAATGGGGGTCCCAAAATAATCCCTCAAATTTACAGTCGAACAATTTTCAGTGAGGATGCCCAGACAACTTAATGCAGAAAGAACAGTCTTTTCAACCAGTTTTGCTAGTAACAACTGGATATCCATACGCAAAAGAATAAACCTAGACCCCTATACCACACTATATGGATAATTGAACCTAAAGATATGAGTTCAATGCAAAAATGGAAAAGGGATGGTTTTTGAATAGACAAATCCCAAAGAATGTATACAAATGATTAAAAGGCACATTAAATAGTTACCTATTTCACTAATCACTACAGAAATTCAAAAGAAGAAAATACTACTTATTTGACAGCTTTAATTAAAAAGGGGGATGATAAAGAGTCTTGGCAAACATATGAAGAAATTGGAATGCTCATATATTGTTTCTAAGAATGTAAAATGGTAATAGGTATTTTGGAAAACAGTTTTGACAGTTCCTCAAAATTTCCAGTTGCTATATGACAAAATGACATCACTCCTAGGTGTACAATCAAGAGAACTGAAATCAGACATCCATACAAAAACTTGTTTCCTAGTAGCAATATTTGAAACAGTCAAAAGATGAAACAATCCAAATGTCCATCAACTGATGAAGAGACACATAATGTGATACAATGGAATACTATTCAGTCATAAGAGGAAAAGAAGTAGTGTGTATAAGTATATTATTACAACATGGATGAACCTTCTAAACATCATGCTTAGGGAAACGAACCAACAAAAAATAAAACATCAAAGATTCCATTTATATTCCACTTATATGAAATACCCAGAATAGGCAAATCCATAGACAAAGAAGTACAATGGGAAGTGGATATAGGTTTGTTTGGGGGATATCTACAATTATATGGTGGTAATAGTTGCACAACTCTGTAAATATACTAAAAACCAATGAACTGTAAACTTTAAAATGGTGACTTTATGTTATATAAACTATAACTCAATAACCTGTTTCTTTTTAAAAGGTAGTGAGCAAGTCCCCCTGACTATCCCCCTGACTAAAGAACAAACTTAGAAATTGGTCTGATTTTTACTGAGTTTTTAAATACATTCATTACCATTGCTTTAAAAGTATTGTCTTCTATAGCAAAACATTTCAAGAACATACAGGCAGCACACAAATGAAAGCAGACTAACACCAGTATCAAAAAAGCTATCAAGACATATATAAGCACACTTCAAGTGTGTTAAAATATGAGGCTGAGATTGACAGCAGAAGCATAACTGGGTGGGCGGTAATAAAATGAATATGCTTCAGTATGATGTTTTTCTTCAAATGAAAGAACTTGAAAAAATGATCCTTCAAATATGGCAGGAAGCATAAACTGAAGGGTAGTCTTTCCCAAAATGGGGAGTGAAATGGGACATCATTTTTGGTTCTACAGTGTCATCCATTTGTTTAAAATAAAATCAGTATTTCAGGTAAATATGTATTATGTGCCTAATAAGAGCCAGCCAATGGTCAAGGAGCCAGGGATACAATAATGGTTTAGATAGACACCCTCTGCTTTTGCAGAGCCTAGTCTAATGTGGGACACAGGTGAATAAATAGCATAAATAGTTCCGTATGCTGTATAAATGCATAACAGACCTAACTGCTCTATTTGGAAGAAGTGCAGTGATAGGGAAGGCTTCTAGAGGAAGTGATATCCAGGCTGACCCAAGAAGAAATAGGAGTCAGAAGTGTGGAGTGGGGCAAGAGTGTTTGTATTTGTCAATTCTTCATCACTATAATACTTGACATAGAATACTTATGAAGAGGAAAGGGCTTATTTAGCTCACAGTTTTAGAGGCTAAACAACAAAACAACATAGCACAGACTCTATGACAAGGGCCATCCCTTGATGGCATCACCTCATGGTGTAAATATCAATCATGTGGGAGAGCAAGTATATGATTAAGTCTACAACCAGAGAAGAGGGAGAGACTGGTGTCCCATAATCCCTTCCAAAAGCATACCGTAAATAACTTACAGACATTCCACTAGGCTTTACCCCGGGAACCAAGCCTTGAGGGACACTCAAACCACATTCAAACCATAGCAATGTTTACGAAAGATTCAATAGTACACACCCTTACCAGCAACCTATCTGAATAGAAGATGCTATTAATAACACCTGTCATCTCTGCCCCCTTAGCAGAGTTCTTTCCATGTGCCAGGGATGGTTCTTGTTGCTGGGCACACACAAAGTGTCCAACAAACTTGGAGCTCACTATGGAAGGCAATGAGCAAGTTAACAATTCATTTCCACAGGAAAACATTCCACGTACAAAAGAAAGGCCTAGGCTCTCACAGCACCACCCTCAAAACCCTTGTGCCCCAAAATAAGAAGACCCAGATGGACTCAGTATATCTTTATGTATGGACTTGCTCAAAATGACAAAAGATATCTGACCCATCCCATTTCATTCCTTGTTAATAGAAATGATTAACCTTTCAAGTTCTATTTTTTAATTTGGTTTCTATTTTTGAGTGTTGCAAAAGAGTTTAATGACTAATTTGCAGCCAACATAAGAGAAGGTTTGAGGGGGTGTAGTGTTAGTAAAACTTGAATCAACTATGCTTATGAAGTTAATCTTAAGAGTTTAACGAACATACTATTAAATAAAAATTATTTAACTAAAGTTTTCATTAGGTTCTTGTTATGGTTAGGGCTTTAACCTCATCACTGAATTAGTCCACTATTGATTCAGATCTGAATGGACAACTGGGAGGGGAGAGAAACAGGAGGAGGTGGAACCTAGTTCAAGAGAGTTGGTTCTGGGGGTGTGTCCTAATGGGTCCCTGGTTCCCAGCTTGTGCTTTCACTCAAGCTCTCTTGCATTCTCATGTTCTCTCCACTTCCCAGCAGACGTGAGGGAAGCAGGTCTGCTCTGCTACATGCTCCCCACCATAATGTTGTATAGGCCCACAGTGACAAAAAGCTAAGACAGTTCTCGAAGATATCACCAGGTCTCAAATTAGTTAGTCACTTACAAAGCCACAAATATTAAATGTATCCTGTTATATGAGAAAGGAAGATGAACTACATTTTAAAACTACTTTTCTAGTGCTCTATAGAACATAATTTTGATGGTTTTATGATGTATAAGACAAAATAAAAAGTATAATGAGCATAGACCAAAAGGGGATTGCTGTAATATAACACAAATGTAACAAAGAAAAACCAATAAGAAATATTAACCCAGCATTTATAAATGCCTAGGTGAACTGTACCACCCACAATATAACAGGCAATTTGTTGTCAAAGAAAAGCAAGAGAGTTTCCAAGGTGATTAAAGAGCAAAGACAGACCTGTCAACACACTGACTCCAAAATTAAAAAGGAAAAAAAAAAAGCAGCTTTCCTGAAGCTAACAAGGATGAACTGCATAGTGTTTTAGCCAAAGAACCCTTCTTTGAAGGTCATAATAGACCCATAGTGAAATGAGGAGACAGTAAGGGTCTTCCAGTTAGACATGGGGAACTGAAACTTTCCTCATAAAATCTCCCTGAAATGATACTGAAAGAAAAACAATGGAAGAAACCCAAAGAGCAGAGAAGACTGGAGGACAGCAGATCAGACATACTTTGTAGATGGGAAGTAGATGACAAGAGGACCATCTTAGGTTTTCTATTGCTTCATTCTGCTAAGTGTTTTTCCATTTTGTTGGAAGGGAGGAAAGCTAACAAGAAGCATGCCAATTTACATCAGAGCTTAAACGGCTTAAGAATTGAAGGCATGCAGATGTATTTGATGATCAGTGTGTGAGAAATGTGAAAACAGGAAGACCGACTGAAAGCCTGTAGAATGAAACATGAGCCCCTGGATCCCTGTCCCATGCAGCATTACGAAGACCTCCATTTAAGTCTAGAAAGAATAAATGACCAAGTATCTAGTCTTGGAGCTTCATACACTGCTAATGAAGCATTTGCTGAAAATAACAAGATTAAATAAAACCCGGTATACTTAAGAGTGAAACCTTTGCCATCCTTCCCTAATTAGGCTCTCAATTTTGGATAAGGTAGGAAATCAAATAATTTCTTTTTGGGGAAACTAATATCTTGAAGAGGAAAGATCTACAGATGAACCCCTCTGGGGTTCTCAGTAAAAAAGGCAAGATCCTTGCCAAATTATCCCATTGAAAGTCACCAGCTGCTAAGTGTCACACAAATATAAACATATATACCTGTGTGGTGCATGTGCGTGCGCACGCGCGCACACACACACACACACAGAGGTTCCAATTAAATTTTTGATAAAATAATATGTAATGCTGACTACAAGGTCAAGAATCACCAGAATTATAACATAAAAGATCAGAAAACAAAACAAAACAAATATAGGGAACTCAAGAGGAAACAGGCACAATGCAAGGAGTAGGAAAAAAATTGCAAAAAGGAACCTATACAGTCTCAGAGACAAAACAAATACATTGTGTCCCTGAAACAAAACAGTGCTATTACAGATGAACATTCAGAAAATTGAAAAGAGCTTTTAGAAATTAAAAATATAATGTAAATAAAAATTTCAGAAGGACTAAACATTAAAATGAGCAAATCTACCCCCTTTGAAGTAAAAGCAAAGAAATAGCACACAAAATGAAAAAAAGATAAGAAAATTAAAGGACTGATCCAGAAGTTCCAATGCGTTAGTAAAAGGTTATCCAGAGAGTCACAGGGACAGAAAACAGAAAATTATCTGAGGAAGACATCAATTCAATGCAATTTTCTGGGGGGGGGGGGGGGGGCAAGATTTCAATATAGATATGGCTTACTGGATGCTATACACAGTGAATAAAGATCCACACTAAGGAATGTCACTTTGAAGTTTGCAGACTTGGGAACAAAGAGAAGATCTCAAAAGGTTACAAAGAAAACTGGTCATTATAAAGGATAAGGCATTTCGCTGGCCCACACCTTCTTGATTCAAAATTGGAAGCTAAAAGTCAATGGAGCAATTCTGTAATAAATGAATAAAATGATACAAATTTATACCTACCCAAAATGTTAATCAAGTATGTGGGCAGAATAAAGTTGTTTTAATACAAGCACTCTGTGAAAATTAACATCTCATTCATGCTTTCTTAGGAAGTATCTAGAAAAAGAGGAAGTTAAGCAAGAAAAGGCATGGCCCAGAAAAGTGGCAAAGGGAAGTTTCAGGATGACCACAGTGGATACAGCCTAGGGGGATGCCACCAGTACAATAAAAGCAGGATGAACAGAGCTCCCAGGAGGAGGCCTCCTAGGGAGAAGAGGGGTGAGGGGGAGAACTGATACAGTAGCTGATGTGTGGGCCACACTAAGAAGAGCTATATGGCCATCTCAAAGAACTAGGGTATTGGGGCTGGGGTTGTGGCTCAGCGGTAGAACACTTGCCTAGGTAGAACACTTGCCTAGCACGTGCACAGCCCTAGTTCAATCCTCAGCACCATATAAAAATGAAGGCATTGTGTACAACTAAAACAACAAATAAATAAATATTTTTTTTAGAAAAAGAACTATGGTATAAATTAGTGACCAATACATAGGATAGCAAGCAAATATATGGCTGATATGTGGTGACATGGGCAGTGGGAACATGAGGTTAGGGGATGGTTCCATGGACTGAACCCACTTGCTGAGCTCACATCCTTTCTTTTGAAATGCAATTTGCCTGAGGCTGCTCTAGCCCTCTCTGGCTTGAGAAATGCTGGCCCACGGACTTTCCCCTGTGATAAGCAGGGTACAGTCTGCCCTTAAGGGAGACTTTTATGCCCTTTACACAGACCAGATTCCAGAATGCAGGGAAACAGGATATCTAGAAGCAAAGCTCCCCAACCATAAAATCTCTAAGACTAAGTTTCAATTAGAATTGGATATTTAGCAGCTCATCATAATCGTAAAATCTTCCCTGCACAGGGTAAAACCATGCACAGTGGATGCTTGAAAGTCTGATGTGATCTTGCTGTCAGCCAGAAGTCAAGAGATGTCCTGGGTGAAATTCTTTGGAAACTTCTCTGAAACCCTCAATAAAACAGGAGGGCAAGAAGGGAGTGCTATCCCTATTCTCTCTGAGAGGACCCACTCTCTCCCTTTCTCCCTTGAGAATTTTTTTTTTTCTTTTTCTTTTCTTTTCCTATCCTTTCTAATAAGTTCATGCCTGCTACCCTGAGTTATTTGTCTGAAATCCTTCTGGTGTGATCACAAAGAACCAGTGACCAAGGTCCCCTGCAACTCTAGTCATTTCAGCTCTACATATGGCCTTGCTCTGCAATAAGGCAACAATTACAGGGGTTTGTTTTGTTTTTTAAGCTCCAGAAGAAAAGAAAAGTAATGCTTTGAGTATGAACAATCATGCTAAAGTAAACACCATACTTTGATTTAGTTGAATTTTGTGATGTAACTGTAAAAAGGACTTAAGACTTCATTTTTGCCTGCAAATGTCCAATGGATGAATAAAAGTAGGATTAAAGACTCGACATCTTAGGCTGGGTTGTGGCTCAGTGGTGGAGTACCTGCCTTGCACATGTGAGGCACTGGGTTTGATCCTCAGTACCACATAAAATAAATAAATAAAACAAAGCTACTACCTCCCTAAAATATTTATTTAAAAAAAAAAAAAAAAAGACTTTTGACAAATTTTCCTCTGTTTTGCATCTGTCTCCTTCACTCTGCATTACCTTAGATTCTAGGAATAACATCTGATTCTATAAACATCTTGTGATAAGTGAAAGCTACCCCCTCCAGGTAACAGCAACTTTCTTTCTTTTTTTTTTTCTTTTTTTTTTTTTTTTTTTTTTGCAGAGCTGGGGATTGAACCAAGGACCTTGTGCATGTGAAGCAAGCACTCTATCGACTGAGCTACATCCCCAGCCCCAGCAACTTTCTTATTGGGGATGAGGCCCCTGCCTCATCCTGAGATGATGGACAAACCACTCCTGATCAAGATCACCTGCTTTGGCAGCTGTGAAAAGCCTCCAGGTGTGCAAACCTTTTAACCCTTCCCCTCATTCCCCTTCTTAAAGCCTCAGGGTCATTGTCAGTCCCTTAAAGACAGGGCTAAGAACATAGGTCCCTTGTCTTCCCAGTGTAGCTATACTGGTTAACACTACCTTTTCTGTTTGGTTTTTGGGACAAGTGGCCAGACCTGATTTATTGGATCCCCAAAGTCAAGTCTCTACCTAGGTAGGACTTCGGAAGCACAACTACACTGTATATGGAGGGGGAAAATACAGAGAAAAATATATAATAATTTCTGGGGCTGTGGTTGTGACTCAGCGGCAGAGCACTCACCTAGCACATGCACAGCCCGGGTTTGATCCTCAGCACCACATAAAAATAAAGGCATTGTGTACAACTAAAGCAAATAAATAAATATTTTTAAAAATACATACATATACATATATATAATAATTTCTAATAGGAAGTTGACAGATAAAATCTAAAATGAAAAATCAAGAAACAGCAATATAAGCATAGTATTTAGAAATATGGAAGTAAATAAATGGAAAAAAAAATCCAGATTTGAATCTAGAAGACTGAAAGACTTTCCAGGGAATGGGAAGGATGAGATAGAGGATTATTACTTTTCTTTATAAACCATACAGTTGAATTTTCAAAGTAGACATTGCTCTGTAAATGAAAACTATTTTTTAAAAATATTTATTTTTAGTTGTAGTTGGACACAATACCTTTATTTTATTTATTTATTTTTATGCGGTGCTGAGGTTCAAACCCAGACCAAGAAAACTTTTTTACCAGGGAAACTCAGTGGCATGGTATTTTATTAGAGACAGGGTCTCACTGAGTTGCTAAGTGCCTCGCCATTGCTGAGGCTGGCTTTGAAGTAAAAAAGTGCTGGGATTACAGGGTGCGCCACCGCGCCCGGCTACTATTTTTAAAAGTCGAGAGCCAAAGATTTCAAGTAAAACATCCTTGCTTCTACTATAATCGAACAGTAACTGCCTTGCTTCATGTAAAGTAAGATTTTAAAGAACATCAGAAATCTTTAAGTAAATTATCATTAAAATTGGTATTCTAAATGTTTTCATCTAAACTGACAAAGAACACTAAAATGAGATCTCCACATTTCTGGCTTTGTTAGCAATATTAACTTATTCTAACACCTGAGAACTGAGTAGAACAGCCCAGAATCAAGAAACAAGAGCCAATGATAACCGAACTGCAATGAATCAAAAGTCAAGGAAACCACTATAAAAAGTGAAGCAACCTATGGGCAACTACTGAGAAAGCACAGTGAGGACAGGAGTCAAAAGGTTTCTAGCAATTCTAATGTCAAGACCCCTATGGAAACTAAGTATAAAATTTGTAAACATGAAAGAGGTACAAATATGAACAACTCTACCAAGTCACCCTGTTCTCCTAATTTCTAGCTGATTTAAGAATAAATACCTTGGGTTTAAAATTTTTAAGACAACCAATTTGGACAGCATTTGAAAAAGAACTGTTATACTAAATGATGCACTACTGAGATGCAGACAGAGACCAGCTACATAATTCATGGGGCCCAGGGTAAAATGAAAATGCAATATTAAGAATTTCAAGAGGGGGCTGGGGTTGTGGCTCAGCAGCAGAGCGCTTGTCTCGCACGTGCGCGGCCCGGGTTCGATCCTCAGCACCACGTAAACATAAATGCATTGCATTGTGTACAACTAAAGTAAATAAATAAATGTTTTTTTTTTTTTTTTTTTTTTTTTAAAGAATTTCAAGACACCCACAGCAGAGTATTAAAACAAGCACAAGTCACTTCCACTCAAAGGACTGGCACAACTACATATATTGTGTGACCATGAAGCTAGATCTAGATGCAGGAGCCAGAACAGCAACTCCCTTTTTTAAGGTTTTGAAGTTAAACATTGGACAAGATAGGATGAGACAATTTATGGTTAACTGCTAATGGCTATCTGATAAAATTTCAGGCAGAAATGCATTCTCTGAAGTTTGATTTGCTATAGGATCTGAGAGAGTAATGTAAACACTTTGACATCTTCAAGGAACTTGTTTGGAAAATAACTTTTATTGGAGCTAAAATTCAAAGCTTTGTGGAATTTATTTCAGTTCATAACTTTAAAATTTTTTAACAGCTTGATTTGCGTCATGTCCAATTTGTCTTGAATTTTTACAAAAACAATAACAAAAGGTCATCTTTAAGGACAGGTTGGATGATTTTCATAATTTGCATAATAATTACAGCAACTTTCAGCTAAATATAACTGTAAATGTGAAGTACAAATTACTAAACAGCAATCACCAGCAGTATATATGTTTATGGGGATACTTGAATTTATGTCTCTTAGCAACCACTGTTTTTCAGATTTGCAGAGTGATTGAAAGCAATCTTTAGAAATATACTGCTAAAACTCTTAACCACCCAATGAACTAATTCAAGGTTTGGCAACCTATTTGTTTCTAAAGGAGAAACAGAGAGAATCTTAAAGAAACCCAACTCTCCTAACACAGATGAAAATGATCTTTATTGAGAACAGACAAAATTGATCCATAACCCTAGAGTAGTCTACAACTCGAACTTCTAGCTTCAGAAGGCAGTTCGCCAAGTTTTGTAAATCTAAAATCAACACTACCAGAGACACAAGGGCACTATTCAATGAACTGATTATCTGAAAAGTGTCTGACAGTCTTCTTATGTAAAGCCTTGGATGAGTGCATGAAAAATGCTAAAGGTTATGTAAATCTAGCCTTAATAAAAATCACAATGAAATTCCAGTAGGCCAGTCATAAAAACCAACAAAACCCTTCAAATAAGAACATTCAAAACCCTGGTATAAAAAAACAACAAAACCAACCAGCTGTATTGTCTGGCTCATACACAATCTGGATTTCCAGCTTCTCTTGAAAAACCTGAAGATCCAGAAACACTTGATTGGTTAGTAGGAATGGCCAGCAGTAGGGCTCACTGTCTCTAATTACCAGTTTCTAGCACTCCCTTTGATCATACCAAGACTACTTCATTATATACCACTTGTCTGTCCTCTGTAAAGATCTGAATGTGCTATCCCTGGCTTTGACATATTATAATTTATATGCTCCTGGCATTAATAAACATTCATTTCCAACATCGACTGGAAAAAATTGATTGGCAATGTTGAATTGGTAAGAATCCAGGGATATGAGAGACCATATTTAACATATGAGAGGTCCTGACAGTCCAAGAAGAACCATATAGGTAGAGTCAGTCCCAAAGGGTACCAATGATTTTTAAAATAAGAGTCAGATATCAAATAATTCATAACACACAAGCTAAGACATGATAGAAAACATTGTTTGACTTGGGGCTGGGGTTGTGGCCCAGCGGTAGAGCGCTCGCCTAGCACGTGCGCGGCCCGGGTTCAATTCTCAGCACCACGTAAAAATAAAAATGCATTGTGTAAAACTAAAGCAAATAAATAAATATTTTTTTAAAAAAAGAAAACATTGTTTGACTTCACAGACTGAAGCTATTCAAGAAAATACAGCTAAAGCAGGTTCTCAAAACAAGAACAGATCTTAATAAAAATATTAGTGACAGACCAGCACAACATTTACTGACCATTTACCTGTGTAAGTAACTATTTTAGGTGTTTATATGGTATTCCAGTCTACATCTTTACAACCTTATAATTTAATAACCATATTAAGAATATTTTGCATCTACTTTCCAGATGAGGAAACTGAGACACAAAGAAGTTATATAACTTGCCCAAGGTCACACAATGAAAAATGTCAGATTCTGAGTTCAAGCCAACCTCTACACTTAACTGCCAATCTATACTGCTTCCTGATGGGGACAAAAAACTAAAGGTATTGAAAAGACTTTTGAGACAATACAGGAAGCTTTCTTGTGAGCTTCAGATTTTAAAAGGACATATCCAAATGCCAAAAGGAAGGAAATAAAATGAATATTGAACATAAAAGAATGGTTCACACAGTCCTACCAAAAAAAAAAAAGGCTTATGAAAGCTTATGCACAAATTCCAGCTCAAGTTTATGAAAACTGAAAAAAAAAAATAAAAGAATGTATTGTAATTGAAATATCTTTATAATTCTTGATTATAATTTATGTGTTCATTATTTTTTAGTTACAAGAATATATGTTTATATGTATATAAAATAGAAAGTGACAATTCACACATAATTATGCCCTTCCAGACCACTAACAATCTTGTATATCTCCTTCCAAAATTATTAATGCATACTGCTATGGTCTGCATGAATCCCCACCCCCCACCCCCCTCACCTTTTGGAAACTTAATCCCCAATGCAAATTTATTAGGTGGAGCCTTTTGGGAAGTGTTTAGGTCATATGGGTTTCACCCTCAGGAATGAATTAATGCCTCTCTAAAAAGTGACTGCACAAATGGGTTCACTCTCTCTTGCCTTTCTGCCTTCTGCCATATAAGGACACTGTAAGAAAACCCTCAACCAGATGCTAACACCTTGACCTTGGACTTAATAGTTTCTAAAACTATGAGAAATAAATTTCTGTTCTTCATAAATTATCCAATCTCAGGTACAGCAGACCCCCTTAAGCACCTTTTCATTTCAATTACCCATAGAAAATCATGATCTGAAAACTTTAACTGGAATTCCAGAAACAATTATTTTTAAATTACATGCCATTCTGAACAGCATAAGAAAAATCTCAAATGTCCCATTTCATCCTGCATGGATGTGAATCATCTTTTGTCCAGCATATCCACACTATGGAGGATACTCACTCATTCATCACTTAGCAGCCATCTGCGTTATCAGATCAACTGTCTTTGCAATGCATTGTTTGCATATAAGGTTCAGTACTATCTGCAGTTTTAGGCATCCAATGGGGATTCTTTGAACACATCTTTCATGGAAAAGGGGGGGACCACCATGTTCCGTTATTGTAGTACAAACAGACTAAGACAAAAATACAAATATTCCTTTTCCCTAAAATAACAGATGAAGGCTCAAAACCTATCATGTTCTATAACATGCATGCTTCACTTAAAAAACAAGCCTGTGTAATTCTATCACATTCTTTTTACGGATGAATATTTCACTGTGTGAATGTCCAGTTTATTCAATTAACTCCTGCTGAGGAATTATTGCTTCCAATTTTATAATAATTATTAAAAATGATACATTCAATATCTTTATATGTTTATCTTTGTATACACAACTGATTATTTCTCATGGACTTGCTGGGTCAAAATTTAAGTTTGACAGAATACTACCAAGTTTCCTCTTCAGAACTTATACCAATTTGCTGCCTATATATATATAACATCTATTATTTATTAGTACATCTTCTTCTGGGTTTTAGCACATACTCAGAAGAGTCTTCTCCATCCAAGCTTCTATTATGCTACATTTTTCTGTTCAAAAACCACAGTTTTAATTAAGTGACTTTATAGTATGTTTTATTTTATTTATTTTTTGTAGTGCTGAAGAATGAATTATTTTATTATCTAATAGGTAAAGTATCCTACACCATTAGTCATCTTTTTCAAAAATTTATTTCATGAACTCTACAAATTTCAAATAAAAAGGCTATTGGAATTTTAATTAGAACTGCACTAAATATATAATTAACTTGGAGACTATATGGATATCTTTATGATGGCAAGTTTTCCCATCTACGGGAATTTGCACATTTATTCAAGCATGCTTTGCAAAAGTTTAGTGTAAGTTTCATATGGATTTTTTAAAATTTTGTTTCAAGGCTAGGGATGTAGCTTAGTGGTAAAGCACATGCTTAGCATACACAAGGACATAGGTTCAATCCTTGGCACCAAAAAGGAAAAAACTGTTTCAAAAGGTGACAATTTTTAAATTAATATTGGCAAGGAAAATACGATATCCTGCCAATGTGGATAGATAATATGACAAGTATGAAAAGAACTTAATGTTTAATGAGTAACTACTATGCCCATACAGGATACCAAAAAGCATTTTTAGAAGTCATCTCATTTTATTTTATTTGTGACTTATAAGAGAGGTGACTCTTACCAACATTTTATAAAAGGATACAGTGGGACTCAAGAGTAGTCATCAACAATCTGCCCAAGACTTTCAGTCTATTTAAGATAGGGATCCTGTTTTTTTGTAGCCACAATGCCAAGTGAACTAAGCAGCCTTAACAGTTGTCAATTTTGAGGTATCTCTTATATTATTTAACAGTATCTCATTTCTCCTGCTGTCCCCACATCACAAATGAGGAAATTAAGGTTTGGTAATCAAGTGTACATACTTGAAAGTCTCGCTGCAAGTAGATTAAAAAAAAAAAAAAAAAAAGACAGGATTTAAATGTAGCTTCCTTTTTAAAAAATTTTTAGTTGTGTATGGACATAATACTTTTATTTATTTTTATGTGGTGCTGATGATTGAACCCTGTGCCTCACACATACTAGGCGAGTGCCCTACCACTGGGCCATATCCCCAGCCCCTAAATGCAGCATCTTCTGTCCCTACAGTTCATAGTTTCAGCTCCTAAAATATACTTATAGTATATAGAGAATTCAAGAATTAAACCCAGAGCTTCCTAATTTCCCACTACAGCATGGCAAAATAGCTCAATTATTATATTACTTTTGTATTCAATGACAAGGGGGTAAGAGTCGGGGGGGGGGATAAAATAATACATCTAGCTGCTACATAAAATAAGTTTAAATCTCATGGCTGGAGTATATTATATTTAATGAATAAAAGGTTTTAAAGTTTAAATCACCAAACTCTTTTAGAGATTGTTGAGAATCTACAGAAAATAAGAAATATGCCCAAAGAAAAGAAGAAGGTAAATGTCAACTGGATTTGCCAAAAAAAAAAAAAAAAAAAAATTAGTATGAGTGTTTCTATGTCAGGAATGAACCAGGTACAAAACATACTAGGACCAAGTGGCACCATAGGAGAAAAGAGCTAGGAAAAAGTGAGAGTATAAAAAAGACCTGAACTGGGAGCTCAGAAGTGGGCAGGAGAAGCCAAAGCACAGGCAGTTAACATACTGTAGAGGATGGGAGGGATGTGGGCAAGATGGGGGTAAAAGAATGAAATGTCAGCAATAGCCTCTTAAGCTCCAAGGTCCCAGCAGGACCCAAGTCAGGACCAAACCATCCAGGAAGGGAGCTCAGAACCAGGTGAGGAATTTTTAGAAGGTGTTTAGATTCCAGGTTTAGTTGTTAGTAGATTAAAGGGTAAAGAAAGGAAGTGGAAGGAAAATAAAGAAGGCAAAGGTTGGAAAAAATGAGGTAGGCACTGAAACTGTAAAATATACAAATGCTATTTGTACTATATTTCTTCTCTCTGGCAAAACCCTGGGATAGACAGACAATTCCATGGTTTGCAAGTTCTTAGGGCATGATCAAATAGCAGTAGCCCTGGGAGTTCACTAACATGGCACATAGCAGATGAATGGCATTCCTTTTTATGATAAAGTTATACAACTCACAAATGAGGGAGAACACTATAAACAATTCCTGGCTTTTACCATAGCATCTAACAAAATGCTCTCCTTATGATCAAAACTAAGTACTGCAGGAAAGATGATAACATACTGAAGTAAATTTCTAACTACTTTAAGAAAAGAATTCAAAGATTACTAATTAGTGAATCTATGTTAAAATAAGGGCATTTCTAAAGATATGTCCAAAGCCTCTATCAGGCTTGGTTAGTTTAACAATTTTAATCTATGACTTAGATGAAGCCAATGGTTAGCATATTTAAGAAGATGTTGTAAAGACGTAAAGAACAGTAAATAAGGTAGATGACAGAATAAAGATACAGAAAGACCTCCAAAGACTAGAAAGAAATGATACACCATGGAAATATGTCATGCCCTATACTTAAGATTTAAAAACAAAAAAGTTACATAACAAGACCAAGGGATAATAGTTTTACAACAAAATATGCAAAGGTCAATTATAAGTCAGTTAGGACCACAAGTTTAACATTAGTTGACAAAGTCATGCAAAGCAAGAAATGCTAATGAGACTATTTAAAAAATGAGTAGGCCAGGTATGGTGGACACCTGTAATTCAAGGAGGCTGAGAAAGGAGGATCATAAACTCAAAGCCAGCCTTGGCAATTTAGTAAGGCCCTAACTAAGCAACTTAGCAAGTCCCGGTCTCTAAATAAAGTATTTTAACAAGGGATGGGGATGTGGCTTAGTGGTTAAGTGCCACTGGGTTCAGTCCCTGGTAGAAAGAAAAAAAAAGGAAGGGAGGGAGGGAGGGAGGAAACTGAGTCCAGACAAGCAGACAAGGGAATGGGAAACCTAGATCTAAACCGTCCTGGCATGACCAGACTCTGTTCACTGTGTTCAAAGATACATGTCATGCATGAAGACAAATGGATATCCAGATGTTATAGACTTCAAAACGTGACAAGGGCTGGGACTGTGGCTCATCGGTAGAGCACTCGCCTAGCACGTGTGCTGCCCAGGTTCGATCCTCAGCACCACATAAAAATATAAACACATTGTATACAACTAAAGTAAATAAATAAATATTTTTTTTAAAAATGTGACAAATGAAAAAAAGGTTGAAAGAACTAAGGATTTAAGCCACATGTTGACAATCAATGACAGGGAACACATACTGACAACCAGTGGGCCAGATCCAAAGCCTTCCAAGTTAAGTTGTGAGCCATGATTCATCAATGCTGTGCCAAAATACTTAAATGTACAACAAAGCTCAATGATCTGCCTAGAATGAGTATACAGATGCTAAGAAGTTATCCCCACCACTCTTCCCCTGCCAGACACTGAAGTTCCTTTTTGGTTCTGAGCTGAGATCTGAACTTAGGTTTAACTCTACTCAGCCACATTACCCAGGGCATACAGAGGACTTCATGGCTTTCAGCTCTCTGTAGCAAGCCTACACCTGGCATTCTTTTGGAATGAACCCTGTGACTGATTCTGCTATGTTCTGAGTGTCAAAAACAGTCAAAATATCAGATATGGCTCACCCTGTCTATCCTTAATTCTAAATTTATTAATTTAATTAGGAAAAGAAATGAAGTCATCATGAAGGTTATCAGCCTTTATTTTGCCTCATATGGCAATGGAGATCGATATTCTGCCAAATTGGGCTGGAGTTGTAGCTCAGTGGTAGAGCACTTGCCTCGCAGTGGGTTCGATTGTCAGTACCATAAAAAAAAAATTTTTTTTTAATATTCTGCCAAATTGATGGTTTTTGATCTGAATTTAGGTATATTGGCTCCCTAGGAGAGAGATATTTGTTCCTTTCTATATAAGGTGCCCTACACATCACTTACAAAGGAGTTATAATAGTCCATATACCAAATTGACACGAGTGTCCATTTCTATTGATGAATATCAACAAGAGGAGCAAGGAGGTTCTAAAAATTCATTGCCATAAAAATACTCCATGTCCCAGGTAAGAAGAAGATAAAGTCTATGATTATAAAACATAAAATGAGAAGTCAGGAAAAATACATTCACTGAGAATTTATTTCCAAATGGATAGGTTAGAGTTAATGCTGCTGGGAAATTTTAAAGTGTTAAGCTGGGCAATTTCCTCGCAGTGAAAAACTCTCTCATTTTGATTATTTATTAAAAGTTACTTATGGTCTACAGTCTGAGCTTTCCTACTCAGTTTTAACAGATCCATGTAATAATTCTTTAAGAATCCTTAGGCAAATCTAAGTTTTTAAGCTACCTAAAGATTCACACACACCAGGATCATATAACTGAAATTCCTTTATAATTAAACTTCAAAAAGAAAACTACAGGCATCAGCATTCTGGGCCGTTTAAAATGTAATTTATTTCTACCACAAATAAGTGAGATGCCTATTACTTTAAATAGATAGTAACAGAAATTAATGTGTGTGTGTGTGTGTGTGTGTGTGTGTGTGTGTATGAGGTGATATAATGCTAGCGTGAGTTTTTTTTTAACAAATACCCAAGAAAAAAATGAGACAAAATATAAACAACTGAATAACAAATACACCCAGTTATAAGAAATTGCTTACCTGTAATACAAATTTCTGATCTATGTATTTTTTGGCAATGCTGGGTTGGAATTCTTGGCTTTCCAAAAATCGTATGAAAAATTCATATACAAGCTGCAACAAACATTAATTTCAAGTTATAATTCACTAAGAATAATATAATCCACTACAAATAATATTAAAAACTGTAATGCTAGCCTGTTATGCCAAAACTGACAGCACTTTAAACATGGGGGTAGGGGGGTTGATATTAATGAACCATGTAGTTTTGTGGGGTTTTTTTCTTTCCCCTTGTGGCTCACAGTTCCCTCTATATTTTTGTTTTAAACCTTTCCAAGTGAAAAATTAGGAAACAGAGCCAAACAAAGCAAATAAAAATTCACCATTAATCTTACCATTCAGAGACTGTTAACATTTTAATTTTAAACCTCCTTCTACAACATATCAATATACTATAAATGTTTGGTAAACTACTTTTGCCATTTAAACTATGCACTGTGAACAATTTATGTCAATAATACCTAAACCATCATTCTCAGATTTAAGTAGATCATTATAATTTATAATGAATAATTCGATTATTCATAATTAATTTAACCTATCTCCTATGGTTAGACATTTAAGTAGTCTCTGAATTCTCTATCAAATCATGGCACAATGTACATCACAGAACATACATCAGGGTGGACCTCTTCAATTATTTCACAAGTAAAAATATTTCTAAAACTGGAAATACTAAGTCAAAAGATATCCAAGGGGGCTGGGGTTGTGGCTCAGTGGCAGAGAGCTCACCTAGCATGTGCGTGGCCTGGGTTCGATCCTCAGCACCACAAAAAAATAAAACACATTGTGTACAACTAAAGCAAATAAATAAATGTTTAAAAAAAAAAAAAAGATATCCAAACATTCAGAATTTTTTATACTTATGGCTAAATTTCCTTTCAGAAAATGTATGGCAATTCACATTCCTCTATTCAACATGATAGTGTAACCAATATTCTCATTTAAATAAAGAACAAGAATATTCTCAGCTGCAAAGAAGAAATCTCAAATAACTGCTTTGATAAACAGTGGAGAGTTATAGTTTATTTTCTTTCTTTGAGTAATAAATCTATGTTAAAAGTTCTATTAGGGGCTGTGGCTATGGCTCAGCAGTAGGGAGCTATGGCTCAGCGGTAGAGCGCTCGTCTCACATGTGTGAGGCCCTGGGTTTGATCCTCAGCACCACATAAATAAAATAAAGGTATTGTGTCCACCTACAACTATATGAAACAAACAAAAAACAAAGTTCTATTAAATGCTGGTGTACTATACAACAGTATATCAAAACCAGAAATTTAAAGAGACAGACATTGAGCTTAAAAAGCCTTGCTCTACTCCTTACTGTGTAATCTGAAGCAAGTTAATTTCTCTGAAACTTTTCTTCAGTTTTATAATGGGGGTGATAAGCCCTAAGGTTAAATGTGATATTGCACACAAAGCCTTCTGCACTGTGACTAACACACACAAATTCACCCTTATATTGCCAAAATCAGCATTTGCAAATATATGTCTAACTCCTTTACAATTAGTAATAAATAACAAGAACCCCTGAAAGCTTTCATTTATGAAAGATATGTATAAAAATTGTGTATAATTATTCTTTATATTTAAATAATTGGAAATAAAAACAAAATTTAAATTTTTTAAACAATAAAATGCATTACATGTTAACGTAAGTATATTTTTATGAAAAATAACTATTTTCCAAAAAAGTTATTAAGAAGTATTATTTTATGTTTTACCAAATCTCCTTAATGGCTAGCTTAATAAAAGACACATTCTCACCTGCTTCTGTATTCAATCTGTTGTGATATATTTTTTTGGTTAAAGTATGTTTTTATAAAGCCCTATCAATCCTCAAGCAGTCTAGAAGTTGAAAAACAGAATAGTATTTGAGTCTTTTCACAAAATTGTGGATATTTTTCCCCATACTACACCAAAACACAACAAATTTTCATTTCTTAAAAATTAGCTGCAACATGGAATCTGAAATTCTATCAATGAACTTTTCATACTTTGTTACACTAAAATCTAATCCTCTGTCTTGCATTTTGAATGGCCCTTTATCATTTGTCAAATGGAAAGTATCAGTTCACAAAGTTATGCAGACCTTTCAAAGGCTTTCAAATTTCATTAAATTTTACTTTTTATTTAAAAAGAAATCACATTATATCCCCCTGCTTTAAACTTTGGGGAGTGGTAATACTTAAAGTAACATGTAAGACAGACACAAGTTTTCTGAAATTCTATTTCTAAATTTTACTTTGACTGTTCTAATCAGTGAAAATAAATGTTGCCAACTGGTTTCCTTGTTTGTTTCAGAGAAAATATCCATCTGATACACCCGTCTTAATAACCATAGTTGTTAGTTGCTCCTTCAAATAAAAATGATGTTTCATGAAAAAAACAGTTCAGCCTGCAGCTCAAAAAAATCATCCAAGATAGTCCACCATCTTCAGCCTACAGCCTATGTGATTCATGTAGATTTCAATTTCTTCACACACAAAAAAATTTTTGAATGTGTGCTCAAGGTTTAAAATTTAATAAAATTAACAATTTTTACTACTTCTTCAAAAACTTTCTCAAATGAAATTGGCTTTTTTAAACTATAAATATGTGGCAGTGAGGAAAACAATAACTACTTGACTAGTTTGACACAACTCCTTTCATTGATGCTAAGGCAACCACAATCTTAACCACCATTGCTTTTGCATCAAATACTACAAACAGTACAATGAATAGTCAACTCAGTGAAAAGGGCAAGTAACACAGTATTGACCTTGCAGGCCACTGAAAATAAAGTCTCAGGCCCCACTAAGAATTCGCAGATTATCATTATTAAATGCTTTCTATAGCAGCCTTGTGCCTTCGGACTTTGTTTTACAAATAGTATGTCAGCCTTCTTCAAATGACCTCTTCAAAGTGGGTTTCGTCCCTCTCTTAATTCCCACAAAGTGAAAAAATTCTCATCTTTCAGGCCTGACAGAGCCAGCAAGGGTTTCCAGAGGGAATGACAGTGTACGCTCTCCCTTCAGGTTCCTTGAAAGCAGTTTAGTTTAAAATGGTTTGGTGGAAACACTTCAGACACATTTATTAATAAGCATAAGTGCACTTAAGATTAAGCCAGGCGTGGTGCTGTACACCTGTAATCCCAGCACTTGGGAGGCTGAGGCAGGAGGAGGATCACGAGTTCAAAGCCAGCCTCAGCAATGGCGAGGCACTTAGCAACTCAGTGAGACCCTGTCTCTAATAAAATACAAAAAAGGGCTGGGGATGTGGCCCAGTGGTTGAGTGCCCCTGAGTTCAATCCCCGGTACCAAAAAAAAAAAAAAAAAAAAAGATACACATTAAACCTTAGAATCAAAAATCTCCCTTGAGAGGCTGGGGTTGTAGATCAGTGTAAGGCCCTGGGTTAGATACCCAGCACCACATAAAACTAAATAAACAAAATAAAGGCATTGCGTTCATCTACAACTAAAAATATTAAAAAAAAAAAATAAAAATAAAAAGTCTCTGTTGAGTTTCTAAAGGGAAAGACTAGGGGAAGAGGGGAGATAAATTACTTTTCAAGGTCACATAAGAGGAAATCTCCAAGGAACCTAAACAACAAGAATTCAGCATCCACGTTTTTCAGTCTCAAGTATAAAGCACTACAATTTCTTAATTGTAAGCGCAAGTCCTGTAAAATTGTACTCTACTGGAAAAACAGACCTAATTCCAGAAGATACATAAATAATAACCAAGGTAACTGAGTGATACCAGTTTAAAAGACACCAATACAGATAGTATATCAAGTAATATCTTGACATATATGAAGTAAAAATTTGTGGATTTAATATTATATATATTTTTAACATCTCCAAAGATCAGTGATTTTTTTATTATCAGTAACTTTGTGTGGACCACAAATTTAAACCAAAGAAGAGATATACAGGAATAGTCAGTGGGCAATGAGCCTGGCCAACCACCCAATAATTACATCTCAAAGTAATTTTGTTGTTCGATACTATTATACTATTCTTAGACATTTACACTTTGCTTCTTTGTTTAAAAAAAAAAAAAGAATGGTCCAGAAGAGGGAAGCATATTGCTAACTACGAAGTTAAGAAAAAGTTTTAAAAAAAAAGAATTCTAACATCATACTATGTTTTGGTCAAAAAAAAGATACTGCTGGATCAATTAAAAAGTAAACTATTGGGGCTGGGGTTGTGGCTCAGTGGTAGAGCACTTGCCTAGCACGTGCACGGCCCGGGTTTGATCCTCAGCACCATGTACAAATAAACGCATCGTGTACAACTAAAGCAAATAAAATTTTTTTTTTAAAAAGTAAACTATTGAATTTAGTCATGGGTGACTATGACACAAATGACCTATAATGCATAGAAAAAAGATTTTTGAAATTTTTAATGAGTGCTCTCTCTAAAACCACCTCTCAATGAAACTGGAAACATGACTAATCAGTGCAAGAAGACTATACAAAGGAAACATCAGCCTCTTGAGACATGCCAGGAGCCTGTACACAGATATTCACAAAACAACAGATAAGGAAGGTAACAGTGTGCCTTATGGCCTGCCTTTACTATGAATGAAGGACAACTTGTGAATTTTAAAAGTAAATTTCCTTCAGTTAATCCAGCCTTACTCAGTCATACCTCCCCCTGAGCTAAAGACGGGACCTGATGGATTATAGGCTTGAACAGGATGTCAAAACAGATGAAACTAGCCTATTGAATGGTTTGGAACTTTATATCCAAAAAGGTGTAGGTCATATCACCATCTTTCAAGGTTGCTTTGGTTTTAGGGTTTCATACTCCCACAGTGTAGGCTAGAATTTTGGGTGGCAAATTTAGTTTAATAACTTCAGAAATTAATTTGGTCCTATATAAGAGTCATTCACTATGGGAAGTATTGATTATCTGAAATACTGAGTTAAATTTTATTGCACTTTAGGGGAAATTTATATCAATGTGATGGTGATTTACAATGTTCAAAATGCTCTTCTAAGTGGCAAAAGTGGACTACTTCTTTGGAATATAGAGAAAACAGTTAGTTGAAGTTTCGAGGATATCTCTCTGTATCTTTTCTACCATAAGATTTCTACTATCTCCTTTCCCGAGGAGATTCTCTTTTGTAAAAAAGCAAAAATAAAACTTTGAAACTAAATTGCAACTCAGTGAACTGGAGTCAAGCAGTAAGAATACAACAGAACAAGAACTCCACCCATTCAAAAGAGTCTGTTTTGGATTTTGTCACAATCTGGGATATAACTATGAAATGCACAAATTATTTTACAAATTTCTTAGACTACAGATAGTATGTCTGGCATCAAAAATAAAACATTGGTGGCACATGCCTGTAATTCCAGCAACTCAGGAGGCTGAGGCAGGAGGATCACAAGTTCAAAGCCAGCCTCAGCAATGGCGAGGTGCTTAGCAACTCAGTGAGACTCTGTGTCTAATAAAAAATACAAAAAAGGGCTGGGGATATGGCTCAGTGGTCGAGTGCCCCTGAGTTCAATCTCCAGTACCAAAAACTAAAAGAAAAAAGAAAAAAAAAATTCTCAAGTGGGGAAAAATGTAAATTCATAAGAAGGTCTAGATCTAAGCTTCATCTCTCTGCCGCACAATCCTCAGCTCTCCAAAATGTCATCTAGTAACCATCAGCACACTTCTACAAAGAAGCAGAGAATTCTGCCTATTGGGGTGGAGATGTACAGTGTTCTACTCCTTCTCATCATACCATTCCTCCTTACTATTTGTCTCCCAACCACTGCAGACATTCTGACTCAACATAAAGATGACTTTGGGGTTTGATACATTCAAATTTTCTTATTCTATTCTCTTGAGAAATTCTGGCCTTGAGAGAAGGCAGCAAAGAAAGGACGAGTTGGAAAATGACCAAGTATACAATACAGATGGGACTGGTGCTAGAAAAGTAGGTATGGCGATACCCCTAACCTATCTTAGCACATGATTATGATTGGACGACTGGGTCATCTCAGTGTACCAGAACAAAACAGGCCATGTTTTCTCACTGCTTTTTCTCCTTCTTACAACCTGGGGAAGAAATAGCTATTGCAGATGGGTTTTGCCCTTGTGGACTAAAGAAACACATTTGTGGTTATCACAAAGACAAGACATACAAATTCCCCAGGGGGTACTTACTGCTAAAAATGATACATGTACTCTGTGATCTAATCACATACAACTTATATTAATGTGAAAACAGTTCTTTTCTTGTTTAAAATTCCAGTGTGTAGGATCACAAATAAGCTCTAAAAAAAGAATAAGAAATACTGGCTGGACCTGTAACATAGGCGAACCCACACAAAAGCACTGAAATAAAATTATTTTATTACTTTTATATCCTAATTATGAAGAGTGGGAAACATAAAAAACATTCTTCAGTTTTTGCATCAATATATTCTCATTTAACTTCTTGGTAAACAAAGGCCTTCAAGAAATTCCCATGCAAATCAATGAACAAGCTAACAGACCTTTCCTTTGAAACACAGGGTAATTCAAAGTACCTGTAAATGTGGCCACGATGCCTCAAGGGTAGGTTCATCTTCTTCTGGATCAAATTCATTGCTGTCACTAGGAGGGAGAGTTCTGAATATATTGCAAGATACCTAAAAGTAAACAAGCATCAGAGTTAGCTGGAAGCACCTCCAAGGCAGATTTACTTGTGGCCAGACAAAGGGAACCAAGATGACAAGGCGTGGAAGCACCATCAAGCTGGAATAGGGATTTCATTCCACAGGTTTTGAAGCTAAAAATGCCTCAAAGGCAAAGTTCAGTGCAGTACCTTCCTACCTGCTAGAACAAAATTTCTTGTCCTTAGTTAGCAATCCCCATTCCAGGTGCTTGTGATTCTAGACTTCCCATCAAAGCCTGCTCTTGGTTACTTAGCAGTCAAGCATGCTTCCAATTAACCACGTTACAGTAAGATATAAATAACTGTTGATGGGCTACAAGTACTTCCCTTCTCAGCCTTATTCACAATTTACAAATTTATAATTGAGCTAATGATCAAATTTCAGGCATTCCCATATACACATGCACACGCTCGCATTCACAGACACACAAATCATAAAAGGCATTTCAGGACATTTCTAATATCCTTAAAAATCATACCTAATTTGTCCCCGATTGGTTTACCAAAATAGTAATGATGCCCAGGAAAAAGCATATCTGTGCTATGAACTTCTATAAACTAGACATTCTTTTGCCATAGGCAATGTCCAAATTAAATGCTAATTTTTCAAAGAACAGCCGTACATTGATGACTGTTGAAACAGGGTGATAAAGAATGAAAATTTATCATATCTACTACTACTGGATTTCTAAAATTAAATGCTTATTTTTAAAATTGCTGTTAGTACCATTCTCAGGGTTCCTTTCTAATTTCCATGTTATTTCATATCCTATGTACTCACCTAGCTTCTCCCAATTACCCAAATATCTTCTGATCTGATAAATAAACCAGGATTAGGGGGAATATGTGTAAAAGGTGAGAGAAAAAAGAAAGGAGACATTGCACCAGAAGTTTTCCATGGACTTTCTAAGTTATGCAGACATGCTGAGCTACAATATAATACTTTGAAAGAGAAAAGAAAAGCTTTGCGGGTTCCATATAAGCTGAATGTGTTTATTCACCCAATAAGCATTTATTAAGTGTCCATTATGTGCACACAATGATCTAGGTACAAGAAAAACAATCATGAAGGAAGCAGACAAAAAAAAAAAAAAATCCATGCCTGGCCTGACACGATGGCCCACACCTATAATCCCAGCTGCTCAGGAGGCTGAGACAGGAGGATCGCGTGTTCAAAGCCAGCCTCAGCAAGAGTGAGGGACTGAGCAGCTCAGTGAGACTCTGTTTCTAAATAAAATACAAAATTAGGGCTGGTCGAGTGCCCCTGAGTCCAATCCCTGGTACACCCCACCCCCCCCAAAAAAAAAAAGTAAAAATTTTTTTGAAAAGGGGGGGCTGGGGATGTTAAATGTGGTTAAATTTTTCTGGGTTCAATCCCTGGTACCAAAAATAAATAAATAAATCCATGACCTTCATTGTAATTATATTCTAGTTAAAAGTCATAACGTCCCCATTTCCAAGCTATGGAAACTAAGCTCAGATATGTTAGCTCCAAAAATGAGATTTTATTTTATATGCTATGGGAAAATAGTAGAAATCTTAAAACATAAATGACATCATCTGATTTTTGCTTTAAAAAAAAAAATCACTCCAGTAGCTATTTATAGAATAAACAAGAAGGTGACAAGCTAGTTGTTGCTGTGACAAGAGATAATGTTGGCTTAGAATAGGATAGCAGCAGAGGAAACATGATATAGATTGATTCTGGAGGTAATAACTGCTACAGGCTTGTATGCATAGAGTGAAGGAAAAGAAAAGAACGAAGGATGAGTCATAGTCTCGAGGCTATTTACCCAAAGTGGAGACAACTAGGAAAGGCAAAAGGTTTCTTTCTTTGCTTGCTTGTTTTGGTGGAAAGATTCAGAGGTTCATCTAGGGATGTATTAAAGAAGCAATATCTAGTAGACAACCAGACATATGAATCTGGACTTCTGAACTGGATAGGTCAGGATGGAGATACCTAAGGACTCACCAGCATATAGATGATATCTAAAGCCACAGGGAACAAATGAGGGAACAGAAAGGAAAGGGCCCTTAAGCACCCTATATTTAGAAATGAGGCAGAAGAAGAGCCAAGAACAACAAATAAAAAGGAGCAGGGGGAGAAGCACCAGAGTTTGGGGTCTCCAGAGCTGAGAGATTAAGTTTTAAGAAAAAGGCAACAGCAGCAAATGCTTCTCAGAGGCTAAGGTGAGCACAGAGCAGTAGCTACTGGATTTGGCAACCCTATAAAATGTGCACTACCACCAATCCCAATTCACCACTGAGAAAACGATGCACACGTTAAGCTCCCAGGTTATAATCAAGCTCCCAGGTTATAATTGGCAACCTGCAGAATTACAATGGGACCTAGACTTTCAGGATTCCCAAAGTATTCTAGAAAAATAAGAAGACACATGTTTTTGCTCTTTAGTTTGAAAGGCAGAAAAAGGGGGATCATATTAAATTATGTTCTTGCTATGGCTAATGAAGCAAGTATGCTCAGTTGTATTATTTTTTGCCCCTTCTAATGATTATTAGGAATTATGTTTGTGAAGAAACCAGTGACATAGCACGTAACCATCCACCTACAACTTCCTTCAACCATACTGTCAGCCATACTGCACTTGACAATTCACAACGCAAAGGTCCTTTATTCAATTTTGAATCCTCATTAAACTATACATGTATTTCAAAACCTGAGTTTTCATCCCCATTTAGATGTACTGTACTCTTTAACATGTTTTTTTTTCCCTTCTTTTTCCAATGCATGACAGTAAACCATGGAAGGGGGGCGGGAGACTTTTCTACAGTGAAAAATCTGGGTAAAGAGACCAAGAAAGTACCCTTGGACATCCAAACACACTTACAGTGCTCACCATCTGCAGCAGCAACTACCTGTTTACTTGTCCATCTCTTCTCACTCGTGGAGAACTAATCAAGAATATGCCACACTTTTTTTTCCTAATATAACTTGACATTCAACAAATATTCACAAAATAAAATTTCCATATATATTAATAAAATTGTGTATTGTGATTTTACTTTAATCAAATTTCAATTTAAAGTTTTCTAGATGATTTTAATAAATCTAGGTTATTTACAAGGATATTGAAGTCTGTACAGTCTGATTTGGTCAAAGTTTCATCTCTCGGCTATCACATCAAAAGAAGGCCAGGTTGTGTAAATAACTTTAACAGTAGGTATGGAGACACTCAGCTATTACTTTAGATTGACCTTCCCTGCCATGCTTTTCTATGTAACATTCGCCAAATGAGTGCATGTCTATTGGGCCAGACAATTCAGAGCTGACTAAACTGGTAAACAAGACCTCTAGCACAATGGGAAAGAATAACAAAGCACATCAAGTGTCAAGTAAATGGCCAAACCTTTGGTCCAGCCTGGCACATAGTAGGAACTTCAGAAAATGCCATGAAATAAATGAATCATTACTTCCATCCTTGAAAATCCACCCTAAGACACTAATCTAAGACAAGAATGAAAAGGCTAAAGTTGTCATTTGCAACATTTTCCAAAAAAACATAAAATTGGAATGCCCTTTTAGTCCCACATCACACACATACATCAAACTCAGTGAACTATGGTGCAGCTTTAAAGATTATAGCTACATGGCAGCACAAAAAAAAAGTTTAGATTAAGGTGGAAAGACAATTGAGAGCTGTGTGACTATAAAGAATGTAAATAGATAACTAAAGGGAAATTAAAAGCTGTATTGAAGAAAAAGAAATATGGATGATAAACTAGATATGCTGCTATTCCTCTTGGGACACATCAAATAAGTTCTAAATCTTTAAACAGTGTGGTAAGTTAGGGGTTGGGGATGTAGTTCAGTGGTACAGTACTTGCCTAACAGCATGAGGCCCTGGGTTCAATCCCCATCACCACCAAAATCTCTTAAATTAAAAGTGTAAGTTAGAGGGCTGGGGTTATGGCTTAGTGGTAGAGCATTTGCCTAGCAAATGAGAGGCACTGAGTTTGATCCTCAGCACCACATAAAAATAAAGGAAGATACTGTGTCTATCTACAAGTAAAAAATTTTATTTTAAAAAAAGTGTAAGTTAGAGACATAGCATATGAGTTACACTTTTCATTTCAAGATAAAAACAGGCTCTTAAATTTGTTACACAAGACTATCATTTATAAAGAGCTAAAAATCAGATTCTGCTATGTCATTCATGAATGAATGACTTGAGGACTGAAAGAATAGACCTATTTAACTGTATAGTTGAGCTCCAAAATCGCAAACTTTAAACTAAGTCATCCATAGATGAACTGGCAGCGGGTTAGGGAGAGGTGTGAAATTGTCTCTAAATCCCCTCATTTATGTAAAACAGCTTGTATGTGAATCCAATTTGTGGACAGGACCAATGCCTTTTCAGATTTGCAAAATAATTCCAGTACCTAAAACAGGTTAAAAACCACTGTCCCAAACAGTAGATTTGCTCCCATTAAATTGTCCTTTATCACTGGCAGTCATTTTTTAGTTAAAGTTCAGGGTTGAACAAATTATTGAATAGGTAATGGCAGCTGCATGTTTATGCAAATATCATGATCAGAAGTAACCACCAGCATCACTCCCCAGCACACAGCAGTTTTGTAATAAGTCTATGTGGCTAGACTGAAATGCATGCATTAAGGTATTTCCAAAGTTGGAAACTGCCTCCGTAATATATCAAAATATATGAGACTCTATTCCTAAGCCTTCTGTTATTCAAGGCTTATCAAAAAATGCACAAAAGAAAGGACATTAGGGTTTATTTTCAACACTTTTATTTTAATCTACATTGGTGTTAGTACAAACACAATTTAAGAAATGCCTTTGAGGAAGTCCAGTTTATTTTCATTCCAAAGATATAATAAACCACCAATCAAACTAAAGGCTTAAAGGGATTGGCTTGACCTCCAAAAAGTGGCTATCAGGACAGAAGGCAAGGCTGAAAAGTATGGGAGGAACAGATGTAAAAACCTGGAAAACCCTTCTTCAAAGGTAGAAATCTTAAGATTAGGAACTCCGCTGGCCAAGTTTCTAGAATCAGGTCATGTTTGAGACTCTCATCCAGCCCCTTCTCCTTATAAACAGGAAACAGAGGTGCAAAAAGATCTGAGTTCAGCAAGATAGCAGAGCAGGCAGGGTTCCTTCTCTGAAACACCAAATCCACCCCCATTCTGGCCCTGGTGACCATGGTTGGACCTTAACTTCTCTATTTCTCTCCTTTTTCTCTGATTTCCCCCACCCCTATTCTTTTTATCATTTCTATTATACTCTTATTTTCTCTTCTCTCCTGTTCCATTGTCTCCTTGGGTTTTTGGTCTCCGAGTGCTACTTAAAAGTACCTACAGGAACTACTTACCTACCTGATGACCCTGCTCAGCATTAACAAGAAACTCTTTGCCAAACACCTTCATTACTATAAGGTCACCACTCTGGTATTACTCTTCTTCTTATCTCCCCTAATTAGACTTTAAGCCTCTGAAGGGCTGGCTCCTTACTCATCTCTCAACACTTGGCACCTAATATACAATACATGGAAATAACTAGTGTTGCCAAATAAAATTCACAACATCAGTTAAATCTCAATTTCAGACAAACAACAAATAATTTTTAAGTCTGTTCCATGCAATATTTGGGACAGTCTTATGCTAAAAAAAAATTTTTCACTACCTGAAATTAAAATTTAACTAGGTGCCCTGTATTTTTATTTGCTAAATCTGGCAACCCTAAAATTACACTAATATTAAGAACTTTTTAATATTAAGTGAATATTAAATTAAGGGGGGAATAGTACTGCAGGCAAGGGATAGAACCAAATGGCTGTTTGCTCTAAAATCCTGGCTCTCTGTTATTACTCCAGTATTTTAGTTTACTGCTGTCTACTATTAACTGTGATATAAAAACATAAATTTCAAAGATTTGACCAAAAGGTGAAATGGAGACTACAGTAGAGTTTCCAAGTTTATGGCTTGGTAAACAAAAGAAGAAGTGTGTAGGCACATTTTGGTCAACTTTTGACTAAATAAGGTAATACATTTGTACCTGTAAGAGCAAAATACAACTACTAATATGTCTAAACAGTTATTTAAAATTACTACAGAAAAAATAATTCACTGTCCCTAACCCCTTATCTCCATTGAAATTACAAATTATACACCATGACTTTGGTAGACATTTTGTTATTACTATTGCTGTTTAGAGAAAATAACTAGCAAAGAATTAACACATTCTAAGAGAATAGTATGACTGTTATCTAGTAGCTACTCACCAAATATCTGCCAAGACTAATACCAAACAAAAGAAAAAGGAAGGACAAAATGTACTGAAAGTTCTTAAAACTTAATAAATACCCTGAATTTCCCTTAGTTATATATCTTTTTAGCAGGCAATATGCTAACATACTGCTAACATACTGCTAAAACAGGCATGTAAAGTGATTGGGGCACCCCTCATACCTCATATATATATATGTATAACAAATCAACCTAAATCATCACCTCTGAGCTTTACAATATATTTTCTAGATGACTAGGCATTTACTGTCCTGGATAAAAGCAGATAAACTCATTGACACCCACCCCCCAAAACATCTCCCCCTTTATCTATGAAGCTGTAATTTCAAACAATTATATAACAAACATATCAATTATAAAAGTAAAAGTAATGACAACAGAGCTATAATGAATTTTCTTGAGATTACACCTAAAGAGTAAATTTTCTAACAAAAAAGAATTATAGGAATGATGTTAAACAGAATATTCAAGCAAATTAAAAGGTGCCATTACTTCTCCTCACTCAAGTAACAATTTCAGTGAAACCCCTCCCTGAGTTTTTTCATTCAACTTATTCATTCAATAATCCATTGTATACTAAAAAGAAACCAAAATAATTTCACTAAGCATTTACAACCACAGCGAAAACCCAGTAAATTTGATGTTGAAGCTAAGTTACCATGCTTTATTCTCAAATATTTTATGTTAACACTAACAATAAATCTAAGTAAATACTATAAAACTGGATTTTGAAAGAAAATGGGCAATCTCATAGGAATTCATCAACATTTACCATGGATACCAATTTTTTAAAAAAAACAGTTACATCTGAAACAAATAATATGCGGAAGACTTAAATCTCTAAATTAGATAATTGAACATAGGACTTTTCAAATAGTAAGATTTCTATTAAATATTGAACTATAAAAATGAGAACTAAAGTTCTAACAAAATTTGCTAAAATAAAAATAATAAACAACATTCATATAATGCAAAGTTGCTTTTGGTAACACCAAGCTTTAGAATTTTAATGTCCTCAACCCCTTTAAATTAATTATAGATAAATAATTTATGGTAAATAAAAACAAGTAGAAAAATTCCAGAGTAACTATGCTAAAAGGGCTTAGAATCAAATGGAGATAAATATCTTTTTTTATTTATTTATTTATTTATTTATTTATTTATTTATTTATTTATTTTAGTACCGGGGATTGAACTCAGGGGAACTTGACCACTGGGCCACATCCCCAGCCCTTTTTTGTATTTTATTAGAAGCAGGGTCTCAATGAGTTACTAAGTGCCTCGCCATTGCTGAGGCTGGATTTGAACTCGCGATCCTCCTGCCTCAGCCTCCCAAAGTGCTGGGATTACAGGCGTGCGCCACCGCGCCCAGCTAAATATCTTTTAAGATGACACTTGATTAGGAAACAAACGGCAAAAACATTAAGTTTTCAATCAGCACTTATTTTAATTTACAGACCAAATCATTCAATCAATAATTTCCAAAGTCATTCTATGTCTTTTAATTACCACAAAAAAATCTACTATAGTTTTCCACTTGAGGCTCAGTCTAAACTCTCTTTATAAACTTTGCTATCAATATGAATGATTACAACTATCTAAAAGTAATCTGAACTTGTAGAAGCATCAGAATACCTTATTCTTGCATAATGGCATGTCCTTAGCACCCTATCCTAAGGGGCAAAAATTTAATCAAATCAATTTGACAATTTCCTGGGCTTTGGCCCTCTACTGCAGTTCTAACTTCATTATTTAACAGATTAAATATTCCAACTTTTATGTAATGTTATCAATACCATCATAATTTTCAGAAAAAAATAAACAGAAGTTATTGTTCCAAGCATGTTCACTTGAGTTAAATATGATTCCCTGGGCCAAAACAAATCTCCACTGTGTCCTTGTTTATCACAATGCATGTTGAAGCAGCACAATGACTATTCCAAACACTGTGGTACCTGGGTGTGGTCAAGCCACTAAAGCAAGGTTGCTCCCATTTTTAGCCTACAACTGCATTTGTGGACAAAGCTCCATACCTTTGAGAAAACACCCCCTGAACCAAATACACAGGGCACAGTTTGCATGGAGCTAAGAAACATGCATTTTTGACAGTTGTAAGATTTGTTTTATGGCCAGGCGTGGTGGCGCACACCTGTAATCCCAGCACTTGGAAGGCTGAGGCAGGAGGATCACAAGTTCAAAGCCAGCCTCAGCAATGGCGAGGCACTTAGCAACTCAGTGAGACCCCGTCTCTAATAAAATACAAAAACGGGCTGGGGATGTGGCCCAGTGGTCGAGTGACCCTGAGTTCAATCCAGGTACCTAAATAAATAAATAAAAATTAAAAAAAAAAAAAAAAAGATTTGTTTCATGACATTCAGAAATATAAAAGAAGATTTTAAAGATTTCTAGTGAATGATCACAATGTTAGTGTTATACATGCATAGTCATACTTTAATTTTGGATTAGCGGGCTTACTAGGATTTAGTGACTATTTTATTTGATTTTTGAAACGAAGCAGAACTTATTCTAAGTTGTTAGAAATGACAGCAGAATGTATTACATTTTATATTATACTCATAGAGCACATTTTTACATATCTCTGGTTGTATGCAAAGTATATTCACACCATTCGTGACTTCATACATGCACTTAGGGTAATGATATCCATCTCATTCTACCATCTTTTTTTTTTTGTTGTTGTTCTTCACCCTTTTGCCCCTTCCCATCCCCTCCCTCCCCACTGGCCATTCTAGTGTTCCTCTAATCCTCCTATGCTCCCCATCCCAACCCCACTGTGAATCAGCCTCCTTATATCAAAAAAACATTCGGCATTTGGCTTTTTTGGATTGGCTAACTTCACTTAGCATTATATTCTCTAACTTCATCCATTTACCTGCGAATGTCATGATTTTATTCTCTCTTATTGCTGAGTAATACTCCATTGTGTATATATACCACATTTTCCTTATCCATTCATCTACTGAGGGGCATCTAGGTTGGTTCCACAGTGAATTGTGCTGCTATAAACATAATGGTGCTGGGAAAACTGGAAATCCATATGCAAGAAAATGAAATTAAACCTCTATCTCTCACCATGCACAAAATTCAACTCAAAGTGGATCAAGGATCTAGGAATTAGACCAGAGACACTACACCTAATAGAAGAAAAAGTAAGCTCTAATCTACAACCTGTTGGATTAGGCCCCAAGTTCCTTAATAAGACTCCTGTAGCACAAGAATTAATATCAAGAATCAATAAATGGGACAGATTCAAATTACAAAGCTTCTTCTCAGCAAAAGAAACAATCAGTGAGGTGAATAGAGAGCCTACTAATTGGGAATAAATCTTTACCACACGCATGTCAGACAGAGCACTAATATCTAGAATATATAAAGAATTCAAAAATCTTAACACCAAAAAAAAACAAATAACCCAATCAATAAATGGGCCAAGGAATTGAGCAGACACTTCTCAGAAGAAGATATACAATCAATCAACAAACACTTGAAAAAGTGTTCAACATCTCTGGCAATTAGAGAAATGCAAATCAAAACCACTCTAAGATTTCATCTCACACCAGTCAGAATGGCAGCTATCAAGAACACAAACAACAATAAATGTTGGCGAGGATGTGGAGAAAAAGGCACGCTCATACATTGCTGGTGGGACTGCAAAATGGTGCAGCCAATATGGAAAGCAGTATGGCGATTCCTTGGAAAACTTGGAATGGAACCACCTTATGACCCAGCTATCCCACTCCTCAGTCTATACCCAAAGGACTTAAAAACAGCATACTACAGGGACACAGCCACATCAATGTTTATAGCAGAACTTCTTAAAATAACAAAAAGAAGCTTAACAGGCAATTCAATTAAAAAAAAAAAAAAAACATATTGCCCTACTGTAATTTTTAAGTAACGTAGCCAATATTCAAAAACAATATTAAAGTAATAGAAATTTTTGGCATGTACTATTTTCCTAACTTGCAAAGCATATATCATTTTGGTAGGAGGTAGGGGGTTGGGGGTTGGGGGGCTACCAGGGATTGAACTCAGGGGCACTCGGCCACTGAGCCACATCCCCAGCCCTGTTTTGTATTTTATTTAGAGACAAGGTGTCACTGAGTCCCTTAGAGCCTCACTGTTGCTGAGGTTAGCTTTGAACTCCTGCCTCAGCCTCTCAAGCTGCTGGGATTATAGGCAAGCTATTGGGATTATAGGCGTATGCTACCACGCCCAGCTAGAATATATCATTTTTACTTGTTTTTCCTTTATTCGGTATTTCTTTTTTTACCACATTTGGTGTATAATGCTGTACAGATTCACACAGATCACACAAAGAAAAGAAATCTGTTTTCACTGATGCTGCTGCTATTGGCAACAGAAGCATTTAGTTGATAATTGCTATGATGAATTGGTACAACTGGATTTTACATGTACTGAATGTTTCTGCAAATAATTCGATCCCTTTAGATGCTAAATTTCATTCAGAAGAATGAGAGCACTGCCAAATGGGGGTGGGGGGGGGGAGGAATCTGTCCTCAGAGAGCAAGAATAGAGAATCAATAGAACTTGAATACAGATCAAATGTAAACACAAAGCCGTTTAAAGCAATATGTCAACATTTCACTGTAAAAGGACAAAAGGGAGAAAGTTGAGTGAAGGAAAGGACTAGTTCCTCTCTCCTTGACCCGTGGCACCATCATCAGATGTCAGAAATGCCCCAAGGCAGGAAAATTCCAATGTAAAGGAGGATTCCAATGTAAAGAAGACATTGCTAGGCTTCCCTCCATGTTCAGCCATCATTAATGTCAACTATCATTAAGAAAGTACACAGAAGCAGTATTCATAACAGCCCCCCACTGAAAATAACCTAGGTGTTCACTGAACAGTGAAAAGAAATACATAAACTATAATACATGCATATAATAAAACAGTAAATAGCCATAAAAATAAGCTACAGCTATATAACAAGCAGGATGTATTTCATACATATAACACTGAATGAAATAAAGCAAATACCCTCAAAAAATATATCACAGAGGAAGGGGATTAAGGGAAGGGAAGACTAGAATAAAGTGAAAGTGGTAGCACTAGGAATTGAAATGGACAAAACTATGTTCTATGCATTTATGAATATGTCCAAATGAACCCTACTGTATGTATAACTATACTGCCCTTAAAAATAAAACACACATATTGTTTAATTCATTTTATATAAAGTTCAAAAACAGACAAAACTAATTAATTGAATTAACATCACAATAGTGTCAGGAAAGACGACTCCAAAAACTCCAAAACTCCATGATCTCTTAACCTCAGTGCCACATACAATGATATTTAAGATGGGGGCTCTGTAGGAGACTGGTGGGCTTTACCTGTAGTAAGATTGGTTGGGTAATTCCTGACCACCATCACCTTTTCACCAACTAAGAACTCCCCTTTAACATGTGTCTTTAGGTCTTTGCCCCTGGGCATTTTGGGTCCCTTAGAGAAGAATCATCTATCTCCTGATCATCTGGGAGCTTAGTGGGCAAGATGGCGAAAAAAATCATCCCAAAGTAGCTCTCTACATTCACAAAGGTACCCACTGTTCTCAGTTGTGCCTAACTTCTCCAGAGAGTAAGCCTGCAGTCTTTCACAGTGATTTGGAAGGAACAGTCGCCTTGCTACTTGGTTTAGGAAGAGTGGGGTAGGATCAGGAGTTCTGGCCACTTACACAAACTCTCCACCACATCTCCTGTTTGAACCACCATGCACTTGTTATTTAAGAAGTGCATTTCTGAAGCTCCTTAGAGTTAGGTGGTATGACTTGGCATACTTCCAGATTTCCCCTGCTGCTACTTCAGGTTCAGCTTTCTCTGATCAATTAAGGTAGTGACTGCAGTCCATTTGCTTGCTAACTTATAAAATGTTTATTCTGAGATCTCTCCATTTTGCTTTTTTCTTAGGGTTTTACATCTTTTCCATTATTTGGTGAGATATCAGAGTTAAAGTAAACATGTACATTTGTTCAATCCACTCTATTTACTCAAAATTTATTAATTATTTCCTATTAAATTATTTCTTCCATTCTCCAGTAACTTCTGCTAATTTAAGTAATTTCATTTCCTTACACAAGTATGTCAATCCCTTTTTAGTGGAATGAGTCTAGCAGAACAGCAAGAAAATCAAATAGCAGCTACTCTCATTTTAGCCAAGGCAAAACAAGAGATCCACATCAGCTTTCTTTCTCAGAATTAGCATCAACCACATTAGTAGTAAGTATTGGTATTAAAGTAAATTTAAGATCTCAGGATATTGAGTACAGAATTCAAATGAATGCCTCCAAGTCATCATTTCACCCAATGAACAAATACACAAAACTTTAAAAAAACAAAACTCAGTACTAGAACTCCAAATAGAGCAAGGTTCAATCCTTGGTAAGCTGCTCTTCTTTTCTCAATACTCAGTTTTCTATCACCTTTTCCACTATGGCCTGTTTCCAGAGCACATGGATATTCTAAATTCCTAAAGTCCTTTATTTCCAATTACACACAGGGCAGCACTGACATCTCATTATAACCTCAACTTTGGTCTGGTTAATCCAATCTGTCCCCACTGACCTCCACTAATTCCTAAAGGAGAATTCTCTTCCCACCTTCTCTATTCTTCCGGTCACTATTCTTGTAACCCTTTGGAGTTGTCTTTAACTCTTCTTTTCCTTTTTCTACTATAAATACTTTTTCAATAAGTTGTATGATTGCTTAAAAATGACTGATGTTCATGGTGCTACAACTTCTCATAGTGAGAATCTGAAGATTGTTTAAATATCCCAAAACAGAAAAATAGTTATGTAAGCAATGATAAATAATGGCAGCCATAAGAATATTTTTTAAAAATATTTAATTACATGAAAGCTTGTTTACATCATAATGCTAAAGAAATTATAACGGAATTTTCTGTGGTGATGACAATGTTCTAGATCTTACTGAGGTAATGCATATGAGTGCATTCAATTATTAAATTCATCAAACATTCACCACCTGGGACCCATTCTTAAAACTTTATTATACCTAGGCATGGTGGCTCAGGCCTGTAATCCCAGCAACCCAAGTCCTAAGCAACTCAGTGAGGCCCTGTCTCTAAATAAAATATTAAAAAGGACTGGGGATGTGGCTCAGTGGTTGAGCTCCCCTGGGTTCAATCCCCAGTACAAAAAAATAAAATAAAAAATAAACAACTTTAATGCATACTAAATATGTTTAATTTAAAAAATAATAAGGGAAAATTCATTTTAAAAATGGAGAGAATTGGCCAAAATGTGAACAGCAATTGAATTTAAATAACGAAACTAATTGAATTTAAATAATGAAACTATCAGTGATTTTTCTTGTTTTTCTTTGATGAACCTGGGGAAATAAATAAAGGAGAAAGAGTGTTTCTTTACATATTCTTCTCCATTTCTTCTTCCTGACAAGATAAGGTCAAGAGTCCTCAACCATCCATCATCTTGGGTTAAAATGCCAATCTTTTTTATTTTTATTTTTATTTTTTTGATACCAGGGATTGAACATAGGGCACTTGAACTGGGTCACATCTCCAGCCCTTTTTTGTATTTTATTTAGAGACAGAGTCTCACTGAGTTGCTAAGTGCCTCGCCACTGCTGAGGCTGGCTTTGAACTCTAGATCCTCCTGCCTCAGCCTCCAAAGTGCTGGGAGTAGAGGCGTGCGCCACCACGACCAGCTCAAAATGCCAGTCTTATTCACCTTAAAGAGCAAAAGTTTTCTTGTAGGAGCTAACAGAAAGTAAGAATATCATTTGCATTTCATGTCCTATTCAAAATCTCTTACAACTTCCTGCTCGCTACTGACAAGATTATGTCTAACTTTCTCTATTTGGCTTGCCCAACTTTCTCTAACCTGGACCCATCCCTGCCTCTCCACCTCATCACTCCCAAATTCCAACTAAGGATCCTCTACTCCCAGCAAACTTCTATTTCAAAAGATTAATTGTTGCTCAGGCATCTTTTTACCTGCTGAAATGGTGACAATAATGTTAAATTAATTTTCTAGAGAATGTTACCTGCCCCATACAAAACTATCAAAGAAAAATAACATTTCACACAGAAACAATTATACTGCACTCTCTCCAAAACTGGAAATGTAGCAGTGAATCCAAAAGTGAAGACTGTTGATATTAAATCTTAGAATCCAAAAATAGAGATGTAAACACTGCAAAAGTCATAGTGCTTACTGTATAAATACAGCGCAGGGCCCTCCTATTAGTCATGCACTGGTTCCCCCCACACTCACTAGCATTATGATTCTAGGGTTTTATTGCACTTTACATACAATCTGTGGACTATGAATCCCAAATCCCAGAAAATATACTAAATCTGGTGAAGAAAGTGATTTCTAAAGTGCACAAGGTGATAAAACAACACCAACACAGGGCTTTTATGAGAAAACAATACTGAATGGCAGCTTTGAACATTTTATGGTTCAAAACCAGCTAATACTACAAGAAAAATTAAACCACTTAAATTTTGACTTTAAAAAAAGCACACACAAAACACATGAAGTTCCTAATGTATAATTCTGGCTACTGGGTATGTGTTCTTATTTGAAATCATAAAAACAGGAAATACTGTCAAAACTGTCACTGTCTCTTACTCGGGGTTGGTATGACTGTGTCTGTGACTTCCCGTTAGTAAAACAAAAAGCCCTGAACTGGATGGTGAGTAATTAAAATGCACCTGACCTATATGTGACTACAAAGTCTGTCCACAGATTTACAGCCTCCTAACTCAAAATTTACTGCTCATTATAAATTGGGGAAAACATACCACTCCAAGGGAGGACAGCTGATGTGTGTTAGTTTCATCTTAGGGAGCAGGTTAGTTCCTCTGAAGGAAACCAAGAGAGGGCTCTTGGGATAGGGACTGACCACAGTTTCTGTTAGCTTACATTTTAAATGTGCTCTTAAACATCACTGCTTTCTGAGTATTCTCTTTCTCAAATAACTACTCATACTCTTCCCAGAAAAGGATATAACAGATTCCCCACTTTGTTATTAGGAGCAGCACAAAAACAAAACTCAATTTTCCAGCTCTATATTGTCTAAATTTAACAAGTTTTACAAACTTTTCTAAGAGAAAAAGCCAAAGTCCCTCAAAAGAAAGAAGCCTGCATTATCCCAGATGGTGTTTTAACTTCTGCAGGAAGGGCAATTCCACAGCATTCCAAAGCTGCCCATTAAGTGCCTCACTCTACTTGTTAACTATCTATCCAAACGGTCCAGACACATCATATTTTCTAGTACAGTTTGCTTATCCATTTTATTGAAAAAAAAAATGGCTCTCCAACTTCTCAGATAATTATAGCCAGTCTTGTTTTTACTTAGAAATATCCTGTCCTATACTTGTCATCCCTTGCTCTCATAGTTATATTCTTCTTTGCCAGAACTTATCCACTTCTTTTCTCTACGACCTCCCTCTATTTAACATTGTAATTGTGTTTTTATTCTTAAACTATCTTATTTCCACTTTTCAAAAGCAATTTCCACCTAAGAAGTCACAGGATAGTAGATACATGTTTCTTTTATTATTTTTTTCTTTTTCTTCTTCATTTATAGATCAAGTTTGGCTTTAAATATTGGTCAACTGTCAACTACCTCCTAGAAATGACCTGCTCTTTTGTTTTCTTGCTTGGTGATATTTATTTATTTATTTATTTATTTATTTATTTATTTATTTATGCTGGGGATTGAAGTCAGAGCCTTCTGCGTTTTTTTTTATTTTGAGACAGTTTCACTAAATTGCAGAGGCTGGCCGCAACTTGTGATCCTCCTGACTCAGTTTCCTCAGTAGCTAGGATTACAGGTGTATACCATCACAGCCTGATCTTTTGCCAAATTCTTGCTTTAAGAATTCCACATTAGCCAGGTGCAGTGGTGCATGTCTGTAATCCCAGCACTTGGGAGGCTGAGGCAGGAGGATCGCGAGTTCAAAGCCAGCCTCAGCAATGGCGAGGCACTTAGCAACTCAGTGAGACTCTGTTTCTAAATAAAATACAAAAAAGGGCTGGGAATATGGCCCAGTGATCGAGTGCCCCTGAATTCAATACCCAGCACCACCAAAAAAAGGGGGGGGGGAGCTAGGGATGTACCCAGTGGTCAAGTGCCCCTAAGTTCAATCCCTGGTACAAAAAAAAAAAGAATTCCACATCCACAGGGCCAGGGATATAGCTCAGTTGGTAGAGCACTTGCCTCACATGCATAAGGCCCTGGGTTCTGTGTCCATCTACAGCTAAAAAAGAAGGAAGGAAGGAAGGAAGGAAGGAAGGAAGGAAGGAAGGAAGGAAGGAAGGAAGGAAGGAAGGAGGGAGGGAGGGAGGGAGGGAGGGAGGGAGGTGGGTGCACTGCATTGTGTACAACTAAAGTGAATAAATAAATATTTAAAAAAAAAGGGGGGGGGGGAAGCAGGTTGTACATATATCAAGTGCTTCCAAAGATTAGAGGGAGCCGGGCATGGTGGCGCACGCCTGTAATCCTAGCACTTGGAAGGCTGAGGCAGGAGGATCGCAAGTTCAAAGCCAGCCTCAGCAATGGCAAGGCACTTAGCAACTCGGCGAGACCCTGTCTCTAATAAAATACAAAAAAGGGCTGGGGATGTGGCCCAGTGGTCGAGTGCGCCTGAGTTCAATCCCCAGTACCAAAAAAAAAAAAAAAAAAAAAAAAAAAAAAAAAAAAAGATTAGAGGGGACACCATGGAATAATGATGTGCAAATCATCACTCAAATCATCTAACTCCCCCTACTCCAAATCCAGGCTGATCAAGAACTCCTTGTCTGCCCTGACAGCTTGCCTGCAGGTAGAGAAGGCATAGTTCAAATATAATCCTTGGGTTTCTATGGGGGATTGGTTCCAGAACCCCTCCATGGACACCAAAAATCTGCAGATGCTCAAATCCCTTATGTAAAATGGTATACTGTTTGTATGTAACCTACCAACATCTTTCCATATACTTTAAATCATCTCTGGATTACTTATAATACCTAATACAATGCAAATGCCATGTGAATACTTATTACATTATGTACATGATCAGTGCAGATGCAGTTTTTTTCCCTTTTTTTTTTTTTTTTTTTTTTTTTTTTTTTTTTTTTTTTGGTGGTACCGGGGATTGAACTCAGGGGCACTGGACCACTGGGCCACATCCCCAGCCCTTTTTTGTGTTTTTATTAGAGACAGGGTCTCACTGAGTTGCTAAGTGCCTCGCCATTGCTGAGGCTGGCTTTGAACTCGCGATTCTCCTGCCTCAGCCTCCCAAAGTGCTGGGATTACAGGCGTGTGCGCCACCGCGCCCGGCTTCCCAAATATTTTCTATCTGCAATTGGTTGGTTGAAGGGGATGCAGAACCAATAAATACGGATGGCCAACTATATCTGCTAGCAGCTGTCTACTGAGAAGTGGCTTTTCTCATTCTAACTTCATATACTGGCCTTTTGAATTTCCTTCTGACTCTTTTGTGAGTTCAACCAAGTCAAGTCAACCACAAATACGACTGCAAAGGAGGCACATCACCAAGCTAACAGAGCTACATGCAGAGCACATCTATGCAGAGGAGCCTCTTCTTTGGAATGTCTAATAGTGGGACAGGGAGGCAAGTGGCATGAGGAAGCATGTGAAATTAGGGAACAGAGTCATCTCAAGAACTGTAGTTTGAGTGGAACAGAGTGGGGTTTTGAACAGCAAAACCCTCCTCCTGGACTCCTCCTAACCCAAATCAATATGTATTTTCCCATACTAGGAAGAAATTGGTAGGGTAGGGGAAAAGCTGAGAGGCAGTGTTATCAATTTAAGAATAACACAGAGGCAATGTAAAGTTACTGTTATAGGGTGGTGAGATGGTGAGAGGAGATGGAATAAAGGGGAAGCTGTTTTTTAAGCCAACATTAACATTTAACTCCAGAGCCTACTATTTTAACTAGCCTTATCAGAAGTGGAAAGAGATACAGGAAAGGACTTCTCATCTATTTAGAACAGCTCAAGGAAAAAGGAAAAACAAAACAGTACCAAGGCAGGAGTCCAACCTTTAGGGTCTTAGTCACCAGTGTGTGTATGTGTGTGTATGTGTGTGTGACACACAAACATATGTGCACACTGGAGGATCAAACTCAAGGCCCAGCACATGTTAGGCAAGTGTTCTACCAATGAGCTACAACCCCAGCTCAGCCCTCATTCTTACTAGAAAGAATGATTACAGGGACACATTATGGCAAAGTAGCTAAGGTATCTAGAGCCATACTTTCTGGATTCAAAGCTCAGTTACCCAGGTGAGTGGCATGGCTTTGGACAAGTTTTTTAACTTCTCTACTTCCTTTCCCTTATCTATAAAGTGTTATCTATAATACTACTTATCTCAGGGTTGTTGTGAAGATCAAATTAATTCAGGCACTGTAGTTGCCACAGATTATTATGCTGCTAACAACAAAAGCACATAAGAGCTGGCAATCCTCTTTTATCACTACACATCTTTGTGAAGAGTTTGTAATAATTCAAATAGGATTAAAACTCGTAAGTTGTGTATTAGAACAATTTACCAGAACCGACATAAGATAAAACAGAAAATCTGAACAGTCAAATATGTATTTAAGAAATTGAATTCACTACCAAAATCCCTCCCACAGAGAAAACTCCAGGCCCAGATGGTTTCTCTGGTGAAGTCATTCTAAAAATTCATTTTTCATCTTTAGTTGTTGACATAATGGAAGAACACTACTCCTTTCTAATGTTTTTCAAACTAAGCAACATCTAGCATAGATGTTTATTGCATATGTGGCAAAATCAAACAATTTTGGAGTCAGATATACCTCTGAAAGTTGAATCAGAAGCAACTGGCTTTTCTCCCACAAAAATACTAACAGAATTTACAAGTTTGCAGTCAACATCAAAAGGTTCACTGAACCCATGAAACCAATCTATTGGCACCCTAAGGTGCTAAGTAAATATTGTTAAATGAGCATTAACCAGAGTAACACAGAGGGAACTTTTAAGACAATAATTTAGGAAAGAACAAAGTACCTACCAGTTTCTCTACCCTCTGACAAATTATAATGCTAACAAATCAGCTCCAAATCCAGAGTAGTGAATTCTTCATATCTCCTTCTAAAAATGTCTTTGGGTAACTTTCATTATTAAATCTTAACCTTTTTCCTATGTACTAAGGAAATCTTAAATTTCTAATCTAGTTCTCAGATCCTATCTCTTAGATTTATCCTATCCTCAAAATTTCCCAATAACTTCAGTTACTAAATGCCCTTCTCCGCTATCACTCAATTCTCCTCCATTACTTTTATTTCCAATCTTATAAACAATCTACCCCCACCCATCTAGCCCAATGGCTTTACGCTATTAATACAAGCCTATAATTTCTTTTTTTTTTTTTTGGGGGGGGGGGTTGTAGATGGACAGCATACTTTTATTTCTTTCTTTTATTTGTTTATTTTTATGTGTTACTAAGGATCAAACCCAGTGCCTCACACGTGCTAGGCAAGCACTCTGCCATTGAGCTATAGCCCCAGCCCAATCTGTAATTCCTTTGAATCCAAAAAGTCACCTCCAAAGCCAATCCTAGCCAGGATACATATTTATTTTCCTATTCAGATGCAGGAAGAGGGAAAATGAAAAGTTCTTATTTTTCCCTTCAACTTATCATTCCCGAGGCTATATTTAGACAGTTGTGATATTATGAAAAGAAATCCTCTGTCCTTCAGCCAATAGCATATGTAGTAGATTTAACAAAGCACTCTAAGAAAATGTGTAGGCAGACTTTGAAATCTTTAATTGTGACTTCATAACCTCCCACAAAACCATATTATTCTATTAAGAGGCTACTGAGAGCTATGATTTCCAATTAAATCAAAGATTTACAAAAGATAAGGCACTTAGATAACCAAGTTATAGGATATAATTTCAGAGTGGGGAAAAAAACAAAAGCTAATGGTGGCCAAGAAACAATGTAAAAGGACTCAAGGAAAGAGCTCAATAGAAAAGAAGAAAACAACCATTAACCATAATTTATTGAAACTACATTAGCTTTGGAAAAATCATATGTTCTACAATTTGAGATGTATACAGATTTTACCACAGACTGGGAGTAAGCAGACTTTGAAATGAAAACAAGCCCACATCATAAAAACAAAATAGGTAAATAATAATTGCAATGACCATGTAATAAGGCTGAATACTTTCTGTAAGAGGGAAATGATAGATTTTACTCTAATGAAGACAGTACAACTACTGTGGGAGCAGTCTACCTATCATCCCCATCTCAACTTGCTCGTGTCATCCACTCTCAATCCACTGGACTGGCTCCCCCGTACCACTGCATTGAAATACAGTGATTCTATGGTAACATCTGGAGTTCCATCAATGTCTTTCTCTCCCCTGCCCTACTCCATGCTGATAATTACCACTCTCCATCTCCATCTCTCACATCGAGGTCTCTCACCGAACCTCAACATCAACATATCAAAAATCAACTCCATGGCTTCTACCCAAAACCTGCTCTCCACAGTGCTAACCCTTTCTCACACAACAGCAAGCATTTACCACTTAGAGACATTCCCAGCCCAAGTGTCTGCCCTCCTCTCCTCTACTTCCTCACCAATGCTAGTTTGCATTCCACATCTTCTGTAATATCTCTCCTCCCCTAAATGATTCCTCTCTGCTTGTTTTTGTTTTGTTTTTTTGTTTTGTTTTGTTTTGTTTTGTTTTGTTTTGTTTTGTTTTTAATACCAGGGATGGAACTTAAGGACACTCAATCACTGGGCCACATCCCCAGCCCTATTTTGTATTTTATTTAGAGACAGGGTCTCACTGAGTTGCTAAGTGCCTTGCCATTGCTGAGGCTGGCTTTGAACTTGGGATCCTCCTGCCTCAGCCTCCCGAGCAGCTGGGATTACAGGCATGCGCCACTGCACCCAGCTCTGCTTTCAATTTTAGTCCCTTCTAATCTACCTGCCCTACTGACAATATAATGTGCATCTGACCATATCACTCACTCCCCTGCTTCAAGTTTTTCAGTGGTTTTCCACTGTCTCCAGAAGCTCATGTGGACATCTTCAGCTGCCACCATTCACTTCCTCCTGCTCCCCAAAACACACACATAAACAGAGAGAGAGAGACACTTTATCTCTCTCTTATTACTGTAACACAGCACTCCTAGTGTTTCCCTGTATTCATCATGTGGTTTGGGAATTCCTTTGTATCACATAATTTTTTTCATTTCAACACTTTCAGCCACTTGGAAAATACACATTCATCTTTTAATACCCTACTAAGGCTTCACTCATTCTATAAAGTCTGCCTTGACTATACTATACAGCCAATCAACCACCCATTCTCTCTACTCCTTCCTTACCTTGCATATACTTCTGAGTGTACATATGACAAAATCTTATATGATGCTATGAGTGTTCTCTCCATCATATTGTGAGCTCGTTGGCAGAGCAAGACCATCCTTTTTTTCTTTTTTTTTGGTGCTGGGTATTGAACTCAGGGACACTCGACCACTGGGACACATCCCCACCCCCTTTTTTTTTTTTTTTGTATTTTATTAGAGACAGGGTCTCACTGAGTTGCTAAGTGCCTCGCCATTGCTGAGGCTGGCTTTGAACTCACAATCCTCCTGCCTCAGCCTCCCGAGCAGCTGGGATTACAGGCGTGCGCCACTGCACCCAGCTCTGCTTTCAATTTTAGTCCCTTCTAATCTACCTGCCCTACTGACAATATAATGTGCATCTGACCATATCACTCACTCCCCTGCTTCAAGTTTTTCAGTGGTTTTCCACTGTCTCCAGAAGCTCATGTGGACATCTTCAGCTGCCACCATTCACTTCCTCCTGCTCCCCAAAACACACACATAAACAGAGAGAGAGAGACACTTTATCTCTCTCTTATTACTGTAACACAGCACTCCTAGTGTTTCCCTGTATTCATCATGTGGTTTGGGAATTCCTTTGTATCACATAATTTTTTTCATTTCAACACTTTCAGCCACTTGGAAAATACACATTCATCTTTTAATACCCTACTAAGGCTTCACTCATTCTATAAAGTCTGCCTTGACTATACTATACAGCCAATCAACCCCATTCTCTCTACTCCTTCCTTACCTTGCATATACTTCTGAGTGTACATATGACAAAATCTTATATGATGCTATGAGTGTTCTCTCCATCATATTGTGAGCTCGTTGGCAGAGCAAGACCATCCTTTTTTTCTTTTTTTTTGGTGCTGGGTATTGAACTCAGGGACACTCGACCACTGGGACACATCCCCACCCCCTTTTTTTTTTTTTTTTGTATTTTATTAGAGACAGGGTCTCACTGAGTTGCTAAGTGCCTCGCCATTGCTGAGGCTGGCTTTGAACTCACAATCCTCCTGCCTCAGCCTCCCAAGTGCTGGGATTACAGGCGTGCGCCAACACACCCAGCTCTTTTTTTTTTTTTTTTTTTTTTTAAGATGTTGATGGACCTTTACTTTACTCATTTATTTATATGTGGTGCTAAGAATTAAACCCAGTGTCTCACATGTACTAGGCAAGCACTCTACCACTGAGCCACAACCCCAAAGCGCAAAAGAATGGCAGTAAGTCATTTAATAAATACTACCTGAAATTAACAAAAACAATGTATTCACCAATAAGAATTCACCTCACATTTTGAAGTATCCCAAACAGAAATATTTTTGAAAAAGATGTGCAAATATAAAGAATATAAAATGTACAGATTCCAGATATGAATAAATTAAAATTTACACAAGATTACTTGGAGAGCCAAAAATTCTAAGAAATCTTTCAAATGAATACATGGCAACAGATTCAAAAAAAGTATTAGTGTAATGTGATTTAAAACACACTCACACACACACACACACACACACACACACACCTTTCAAGAACAAAAGCTTGACACTTGAAATGATTCAAAGCAGAACATAGCTAATCCTAAAGAAACTAAAAGTCTTGGTTTTTATTTTCCCATCAGATATGACCCCATAAGAAATACATGAAACATACCACTTACCTAAGTATATACTCCAGACAATGATTTGTAAACTTAAAGGCAGGATCCATCATAAATTCTTAGACTATGTTTATCAATAGAGTTGGCAGTTTTCAGAGTTGGAAAAATCTAAGACATCATCATCAATGCCTTCCAATAGAGAAAATGAGACTAAAAGAGGAAATTACTTAGTCAAAGTCTCACTGCTAGATAAGTGGAAGATAGAAAATGAGGACAGTGGCTTCCACATTCATCATTTTCTGAGGTTCATTCCACTATCCCCACACTATTTTTATGTGGGTAAGTTATGTACTATTTTGCCATGTTTTGTTTACACACAAAAGAGTTGGTTTTTTTTCCCTTAATTCTAGCAGTATCTAGGTGTTATCCAGGCTTCATTTAAACATTAGAAATGACTTCCCCAACTCATAGACTGGTTTCAGCTGTCACTTCATTTCCCATTAACAGGAATACCATCTCTCAAAGTATGGGTCCCCATCAAGTTGGAAGAGCTTTTGGTGTTGATGCTAACACCATACCACGTCATCATAAGTCAGTATCCATTATGGCCTGTGAAACTCAGCCATCACTTCATTATACTGCATTAAAAATACTATTATTTTCTTCACTAATCCTAGTTAAGTAGTTTCATTCTACAGTACCAAGAATGAAGAAGAGATGGAAACAGCAGGATCATCCTGGAGTTAAGGAATCTGAGAACCACTAAGGCAATGGAAAATGACACATCTATATGAGAGAGCATTTTAAGCCCACAGAAATCATGGGTTCTACCAATGATTGTAAAATAAAATATCTAATAACAAAATTATTGAAATAGAAAAATACTATTGAATTCTTGTCATGTGTTAGGCACTGTTCTAAAAGCTTTACATACATTATCATTAATCCTCACAAAACTCCCCAAAAGGCAAGTAAGACATAGATGAAGAAAGTGAAGAGCACCAGAATTTCTATACATATACAAGGGGTTGCAAAATGGAAGTAGGGTGCACCAAGGAAGACTTAGTTGCCAGTCTTCCTATAGAGCTTTAAGTAAACTGTTTAACTGCTATGTGTATCGGAGGTGTTGAGAACCTTGATAATGCAAACAAAGCACAGTCATGTTTTTAAGTAGAATATTTATGAAGTGGGGTGGGAAAGACTGTGACCATCCTTACCCCAAACCTATGGACTCCTAGCACAACACAAAAACTGAAGGCCCCAAAAATAAAATCACGCACTCACAGTGATGAAGTAAGTAAAAGACAGGCAGAGCTGGCCCTTGAGCCCAGATCAGTGTAGTTCCAAAGTCCTTTCTCTTTCTACTCTATCCAAATACCTCCTTCTGTGTAAATGCCCTAGATAGTTAATGTTAGAAAACTGCTGAAACATAGTTAACTTAGCTGGGAACACCGTGTTAGTGAAATAAAAGGGTTTATTGGGGTGCCACGTGGGCAAGGGTAGGGAAAGGAAGGGGGGGTAGGGAAGGGGATTAGGGAAGGGGGAAAAGGGATGGACGGGATCAGGGACAAGCAGGAACAGAAAGCAGGAACAAGGAAAAAAGGGGCGAGTTCAGTCCGGGGCTGGCTTAAATAGAGTAGGGGCCATAAAACCCCCTTGGAGTGAGTCCTTGTCCTATAGGCCAGCAGAGGTCATGGGGGGAGGTAGTGGTAGTGGACAAGGGTCTTGCTGGTCAGGTTTTGGTCACGCTGAGGATCTCGGGAGCCGTAGTTTTTCACAAGGCACCTGGAAAGGTGTGGCCTTCTGCCTGGGAGGCGCGGCCTTCTGCCTAGAACCAACAGTTAACAATTTTATATGGTACTTACCTAACAATTTTACAAGTCATCTGATGTGAAAAATGAATAATTTGCTACCACACAGAAAGCTAATTTTCTAATGCCTTAGAACAGCATGCATACTACAGCTTCAAAACCTCCTAAGGCAGAATTCAAGTACATTACAAAACACAAAAGACAAAAGTCTTTTGGGAGGGGGCAGGACTGGGGTGGGAGAAGGGAATGACGGAAATGAGAAAATAGTCTCCCTTAGGATATTAAAGCTGGTTTAGGACCAAGCTGGTTAATAAAACTGAAATAATTTTTAGGATTATGCAAAATACTGGGCTTAAAAACTGAATATAATCCACTGATATCCAATATCTTACTCATAATTTGAGAGCCTGAAATGCCTACATTTTAAGAGGGAATTTATTCAACAAATTTCAATTAGGCCTGGGCTAGGAGGCATTATGGAAGCCACAAAGGTATGTAAGACACAGCTCTTCCCAAGGAGTACTTGCAGTCTAATTACAAAAACTAGATAAATGTGTGAAAGGATAAAAACAAATTCCAGAAGGGTGGATTGCCAAGAAGCAGAGGACCTAAACTAAGAAGAAAGCACTGGGCTTTCTGAAATAGTGGCAGCACTGTAAACAAGCCCTTTAAGGGAAAATGAGAATCAGAGGCAAGGGCTGGAGGATATATGATGGGCCCGAAACAGGCTATTAGAAAACAAATCAACACCAAATGCTGGAGAGAATGTGGAGCAACAGAAACTCTCACTGCTGGTTGGGAATGCAAAATGGAGCAGCCACTCTGAAAGATAGTTTGGCAGTTTCTTAGAAAACCAAACATAATTGCTGCCATAAGATCCAGCAATTGCACTCCTTGCTATTTACTCCTTAAAAGGAGTTGAAAAACGTACGGATATACAAAAGCCTGCATTGCATATGGATGGTTGATAGAAGCTTTATTCATAACTTAGAAGCAACCAAGCTGTTCTTCACAGGTGAATGCATAAACTGTCGTACACACCAACAATGGAATATTATTCAACACTAAAAAGCATGAGCTATCAAGCAATGAAAAGAGATGAAGAAAACTTAATGCATATTACTAAGTAAAAGAAGCCAATTTGAAAAGAGTATATACTGTATGATTCCAACTATGTAACACTCTGTCTGAAAAAGGCAAAACTACAAAGATAGTAAAAAAGATCAGTGGTTGCCAAGGAGTTGGGGACAGGGATGGTAATGAAAAGGCAGGCAGAATACAGTGGATTTTTAGGGCAGAGAAAATACTCTGTATAATATAATGGTAGATACATGTCATTACATATTTGTCCAAACACAAAGAACAGATAATGCCAAGCATGAACCCTAATTAAACAATGGACTCCTGGGTGGTAATGGTGTGCCACTGCAGGTTTCATCAATTATAACAAATGTACCACTGTGATGGGGGAAGCTATGCCTGTGTAGGGCAGGGATATATGGGAAATCCATGGACATTCCTCTGTGTAATCATAAAACTACTCTAAAAAATTAAAATCTTAAGCCAGGTGTGGTGGTGCATGCCTGTAATCCCAGCACTTGGGAGGCTGAGGATTGTGAGTTCAAAGCCAGCCTCATCAATGGCGAGGCACTTAGCAACTCAGTGAGACCCTGTCTCTAATAAAATACAAAAAAGGGCTGGGGATGTGGCTCAGTAGTAGAGTGCCCTAGAGTTCAATCTCTGGTACCAAAAAATAAAATAAAATAAAATCTTTAAAAATGAATAACCAAATACACAGATATTTTCAAGGGCAAACTGATGTGTTTATGAGCATATTATTCGTAGAGTACTGGTTAAAATGGTACATTCATAACATAGTACATTCATAAAATGAAATATAGTGTAGTTGGTTAAAAAAAACATGGCAGCTTTAGATGTATTGATATATATTATAAATTGCTAAGCAAAAAAAAAAAACAAGGTACAGAAAAGGTGTATGGTATACCACCACTTGTGTGCTTACAAAATTTGACAATATTCATACAAATATGCTTGTATATGCTTATATATTCATAAATTATCAATGGGAAGATTTAGGAAAAAGTTATAAACAGTGTATACCTCTGTTGACTGAGGATACTGCTACATATAAAACAAAGGGACTGTGCTCTGCAGAAGGCAAGATGACTAGAGAAAATCCTGAATATTAGGATAAGAGATTTAGAAAGCCTGCTCACTCAAGAGCAGGATTCTCCACAATGTAACTACTGACATTTGGGACCAGATAATTCTTAGTTGTGTGGGCTGCCCTGTACACTGTAAGACATCTAGCAGCACTGGTAGCCACTAGATGCTAAACACATCCTCCTGCTTGTTGTACCTGGTTGTGGCTACCAACATTGCCAAATGTCCCCTGTGAAGTAAAACTGCTCCAGGTTGAAAAGTACTACTCAAGAGCTACAATAATTGTAATTTATAAAACACTGTAGCACTACATCCTTGTAAACTAACAACTCCAATATACATTCATATATAGATCTAAGGGACATATTTGGCAGTTTTGAAATGACCTTCATACACCAATTTCTCAAGCTGAGATAATTTAAGCCCCTTCCCAGATCTGAATTATCAATTCTAACCATATCTACTCCATCACAAATGTCTCTTTTCTGCACCTATTGAATACAAATAATAAACTAAATAACAAAGCTAGATAGATGTTCAGCAGTATATGAGAACATGCCAATTTCCCTAATGGGCTTCCCAATGATACATTGACCTTTTAGTACCTCTGCAGCTTAATTTCACAAGTCAGTACACCAGCCTTACCCTCCACTCTACCCACCTCCAAATAGCACATTTCTAGATCTGAGATCTTCTGAGATGTCAAGGAAGGCAATGCTCCCAAAGAAATCTAGCAATCATATTTTGGCTCAACTTTTGAAAAACTAATATAAACACTGATACAATAAGAACATAATTACTCACACTATACTAATGTTTCTTCCTATAATTCCTAACAAAGACACGAAGTGTAATACAATGTCCTAAAATCGTGAAAGGCATCACCCCTGATTTCAAGGAGATTATAGAGAGAAGAATTAGTTCTAAAGTTAAGAAAGGGCTTTACTGGAGTCTACAATCACAATTTTATTAAGTGTAAAGCCATGTCTAATATACAACAATGAATGGCAGAAGAGAAAAAAGCAAGACATCCATCAGGCTTGAATATTTTTTAAACACAGATCTAAAACTTGGGTTGACTCTCCTGTGTCTGTTCTTTTTCCAAGGCCAGAAATCCAATAATACCCTGGCAATCTTGGCTTCATATTTTGAAGTCACTGATTCCTTCAATGCTGTTGTAGTTGAAAAGTTCTGGATTTCATCCTCATGAAATCATGCTCTTCAGATTCTAGTATTGTGCCGACTACTTTTGCTTAGCTCCCAGAAGGTTGGCTCTCATTTGTGGAGGTAACCTCCAGTGACCTCACTCTGTAATAAATACATTTGTGAGTCGCTATGGAAGATGCTTAAAAGTGTCAGCGGCGAAAAAAAGAAACTCACCATTCTAACTACTTCAGGGTAAGTCTGCTCTGTCAAACAGCCTCTGCTTATTGTAATGTAGTCCACCAGTTCATTAAGAGTGGAGCGCTTGTATTCTTTCATTTTAAGATCAGATAGCGTGTCCATGAAGTCAAAAATGACACAGCACTGCTGAAGTTTCTTTAGGAACAGTTCAGGCTGCTCTGAGGTTGGAACGTCTAAGAAAAAAAAAGGAAATGGTGTAAGTCTGTCATCAATTTCTAAGTAACAGGAATTCTCTGCGAAATTTACTTCAAAAACAAGCTCAAAAGAATAAGAATTCACATGACGATAGTGTTCTTTTTAACAGTTACACATGGGGGGAGGGGATAACATATACACTATTTCAGCGATCTTGACTCTGAAAACTACAATGCACCAACATAATTGACTGCGTTTGCTACTCTGCAACCAAAGATTGACTAAAATCCCAAGAGCCATTAGAAAGTTGAAGCAAATTTTAACAACAACAACAAAAAAAAAAAAAACCTGATGTCAATACCCTTAAATCCAAAAACACTGAAAAATGTCAAATTCTCCCTTATAAGGTGAAGCCAGAAGTTTTCGCTGTTGGTTTAAATTAGTTTTACTAAAAAATTTCAAAGCAGAAATGTCAGTCTATCCATTTTAATTTCATGCTGACACCCTTGATATTTAAAGCAATTATTGTATGTGTTCTTACTTTCTCTTTTGTTTATGCTTGGTTTTTATGAAGTTTCTTTGTCAAAGACACATGAAAACCCAACAAAATGAAAAAATAACAACTCTCTAAAAAGAGCACACTAAATGGGTATGGTGGCACATACCTGTAATCCCAGCAGCTGAGGCAGAAAGATCACAAGTTCTCAGTGAGGCACTAAGCCACTTAGTGATGTAAATTTAAAAAAAAAAATTTTTTTTTAATTTAAAAATAAAAAGGGCTGGGGATGTGGCTAAGTGGTAAAGTGTCCCTGGATTCAATCACTGGTACAAAAACAAATAAATAAAAATAAAAACAAAAATGAGCACACCAGTAGTAGAAAAATAAGAGCAAATTTCCTCCATCTACACTCTCTTTTGATCCACCTTCTTCCCTTACATTGGGAAAAAACTACTAACGTCTATATTAATATGTTCTCAGAATAGACATCTGTTCTTTTTCAAACAAACAGCAGGTCAAACATTTGGCTTGGTTAAAAAAAAAAAAAAAAAAAAGTAGAAATTTTAGGTTAGTTAAAATTATCCAGCTAGAAAGGAATCTGATCTACAGTTTGAAATACACAATTGAGCTATAGAAAACCAAATCCACTCCTATCGTTTCTACTATTTTATTACTCCAAACTGGAGTGTCAATGGAGAGGCAATGAAAATTATGACCCATGTAGGCTCTGCTGCCTTTATCCAAGGCAATTAACTCATTAATCCTCAGAACATCCTTGAGGTAAGCAGGTAGCATGGTTATTCTCCATTTTTCAAAAAGAAAATTAGGCCGGGTGCGGTGGCGCACACCTGTAATCCCAGCACTTGGGAGGCCGAGGCAGGAGGATCACGAGTTCAAAGCCAGCCTCAGCCATGGCGAGGCACTTAGCAACTCAGTGAGACCCTGTCTCTAATAAAATACAAAAAAGGGCTGGGGGTATGGCCCAGTGGTCGAGTGCCCCTGAGTTCAATCCCCAGTACAAAAAAAAGAAAGAAAGAAAATTAGACACAGTCATTGAGATCAACACAATGAATGAACTATGGAGCTGGGCACAATGCCCAGGTCTCTAGCCATATATCCAGCTTCCCTTTGTACTACTTAAGAAGGATTTTAACAGTGTTTGGCCGGTCACTAGCAACCATCCTCAGTTGTCAGTCTTCCAGTAAATGCTATACAGTGGCTTCACAGTGTAGGTCACAGCCTGATAGACACATGATCCACATGGCTAGGTCCATATCCCCTACCCATATCCCACAATCCAAGAGCCAGGGAACTAATCAAGCCACCCTGAACCTCATAGATAGTTTCCCCCAAACACTGATTGCTAAGGTAAACCTAGCTTGTAGAGGGGGAGGGGGGCAGACCTTTTCCACAGGATATTAGGAAACAAGGAGTAATAAATGCATTTGAAGATATCACCGCTACTCTCAGCATAAACAAATTGTAAATTTAGTAATTTTAAACAGTGAGTTTCACTCTACCCGAAACCCCCCATAGGTTCCCAGTGGCTTACAATTAAATACTTTGAATTTAAGGCATAATATATACTTATTCTGTGCTCCTATAATCAATCGTTTTTAAAACATCTAGCCTGGGACCATAAGAACCAAACATAGGCAGAGCAAGCTTTCTCTTTAAGCGCTACCTGTTCAGGTCTTTAAAATAAATAAATAAATAAATAAATAAATAAATAAATAAATAAATAAGCAAAAACTAAGTATATCTGCTTATGAATATGACTGTATATAGTCTTAACCAGTATCTAATGCACAGAACCACCATGGTCCAGACCCCAGACCTTGAAGCTGAATGGGAGTTTTGATGCTGTAAAGGGAACAAGAAAAAGCTTATTAAATGGGATATTAGTTAAAGGTTAAAATCTTCAAGGGAAATTGCAATTTTTTATATCATGTCTTTCATAAAGACTAAAAATCAAAAGCCGGGTGTGGTGGCGCATGCCTATAATCCTAGCACTTGGGAGGCTGAGGCAGGAGGATTGCCAGTTCAAAGCCAGCCTCAGCAATGGCGAGGCACTAAACAACTCGGTGAAACCCTGTCTCTAATAAAATACAAAAAAGGGCTGGGGATGTGGCGCAGTGGTTGAGTGCCCCTGAGTTCAATCCCCAGTACAAAAAAAAAGACTAAAAATCAGACCGTTCACATGGAGAACTCCTTAACATAGCACATAAGAATTACAAAACATCTATAAATGATAACTTTTCTGAGAGTAAATCAACCTTTAAGCAGTAACAACAATTACTGTTTGTGGTTACTGCAGTAACAGTCAAGAGATTCATTTATTTAGCAAGTCAAAAATTCAGGCGGTTAACATTTAGATCCTTTTTAATGTCAGGCAATTGGAATTTATCCTTTACTTATGCAAACTGGTATGTCCTAGACAAATGAGAACCAGGCAACCACTTGCCAGATGGAATAATGATAATAGCATACATTTACTGAACAGAGTGGGTATACTTACTATGTACTATTCTAAACACTTATACACATTACATCTCGTTTAATATCTACAACAATCCTACACAGTAGGTACTATTTCGAGTTTAACAGATGAGTAAACCAAGATAGAGATTGCTTCAGTAATCTGCCCAGAGTCTTACAGCTAATAAGCACTGGATACAGGAGTCAAACACAGGCAATCTGGATCCAGGCCTGGACTATGTATGGATCGCCATCATGTACAATTCAAACACAGTCAAAGGCCAGAGTGATATCATATTCCAGAAAATGAAGGGGATGGGGGAAATAAAAAGAGTTGTCTCCCCTCCAGCCCATTACCCAGAGATTAGCATGTACAGCCAAAGTTATGCTTCATCCTTTATCACAGACTAAATTCTTCTAAAATGAACTCCATTAAATTGAATAACTTGAGCAGTCAAGACTAACCAAAACCTGGGGTGGTATGGGCCAGGGATGGGGTGGTCCCTTAAACAGACAATTCCTTTACAGTAACAATTTAAAAGAAAACGAAGGAAACTATTTCATTCAGGGGGAAAGATGACCTAACTATCAAAACACTCCAAGAGCCAAATGTGGTGAAATTTACCCATAGTTCCAGCTAGTAGGAAGGGCACAGTAAGTAGGTGAAGCAGGAGAATGGCTTATGACCAGGAGTTCAAGCTAGCCTGGACAACATAGCAAGACTATCTCTTTTAAAACAAAACAAAAAACACAATTGCTCCAAGCAAGGACCAGTAATCGTTGGCCCTTGAACTGTCATCCCTCATACTGCTCCCAATCCCCCTCCTCTCATTTACCTAGCCCCTGTGGGATCTGAAGGTAGAATTAAAAGGTAGAACAGGCCAGAGATCAGAGAAAGTACACTCTGAGTAGTCCCAAGAGTTTCAATAAAATTAAAGAAATTTAGTATCTATGGAACCAATACCAGAAGTAGATATAAATATTCTTTTTAAAGAAACATTTATAAAAAGGATCAGTTACTGAGCCATAAAGAAAATCTCATAAATGACTGAAAGCAGATATAGTCAGTACATTCCAATCACAATGCATTAAATAAATAACACTAGCTACCCACCTCCCAAATCCAAGTCACCTGAGAATCTAAAGACTTCTGAAGTAACTTAAAAGAAAATTAAAGGTCATCATAGACTCCCCAAGCAGACTAGGCAGTGGATACTTCTTTCTTCCAATGGAAACCTCTGGCCTACAAAAGCCAGCCTGCCCCTGAGGAGAAGAATCCCACAGAATCATACCATAAATAACAAGGAATCAATAAGAGGTTATGTAATACCACAAAGGTCATTAGCACAATGACTATACATCCAATGTTAGTATTTGTTTAAAGGGGAGAATAATTGATCTAGTCATCACAGATGGTTAAGATCATATCAGGTCAGATCCACTAATCTGGAAGAACAAGTAAACTGATTTCCAGAATATGCTTCCCATCCAAGAGAAGAATGTAGGGACAAACTAAGTTGTATTTCTCACTGTATTGTCTTTTTTTTTTTTTTTTTTTTTTTTTTTGGCGGGGAGGGGGGGGTGGTATGGGATGGAATGCAGGGGCAGTAGTCCACTGAGCCACATCCCCAGTCCTGTTTTGCATTTAATTAGAGACAGGGTCTCACTGAGTTGTTTAGGACCTCACTAAGTTGCTGAGGCTGGCTTTGAACTCGAAATCTTCCTGTCTCAGCCTCCCAAGCTGCTGGGATTACAGGCGTGTGCCACCTTGCCCGGCTGTATTGTCTTACTCTCCTTTTTAGCCATTAATCATATTTTCCATATACATTTTAGATCATCATCTCCCAGCAACCTAAAAATTGTCAACAATAAGATAGAGAAAATGACTTCTGCCCCTTCAAGGTGTTCACACACAAATAACTTCAAAATTTACAAGTGTGATAAGCAATGGAAAACATGGACACAGAATTTAAAAGTAGAGTGTAAATCCAGATTCAGTGGCAAAGATTCTCCTTGTATATAAACACCAGTCTGCAAGGTCCATATGTATTTAACCACAGCCCTTCTCCCTGGCCCACAAATCATAACAAGTGTGAGGAAGAGAACCCCCTTCTCCCTCATTATGACTTACAAGGTTCGTTGTTATTTACCATTTGCAGAAGTTCATTATTCCCTAGTCATTAATTTCCATTATTCTATCCTATCTAATGTTTAGGGTGCAAGATCGTGGATCAGCTCACTTCCTCTTGAGGCTTGGCTCAATCAGAACTTTGAAAGGCATTGGCAATTTCAAAGCAAATAAGCACCAAAGGAAAAAGAAATAAAATACAAGTTTGGTGTCTTGCAGTTTTAGTGCTATCAGACTTCAATCAACTTAAGTTACTAAAAAATCAGAATTTAAATTCACACTTGCAAAATATGCCAATAAATAAAGAAGGTACACATCACTGTATTTATTAGCCATAATATCATAAAAATGACTTCTGCCCCAATTATTTTTTATTAATTTTTTTTAAAGATGTGGGCTAAGCCAGGCATGGTAGTGCATGCATGTAATCCCAGTGGCTCGGGAGGCTGAGACAGGAGGTCTCAAGTTCAAAGAGCCTCAGCAATGGGAAGGCACTAAGCAACTCAGTGAGACCCTGTCTGTAAATAAAATACAAAACAGGGCTGGGGATGTGGCTCAGTGGCCAAGTGCCCCTGGGTTTAATCCCTGGCACCAAAAAAAAAAAAAAAAAGAATGTGGGCTAGTAACTTATTGATACATAGCTACTAAAAATAAATAGGAAAATATGGTAAAAGTAAATATTTCCATCAGCTATGGAATAAACATTTCCATAAGATGTTTGCATTGGAAGAAACTATAACATTGTTTAAACTCCTAATGAACAATATCTGTTATTCAATGAAGTATAAATTATATTTGTAACATTTCTATCCAAAAGATCTAAAATACAATCCTTCTAAATTAACAAAAGCTTTTCACTTCAAAACATTCTAAGATATTAAATCACTCAACTCCTTTACTTCCGTATCTCCAACTTAAAAAAAATTGGGATCAACACAGAATAAGCGTGGAAACTATGATCTCTTAGCCCTGCTACCCTAACCCTTAGAACTTTGCCTTGAGGTGTCCATGTATGCTATCAGTCCCTCACAAGCAACCCTTAATAAAACTTCAACAAAAATCGATGAAAATTTTACTTAAATAAAGCACGAGTCTATATTTGGAGAAAACTAAGATAATATCCATAAGTCTAAGAAGAAGCTTAGTATTAAAATACTAGAAACTTGGAAGACAAAAGCAAGAATACACCAGCACACATGGTAAAATAATTGTGTCTCTGGGGTCCGTCCAATTCATTGTCACCAATGTTACCTCTAAACATAGGCACAGGCAGAGCCATTCCTTTGTGTAGGAAATTTTGAAAGAACCTTATTTTATTGCTTTTGACACCTGATAAATCACAGATCTAACCAACAATATTTCATCAAAACAAGCAGATAACTATAAATCCTCATAATGAATCAAATAATAAAATTAGGTATCCTGTCCTATGAACCAGATCCAAACATGACATTCCAATCACACAGGATACTTCAACAAACATAAGCAAATAAGAAACTAACCCCAAACCAACCTATTAACTAAAATAAGTATTAAATTCCTAAACATTTCAATTACTTTATTACTATATTCAAATTAGTAGATTCAAAAAATGTTTGCAGTTGGATGAGGGTGGTGGTAGTGGTGGTGGTGGTGTGGTTTTTCCACTGCCAGAAATTTATATCACCTCAGGTGATTTCACTGCGTGGCCAGGGTTGAAAACCACTGGTTTTAGAGCAAGAACTTTAAAAACTTCTTTCATCCCCTTAACCTTTGAAATTCTTTCTCTCTCAGCTTATTTAAAGTTGACAGTGAAAACTTTCATTTTCCAAGCTAAGGAAGGCCCCCAGAAACATCAGTAACTGTGACAGCATTTCTTACTGGCCCTGGCTATAAAAAAACTAAATGAAGACTTGGCTGCTTTTAGAACTCTTACCAATCCATTAGGAAGCTTGCAAATCACTTCATTAATTATTAGCACACACTTTTCCTGTAGGTTCAAAACATATCTCACAGAAAGGCTAGCACAAATACAGTGGTATCAAAAAGCATGAGACCAGCTGAACATGAAGGCACACCTGTAATCCCAGCTACTCAGGAGGCTGAAGAAAGGGGAATAAAAAGTTGGAGGCCAGCCTAGAAAACTTAGTGAGACCCTGATTCAAAAAAAAATTTTGAGAGAGGGAGAGTCTAAAGATGTGACTTAGTTGTAGAGCGCTTACCTACCATGTGCAAGGCTCTGGGTTCAATCTATAGTACCACCACCCAAAAAAAAAAAAAAAAAAAAAAAGACTACAGAAAATCAGAAAAGGCCAGTACTGAAGTTTCAGGGTAAAAAGAATGGCAATGACAGTAATAATAAACACTATTGTTAAGCACTGTAATGAGTTAATCCTCAAACTATTTATTAGTGGCAACTATTAATATTCCAGTTTTTCAGATGAAGAAACTGATGCCCAGAACAGTTAAGTCACCTACCCAACATCACATGCTATGAAGAGCTGCAGTTAGTATCTGATCCCTGGTAGTCTTAACCCAGGGTCTACACCAACAACAATAATATCAATAATGGCTATGATAAATAACAGTGACTAACAGCCATCATTACCACTACTGGAGCTATATATATACTTCCACTGCCAATCTAAAAGTAAAGGAAGCCATACACACTGGCACATGCCTATAATCCCCAACAATGTGAAAGGCTGAGGCAGGAGATTCACAAATTTGAGACCAGCCTGGCCAACTATCAAGACCTTGTCTCGCCGGGAGTGATGGCGCACGCCTGTAATCCCAGCACTTTGGGAGCTGAGGCAGGAGAACCGCGAGTTCAAAGCCATTGCTGAGGCACTTAGCAACTTAGTGAGACCCTGTCTCTAAATAAAAAATACAAAAAAAGGGCTGGGGATGTGACCCAGTGGTCGAGTGCCCCTGAGTTCAATCCCCGGTACCACCAAAAAAAAACAAAAAAACAAAAGACCTTGTCTCAAAATAAAAAGTAAAAAGGGTTGGGGATATAGCTCAGTGGTAAAGCACCTTTAGGTTCAATCCACAGCATTGCAAAAATAAATAAAATAAATAAGTAAATAGTATTGGAAAATTTAATAGATATTTCTTCAAATACTTAGATGCTTTAAAACAAAATTAAATAAAACAGCCCTAAATAAGTGAACAAATGTAGGTGGATAAATGTAATTTTTTAATAATAATGTATTAACTATTTTTCCCAGCTGATATAATCAACATGTATTTATTATTATTCTTTCATGGAGCTATCCAGTTCCATTTTCTTTTTTTTTTTTTAATATTTATTTATTTACTTTAGTTGTACACAATGCAATGAATTTATGTTTATGTGGTGCTGAGGATTGAACCGGGCTGTGCACGTGCAAGGCGAGCACTCTGCCGCTGAGCCACAACCCCAGCCCTCCAGTTCCATTTTCTAAAAGCTAACAAATACACACATTCTGATTTATAAGCAAAACCCAAAGGTCACCACTATTGCAGACAAGTATGGCAGGCTCAGAAGCAAAACACATGATTCAGGGTTTTCATGTTATTCTGACACTATGTTCCAATCAAAACAAACAGAGGGAATATATAAGCACACAAGTATGCACAGTGATACACAGATATAACACAAACACACACACACACCACACATACACTCCTGATAAATATTTGTTTCCAACGCTTTATTTGCTATTTCTCATGTGTTATCTACTAATGCCAAGGTAGTCATTGAAACTTATCAACACAAGAAATGAAATATTTAAAAACTGACCAACTCCTAATTATAGGTGAAAATTACTTTCCTGCTACCAAACTCACTACAGGACATGAGCCACCAAAGCCTCTGGCTCACCAGGTCAAAGTCTCTATTATTAATTCATTTCCTAAAGGCTTATTCCAGGGTTGGAGACATCAGCAGCACAGAGACAAGGCCTTTTGAACATGAGGAATTCCTGGAGCTTGCTGGGCTATGCCAAAGAAGGCTGCAGGACTTACGTAGTATTCTATAGTATCTATATCAGTGGTTTCCTACTTTGAGGACTTTATATACCAGTAAATTAACAAAACAAAACAAAAAAAGGTAGGTTGTCATTTTGTATTTCTCCTCCAGGTTAGGCATTAAAAAAAAAAAAAAAAAAAACTGGTCATGATAGTTTTATAAAAAGAAAGATACCCACCCCACCCCACCCCACGGTGGTAGTAGGGATTTAACCCACATGCTCTACCACTCAGCAACAATTCCAGTCATCCTCAACCCTCAGCTGCCGGCTGTTTTTCTTTATTATTCCCTCCCTCTCAAAACTGAGTCTCACTAAGTTACTAAGGCTGGCCTACAACTTGCCATCCTCCTGCCTTAGCCTACTGAGTAGCTGGGATTCCAGGTATGCACCACCAGACCCTGCAGAAAGGACCTTTAAAATAACAACAAAAAACAAAGCACAGTCTCAGTATAAACAAAAATTCCTTTTAAAAAAAAAAGCAGAGAGAGAGCAAGTGATCAAGCGGGCAACCCTGTGCACACATGCCCACATAGACAGTTACATATTTTCTACCTGGACCTTTCCCTCTCCTTACTTTTCACTTTGCCCATTAATGGCGAATCTTGAGCCACATTACTCCAGTTTCCCCCTTTTGCTAGAAGCATAAACAGCAAGCTATAATTATAATACTAGTTCCAATTATATTTAAAGCTTAGAAGATAACCATATGTTCTACAGTATAGGAATGGCAGCCATGTAGCCTTTAAAAACTCTAACACAAAATTACCACAAAACTTGTATATACCTCCACTTGTGCATTTGCCACATTATACTGTGATATTTCTGTTTGTTTATTTATTTATTTATATGCGGTGCTAAGAATCGAACCCAATGCCTCACACATAACAGGCAAGGGCTCTCCACCACTGCGCACAAAGACAGTCCTTGATATTTTTCTTTTTTTTTTTAACAAGCTGGGGAAGTGGGTCAGTGGTTAAACGCCCCTGTATTCAATCCCCAACACCGAAAAGAGAGGTGAGGCAAGCAAGCTTACTTGGGAAAAAAAAAATAACTAAAAAAATAAAAAATACACAATTCTTTGAACTATCTCCCCCTACTAATACCTGGTAAAATAATATCTTGTTTTTGAACACTTTATTTTAAAAACCTAGCTGACTTTTAAGAATAAACATAATGATTTATATTTAGGGATATAAGAAAAATTCAAAATAAAGATAAATGTGCAACATTAATAAATGGTGAAAAAGCATGAATTAAAAAATGCCCTCCATTGCAAAAATAACCTGAATTTTGTCAGGTTTATTATTAATAAGTGAACAATGGGAAGGCCTAATGTAAAGGCTTTGCACACATTTATTCACTCATTCACCAAATGTTCATTGCACACCCACTAAGGGCCAGATACTACTAGGATATGGCAGTGGGGAGACAAAAATCCTAAGCTTATAATTTAACAGGAGGAGACAAATAATATCAACTAAAAAATAAATAAATATATGATATATGCTATGGGGAAAAATAGTATGTAAGGGAAAGCAGACTGCAAATACTGGGGCTAGAGGGTACAATTTGGGGGCGGGGAGGGGGGTGGGTACTGGGGATTAAACTCAGGGGTACTCTACCACTGAGCCACATCCCCAGCCCTATTTTGTATTTTATTTAGAGACAGGGTCTCACTGTGTGGCTTAGCACCTTGCCGTTGTCACTGAAGCTGGCTTTGAACTTGGGATCCTCCTGTCTCAGCCTCCCCAGTCACTTGGATTACAGGCATGTGCCACCGCACCTGGTTTATAAGGTACCTTTTTTTTTGGGGGGGGGGGGGGGGGGGGGGTACCGGGGATTGAACTCAGGAACACTCAACCACTGGGCCACATACCCAGCCCTTTTTTGTATTTTATGAAAGACAGGATCTCACTGAGTTGCTAAGTGCCTCACCATTGCTGAGGCTGGCTTTGAACTGGTGATCCTCCTGCCTCAGCCTCCCAAGTGCTAGGATTACAGGAGTGCGCCACTGCACCCAGCTTATAGGGCACAATTTTAAAGACTGCTCACCTGGAAGATAACACTTAAGCAAATATTTGAAGGAGATGAGGTACAATATCAGCAAAAAACGTATGTCTGGAGAAAACATCCCTAAGTAGAGAGAGAGCAAGTGCAAGAGTAGCCTGGAAGAAAGAAGCATGCTGGCGAATCTGAAAATGAGCAAAGAAGTACATGGGGCTGAAGCTGTCATGGGTAATGAGGGAGATGAAGAAAGAAGAGCAAAAGACTAATGGCAACAGATTACCTTGGGCCTCCTGAAATACTGTAAGGACTCTGTCCTCAACTCTGCTTCTGGAATAGAATCACTCCAACACAGTTTACTAAATAGTGAATAGACCATTTAGTAAAGCCACTTGCTTTTCTCAGCATCAGTTTCCTAATCTATAAAACTGACAAAATATGTTTTACATGGTTAAGTGAGATTAAATAAAAGCCATTGATAAGGAAGTACTTTTCACAAAAAAAGTATTATTCCTTTGACAAACATTTATCAAGCATCTTCAATACAGAATGGAATCAATTTCCTTTTTATAACTGTTGTTAAGACTACCTTCTGGAGAGAATTACGTATATTTATTTTTAGCACACCTTCAAAATTATTTTAAAAGCATTTAGAAAATAAATTCTGAAATCTTTCTAGAAACAGTAAATTTTTGTTAAAATTCTATTCTAGTTGAACAAAGGCTATCTATTTACAACCTGCAAATAATCATCATTTGTCTTTTCATAAGTATTTGGCTTGTAAGACAAGAAGCAAATCATAAACTGATAAAAAGGAATAGACCAAACTTCCTGGATGTGCCCAAGAGCATCACTGAAGTCCAATTTTCATCGAGGTTCAACATGAGCCACAAAAAACTCTTCCAAAAAGACTATTTTTACTATTGTTATAAAGAAATAAATTATGGGCCGGGGCTGTAGCTCAGTGGCAGAGCAATTGCCTAGTATGTGTGCAGCACTTGGTTCGATCCTCAGCACTACATAAAAATAAACAAATAAAATAAAGGCATTGTGTACATCTACAACTACCAAAAAAATTTTTTTAAAGAAATGAATTAATAGAATTAATGATTTTCAGCAAGCACTCAACATTCAGCTGAACATCATGCATGCACACACAAAATTACAATAAAAGAACGCAAGTTAAATGAGGACCCTCTCCCAAGAGATTACTTCTACAGGGGATAAAAATGGCCTATGTTCTTTCCTTTGTTTTGAGGATTAACACCAATGCAAATCATTTCAGAATGAGATGAACTTGCAGCTATTTTAATAGAACCATTTGGAGTTAAAAACAAATTAGACAGACATAGGGGCTGGGGTTGTGGCTCAGCGGTAGAGCGCTCGCCTAGCACGTGTGCGGCCCGGGTTCGATCCTCAGCACCACGTAAAAATAAAGACATTGTGAACAACTAAAAAAAAAAAAATTAGACATCATATTAATATCAATTAAGCCCACTTTTTGTTAATTCACAACTTAATAGCTGCTACCACTCAAAGGCACCATGAAGTTTTTTATTAAATGAAGGAAGGAAGGAAGGAAGGAAGGAAGGAAGGAAGGAAGGAAGGAAGGAAGGAAGGAAGGAAGGAAGGTCAGTCAATCTAATGATGCAATGCCAGCTTAGAGATGCTATTCCTGGTCCTCTGATGGGAGTTTTAAAGATAAGAACTTAAGTTCCTCAGAGTGACATATGACTGAGTATAGTGAAATGGTCTCTAATCCAAAAGTAATAAAGAGTGTACATTTATAATTAAAGTCATAATCTAGGCAATAAAATCCATGATAGCATGTAGTACAGTACCCTAATTATGGAGGTGTCCTTATGCTTCATACAAAAAAATATTAATACAGGGCTGGGGTTGTGGCTCAAATGTGTGAGGCACTGGGTTTAATTCTCAGTACCACATATAAATTAAAAAATAAAGGTCCATCAACAACTAAGATGAATAAATATTTTTTTAAAAAATATTAATACAAATTATATACAAATGTAACCCCATAAATGAGTTGAAAATTCAAGTCTGAAATGTCATATTAAGAAAAAGTTTATTTCTTAGTATGTATAAAACCAGTAATGTTCAAGCATAAAACAATAAAGAGAAACTTCAATGTGTGTACTTAAATATATAGAGAGGTATATATAAATGTGAGTGTATGGCTCCAAAATCAAAACTTGGAAAACAGTAATACAAAGATTTTTAAAAGGCAGTGAATGTGCCTGGAAAGCTTAACACTTTCAAAACACTGAACAGTAAGATTTGATACTAGCTTCAACTAAAATATTTACAAAGTAAGTTCCTTCTATGATGCTGGCTCCCTGGCCAGGAAACACAATGTCTGAAGGTAGGAGGAAGTACTGAAATCTAAAGATGTGTATGCTAATAAAATAATAGTCTTTTCCCAGATCCTGATGTAATTCAGCATTCTATGTCCAATGTGGGACTCTAGGGCTTAGCCAAACATGTCACTGAGTAGTAGGAATATTTTCTCTTCAATTATACTGAAAATGACTTTCCCTTTCAGAAAACATATTACTGTTCATTACCATATCTTTCAGACCAAATATGAGAAATTTGGGTTTGTCTTACTAAATGTAATAAAATTAAAACTAAGCTGAACAACAAAGTCCACTCTCACAAAAGTCTGTCAACTGTCATTCTGGAAAAACATCAAAGAAAGTTTTAAGATGTCAAATTAGATTGCTTTGAGCATAACTGGGAACTTGGGGGGAAATGCAAACCCATTTTGCATTCTTCCAGATGGCAAAGGTAGTCCTTTGGGCCACGCACAACCCTAAAAAGGCACCACTATGAACCTGCTGGGCAATTTTGGGTAATGCAGTACATGCTGAGATGATGGGTACAGAATCAGACTGTCTGGATTCCAAGAATGGCCTTGCTTCTCTGTGCCTTTCCTCATGTATAAATCAGGGCATAAGAATAGTACCTACCTCACAATGTTGACCTACGAATTAAATGAACAAATAAAAACAAAAATACATAGAAGTATGTCTGGAACACATTTGGTGCTCAATAAAATTTAGCTGCTAAATTAATGTTTTTAAAAAGCATCACTGAAGCCGGGCGCAGTGGCGCACACCTGTAATCCCAGCACTTGGGAGGCTGAGGCAGGAGGATCGCGGGTTCAAAGCTAGCCTCAGCAATGGCGAGGCACTTAGCAACTCAATGAGACCCTGTCTCTAATAAAATACAAAAAAGGGCTAGGGATGTGTCCCAGTGGTCACAGTGCCCCTGAGTTCAAAACCCAGTACCAAACAAAAAAAGCATCACTGGGCCTATAGCTCAGTGGCAAAGCACTTGCCTAGCATGTGTGAGGCACTGGATTCAATTCTTAGCACCACATAAAAATAAATGAAATAAAGGCATTTTGTCCATCTACAACTACAAAAAAAAAAATTTTTTTTAAAAGAACATATATGGTTGCATGAATGGTGTGACTCTGCCTCATGTACAGCGAGAGAAGTAAAAAATTGTGATCCATTTGTATACAATGAATCAAAATGCATTCTGCTGGGGCTGGGGTTGTGGCTTGGTGGTAGAGTGCTTGCCTAGCATGCATGCAGCACTGGCAGCACCACATAAAAATAAAGATATTGTATCCACCTAAAAAATAAATTAAATAAATAAATATATATAATGCATTCTGCTGTCACATATAACTGATTAGGGAAAAAAAACAATGAACAAGTAAACATATAAATATATAGGGTTTTCCCTTTTCTGTGTGTCCAGTTGGATAAACAATATTTGGAGAAAAAAATAATGAGCTTGACCTACTAATAACCCAGTAAGATTAATTCAGAATTAAATTGTAATATGATTAGAGGAAAGGGGAAGGTGCTGATTCAATACTAAAATGATTCAGCTTTCATGACATAAATCAGCAATGTGTCAAAATCCTGGAAGGCAAAGACAGTGTGCATTTGGATGAATGAATGGCAGACAAACTGAGCATTAGCAAAGATTTATAAAGAATTCAACAATAGGAGCATTGCCAAGCCCAGGACATACCAGTCCTCATACATTCCCAAAGTTTCTTTCCCATACAATTGTATTTATGCAAGGAAAAGAAACAAACAAGCAATGTTCAACATCTTCACCCTTGAGTGTAAATTTTAAATTAACATCAGTACTCATGGATGTTAATACTTATAATTACTTACTAAAAGTAGTAATAATAATTTATACTTAAAGTTTTTTTACAATGACATATTCAAAACAAACATTATTGACCTCCTACTAAAACAACATACAAACCACTTCAAAGTATTTTGTGAACCTCTTTTCTCTTTCACATACCCTGTTATTTAAAGATCTAAGATCTTAGCTAAAGCTAATTCTACACTTTTAATAGCCTTCTTATGGCTTCAGGCTAAGCCTGGAAGGAATATGATAGATAGTTTCAACCTTACCAGAATAAGTATCGGATTAGAATATACCATGTTTAATTTAATCATTTATTCTTTCATTCACTCCACAAATATTTGTAGAACACATTTTTACGTGCCAGGTACAGTCTAGGCCTCAAATATACATTTCTGAGCAAAACCAAACAAGAGTCTAGCCTTCAAGAAGCTTACAGATCAAAAGGAGAATCTAATTAAGCAGTCATTTAAATAAATATAGAAGTAAAATGGCTTGCACTGTAAGAAAAGATACAAGGTATTATAAAACTATATGCTGTGTAGAGAATGAAAAAGAAATAGTAGTTGCTCTAGAAAAAGTTATAGCCTAGTGGGAAGCAAGATTAGCATACATAAATAAAAAGCAAAAAATGCCCTTCATTTACGTATAAATTTCATGGACCAAGTTGAGAAACAAGAAGGAAAACAGCATCTAGCATGGTTATACAATATTATAGGCTAGTATACTCCTAAGTGTCTTCTCATTGAAGCTTTGCAAAAATCCTGCAAGGTACGTTTAATAATCCCATTTTATATAAAGAAAACTGAGGTTGTAAGATATTCAGTTTTTATTCTTATGAATCAATTAATTCTAGGGTGAATAAACAGCTGCATCACAGAACCAGAAGGTATGATGAACTTATATATCAAAATGGAACCCTTCCTCAACATTTATTTAGACAGGTATATGTGATAGCAGGAATTTAAACTGCAGGGCAATGAATTTGTCCTCCTCATCCCCTATCTTCCTTTTTATAGCCCACCTATATACTCCAAGGCACACACACAAATACTTTCACCACAATCACATCCTGTGCTCACAACCTGCCCACACTTAAAAAAAAAAAAAAAAAAAAAAAAAAAAAAACTGCCTTGCCCTCTGATAATATGGTAGTTGTCACCCTGACTGCTAAAGAGCTACTGGGTTATCCCTAGGACAAAGAACATCTACAGTATTGCAAGAACTGCACAGTAACAATAACAAAATGGCATCATCCAATGGGATAGGGTTTTTTGTTTGTTTGTTTGTTTGGTACCAGGGTTTGAACTCAGGAGCACTCTACCACTGGGCCACATCCCCAGCCCTTTTTTGTATTTTATTAGAGACAGGGTCTCACTGAGTTGCTAAGTGCCTCACCATTGCTGAGGCTGGTTTTGAACTGGCAATCCTCCTGCCTCAGCCTCCCAAGTGCTGGGATTACAGGTGTGTGCCACCACACCCAGCTCCAATGGGATAGTTTTAAAACTGAAAATTTCAAGCATTAAACAGGCAGATTATTTGAAGCTGCTCCAGTCACGCCTAATCTACGTCTCAAAATCATAAGGCAAAGACTTTATCAACAGATTTTTTTAATTACCTTGATAAAAGAGAAAATATCTCATTCTGAAGTTTAAGCAATTGACACTGCTTGCCTATAACATTGATCTACCATGATAACAAAAAGTTGACCCAGCAATAGCTTTGAGCTACTTCTTACCTATTCCCTGAAACCAAAACACTCATTCTATGAAGCACTGCATATTGGTAACAGACATGATATCTCCTTGCAAAGGGCCAAATGCAGCAAACTCAGGAGAGACTGCTTTGAAAGACATTCATCTATATTCCAGAAATTCTAATATTACATAAATCCGGGGGGTGGGGGGGGACGGACGGATATGCATCAGGCTCTCTGCAGGAATGGAGAGAATAATATATATAAAAAAAAAAAAAAAGGTGTACATTTCAAACTTCAGATGAAATCAGATGCTTTGTGTACAGATGGTTCCCACATCCAGATGAGCCAGAAGATCCTCATTCATATAATCCTCACCAGAGTATTTCTCAGAAGCTATGCTCAATTAAAAATATGATGGCCTCCAATACAAAATCTGCCATTCTAGGATCTTTAATACTATAAACAATGTCAAAAGATATTTGTTAATGAATGTATAAACCAAAATAAACCCAAGTCACTGAGGGCAGGTCAGTTATGCAAAAAGGACTCACAGTCTCAAGAGCCATTTTCTGTTTCAGAATACTTCTTTCTGAAAATGAGTCATCCTTTCCCAGTCATATCACATATATATAATAATAGTAATATCTGAGTAAGCATTTACTCTGTAGCAGTCCCTATTCTAAGCACTTTATACAAATTAACTCCTATCATTCTTTACACACTGCTATGTGATGAATATTATTATCTATAGGATAATTTTACATGTAGGAAATTGAGTTACAGAAATGTTTAGTAACTTACCCACCATCACACAGCTGGAAATAGGGCCCGGTTAAGGTTCTGAACAAGGCAATCTGGGACCTGTACACAGTATACTACTTCTGCGAAAGAGTACCCTGAGTGGGTTTATCAACAACCACTTACATTTTTTTTTCATCTAATGCTATAATGTACACTGAAGGGACCACTTGGAAGGGTTAATCTTTTCAATAGACTCTTTAACATAGACCAAGGCAAACATACATTCATTCATCTCTATGTCCTTTGTACACCAAGCAAAATGCAACTACCAAGGTGACCACAGAGTCTCCAGCTGGCTTATTACTTCTATTAGTGTTTAAAGAATTCCTTTATATTGATGTTAAATCTCTCAAAAAATAATCTCAAATTTTCTCTGGCCTTCCAACATTCTCCTGTGCACCTAAACTGACTTGTTTCAAAGACTTCAACATTCTTTGTTTGGATTTAATTTATTCTTCAGGGAAATGTAACTACACAGAGGTTTCATTGTTTCATATTGTTCCAGAACACCTGACATGAGTTGATCTCTCCTAAGTTTTGAAAAGTGAAGTCTAATTGAGTGTTCAAACTTGAGTTATCACTATCACAGCTTACAATAAGACATCCGGGTAGGCTGAGCTGCTCCAAGCTCAAGATGGGAATGAAGTAAAGCATGAGTAGGGCAAGAGATAAACAAAGGGAAGGACAAAGACATTTGAGACAGAAATAGCATAGAAGTAAAAATGAACACACTGTAGGGGGAATGAGAGAAGATATGCATGTGTAAGGCAGAGCTGACTGGAAGTAGTAGGAAACCAGAGTAAAGAATCAGAAGCACCTTGGTAAAAAAAAAAAAAAAAAAAGAGAGAGAGAGAAAATATCTGGCCATGATGGATTTGGGAAAATGTTATATAATATGAGTATCATTTAGCTCAGAATAGAGAAAGGTGGGCACAAGCAAACATAATGAAGAACTGTTTTACAGGAGTCTGAAGAGAGACAATCAAACTAACCAAAACACTGTCACCAAAACCAAGCCTAAAGAGTTATGAGGGCCTATACTGAGCTGATGGCCAAGAAAGAATAGAAGGAGTCTAAGAAGATTTAGAAGGCAGGAAACAGGGTGTGTGTGTGCTTGTGTCACACACATTAGCCATAATGGAAAAGAAAGATAGTCAAAAATTACTAATGTTTCCAGGTTGAGAGGATGATAATAGTGCTAAAAATGAAATCACCAGACAGAGAAGTTAAGTTTATCAGAAAAGTTCATGAATTTTAGTCTTCAGACAACTGAGCGTGAAGTAACTCCAAGGCATCAAAGGAAAAAAAGATTTTTTTAAGGTAAGATTGGAAATAGAAGACTAACGTAGGGAACAGGAATCCCAGAGTTTCCCCACAAAGGTGAAAGCTCAAATCATGGAAATTAAACTCATAGAGCAAATGGCAAACTAAGAACAGAAGGTTTGAAATGGAACTATGGGGTAATTTAGGAAAAGATAAAGAAAACTCAGTGAGGCAGAAAACTAAGTATGCAATGGGACAGAGAACCAAGAAGATAAAGTTGTCACCAAAAATAAGAAGTAAAGCTTCTTAGCCAGTTCCAATGCTAACAATGTAACACAGAGAGACAAGAGTAAAAGCTTTTCTTTCCCTAATGCTAATGAGACAATCCAAAGCCCTCAAAGAGGTCTGAGAAATGTCTAATGAAATCAAAGATTGAGGGAACTAGAAAAAAAGCTAGCTGTGATTTTTTTTTAATATTTATTTATTTGCTTTGTTGTACACAATGCGTTTTATTTTTTTTTATATTTATTTATTTGCTTTAGTTGTACACAATGTAATGCATTTATGTTTACATGGTGCTGAGGATCGAACCCAGGCCGCACACATGCTAGGCAAGCGCTCTACCGCTGAGCCACAACCCCAGCCCCAGCTGTGATTTTTGTTATAGATTTTTTTAAATTAAGAGGAGGAAAAAAGGGACAAAAGGGGGGATATAAAGTTCATTCAAGTTTTTAGAAAACTTGAATTTTAATCCACATATTAGATTTTAATGTTAAATTTCAATTGATATCGTCAGAAAAATTGTGTGAGAAAAGCCAAGGGGAGGGCTTGGGGGTAGAGCTCAGTGGTAGAGTACTTGCTTAGTGTGTGCAAGGCCCTAGATTCAATAAGAGGAAAGAATAAAAGACAAGAAGAAAAGGAGGGCGGGGGGGGGGGGGAGCCAAGGTGAGAAGAGAATAAGAAAAGCAAGGGAAGGAGTTTGGATTTAATTCCAGGTGCAGTGAGAAACCATCACAGTATTAAAGCCTGAAGGAGAGATAAAATATATAATCTGGATTGTTACAAAGATCACTCTGATCACTAGGGGTGGAAAGAATGAAAAGAGAGAAGATAAACAGTAGGAAAACCAGTTAGGAGACTACTGCTACATAGAAGGCCAATGGTAAAAGTCACAATAATGACTGAAAACAAAGTGGACAAAGTAGAGATACATAATGGAAGTGAAACTGATTATACTTGCTGATAGATGCCATTCTGAGGAAAGGGTATAGAAGTAAAAGAAGAGTCAGGAATCAAAGACCACTGTTGATTGTCTGCTTTGTACCTCTGGGGTGAACAGAGGGGCCGTCAAGTAAAAGGGAAGAAATCACTTGGTGGAGGAAATCAGGTGCTTCACTGAGGGCATGTGAAGAGATGGTCAGGAGACACAGACATGGAAACGCTCAGTCAGCAACTGTAAATTTAAAAAAATAGCACTTAAAGGGTCAGAGTGGAACCAGTAGTATATGGAATGGACTTAAAGCCAAAGGGATAGATGTGACTGCCTATGGCAAGTACAGAGAGTGAGCCAAGAGCCCTGAAGTAATCTAAAACAAGATGAGTAGACAAAGATAATGGGGAAAAAAAAAAAAAAAAAACTGTAAAGGTAGGAAGAAAACCTGAGTAATGACACCAAAGCGAAAAAAGAGTATGTTTCCCCAAGGAGAATGTGGACAAGATCATCTGCTATTGACAGACATGTACCCATTTGGAGATGGCCCTAATGAGAGTAATTTCAGTGAAGCAATGATAAAGGATGATCACCTTCCTCATCAACATTACTCCTTTTTTTTTTTTTTTTTTTTTTTTTTTTTTTGCTTTATTTTCTCGTATCTTTCAGCTTCTATTCCTGACTTCAACTGCTCTGTGTCAAATCCAAACTTCCCTAGAGAAAGGTTCTAACTGAAACACCAACATGATAATCTCATTTGTTGGGTAGAGAACCTTTGGGGCAGATTACTGCTTTGACTAGAGGTTGGACAGTCTTAGGTCAGGTAGTCATTCAACAAGTTATCTAAAACGAGAGCACTTGGTACCACATGACACTCATTAGAAGGGAGTCTACAAGCATAAAGAGTATTCTAAGCCGGGCGCGGTGGCACACGCCTGTAATCCCAGCACTTGGGGGGGCTGAAGCAGGAGGATTGCGAGTTCAAAGCCAGCCTCAGCAATGGTGAGGCACTGAGCAACTCAGTGAGACCCTGTCTCTAATAAAATACAAAAAAGGGCTGGGGATGTGGCCCAGTTGTCGAGTGCCCCTGAGTTCAATCCCTGGTACCAAAAAAGAAAAAAAAGAGTATTCTAAGTCTGTCTCTAACACACTTTACTAATAAGTAGAACAAAGACCAATGTACACATTTACTGATGAAAGTCTAAGGAAGCTTATAAATTATAAGCAGTTTACTTTTTCTTAACTTAGAATGGGTATTTAGATGTTCAATATGTCACTGGTTCTTTTTTTTTTAATATTTATTTATTTGCTTTTAGTTGTACACAATGCGTTTTTACGTGGTGCTGAGGTTCGAACCCGGGCCACGCACGTGCTAGGCGAGCGCTCTACCGCTGAGCCACAACCCCAGCCCCTGTCACTGGTTCTTTATATCATAAAATTCATTTACAAAAATTACTTATAATTTTCAATTTGAATGACACATTGAAGACAGTGAGAATTTTAGGAGGCAAAACTATAATAACCAAAAAATGTTTATAAATATGAAGTCACAATATTTAATACACTTAATGATTTAAAGAAATAAAATTACCTATAAACTGGTTTTTTAAAACTTTTGTGATAAAATGTTATCAATGTTATCAGCTTTTTTCTTTTTTTAATAGCTTACATTCATCACTTACTAAAGATGAAAAAAAGTTTTTTTCTAAAACATTTAGGCCCTATAATTTTATCCCACAGGAAAGCCAAGCTAAAATGGGATTGGGGGGGTGGGGCGCAGTCAAAATGAAGTTCAAAATGAAAACGCTGACAAATGCTTAACTACAATGTCATGAACAGCACTGCCATCATATGCACATTGTCCATATATCCAGACTTAAATATATACATTCTTCATTGCAATCAGTGGTCAAAAGAAATAGAGGATTATGAAACTTAAGGCTTACACTAGCCATTAATGAACCTAAACAAAAAGCAAAAAAAATTAAAGCCATAGGGCTGGGATTATGGCTCAGTGGTAGAGTACTTGCCTAGCATGTGTGAGGCACTGGGTTCAATTCTTAGCACTACATATAAATACGTGAATAAAATAAAGCTCCATCAACATATAAAAAAAAAATAAAGCCATAAACACAAACTGGTGTCAAAACACTCCCCAAACAATGTCCTTGCATTTGAAAGTAGAAAGAATGTTAATTTACATTTGAAGAGTACCCAAAAGCTTTTCAAGCATCCTCAAAATGTATTATTTCATTCACTGATCCAAACAACTTTGTGAACAAGTCTCGATAGATTTGATACTCATTTTGCAATCAAGGAAACGTCAATTACACCAAAGATGCATGATTTGTTCAAAATTATACAAAATTTTTTTAGGTTTTTTTTTTTTTTTTTTTTAGTTGTACTTGAACACAATACTTTTATCTAATTTATTTATTAATTTTTATGTGGTGCTGAGGATTGAACCCACCACCTCGCACATGCTAGGCGAGTGCTCTACCACTAAGCCACAACCCTAGCACCCAAAATTATACACATTAGAAGTAATGAGAACCACATTCAAGCCTATATATTGTAGGTTGCAAGTTCCTTCAAGTGATCCTTCCACTTAAGTTTTTATTAATATATTCCTTAATAAAGGGATTTCAAATCCCTGCTGGAATTGGTTCACATATCACATACCATACTCTTCTAAGCCACACTCAAACTATTTACTCAAATAATATTTACATTAATCATTAAATGATTATCAGTTCAGAAATGCTGGATGCTCTACTACACAGGTATGTTACTATAAAATAGCCAATTGACAATTCATTGCTTATGTGCTTACACTTCATCTTAATGAACACAGAGAACTCATAGACTGCTGGCATAGAAATCATTATAGACTGTGCTCCCATCTTAGAATTTCAAGTGCTTTCAAACCCATTAATGAGGAGTAGTTATAAAGCAATCCATAAAGTACTTTTCATGATACTCATGAATAAGGTCATATATTTAACACAAACATAACAAAACAGAAAGCTGCTTTATTCTATCCGACAAGTGTCCACTAATAAGTGAAAATAAGAACAGGATGAATCATTTGGACCATAAAATATTAGCCTTTTGTTCTACAACTTTAAAATGTTTGCACTTACAATACACCCCCCCCCCTTTTTTGTTTTTTTTTTTTTTTTTTTTTTTTTTTTTTTTTTTTTGGTTTTGTTTTGTTTTGGCTACTGGGGATGGAACTCAGGGAGACACTTGACCACTGAGCCATATCCCCAGCCTTTTTTTTTTTTGTATTTTATTTAGAGACAGGGTCTCACTGAGTTGTTTAGTGCCTTGCTTTTGCTGAGATTGGCTTTGAACTCATGAGCCTCCTGCCTCCAGAGCCATTAGGGATTTCAGGCATGTGCAACCACACCTGGGTAACATCTCCATTTTAAAATGGTTATTTACAAAGACTAAATCTTCTCTCCATTCCCATTTAAATAATGGGCTGTTCTTAGGAGTATTCTTTATGAAGGCCACAATACATACTAAATATGACAGTCACAGCCAGGAAGCATCAGCTTCTGCACCATTTCATTTAAAAAAAAAATTCTCATTGAAAAATTAAGAAAACATACAAAAATACTATTTCACATTTGCCTCAGCCAAACCCAATACACCACTTAAAAGCAAAAGTAAAGTATAGTAATATTAAATAATACAAACAACTACGACTCACTAAGTACTCAATACATGTCAGGAACTGCCAACCTGCTTTAATGGTAAAAAAATAAGAGCAGCTGACATACACTGATCTTTATAGTGAGACAGGCAATGTTCTATATGCCTTGCAGAAATTATCTCATGGCATCACACTTCACAAACAGAAAAACTAAAACATGTAGAGACCAGGTATTTTGCCCAAGGTCACAATGACAGTGAAAAGCCCTGCACCAGAGACACTGTGCTTTCTAAAGTGCTAGAACCATGCACATGAGAATCACTCAAAAAATGCTAGTAATTTTGACAAGTATTATTCAATCTTCCCACAATCATACAAAATGAAAACACTGAAAAAATAAAGAAAGCAGAGGAGAAGAAAACAGATCTACAAACATCATCTCAGGATAAAAAAGAAAGTCAATTTAAATGATGCCTGCCCAAGGGTTTATTTCAATCTTTGTATTAAAATGTCTTTTTCTATCATCTTACTAATATATTTTTGAAGAAGGAAAGAAGGGAGGGAGGAAAAGAGGAAGGGAGGAAGTGAGAAGCAAAAGGAAAGGAAAGAAGAGGGGAGGGAGGGAAACAAAGCATAGCAAAGCAGAAGCAGAGAAAGGAGATGAGAAGGGGAGGAGAAGAGGGAATGAGGAAAAAGTAAAAAAAGAGAAGTCAGACGTATTACCTATAAAAGTTAACTGTCAAATAAATTCAAAGACTAATTTTAAGGTAGGCCCTTTCAAAGAAAAGTATAAACATAAGAAATATAATGTGCCATAAGCTACATAGATAGGGTCTCTCATCTAATATAATACAAGATCCTACTGAAAAAGGTCTGCTTAGTTTAATTGTGTGTGTGTGTGTGTGTGTGTGTGTGTGTGTGTGTGTGTGTGTAGTCCTAGGGATTGAACCAAGGGCCTTGCACATGCTAGGCAAGTACTCTACACTGAGCCACACACCAGCCCATCATTTAATTTTCATATTGGTTATATGTGCACTTTTACATTCATATATAAGTATTAGCTGGGCGTGGTGGCGCATGCCTATAATCCCAGCACTTGGGAGGCTGAGGCAGGAGGATCACAAGTTCAAAGCCAGACTCAACAATGGCAAGGCACTTAGCAACTCAATGAGACCCTGTTTCTAATAAAATACAAAAAAAGGCTGGGGATGAGGCCCAGTGGTCAAGTGCCCCTGAGTTCAATCCCCGGTACAAAAAAAAAATTCATGAAGAAAAAAAGTCCACCAGAAGTAAGTTCAATCTATTGGTTACAAAGAATACAATCACAGTACCCACTTAAAGTCTAGGGCTTGAAAATACATCCAGAATTGCACTAAGGAAGTCACCTTTCAAAACTCAGGTCAAACTAAAATCATATGACTTATATGTTGAGCAGCTTTCTGTTATTGTGACAAAATACCTGAGATGATTGATTTAAAGGAAAGAAATGTTTAATTTGGTTCTTGGTTTAAGAGGTTTCAGTCCATGGCTGCTTGGTCCTGTTACTTTGGGCCTGTGGTGGCATAGTATATCATGGCAGCAGCTCATAGAACTCTGTTTACCTCTTAACTACCAGGAATAAAAGAGAAAGAGAAGAAGGGCCAGGATCCCAATATCTCCTTCAAAGGCACAACCCCAATGGCCTAACTTACTTCCACTAGGCTCTACTTCCTAAAGCTTCTACCACCTCTTAATAGCATCACAGGCTAGCAACCAAGCCTTAAACACACAGGCCTTGGGGGCCACTCCAGATCCAAACTATAGCAGTTAAGTAGTGTCATTCCAAACATAAAAATTAGTTGACAGCTTCAATAGCCCTTCAACAGCCTTTGCCATAGATCTTTTCGCCATAGATCATTTTAAGGAAATCCATTTCCAAAGTTTTGATTTCCTTATGTATTCCTTCTTAAAACCTATCAGCCTGAAATCCTGTCTAAGACTAAGCTGAGAGCCTCCTTTTCCAGCAATCCTTTCAAAATCTAACCTAAAAATTACTCAAGGTCATTTCCAAGCATCATTAATTCTTCTATAAGTTACAACAAAATAATCATACAACATTTCTGCAATTCTCCAGGTGAAGCTGGAAGTATCAAAGCTAAGTGTACATTAGGTATTCAAGAAGACCAAGGGTAAAGTTCTTTACTGAGATCTCTGACAAAAAAAAAAAAAAATTCAGAGGCTAGTTCTATATTATCACAAAAACCAGAATATTGTTTTAAGTTATGGCATATGATACTTACTTACATAAGCAAAAAATACATTAAGGGACTGGGGATATAGCTCAGCTGGTAGAGTGCTTGCCTCGCATACACAAGGCCCTGGGTTCAATGACCAGCATCACGGGGGGGGGGGTTAATACCCTCTGTTAAATTTTTAAAAATTAAAGAAACTAAACTAACATGTAACTAAAAGACCAGGAAATTCTAGGGCGGCAATTTTCAATCTCTTGGTCCCAGGGTCCTTCATTATTCACAATTACTAAGGACTCCAAAGAGCTTTAAAAGTGAATTAAATCAATCTATATTTATCAAATTAGAAAGTAAAACGGAAATCTTAGCCAGGCGCAGTGGCGCACGCCCATAATCCCAGCACTTGGGAGGCTGAGGCTGGAGGATCATGAATTCAAAGCCAGCCTCAGCAATGGCAAGGCACTTAGCAACTCAGTGAGACCCTGTCTCTAATAATATACAAAAAAAAAAGGGGGGGGGGCGTGCTGGGGATATGGCCCAGTGGTTGAGTGCCCCTGAGTTCAATTCCTGGTACCAAAAAAAAAAAAAAATAGGGAAATTTTAAAATATGAATTCATTTAAATGCAACAGGGCACTGTGACTAATGTTATCAGTGGTATCAAAGCAAATGGTCCTCAAATTGGAACATTCATATAGTAACACTTTCCACAGAGAATTGTTGCTTTGATTCATTTTACTTTTTATTATGTAAATACTTAAATACACTCAAAAGTAGAAAGTATAACCCCTGACATACCCACCACTCAGCTTCAACAGCCTTTGCCAATCTTTGACCATAGATCACTATAAGAAAATCCATTTCCAAAATTTTAATTTCCTTTTTTATACCTTCTTAAAACCCATCTGCATGAAATCTTATTGGAGACTGAGTTGAGACTCCTTTTCCAGTTCCCCTTATAAAATCTTCAATTTACCACTTTATGAAAGGGAGAGAGACACCAGTCACTGATCCCCAAACTTAGCACAGCTTACTTCCTTTGCTCTCATCAAAGGGTCAACTGAGATCCTGATGTCCTATGAAGAAAATGAACTGAAAGCAAATTCTTTTGCAACCCTGACAGTTTCATTGCTTTCAACAATATTGAATGAGTGTCTACTCAGTTGTCATCAAAAAAGAACCTTTGGTGATAGATTGATTTTTGACATATAACTCAAACAATTTGAAGGACTGAATGACACTACAATTACAGATTCTGACTATGCCCATCTTTTATTTATATAAATAGGATTTGTGAGTGATTTTTAATGATAGAAGAAAAAAAGATATAAAATAGAATTGATGCTGAATCCTCAGTCTGGAAATAATCAATATTCACCCAGAATCTAAAGCTTATTTAAAAAAAGAAGCAGCAGCAGCAGCAGCACAGCCTTATTCACCTCATTAACAGATGTATTTCCAATAAATACTCAATTTTTATTTTTTTATTATTATTATTATTTGGGGGGAAGGGAGTGCCAGGGATTGAACTCAGGGGCACTCAACCACTGGGCCACATTCCCAACCCTTTTTTGTATTTTTTTAGAGACAGGGTCTCACTGAGTTGCTAAGTGCCTCACCATTACTGAAGGCTAGCTTTAAACTCTCGATCCTCCTGCCTCCACCTCCCAAGTGCTGGGATTACAGGTGTGTGTCATGGTGCCCGGCTCAATTTTTATTTTTAGCATTTATCTGTTGCCGCCTGAAGCGATGGCCGCTTGGAGCAACGAAGCTGCGGGAAGAAGTTCAGAGGCAAACTGGAAACAAACAGCTTTTTTATTCTGATAACTTTTCTCTCTGGCTCTAACAACGACTAACACGCACCACACACCACCAAAAAATGGCGCTGACCAGATCAGCAATCTCGGCTCAAGTCACTCGAGATCCCGGCCCAAGTCCCACGAGATCCCAGGCCAAGTCCCGTGAGACTACGGAAGGCAGCAATGCCCAAATCTCCATGGCCCATAGTCAACCGCAATTTAAGCCATCTCCCCAAACAGGGCTCCTGCATTTATCAAAATGTGTAATTACTTTATTTGGTTTGAATTATACGGTAATGCCAATAACTTCTGTTACTTCTGGACTGAATTAACATTTAAAGCCTTATGACCACAAGAGATTCTTAGTAAGACTTTCAAGTATAAAATATGCTTTTTATTCTGATAAAATTTTGCAGAGTCAAAGAGAAATATAAGTTCCAACAAGAAAGGTCTAAAGAGCTTTTTCATTGTTTAGAAGATGATGATGGTAACAAATTCCTCTGGCTGCATATTTAAGAATGAAACAGTCTGATCCTTAAATATTGATCTTTATAATATGTTGGAACTGATATGCTATGCAACTATCTTAAATGTGGGGGAAAAAATCAGAATCAATGCAAAAACACAAATTTCTTCCAAACTTACACAAGCAAAAATGCTTAAAAAATGCTGTCATGGGGCACATGTGATTTTGGACTCCATGTGGATGGTATTCTGAAAGTATGAGCTTTAGGGAAATATTGTCTTAGTTATTTACTTGTTGAGTTTTGGCTTAAAGAAGAAAGAGGGGTAATATGAGTGGGCATGAAACACATCTCAGAGTAAGACATATGAAACTAATAGAAACTCAGACTTGTACAAAAGGAGGAATTTGTTTTAATGCATAAAAATTATTAAAAGTAGCCAGGCGCAGTGGCACACACCTGTAATCCCAGCAGCTAGGGAGGCTGAGACAGGAAAATCGTGAATTCAAAGCCAACCTCAGCAAGGGTAAGGTACTAAGCAACTCAGTAAGACCCTGTCTATAAATAAAACACAAAACAGGGCTGGGGATATGGCTCAGTGGTCCAGTCCCCAAGTTTAATCCCTGCTAACAAACAACAATAAAAAATCCTTTAAAGTATTTAATTAAATGTACTTCTAAGCACCAAACAAGGGCACAGACAGACATCCCTCAGGAAATCTAACAGAATAAACTGCTTACCATCAGTTCAATTTACTGATGCCTACTGAGAGTGGTGACCTGGACATACAAATACACATTTCTTCCAAAAAATATTTGTGTGTATTTTCTAAGCATAAGACACAGTAATAGGCGCTGATACTATAGCAGCAGACAAAAGAGATGAAGAGCTCTACCCCAATGAATTTATGTTATAGCAGGGTACAGAAAAAAATATTATCAAGAAGACCTTTACAAAGTATGTTGAAAGAAGACAAGAACAATAGAAAAAAGTAGAATAAGGAAGGGAAATGAGGAGGGGCAAGATCACAATTTGAAATAAAATAACTTCATAGACTTATGGAAAAAAAGACATTTACCTATTTATGGCACCAAAGCAATAAGTACCATAGGAGAGTAAAGCAAAGTGGGAATGAAGAGAAGGAGGAAACACAATCCCACCTCTGATAAATGTGTTGAGAGAGCCAAAGAAATTGGTCAGAAGCATAAGAGTAAGACAGGCTCTCCAGGCCAAGGAATCATCCTTGTGAAGGCAGAGAGAAATAAGAGGAGAATTCATTCAACCCAGACAGCTCCTGGCACTTAGTCTAACAAATCTGCAAATGGGTATAGGGAGCCACAGAAAGAAAGGCAGGGACAGTCAAAGGGTTTCCATTTTCTGTAGTGGAAGTCCATAGAACATTCTATCAATTCATGAGGCAGCTCTGTGGAAGGTGGTTCAAATGGGGCCAACGTGGAAGCAGAGAGACCTACTGGGGGCTCCTGCAATAGGAAAAATGAAAGACATCAGAGCAGTGATGGGAGGACAAGGCATGAGAGGCCCAAAAAGCCACTGAAGACTCAGTAGAAAGACTCAGGACCAGAGAGATGGAGCTCAGGCCACAAAAGAAGACATGGTGCCTTTCCCTAAAATGAGGAATCACAAAAGAAGAGATCCTGGAGAAATGTGCACATGCTAAATCTGAAGTGCCAACCAATATCAAGAAATGCAAATCTGCACGAGAGAAAATTCAAGCCTAAAGAAATAGACTTAATAGTCTAAGAGGGGAAACTGTATGCATCCAAATGAATGATAACCTTCCCCTGACAAACACAGGATCAATATAAAGAGTACCAAGAGTTTCTAACCATTCCCTTTTTCAAAAGAACTTGCCTGCATTAACACTACTATTAATATTTTTTCATCTGTTTTAAGCATGCACTAATTCCATTACCCACAAACACCCAAGAATTAAAAGCAGCTCCTTAAGCGTGAGACAATGGCAAGTATGAGGATATTATAAATCATTTTCAGAACCACAGAATATTATAATTCAAACCAAAAAGAAATATTCAGAACTTGCTCAAAAGATCAGGAAGAGCCGGGCGCAGTGGCGCACGCCTGTAATCCCAGCACTTGGGAGGCTGAGGCACTTAGCAACTCAGTGAGACCCTGTCTCTAATAAAATACAAAAAAGGGCTGGGGATATGGCCCAGTGGTTGAGTGCCCCTGAGTTCAATCCCCAGTACCAAAAAAAAAAGATCAGGAAGGTCAAACAAAAATTCTAAAGCCAGGCCAAGTATATTTTTGAAGTCCTTCACAGTTTTCTGTGAAGACACAGGGAGGTTTAAAACACTTAACCAGCACTACAAAGTTTAATTTTTATGGCCTAATATTTCAGTGGTCTACAATGAACACACACACACACCAATGACTTTTTTAAATTTATAACAATACTAAGCAGAAAAAACACTATTGCCCATAGCAAACTTGCTCACCTTACCTTAGAGATTATACTTCTGACAATATTCCAATATTAAGGAACAATGCCACAGCACTCCTTACTTTAAAAAAAGAAAGAAAACTTTCCCCTGAAGCGATTATTATATCCAAACTTAGAAGTCATTTCTTTAAATAGCTTTTTCTTTTTCACCTTCCTTGATTTTAAAAAAGTAAATGTTCTATCCAATGAAGCATCAATTTTTTTTGTACAATTTTGGCCTGATATTGCTCAGATTCACAGGCGAGCTGGTAGTGCTGCTAGTCAAATCAAATCAAAGTATACTGGCAACAAGGTCAACTATGAAATGTGAATAACCTCTTCCATGTTTTTTTTTCCCCAAAGTAGGAAAAAAAAAAATCTACAGAGGTTTTAATGTATAAGAATTAATTTGTTATTGTCTGTGTAACCACACAAACATGACAAATGTGTGATGGAGAAACCCCCTAAAGGCATCTCCTCTAAAAGTCCTACCGTAATTGCCTTTAATTCTAGCTCTTCTCTCTCAAACCCCCTATTTACTTTTCTCTTCTTCTTCTCCTCCACCCCTTGCTTTCTTTTTCTCCTTCTCTCTCTCACACACATTCTATAAACAAATATCTATTAGGAATATATACCAGCATTCTTATTGTTTAATGTGTATTAAATTATACACATACTAGATATAAAACCCATCACAAGTATTTATTAACAGCATTGTTAGGGTTACACGATAATATAAAGCTGCAAAACACATGAGATGAACAGTACTCCACCATGTCCCCCTTCCATTTCCTTTCCTATCCCATTCCTGCTTTCCTGGTGCCTCCTTCCCTACTACCCCATATAAACCCTATACCCCTGCCAAAATGGGGTTACCATGGCTCAGTTCATTATCCTAAATGCATGATTGAAGATCTGAATGGTACTTATATACTTTGTATACAAGCAGTTGTATGTAAAAAGATACTATACTTGTGCATTATGAATAAGTAAATAAATAATTTTTTAAAAAAAAAAAAAAAAGCTCATGCAATAGGGCTGGGGTTGTGGCTCAGCGGTAGAGCGCTCGCCTAGCACGTGCGCGGCCCGGGTTGGATCCTCAGCACCACATAAACATAAATGCATTGCATTGTGTACAACTAAAGCAAATAAATAAATATTAAAAAAAAAAAAAAAGCTCATGCAATAAACTGGGTACAGTGGCATGTAGCTGTAGTACCAGCACTCCAGAAGCTAAGTCAGAAGGATCACTAGAGCCCTGAGTTCTAGGCCAGCCCAGGCAACACAACAAGAACCTTTCTTAACCAAACACTCCATGCAAGCCTTCATCCCCCTGGTCTGGTCAAATCAGATGATCCTTCCCCTCTCCACCCATTCATAGATGCCTCCTCAAATGCTGCTTCTTCTATAAAGACTTTCCCAGCTGATACCTCAGCCTAATGTGATTTCTCCCTTCCTTTCAGATGCTGGGTCCCTCACTCACACCTCTCTTAACAGTGCTTAATTTGATTTCATGCTGCAATAAGATATACTCTTTTGGAATTAAATTAATTATATCTGTGTCCCTGTAGTACCTATGATACGAGCACATAACATAAACAGAGATAAACTGTCTCAAACCCACATTTCTATAACAAGCAATTTATTTTAAATACAGCTGCACATAAAGCCACACCTGCACCTACTGTACCCAGCCCCTGCAACAAACAGTTACTAACTCCCTTCATTTCTTATTTAGAAAAAAAGAAAAAGAAAAAAAAAAAAAACACCTTGCCCAATAGGCAACTAAAAAGATCTAAAGAATCTAACCTTAACTTCTGGTTTTGCAAATGAATCAAGAGAAACTCACACATATTAACAAACTTACCCCAAATCACACAGATGGTTAATGACAGAACCAGAATTATAATTTAGGTCTTCAAACCCCTTCACTTTTGTGTAGTATTAGTGGTTTGGGGATCTAGATTTTTTTCTTTCCTTTAGACTTCTTTCCTTTAATTCCTCGGGAGTTTGTTTCTAATTTAAAAAGTATACAGGGCTGGGGATATAGCTCAGTTGGTGGAGTGTTTGCCTTGCATGCACAAGGCTCAGGGTTCAATCCCCAGCACCTCAAATAAATAAATAAATAAATAAATAAATAAATAAATAAATAAATAAATAAAGATGAAAAGTAATACAAGCTCAGCCGGGCGCAGTGGCGCACACCTGTAATCCCAGCACTTTGGGAGGCTGAGGCAGGAGGATCACAAGTTCAAAGCCAGCCTCAGCAACGGCGAGGCACTTAGCAACTCAGTGAGACCCTGTCTCTAATAAAATACAAAAAAGGGCTGGGGATGTGTGGCCCAGTGGTCTAGTGCTGCTGAGTTCAATCCCTGGTACAAAAAAAAAAAAAAAGTAATACAAGCTCACCACAGAACATTTGGAAGATGAAAAATGAGCATAAAACACTGATTCAGAGCTATATTGGCCAAATTATATTGTGTGCATGTACGAATATATAACAAAAAATCCCATCATTATGTACAACTACAATGCATCACCTAAAAAAAAAAAAGTGGAAGAAAAAAAGCACATTGATTCATCATTCAAGTGTCACTACCTCTCACACACCTCATCAATACAAACCATCTTTGTCCCAAAACTCCAAGGTTCATTTACTTAAGTTTAAATCCAACTTAGTCTTATCCTCAACTTATAAAGTCATTAATGAAAGTGGAGCCCATTTTTTTTCTTTATGAATTTATGTAGCATCACTCAATGTTGTTCACCAAATAGCAAACTTCTTTATTTTACTAATAAACAAACTTCTTGATGACACTGAGGTTTTAAATGTTTCTATAAGTGTATGTTACAATTTAGTTCAATAAAAAGTCATTTTCCTTTTCTTTGGGTGATGCTTTATTCATCTACTATACCTGTTTTCAAAGAACACATCACTGCAAAATTGGAACATGCGTAGCTACAAATACAACAAAGCCCATACCAGTTTATGCCATCAACTACAACACTAAAACATGATGTTTTGGGTGTTTCAGATAATAACTGGGGTTATCACATACAAATATATGTACATTTCTTGTACTATATGTGTGTTAGTATATGAACACCTGTGCCTAAAATTCCTGTGACTATTAAGTATAAAATTCTTTCAGAGTGGAAATAAACTAAGATTGTGCTATCCAATATGGCAACTGCTGGCCCACATGCAACAACTGAGCACTTGAAAGTAAATAGCTATAATTGTGATGTGCTATAACTCTAAAATATACATAAGATTTCAAAGACATAGTATTAGAATGTAAAATCACTCATTTTTACTATTAGTTACATGTGGAAAAGGTAATACAATCAGCCCTTCATACACACAGGTTTATTAACATCCATGGATTCAAGGACCTTGAACCACAAACATTTTCCCAAAAATTGTGTCTGTGGCGAACATGTCCAGATGTTTTTCCTCATTGTTACTGCCTAAAAGATATAGTATAATAACTATTAACATAGCATTTACACTGCACTGGACATTATAAGCAATGAGATGATTTCAAGTATGCAAGAGATTAGTAGGTCATATGTAAATACTATACCATTTTTACATAAGGGACTTGAGCATTGGTGGATTTTGGTATCTGCAGAGGTACTAGAACCCCCCTCAGATACCAACAGATAACTAATCACATTTTAGATATACTGAATTAAGTAAAATATATTATTAAAATTAATTTCATCTGTTTCCTTATTTTTTTAACCTGGCTCTTAGAAAATATGAATTATATATGTGGTTCACATTTCAGATTTGTATCACATTTTTACTGGGGAGCATGAAACAAGACAATGAAAGAAACAAAGGGAACAAAGAAAGACAAGAGAACACAAAAGGGAAACTTACATTCCCTTGGGCCTGCATAGCCCAGAAAACTTCTCTTCTGTGATCATAAAATAAACTCAATGACCCTTTGTTCTTCAATAACAAAACTTACAGTTTAATATCTCTGAATAAGAATTACAGGTGTATCTTAAGTAAATACAGCTAAATTTTTACACCCTCATATATACTTCATATGTTAACCTAAACCTAAATTGTCTTGGGAAAGGAAGAACAGTCTAAATATTTTCCAATAGAACAGCGTCCCTCTCATTCAAAAGAAAAAGAACTTCATGAGAATCTCTGCCACAAATGGCTGTTCTTTCCAGTTAAGAACCCAAAAATTCCTGTTTCTCTCTCACATGATGGTTGATAATAGAAGAAATGTGGCCAAATATAAAGATGTCCTTTGAAAAACTTCTACTAAATAAGCAACATTCTGTGTTATTATAGCTCTGAGGCCTCTTGTGAAGATTTTTTAAAGGGTCATAACAGGTTTAAATTAACCCCATGGAAAGAATCTCGCATTTTAAAAGGATCTGATGACTCAAAACATTCTTTTGGAATCTCCCAGCCTCTTCACTGGAAATGCATCAGGACAGTCATACCAGTTAGGTTTCTCTTACGCTAGCCTAGGTCAAGTACAAACATGATATGTGGAATAAGAATAGTTACTTTAGGGATCAAGGACCTAGGAATTAGACCAGAGACAATACACCTAATAGAAGAAAAAGTAAGCTCTAATCTCCAACATGTCAGTTTAGGCCCTGAGTTCCTTAATAAGACTCCTGAAGCACAAGAATTAATATCAAGAATCAATAAATGGGATAGATTCAAACTAAAAAGCTTCTTCTCAGCAAAACAATCAATCAATGAGGTGAACAGAGAACCAACTAATTGGGAACAAATTTTTACCACATGTACATCAGACAGAGCACTAATTTCTAGAATATATAAAGCTCTCAAAAATCTTTATGCCAAAAAAACAAATAACTCAATCAATAAATGGGCCAACGAACTGAAAAGACACTTCTCAGAAGAAGATAAACAATCAATCAACAAATACATGAAAAAATGTTCAACATCTCTGGCAATTAGAGAAATGCAAATCAAAACTACTCTAAGATTTCATTTCACTCCAGTCCGAATGGCAGCTATTAAGAACACAAACAGGGCTGGGGATGTGGCTCAGAGGTATAGCGCTTGCCTAGCACGTGCACGGCCTGGGTTCGATCCTCAGCACCACGTAAAAATAGACGCATTGTGTACAACTAAAAGCAAATAAATAAATATTTTTTTAAAAAAAAGAACAAAAACAATAATAAATGTTGGAGAGGATGAGGGGAAAGAAGCACACTCATACATTGCTGGTGGGACTGCAAAATGGTGCAGCCATTATGGAAAGCAGTAAGGAGATTTCTTGGAAAACTGTGAATGGATCCACCTTATGACCCAGCCATCCCACTCCTGGGTCTTTTCCCAAAGGACTTAAAAGCAGCATACTACAGGGACACAGCCACATCAATGTTTATAGCATTGATTAAAATTCGTAATAGCTAGGTTGTGGAACCAACCTAGATGCCCCTCAGTAGATGAGTGGATAAAGAAAATGTGGTATATATACACAATGGAATATTACTCAGCAATTAAAGAGAATAAAATCATGGCATTCGCAGGTAAATGGATGAAGTTGGAGAATATAATGCTAAGTGAAGTTAGCCAATCACAAAAATCCAAATGCCGAAGGTTTTCTCTGATATAAGTAGGCTGATTCACAGTAGGGTTGGGTTGGGGAACATAGGAGGATTAGAGGAACACTAGAAAGGTCAATGGGGAGGGAGGGGAAGGGAGGGAGCAAGCGGGTATGAAGTGGGGGGGGAGAAGAAGGTAGAATGAGATGGATATCAGTATCCTAAATGCTCGAATAGTATGAATATACTTTGTACTCAAACAGTGTTATGTAAAAAGGTGCTAATTACATGTAATATGAATTGTAATGCATGCTATTGTTATATATACAACAACTTCGAATAAAAAAAAGAATAGTTACTTTAGGCTCACTAAGTGTTTTGTTTTCATTTGGGGATATTTTGTTTTGATTTTGGTTTGGGGGTTAAGCTAACTGATTTTTTTACTTCTGCATTTGAGTGGAAAGATATTTACTATCAAAGTAATGATAGCCAATCTTCTAGCCCAGAAATTACCAAAACTCAGAAGCTAAGTCTTTAAACAACTCAGAAAAGAAACCACTTTGTCAAGCTTTACCTAACTATCTGCCAGTCTACTCAATTGCTGGTCTCAAATCTCTAAGCAAAATATTTTTTAAAACTAGAAATTGCAACACAGTCTTCAAAAGTAACCAAGTTAGCCAGCCACTCTAAAAAGTCAGTCTGGGCCAGGCAGGGTGGTGCACGCCTATAATCCCAGCACTTGGGAGGCTGAGGCAGGAGGATCACAAGTTCAAAGCCAGCCTCAGCAATGGCAAGGCACTTAGCAACTCAGTGAGACGCTGCCTCTAACAAAATACAAAATACAAAAAAAAAAAAAAAAAAGGCTGGGGATGTGGCCCAGTGGTCAAGTGCCCCTCCGTTCAATCCCTGGTACCAAAAAAAAAAAAAAAAAAAAAAAGTCAGTCTGGCATGTAGTCACAAAAAATGGGGAAGAAACAGTTTAAGGAAAAAAATAACTCTTGATTTAGGCCAAGGTGTGTTAGCTTTCTGTCCCTATAACAAATACCTGAGATAACTAACTTATAAAGAGAAAAGGTCTGTTTGGGCGCACGCTTTTGGAGGTTTTAATCCATAATCAATTAGCCCCACTGCTTTGTGCCTGTACTGAGGCAGCACATCGTAGCAAAAGCAGTAGTGGAACAAAAGCACTCACCTCATGGCTGGGAAGTGAAAAGACAGGAAGAGGCTGAGGTCCCATTCTCCCCTTCCAGGGCATGCCCCCAATGACCTGAAGACCTCCCACAATAGCACCACTCTAGAGAACAAGCTTTCACACATGGACCTCTGGGGGTCACTTAAGATCCAAACTATAACACAGGGTTTCTCAACCTCAGCAATAATGATGGTCAACTACTCAGAAGAGATAATGTTCCTGCTCCTAATAGTCAAGTTATTTGTTCTTTTTTTTTTTTTTTTTTCCCAAAAAGGACTCTTAATAGCTTTACAATAAAAATTAGATACCACTTTCTGACCCATTCAACTAGCAAAAATTAACAGGAGGACTGAGAATATTCAGTGACAGCCTGACTATAGGGAAAAGCACAATCTTATTTTTGTAAAAATAATAGACAAAATCAAAGAGTCTGAAAGAATATACACTAATTTGCTTTGTTTTGTTTTTTTCAAGAATGTGAGTTTTAGCTCTTTTCCCCACTTTTCTTCTTTTTTTTTAAGAATTTAACCTTTATTTGTTTTGTTTTGTTTATGTGGTGCTGAGGATCCAACCCAGTGCCTCAACCATGCTAGGCAAGTGCTCTACCACTGAGCTACAATGCCAGCGCCCTCCCCACATTTTTTTTATTGTTTCATTATAGCTGTTCATACTGATGGGATTTATTGTTATATATTCATACATGCACATAATGTAAAATTTAACAACATAATTTGGCCAATATCACTTCTCAGCACTTTTCCCCCTCCCTATCTCCAACTCCTTGGTCCCTTTCCTCTACTGCACTCCCTTTGATTTTCCTTAGATCTGCCCTCCCCCTTTTTCTTTTCCTTTTTCCTCTCTAGTTTCCATAAGAGAGAAAACGTAAGGACCCTTAACCTTCTGAGTTTGACTTATTTCATTTAACAAATGGTCTACAGTTCCATCCATTTTCTTGCAAAGGGCATAACTTCATTTTTCTTTATGACTGAATAAAACACTATTGTGTCTGTCTCTCTGTGTGTGTGTGTGTGTGTGTGTGTATCACATTTTCTTCATCCATTTATCTATCAATGGATACCTAGGCTAGTTCCACAGTTTGGCTACTGTGAATTGTGCTGCAATAAGCATGGGTACGCATGTATCGCTGCAGTATGATGATTTTAATTTTTCAGGATAAATACGGAGGAGTGATATAGCTGGGTCATGTGATGATTCCATTTCTAGTCTTTTGAGGAACTTCCATACTGATTTCCATAGTGGTTGTACTAACTTACAAATCCACCATTTCTCCATATCCTCTCCAGCATTTATTAGTATTTTTATTCTTTTTGGTTTACTTTTTTTTTTTTTTGGGGGGGGGGGTTACCAGGGATTGAATTCAGGGGCACTCAACCACTGAGCCACATCCCCAGCACTGTTCTGTATTTTATTTAGAGACAGGGTCTCACTGAGTTGCTTAGTACCTTGCCTTTGCTAAGGCTGGCTTTGAACTCAAGATCCTTCAGGTCTCAGCCTTCCAAGCTGCTGGGATTACAGGCATGCACCACCATGCCCAGCTATTATTTGTATTCTTGATGGCTGCCATTCTGACTGGTGTGACATAAAATCTGTTGTTTTGATTTGCATTTCCCTAATTGCTAATGATGCTGAACATTTAAAAATGTACTTTTTTAAAGCCAATTGTAATAGTTTTTCAAGACCCACACTTTAAATGAGTCTACAGACTTTTTTTTAAAAAATATAAGTCTCAGACTTGCTTTGGTGAAAGTCACCACTTCTACAAATCAAGTTTTGTGGATTATTCTACATCATACATTGGAAGGTATCAGTGTTCATAATTTATCCATCAACATTATACTGACATTGCTAAGCCCTTAAGAGTGAGCCACTAAAGGAGTAATTAAATTTGCCAAATCAACCTCAAAGAGTTAAGAAACCTCACCATGCTGCCCTCTTGAACCATAAGCAACCAACAGCTAAGAACATATATACAGAGTAGTTTAACGTAGCCAAATGTTTGTTTTTTATATGTTTAATAAACATTGATAATTTAATTTAGCAAAATCTTACATGTAAATTTAAATGATTCTAATTTTCCTTTTCAATTTGTTGACCTAAAAGATCAAAACTAATTGATGTGACTTTTCTTCTCCTGCTTAAATCTTGAATGAATAATCAAAGAAGTAAAATGTTTGAAAGATTGACAGACCTGACAATTAATAAAAAAAATTAAAATCTTAACTCTATAGATTTGGAATACAAATATTTTATCTGGGTGCACAGTAGAAAAGAAAGTTTTCCAAGAAATTTTTCTGGTTCTAAAATACACAGGCAGACACACTTCAAAACAAAATGCCAGGCGCTCACCATAATAGCTATGGCCTTTAAACCACTCCAGAACCCCTCCCCCTGCCCACAGATGTAGCCAGTATAACTGCTTTTAATCGAAACATTCTAAATTGCTAAAAATAAACTCTTTTCTCCTACTTAAGTTTTCCCATTTTTCCATGACATTTTGACCTTTATTCAGACAACTGTCATTACAAATGTACAATACCCATCTCATATCATTTCTAAGCATTTTATACAGAAATGCATAAATGTGAGTGTAACAGTATTTCCTGTCCTTTGAATAAAACAAGGAAGCAAAAGAACTTTGAAGAAAGTCTTTAGCCAATTAGAACCGTGGCTCTGAAGACTGGCTCCATGAGATTTCACGAATGTTGCTCCCCATCAAAAGACCACAGTATTTTCTTCCCTGACTGTGAACATCATCTCTGTATTTAACCACACCTCTTCGCCTCCAAAGAGAACTAACAGAATACAGGGAAAGTAACTGAGAATAACATACGAACCTGCTCAATGTTTACCCACAAACTGGTAAATCATCAATCAATTCAAGCTGTCATGGAACATGCTCCTTTAATGGCCAGAAACATACTCATGGTAGTGGTATCATCTAGAATCTCATTTCTCTACTGTTAAAATGGACAATAACCGAATTTAGTTTCTACAGCTTATATCTTATTTTGAGCAAAATGCCAATCGAGTCAACAAAACTAATCATCAGAAATGGAGTTACTATCTTTTCCTTATAACTTAAGACAGTTTGTCTAGATAGGGTCAACCAACTTGAGGGTTTTTCTGAATGTTTATTGTTTTTGTCTGGGAACTTGAGGTCTTTATCTGTTAAAAAGATAACATAGGTTTTATTATGTGACCAAGGTTGCTTAAATTCTCTTAATTTCTTTGCACTTACAACAGAAACTCCTTAACATGTGCACACATCTAAATGAATGTATACTATCAGGTGGTCCTTCTGACCACTTTACTAACTTCTTGACATAGTTTTAGAAAAAAAAATATTTTTAAGCTTCATGTATGTGACTCATTGGAAAGTTTTAAGGTTTTCTTGGATCTTCATATAATGGTAACTTTAATTAATTAAAGAAAATGACAAGTTTTTATAAATCCAATAAGTACTTTTAAATAAATCTTTTTTAATCATATGTAAAAAATATTTACACACAAGGCCTACTATTTACTTAGTCTGCACTTAAGGATTCATTTGAATGACTGGCCTCTTATAATTACAATAATTTCACATACCCCTTCAGTTTTTGTGGCCTACAAGTGGAAACCAGCGTCAGAAAGTATGAAATACAAAATCTCCCAATTACAAGCAGAGTAACTCTTTAAAGTAAATATCTGGAGTTTTAAGTGAAAAGTTACTGTGTGGCAGGTGTCAATGATTTTTCCCCCATAAAACTACAATTCCAGATTTAAAATCAAAATGTCACAAAAATCATTTGTATATAGGCATATACCTCATAGGTAATTTTTAAGAAATGCAACTACTTGTAAAAAAGGCTTCAAAACACAATGGAGCCAGGCACAGTTGCACACACCTGTAATCCCAGTGATTCGGGAGGCTGAGGCAAGAGGATGACAAGTTCAAAGCTACCCTCAGCAATAGTGAGGCGCTAAGCAACGCAGTGAGACCCTGTCTCTAAATTAAAAAATAAAATAAAAAATAAAAAACACAATGAAACACAGAAGATGCCAACTTCCACTTCCACCACCAAAAAAGGAAGGTTGTTTAGTCCTAAACTCCACTACCCAGCCAGAGCATCAGTAACTAAAAACAAAGCTGCCTGAAAAAGAGAGAATACACATGGTGGCATAAATTTAAGAATACAAATCTTACAACAGCCACCTCACTGTAAAACTAGAAAGGCTACAGCAGTAACCACAAGATCAATGAAAAGTACAGCAAAAATACACATTTAGATATTTCTCTTCCATACACTTCTCTTACTAATGCACAGAGAACTGATGAGCAGTGGTAGTGTCTAGTTTCTAATTATAAGAAATAAACAAATTAATTTTTTCCTCTGAATAAGCCCCAAGAGACCATCTATTCCAGTCGAATTGTCTCATTTCACAGATGAGGAAAAATGTCACCCAGAGAACACAAGTGGCTTAGCCCTAGGTCATCCAGCAGACTGGTACCAAGTCCTAATCCCAGATCTGCTGGTTCCTTGCCCAGTGACTTCAGTTTTTTTGGCTGGTATTTAATAATCCCTCTCATAATTTTTAATCTGAATTTAACTCATATCTATATTGAAAATTATTTTGGCAAGAAATTACTATTTTCAAGAGGTATTTCTCAAGCTTCATTGAACTAGCTGGCAGATCACTTAAATTATCAGCAGTTTTCTCATGTATGGAGGTGGTAGTTATGGGTATATTTGGGCACTGTCAGATTTTTCTTATAAGAATGTGTTTTCTCTTTGATCTGGGGGAAGTCTGAGAAATAAACGTGTTTTTCAAAAATTAGTTTCAAAAGCAACTTCTCAGGAAACAAACTCACTTTAATGAAAACTAAAACATGGGTTTTCAAAAACCAATGCCCTACATTTTACTTTGACTTTAACTAAATCAGATGGGTGCATCATCTCTCATTCAAATAAATTCACCAAGGTGCCAAATGAGGATGCATAATTACACTGCCAAATGCTGCAATTCTTTTCACCATCTAAGTCTTTGTGACTGAACATAGTTTACAATGACTAAATTCTAAACTCAGGATTTAGGACACAATATGAAAACTGATTTGAATAATTTTTATATACATACTTGGAAGGTTAACTGTTAACAACAGAAACAATAAACACCAATATGGAAGACTACAAAATGAATCAATTAGAAGCATGACAGATCCAAGCACAACAGCAGCTAAAACTGATATTTATTGAGGCCAGAAACAGCCTTAAGTGCTCTGTGCATGTTAACTCATTTGCACTCACAACCCTCTATGTGCATACTATTATTATCTCCTAATTTACAAATTAGGAAACCAAGGCAGAGATAAATTAAATAATAAATGCACAGGGAGACACTTGCAAGAGGGACAGCCAGGTTTTAAATCAAGGCACTGTAGTCCTATCATCTACACAGAGAATGTCCACAAGATACAAAGATGGTGTATAAAAAGATGGTCTCCCTGGGGCTGGGGAGAAAGTAGAGAAAGGAGTGGGGAATGACAGCTAATAATCAGGGGTTTCTTTCAGAGGTGATAAAAATGTTCTACACTTACATTGTGGCTATAGTTATACAACTCTGAATAAACTAAAAACTAATGAATTATATACTTAAAATGAGTTAACTGTATGGTATGTGAATTATATCTCAATAAAGCTATTCTTAAAGACAATGGTAACATTCAAAACTAGATAAGCAGAAGAAAAAAATGGAGAAGATGGTTCTGTAAATTGTTAGTATTAGAAGAAGCAGTTTAAATTCTCTATTTATGCAACTTTGAGGGTGGACAATACTGGGTAATGATCCTAGGGATGCTTAATCACTGAGCCACATCTTCAGACTTTTTATAGTTTACTTAGAGACAAGGTCTCACTAAGTTGCCTAGGGCTTCTCTAAATTGCTGAGGCTGACTTTGAACTTATGATCCTACTGCCTCAGCAGCCCTCCAAAATATTTTGTCTATTTAGAAACAAATTCAGAATTACTTTCAAGAACATAAAAATAGAGCCACTACCACTAAAATAAATAAATAAAGCTTAAAGAATACACACCAAATGTTTAAAGTGGCTATCATCTCTGCAGCTGAGATTTTTTATAATCTTCTTTTAATGTTCACCTATATTTTCTACAATGACACATATATGAGTTCTGTATCTTTAAAAACTCTTTTTTAAAAAATATTTATTTTAGTTGTACACAATGCTTTTATTTATTTTTACATGGTGCTGAGGATCGAACCAGGCTGCGCACTTGCTAGGCGAGCGCTCTACCACTGAGCCACAACCCCAGCCCCTAAAAACTCTTTTTATAGTAAAACACACACATACCTACATTCAGCTATTGACATATTAACAGTTTGTACTTTTTTTTCTTTGTGTGCTGCTGAGGATGGAACCCACTAGGGTTCTATCCCAAGCCTCTGACTTTTTTTTTTCTTTCTTTCTTTTTTTGAGGGGGCAAGACTCAGTAAAATCTAGCTCAAGGGTTCTACCTGAAATCTTTACATCAAAATCTTTAGCAAGCCGGGCACGGTGGCGCAAGCCTGTAATCCCAGCACTTGGGAGGCTGAAGCAGGAGGATCGTGAGTTCAAAGCCAGCCTCAGCAATGGCGAGGCACTGAGCAATTCAGTGAGACCTTGTCTCTAATGAAATACAAAAAGGGCTGGGGATGTGTGCCCAGTGGTTGAGTGCCCCTGAGTTCAATCCCCAGTACCACAAAAAAAAAAAAGAAAAAAAAAAAAAAAACTTTAGCAACTATACATTCCATAAGATAATATTCAATCAATAGTACTTCAGTGGTTCTACTTGTTACATGCTTACCAAAATGTAACAGATACGAAACACTGATAGAAAAAAAATAACTATAAAAAATTATTTTTGGCTGAGGTTGTGGCTCAGCGGTACAGCGCTCACCTAGCACATGAGTGGCCGGGTTTGATCCTCAGCACCACGTAAAACTAAACGCATTGTGTACAACTAGAGCAAATAAATAAATACTTAGAAAAAAAATTATTTAAACACATTCAACAAATGTAAGGCTCTGTGGCCAATCTTAAATCATTTGTTGGCACAATTCTATTATTCCAATTAAAAGATAAAACCATATCATCATATTTTTCTATTATATGATAATAAAAACATTAGAAGCAAAAAACTGAATTATAAATAGTTACTGGTACTATAAAGAACAGAAAATTTTAAGATTATTCCTACTTGCAAGGCATTTAAAACCTCATAGAGCTAGGCACAGTGGGGCACACCTGTAATCCCAGCAGCTCAGGAGGCTGAGGCAGGAGGATCACAAGTTCAAAGCAAGCCCCAGCAAAAGCGAGGTACTAAGCAATTCAGTGAGACCCTGTCTCTAAATAAAATACAAAACAGAGGTGGGGATGTAGCTCAGTGGTCCAGTGCCCCTGAGTTCAATCCCTGGTACTAAAAAAAAAAAAAAAAAAAAAAAAAAAATCACACACACACACTCATAGAGAGAAATGGATTTTTTTTAATATTTATTTTTTAGCAATAGGTGGACACAATATCTTTATTTTATTTTCATGTGGTGCTGAGGATCAAACCCAGTGCCTCACACATGCCAGGTGAGCACTCTACGTCTGAGCCCCAACCCCAGCCCGATATTTTTTACATTAAAGAGAGGAAGCCAAGGTGGTGGTACACGCCTGCAGTCCCAACTACTCTGGAAGCTGAGGCAAGATGATTGCCTTAACTCATGAGCTCAAGACCAGCAAGGGCAACAGGGTAAGACTCCATCTCAAAAAAAACAACAACAACAACAAAAATTGCACATAGCACATGTGAGACACTGGGTTCCATCCTCAGCAACATATAAAAATAAGTAAGTAAAATAAAGGTATTGTGTCTATCTACAACCAAATATATATATTTTTAAATATACATATATGCGTAAAAATATATATATATGTAAAGTATATATATTATACCATGTACAACCTGACACTGTATATGGGAGCCCTGAAAATACATAACTAGTACATCAAGACAGTGAATGGGAATGGTCTGATGAGCAATACAGACTATTAATCAAAAATTATACACTAAATACCTACAAGAACCTCATAGAGAAAGTTGGCAATTTTTTTTTTATTTAAACCACCTACGCATAGAGGTTGGAGAAAAGCACCATCAAGGTGAACTAGATTAGACAGATAAGATTTCTTAGGAAGCCCACCTCCTAGACCAAGTCCTATGGAGACAGAAGACGGATTTCCATCTTAGGGAAAATGAATACAACAAAGGCACTGAGGCCATCAAAGAATATGGGGTGTGTGAGGCACCAGTTGGCCCATGTGGGATTAGAAAAGAATACTGTGACTTTCCAAATAAATGGCTAATCTGTGACTCATGGCATCCAAACCATCTGGCCTGCACCTCCCCAGGTGACATCTACTGAGTAAGCACCACTAGGAAGTATAGATGAAAAGCAACAACTAGAACAATTTCCTTCTGCACAGTGGAGTTTGAAAACAACTGTGGGGGGGGGGGGGTTGGGGTTGTGGCTCAGCAGCAGAGCGCTTGCCTCGCACAGGCGCTCGCCTCGCACATGCGCGGCCCGGGTTCAATCCTCAGCACCACGTAAACATAAATGCATTGCATTGTGTAACTAAAGTAAATAAATAAATATTTAAACTAAAACCACACACTTACACTGCAAGGAAAGACACTGTCTTAGAAGATATGTTTTACTACTTCCTACTGTTATCCTTCACGTAAAGCATTTTAAAGTACTATGTATTTTAATGAATTTCATATCTGAAAACCATAAACAATCTGTCTCCTCTTAGATATAATGAAAATATGAGAAATGAATGAGGTCTTTCAAAGCCCTTATTTAGGAGGTTTGGATAGCAGAATAAGAGGGAAAACATTTGGAAAAATTCCCAATCAGCTCAAGCACCCCGTTAAGGCCCAAATGGGCTTTACTAAGAAAGGCCTGGTATTAAGAGAAAAGCAAAGCAAAACAGAAAACCTCTTTGAAGTTCTGATTAAGCATGCAGTTCTGAAATCACATGCCAGTGTCCTCTGAGTCCAAAATCTGAATACGTAAGTTCATTATTCAGAAATGAAATCTGTTTAAAAGTGCTAGGAAGTATGAGAAGTTCTGAATGATTCTATGAGCTACTTCCAAACTTCTTTTCCAAAACAATCTGTCACATGGACAGATTATTTCCTACCTGAATAGTCACTTGCATTTAAGCTCCTATACCTACTGTATAAAGTTCTGATTTCTACAAACACCATTTATGTTTCCTTGGCATTTTTTTCTTGGCAATCAACAACTCCATCTAAGAAGTCAATCAAGTGATTCTTCAGGACTATTTACTCAGCATGTTAGATGTTTAGAGGAATGAAATAGAGAAAAAAAAATTATAGTCTAATTGGGGAAAGAAAACCAACAGCTATGAAAAGCAACAACCCGCAGAATGCAAGTTCCTTGCCCATCTTAGTTACAGTCCTTCCCCAGGGCATAGCATAAAATATGTGTTCAATAAATTCTGTTAAATAAATTCAGTCATTTTTGTCACTCCAGCATCTAGCACAAAGTATGCTGAATAAACAAATGATACCATGCTGTTCACATGAAAAAGTCTTGTATGACTTAGGTTAAGAAGCTAGAAATCATTGAGGATCAATGTAATCAAAAAAAATGTATCATGGGGAAGACAATCTCTTGAGTCATGAAATCTTAGAACTGAAAGAATTTTTTTTTTTTTTTTTTTTTGCAGGGGATGGGGGGTGGGTTTCCAGGGATTGAACCCAGTGGGTACTTAAATACTGAGCTACACTCCATAGCCATTTTAGTTTTTTATTTTGAGACAGGGTTTCGCTAAGTTGCCAAGGCTCCTCTTGACCTTGCAATCCTCCTTCCTTGGTCTCCAGAGTTGCTGGGATTACAACTGTGCACCACCATAAACTGCTCTGAAAGAAATCTTAAAGCAGGGCTGGGGTTTTGGCTCAGTGGTAGAGCACTTGCTAGCATGTGTGAGGCACTGAGTTCAATCCTTAACACCACATATAAATAAATGAATAAAATAAAGATCCATTAACATCTAAATATATATAAAGAAAGAAAGAAAGACCAGGCAAGGAGGCTGTGGTTTTGGTGCCTGATAAAGTCTGGAATGCAAGCTGGAGAATATCCTTCACAGAGCATATAAATCTTCATAACCTTCTGAATATACTCTACAATTATAATCTAAGTTGGCTCACGAAAACTAAGAACCACTAATCTAAAGCAAATGTGTTCCCTTTAACTTGATAAGATTTCCACAGAACAATTTAAGTATTCTCTCAGATGACATTTAGTGACCACCTTATACTGTACTATATTACACATGTCAAAAACTGAGCTGGGAACACAGTAGACAAGTTATCACTGGGTGAAAGAGGAAATATTATAAAGAAATTACAAATCAATATGAAGGTTATTATAATATGAAATATATACACCTTAGGAATCCAAGAGAGGAAATAACAACTTTATATAAAAAGCCAGGCAAGCCGGGCGCGGTGGCGCACGCCTGTAATCCCAGCACTTTGGGAGGCTGAGGCAGGAGGATCGAGAGTTCAAAGCCAGCCTCAGCAATGGCGAGGCACTTAGCAACTCAGTGAGACCCTGTCTCTAAATAAAAAAATACAAAAAAGGTCTGGGGATGTGGCCCAGTGGTCGAGTGCCCCTGAGTTCAATCCCCGGTACCACAAAAAAAAAAAGCCAGGCAAGTCTTTCAAGAAAAGGTATTGTTTATTTCATTCATTCATTGAGCAAAATGGTCACCAGATGCTGCATAGTACAACATAAACATTTCTCTAGATTCTAAGACTAAATACAGCATGAACTACATAAAGAGAGGTAGGGGATGTGGAAGGTATTATTAGTGAAGAAAAAAAATTCACAGACTCATGAAGTAGGACAAGGATATGACTGATTTAGAACATGTTTGAGATGGAGTACAGAGAAGGTACACTGAAGAAATAGAGTAGATCAGTCTGCAAAAATTTTAAATGCCAAATAAAAGCATTAGATTTTATCTTTCATGGACAAGAAATAGAAGGACTTTAGGGTAGAAAGAAGTAGCATGGACAGAAGTACCATAGAAAAAAAGTAACATAATCAACTTGGGGTTTTGAGGAAAAGATCTGGGGGTGGGGGTTTTGAACCCAAGGGCACTTTAACACTAAGCCACAGTCCTTTTTACTTTTTAATTTTAAGACAGGATCTCACTAAGTTGCTGAGGGCCTCACTTAGCTTTCTGAGACTGACCTCAAATTTGTGATCCTCCTTTCTCAATCTCCCCACCCAAGTCACTGGAATTACAGACATACATCATGCTTGGAGGAAAAGATGTCTTTTATGGAGGACAGATTGGTGTAGTAGGGCAAATGATGATTTGCTCACTGTCAACCAGCGTGTTCATGGCAAAACTGACTAAAACCCAGGTATTCTGAGTCTTAACACAACAACTCAAAATCATTAGGGGTTAAAAAGCAATGAGCAAGGGGCTGGGGTTGTGGCACAGCGGTAAGAGTGCTTCCATAGCACGTGCATGGCCAGGGTTCAAGCCTCAGCACCACATTCAAATAAAGGCATTGTGTACAACTAAAAACACATAAATAAATATTTTTTAAAAAAAAGCAATGAGCAAGCTGGGCACAGTGTCACAGGCTGTAATCCCAGCAGCTCGGGAGGCTGAGATAGGAAGATCACAAGTTCAAAGCCAACCTCAGCAAAAGCGAGGCACTAAACAACTCAGTGAGACCGTCTCTAAATAAAATACAAAATAGGGCTGGGGATGCGGCTCAGCAGCTGAGTGCCCTGAGTTCAATCCCCAGAACCAAAAAAAAAGCAATGAGCAAAAACAGTCAACAAAAGAAAAAACGGGCTGCGATTGTGGCCTAGTGATAGAGCACTTGCCTAGCATGTGTGAGGCACTGGGTTCGATTTTCAGCACCGCATATGAATAAATAAAATAAAATAAAGGTCCATCAACAATTCAAAAAAAAATTTTAAAAGGAAAAGAAAAATAGATAATCGCTATACAGAGACAAAAACAGTCAATAAAATAAAAAATAGATAATTGCTATATAGAGAAAGGACAAACCACTGAGTGGGAGAAAATATCCACAAGTCATCTTTCTGATTAGAGACTTGCTCCCAGAATACAAAAAGAATTCTTAACCCAGGGTAATTAAAAAAAAAAAAAAAAAAGGCAAAGGATTTGAATAAACATTTCTCCAAAGAAGATGCACAAATTGGCCAAGAAGCTCAGGAAAATATGTTCCTCAGGGAAATGCAAATCACACCCAGTATGATGGCTATAATGCCCCTCCACCCCCTGGGGTTGTGGCTCTGTGGTAGAGCATTTGCCTCCCATGTCTGAGGCACTGGGTTCGATCCTCAGCACCACATATAAATAAATAAATAAATAAATAAATAAATAAATAAATAAATAAATAAATAAAATAAAGATATTGTGTCCATCTACAACTAAAAAAATATTTTTAAAAAATGATGGCTATAATCAAAAAGAAAAGAGCATGGGTTGGCAAGGTTATAGAGAAACAATCCCTCAGACAGTATTAGTGGTAATGCCAAATGGTATCGCAACTTTGGAAAAATGGTACAGCAACTTTGGAAAACAGTTTAGCAGTTCCTCAAAATGTTAAACAGAGAGTTATCTTATTACCTTGGAATGCTACTCTTTTGTTTACAAAAAAAAAAAAAAAAAAAACTTGAAATTATGTCCACAAAACTCATACATGAAAATTCATAACAGCATTATTCATAATAACCAAAAAGTGGAAACAACCCAAATGTTCATCAACTGATAAATGGATAAAAAAAAAATGGGCATAATGGAATATTACTTGCCAATAGAAAGGAATGAAAAACTGATACACACTAAAACATGAAGGAATTTTTGTAAACAAGATGCTAAGTGAGAGACCTTAGCTACAAAGGGTCACATATTACATTATTCTGCTTATATGAAATGTCCAGAATAGGCAATTCTACACAGACAGAAAGTAGATCAGTAGTAGCCTTGGGATGAGGTTGTCAGGGATAGAGTAGGAGAATGAGGAGTGATCAAAAATGGCTAAGAATCTTTTAAGACAAAATGCACCAGGCACGGTGGCGCACGCCTGTAATCCCAGCACTTGGGAGGCTGAGGAAGGAGGATCAAGACTTCAAAGCCAGCCTCAGCAACAGTGAGGCACTTAGCAACTCAGTGAGACCCTGTCTCTAATAAAATACAAAAAAGGGCTGGGGAATGTGGCCAGTGCCCCTGAGTTCAATCCCTGGTACCAAAAAAAAAAAAAAAAAGAAAAGAAGAAGACAAAATGCTCCAAAATTGAACCATGGTGATAGCTGCACAACCCTATGAATATACTGAACATTATAAGTGGGAGAACTAATGGTATATTAAATTACATCTCAGTAAAAATGTTAAAATAAAAAAGCAGTCAAAAAGAGACTGAGTATTTTAGGCCAGGTAAAAGAAGATGGAAGGTGGAGAGAGGTCAACAGAATGAGTAGCAGGAACCACCTCAGAAATGCAGCTTAGAAACACCACGCTGGGGGCTGGGATTGTGGCTCAGTGGTAGAGCACACACCTAGCATGTTCAAGGCGAGGAGTTCAATCCTCAGCACCACATAAAAATAAATAAATAGGGCTGGGGTTGTGGCTCAGCGGCAGAGCGCTCGCCTTGCACGTGCGCGGCCCGGGTTTGATCCTCAGCACCATGTAAAAATAAATAAAGGCATTGTGTACAACTAAAATAAATAAATATTTAAAAAGAAAGAAAGAAACACCACACTGTGTGAGAGAACAAGAATATTAAACACACACCCATTTCTTCCTGTTCTGGGTGCTACTGCATGCTAGGGAGGAAAAATCTCAGTAGCTCAGGTAAATACTGAGCAATAAATGAATATGAATGGGCTTTCAAAACCTCCCCAGATGCATTACAGGAAGTTATTTGGGGCCTAAGAAGCCTACTTTGAGTAGGAAACCCCTGCTAGAAGCCCATCTTTCCTGCCATCCAACTACCCTAATTGCTAATTAACTTCAGGGACCCCTTTCAGAAGTCCCAGGATAAACCTGGCACTCCCTGAAACAATTTACTAAAAACACCAACTTTTAGAATGAAAAAAAAAAAAAAAAAAACTAAAAATTGAGCATTTCTAGTCTGAAAATCCAAAAGGTTTTCAGTACATATATGACCCCTCAAGTGGAAAATTCCAAACATGGTCTATGTAACAAGTCACAGTCAAAAAGCAAGCACACTAAAAATAGTGCATAAAATTATCTTTTATAGCCGGGCGCGGTGGTGCACACCTGTAATCCCAGCACTTTGGGAGGCTGAGGCAGGAGGATCGCGAGTTCAAAGCCAGCCTCAGCAATGGCGAGGCACTTAGTAACTCAGTGAGACCCTGTCTCTAATAAAAATACAAAAAGGGCCGGGGATGTGGCCCAGTGGTCGAGTGCCCCTGAGTTCAATCCCCGGTACCAAAAAAAAAAAAAAAAAAAAAAAATTATATCTTTTATATGTATAAGGCATAGATGGAACATAAATGAATTTCCATCCCCCATGAGATATTTTGGGGATACATGCAAATATTCAAAAATCTGAAATCTAAAACACTTCTAGTCCCAAGCATTTCAGATAAAGGTTATTCAATTCATAACCAATTATGAAATGCAAAACTCCCCGAATTTTTAGAATAAAAACAAGACTTCACAAAGAAATTACAGGGTCATTCTCTTACGCCTAGGGGCACTTAACTGGTTAACTTTGAGAAGCTAGGCCTCTATCATAAACCAACAAGAAAAACTCAGCATTAGTTTATTTATATCATTCCTGTTTGTGGAAACCTAGCTTCAATGGCTTCTAATTGCCCTTGGAATCCAATGTGATTGCCTGACCCAAACCTGCAAACCCTTCGTTAAATGCCCATCCAGCTCCACTCCCAAACACACATGCTCTTACACACACAAGCCTTCTCTCCCTGCCCATATAGCTCTTGACTTTGATTACCAGGTGTGGGGTTTTCCCTCCTTGCATACTTCACATACTTATTTAGAGCCACTGTACACACGTAAAATCTCCTGCCCATTCCTCTACAAAGCAATCTCATTCACTATTCCCACCAGCTGCAGTCTTTGTGAATGCTGAGCAACCTCTTCCCTCTGGCTATTACCCTTCATTCTTTCCCTCTCACAAATTGCATTCCATATTCTTGTAGGGGCCAAAATATCACAGAAGACTGTGCTCTAGGTACCCATTTAAGCCATTCTAGTATCATCATTTTCCTGAATTCTTGAGAAAAATATGTCTCCTCTAAATATGAGGTAACACTTATTGCCTTAGCATCTACTATGTGCCTGTGGTAGTAAATAGCCTTTTACACACAACATTTAATTCTTACAACAACCCTAAGATATAAACCCTCTCAACAGCACCCCACCCCTGCTTTTTTGTTTTTTGTTTTTTGTTTTTTAACCACCAAGGAAACTGAGACACATAGAGGTTAAATAACATTTTTGTTGTTGTTTTTTTTTGGTGGTACTGGGGATTGAACCCATGGTCTTGTGTGTGTGAGGCAAACACTCTATCAACTGAGCTACATCCCCAGCCCGTTAAATAACTTTTCTAAGATCACTCCAACAATAAATAGTTCAAGTGGATTTAAAACCCTAGCTAGTCTGACCCCAGAATATATGTTCTTAGCCCTTTCCTTTCCTGTCGTAAGAGACCAGAATCCAGAACAGTTCCATAATCCCTGCAGTCATTATCAGCACCCTCATTTCACTGAATTATTTGCTTTGCTTCCCAGCTTTCTAAAACAACCAGCCTGCCAGATGCAGTGGCTCACACTTGTAATCCCAGCAATTCCAGAAGCTGAGACAGGACGATCACAAATTCAATTACAAGTTCGAGGCCAGCCTCAGGGACTTAGTGATACCCTGTCTCAAAATTTAAAATCAAGCTTTAGAACAACAAAACATAAACACACCCATCCACCTCTGAATCAGGAGACAGCCCCAAAGAGGATTACCCAAATAGCTAGAGAAAGGAAGCCAGGGCAATAAGTTTCATGTCTCGATTTATCCTCTTTGAAATTTACATTTTAGACTTCAAAAATATGCTTCTAATCCAGTACAAGTTAGTATACAGGAGCACATTTTCAGATACTTACAATTGGGAGAATTTAATACGAAAATCACTAATTCAAATCAAAGTTTTGAAGAAATTAGATTTCTCAGATTCTTCAAATTCTGAGGCAAGTAACTCTTTAAAAAGACTTTGCTGCCGGGCGCAGTGGTGCACACTTGTAATCCCCTTGGCTCGGAAAGCTGAGGCAAGAGGATCAAAGCCAGCCTCAGCAAGGCGCTAAGCAATTCAGTGAGACCCTGTCTCTAAATAAAATACAAAATAGGGCTAGGGATATGGCTTAATGATCAAGTGTCCCTGAGTTCAATCACCAGTACAAAAAAAAAAAAAAAAATTTGCTGATGAACTAAAAACCTGAAATCATTCCACTGTGAATTATAAATACTTCCATTATTAGACCAGTAGAATAGAGGAAGAGGACTACAGGGAGTGATGAGAGAAGGGAAAGAGGAAGCACTGGGGACTGAAATGGAGCAAATTATATTCTACACATGTATGATTATGTCAAAATGTACCCCCACTATTATATATAACTATGATACACTAATAAAAGCATTGAAAATAAATAAAATAAAAATATTTCCATTATTGTTGGTTCCATGGCTCATGTCCCAGTTATATCTTAGTCTATCATATGCACTATAATTTTTTAAAATCATAATTGTCTTTATTTTTAAATATTCTGTGATTCAGATTATTTTATGAGGCCAGAGTGCCCTTCCTCCTATTCATCCTTATCCCATCTCATTACTCCAAATAAGAGGTTTGGCTATGTTACAAACACATGCCTGCACATGATAAACTGTGGGTAAACAGAATCCAGATTCAAAGCCTGATAATCAGTTATGAGAAAGTCAAGTGAGAGACAAATTACACTTTGAGGACAGCAACTTCATACCTGGGTTGGATAAAGCTCAGTGGAAATTTAGCACAGTGGGACATAAGCAATATGATATACAGGCCTGAGTAAAAATCACTTTGGGGCTTGTAGGAATTTCAAGAGTACAAGGATGCTGGGGGGGCCGGCCTCCAGCAAGGGGTACAACGCGAGCGCTCAGCGAAGTACAAAGGCAGAGGAGCAGCGATGAGGAAAAAATAACACACCGACACACGAGTCAGGCTGTGGAAACTTCTCTCTATCCCCCCCGCCCAGGGGAAAACTGATTATTTAAATCATCTTTTGTATCAGAAGAAGAAGCAGTAGATTTATAATTAGTAGCATAGGAAGCGGCTCCTATAAGGAGTTTGTTTTGGCTTCGTTATCCTATCTATAAGGCAAACTGCTTTAAGAGCAGGATTTAAAATATCTTTAAGTAAATTTTATAAGGGAAAGGTATCTATAGGGGCCCTTTTTGGCCCATGATGATCATAATAAAGTTTTACTTTTCCTCTCACCTTTATCCATGTATCTAAACTTAAAGTTCCTTCTTCAGGAAACCGAGAAAAACACTCTTGGATAATAAATTGTCTCAGCTGCTTAGAAGTAACAGTGGCACCTCTCTTACTAAACATCTGTTTAACAATAAAGAATCTTTCTTTCTTTAGACTTCTTTATGGCATATGACTTCTCAATAGTTCTGTGATTTTCTTACCCATCCTCACTCAGCTTATCTCTACTGAGAAGTCCGCGGCACTTCAGGTAAGAAGCTTGTCCTCTGCCTAAATCTCTTTAAAAATACTTTAAAGGTAAGTGAACTTACGGGTCAGGCCCCACGTTTTGGGCGCCAATTGCTGGAGGCTGGCCCCCAGCACAAGGAGATATTAACAACTAACTCAGCCTCCACATCCAGTTTAGAGTATCTGCTCCATGTGCCACCTTCTTCACAACACCTACATATGTATATTTATGCATTTACATAAACCAGAAGCATACAATGATCATATTCCTAAACACAAAAAATCATCAAACTAAAAACCTGCTTAAAATTTTTAAAGGGGATAGGATGAACCCTTCATTAAGATCACTAGGCCAGTCTAGCTGACCAACAGAACAGGGGAGATCAGCAGCCTCTAGACTAGCAAGGTTGAGACTCAGCCCTCACCTCAGCATTCAGGAAGAGCCACCACTAAGGTGATGATGATCCAAGTTCTAATTAATTATACTGGGGATTAAACCCAGGAGCACCTTATTATTTGAGCCAGGGTTTGGCTAAACTCTTTAGGGCCTCACTAAATTGCTGAGACTAACCTAAAACTTACAATCCTCCTGCTCCAGTCTCCTGAGTTGCTGGGATTACAGATGTAATCTCGATGCCCAACTTGAGTTCTAATTTTAAAAGTTTACCATGGCTGCTCTGTGGAGCACAAGGACAAAGATGGAAGCAGGGACCCTGTTAGGAGGCAAAAGATGATCGGAGGTGACAGAGGATGCAGTAAGAAATTTTTTTTCCTTTTCCCTTTTTTTTTTTTTTTTTTTTTTTTTTTTGGTGGTGCTGGATATTGAACCCAGGGCCTTAAACATGCAAGGCAAGCACTCTACCAACTGAACTATACCCTAACCCCCTGGATTCTAGATAATAGTTCAAAATAGAGAATATCCACTGAACCAAGATATGATGCCATCAAGAACATCTATAGCAGACTGCAAAAATGGCCACAGATTCTTTCCCTCCTTATACTCCTATCACTTGTACAGTTTTAGAGCTCCTCCCATGATAAGCAGGGAGTCTTTTTCAACCCTTGGAATTTCCAGAGGCCTTGTAACTTGCTTGAGCCAATGAGATAATAGCAAACATAATGCAAATAAAGATGTGAAAAGTACTTAACGCATGTGCACTTTCCCTCTCCTGCTGCTCTAAAGAAGTGCACAATTACTATGTGGAGAAGCCCAGGCTAACCTTCTAGGTAGCTCACAGAGCTCAGGGATGCCTGCAGCCTCAGCCAACCAACAGTCAGCCTCAGATACATGAGTGAGGCCATCAAATGCCAATTGACAATAGGCGCATGAGTAAGACTGCAGGAGACAAGATCCATCACACAGCTAATCCCAGCCCCAAGTGCCAAACCACATAATGGTGAGCTAAATAAATGGCTGTAGTTTTAAGCCACAAAGTTTTGCAGGGGTTTGTTAGGCAGCAAATCTGATTCAGTAACTAAATATAGTAAAATCAACTGCAAACCACTAAGCTCTCTTGATTTCTCTACAGCATTACACAAAAAACAAAATTTCAATCTTAAAGTAAATTTACACAGAATGGGCATGGTGTTGATGAGCTGATTAGAAAAGGAACATAATTTATAAATTACTGTGTAGCTCATTAAAGTGTGGTATGACAACCAGAAAGCTGAGTACTTTGTACAATGAAATCACTAAGCTAAGAATTTCAGAAATCAGTGAGAATAAAAAATTTCACAACAGATTTACTTTTTAAAACTCCTACACACTATTTCTTAAAACTACCAAGTACTTTACCCTCCTGCCAAAGATCAAATAATACTTTTTCGACATTACCTGTATAGATGAATAACTTAGTTCTTTCATTACAGAAAAGAAACCGATTACATCAAAGAGGTCCCAAGTTGTACTTCTCTTTTCTTAGCTGATACAGAAGGATAGGCAAAAGGATGATGGGTGGTAGATAGATGGAAGATGGAAGGACAAACATGTATACCTCAAATAATAGAGCATAAGCATTCACACTGTATTGAAAGACTCCTGTAGGTATTTCCTCACATTCTAACTTGCTATATAAAGGCTTAATCTAACGATCGCCAATGTTCATATATTTTTGTTACCACTAATTTGCTCACTTCCTATTAGTTGGAAAGCAGCCAGATCTAAACACATGACTACCTTCTTGCCTTTTAACTTTTTTAATGTCAAGGTAGAAAGCAAAATCTTCCATTCCTATTCCTCAAAGATGATCACTATTAGCCAGGCACAGTGGGGCACAGCTTTAATCCCAGCAGCTCAGGAGGCTGAGGCAGGAGGAAGTTCAAAACCAGCTCAGCAACAGCAAGGTGCTAAGCAACTCAGTGAGACCCTGTCTCTAAATAAAATACAAAATAGGGCTAGGGATGAGGCTCAGTGGTTGAGTACCCCTGAGTTCAATCCCCGGTAGAAAAAAAAAAAAAAAAAAAAAAAAAAAGATCACCATTAACAGTTTCCTTGAATCTCCTTCTAGACCAATTCTATTTTTAAATCTAATCGTCAAATGCTGCAATTGTTAAAACTAAAATATTATATATTTATAATTCTGGGGCTGGGGATGTGGCTTAGCAGTAATGTACTTGCCTACCAGGTGTCAGGCCCTGGGTTCCATTCCTAGCACTTCAAAAAATAATAATAATAATAAAACACATATCTTTTTTTCTTTCCTCCACTTGCTGCCCGTCCCACATGAGTATTCTGCCATCAGAGTTTTCCAAACTCTATAATCTAACATTAAATTATATGTTCAGTTTAAGCATTTAGATAGCTTGAGGGCTGGGGTTGTGGCTCAGCAGTAGAGCGCTTGCTTGGCACATGCGCGGCCCGGGTTCAATCCTCAGCACCACGTACAAATAAACCCATTGTGTACAGCTAAAACAAATAAATAAATATTAAAAAAAAAAAAAAAAGATAGCTTGATTTCTCAAACAGCTCATCCATGATCACCAAAGATAAGCCAACAGCAGTTAAGACCCCACTCTCCCTAAAAAGAAAAAACAAGAAAGAAATAAAAAAAGGAGACCTAACTATTAAATGGCCGGGGGAAAATTACCTTTTTTGGATCTGAAACCGAAATTGTTTGGATGGCTAAATGAGAATACGCACCAGAATTCCAGAATTTATGGGCCCAGTTTATATTTGACATGGGGAAATGAATCTCCTAGAAGAAAGAAAATTCCTGGAGACACATCCTGATTACCTCTGTTTCTGAATATATACTCACCCAAGAAAGGCCTCTCAGGGTCATGCACTAGCCTATTTAGAATATACACTGTACCACCTTCAATTACAAAGCACAAAGACAGACTGAGTCTTATCAAATTATGAGCCTGGAAAATGAGGTTTCTAGTAAAAAAAAAAAAAAAACTCCCCAAATACTTTAAAATCTTTCAAAAATATGAAAGACCAAGTACGCTTCTCATAAGAATTTAGAAAACCACACTATATCCTTCCACCTCTTAATTATACACCATAGTGAAGAGAGAGAAGCACACACTGCCTAAAATTCACTTCTTCCTGTGTATTTAAAAAAAAAAAAAAAAAAAAGTAACAATTGTGGTGGTTGAGAGGCTGGAGATAGAAGGATTCCTAACCCAACAAACACAAACTATTCCATTTTACATTTTTTTTTTTCATTTTTTTACTTTATTTTTTTAAGTATTTTTGCTTTTTTAAAGAAACTTTTCCTTTTTAGTTACATTTGTTTAAAGAATTAAAAGAACCTTTTTAAATTTCCTGAACACATATTAAACAAAAACATATAGCCGGGCGCGGTGGCGCACGCCTGTAATCCCAGCACTTTGGGAGGCTGAGGCAGGAGGATTGCGAGTTCAAAGCCAGCCTCAGCAATGGCGAGGCACTTAGTAACTCAGTGAGACCCTGCTTCTAATAAAATACAAAAATAAGGGCTGGGGATGTGGCCCAGTGGTCAAGTGCCCCTGAGTTCAATCCCTGGTACTAAAAAAAAAAAAAAAAAAATATATATATATATATATATAGACAAGCTGTCCATCTAAGAGGAAAGAGAAACTACACAGAAGACCAGAATAGGAAATTTTATAGAGCTTATCTTTCATTAATCATGATGAGCCAGAACTGGTGTCTGAAATGACATGTATCCATATAAGGCAAGAGTGGCCAGGGTAAGAGAAAGTACTAGAATACCATCCCCTGTCCCGTAGCTCACTCCTCCACTCACATATGCCCCATGTACTCACCCAGGGGAGACTGACTGAAGACAATGCTCTTCAGGTCCTGGATTCTATGGTGATTTCAGGAGAGGAGTTGCCAAGTGCGAGGTCAGTGCCAACAACTTTTTTTTTTTAATATTTATTTATTTATTTGCTTTAGTTGTACACAATGCCTTTATTCTTAAATTCTTACGTGGTGCTGAGGATCGAACCCGGGGCCGCGCATGTGCTAGGCGAGCACTCTACCGCTGAGCCACAATCCCAGCCCCAACAATTCTTTTTTTTTTTTTTTTTTTTTGGTACCAGGGATTGAACTCAGGGGCACTACGACCACTGGGCCACATCCCCAGCCCCTTTTTTTTTTTTTTTTTTTTTTTTTTTTTGTATTTTTTATTAGAGACAGGGTCTCACCGCGTTGCTAAGTGCCTCGCCATTGCTGAGGCTGGCTTTGAACTCGCGATCCTCCTGCCTCAGCCTCCCAAAGTGCTGGGATTACAGGCGTGCACCACCGCGCCCGGCTCCAACAATTCTTAAGGAATGGCAAATACCTACCCAGTCTAAGCCCAAGATGTGACAGGATACTGAGTTGGTTTTATTGTCAAGGCTGCACTGAAATTCATTTAATGCCTGTATACTGTTTTCTGCTTTTCAAAACTAATCAAATAAATACTACCCAATAAAGACCCCACTAAATCTTGATACATGAAACATTGCCACGTTCATTTATTCAATAAACATTTATTCCACATCTCCTACACACTAGACACTGCCAGTATCAGACACAGCTGAAGAGACCGATAATAAAACTAGAAAAGGAAACTTCCTCTCAAAGCTTTTCACAGTGTTTGGCAACCTAATTTAACACTCATGCCTTTCAAAGACTCTATTCTGTCCAAAGCACCACCTTCCTGTTAGCAGAGGTGGTCACAATGACAAACCTTTGTCTTTAAAGCTATATTCAGCTTATTACAGAAATGCTTTACACAAAACACTATTTAAAATTTAAAAAAAAATTAAGATGCAAACTAGAAAAAAGAATGAAAATACTGTACTAAGAATTAGTACAGCTTTATGTACAATATAAAAGAGATGGTTTCACTCAACAAGTAATCACTGAGCAGTGAGGATGTGAAGAGATACTAATCTAGACATTGGGAATGGACATGGACCCCGACCTCATGGATGGAATGATATGACAACTGTCAATTAGCAAGTACATACCATATATCAGGTATTGTTCTTGGAATAAATGAATCCTGCAAGGAAGATATTATCACTGCTTCACAGATGAGCAAACTGAGGCTCTGAGAAGGTCATTTGTATAACTAAGATCACCCAGCTTACAAGGAAAACTGGATGCCATTCCAAGATATCTATCTAACTCATAAACCTCGTACCAGGAATGGAATTGTAGCTTAGTGAGAGTTATGGGCTAGCATCTCATGGCACTGGGTTTGATCCTCAGAACCACATGAAAAAAAAAAAAAAAATGAATAGCCAGGCGCAGTGGTGCACGCCTATAAATAATCCTTGAGGTTCAGGAGGCTGAGACAGGAGGATCCTTATTTCAAAGCCAGCCTCAGAAAAAGTGAGGTGCCAAGCAACTCAGTGAGACCCTAACTCCAAATAAAATACAAAATAGGGCTGGGGATGTAGATGAGTGGTTGGGTGTTCCTGAGTTCAATCCCCAATACCAAAACCAAACAAACAAATAAATGAATGAATAAATAAAGGTACTGTGTACACCTACTTCTAAAATAACATATTTTTTAAATTTTTTTTAAAATAAACCGTCAGCCGGGCGCAGTGGCGCACGCCTGTAATCCCAGCACTTTGGGAGGCTGAGGCAGGAGGATCGCGAGTTCAAAGCCAGCCTCAGCAATGGTGAGGCACTTAGCAACTCATTGAGACCCTGTCTCCAAATAAAATACCAAAAAGGGCTGGGGATATGACCCAGTGGTCGAGTGCCCCTGAGTTCAAACCCCGGTACCACACAAAAAAATAAATAACTAAATAAATAAACCGTCGGGCGCAGTGGCGCACGTCTGTAATCCCTTGGGAGGCTGAGGCATAAGGATCACAAGTTCAAAGCCAGCCTCAGCAATGGCGAGGCACTTAGTGAGACCCTGTCTCTAATAAAATACAAAAAAGGGGCTGGGGATGTGGCCCAGAAGTCAAGTGCCTCTGAGTTCAATCCCCAGTACCAAAAATAAATAAATAAATAAACTCTTCCCATAACTCCAAGCATCTTTGTGTCTTAATCATCAACCTCCCTAGCATCCCATGGTGCTTCTTCTATTTCTGATCTGGCTATAGTTCTATATGGCCTAAGCAAGTTGAAAAACAAAGAAAGAGGGGAAAATATAAAGAGAAAAAATGATAAGTCAAAAATGTATTTTTCAAGTAAAATCTGTCTTGTCTCGCTCCCTCTGTGTCTGTCTCTGTTTCTCTGTCTCTGTCTCTTCCCACCCCTTTCCTGGTTCCAGGTCCTGAGCTGCTTTTCTCCACCATGCCCTTGCACCATGATGTTCTGCCTCACCTGCGGACCAGAACAAGGGAATGGGCTATCTATGGACTGAGACCTCTGAAACCATTAAATATGCTGTTGCCAACTGTATTGGCCAATGACTAAATCTCCAACCTTTCCGCATGTGTGCAGGGAATGGATTTCATCAGTTCAACTTTGATGACTGCATCACTGCTGCCCTATGTATTCTAGAAGCTTTAAAGACTCATCTATAGTACCCGTATTCTTATTCTCTATATTTACTTTCAGTTGTTTTGTTTTCACAATTTTCTGTTAATGGTTATTTGGTTTTTATTTTGTGGAGAAAATTACCGGAAAATTGTTCTTCACTTATTGTCATTTCTGAGAGTATAAAATCAATCTCATAATTTCAAAAAAAAATGTTAGAGGGGGGAAAAAATACAGACACTTACAGACACTGTCTTAAACTTCAATAAAGCTGTATTCAAACAGTGCCCCTAAAGTGACTAACGCTTTCACTTTCCAGTCTTTGGGTATTTATTCAATTGGTTTTTGCTTTTTTTTTAATGGGGATTGAACCAACGCACTTAACCACTGACCCACATTCCCAACCCTTGAGACAGGGTCTTGCTAAGTGGCTTAGAGACTTGCTAAATTGCTGACGCTGGCTTTAAATTCACAATCCTCCTGCCTCAGCCTCCCAAGCTGCTAGGGTTACAGTCCTGCGCCACTCCAACCTCAAATTCTTTAGCAGAACATAAACTTCAGCATCTATCAGCTCAAGAAGGGAATACAGAAAAGAGAATTCTGGTTGACATCTTAGTCCCACACATACTGAACACTGAACTATCAGTGACTTCTTAAAGCCTTGATTTCCCTTATTATATGCCCACTTCAAAAACCTGCAGTACATGTTGCTTTTTGAACATGTTCATTCAGCCACTTATTTGAATTCATTATGAAAGAAAAAAATCCATAAGGTGACTACATTTTCTAGCCTTGATATAAGCTGTAGGCATGTTAATGACATTAGTCATTATCTTGAGATAAGTATGAAAAATTAGTGTTTGGGGGGCTGGGACTGTAGCTCAGTGGTAGAGCACTAGCCTACCACCTATGAGGCACTGGGTTCGATTCTCAGCACCACATATAAATAAATAAAATAAAGATTCATCAACAACCAAAAAAATTATTTTTAAAATAACGTTTGGGACATTATAATAACCATAACATTCCATGAAGGAGAAAAATAATTTAAGTGTATAAAAACTAAATACAGGTTTCATTGCTAATCAAAATTATATGTGCACAATCCATAATTTCAGCACATAAAAATAACTCTTAAGTAAAAATTCACAGATGATGAAAGAATGTAACAAATGAACACATATTATAAGCCACCTGCTTCAAAGATATTGTTTTGCAAAACTCCTAGTAATTTCTTCAGATTTTTTTTCAGTGCTCCCACTTGATAAAAGTGCAGGGTTAACAGCTATTTCCTAACTATCTGCTTCACAGTGAAGATATCCAGTGTCATCACATACATCCAACTCCCCAATCTCTAACCCCTCCAACTCACCACATACACTAGCTGGGAAGACAGGTGAACACAATGCTTTAACATCTGTCAAGATGCAATGAAGCTCACACTTGGCTAGACTAGTCCTTGTGTTTAGCAATGTACTAATTTTGACAGTTTCCAAAGGTTACTTCACTCAAAAAATTCTTTTTAAATGTTTTTTAAAGTTTATCAAGCAAATGTAATAGTGATACATTATTTAATATAATCAATGGATGAACTAAAAATTTTTTTAAAAAAATAAACACACGGCCAGGCATGGTGGCACACACCTGAAATCCCAGCACTTGGGAGGCTGAGGCAGGAGGATCGCGAGTTCAAAGCCAGCCTCAGCAATGGCGAGGCACTTAGCAACTCAGTGAGACCCTGTCTCTAATAAAATACAAAAAAAAAAAGGGCTGGGGATGTGGCCCAGTGGTCGAGTGCCCCTGAGTTCAATCCCCGGTACCAAAAAAAAATAAAAAATTTTACCACTCACAGAAATAGAGTAGAGAAAACTTCAATAATTTATATCACAACAGTTCAAGAAATTTTTTAATTGGTAAGTCACAAAGAGGTGTGTTCAATTATTTTTATTTTTTCTTTCTTTTGGTACCAGGGATTGAACTCAGGGGCACTCCACCACTGAGCCACATCCCCAGTCCTATTTTGTATTTTAGAGACAGGGTCTCATTGAGCACCTAGGCATTGCTGAGACTGGCTTTGAACTGGTGATCCTCCTGTCTCAGCCTCCTGAGTTGCTGGGATTACAGGGAGGCGTGTGCAATTTTTAACTTCATTCCATTTGTCAAATTTGAAATACTTTCAATTATTGATTTTTCTAACCTTCACAATAACAATAACATCATAAAGTTCGTTGCTTTGCCTGTGTATTGTTTTTACTACCACTTACGAACTCATTTAATGAACTTAAATTGGTACTGAGAATTTTAGCTCTAATCTTCTAAGCATAATTAAATTTACTGTCCCCACCATTCAAACAGTAATTCATAACACAGAGAATTAAAAATACCCGAAACTTAAAATTGTGCACCTTAATAACACAGTGTCATTGTTATAGAACACAGAGATAAACTTACAGATGACTTTCACTTACATTTTAAAAAGACATATTGTTTTCCATTTTCAAATTAAAATCATTATTTTTTCTTGAAGCAAACAATAATTAAGTGATTTGTTTTCCAAAAAAAAGCCACAGGGCCGGGCGCGGTGGCGCACGCCTGTAATTCCAGCACTTTGGGAGGCTGAGGCAGGAGGATCACGAGTTCAAAGCCAGCCTCAGCAATGGCGAGGCACTTAGCAACCCAGTGAGACCCTGTCTCTAACAAAAATACAAAAAATACAAAAAAGGGCTGGGGATGTGACCCAGTGGTCGAGTGCCCCTGAGTTCAATCCCCGGTACCACAAAAAAAAAAAAAAAAAAAAAAAAAAAAGCCACAGGACCATAAAATATGACAAGCATAATGCCATCGTGACAAAAGAACTTTTTAAAATTGCAACTCCAACAATAAAACTATCTCAACGTAACCTTCCACAATAATGCTACTAATCATAAAATTGAACATCGAAAAAAAGCATAATACAAGAATACATAAACATGAGGGGAAATTTTCTTTCTCATAACTGACAAGGGGTCTATGGATAATATATATATTTTGTGGTTGTATTACTCATGGATCTACAAATGCCCTTAGGAGTAAGGACAAACTCCCTACAGCCTAAATTATGTGGCCCCTGACAACTTTAATTACCCACTCATTCTCTGACCTCCAGCTCTCATAACTTTTTGAGAAGAACCTCTTCAACCTACAGGCTCCATCTTTTTAGATTTCAACATAAATATCACTTCTTCCACGAAACCTTCCCTGAGGCTACCCTAAATTCCCAAGAGAACTTAGAATTCTTAAACCGCCTGTAATCCCAGCACTTGGGAGGCTGAAGCAGGAGGATCACAAGTTCAAAGCCAGCATTGACAATGGCGAGGCACTTAGCAACTCAGTGAGACCCTGTCTCTAATAAAAATACAAAAAAGGGGTGAGGATGTGGCCCAGTGGTCGAGTGTCCCCGAGTTCAATCCCTGGTACAACAACAACAACAACAACAAAAAAAAAGAACTTAGAATTCTTTGAATTATCTTTTTAGTTAATTCATGTCTTCTCTTCTAGAATAAGACACCAATCCAGTTTTGCTTTTCACTAAGCTCCCAGAACAATGTCTGGTATACCAAAAGTTCAAAAGAAATTTGTTTAATGAATGGATCATGTTATGCAGCCCATGAGAACATTTAAATCAGAATTTAAGTTTACTGGAGGAGACTGAATTAGCCAGCTTACATGCAGATTCCTTTCAGAGTTGTTTACTTCATACATGCTTTGAAAAACATTTACACACAATTTGTTTCAATGAAGCCTCCCCATAATTCAAGAGTATAAGTGGAGTCTACCATTCGCAAACTCTAGTACTAATCTCAAAAGTATATATGATATTTAGAACATCCCACTAAACAAGAAAAGCCAAAATTCCACAATCATTTGAAATATGTTTTACAATGTTATGTTGTAAATGTAAATACAATGAAATACAGCTCTATCCCACATTTTGGGGGAGGGGGTCCTGAGGATTAAACTCAGGGGCACTCAACCACTGAGCCACATCCTCAGTCCTTTTTATTGTTTATTTTAAGACAGGGTCTTGCTAAGTTGCCCAGGCTGATCCTGGAATTAGAATCCACCTCCCTCAGCTTCCTGAGTAGCTGGGATTAAAGAAATGTACCACCGGGCCCAGCTCTATGTTTTTTGTTTTTTTTGGTTTTTGGGGGGGGTTTCTGGTACCGGGAATTGAACTCAGGGGCACTCGACCACTGGGCCACATCCCCAGACCTTTTTTGAATTTTATTAGAGTCAGAGTCTCACTGAGTTACTATGTGCCTCACCATTGCTGAGTCTGGCTTTGAACTCACGATCTTCCTGCCTCAACCTCCCTAGTGCTAGGATTACAGGAGTGCACATATACCCGACTCTATGTTTTTTATTATCATCAACAATTCAGTCCTGGCATAATCCTTATGGTTATCAATACCCCCATCACTTTGAACTGTATCACTTCAAACTGTATCACAGAATTCTTCCTTATATGTGTCAAGATTCATATTGAATTCATGGATTACAAAAGGATTTAGTTTTTGCGCCTGTCTATAAGTTATTGTGCACAAGTTAAAAACTACACCCAAAGCCGGGCGCGGTGGCGCACGCCTATAATCCCAGCACTTGGGAGGCTGAGGCAGGAGGATGGCGAGTTCAAAGCCAGCCTCAGCAATGGCGAGGCACTTAGCAACTCAGTGAAACCCCGTCTCTAATATACAAAAAAGGGCTGGGTATGTGGCCCAGGGGTCGAGTGCCCCTGAGTTCAATCCCCGGTACCAAAAAAAAAAAAAAAAAAACTACACCCAAGTGCTACTATTGCCTTTAATGATAACATGGCATTTAATAATAATTTTCATTTTACTTTAAGAAAGCTTAAAGATATTTTAGTCAAAACCAATTAAGCCAGGTGCAGTGGCACACGCCTGTAATTTCAGCACTTAGGAGGCTGAGGCAGGAGGATCGCAAGTTCAAAGCCAGCCTCAGCAATGGTGAGGCACTTAGCAACTCAGTGAGATCCTGTCTCCAGTAAAATACAAAAAAAGGGCTGTGGATGTGGCCCAGTGGTCGAGTACCCCTGAGTTCAATTCCTGGTACCAAAAAAAAAAAAAAAAATTAAAATAAAGTTCTAAAACTCAATCGCTTTAGTCTGATATGTGGCTGAGTCTTGAGAGATCTGTCTGGAACTCTTCAGCTGTGAGGAACCTGATGTAGCCTTTGGCTGTTGAGAAAACCTTGTGCTTTACTTCTCATAGTTCTGTTTTTAAAAAATGTGGGACAGAGCTGGGCACGGTGGCAGACACCTGTAATCCCAGTGGTTTGGTAGGCTAAGGCAGGAGGATCAGGAGTTCAAAGCCAGACTCAGCAACAGCAAGGTACTAAGCAACTCAGCGAGACCCTGTCTCTAACAAAATACAAAAAAGGGCTGGGAATGTGGCCCAGTGGTCAAGTGCCCCTGGGTTCAATCCCAGGTACCAAAAAAAGAAAAAAAAAGTGAAATTCCCCAAATAAAAATGAGGTTTTTTTTAGTATACTATAGTGATGTAGCCACATCAATGTTCACAGCAGCTCAATTCATAGTAGCTAAGCTATGGAACCAACCTAGGTGTCCTTTAATAGATGAATGAATGAATGAAGAAAATGTGGTACATATACACAGTGGAATACTAGTCAGCCATAAAGAAGAATGAAATTATAGCATTTACTGGTAAATGGATGGAACTGGAAGCTATCTTGTTAAGTGAAATAAGCCAGTCCCAAAAAAAACAAAGGATAAATGTTCTCTCTAATATACAGATGCTAAATCACAATAGGTGGGAAGGGAGGGGAGTGGAGGTTCACCAGATTGGACAGGGGAGTACTGGGGGAAGGGAGGAGGGATGGAAATGGGAAAACAGTAGAATGAATCGCACATAACTTTCCTATGTTCATACATGAATACACAGCCAGTATAACTCCACATCATGTACAACCACAAGAATGGGAAGTTATGTATGTATGTATGTCAAAATATATTCTACTGCCTGTCATGTACAATTAAAAAGAACAAAGAAAAAAATTTTAGTGTATTGACTTTTATCAAAACATCACATTAACAGATAGCATTTTTATGTTTTATGTACCAGCTAAAAAATAAATATAAGCCAGACATAGTGACATGTGCCTATAGTCCCAACTACTCAGGATGATGAAATAAGAGGATCACTTGAGTTCAGGAGTTTGAGACCAGCCTGGGCAACATAGGGAGACCCTGTCTCAAAAATAAATAACTAAGCCGGGCGCGGTGGCGCACGCCTGTAATCCCAGCACTTGGGAGGCTGAGGCAGGAGGATCGCGAGTTCAAAGCCAGCCTCGGCAATGGCGAGGCACTTAGCAACTCAGTGTGACCCTGTCTCTAATAAAATACAAAAAGAAGGGCTGGGGATGTGGCCTAGTGGTCAAGTGCCCCTGAGTTCAATCCCTGGTACCAAAAAAAAAAAATAATAATAATAATAATAATAATTAATAAATAAATAAACAAACAATAAATTAATATAATTTTTAAGTGTATTGACTTTAGGGGCTGAAGATTTAGCTCAGTGCTAAAACACTTGCCTAGCATACTCAAAGGTTTGAGTTCAATACCCAGAATGAAAAAAAAGAAGCCGGGTGCAGTGGCGCACGCCTGTAATCCCAGCACTTTGGGAGGCTGAGGCAGGAGGATCGCGAGTTCAAAGCCAGCCTCAGCAATGGCAAGGCACTTAGCAACTCAGTGAGACCCTGTCTCTAAATAAAATACAAAAAAGGGCTGGGGATGTGACCCAGTGGACGAGTGCCCCTGAGTTCAATCCCCGGTACCACAAAAAAAAAAAAAAAAAAAAAAAAAAAAAAAAGAAAGGAAGGAAGGAGAATAAATAATAAATAAATAAACCACATACCAGTTAGTTCTATCAGCTGTAGACACAGCTGAAAAGGTAAGTGTAGACAGATGGCTAAATGGAAGACAGCACACAAGGTGAATACTAAAACTTCCTTTTTACTTAAAAGGTCCTGTGTCAATCTCTTTCCAAGCTATTGAGACTATTGCTCAAATTCAGGGATAAATACCAATCCTTCTGATTCATGTCTCTTTCTGAAAAACTAATTTAATGAGACAAAGGATGAACGTAGCCTTTTGACCCTCAAAAAACTTCCCTTTTCCTACAAATGTCCTTGGTTTCAAAATATTCATTCAAAAAGAAAAGTGTTGTGTGCCTATACTGTGCAAGGCAAACAACAGCTGTGATTTCTACACTGCTAAGACAAATGCAGTGAATTCTCACTGCATTTCCTCATAAGGTATGGCAGAAGAGAAGCCCCTACTGCTCCCAGACACTGCCCTCTGCCTCAGTAAAAGGCCAATTCCAAAGCCTATATTTCCTTATGATGGTACTTCACCTGAAATGATGCCAAGTCCCAATCTTTTCCATGTTCTTTTTAATGTTTTAACATTTTAATCTAAACAGTGTCCCAGGCACAAGCAACCCTGAATTAATTAAATTAAGATTTAACATCACTGTGCAGTAACTTCTTTATGATAACTACATAACAAAAGTTTTTTTTTTTTTTTTTTTTTTTTTTTGTGGTACCGGGGATTGAACTCAGGGGGCACTCAACCACTGGGCCACATACCCAGCCCTTTTTTGTATTTTATTAGAGACAGGGTCTCACTGAGTTGCTAAGTGCCTCACCATTGCTGAGGCTGGCTTTTGAACTCGCGATCCTCCTGCCTCAGCCTCCCAAAGTGCTGGGATTACAGGCGTGCGCCACTGCGCCCGGCAAAAGTATTTTTGCCATATTTCTTTTCTCAAAACACTGCATATTCTGAACAAGATCCAGGTCCACACAGCTGACTCCAAAAAGATCAATGGCAAACACAAAGAAAGGGAATAAATATTTATTAAGCAACTGACCATGCATCAACCAGTTTGCCCACTTTACCTCCCTTACTCCCCACAACAATCTGGAGAAATATGATTTCAATTTTACAAAAATGGAAATTAAAGCTCGAAGAGGTTAAATAAGTTTTCTCAATTCATAAAACCAGAATTAGGGCCCAGTCTTGAACCCACCCCTTTTCCCACAATAAGTGGGTTCCCCAAAGACAGAAAGATGAATGAATGATAGAGGACACCACTGCCACAGTGTACCAAACACCACTGCCACAGTGTACCAAACCCTTGTGCTGGACCCTGTTGCTCTCATGCCTTTATGGGGCCAGTCTTGAGTCAAATAGGAGTCAGAGAATCATCTTCTCCCTCTCTACCCAACCCCACTCCCTGCCCAGCTACTCAAGGAGCCCAGAGTCCTGGTCTGCTGCCATACCATGACTATCCCCACAGTACTGTAGCTGGTTAGCTGCTCACATGACTCTTTACTACTTTACTACTTCAGTCTCCTCACAATTTTCAGGGTTCTTACAAAGAGTTGATAGTATGACAATTCATTTAATACATCATCCCAGCACAGCATGAGTGAGAGCTAGGTTAGCTCCAGTTCTCATCTGGGTTCATTTATTGCTAATGGCCATAGTAGAAAAGACAATGGCAGCACTTGGGAGGCTGAGACAGGTGGATCAGGAGGTCAAAGCCAGCCTCAGCAATGGCGAGGCACTTAGCAACTCAATGAGACCCTGTCTCTAATAAAATACAAAAAAGGGCTGGGGATGTGGCCCAGTGGTCAAGTGCCTGAGTTCAATCCCCAGCGAGGGGATGGGAGGGGAGTGGAGGGGAGGGGAGGGGAGGGGAGGGAAGGGAAAAGGCACTGGCTTTGGAGCTAGAAGTGCCTGGAGTCCCAACCCCAGCCCTCTCTGCAGGAGTGGGCAAGTTACTTGGTTCCCAGTTAACAGCAAACATGCCATGCTACTGGTGTTGTTGGAAGGCTTAAATGAGACACCAGCACACAGCAGAGCCAACAGATATTAGTTCTCTCCTTCACAGGTTGCCAAGCTATTTCTTTACCAGCAAAGACAACCTGAATTTCCCCTCTCAACTTCTAGGTCCACAGCTTTTCTGGATAAAAATGCTCTTTTACAAGCACACTCAATTTTACCACTAATACTCCTATTTACCCAACTTAATTTTTCAAATGATACTGATCAAAAAATCTGCAAAATGGGGCTGGGATTGTGGCTCAGCGGTAGAGCGCTCGCCTAGCACGTGGGCGACCCGGGTTCAATCCTCAGCACCACGTACAAATAAAACTCATTGAATAAAACGCATTGTGTACAACTAAAGCAAATAAATAAAAAGATTTTTTTTTTTAAATCTGCAAATAATTACACTGAAGTCACACAGCAATTTCTATCTTCAAACACCTTTTAAAATTCTGTTTGGTATAGGAGCCCTGTTTGGGGAGATGGCTTAAATTGTGGTTGACTATGGGCCATGGAGATTTGGGCATTGTCGCCTTTTGTAGTCTCACGGGACTTGGCCCGGGATCTTGAGTGACTTGGCCGAGACTGTTGATCAGGTCAGCGCCATTTTGGTGGTGTGTGTGGCGCGTGTTAGTCGTTGTTAGAGCCAGAGAGAAAAGTTATCAGAATAAAAAGCTGTTTGTTTTTAGTTTGCCTCTGAACTTCTTTCCGCAGCTTTGTTGTTTTAAGCGGCCATCGCTTTAGGCGGCAACAGGTGGCGGCCTGTATGGGGACTTCGGAGCGCACAGGTAAGAACTGAAAGGTCTCTAAACATGGGTTCGAATATAACTAAATCCCAAGTGATAGAGGCTATGCAAAGACTCCTTGATACACCTGACTCTGTTCTCAGTGAGGAGGATATAGAAAAAAGTGAAAGTGATCAAAAAAGCGTAGCTTCCACTGAGCCAACTAAGACCGGTAAAGAGAGTATTAGAAGAGTCCCAAAAATGACAAAAATCCAAGCTACTAGAGCTATTCGGGAGTTATTGGTGATAGCTGAAAAATACTTGCTCTTAATAGAACCTGGGCCTCAGGATATTACTGTCAGTGAAATTAGCAGTGGTGAGAAATCTAGTAAAAGTGATCCTAGGAGCCCTGTTTGGGGAGATGGCTTAAATTGCAGTTGACTATGGGCCATGGAGATTTGAGCATTGTCGCCTTCCGTAGTCTCACAGGACTTGGCCCAGGATCTCGCGGGACTTGGCCCGGGATCTCAAGTGACTTGGCCGAGATTGCTGATCAGGTCAGCGCCATTTTGGTGGTGTGTGTGGCGCATGTTAGTCGTTGTTAGAGCCAGAAAGAAAAGTTATCAGAATAAAAAGCTGTTTGTTTCCAGTTTGCCTCTGAACTTCTTCCTGCAGCTTCATTGCTCCAAGCGGCCATCGCTTCAGGCGGCAACAGTTTGGTACGAAAACAAATGAAAAACTGGAAACAACTTACAGAACAAGAAACTCCTAGTCATGAGATCTTCCTAGACGAACCTAGATTATAATGACAATTCTCTCTAAGTGAGAAAACTGATGCCCTCCCACCACCAGAACAGTAGTTCCTAGCCTTTGGTGAGAATCTAAAAAAAGCTTTTACATCTTTGCCCAGAAAAATGTCAGTCTGCACAGAGATCCAAAATACTGGCTGAAATTTCAAGAGGATCAAGGGCTCTCTAAAATTTACCCATCAACCACAAGGTATGAACTCTCGACTAACCATGTCTGATACTCCTTACGCTGGTAAAATTCTCAATTCAGATTTTGTTTCTTTAGGTATAATAATCTCAAAAGCCCAGACAAAAACCTCAAGATGAGCTAGGCGCGGTGGCACTCGCCTGTAATCCCAGCACTTGGGAGGCTGAGGCAGGAGGATCGCAAGTTCAAAGCTAGCCTCAGCAATGGTGAGGCACTTAGCAACTCAATGAGACAGGGGTCTCTAATAAAATACAAAAAAGGGCTGGGGATGTGGCCCAGTGGTCGAGTGCCCCTAAGTTCAATCCCCGGTACCACAAAAAAAAAAATGTTATTTTATTAAAATAAGCTGGCCTGAATTTTGGAAAAAATGTTTTAATACTTAGGAAGGAAAAATAAGTGTCTATATTACAATTACTTAACTAGTCAACTTCCACCTAGATGTCAATTAATAAGAAATATTTATTGAATGTAAACTATGTACAAGGTTCTAATGTAGGCCACAAAGTAAAGGTTTCTACACCAAAGAATTTTTTAATGGGGGAAGAAAGATAACATACAAGTGAACAAATGAATAAAATAATTTCAGATAAGAAATAGGATGATAGAAACATCAAAGAGGACTATTCTTAAAGATCATCAAGGAAGAAACCCAAGAGGTCTCATTTGAGCTAAAACTTGAAGAATGCTATGGAGTCAGGGAAGAAAGTCCTAAGTAAAAAAGGACCACCTCACCTTCATGAGAACATTCATTTGAAAGTCCAATATTTACATGCCCTGTTTTGGTTACATACTGGACAGACCCATATCATGATTTCTTTTCACAGCTTACAACACTTTATGTTGAGTGTCCAAACGTACACACAACTAACACAATACTCAGAAAATAACAATAATTCTCAATTTTTTAATCTAAGTCAAAAGCTCTTAAGGAAAGAAAAAGAATGAAAGGGCTGAATCTTTGAGAACTTGATGAATGTAATGAATTCTCTCCTTCAAAATAAAAATGCCCACAGAAGGAAACTTTGGAGATTCTTAGAATCTTGAATCCCATCCATGATGCATTGTCCCAACCCAAAACCATGAACCTTAGGTTAAGAACTAAATATAGGTTGAGCATCCCTAATCCAAAAATTTGAAATCCAAAATGCTACAAAATTTAAAACTTTTATAACACCAACATGATGGCACAGTGAAAAATTCCATACCTGACCTCATGTGACAGGTTGCAGTCAAAACACCTGTACACTAAAAATATTGTATAGAAGTACCTTCAGGCTATGTGTATGAGGTATACATAAAACATAAATGAAATTCATGTTTAGACTTGAATCCCATTCCCAAGAGAGCTCATCACATACAGCTGACCCTTGATTTAAGCTCCACAGGTCTACTTACATTAGGAAATTTTTTTTTTTTTTGAAGATTTACAACAACTTGAAAGAAAAGATGAAACTCATAGGCTATTAATGTCAAAAACTTAGGGGAAATGTATGTCATGAATGCATAAAATATATAATACTCAATTTTATAATTTACTACCATAAAGCATACACAAAATTATAAAAAGTTAACATATCAGAATTTATGCACACAAATACAAATGTACAAAGTACCATGCACAGTCAAGAGAAAGGAAAACAAATGTAAAAATTAGGTATTAAAACAAAACTACAAGCCGGGCGTGGTGGCGCACGCTTGTAATCCCAGCACTTTGGGAGGCTGAAGCAGGAGGATCCAGAGTTCAAAGCCAGCCTCAGCAATGGCGAGGCACTTAGCAACTCAGTGAGACCCTGTCTCTAAATAAAATACAAAAAAGGGCTGGGGATGTGGCCCAGTGGTCGAGTGCCCCTGAGTTCAATCCCTGGTACCACCAAAAAAACTACATAAAATTCACTATAGTACACCTGTACTACTGCAATAATTTCAGAGCCATCTCCTATTTCTTGCAGTGAACTCAAGAGTAAAGACTGCTAGTTTAAAGCTATGTGACACCTCCATGCAAACACTGCCTTCCTCCAGGAAACTTCAAAGTGCCATCAAAAGTGATATCTTGGGTCACGGACAGCTCAGCAGTAGAGCACCAACCTAGCATGCATGAGGCCCTAGGTTCAATCCCCAGCAACACAAAAAGGGAAAAGAGAAAAAAAAAAAAGTATTATCCCATGTTTTTTGTGTATTTTTCACTATATGTGTAACTGACTGTTTATGTTATCAGTAAGACTTCCATTCAACAGCATGCCATTAGTAGCAAAGTTTTTGGACAATCAAAATTATACTGATGCTGATGCTGAGTACAGTGGCACACATCTATAATCCCAGTGATTCAGGAGGCTGAGGCAAGAGGATCACAAGTTCAAGGACAGCTTAGTGACACTCTGCCTCAAAATAAAAATTAAAAAGATCTGGAGCTGTGCTGGGGCTGTAGCTCAGTGGCAGAGCACTTGCCTAGCATGTGTGAGGCACTGGGTTTGATCGTCAGCACCACACTAAATGAATAAATAAATAAAAGCATGCTGTTCATCTACAACTATATTTTTTTAATTTTTTTTTGAAGGCTGGAGCTGAGTGGTAGAGCAACCCTGGGTTAAATACCCAATGTTACCAAAAAAAAAAAAAAAAAAAAAAAAAAAAAAAAAAAAAATTTTTTTTCACCAAGTTCATTTGGTAGCGAGCTGACCCCAGACAGCCCTATGCTCAGCCAAAGGCCTAGTTGTCATCATGCCCAGAGAAAAAGGAGCAGCACCCATGCTGGCCAAAGGCACCATCACCCTAAGTGTGAAACCAAGCCCCAGCAGCAACCCACCCAATCCCACACTGAGCCCAGCACCACGGACAGCAGTACAGGAAGCAGTGGGGTGGTAACTGCTGACAGAAACAAGAAAGTCATCACAAGGAAGGTTTTTGGTTTCTTTTCTTGATTTTTATTTATTCGTTTTAGTTATATATGATAGTAGAATCTATTTTGATATGTTTATACAAACATGGAATATATCTTATTCTAATTAGAATCCCAGTCTTGTGGATGTACATGATGATGAGATTCACTGTGGTATATTCAAGATATATACATGGGAAAGTTATGTCAGATTCATTCCACTGTCTTTACAAGGAAGGTTTTAGGAACAGTAAAACAACTCAACATTTTACTGATTTACTTTTACAGATATGCTTTCATGAGACAAATGACAACAAGGCAGATGTACCAGTGTACCCGACTACCAAGAAGAATAACCCCAGGAAATAACTGCACAGTGTAATAGACTGTGAAGCTTCATGTTGCTGAAGGAGAAAAGGATGTAGAGGTAGCAAATGTTACAGGCCCAGGTGGAGTTCTAGTTCAAGGCAATAAATATGCAGAAGACCATAACCATTACAGATGCTGTCCACATCACAGGGGTTCTCTAGACAATTATCAAAACAGTAAGAATAGAAAAAGAACAAGGAAATGCTCCAAAGGCCAGCCCAACAATGCTTGCTTAGCACAGGTGAAGGTTCCCACCTCATTACATGTGAAGCCCCTGTGGGCCTCAATCACAGTATTCCAACCCTCCTGTGTGGAGAGAAGTGATGGAGAGAGCCAATATCCAGGTACTGGAGAACAAGGCTTGGGGGTTATAGATGACAATTCTACAGGGTCCTCCTCACCAAAACTGCCTGAAGAGGAAAACAATGAAAAGAATAAGGGAAATCAGCCTGGCACAGTGGCGCACGCCTGTAATCTCACAGCTCCAGAGGCTGAGACAGAAGGATTGAGAGTTCAAAGCCAGCCTCAGCAACAACAAGGTACTAAGCAACGTGAGACCCTATCTCTAATAAAATACAAAATAGGGCTGGGGACGTGGCTCAGTGGTTGAGTGCCCCTGAGTTCAATCCCTGGTATTCCCCCAACCCCCCAAAAAAAAAGGGAAATCATACAGATGGGACCTCAGGTCAGCAGCTACCTCAAACACTATAAACCTCAACTTCCAACGACTCACACAGATGCCCAGAAAACCCTAAACCACAGATGACAAAGAGAGGAAGGCAGCAGATGCACCAGCTGGGTATGTGTGCACTCCCCAGGCTGAATAAATGTGGCCTTGCCATCTCTACCACCATCTAATCACCCAAGACGAAATGAACAGGAAATTCCAGCAAATGAAAAAAGATGGGAACTTAAACCAGGCAGTGGCACACATCTGCAATCAGAGACAGGGGGCTAAGGCAGGTGAAATGGAGGCATGTGGATGACAAGTTCAAGGACAGCCTCAGCAACTTAGCAGGACCTAGTCTCAAAATAAAAAATGAGGGCTAGGGTTGTGGCTCAGCGGTAGAGCGCTCGCTTAGCACGTGTGCTGCCTGGGTTCAATCCTCAGCACCACATAAAAATAAACGCATTGTGTACAACTAAAGCAAATAAATAAATATTTTTAAAAAATAAATAAATAAAAAATGAAAAAGGGAGAGCTCCCCTGGGTTCAATCCTCAGTGCTAAAAGAAAAAATAAATAAAGATGGGAGATCAAGACCTGAAGTGTTTGATTTTTGCAGGTTAATTAGATAAGATCTCTATTAACTATGTAGCATGAGGGTCTCACTGAGTTACTAAGTGCCTCGCCATAATATTTTTTAAATTTTATTCTCAGATTCTCAACTGCATATGGGAGGAGGCAGGGAGTACCTCTAAATTCCACATTGTTCAAGGGACAAATGCATGTAAATATTTCAAAATCCAAAAAATATCCAAAATTGGAAATACATCTGGTCACAAAGCATTTCAATTAAGGGGTACTCAACCTGTAATTATCAAACACAGATAGAATAGAATATGAACACAAGCCACTACTATATTTTTAAGTAATAAATAAGATAGAAACAATTTTTTTTTTTTTTTTTTTTTTTTTTTTTTTTGTACCAGGGATTGAACTCGGGCACTCGACCACTGGGCCACATCCCCAACCCTTTTTTGTATTTTATTTAGAGACAGGGTCTCACTGAGTTGCTGAGTGCCTCGCCATTGCTGAGGCTGGCTTTGATCCTCCTGCTTCAGCCTCCCAAAGTGCTGGGATTACAAGCGTACGCCACCACACCTGGCTAAGATAGAAACAATTTCTTTTGGTCTACATAACTATATGGAAATTTTCTCTGTACTACAGAAACAAACTATCAGGATATATAAAGAAAAAATACTCTCACCTAAAAATGAATGAAATACATCTTTGCTACAATTAAGCGTAATCTTTCACACATGAAAATAATGTAGTTTGGCATTTGATTTGTGCAAGATCTTTTAATTCCTTCCCCCAAAGAAACATATTACCACAGTCTCTCAAAAGAGCACAAAGCTAGGCGCGGTGGCGCACGCCTGTAATCCCAGCACTTGGGAGGCTGAAGCAGAAAGATTGCGAGTTCAAAGCCAGCCTCAGCAACTTAGCGAGGCCCTAAGCAACTCAGAGAGACCCTGTCTCTAATAAAATACAAAAAGGGGCTGGGGATGTGGCTCAGTGTTTAAGTGCCCCTGGGTTCAATTCCCAGTACCAAAAAAAAAGAAGATTCTTCTGGGATCATGGCTCAGTGGTAGAGTGCTTGCCTAGCAGGCGTGAGGCACTGGGTTCAATCTCTGGCACCACATAAAAATAAAACAAAATAAAAGTACTATGTCTATCTACAACTAAAAAACAATTTTTTTTAAAGAACATACATCATTAATCTAAGGTACAAGAGATCAATGATTTTCAACCTATTTTGAGTCAAGATATCCTGTGGAGAATCTGAAAAATGATACTGAATGCCCCCACTTTAAAAATAGACATACACAGGATGGGGTTGTGGCTCAGCGGTAGAGCGTTCACCTAGCACGTACGCGGCCCAGGTTCAATCCTCAGCACCACGTAAACATAAATGCATTGCATTGTGTATAACTAAAGCAAATAAATAAATATTTTAAAAAATAGACATACACATATAAAATGTTCATATTAAATCATTAGGCTGCTCACTGCATTTCAAATTCAATCAAAGATTTAAGAATCTCTATATAGACTATAAAAGAATATTACAACCCGTTGCTTCTGGGGAGGAAAGCTAGAAGAACAAGATCGAGAGGAAGATTTTTCACTATACATCCTTTTGTATCTTTTGATATTAAAAGCATGTATTTAACCTATGCAAAAAATGAGTAAGTTAAAAACAGTTAAACTAAATAATATGGCAAGGTATCAGTGCTATATGTGAAAATCATCCGATAAAGTTGTTTAGAAAAATCTAACCTACTAAATTCAACACATTTTTTTTTTAAATGTTTTGGTTAAAAAGGGTACATGACTGCAAAACCATGCTCCCAGTTTATAATTTTCAGAGAAATTTCCAATTTTTTTTTTTGTTAGTAAAATGTCAGAATAATTCCATATTATTCACATTCTAACTCCAAACTCCCAGATAAAACAACAGTAACTAATAGCTATTGAATGTGGCACCACCACATCTATTGATTTTTATCAACCTCTTCACTTTATAGCCAACCAAGGCTTTCAGGAGTTAACTCACTTGCCCAAGACAAACACAGCTGTGGGTGAGCTAAGACTCTTTCAGGCCAACAAAGCCCATGCAATTTCGCCTGTACCACGATGCATCACAAAGCACAAAGATGGTAAACACTCAAACACTTTAAGAGACTATTATTATAAATGCATCTTAGTACATTAGCACTTTACAAAAATATGGAATTATACTGCACATTCCTGTTTTACACTACACAAAGCAAAAAAAAAAAAAAAAGAAAAAAAGACAAGACCTCAATCATTAGAAAGGCATAAAAACCACCTTTAAATTGTAATTCTTACAGACTGTACCCCTAAAAAATAAGAATGCAAGATGAATCTTAGCCTAAATATTTTTCTTAGTGGTTTTGGGGTTGGGGGGTGTGTAGCTCAGCAGTAGAGTGGTTGCTTAGCATACACTAGGCCCTGGGTTTGATCCCCAGCAAGGAGCAAAAGGAAAAAAAAAAAAAAAAAGTATTTTCATTAGAAGAGTATCAACATCAAGGGGCAAAAGTACCCTTTGCTGAATGGGGAGCCTCCAGTTATCACAGATGTTGCAACATTTAATACGAAATGACCAAACTACGTACAAAATGTCTCAGAAACATAATGGTGAGGCTAGAAATAATGATGCCACTTTCACTATAATTTCATCTTGAAGAAGGTAGTGTTTTTCAAACTATTTTGCTCAAATATAAACTTATAGAACCATTTAAAGTCAAAGAAATGAGGGAGAATGCAGTGAGAAGGAAAACATACACCCCCTAACCAAGTACTACTATTACTCATTAATAGAAGTGTGTGTGTGCGTGTGTGTGTGTGTGTGTGTGTGTGTGTGTGTCTGCCTAAGTATTAAGTTTGACTGTCATTATTCAGTAGAATTACCTAGATAACTGTCAAAGATTGCTTCATGTCCTGCTGTTTATATAAAGAAAAGTGTCCAAGTCTTTACTTTCTTACCAAAAACCTCCCAGCACTTGGGAGGCTGAGGCAGGAGGATCCTCGTGATCAAAGCCAGCCTCAGCAATGGTGAGGTGCTAAGCAACTCATTGAGACTCTGTCTCTAATAAAATACAAAAAAGGCTGGGGATGTGGCTCAGTGGTTGAGAGCCCCTGAGTTCAATCCCCTGTTCTTAAAAAAAAAAAAAAAAAAAAAAAAAAAAAAAAAACCTAAGGTGTTAAACCTCTGCTGAGTTTTCCTTATCATGAAAAATGGGTAAGAGTCCTTCAGGCTCAAAAATGTTAGGACTCTCGCCGGGCGTGGTGGCGCACGCCTGTAATCCCAGCACTTTGGGAGGCTGAGGCAGGAGGATCTCGAGTTCAAAGCCAGCCTCAGCAATGGCAAGGCACTCAGCAACTCAGTGAGACCCTGACTCTAAATAAAAAATACAAAAAAGGGCTGGGGATGTGGCCCAGTGGTTGAGTGCCCCTGAGTTCAATCCCTGGTACCACCAAAAAAAAAAATAAAAATAAAAAAAAAATGTTAGGACTCTCCAAAAACATATTCAGAAGTAAATCAAAATGGAAAAATTCAAAAGTCTATATTTGTAAAGTTCACCATGTAATTTCATTACACATATCTGAGCCAGGTCACTCTCTACATATTTATACAGAACTACATGCTACTGCTACTGTCTATAGAAAATAACAGTGATGCAAAATTCAAAACCCCCCTATTAGAAAAGAGCAAAATAGAGGGGCTGGGGTTGTGGCCCAGCGGTAGAGCGCTCGCCTAGCACATGCGCAGCCCAGGTTCGATCCTCAGCACCACATAAAAATAAAACACACTGTGTACAACTAAAGCAAATAAATTTTTTTTTAAAAAGAGCATAACAGAAAACTTTCCCTTCACTTTATGTTACAGTACTGCCAGAAAACAAACTTTTAAAATGCTAAGAATTAAGGTAGTATTATAAGTCTGTCAAACATTGTGATGCATATAATAAACACATAGACAATAACATACATAAATCAAGTGATTATTGATGAATATTTAATATTTCTGAATTTCAAAAACTACATATTAAAAAGACAATTATTATGCTTATACAATTTCCATATTCAAACACCCCTGAAATTAAAGAGCCTGACATATGTCCTTTACTTTATTCTTTAAAGCAATTCATAAAATTCAATTGTAATTTTATTGTACCCTAAATAAAGTTAACTCAAACCTTAGTGGAAGAAATATTACAGCAAATTAAATCAATTATCTATACATTAGCATGCATATACAATTTATTCTGGTCTTTGCTAAGATATTGCAAAAAAAATCTTAGAAAGCAAACTTTCTATATTGTATAAAATTACTTTCAAAAAGTTGGTGAGAACATAACACACAAATAAGTGAATCCACTATAAGGAAAACATAGGTCATTTAACAAACTCTGCATCCACTATAAAAATTAAGAACAGGGCTGGGGTTGTGGCTCAGTGGTGGAGCGCTCGCCTAGCACGTGCGCGGCCCGGGGTTCGATCCTCAGCACCACGTACAAATAAAAAACCCATTGTGAGGGCTGGGGTTGTGGCTCAGCGGCAGAGTGCTTGCCTCGCACGTGCACGGCCCTGTTTGATCCTCAGCACCACGTAAACATAAATGCATTGCATTGTGTACAACTAAAGTAAATAAATAAATATTTTTTAAAAAGCAAATAAAAAACCCATTGTGTACAATTAAAGCAAATAAATAAATATTTTTAAAAAATTAAGAGCAAATACACATTTCTTCATTTCTGAAGTCTACATCTAATTATACTTCTTTATTATTTTACAGATGGATATGTAAATCTAATTTTGGAATATTTTCCAGAATATTTACCCAGAACATACTTTCTACACATTAATCATTTTTAGACAGTCTAGAAACTAGGTTTGTGAGTGTCAAGTCCTTTTGTTTTTGTTTTGTTTTGTTTCTGTTTTTTTGTTTTTGTTTTGTGGTACCGGGGATTGAACTCAGGGGCACTCGACCACTGGGTCACATCCCCAACCCTTTTTTTTGTATTTTATTTAGAGACAGGGTCTCACTGAGTTGCTAAGTGCCTCGCCATTGCTGAGGCTGGCTTTGAACTCGTGATCCTCCTGCCTCAGCCTCCCAAAGTGCTGGCATTACAGGCGTGCGCCACCGCACCCGGCCTCCTTTTGTTTTCTAATTCTCCCATGCTGACAAAATATATAAATTCACAAAAAATATTATTCTTGGAGAGAAGAGTTCTCAGAAAACTTTTAATACTACCAGACTTTGCTTTTAAAACTGAGAAAAAGATACGTGCACAGACAATAAGCACATGAAAAAATATGTTCAATATCATTAATCATTAGGTAAACAGAAATCAAAAGCACAATGAAATGCCATTTTGCCTCCCATTTTTAGGAAAAAATAAGAAAAAAAAAAAAACAGAAAGTAACAAGTGTTAGTGAGAGGATGTGGAGAAATTAGAACCCTTGTGCATTGCTGATGAGAATGAAAAATGGTGCAGCTGCTCTGGAAAACCGTATGGCAATTCCTCAAAAAATTAAACATGATCCAGCAGTTCTATTTCTATGTTCCCAAAACAAATAAAAGCAGGGACTTGAACAGATAATTCTATGCCCATGTTCACAGCAGCATTATTCATAACAGCCAAAAAGTGAAACCAACCCAAATATCCACTGATGAAGAAATGGGTAAACAATACGTGATATATACATATACTGAAATATTAGTCAGCCTTAAAAAAAACAACAAAATTCTAGCCCAGCCAGTGGTGCAACAACTGTAATCCCAGGAACTTGGGAAGCTGAGGCAGGAAAATCACAAGTTTAGGAACTTTTTCAGCAACTTAGTGAGGCCCTAAACAACCTAGTGAGATCCTGTCTAAAAATAAAAAACAAAAAGGACTGGGAATGTAGCTCAAAGATAAAGTGCCCCCCCAAGTTCAATCCCTAGTACCAAAAACAGTAATGATAATAATAATAACAATAATGATAATTAAAAAATTCTGACATATGCTACAATGTGAATGAACCTTGAGAACATTACGCTAAGTGAAATACACCAGTCACCATAGGACAAATATTGCATGACACAACTTAGAGGAGGTACCTGGAGTAGTGAAGTGGTTGCCAAGAGCTGGAGGTTAGGGGAAAACAAATTTAGTGTTTACTGGGTAAAAAAGTTTCAGTTGGGGAAGATGAAAAGGTTCTGAAAATGGATGGTAGTGATGGTTACATAACAAGGTCAGTACAGTTAATACCACTGAATTGAAAACTTAAAAATGGCTAAAATGGTACATTTTAGATTATATTTTATACAATTAACAAAATAGACAAGAGTGGGCTGGGGTTGTGGCTCAGCAGTAGAGTGCTCGCCTAGCACACGAGCAGCCCAGGTTCAATCCTCAGCACCATGTAAAAATAAAAATAAATGCATTGTGTACAACTAAAGCAAATAAATAAATGGTTTTTTTTAAAAAATGGACAACAGAGTATTAATACATGTCCACGTTTTTCGCATGCATGTCTCTTTCACTACCCCTAAAACCAACACCTTGGCTATGGGAGTGGTCAGTTATATTCTAACTTAAATGTTTACCATGAGCCCTGAGAAATTAATATAATAATTGTTTTAAAATTATTTCTCCTCCTAAGTTTAATCTATTCAAAATATTTATTCCAAAAAATAAGCCTTCACCATATCTAAGTGATCATAACTATTATACATCTACTTCAGATTCAATGTTACTATACAATTCAATGTGTCTCCCAACTGTGAACTTCAAACATGGGTGGTTTTATCCCAGAATTTTTCCTTAATTTTCCTTCTGAAACCTCATACAAATTATTGTCATTTTGCCCACCAAAATCTTTCTAGGCAAAAATCTTCTCCCCCAAAGCTCATAAAAGCCCATTTTACTAAATGATAGATAAATCATCTTTACAATATTAGTATTCATTTAGTTCCCACTGAGTACAAATATAAAAACAAAAGTTTGAGGGGCTGGGGTTGTAGCTCAGTGATAGAGTGCTCACCTCACACACACATGAGGCACTGAATTCGCTCCTCAACACCACAAATAAATAAATAAATAAAATAAAGATATTAAAAAAAAACTTTAAAAAAAAAGGTTTAAAATATCCTAAGCTAAACAGTAAGGATCTTTTACAGTCACATTCCAGTTTTTCTTATAATACCATCTGAAAATAAATGTGCATTAATGAACTAGTAATTGTCTGATATCCTCTGAACTACTGAAGTCCATTGTGTTTTTCATGTTCCCTTCCTCCCAACTCAAGTATTCAGCAGACAAAATTCCATCTTCAAAGATAGATTCTAAGAGTTTCCACATTATAACAGCCATCGTTCTAATCATTTCAAATATCGTCTATTCATAAACATGAGGCAAATAGATGAAAATTTAAAGGGACAGTTTCTATATACTAAAACAAAAGTTTAAAGGTCTAATTTAGAAAAATTACAGTTCTTAATGGACTCCAAAAAAAAACTATTTATTAGGCAAGTATGATCATTATATACTTTTTCTATTTTTACTATCTGAAAACAAGAATGTATTACTCAACTGTAAATCTGGTTTTTAAAAATAGCTTTTTTCAAAACCATTTCTTCATAAGTTACCATTTCCTTTACTTCCTAAGACAGCACAATATGTAGTTGTCATTGTATAATAATGCATCCACCTAAATATCGGCAAAAGAAAAAAAACACAGACCCAGACACTGCCATTTAGTCTTTTAATTTAGTGTGAGTCTCCACATAAGTTTTTTTTCATTTGTCCACAGCTATTTAGACTGAATTGAGCTCTTTAAAAAGGAAAATAGGTATACTTGGTCATACACAAGTAACTTTGATATGTTTGAAGCCACCTATCCTTTCAATTTGCAACACAGAATTTTAACAGATATGAAACTGTACAAAAAAGGAAATTATATAGATACAAAAGATCCACTGAAAAAGAATCACCTGGTCATGAACCTTACCTTTTAGCAGCGGCAGAGGTGTTAATTCAATAGGCTTGCCTTGAGACCTAAACTGCGAGGAACTTTGTGACCTCTTCTGTCTGGCTTTTCTGACGGACTTCCTAGAAAATCCGTCTACTTTATCCACTGATGGAGGAGTAGTTGGTGCTGAGGACATATCCCTACTGAAGAGAAAGAGGTATCATAAACACATTCCATTGGTGGAAGCATACATGTGAGTTACACAAATTCTAAAATTCTCACATATAATAATCATAAAAATAAGAATGTGTGCTAAAATAAGTAAATAAACCAGACACGGTGAGGCATGCCTATAATCCCAGCAACTACGAAACCGAGGTAGGAGTATCACAAGTTCAAGGTCTGCCTCAGCAACTCAGGAAGGCCCTAAGCAACTTAGCAAGATCCTGTCTCAAAATAAAAAATAAAAAGGGCTAGAGGTATAGCTCAGTGGTAAAGTATCCCTGGGTTTAATCCCCAGTACCATAAAAAAAAAAAAAAAAGTAAATTAATTAATAAAAGAAAGTCTTATGACAATGAGAAAACATTAGAATTTGATGAAAAAAGTAATATTACTATCATGAAAACAATATCACAACCCAAATGCTTTTACTACTCCATTCAAAGAAATAAAATGATGTTCATTTAGACTCAAAGAACTCTGTGCTATCTGCTCAATTTAATTGCAAAGCTCTTCTCTTGATTCTTGAAGTAATTTTGGAGTTATTCTGCAGCTGAAAAATTCCCACAGATACATTTTCCTAACATATTTAATATTATGAATAGACTCTGGGGCTGAAACCCTTACTGTACTTCAAGAATCTACACCAATGTATCACAGCAAGGTGCATTTACAATTACTGAAATTAAGCATGACTTTTAACACAATGTGCAGTGTTTGCTATGATAAACCACTGCACTGCAAATGAGGACAGGCTAGATTTCTTTAAACAGAACACACAAAAGGCATAATTAAAAATCATTTTAAAGAAGTCTTCTTTTTGAATGAAGCCATCTTAAGATATTAAAGCATAATGATCAAAACCATTAGAAACCACACACCAAGGTGAACTGAAAACATGACTTCACAGCCTTCTTAGACAACCAAGTTGAGTTCCCTTGAGGTTTAGACTTTGAAGTTCAAATATCAATTTCATTCCATCAAACTGATGGAACTGAATAGTTCTTTTACTTTTTTAACCCTCTCAAATAATTAAAATGAAGACTATTGAAGGCTATTTCCTAAAAGTAACAAGCATTACACTCAATTTCAATCACCAAGTTAAATAGAGGCCATCATTTCCATGGCATGAGGCTCCATGCAAGATTAATGACAGACTAGGACAGAAATAAAGCATAAAGGGGAAATGCTGAAATGCAATTACTCATCTGTCATTCCAATACATAAGACAAGTGTTTTTTAACTTCTACATAAGAGTATGGGAGTTTCTTCCTGAATGTGCAAGACTAAAAAAAGTTACCTGGATTACCTGCATTCTGGCAAAGTAAAAATAAAAGCATGGTGGGGAGGGAACCTATGAGGTCAAGGTATTGAAATGTGAAGACTTCCTTGATAGTCTTTCATTTAAAAATGTTTTTAAATGTACCTAACTTATCCTTAAACATAATGTGACATTCAAAATGGAATTGCAAACTATAAATACTATGGAAAATGTATGCTCACTTTAAAATAAAATGACTGCATCAGCAAGAAGTGCCACATTACATTTGTATGTTGTAAATTTCGGGGCGGATTTTCCAATTTCGCAAGTGAATTATTTAGATTTCGTTCTAACCCTAACAACACAAGACTTCTGTTAAATCCTGTGCCTCCATCACTCTGTCTCTTCTTTATTCATCTCTCATCTCTAAAGATGATCTGAAGGTAGCTTTTTTTTCCCCCCAATCATTTGCCACTTAGGCCCGCAATCCAGAACAAACGTCAAGCATATCAACCCTAAAAAGCACAGCAGAATTGAATGTAAGGGTACAGCGGGTCCGTGCAAATCCAGGGAAACAGGTTTCACCTAAGCCAGGGCGCCGGAAGCTTTATCATCCTCTCAACAGCGGGCGCGGGGCAGTTCCAAGGCTCAGGATAATCCCGCGGGGGGGATTGAGGGAGGTTTAGCTGTAAGGATGCTTACATGCACCCCAAGCCAAGGAAAGGATACGCTGCTACAGAGTCCTCCTCACTACACCAAACCCCCCTTTTTCGCCATCCCCGCCAGTGGATAAAGGGGAACAAGAAAACGCCTCCAATCTCAAAAGGTGGAGAAAACGGGGGAGAGGGAGGTAGAGTGAATGAGGTACCCTCAGAAGCATCTGCAGGTAAATCAGACAAGTGGGACCGGCGCTCCCTCTCCCACACCCCACCCCACCGCACCCCTCGCCTGCCTGGGCCAGGCCTTCCCAAGTCCGGTGCCCTGCAGGTTCCCCAGGAGAACCGAGAGGAGGAACGGAAGCGGGCAAGCCGCGGTGCTGGAGGGACGAAGTTACCTTGAAGCTTCTGGGGAAGAATCCGAAGATGATCTGTGGTTTCGAGGGGCGGGAGAAGGGCGAAGGGGCCGCAGAGGGGGCGAGCGGTGGGACCGGGAGGTGCAGGGAGAGGGAGGTCCGGGCAGCTGCGGGGAGCCCTGGGCGACGGCTGTCCGGTGCGGCGTCCCTCCGGTTCCGCGGCGGCGGCGCTTCTAGGCCTCAGGGCCGGACCCGAACCTCAGCGCTCCGGCGGCAGCGGCGGCGGCGGCCTCACGATCCTCCCCCGCGGGCCCGTCCCATCAAATCGGCACCGACCCCGTTGCGGCTCCGCCGGTGGCTCCTCGCTCACATTCCCGGCGGGCGGCGCCTCAGCTCTTAGCCCCGGACCCGGCGGCGGCGGCGGCGACGTGGGGAGGGGGGGAAGGGAGGGAGGAAGACTGGATCTGCAGCGGCAGCAGACAGAAGAGTCGGGAGGAGGAGGAGGAGCCGCTGGAGCAGGAGCCGCCGCTGCCAGAGCCGCCGTTCGCTACCCGCGGTGGGTCCCAGTCAATGCCCCTTTCTCTCTCCTATTGTCAATATCACCGGGCGGCTGGGTCCATGGCACACGCTCAACCGAACCTCTTAGCCAGCAGCGCCCGCCTCCGACGCCCGCCCAATGGAGACTTCAAACGGGAAGCGAGGCCTCATTGGCCGGCGTCTGCCTTCACTCCCCTGCCAGCATGTTCGGCTGAGAGCTGATCAGGGACTGGCGGCGGGAGGGGGAGTGGGAGGGCGGAGAAACAGGAGGGTGGGAAGAGAAGAGGCCGGGGATTGGGCCGAGGCGTGAGGGACCCGGATGTAGCCGCGAGCTCTGGCCGCGCGGCCACGCTTCCGCCGAGCGGCTGGGTGGGCTGAAGTGAAGAAAGTAGGGGTCCTTGACTTTGGCTGGGTCTGAAAGGAGTTCCTTAATTCCGGAAGGTGTGCAACTGGCACATCAGCAAGAGAGGCTCTGTGCACCGAGAGCTTTGGAACTGCTATCCTCTTCAACCGGAGGATTCCGCGGGCTCGGGTGGGCGAGACCCTGGGCCTTGAGTCCGCCCGGTTCAGTGGCCAGTGTGTCTCCTCCAGGCGCCACAAGTCCCATTCGGGACTGAATCACACGCCGCGTAGAAAGAAATGACATACCCCGCCCGCGCTAGCGTGCCGCTGCTAGTATAAATGGGTCCCTTGAAGCCCGCAGGGAAAACCCCAGCCGCCTCTCTCCACAGAACCTTATAGAAGGCCTGAGCCCGACACGGAAATTTAAACCCCCAGGGCCTGACCGAGGGTTGGGTAACGCTTTAATTTCTCTCTCACCTCATCTTTCCCTAAATGTCTGTTTTGAATATCGGCTCCCTGAAGCTCCTTGCAAGTCTCCGTGGTGGCCAGTGTTCATTTACTTTATGCAGAAGGGAACACTGTCACCAGGCTCACCTCATTGGCCAGCTGGCTGCTTCAGAGTCGGAAAGACCCAACTGCAAACTGAGGAGCTTTTAATTGGCAAGTAGAGTTACTTTAACCAAGATTTCACCTCTATCCAGAACACGTGATAAAATATTTACACATGTGCTTGCATCTTTGGTGAACCCTAGCCCAAAATGGTGCACTTCCAGAGAATAGTCTTGGATTGTCCATCTGTTTGAATGTATGCTACCTACATTTTTTGAGGCAAAAAAGAAAGAAATCCTAAATGCAAATTACAAACATCAAGCCGACAATTGTTTGAAACTAGGACAGTGGGGGAGGGGCGGATTAAAAAAAAATAAACATCACAATTCCTCAACCCAAAGATAACCTCTGTAAACATTTTGGTGTGCTTCCTTCAGGAATTTTCTTCCTTTTATGTTGGCGTGTTGTTCTGTAGCATAATTTTCCCCCTCAGTTTTATATCATGTTTTCTGTACAGTAAGGGAATGGAACTATGAAGTTAACTGTACCATATATACAAATGACGCCCCCCCCCCAAAAAAAATGCATTTCTGTTTTTCTTGTCTAATACTCAAATGTTGCAAATTTATATGCCTGCTCCCAAAAATGACTCGGGTGGAAAATGACTTTTGTGTCATGAAAGATAAATATATACCTGCTTCAAACTGAAATAGGAAGTGCCAAAAGGCGACTCTTAGATGGAAACCGGCTCCCCCTACTGTCTCCAGATGATTGACCAATGTATAAGCTTATGCCCATTTTTGCTTCGATAGTTATGGTTAGCAGTAGGCCAGATGAAACTGTATAGAATACCACCAGTCTGGTTGCTACCTTCAAGAAACTTATATTTCCATATCTCAGTCTTCATGAAAGTTCAGTATCCCAGCCAAGCAGAGCCTATTTCCTCAATCTCTGATTGAGGGTAAATGTAGAATTAAAACCAAGAAAGATTTTGAAGCCAACTCAATTTCCCTTGGCAACAGTTGAACCGTTAAAAAGTAGTGCATGTTTGAAATGCTCACAGCTGTTGCTTAGAACATTTCACATTTTGTAGAGTGAGGGTTTTGCTTGCAAATTATGGATCTCTATAAAGACAATTCATTTCAAAGTCATTTCATTTTCTATAAAATGGCTGAGCAACTGAAATGAGCAGGATTTTTTTTTTAATGGAAACATCCTTGCCTATGTGAGAATTTGTTTTCTGAACCAATAATTTCTTAAGGCAGTCCATGCATCCCAGGAGCGTCTATGCTCCAAGGATAGTGCCAAGCAATCCATTTGGAATGCAGGAGAAAAAAATAATGAGGGAATCTACTTATGCTTAATTTTACTCTTAAAAAAAATAGCATTAATCTCATCCAATATATACAGAACAAACAGCCCTTCTCTTGATCCATGAAATGGTCTCTTGGCAAGAATAGCATAAGAGATGTCCTTAGGGAAAAGAGAGAGGTACTCATTCCCGGAGTTGACAGTTGTGATCCCATCTAGTCAACCTCCATCAACCTGTTGTGATTTACTGCAGTTTTCTGGGTTAAATTAAGTGTATTTACTGATTATATTATCTAAGTTTAATTAAAATAAACCCACAAAACAGACAAATGACTTTACAAGAGTCTTATGCAAGGAAACCACAATGTGTAACAAGTAAATGATAGAACTGAGGCTTTTAGTATCACTTTTTTTTGGGGGGGGCAGTACCAGGAATTGATCTCAGGGGCACTCAAACACTGAGCCACATCCTGAGCCCTATTTTGTATTTTTAATTAGAGACAGGGTCTCACTGAGTTGCTTATCACCTCGCTGTTGCTGAGGCTGTCTTTGAACTCGTGATCCTCTTGACTCAGCTTCCTGAGCTGCTGGGATTATAAGCATGCACCATCACGCCTGGCTTAGCCTCAAATTTTTGACAGCCACATTTCAAAGTTAAAATGACAATCTAATAAATCCAACCAAATTTTAACTACATAATAACAAAATCATCAAAAAGACCATTTGAAATGTGGATTTACATCTACTATCATTAACAACTGCATCCTAAATATAACTGTATATCATGACTGTTATAAGCTATATGATGGTACCATATGTGTACTTTACGACCAAATATACATATACTTAGAAGAATATATCCCCCAAAAAAATACTGACAGGAATGCATGATTAAAAAGTTTGAAGAAAAAAAAAAAACTTTGGAGACTGCTATTCTAGATAATATGAAAAGAAATATTTTATAACCGTTTGGGAGACCATTATCAAATGACAAAACATAGTTTGTTGTTATCAAATGAAAATATTCACTTCCCAGATATGAAAGCTGATCTTATCATTAATCTATTGGCCAGCTGTCCATGTGATTAGAAGACATAGACTATCAAATGGTGGCTGACTGATGAACTAAGGAAGGGCTAAGGTAATAAACAGAAGTAGCATCAAACCAATTATCAATGAGATAGCATTTTCAGAATTAGAGAAGCCCAAATTGGCTGTGTGGAGGGTAGAAGTACATGAGGCTGGTTGTAAAAATAGTGAGAAAGCTGAGACAATGGCTGCTTTCTTTGGGGAAAAAAAAGAAAAAATATATACACAACTAGTGTAAAAAAGGAACATTGGTATCATGTTTCTTGAGCCACATCTACCCACTAGGAAATACCTTCAGCAGTGAATTTCTTGGGTCACAATTTAAATATTAGTTACATTTTTGGATGCACTTCAAAGGTTGTAGCTTTTCATAGCTTTCTATATGATTAATGTTCATAATTATTGCTTAAGATTTAAAATGTTTAGGTGCTCTAGTTCTCTACTTAGCAGTTTGAGCTGCAATCTGGAAATGACTATCAGAGGATGTTTGCATTGTTCTCAGGAGAGGCCCCATGTCACCCACCACGGTCAAGGCAGGGAGAGCAGTCTTCTATCACTAAGAGTGAGGGAAAGTTGGTGGGGAGAAAAAAAAAAAAAAAAAACAAGAGAAAACCAACTTACAACAGCACTTTATTTCATACAGGATAAAATAATGTGCCAGAAACAATACTTGCAAAATAGCCAATTTACACAATTAAATGGCCTAATTATAAGCATTATGAGGAGAACACAAACTCTGAGATCAGAGGTTATCCAGCTCTGACAGGAGCTAGAGCAAATTATTTACTCTTCCCAACCTTGGTTTTCTCACCTATAAATAAGCAAATTAGGGCTGGGGTTGTAGCTCAGTGGTAGATAGCTCGCCTCTTATGTGGAGGGTACTGGGTTCAATCCTCAGCACCACATAATAATAAAGGGAGCTGGGGTTGTGGCTCAGTGGTAGAGCGCTCGCCTAGCATGTGCATGGCCCAGGGAAACGCCTTGTGTACAACTAAAACAAACAAATAAATATTTAATAATAAATATAATTTTTTTTTTTTTTTTTTTTTGGTACCGGGGATTGAACTCAGGGGCACTCAACCACTGGGCCACATCCCCAGCCCTTTTTTGTATTTTTATTAGAGACAGGGTCTCACTGAGTTACTAAGTGCCTCACCATTGCTGAGGCTGGCTTTGAACTCGCGATCCTCCTGCCTCAGCCTCCCAAAGTGCTGGGATTACAGGCGTGCGCCACCGCGCCGGCTTAAATAAATATAAATATTAAAGATAAAAAGCCTCGTGTACAACGAAAGCAAACAAGTAAATATTTAAAAAATAATAATAAAATAAAGGTATTGTGTCCATATACAACTAAAAAGAAAATTTTTAAAAGAATAAGCAAAGCTGGGCGCGGTGGCGCATGCCTGTAATCCCAGCACTTTGGGAGGCTGAGGCAGGAGGATCGCGAGTTCAAAGCCAGCCTCAGCAATGGCGAGGCACTTAGCAACTCAGGGAGACCCTGTCTCTAATAAAAACACAAAAAAAGGGCTGGGGATGTGGCCCAGTGGTCGAGTGCCCCTGAGTTCAATCCCCAGTACCACACACACACACAAAAAAGCAAATTAACAGTTCCTAACTGACAGGATGGTCATCAGATTTAAATGAGGTTATACATTTACTACAATGCCTAGCATATGTCAACTGCTCAATAATTAGTTATTACCACAATCATCCATTTGCTTATTTTTAATACTCTTTATCCACCTAGAAAAATTTCTTTAAGCTATCTTCCCCCTCCCCCTCAAAATTTTATTATGGCAGGCTGGGTATATAGCTCAGTAGGTAGAGTGCTTACCTCGCATGCACAAGGCATTGGGTTCAATCACCAGCACAGAAAAAAAAAAAAAATTTTTTTTATTCTGGCGTACCTCCTATAGCATGAAGAAAATAAGGAGCCAGGAAACCAGAGACATGCCTTTCAATCCACTTCCTCACTAAATGATAGAATATGTATAGGAGCATTCATTAGCATAGCAGGGATTTCATTTTACAATACTCATATATTTCTGAAAATAAAAAAATAGCTGATTTAACATCATGTCAGAGCTTTATCTTCATTTCTAATTTATATTCCCTTAAGAGACTCAAACTAGTTTTGTTCTAAACTTACCTATTTTTCTTCCCCACCATAACTTCTAGGACTGCCCTAGGACCGAAGCTCTGGTTTCTACTCCTAACCCTGCCTTTAATGATGGTCTAGCCTTAATGTGATGGTCATATGCGTTCCACACATCCCCCTTTTCCCTTTGAGGACCACACTCTCTCATACTTCATGTGATCCTGGAGTAACTCTTGGTCACAGGCTTCCCTCTTCCTTCCCCTTAGAGTAATGGGTACAAGAGCCAAAGGAATCAACTGGATCTTCCCAAAGATTTACTGTTTACATGCTGGAAGAACAGAGACTGAGATCAGAGGTAATCCATCTCTGACAGGTGCTAGGGCAAATTATTCACTCCTCCCAACCTTGGTTTCCTCACCTGTAAATAAGCAAACGAATAGTTCCTAATTCATAGGATAGTCATCAGATTTAAATGAAGTTATACATTTACTATAGTGCCTAGCATATGTTAACTCCTCAAAAATTACTAGTTATCACTAGTTTTTACAATCATTCATTTTCTTATTTTTAATATTCTTTATCCATCTAGAAATTTTTCTTTATGCTTTCTTACCCCCATAGAAATGATGTAAATTGGAGCCAGGTGGGGTGGTGCACGCCTGTAATCCCAACAATTTGGAAGGATAAGGCAGGAGGATCCTAAATTCAAAACCAGCCTCAGCAACTTAGCAAGGCCTTAAGAAATTTTATTGATATGTCTCAGTGGTTCAATCACTGATACCAAAAAAAAAAAGGAAAGAAAAAGAAATAATGTAAGTTGGAACTACTTGTGACTATAAGCAGTAAAGCCACATCCTGTAGGAAGCCAACCCCTTAGAAGAAACTTCAGCAAACACCAAGTTCTAACAACATTATTGGAACTGCTGCTTTCAACTATTCCTGAAATTCATTTCCCATATAAAAGGCCCCCATCAAATTTTTCCCCTTTTTTGTTTAATCCACTGTGGAGTTGGATTTCTATAACATACACCCAAAAGAATTCTGAATAATAATACCCAGGCAAGTCACTTAACTGCTCCATGGTTCAATTTACTTTAAGTCTGGAACTTGGGGTTTTCTACAAATTGAACTAAATGAAGTATTTAGATTAAATCTAATCTTGCTGGGTATGATGGCCTACACCTGTAATTACATTGACTTGGAGGCTGAGGCAGCAAGATTGCAAGTTCAAGGCCAACCTTGGCAATTTAGAGAGGCCCTAAGCAATTCAGCAGGAAAAACAGGGTACAAACTTAAACCTGTCTCAAAAATAAAAAATAAAAATAAAAAGGACTAGAGATATGGCTCAGTGGTAAAGAGCCCCTGGGTTAAATTCACGGTACCAAAAATTAAAAAATAAATAAATCTAATCCTATGCATGAAAAGGAATCATTTAAAGTGACCGTGCCAGGAATTCTTTCCTAATGTAACTCATCAAGTTTAATTTATTTGTGTGGGTGTTTTTTGTTTTGTTTTGTTTTGTTTTTGTTTTTGTTTTTAAGTTCAGATTCAAAGTAGATATTGTTAAGAATTACACTTGCAGGGGCTGGGGTTGTGGCTCAGCAGTAGAGCACTCGCTTAGTATGTGCGCGGCACGGGTTCGATCCTCTAACACGACGTAAAAATAAAGGCATTGTGTACAACTAAAACAAATAAATAAATATTTATAAAAAAAGAAATTACACTTGTAGGACTGGGGTTATGACTCAGTGGTAGAGCACTCGCCTAGCGTGCATAAGGCACTGGGTTCGATCCTCAGCACCATATGAAAATTAAAAAATAAAATTAAGATATTTTGTCCACCTAAAACTAAAAAAAAAAAAAAAAAAAAGCCGGGCGCGGTGGCGCACCCCTGTAATCCCAGCACTTGGGAGGCCGAGGCAGGAGAATCGCGAGTTCAAAGCCAGCCTCAGCAATGGCAAGACACTTAGCAACTCAGTGAAACCCTGTCTCTAATAAAATACAAAAAAGGGCTGGGGATGTGGCCCAGTGGTCAAGTGCCTCCTGGTACCAAAAAAAAAAAAAAAAAAAAAAAAAAAATTACACTTGCAGAGTTGTGTTACATAAGTCCCTCTAGAACGCAGATATATAAGAAAGGAACAGTGTAGAGATCTACCAAACATGAAAATCAGCACTATTCTTTAGCAAACTGTCTGCTGCCTTTGAATACGTATTTTTTACTTTGTCTCTTGAAACGCTAAGGCCATATTTTCTACAATGCAATCTAGTTGAAAGTTACAGCCAGAATTCTTATCTATCTCTTATAGAGAAAGGACATTGTTTTTTTTGTTTTGTTCTGTTTTTTTGTTTTGGTACCGGGGATTGAACTCAGGGGCACTCAACCACTGGTCACATCCCCAGCCCTTTTTTGTATTTTATTAGAGACAGGGTCTCACTTGGTTGCTAAGTGCCTCGCCATTGCTGAGGCTGGCTTTGAACTCGTGATCCTCCTGCCTCGGCCTCCCAAGTGCTGGGTTTACAGGCGTGCGCCACCGTGCCTGGCAGGACATTGTTTTTAAGGTGACAAAATTGGGTAAAAATCTGTGAACATAAAAATCACAAGTAAAGTGTTCTAAAACAGCAAGACAACAAAAAAAGGGTACAAGCCAGGCGTGATGGCGCATGCCTGTAATCCCAGCACTTCGGGAGGCTGAGGCAGGAGGATCGCGAGTTTGAAGCCAGCCTCAGCAATGGCGAGGCACTTAGCAACTCAGTGAGACCCTGTCTCTAAATAAAAATACAAAAAAGGGCTGGGGATGTGGCCCAGTGGTCGAGTTCCCCTGAGTTCAATCCCAGGTACCAAAAAAAAAAAAAAAAAAAAAAAAAAAAAAAAGGGTACAAACTTAAACCTGAGCACACTGTTATTAAAAGAAAATAAACATTTAAGGTTAATGTATATAATCTTGCATGGTACTGGTAATTACAACTGCAAACATCTGCATAGCAATGCAGTGCACTTTAATATGTACCATTTAATTTGAGCCTTAACTCTGTTGGCGCATATTGTTTTCATCTTTGAGAATCAGGGAGGTTGCCCAATGTCAGATAGCTAGTAAACTAGTAGAATCACAATTCAAACACTTCCAAGAGCCAGATCTCTTCATACTATACCAAGTTACCTCTGTCTGCTAATGATATGTCCAAGCAATTGAACATTATTATTTCCATCTTATAGAAGGAAAGACTACTAAAATACACAGGTTAAATATCTTCTATGAGGTCATTACTTAAAGAAAGTAGAAACAATGGATGACATCTTCCCATCACCATCATGTGAGCTCCCATTTGTTGAAAACTATGAGCCAGGAACTTTGGCAAGCACTTTATATGTTTGATATTGTTTTTTTTTTTTTTTTTTTTTTTTTTTTTTTTTTTTGGTACTGGGGATTGAACTCAGGGGCACTCGACCACTGGGTCACATCCCCAGCCCTTTTTTTGTATTTTATTTAGAGACGGGGTCTCACTGAGTTGCTAAGTGCCTCGCCATTGCTGAGGCTGGCTTTGAACTTGCAATCCTCCTGCCTCAGCCTCCCAAAGTGCTGGGATTACAGGTGTGCGCCACCGCGCCCGGCTTCTTTTTTTTTTTTTAAAGATATTTATTTATGAGCTGGGCGCGCGGTGGCTCAGGCCTGTAATCCCAGCACTTTGGGAGGCTGAGGCAGGAGGATTGTGAGTTCAAAGCCAGCCTCAGCAATGGCGAGGCACTTAGCAACTCAGTAAGAAGCTGTCTCTAAATAAAATACAATAAAGGGCTGGGGATGTGACCCAGTGGTCAAGTGCCCCCGAGTTCAATCCCCGGTACCACAAAACAAAACAAAAAAAAAAAAAATATTTATTTATTTGTTTGTTTTAGTTGTACACAATGCCTTTATTTTTACGTGGTGCTGAAGATCGAACCCAGCCCGCGCATGTGCTAGGCAAGCGCTCTGCCGCTGAGCCACAACCCCAGCCCCATATGTTTGATATTGTTTAAACCTCAAAATAACACATGGACAGAAGTATATTATCCCACTTTACACATGCGGAAACAAAGATACAGGAAGCCTATGATTCTTTTTCAAGGTCATTCATCTAGGAAAAAAGCTTGAGTAGGAGTTAAGACTAGAAGTCCGCCTTTGAAATTCCTTTCCTCCCCCCATCACACCCCATCCCTAGAAACTCAATACAATATAATATGGTTTATATATGGTGCTGGGGCTCAGGATGTGGTTCAGTGGTTAAGTGTCCCTGAGTTCAATCCCCGGTACAAAAAAAAAAAAAAAACTTATATATGGTGCTGTGTAGAATATATAGAAAACATGAAGCCTTTCCAACACAGTTTCCTTGATATTTAAGTCTCTCCAAAAACACCAAGAATCTCCATTCTGTCTTGGATGAGAAACACTTTTTACTGTTAGAGTTAGATTGCAGAATGGATCTAAACCAACTTCCCTCTTAATAAACAGAAGATTTTATAAGCCGGGCGCAGTGGTGCACGCCTGTAATCCCAGCACTTGGGAGGCTGAGGTAGGAGGATCATGAGTTCAAAAGCAGCCTCAGCAATGGTGAGGCACTTAGCAACTCAGTGAGACCCTGTCTCTAATAAATACAAAAAAGGGTTGGGGATGTGGCCCAGCGGTCAAGTGCTGCTGAGTTCAATCCCAGTTACCAAAAAAAAAAAAAAAAAAAAGAAAGAAAGAAAAAAAAAATAGAAAAAGCCGGGCGCAGTGGTGCACGCCTGTAATCCCAGCACTTGGGAGGCTGAGGCAGGAGGATTGCAAGTTCAAAGCCAGCCTCAGCAATGGCAAGGAACTTAGCAACTCAGTGAGACCCTGTCTCTAATAAAATACCAAAAAGGGCTGGGGATGTGGCCCAGTGGTCGAGTGCCCCTGAGTTCAATCCCCGGTACCAAAAAAAAAAAAAAGAAAAAAGAGGGCAGCCAGAACTTAGACTGGAACCCTTTAGTTTTAATTTAAATTTCCTGGGAAAGATACCCTCACCTGGTCCAATCAACTATGGCCAGGGTATTGGAGTCATATTTCACAAAATGAATGTTGGTCAATGAATCCTTTAGGATTTTTTTTTTTCCATTGCTAAGCATAAATTCTGATATTTCCATGTGTGTTAGGGAAGAAAAAGAAGAGAAGAAACCATAGCCCTGAAATGTACCCAATTGTCTACTTACAACATCTTTGATTATTTTTTCAAATTAAATTTATAATAGTAGGGTTTTTTTCTGTTTTTCATTTGTTTGTTTTGTGTACTGGGGATTGAAGCCAGGGGCACTTTACCACTGAGCTACATCCCCAATCCTACAATAGTAGATTTTATTTATTTATTTATAATCTATTTTGTTTTATTATTATCGTTTTGGGAGGGGGGTACTGAAGATTTAACCCAGGGGCACTTAACCACTGAGCCACATCCCCAGCCCATTTTTTATTTTTCATTTTGAGACAGGGTCTCACTAAGTTGCTGAGGCTGACTTTGAACTTGTGATCCTCCTGCCTCAGCTTCCCCAGCCTCTGGGATTACAGGTGTGCACTACCACATCCAGCTATGATGGTAGATTTAACAGTCTAAGGATCTGAATGTTTTGAGTTCTTGATAAAGTTCTACCACATTATAAGCCCTATAACTCATTTTCTCACCTTGTCTAAATTTATAGACCAAATAGTTGAAACTAATTATAACTCTCATCCCTTTAATTACACAGGTAAAAAGTTAAAATATTTTCCATGGATTTAGTAGTCATTTGTATTTTTTTCTGCAAATTGACTAATGGTGTTTTTTTTTGTTTGTTTGTTTTTTGGTTTTTGGTGCCGGGAATTGAACTCAGGGGCACTCGACCACTGGGCCACATCCCCAGCCCTTTTTTGTATTTTATTAGAGACAGGTTCTCACTGAGTTACTAAGTGCCTCGCCATTGCTGAGGCTGGCTTTGAACTCGGATCCTCCTGCCTCATCTTCCCAAGTGCTGGGATTACAGGCATGTGCTACCGCGCTCAGCTTAATGGTGTTTTTGCTTATTTTTTTCTATTACAGTTTTAGTGTGTTTGTGATTTATTTACGTGAAGTTTGTACACATTGATTTTACATACAATAGTATACTTCATTGCCTTTGGGATTCTTTTTTTCATTGCTAAGCATAAATTCTTAGAAAATCTTTCCCTTAAAAATTTCTCCCCCTGGAAATCTTTCACACAAAAATATTCCTAAGGTATATTCATTGTAGAATTTTAGTAACAAAAAATAGAAACAACCTAAATATGTATTATCTGAAGGATAGTAAAAAATTGTGGCGCATCCAGACTATGGGATGCTATGTAGGTATTAAATATAAAGGAAATGTCTATCATATGGGAAAATGTCTATGATATTAAGTGAAAAAGAGCAAATCACAAAATTATAGGTAAAGTAGTATCTTATTTATATTAGGAAAACCTGAGATATGAAATACATACATAGATCTATACAAAATAAACCTGTGCATTTAGAGTAGATGTAACCCCTGTAAATACCTATAAAAAGGTCTGGAAGGCTATACATGGATACAACAGTAAGACTTTGGGTACCAGCTTTTGGGGGGCTCAGTGGCGCATGCACTTGGGAGGCTGAGGCAGGAGGATCAAGAGTTCAAAGCCAGCCTAAGCAATGGCGAGGCACTTAGCAACTCAGTGAGACCCTGTCTCTAATAAAATACAAAAAAGGGCTGGGGGGGCTGGGGTTGTGGCTCAGCGGTAGAACATTTGCCTAGCGCGTGCGCAGCCCGGGTTCGATCCTCAGCACCACATAAACATAAATGCATTGCATTGTGTACAACTAAAGCAAATAAATAAATATTAAAAAAAAAGGGGGGGCTGGGGATGTGGCCCAGTGGTCGAGTGTCCCTGAGTTCAATCCCTGGTACCAAAAATAAAAAATAAAAAAATAGGAGCGGTACCAAGCAAATTGCTTTCCTTAACAATTGTACCAATTTACAATCTACTAGTAGTATCTAAGAGATTCTAATGCTTTAAAAAAAAAAAAGTAAAAACTTAGAGCCGGGTGCGGTGGCACACGCCTGTAATCCCAGCACTTGGGAGGCGGAGGCAGGAGGATCCTGAGTTCAAAGCCAGCCTCAGCAATGGCGAGGCACTTAGCAACTCAGTGAGACCCTGTCTCTAATAAAATACAAAAAAGGGCTGGGGATGTGGCCCAGTGGTCAAGTGCCCCTGAGTTCAATCCCCGGTACCACAAAAAATAAATAAATAAATAAATAAATAAATAAATAAGATATAAACAAAGGGCTGAGGATGTGGCCCAGTGGTCCAGTGCCCCTGAGTTCAATCCCCGGTACCAAAAATAAAAAATTAAAATAAAAAAATAAAAAAACTTATTCACCCAGAGTAGACATTTATCTATATTATCTTCTAATTTTTGTTATTTTTCTTTTCACTAAATTCTAATCAACATTAAATTAATTATGACATGTGGTCTGTGATAAGAACCCGAACTGAACTGATAACTTACAAATAACCAATTCTCTTGCTACTATTTATTGACAAACTACATTCTTCTTCATTACACACTCCCCTGCCTCCCTCCACTGGGGATTGAACCCAGGGCTTCACACATGCTAGGTAAACATTCTACTACAGTGCTACATTATCAAACCTTTTTATTTCTTATTTCTATTTATTTATCTATTTATTTATTTATTTACTTTTATGATGCTGGGGATTTAACCTAGGGCCTTGTGCCTGTGAGGCAAGCACTCTACCAACTGAGCTATTCCCAGCCTTTTTAATTTTATTTTGAGACAGTCTCACTAAGATTCCCAGGTTGACCTCCAACTTGTGATCCTCCTCCTGCCTCAGCCTCCTGAGTAGCTGGGATTACAGGAATGCACCTCTGCACCCAATTTTTTTTTTTTTTTTTTTTTTTTTTTTTTTGTACTGGGGATTAAACTCAGGGGCACTTGAGTAACCCTACCTCAATAAAGGTTGAAAATGGACTTCATAACACAATCTTTTTTTTTTTTTTTTTTTTTTGGTACCGGAAATTGAACTCAGGGGCACTTGATTGACCACTGAGCCACATCCCCAGCCCTATTTTGTATTTTATTTAGAGGCAGAGTCTCACTGAGTTGCTTAGTGCCTTGCCATTGCTGAGGCTGGCTTTGAACTCCCAATCCTCCTTTCTCAGTCTCCTGAGCCACTAGGATTACAGGTGTGCGTCACCGTTCCTGGCTTGCACCCAGCTTTTTTATCTTTTTCTTATTCTCACTTGATGATTCATCTAGTTGAATTTCAGTATCGTTTTGTAGAGCTGCCCTAAAAACCCATTGGAATTTCACTATAATTACTTTGGGTCCATGAATAATTTTAAGACTTATCCTCTCATGTTCTCATACTTAAATGACCAATCTCCTCCTCGCTGCACAAAATTCAGTGCCCTCAGCCTGCAACTCAAGTCTCCCCCACAATCATGCTTTGGGCTCAAATTTTAAAGCAGGCCCGTGTCCTCATCCTCATTGTCCCCCAAGCTTTCCTTATTGATTTTTACTCCCAACTTTTGCCCATGATATTCCCTCCCACCAACTATTTCCTTTCTTCCACTTCTTGTTCTGTTTATTCAGACCTTTCCCTCTTCCAAAGGCTGGCCTGGGCTGCAGCTGCATCCTCCTCAGGAGTCATCTCACTATCTCCCATTGCCATCCACTTACCTCTCATGTCTGTCTTTCGACTCTCTGATTCTCTGAGTTTAAGTAAAACAAGGAAAAGGCAACACATAGAACATGCCTGGAGAGAAGTCAGTAAGAGCAGTTGCTGGTGAAAGGAGCAGCAGCCAAGTTAGGCATTCCACTTCCAATATCTGTAGCCCTGGTGGAGAGGAAGTACCAGGATAAATTGGAAAAGAGAAACTGGAGCTAGTCCCTCAACAGCTCACCACGCCCAGCTATGGTCAGACACTACAGTGGTGAAGGCAGGTAACAGATGACCACCCTCGTTTCCCTCAAAATGCCTTCCATTTGAATCAAGTCCTGATGTCTGCCAACTTGCACACACACCAGCCTCATTTAACCTTTGCAAAACTCTATGCAGTTGGTAGCATGAGCTCCATTTTACCAATCAGGATAAAGAGGCTTACAGGTTAAATGCCAGGTCATGCAGCTAGGAAATGATGGTGCCAGGTCTGCAACTCTACCTTCTAATTGACTCTAATTCACCATTCTTTCTACCATACCCACAGCTGCTTCCACATTAATAATGCTTTCTTTTAAACATTTTGGATTTTTATTTTTAGTTCTGGTAACAAAACCCGTATAAAATTTACCCTCTTGCCAGGTGTGGTGTCACAAGCAGTAATCCCAGTGGCTTGGGAGACTGAGACAGGAGGACAGCGAGTTCAAAGCCAGCCTCAGCAATAGTGAGGCACTAAGCAACACCCTATCTCTAAATAAAATACTAAATAGGGCTGGGGATGGGGATGTGGCTCAGTGGTTGAGTGCCCCTGAGTTCAATTCCCAGTACTAAAAAAAAAAAAAAAAAAAAAATTTTTTTTTTTTTTTTTTTTTCTTAACCATTTTTTTCTTTCTTTCTTTTTTTGGTACAGGGATTGAACTCAGGGGCACTTAACCACTGAGCCACATCCCCAGTCCTTGTTTTGTAATTTTTTTTAGAGACAGGGTCTCACTAAATTACTTAGGGCTGGGCTGGGATTGTGGCTCAGCGGTAGAGCGCTGGCCTAGCACGTGCGCGGCCCGGTTCAATCCTCAGCACCACATTCAAATAAACTCGTTGTGTACAACTAAAGCAAAATAAATAAATATTAAAAAAAAAATAAATTACTTAGGGCCTCTCTAAGTTGCTGAGGCTGACTTTGAACTCTTGATCCTCCTGCCTCAGCCTCCTGAGACACTGGAATTACAGGCATATGCCAGCACACCTGACCCCTCTTAACCATTTTCAATTGAACAGTTCAGTAGTATATTCACATTGTATAACATATATATGGATCTTTTTCATGTTGCAAAACTGAAACTCTATAACCATTGAACAGCTTCACATTTCTTGCTCCCACCAGACCCTCCCTGAGAACAACCATTCTACTTTCCATTTCTATGATATTGACTACTCCAGATATTTCATATAAGTGGAATCATAGAATATTTGCCCTTTTGAAACTGGTTTGTTTCAAAATAATGTTTCAAGGTCTATACACATTGTAGCATGTGACAGGATTTCCTTCATTTTTAAGTCTGACTAATGTTCCAATGCATGCATATACCACATTTGCTTTATCCATTCATCTGTCCACAGATATCTGGGCTATTTCCTCCCGCTGGCAGTCGTGAATTATGGTGCAGTGAACATAGGTGTGCAAATATCTCTTTGAGATCCTGCTTTTAAATCTTTTGGGTATATACTCAGAAATGGGATTGTTGTATCATATGGTAATTCTATTTTTAATTTTTTGAGGAATTATGTTCACGTTTGAACAAATAGCCCATTCTCATGGACTCTACTGCAACATGTTAACAGGCGGCATATTGCCTTCCCTCTAATTAAATTGAAAATAGCAATCATGCTCATATATAACCATTAAAATATGTTTAAACTTCTTACTTAGGATGCATCAATTACACTGTTGGCAACTGTAGACGCTTCCATTTCCTCCCAGTCACAGTTAACAAGCTGTTCTTCACTTTTAACAACCCCGCCTCCGATATCCAGGGTCACTAGAGCAGAAGATTCAGGATAGAAGGGCCTGTTTTGTTCAATACTGTGCCCCAAAGAACTGGCATATAATACACACTCAAAAAAAAGAAATGGATAAAAGAACAAGTAAGTACCTGAATGAAAAACCATGTTGCTGAGCATAGTTTAAGAAATTGAACTTAACCCTGGAGGGAGGTGTGTGTGGAGCGGAGAATAGTACCTCTTGTTCCCAGCAAGCAGGAAGTAGAACACAGATGGCAAAGAGACAGTCAATGACATGATTTTTGCCAGAATGATGATACCATCCCTAAGACAAATTCAGACTAAAGCTTTGATCATAAGATCATACCAACCATGAGCAATAGGGAGTTTGGGAATCCGTGAATTCTAATGGTAAGTCCTGCCAGGTTGGTAGAACTGTGCCCTAGGAAGGAAAAGGCAGGAGAGAGAGTGCTAACAGTACAGGACCACCTTTCCCTTCTCTCCTGCCCACTGGAAGAGTACTGGAAGCAAAAACATTGTCACACCTGGTAGCAGATTCCTTGCCATCCAGTGGCCAGTTGGTGATCACAGGTTGACTAACATCCTCTAATGGGGCCTGGGGCACAAGGGCAGAGAGAGAATTAATTCAACACGCTGACAGTAGTTATTGTCTCATGGAGGAAGCAAGCTCTCCTACTCTCCTTCCATCTTTGGACTGGATGCATAATCTTGGGGAAAAAACTAGAAGAAATAAGATTATACTGTATTAATAAAAATTAAATAGTCTGAATAAAAAGTGCACAAATTTATAAACAGTAAAGGTCCTAGAGCGAATTATTCAGTAGAAATTGTGCTTGCACATATTTTAGGAGTTAATGAATTGTAAACTCTCTTCCATTCAGATGAAGGGACTGAATCCAAGAGAAAAGTATTTTGTCCTCTAAAAGGAAATGAAAGACAAGGTTAGGCTGCTTAGTGACTATGTGGAAACTTTTCTCATTCTTATTCAGGAATTTAAATTCACACTAGCAAATCAATACAGTAAATAGTGAGGACCTTTAATACATTGCTTTTAGAGGAGTCAGCACAGCTAAGTGGAAAATCAACTAAACTTGGGGTCAAAACACTTAACTTCGGGAATTGGTATTGCTTTGACCACTTTAGATTTTTTGAAAATTGTCCAATTGTCATTACCTATTATCATCTACATCACCAGTAGAATGATACAAATCTGATCATGTTTTTCCCCTACATGTGCCTACAGGGCAAATTCTGAATATCTCTGTATAGGACATTCCTTCATTATCTGACTGCAGCTTAGGGAACCAGCCTTAACTTCCATAATTTGCCCCTCACTTTTATCAAGCAACACTGTATAAACATACTTAACTCACACTACCTGTGCTCCAACAATTTTTCATTGATTTTGCAAACAAACCTGTACTCAACATTTCTATCTCAGCCCTGACTTTCCTCCTAGACTCCTCTATGTCCACTACACTGTCCACACCTACATAGTGATGATTGTATTATAATTAGCTATTTGCATGCCTGCCTCCCCATCAAATTCTTCTTCTCACCAGCTTTTCTTTTTTCTTTTTCTTTTTTTGTATCAGGGATTGACCTCAGGGGCACTCAAACACTGAGCCAGAATCCCCATGCCTATTTTTTTGTATTTTATTTAGAGACAGGGTCTCACTGAGTTGCTTAGTGCCTCGGTAAATTGCTGAGGCTGGCTTTGAACTCGTGATTGTCCTGCCTCAGCCTCCGAAGCACTGGGATTACAGGCATGTGCCACCACGCCTGGCTACCAGCCTTTCATTTTTAACCATAAAAGTGGTATCTTTTTTGTTGTTGTTGTTGTTGTTCTGGAGACTGAATCCAGGGCCTCTGGCATGCTAAACAAGAGCTTTACCAACGATATACATCCCTAACCCTTAAAAGTGCTACATTTTTATCATATAAATTCAAAGTATAAGCCGAGCGCGGTGGCACACGCCTGTAATCCTAGCACTTTGGGAGGCTGAGGCAGGAGGATCGCGAGTTCAAAGCCAGCCTCAGCAATGGCGAGGCACTTAGCAACTCAGTGAGACCCTGTCTCTAAATAAAATACAAAAAAAAGGGCTGGGGATGTGACCCAGTGGTCAAGTGCCCCTGAGTTCAATCCCCGGTAGCACAAAAAAAAAAAAAAAAAAAAAAAAAAAAAAAAAATTCAAAGTATAGGAGGCAAATGTTTTCTGGAAAATCTCCCAAAGACCATTCTTGTAAATATAAGAGCAGGAACCATGAGTTTCCTTCTTCAGATTCTCAGAACATAGTTCCTAGTAGATAAGAGTCCTTCATAAACAGTATCGAAGGAATGAACCTATAAAATGAAGATGATATAATTGTCTGTACTAGTCAAGAGTGTTGCAGCGATGGGATCATGCAAGGTAACGATTGTGAAAGTTCTTTAGAGTGGAAAGCATTATGCAAGTGCCAAATAATGTAATCAATGACTAATACCTCTGTATCTGACTTCATCTGGCTGCCACTACCTGGCAACCGTGGTTTCGATGATGATGACAGTAGTGGTGGTGGCCAACACTTACTGAGTACTTTTCAGGTCCCCAGCACTATGGAAAGTGTTTCACCCACATTGACTGGTTTAATTCTTATTACAACTGATAGGGATTAAGGGATATTAATTTTCCCATTTCCTTTTTCAGAAGAAGATATCAAAGCCCAGAGAAGTTATGTAATTTATCCCTCCAACACACACCCCAAATCGTAGAAATAAAAAGGATTTAAATATAAGAAACCTGGCATCCAAGTCCACACTCTTTTTGTTTGTTTGTTTTTGTTTTTTTTTTTTTTTGGGTTCTGGAGATTAAACGCAGGGGCATTCAACCACTGAGCCACATCCCTAGCCCAATTTTGTATCTTATTAGAGACAGGGTCTCACTGAGTTGCTTAGCACCTCATCTTTGCTGAGGCTGGCTTTGAACTCGGGATCCTCTTGTCTCAGCCTCCTGAGCCTCTGAGATTACAGGAGTGCACCACCATGCCCGGCCCCAAGTCCACACTCATAACCATTTCATGTGACTACCTCCTATATATGACTCTGAGGATGAACCCTGATCCTAACAGGAGCCAATTACTTCTCATCCCTACATGGCTTCTTGTTCCAGTTTTGAGTCAGAAGCAATATCCCTATAAATCCTTGTCTCCTCAATATGTAAAGTGGGGATATTAATAGTTCCTAACTCACAAAGTTGTTTGCAAGGATTATCTCTGACAACACCTCAGATCACAATGACAGGAAAGGGATCAAACCTAGAGCCAGAGTCAGCAACTGATTGCTTTGTAACAGGTACGGCAGTAATGAGAAGTGAAAGGACCATCCTGCTACAGAGAACAATGAATCCTACACATGGGAAGGAGCTAAGCATCTATTAATGCATACATTTAAATGGCCAAATGACACTGAGGTCTAGCAGTCTAATTTAGGCCTTATTAGCCATGGCCAAACAAACAAGCTTTCATGAAGAAAATAAGCATTCAAAAGATGAGACATTCATTTCTGAATTTGTTGGCCAATACTAATGGTGGTAATGGTTGATGGCTACATACACCAGAGGGAACAGACAGAAATGGAAATAAAAATCCATGACATGTCATATGCGTAACAGCAGGGGTGTGAGTAAAGAACAATGGAAGCAGAGAGAAAATAGCACTAGCAGGTGCTTACACATGGTGCTTAGATCCAGATTGTCTTTTAAGGCTTATTTTAAAAAAAGGGGGGGGCTGGGATGTGGCTCAGCGGTGGGGTGCTCGCCTAGCACGTGCACGACCCATGTTCGATCCTCAGCACCACGTAAAAATACATGCATTGTGTACAACTAAAGCAAATAAATAAACATTTTTTTAAAAAACTTAAAAAAAAAATCAATCCACCATTAAAAGAAGTTGCCAGGAAGCCAGGCACAGTGGCGCACACCTGTAATCCCAGCACTTTGGGAGGCTGAGGCAGGAGGATCGCGAGTTCAAAGCCAGCCTCAGCAATGGCGAGGCACTTAGCAACTCAGTGAAACCCTGTCTCTAAATAAAATACAAAAAAGGGCTGGGGATGTGGCCCAGTGGTCGAGTGCCCCTGAGTTCAATCCCCGGTACACAAAAAAAAAAAAAAAAAAAAGGAGTTGCCAGGTAGAGAGTTGCAGCTCCATTCAGCCAACTGAAAGTAAGATCTCTGTGGGAATCACAGCCACTGAGGGTCTCCAGGGTGAGAGAATTTGGTTAAACTCCCTACTGGGAAATTATTCAATTTCTGAACCAAGGTACATCATTTGTAAAGGTCGTAAGAAGTTGGGATTTTTTCCCCCCAATCTGAGTTATTTATTTAAGCTATCTCCCCCCACAAAGGAATGGATGATCAGTATAATGGGCATCGTTTGTTACAAGCAAGGTGAGCTTAAGGTCTGGTACTTCTCTGATCTTCATACAGAGGATAATGGTCTAAACCAGTGCTGTGGTCCCAGTGCCTGGGTAATGGTCCAGATTCTCCATTCACCTTCACAGCCTGTTGGAAGTGGATTCACATGAGGGTTATGGAATAGAGTATAGTCACCATCTCCCCAGGGGAGAGCTTGGTTCTGATGCGAGATGGGGATAGGCCATGAACTCAGGTGTCTTATGTTCTTGCTCACACACAACCCAACCCCCACACCCGAGGGCGATGAAGTAAGTGAGGGTCTTCCACATGCAAGCCGAGCCCTCCTGGCCCTAGGCGCCACAGGCTGCCCCACCTGCAGGCTGGACCGACCTAGCAGCCTAGAAAGCCAGGATGCAGAAGCTGCTGCCACCACCATTTTGACCTGGACCCAGGAGCCTTTATTCTGTCCTGGACCCAGGAGCCTTTATTCTGTCCTGGAGAAGAGATCTGAAGGCACAGAGGCAACTTCACGCATATACTCTAGTTAATTAATGAGGAAGCTATAAGAATCAAAAAGAATGGACTCCAGCTAGACCAATGCAGCACTGCGCCTAGGCTGGGACTAAACACAGAAGGCAGGAAGTGGAGGAACCGGCTGTTAACTAAAAACGCGCAGGTGAAAAGTAACCGGGGCCAGGCACACGTCTATAATCCCAGCAGCACAGGAGGCTGAGGCAGGAGGATCACGAGTTCAAAGCCAGCCTCAGCAGTTTAGAGAGGCTCTGAGCAACTCAGTGAGACCCTGTTTCTAAATAAAATACAAAAATAAGGCTGGGGATGTGGCTCAGTGGTCAAGTGCCCAGTACCTGGCCACCCGCTCCCCCCCCCCCAAAAAAAAAAGTAACCAGGAAGTTTTTATAAGGCATTCTTGCAGATGCTCTGAATATTAGAGAAAAGAGTGAGTTTTGAGAAGGGATATCACAACTTCAGGATGAGTCAATGGTAGGCCTTGAGTTGGCGCTAAGGAACATTTTCCCAGAAATAGTAATATTAACAATTTCAGATATTACCTACTGGTATTGAATTTAGGGAACAGGCTTGGGGAAACATTGGAAACATTGTCCTCAGAATTTAAATAGTGCAAAAACAAGACATAAAAGATGACATGAGCCATCTGCAGAGGTAACTCACCCTAGGAAATGTTTTATGAATGTGTTTGCACAGATACTTGGGAAGACCTGGGTCCAATGCTCTTGACTAAAATTAACCACGTATTTTATGCCTCTGCGCCTTTGCACATGTCATCCCTTCTGCCCATTTTATCTTCTGTTACCCTTTTCTTTCCTTTTCTCAGTCTATTGGGTAAACTATGTTTCTTTCAAACAGCAGGCCAGTCATCATCTTTTCATACCCTGTGGCTAAGAAAAGAATGAATCATTCCCTTGTCCTCTTCTACTTCTGCACTGTGTACCTTGTATTATTATTTGAAGATCTGTCTCCACTAGCACATTGCAGGCTCTCTGAGAGCAGAGACTAAACCTTTTTCCTTAGCATCTGCAGGGCAAAAATCACACCGGGGACAGCCGTGCAGCCAAGGGATTTATTCACTGACCTTTATGGCTGCTTAAGGGTACAAAAGGAAGGGGGATAGGGGTCAGGGAGAGGGAAGTGTGCAAGCTCAGGAAGTGTGAAAGCTCTGGTAGGAGAGTGTGCAAGCTCTGAACAGAAGGTGGGAGTCTGGTCACGCTGGCTGCGGTCTCTGGAGCTATCGGCTGGGGCAGCTGCCACCGGGCTGGAGACGGTGGGTAACTGTACAGTGGCTGCCTCTTCTCTGTCTCTGTCGTCTCTCTTCTCATCACCTCTCTCTTCTCGTCGTCTGGCTCGCTCATCATTTTGCTCTCCTCATCGTGTCTCTGGCTCTCCATCTCGCTGGCTTGTTGTCTGGCTCTCCTCGTCCTGTCTCTGGTTTTCCATCTCGCTGGCTCTTCGTTCGTCTGGCTGGCTCTCTGGCTCTCAAACTTCGAATGGACGGGAGTTTATATAGGGATTACTGGTGGGGGGTGAGCAAACTTTAACATTATTGGCTCTTTGCCTGTGGGGGGGAGGGTGAACTTTAAGCCTATTGGCTCCTGCTTGTGGTGTGAGGGCAGCCTTCAAGCCTATTGGCTCCTGCCCAGGGATGATGAAATATCCTGCCCAGAGAACAGAGCAAACTTTTGACCCTCTGCCTGTGGAACAGGGTGAACTTTTGATGACCTGAAAGCCTATTGGCTCCTGCCTGGGGATGATGAAACATCCTGCCCAGAGAACAGAGCAACCTTTTGGCCCTCTACCTGTGGAACAGGGCGAACTTTTGGCAACCTTTAAGCCTATCCATCTAACAGCATCACCTACCACAGTGCCCAACTCAATAGGTACTTCTATTTGTGCATTTTTCTGCTGCTGTAACAAAATACCCAAGGATGAGAAATTTATTTTTAAAAAGAGGTTTATTTAGCTTATAGTTTTGAAGACTGAAAGTCCAAGATCGGGCAGCACCATCAGCTTCGACTCTAGTGAATACCCATGGTGGACAGCGTCACAATGTTAGCAGCTTATGTGGAGAAGATCACATGGTGAGACAGGAAGCCACAGTGATTCAGGAACAAGGTTCACTCCTTTTATAACAATCCCCTACTGAAAGGAACTAAACAGGAGAAACACATTAATCCCTCCTAAGGGAATGCCCCCATTACTTACCTCCCACTAAGCCCCACTTCTTGAAGTTTCCATCACTGTATTAGTCAGCTTTCTATTCTGTAACAAATACCTGATATAATAATCAGCTTATAAAGAGGAAATGTTGGGGTTGGGGGTTGTGGCTCAGTGGTAGAGCACTCGCCTAGCATGTGCGCGGCCCGGGTTCGATCCTCAGCACCATGTAAACATAAATGCATTGCATTGTGTACAACTAAAGCAAATAAATAAATATTTTTTAAAAAAAGAGGAAATGTTTTGCCGGGCGCGGTGGCGCACGCCTGTAATCCCAGCACTTTGGGAGGCTGAGGCAGGAGAATCGCGAGTTCAAAGCCAGCCTCAGCAATGGCGAGGCACTTAGCAACTCAGTGAGACCCTGTCTCTAAATAAAATACAAAAAAGGGCTGGGGATGTGACCCAGTGGTCGAGTGCCCCTGAGTTCAATCCCCGGTACCACAAAAAAAAAAAAAAAAAAAAGAGGAAATGTTTATTTTAGCTCATAGTTTTAAGGACTTCAGTCCATGGTGAGTTGGCCCAGCTGCTTTTGAGTCTGTTGTGTGATGGCAGGAAGTATGTGGCAGAAGAGCAGTTCACCTCATGAAGTCAGGAAGCAAAGAGAGAGACAGTATCCCAGAGTCCCCTTTGAGGTCATCCCCTGCATTCCCCAAACAAACCCAAAAAACAAACAAACAAACAAACAAACAACTCGCTAGTCCCAACCTCTTAAAGGTTCTAACGCTTTCCAGTAGCACCAAACTGCTAAGCCTTTAAACGTTTGGGCCTTAGGGGGTCTTATCAGATCTAAACTGTAACAACTACCTCTCAACATTACCATATTGAGGACCAAGCTTCCAACACATCAATCTTTGGGAGATACACTTAAACCATATCCAAACCATAGCTGTATTCATCTCAACTGATCAGCTGAGCAGACCAGGAGAGAGGGAAAAGGATAAGCGTACCCAAAGAGGTACATCAGAATCTGAGTAGGTAGCAGTGGTTTGCAGGATAGGCATATTGAATTAGAGTAGGTTTGAAAGCAGTATCAGAATCTACATAAGCTGTGATACTTTTAATTAAAGGAGAACTCTCCAGGTTGTAGGTTGCTTGTTTTGTCTTTTGTGGTGCTGGGGATCAAACCCAGGGCCTTGTGCATGTGAGGCAAAAACTACCAGCTGAGCTGTATCCCCAGCCCCAGCATTGCTTGTTTTGCTTTAGAGAAGAGAGTGGTTTAGTAGCTGAACAAATGTATAAACAAAAATGTATTATTTGCTATGAAAGTATGCCCAAGCCGGGTGTGGTGGCGTACGCCTGTAATCCCAGCACTTGGGAGGCTGAGGCAGGAGGATGGTGAGTTCAAAGCCAGCCTCAGCAATGGTGAGGCACTTAGCAACTCAGTGAGACCCTGTCTCTAATAAAGTACAAAAAAGGGTTGGGGATGTGGCCCAGTGGTTGAGTGCCCCTGAGTTCAATCCCTGGTACAAAAAAAAAAAAAAAAAAAAAAAAAAAAGTATGCCCAAGATTAAGAATCAGAATAAAGCAAAGGAGGAATTAAATCCCTTGTTGGGTATCAGAAAATGTTTCATAGTAGAGGAAATTATTGGTCTACTGATCTAGGTGTTGAAGGATAAATGAGAGTTTGTCAAGTGTGATGATTAATTTTAGGTGTCAACTTGACTGGATTAAAGCATATACAGATAACCTGGTAAAGCATTCTTTCTTGATAATGTCTGTGAGGGTGTTTCCAGAAGAGATTGATATTTGAATCACTGAACTGAACAAGGAAAATCTGTGCTCATCCAAAATGGGCAGGCACCATTCATAAGCTGATGGTCTGGGTAGCACAAAATGGCAGAGGAAAGGTGAACTCTAACATATTCCCCCATTCCTAACCCTCCCCCTTCCCCTCTCCCACCTCAAAACTCAGTTTATAGAATTGGTCAAGCTGGGTGTGGTGGCACAGGCCTGTAATCCCAGTGGCTTGGGAGACTGTGGCAGGAGGATCATGAGTTCAAAGCCAGCTTCAGCAAAAGCAAGGCACTAAGCAACTCAGTAAGACCCTGTCTCTAATAAAATACAAAATGGGATTGGGGTTGTGGCTTAGTGGTCAAGTGCCCCTTGGTTCAATCCCCGGTGCAAAAAAAAAAAAAAATAGAATTGGTCAAATTTCTGAGTCACTGAGTACCCTGAATAGCATACAAAGTCTTACCTTTATGATCTGATCTCTTTCTTTCTTTCTTTCTTTTTTTTTTTTTTGGTACCGGGGATTGAATTCAGGGGCACTTGATCACTGGGCCACATCTCCAGCCCTTTTTGTATTTTATTAGAGACAGGGTCTCACTGAGTTGCTAAGTGCCTCACCATTGCTGAGGCTGGTTTTGAACTTGTGATCCTCCTGCCTCAGCCTCCCAAGTGCTGGGATTATAGACATGGGCCACCATGCCCAGCTACAAATTGATTTCTTGATTATCTTCTTAGCAGGCATTCTTCCTGCCTTACACTTTATGACTAAACCAAAAGAAACTATTTAAACTGCACTCATTGATCAAGAAGCTCAAGAACCATCACCACAAGCTCAATAGCTTTGGCTCCTTCAAGCAGTCGGGTAAATAAAGGTTGTGGGGCCAGCTTTTGGTGTCCTTGTTGGGGGGTACTTAAAACTTCCTGAGCGAATCATGAAAATAATACCACCATTCTTCCCCCTCCCCCTCTTCTCTCCCTTCTCCCTCTTTCCCCCCTTCTCCTTCTTCTTCCTTTCTTCTTCTCTCAGAGCTGAGACACCTATCTTTTCTTGCCCTTGGATACAAGAACCCTAGTTTCTCTGCCTTCAAACTCTGGGACTTGCACCAGTTTTCCCCCCACTTTCTCAGGGTTTTGACGTTGAACTGAGTTACACCTCAGCTTCCTTGGTTCTTAAGCCTTCAGACTTGAAATATATGATGCTACTGACTTTCCAATTTCTCTTGCAGATAGCATTTTGTGGGATTTCTTGCCTTCCGTAATAATGTGAGTCAATTTCCCTAACATATCCCCTCTCCATCCATCCATCCATCCTGTTGATTCTATTTCTCTCCTTATATTTCAGAGAGCAGAAAAGAAGGCAAAAGACACTCAACAACTGTTATTTTAGGCAGGTTCTTAAAAGCTCCCACACACATCCTATTACCCCAATATAGTCTTATAATCGCAATTGACTGCAAAATACCCTGGGAAATATAGTATTTATTCTGGGTGTAACATCACCTAAAAATTGGGGGTTCTATAATTATGGAAGGGGAGAATAATTGATAGAGACAATTATTTATGTCACATATTCCACATAAACTTAAGCCTGATTTTTTATTTTTTATTTTTTAGTTGTAGGTGGACACAATACCTTTATTTTATTTATGTGGTGCTGAGGATAGAACCCAGGGCCTCACACATGTGAGAAAGTGCTCTACCGCTGAGCCATAAACCCAGCTCCCTTAAGCCTGTTTTTTAGAAGACAAACCAACGCAAAGAATGGGGGTATTATTTTTTGGTGCACTCAGGAAGTTTTAAGTAGTTTCTTTTGGTTTATTCATAAAATGTAAGGCAGGAAGAACACCTGCTAGGAAAATAATCAATAAAGGTAAGACTTTGTATGCTATTCAGGGTACTCAGTGATACAGTTGTTTAAAAAAAAAAAAAAGTTTATTTTTTAGGTGTAGTTGGATACAATGCCTTTTATTTATTTTTATGTGGTGCTGAGGATCGAGCCCATGGCCTCGCACATGCTAGGTGAGCGCTCTACTGATGAGCCACAACCCCAGCCCCTGATTCAGTAATTTGACCAATTCTATAAACTGAGCTTGGAGATGTTCAGAAATGGAAAGAAGACCCTGGATAGCAATGACCATGTTACTAACCACCTATGAGAAACAGACTGCCTCTCCATCCCTACCATCTCTCCTCTTTATTTTTATTTATTTATTTATTTATTTTTTTGTGGTACAGGGGATTGAACTCAGGGGCACTCGACCACTGGGTCACATCCCCAGCCCCTTTTTTGTATTTTATTTAGAGACAGGGTCTCACTGAGTTGCTAAGTGCCTCGCCATTGCTGAGGCTGGCTTTGAACTCGTGATCCTCCTGCCTCAGCCTCCCAAAGTGCTGAGATTACACCACGCCCGGCTAATCTCTCCTCTTTAAATGTAAAGAAACTGCAGCAAAAATGGGAACGGAAACAAAGTCTTGCCAGCATGATTTTGGAAAGAGAATCAGCAAAGGACAACTGATCAATATTCAGTGAAATAAATCTGTACTAAGCACCTGCTATGTATATATAGCCAATTTAGGTAGCTACAATAGTCTATCAAAATAGTAGCGCTACTGGCCCAGATGTAGAATTAGAAACAAGGTCTTTATTTTTCTTTTCTTTCTTTTTCTTTCTTTCTTTTTTTTTTTTTTTTTTTTTTTTTTTTTTTTTTTGCCTACCACTAAGTTACATCCCCAGCCCTTTATTTCATTTTATTTTTTAAAATTTGTGACAGGGTCTCACTAAGTTGCCTACACTGGTCTCAAACCTGTAATTCTTCTGCCTCAGCATCCTAAGTAGAAATAAAACATTTTATTTTTTTGGTACTGGGGATTGAACTCAGGGGCACTCGACCACTGGGCCACATCCTCAGCCCTTTTTTGTATTTTATTTATTAGAGACAGGGTCTCACTGAGTTGCTAAGTGCCTCGCCATTGCTGAAGCTGGCTTTGAACTCGCGATCTTCCTGCCTCAGCCTCCCAAGTACTGGGATTACAGGCATGCGCCACCACACCCGGCTGAAATAAAAGATATTTAAAAAAAATTTTTTTTTTTTTACTAGATGGATACAATACCTTTATTTTATTTATTTATCTTTCGGTGGTACCGAGGCTTGAACCCAGGGCCTCACATGTGCTAGGCAAGCATTCTACCACTGAGCTACAACCCCAGCCCCCAGAAGATTTTTTTTTTAAGTATTTATTTATTTCAGTTGTATGCAATGCATTTATGCTTACGTGGTGCTGAGGATCGAACCCGGGCCGCGCACGTGCGAGGCGAGCGCTCTGCCACTGAGCTACAACCCCAGCCCAGAAGATGGTTCTTGAAACACTGAAGGAAAGGGGAACTAGCTTAAATAGGAGCAGGTGAAATTCGCAGCCCCCTCCCCTCCCCAAGTATCTACTTTAAACTCTTGGCCATGCCAATCCATCAGGTCTTAATGTGTTACAGCAATACATCATCAATTATATTGGGAGCTAAAGTGTGACTTTAGTAAGATCACAAAACTTTTCTGATTTGCTTATCTATGAAATGAGAGGACAGGATAAATTGGGTTCTCAGGGTCCTTCCTGCTCAAACATCCTAGAAAGGAGAAGTCAGAGATAACTAATGATATCAATGGTAATACAGCAGTCTCTTCCCAAATATACTCCCAAGTTGTGCGACTTAATCTTTATGAAATTGGCATGTAATTGTACATATGTATGGGGTAGAGTGTGATATTTCCATATATGTATACATTGTGTAATGTTCAAATCAGAGTAATTAGCATATTCATCACCTTAAACATTTATCATTTCTTTGTGGTGAAAACATTCAAAATCTCTGCTAGCTATATAACTTATTCTTATAGTAAGCTGAGGGTTAGTTGGCAAGTGATTGGGCAGATGGCAATGAGATCTTACAGGCTTTGAGATAGCAGATAAATTTTATTTTAAGAAGTTGGTTGTAAAGTGTATCTATTCTTGGTAAAACTATGTAAATGGTTTGGGGATACATAGAATGAAAAAGGCATTTTGTGGGCTGGGGTTGTGGCTCAGTGGTAGAGCACTTGCCTTGCATGTGTGAGGCACTGGGTTCAATTCTCAGCACCACATATAAATAAATTAGTAAAATAAAGGTCTATCAACAACTACAAAAAATATTTTTAAGAGGCATTTTAAAACAATATTTAAGGACCATTATCAAATGATCCTTATAAAAATAACTAAACCTGCCAGGCATGGTGGCGCATGCCTGTAATCCCAGCATTTGGAAGGCTGAGGCAGGAGGATCGCGAGTTCAAAGCCAGCCTCAGCAATGGCGAGGCACTTTGCAACTCAGTGAGACCCTGTCTTTAATAAAATACAAAATCGGGCTGGGGATGTGGCCCAGTGGCCAAGTGCCCCTGAGTTCAATCCCCAGTACCAAAAAAAAAAAAAAAAAAAAAAAAAAATAGGACTGGGGATATACCCCAGTGGTACAGTTTGCCTAGCATGTACAAGGCAAAATGGATAACTTGAACTTCATCAAGGTTAAAAACTTTGGTGCTTCAAAGGACACAATCAAGAAAGTGAAAACAACGCAGAGAATGGGAAAAAAAATATTTGCAAATTATTTTATCTGATAAAGGATTTAAGAGATTTATATCCAGAATATACAAACAGTTCTTATCACTCAATAATAAAAGGCAAATAGAAGTCATAAGAAATTCAAATTTCTGCCATATGCAATCACTTAAAGGGGAAAATGGGCATTTAAAAAATTGTCAATAGACTTTTTATTTATTTATTTATTTATTTATTTATTTATATGTGGTGCTGAGAATCAAACCCAGTGCTTCACACATGCTAGGCAAATGTTCTACCACTGAGCCACAACCCCAGCCTGAAAATGGGCATTGAAGTCCATATTTAAGGAAAAAAGAAGAGTAAGTTCTTGCTAATGAGTACAATGTCTAAGTGGCCTCTTAGTCATCTTATTTACCTGTATCTGTGATGGGTAAAGAGTATTTAACCAAGCCGGGCGTGGTGGCGCACACCTGTAATCCCAGCACTTGGGAGGCTGAGGCAGGAGGATCCCGAGTTCAAAGCCAGCCTCAGCAATGGTGAGGCACTTAGCAACTCAGTGAGACCCTGTCTCTAATAAAAATACAAAAAGGGCTGGGGATGTGGCCCAGTGATTGAGTGCCTCTGAGTTCAATCCCTGGTACCAAAAAAAAAAAAAAAAAAAAAAGGGGGGGGGGGGGCTGGCATTGTGGCTCGGCGGTGGAGCGCTCGCCTGGTGCATGGGCGGCCCGGGTTCGATCCTCAGCGCCACATACAAATAAAGGCATTGTGTACAACTACAGCAAATAAATAAAAATATTAAAAAAAAAAAAAAAAAAGAGTATTTAACCAGACGCTAGAGAGGATCAGGGGTCGGAGGGGGGGAATCAGAGAGAAGATAGAGAAGGAAGAAAGAAGAAGAAGGAACAATAAAGGAACCACTCATTCCCAGTCTGCCTCCGATTTCTCGTTGCTGCAGGCGGCAACAAGTGGTGGCCCGTATGGGGAACTCATCGGCTTGGCAGGTAAGTACTGAGGAACCTCGCAGGAGTCTCTGGCCAGAGGGGTTAAGGGCGAGGGAAAATGGGTTTGGAAATTTCAAGGAACTAGATGGTCAAGGTTATTAGAGATTTGTTAAAGAGCAATGGAACAGCAGTAAAATTGAGTACTGTGCAGACATACGTCTGAATGATAATGAAAGTAAGCCCATGGTTTATAGTGATCGGGCTATTTACCATACCACAATGGGAACGTCATAAGCAAGATCTAATAGCGGCAGAAAAACAATTTCCCCTTCCAAAAGGGACGTTTCCAATGTGGCATTTAGTTAGGGAATGCCTGCTCTCAACTAGACCTAAGGTTCAGGAAAGTGTTACTGAAAGTGCCGAAGCTTTGGGACAGGTACAAGAAAGGAGTCAGTTAGGCTAGTGAGGATAATATTAGTGAGGAAGAATTCAACTGGCTTATCCAGACTTCAAGTTACTCCAGGAGTGATAGATCCTGATTAAAATACAAGGAAACCAATGTCTCGGTAGTTCAAACTATCAATATGACATTCCAACCTACCCCTGTTTGCATAGCCCCACCGTTCATATTCATAGTATCTAATAGTTCTATTTTTAATGATAGTTTGAATTGCACTCCTACAACTTTTTTCTTGACTCAGTGCTGGAATGGCACTGCCTTTCCTCTAATGATTGTTGCCTGAGTTCCTAGGTACATCCCTATGCCAGTCTTAGTGGACCCTGAAGACTTGCCGGTGGCATTGTCTAGACATATAAGAGACGGCTGCTGCTGCTACGGCTGCAGGGGTCGCAATCGCTACAAGCATCCCTACTGCTCAAGCATTAAACAACCTCACCAGCAATGTGGCCTCTGCTCTACATACACAAGACCTCCTAAATCAGCATCTACATTTTTGAATTGTTCTTCTCAATCAACGTGTTGATGTTCTCCAAGAGCAAGTGGACATTTTGGCAGATCTTTCTACCATAGGATGTTTAGGACATTACACAGGACAATGCCTTACGGGTATCCCTTTTCTTAACCTTAGTAGGGCAGCTAATTTGTCTAGAGAACTTAGTACGCTACTTAATGGAACTTGGAACCATAACTTTGATAATCTGACCAGAACCTTAAGAGCTCAAATAGTTTTAGTTGGCTTCGTTTACTACTTCTTTTTCTCATTGGATTGTCATTCTATTGCTTATGTAAAATACATGCTTGTCAGCACAAAGACAAAATTATAATTAAAAATGCGCTAGCCGCCTTAGAGACCAGATCATCTCCTCATGCTTGGTTCCTCAATTGGACGGCTGGTAGTCAAAGACGGGAAAGTCTCATGTGACCAACATATCAACCTAAGACAGGAGTCAAGGGCACTCTATCTACGGCCTTGATTATCTGATGACGGGTAAGAATGTCGGTTGCACATGCAGACGCCTAAGACATGCACAGTCGATCCTGATGTGGTGAGGGTCGTCACCCATCCACTTAAGCTATCCCTCTTTTAAAACAAAAAGGGGGAAAGTGTAAGAGCCTTTGATGAGGAAGTAGCTCTAAGATGGTGGCTGGCTGAGAGCCAAGAGGTGGTGCTTACTTGTTTGTCAGAAGCAAGGCTTTGTTTACTACAACTTACACCTGACCTTTATAGTAATTGACTAAGAATTTTTCTGTGCTCATGGGCACTGAGTGCTGCACCTGTAAGTTGAGCTGATGAGACATGTGTATGCTAGAGAACTAATGCATCTGTGATGGGTAAAGAGTATTTAACCAGATGGTAGAGAGGAACTGGGGGGGGGGGGTGGAATCAGAGAGAAGATAGAGAAGGAAGAAAGAAGAAGAAGGAACAATAAAGGAACCACTCATTCCCAGTCTGCCTCCGATTTCTTTCCCGCTCGTCTCGTTGCTGCAGGCGGCAACATTTACCCACTCCCATTATCTTTGCCTAATCTAGATTCATACCGAATTTCAAATTGTCACATGTTTTAGAAAGTTAACTTTACCCCTCTAACTCCAAGTTTTCTCATTTGTAAATAATATAAAATCTGCTTCTTGGGGTGATTGGAAGATCTCTGTAAGAACCTGGCCTGACTCCACAGGGTAGGCTTGTAGTTATTACCTCCCTTGTTTGTCACTCCTTCCCACCTTTGATAAAGAAGGGGGCCTAATTTCTTAAAAATAAATTGTGGTTTAGGCAAATGGGAAAAAGAAAATTGCACTCCTAGGAAAATTAAAAAGAGACACTAAAAACATGTCTCAGATGATTTTTGTTTTCCATTTGGCAAATTTTATGTCATCTTCAGCCACTATCATCAGCAATGTTTTTTTGAATCAATTTGCTCTTCAATTACTGACCTTTTGGTAAGTCCATTGTTGAGCTCCACAAATCAGCCCTCAATTTTCTGGCTTTGATTTTTCTCATACATTATATCTTCTATACTTCAGCACTGCCTGGGTTTTGTGCATTTCATTGCCCATTTTCTTCTTAATCATGTAAAGTGTCATAATTCAAAATCATATAAATTTGTTGCTAACTGATTAGCAAATATTATCCATTTTAATATTTAAGATCAAGGGTATTTTTTAGAGCATCTCAGATGATTAGAAATGTTATAAAACCTTAAGCAGTTACTCTTCATTGAGTACAGTTCGGTTGACTGGAAGAAACAACTAGTTTAACCAAGGAAATGTGTAAAGGAAAGTGACACATATTGTCTTACTCCCATGTTCATTTTTCTTCCTTTTTTATTTTAATTTTTTTAAAATTTGGTACTAGGGATTAAACCCAAAGGTGCTTTATCACTAAGCCACATCCCCAACCCTTTTTTTTTTTTTTTTTTTGAGACAGGGCTTACTAAGTTGCTTAGGGGCTTGCTGTTGCTGAGGCTGGCCTCCAATTTGTGATCCTCCGACCTCAGCCTCCTGAGCCACTGGGATTACAGGTGTGCACCACCACACCAGGCCATGCTTATTTTTCTCTGAGGCAAAACAAATGAATCCTGTTTTTTAATTTTTTTATTTTTTTTTTTAGTTGCATTATTAACATCTAGCCAAGTTTTCTCCCTTAAAGGATAAAATGTTTGGGAGTTCTGTTTGTTCAGCTCAGTTTTTTTTTTTTTTTTTTGGTACCAAGGATTGAACTCAGGGGCACTCGACCACTCCTGCCTCAGCCTCCCAAGTGCTGGGATTACAAGCGTGCGCCACCTCGCCCAGCTCAGTTCAGTTTTTTAAGTTTAACTTCCCAAATCTGACTTTGTTTCTCCTGTGGCCCTTCTCTCCAATATTACTGTCTAATATATAGGGATACTTTCTTTTAGAGCATGGTAAATGCAAAATTACAAATTATTCTTGCTACTCAGTCTGCTAATTTCTTTTTTCTTTTTTTCTTTTTGGTACCAGGGATTGAATTTAGGGGCACTCGACCACTGGGCCACATTCCCAGCCCTTTTTTGTATTTTATTAGAGACAGGGTCTCACTGAGTTGCTAAGTGCCTCACCATTGCTGAGGCTGGCTTTGAACTCAGGATCCTCCTGCCTCCGCCTCCCAAGTGCTGGGATTACAGGCGTGCACCACCACGCCTGGCTGCTAATTTCAAATCTGAAAGAAATATATGCTTTATAAGATTCAGTTAACCTACGAATATTCACTAATATATCAAGCATCAGCTAGGGACATAGCAATCAGCAATGGATAAGATCCTTGCCTCAAGGACTACATAATTTCAAGAAGTGAGATTGCATCAAGCAAGAACACTGAAGTGAAGGTTGTGCTCATTGTTTAGAAGGGAATAATCAGAGTGGTATAAGAAAAAATGACCAAGCCGGGCGCGGTGGCGCACGCCTGTAATCCCAGCACTTTGGGAGGCTGAGGCAGGAGGATCGTGAGTTCAAAGCCAGCCTCAGCAATGGCGAGGCACTTAGCAACTCAGTGAGACCCTGTCTCTAATAAAATACAAAAAAGGGCTGAGGATGTGGCCCAGTGGTCAAGTGCCCCTGAGTTCAATCCCTGGTGCAAAAAAAAAAAAAAAAAAAGAAAGAAAGAATGACCTCAAACAGGGGTTTCTTGGATCATGTTGCAGTATCAAAAATGTGGCTCATATGCTAATATTTTTGCCTCTCATTGGAAAATGAGGGCATGTGAGAGTTACAATATATGTTATCGTCCATGAATGTATACACGTCTTTTTCCTTCTACTTCAGGTTTGCATATTTGCTGTTTCCCCTGCCAGGAATGTGCTTTTTTTTTTTTTTTTTCTTCTTCTTCTTTTTTTTAGCACTCTAGAATGACCAACTCCCTCTTCTTCAGGTCTGGGTTCAAATGTCATCTCCTTTTCAGGAAGTCTGCAAAGTTTTCCAAGAAGTTAGTAATTCTTATGTGTACAATGCTACTATTTCTTTACTGTTTTACCTACTTGTTTGTGCCCCACCCCTGTCTGCCAGTACTGGGGCTTGGGACCCAGGGGCCTTTGCACATTTGAGGCAAGTGCTCTACCACTGAATACATCCCCAGCCCTCTGTATTTTATTTTGAGACAGGGTCTCTCAAACTTGTCCAGGCTGTCGTAGAACTTGTGATCCTCCTGCTTCAGCCTCCTGAGTTGTTGGGGTTATAGGTGTGCACCATTGCACTAGCGTCTCCTTTCCTCCTTTTATAAAAAAGTAATGAAGCTGGGCATGGTGGTGTATGCCTGCAATCCCAGCACTTGGGAGGCTGAGGCAGGAGGATCACAAATTCAAAGCCAGCCTCAGCAATGGTGAGGCACTTAGCAACTCAGTGAGACCCTGTCTCTAATAAAATACAAAAAAGGGCTGGGAGCCGGGCGCGGTGGCGCACGCCTGTAATCCCAGCACTTTGGGAGGCTGAGGCAGGAGGATTGCGTGAGTTCAAAGCCAGCCTCAGCAATGGCGAGGCACTTAGCAACTCAGTGAGACCCTGTCTCTAATACAATACAAAAAAAAGGGCTGGGGATGTGGCCCAGAGGTCAAGTGCTCCTGAGTTCAATCCCTGGTGCAAGCCCTGGTGCAAAAAAAAAAAAAAAAAAAAAAAAAGAAAGAAAGAAAGAATGACCTCAAACAGGGGTTTCTTGGATCATGTTGCAGTATCAAAAATGTGGCTCATATGCTAATATTTTTGCCTCTCATTGGAAAATGAGGGCATGTGAGAGTTACAATATATGTTATCGTCCATGAATGTATACACGTCTTTTTCCTTCTACTTCAGGTTTGCATATTTGCAAACCTGTTTCCCCCTGCCAGGAATGTGCTTTTTTTTTTTTTTTCTTCTTCTTCTTTTTTTTAGCACTCTAGAATGACCAACTCCCTCTTCTTCAGGTCTGGGTTCAAATGTCATCTCCTTTTCAGGAAGTCTGCAAAGTTTTCCAAGAAGTTAGTAATTCTTATGTGTACAATGCTACTATTTCTTTACTGTTTTACCTACTTGTTTGTGCCCCACCCCTGTCTGCCAGTACTGGGGCTTGGGACCCAGGGGCCTTTGCACATTTGAGGCAAGTGCTCTACCACTGAATACATCCCCAGCCCTCTGTATTTTATTTTGAGACAGGGTCTCTCAAACTTGTCCAGGCTGTCGTAGAACTTGTGATCCTCCTGCTTCAGCCTCCTGAGTTGTTGGGGTTATAGGTGTGCACCATTGCACTAGCGTCTCCTTTCCTCCTTTTATAAAAAAGTAATGAAGCTGGGCATGGTGGTGTATGCCTGCAATCCCAGCACTTGGGAGGCTGAGGCAGGAGGATCACAAATTCAAAGCCAGCCTCAGCAATGGTGAGGCACTTAGCAACTCAGTGAGACCCTGTCTCTAATAAAATACAAAAAAGGGCTGGGAGCCGGGCGCGGTGGCGCACGCCTGTAATCCCAGCACTTTGGGAGGCTGAGGCAGGAGGATTGCGAGTTCAAAGCCAGCCTCAGCAATGGCGAGGCACTTAGCAACTCAGTGAGACCCTGTCTCTAAATACAATACAAAAAAAGGGCTGGGGATGTGGCCCAGAGGTCAAGTGCTCCTGAGTTCAATCCCTGGTACCACACAAAAAAAAAAAAAAAAAAAAAAAAGGGCTGGGGATGTGGCCCAGTGGTTGAGTGCCCCTGAATTCAAGCCCTGGTACCAAAAATTAAAAAAAAAAAAAAAAAAGAAAAGAAAAAGTAATGAGGCCAGGCACAGTGGCACATGCCTGCAATCCTAGTGGCTTGGGAGGCTGAGACAAGAAGATTGCAAGTTTAATGCCAACCTCAGCAAAGGCGAGGTGCTAAGCAACTCAGTGAGATCCTGTCTCTAAATAAAATACAAAATAGGGCTGGGGATGTGGCTCAGTGGTCCAGTGCCCCTGAATTCAATCCTCAGTACCCCACCCCCAAAAAGTAGTGAAATGTTATTTAATATTCTATATCTCCCTCTATTAAATTGGTATATATTCTTTTAGTGGTTAACCTATAAATTACAACATGCATATTAATTTATTACCACCTACAACAAATCTTTACTTTTATTACTTTTTCTTTTCTTTTTTTGGTACTGGGGATTAAACCCAGGGGTACATCACCACTGAACCAAATCCTTAGCTTTTTTTTTTTTTTTTTAAATTTTGAGACAGCGTTTTGCTAAATTCCTTAGGGCCTTGCTAAATTGCTAGGGCTGGCTTTGAACTAAGGATCCTCCTGCCTCAGCTTCCTGAGTTGCTGGGATTACAGGCATGTGCCAGGACACCCTGCTACTTTTATTACTTCATAACAGTCCTAGAACATTAGACTCCTAAATTCCATGTATTTCCTCCTTGCCTTTTTCATTGTTTTCATATGTCTTATTATACACACACACGCACACACACATTTTGTTTTACCTTTACTTTATTTATTTAATATTTATTTATTTTAATATTTATTTACTTTAGTTGTACACAATGCAATGCATTTATGTTTACATGGTGCTGAGGATGGAACCCGGGCCGCGCATGTGCGAGGCGATCGCTCTGCCGCTGAGCCACAACCCCAGCCCTTATTTATTTTTTTATGTGGTGCTGGGGATCAAATCTGGTGCCTCACGCATGCTAGGCAAGTGCTCTACCACTGACCATAAACCCAGCCCAATTCTACATATATTTTTAATTCCACAACACCTTTCTAGTACATCTGTGCTAGCCAACTTTGTGTCACTGTGACCAAAATACCTGACAAGAACAACTTAGATGAGGGAAAGTTTCTTTTGGCTCATGGTTTGAGAGGGCTTAATCTGAAGAGCTGACTCCATTGCTCTGGGCCAAAATGAAGCAGCACATCATGGCCAAAGGGCCTGGTGGGGGAAAGCTGCCTACCCCATGGCAGCCAAGAAACAGAGAAAAGGAGGGGACGGGGCTGCTTGGAGGATGCACACTTCCAGGGCATGCCCCCAATAACCCACCTCCTTCAGCCATGCCCCACCTGCCTATAGTTATTACCCAGCCAGTCCATTCAAAAACCAGATGAACTGATTAGACTATGCCTCACAGTCCAATCAGTTCACCGCCAGAACATTCCTGCAGTAACACGGGAGCTTTGAGGGGGACATCTCAGATCCGAACCATAATAGCCTACCTCTAGCCCCTAAGCTCACATCTACTTCACATTGCAAAACGCACTTACTCCATCTCCAAGAGTTCCATAGTCTTAACAGTTCCAACATTGCCCAAAAAATCCAAGTCCAAAGTCTTCTCTGAGGCTCAAGGCAATCTCTTGGTTGTGAGCTTTCTTGAATATCAAAAGCAAGTCACATGTATCCAATACACAGTGGCACAGAGTAAACATTCTCATTCTAAAAGAAAGGAATGGGGCATAGAAAAAAATGGATGACACCAAAACGAGACCTAAATTCAGTGGCGCAAACATTTCCTGTAGTTCTACCTCCATAATGTAGGGCACAAGGTGTTGATACCTTCTCTCCAAAGGACATTGGGCAGTCCCATCCCTTTCATCTTGCTGTTTGCTGTGCTCACAGGCTATCTTTAGCCTGGCTCCCCCAAATTCCCTGCAGTCGGAAGATTTCCTTGGCAGACAATTCACATTACTGGCATCTGTTGGATTCCAGGCAGGAGGCCACACCTCCCCAGGTGCTTTGTTAAAAACTACACCTCCCAAGATCCTCAGCATGACCAAAAAACCTGACCAGCAAGTCCCCTGTCCACTACCCCCCCCCCCACCTCTGCTGGCCTATAGGACAAGGACTCACTCCAAGGGGGTTTTATGACCCCTACTCTATTTAAACCAGGACCGGACTGAGCTCGCTCTCTGTTCCTGCTCTCCGTTCCCGCGTGCTGCAGCTCCCGTTGGTTCCCCGCGGTTTGTCCCCATCCCCTCCACGTGTTTCTTTGGTAATTCAATAAACCCCTTTCCTTTTCCTATATGACGGTTCCAGCGTCCGTCCATCCTGCAAATTTCTCTAACAGCATCTTTTAGCTTTTGGGGGTCTCGATTCCTGCTTTGGCTTTATCTTCACAACTTCATGCATTGCCCTCTCAGAGGCAGCCTGCAAGGACTCAGACCCTGCAACACTTTGCCTGGTTACCCAGGCCTTCTTTAGAAATCTTGGTGTAAGCCTCCATGACCCCTACACTTTAGCATTCAGTATTCCTGCAAAACTAGCACCCTGTGTGTGAGAAGGGTGAAACAAATTCTTTGACCCCCTCTCTGCAAGAATTTCCCCTTCTATACCCTGGAGGCTGCAGGAGGGTACAGTCTTGCAAATTCCTGAGATTCCTTCAAGGTATCTTTCCTATTGTCGCTGTGTAAAGTACTTAGCATTTCTTTAGGTGCTGTAATCTTTTCAATAAGCACATTTTCCTTGGCCCCAGCTTTACATGCACTTTCCTAACCAAACTATAAATTTTTAAAATCCCTTAGCACCGCTTTCTGCTTCCATTTCTCACAGTAAACCTGGCTAAAAGCTGCCAGCAATACCCATCACTGACAGAGGGCTGCCTCTGAACACTGTTGCATTAACACAGGAGATTTGGGGGGACATCTCATATGCAAAGCATAACAACTTCTTTTTTTTTTTTTTTTTTTTTTTTTTTTGTGGTACCGGGGATTGAACTCAGGGGCACTCGACCACTGGGTCACATCCCCAGACCTTTTTTGTATTTTATTTAGAGACAGGGTCTCACTGAGTTGCTAAGTGCCTCGCCATTGCTGAGGCTGGCTTTGAACTCGCGATCCTCCTGCCTCAGCCTCCCAAAGTGCTAGGATTACAGGCGTGTGCCACCACGCCCGGCAACTTCTTTTTTATAGTATAAAAAAAAAAAAAAAAAAAAAATGAGATGTTTTACCAGTGGCTTACTTGGTCCTTTGACTATATCCCTTGTGGCTTTGAAAGTAACATGTTTTTGTTGTTGTTGTTGTTGTTTTCTTTTGTGCTATTGGGGATTGAACACAGGGCTTTGGCATACAAGGCTAGCACTCTACTAACTGAGCTATATCGCCAGCCCATGTTTTCATTTCTTTTTCCCAATCTTCTTTTCCCTAAACTTCTCCTACCCGATCTCTTCCCTGATCTTCTTTTTCCTGATCTTCTTCTTCCAGATCTTTTATTGGATTGACAATGGGGACAAGGACTGAGCTTTTGGCAACAGTACATCTCCAGCCCTTTTTATTTTTTATTTTAAGACAGCGTCTCACTAATTTGCTTAGGGCCTTGCTAAATTGCTGACGTTGGCCTCAAACTTGCAATCCTCCAGTTTCAGCCTCCTGAGTAACTGGGATTACAAGCATGTACCACACTTGGCCTACAGTCAATTTTAACTTATGCTTGCCCACATGGTAACCAAAAGCTTGGTCCTTGTCCCCAATGCCAATTTGATAAAAAAGGATACAGTTTTGAGAAAAAAGGAAAAAGGAAGTTCATTTTGCAAGCAAAGGAGGAGCACAGTACAGGGTACTTCTGTCTAGAGGCTGTGATTCTGCCCATAAGGGAGAACAGAGGGCATTAAAAGAAGCTCTTCAAAGGCTGCATTCCAGGTGTGCCCGGACTGGGGTGGGTAGGGGTGTGTGTCTCTAGTACACCCTGATATGTTGAAATTCATTTGTAATTTGGGAGATAGTCACTGCCTAGATTTTCCAGTAACATCTCTTTTCTGTGGTGGGTGTGTGCTGAATGACAGATAATTCCTCATATAAAGGAAAAAGGTAATCTTGTTTTCTGCCCTCAAGTTAGGGAAGGCTAGCTGGAGAAGAGGAAAAGAAACACATGACCTTTTTTTTTTTTTTTTTTTTAATATTTATTTTTTAGTTATAGGTGGACACAGTATCTTTATTTTATTTTATTGGTACCGGGGATTGAACTCAGGGGCACTCGACCACTGGGCCACATCCCCAGCCCTTTTTTGTATTTTATTAGAGAGAGACAGGGTCTCACTGAGTTGCTAAGTGCTTTGCCATTGCTGAGGCTGGCTTTGAACTCGCGATCTTCCTGCCTCAGCCTCCCAAGTGCTGGGATTACAGGCGTGCTCCACCGCGCCTGGCTGCTCTTTATTATTTTTTTTTCTAGGTTTCTGTCTTAAATAATTTTCCTTTATCTGAATAACCCCCGTAGTGTTTTTGTTGTTGTTGTTGTTTGTTTGTTTTGTTTTGGTAATAGGGATTGAACTCAGGGGCACTTACCCCTGAGCCAAATCTCCAACACTTTTTATATTTTATATAGAAACAGGGTCTCGCTGAGTTGTTTAGGGCCTCACTAAATTGCTGAGGCTGGGTTTGAACTCAGATCCTCCTACCTCAGCCTCCTGAATTGCTGGGATTATGGGTGTGGGCACTATGCTCAACTTTCAGTGTTTCATTTAATACAGGCCAGCTGATGATTAATTCTATCTGTTTGTCTAAAAAAAACACTTTTTTTTGTGTGTGTGTGTGGTGGTGCTGGGGATTGAAACCAAGGCTTTGTGCATGTGAGACAAACATTCTACCAAATGAGCTATATCCCCAGCCTTAATTTCCTTTTTGAGGGGGTACTGGGGATTGAACTCAGGGGCATTCAACCACTGGGCCACATCCCCAGCCCTTTTTTGTATTTTATTAGAGACAGGGTCTCACTGAGTTGCTAAGTGCCTTGCCATTGCTGAGGCTGGCTTTGAACTCACGATCGTCCTGCCTCAGCCTCCCAAGAGGCTGGGATTACAGGCATGTGCCACTGCACCCGGCTATGGGTGTTTTATCAATTTTTAAAGATTTTTAAAAAGATGGACACAAGTAGCTGGGCGTAATGGCACACGCCTGTAAAAGGACTGGGGATGTGGCCCAGTTGTCGAGTGCCCCTGAGTTCAATCCCCAGTACACACACACACACACACACACACACACACACACACAAAAGATGGACACAATATCTTTATTTATTTTATTTATTTTTATGTGGTGCTGAGGATCAAACCCAATGCCGCCTATGTGCGAGGCAAGCACTCTATCTCTGAGCTATAATCCCAGCCCCTTTTCTTATTATTTTAAGTATTTTCTTTTCTGCCTCCTGGATACCAGTTTTTCTCTTAAGTTATTGTTAGTCTAATGTTATTGCTGAGAAGGGAGCTTGTCTTTTTTTTCCTCTGGATTTTAGAAATTTGATAATGAAACCATGCATGCTTTTCTTTGTACTTATCCAGTTTGGAGATACTAAACTTATTGAATCTGTGGATCAATGACATTTTTGAAAAATTTGTGGCTATTATCTTCTTCTTCTTTTTTTTTTTTTTTTTTTGGTACCAGGGATTGAACTCAGGGGCACTCGACCACTGGGCCACATCCCCAGCCCTTTTTTGTATTTTATTTAGAGATAGGGTCTCACTGAGTTGCTAAGTGCCTCGCCATTGCTGAGGCTGGCTTTGAACTCGGGATCCTCCTGCCTCAGCCTCCCAGGTGCTGGGATTGCAGGCGTGTTCCACAGCTCCCGGCTCTCTTTTTTCAGATCTTTGCTTACTTAAAAATACAGAATCTTTTTTTGTGTGTGTGGTACTGGGGATTCAACTCAGGGGCACTTAACCACTGGGCCATATCCCCAGCCCTTTTTTTGCATTTTATTTGGAGACAGGGTCTCACTGAGTTGCTAAGTGCCTCACCATTGGTGAGGCTGGCTTTGAACTCGCGATCCTCCTGCCTCAGCCTCCCAAAGTGCTGGGATTACAGGCGTGCGCCACCGCGCCCGGCTCTATTATCTTCTTAGATATTTGATTTACCCAATTTCTCTCTCCCTGTTCCTTCTACAGATCTAATTATACAAATGTCAGACTTTCTGGTGTTCTCACATGCCTCCTAACCTTTTTCCCTCCTTTTTTCTCTTTACTGCATTTTGTGTATTTTTCATTGACTTGTCTTCCAGTTCACTAATACAGTCTTCTGCTACATCTGATATAAAATTCATTCACCAAGTTCTTAACTCAGTGATAGAATGTCCATATGTATGTGTGTGTATGTAAATATATAAATGTATATATGTTAAATAAAATATATATGCATATATACATATATGTGTATATGTGTGTGTATACATACACACACACACACACACACACACACACACACACACATATATGTACACATAAATAGTTTGATGCTAAGGGCTAGGATGTTGCTCAGTGGCAAAATGCTTGCCTCACATGCATGAAGCCCTGGTTTTATCCCTAGTTCCAAAAAGATAAGACAAAAAACGGGGCTGGGGTTGTGGCTCAGCAGTAGAGCGCTCGCCTAGCATGTGCACAGCCCGGGTTCAATCCTCAGCACCACGTAAAAATAAAGGCATTGTTGTGTACAACTAAAACAAATAAATGAATATTTTTTAAAAAAAGATAAGACAAAAAATATTTTGATGTTAAAATTATCCTCCTTCTTAATCTATTGTCTATATTAATACATATTATCTAGTGATTAAGTCTTTGTCTGCCAATGGTAATATCTAGACAAAAGTCTTTTCCCATAGATTTTCAGTTAGTTTTGTCTTTTCATGTGCCTATGTATTTTTTTAATATTTCTTTATTTGCCTTAGTTGTACACGATGCGTTTATTTTTATTTTTTTAATATTTATTTATTTGCTTTAGTTGTACACAATGCAATGCATTTATGTTTACGTGGTTCTGAGGATTGAACCCAGGCCGCGCACGTGTGAGGCCAGCGCTCTGCCGCTGAGCCCCAGCCCCAGCCCACAATGCGTTTATTTTTATGTGGTGCTGAGGATTGAACCCGGGCCTCGTCTGATATTATCTTCTACCAGAGAGGATTCATCCCTCCATGAAGGATTTTAATACAGACAGTTAGAGGTTAAAATAACCACCGTAATTCCTAGGATATTAAATGTCACACATTTGCACTGGCGATATTAAAGTTCATAAGAGCATCTCCTGAATTTGTAGGAAGCTCAACTAGAAGGTGTTTTAAAGTTCACATATGTCCATTCATCTGCCTGTACCTATCTTTATATAATAATAGCCTCATTCTTTTCTGTCTTTAAAAATTCATATAAATACCTCTTATTAGCAGATTTACCAGATGGATGGGAAAGAGGGTTCTGAGGAATGTTCCTAAATTTTCTACAATGAAAAATAAAAGCCTCTTAAAATGGAGATGTTTGTGATGCCAAGCTGAAAACAAATAATTCATCACAAGAGAAACACCTGAGTCAATGTCACATTTAGTAATACCAATTTTTCCTCCTCATCATTTTATTACAGAAAGTATCTCAAATAATGTCAGCATTAAAAACACAAAAAAGCTGGGTGCAGTGGCACATACCTATACCTATAATCCCAGGGGCTCAGGAGGCTGAGGCAGGAGGATCTCGAGTTCAAAGTCAGCCTCAGCAAAAGTGAGGCTCTAGGGCTGGGTTTGTGGCGCAGTGGTAGAGCACTTGCCTAATATGTATGAGGAACTGGGTTCGATTCTCAGCACCAAATATAAATAAAATAAATTAATTAATACTAAAATACTAAAAAGTATTTAATACTAAAAAGTATTAAAAAAAAAAAAGTGAGGCTCTAAGCAACTCAGTGAGACCCCCCCTCTCTTTTTTTTTAATGTGGTGCTAAGGATCAAACCCAGTGCCTCACACCTGCGAGGCAAGTGCTGTACCATTGGGCTACAGCCCCAGCCCCTGTCTCTAAATATAATACAAAATAGGGCTGGGGATGTGGCTCAGTGGTCCAGTGCCCCTGAGTTCAATCCCCTTTACCTCCCCCAAAACAAAAACAAAAACAAAAATCTGACCATTAGAATAATCAGTTAGTATAATTCAACTAGAATACCAAACTTCAAACCAACATTGTATTATACTGAAAAAAAATTTTTTTTTGGTACCAGGGATTAAACCCAGGGGTGCTTAGTAAAACTACTGAGTCACAACCCTAACCCTTTTTTAAAAAAATTAAAAATACATATATGTATATATATGAAAACATATATATATATATATATATATATACACACACACACATATATATATATATATATAGTTGTAGGTGGACACAATACCTTTATTTTATTTATTTATACATGGTGCTGAGGATTGAACCCAGGGCCTCACACATGCTAGGTGAGCACTCTACCGCTGAGCCACAACCCCAGCCCCTAACCCTTTTGTTGTATTTTATTTCGAGACAGGGTCTTGCTAAGTTGCTTTGTGCCTCCCTAGTTTGCAGAAGCTGGCTTTGATCTTGTAATCCTTCTGCCTCAGCCTCTGGAGCCACTGAGATTACAGCATGTGCCACCGTGCGTGATCTATAATAAATTATTTCCTTTTTTTTGGTTGGTGCTGGGGATTGAATTCAGGGTCTCACACATGTGAGGCAAGTGCTTTTACCACTTTTACCACTAAGCCACATCCCCAGCCCAGTAATGAATTATTTCTTTTTTTTTTTTTTTTTTTTTTTTTTGTGGTACCGGGGATTGAACTCAGGGGCACTCGACCACTGGGTCACATCCCCAGCCCTTTTTTGTATTTTTTATTTAGAGACAGGGTCTCACTGAGTTGCTAAGTGCCTCGCCATTGCTGAGGCTGGCTTTGAACTCGCGATCCTCCTGCCTCAGCCTCCCAAAGTGCTGGGATTACAGGCATGCGCCACCGCGCCCGGCTAATGAATTATTTCTAATGAAATTTCTGTTTACATACTTGTCCTTGGTTGAATATTCTATAATCCAGCCGGTAAGAGGTAGCTGAAAGCAAACAAGGATATAATATGTATTTCTAATTTCACTTATTTCTTCTATTCTTATAGGGACAAATGGGTCAGTAATATAATGGTAAAATTACAGTGAACAAACTAACACTTATATAGTTGCTTTCAAAAACTTAAATAGAAATTCACCTAATAAAATTAGATGGATATATTACTACAAACAACAATGGCTGAACTTCCAGTTTTTTAAAGGAAGATATGATTTTCCAATCCTCATATCTTTAAAGAAGAGAACAAATTAATATGATTGACTCATAGAAGTAATATTAGGAGCTGGATGTGATGGTGCTTGCTTGTAATTACAGATAGTTGAGAGGGTAAGGCAGGAAGATCATGATTTTCAGACCAGCCTGGGCAATTGTGGTTTTCATCATGTGACCAAAATACCTCACCAAAACAACTTCAAGGAGAAAAAGTTTATTTTGGGGTTGTATTTTCAGAGGTTCAGTCCCTGGTTGGGTGACTCCATAGCTCTGGGCTGAAGGTAAGGCAGAACACTGAGAAGGGAGGACATGGTGGAAGGGTATTACTCTATTGATGGTGGCCAGAAAGAAGAGAGAGTGAAATCTCTTTATCAACCACACCTTTTTTTTTTTTTTTTTGGTACCAGGGATTGAACTCAGGGACACTCGACCACTGGGCCACATCCCCAGACCTTTTTTTTTTTTTTTTTTTTTTTTTTTTAAATATTTATTTATTTGTTTTAGTTGTACACAATGGGTTTTTCTTATTTGTACGTGGTGCTGAGGATCGAACCCGGGCCGCGCATGTGCTAGGCGAGCGCTCTACTGCTGAGCCACAACCCCAGCCCCCCCAGACCTTTTTTGTATTTTATTAGAGACAGGGTCTCACTGAGTTGCTAAGTGCCTTAGCCATTGCTGAGCTGGCTTTGAACTCGCGATCCTCCTGCCTCAGCCTCCCAAGTGCTGGGATTACAGGTGTGCGCCACCACGCCCGGCTATCAACCACACCTTTTTTGGCCCCAGTTTTACATGCACTTTTCTGGACAAATTGTAAGTTTTAAAAATTCTTCAGCTCTGTTTTATGCTCCTGATTCTCATGTAAATCCGGCTAAAATCTGTCATGAGAATCCATGCTACTAGCTAGGCACAGTGGTGCATGCCAGTAATCCCAGCACTTGGGAGGCTGAGGCAGGAGGATCGAGAGTTTAAAGCCAACCTTAGCAATGGCGAGGCACTTAGCAACTCAGTGAGACCCTGTCTCTAATAAAATACAAAAAAAAAAAAAAAAAAAAAGCAATCTAATAAATTCAACAGATTACATCTACGGTACCTTCAATTCTTGCTCTTTTGTTTTCAACTTCTGATTTTTTATCACTTAAAGGAAGAAAGCAGCAATCAGCAGGTATGTGCGCAGAAATATAGGCTTACAAATAAGGCAGGGCAATAGTTTCTGGGCCTACCTGAGACCACTTAGGTAAAGACATTGAAGCTCAGTGTGGAAACAGAATTGTGGTGGTATTTTGACTGATACAGTGTTGAAAACAAATCAGAGGAGGTGCAAGATCTCCTAACTCTAAAGCAAATTGTTGTTTTTTTTTTTTTTTTTTTAGTTGCAGATGGACACAATATCTTTATTTTACTTATTTATTTTTATGTGGTGCTAAGGATGGAACCCAGCGCCTCATGCATGCGAGGCAAGTGCTCTACCACCAAGCTACAACCCCAGTCCCAAAGCAAATCTTTTAACCAATTACCATCAGAGACTTCTGTCACTCTGAACACTAAAAGGAAAGCTCAACTATGACCACTTGACTGAAAGGCTTAAGAAGAAAGGAGGAGGAGGAAGACAAGAACAGTGAACAATGGTGAACGACAAAGAAGAGAAGTGCATTGCTACTACAATTGTACATATTATGGCATCTGGATTTCACACAATATTTTGTTCGTACTCACAGCTTTTTCGATGCTGTATTTAAATATGCTTAATGCAAACATGTGTCTTTCTCATAATCTGTGACCTCTTACAAGACAAAACTGCATCTCACTCTCAGGTATCCCTTCTGCAGGATCCACAGTAAACACTGGAACACAGTTGCCTTAATGTATGTCATTACTTAGGTTGTCTATTTCTCTTCTAAACAACAGTTCAATAGGAGTCCAAACACAGCTTGCATCTGATACACATTGATTAAAGTAAACAGTGCAATTTAACTGTTACCTCTTAAAGGAATTGTGTTTCATATAGCATTTCCACGTTAAGTATAATGGTTACTACAGGTTTTTTGTTTTTTTTTTGGGGGGGGGGTACAAGGGATTGAACTCAGGGGCACTCAACAACTGAGCCCCAGCCCCAGTCTTATTTAATATTTTGAGATAGGGTCTCACTGAGTTGTTTAGTGCCTCAATGTTGCTGAGGCTGGCTTTGAACTCGAGATCCTTGTCTCAGCCTCCCCGAGCCACTAGGATTAAAGGCATGTGCCATGCCTGGCGAGGTTTTGTTTGTTTTTGGTGCCAGGGATTGAACTCAGGGGCACTTGACCACTGGGTCACATCCCTAGCCCTTTTTTTGTATTTTATTAGAGACAGGGTCTCACTGAGTTGCTAAGTGCCTCACCATTGCTGAGGCTGGCTTTGAACTCGTGATCCTCCTGCCTCCGCCTCCCAAGTGCTGGGATTATAGGTGTGCACCACCACGCCCAGCAATACCTTTATTTTATTTATTGTTTATGTGGTGCTGAGGATTGAACTCAGGGCCTCACACATGCTAGGCAAGCGCTCTACCACTGAGCCACAACCCCAGCCTGCCTGGCAAGGTTTTTGATATATAATCCTTCACCAGAGAAATGGGTATGGCAGTGTACAACTGTAAACCCAAGAGGCTGAGGCAAGAGGATCGCAAGTTCAAGACCAGTCTCAACAACTTAGTAAGGCCCTAAGAAACTTTTTATTATTTTTTTTAAATTTTGAGATAGGGTCTTGCTTTTTGAACTCACAATCTTCAGCATCTCAAGCAGCTGGGGTTACAGGCATGCGCCATCATGCCCAGCTGGCCCTAAGGAACTTTGCAAGACCCCGTCTGAAAATAAAAATCTATGAAGAATTGGGGATATGACTCAGTGGTAAAGCAGCTCTGGGTTCAATCCTTAGTACAACAAAAGAGAAGGAAAAAAAGCATTCTGTTGCTAGCTTGGTATTTGTATTTTTTTTCTTAAACAGATATAAAATCTTCCCTTGTATTTTTCTGTATCAATTAAGATAATTTAATTTTTTTCCTTTAGTATCTTAGATTTTCTTTTTTGTTCTTTTGGTACCAGGGATTGAACTCAGGGACACTCAACCACTGAGCCACATCCCCAGCCCTATTTTGTACTTTTTTTAGAGACAGGGTCTCACTGAATTGCTTAGGACCTCACTAAGTTGCTGAGGCTGGCTTTGAACTGGAGATCCTTCTGCCTCAGCCTCCCAAGCCACTGGGATTACAGGCGTGAGCCACCATGTCCAACCTCCTTCTTTTTAATGGCCAAATATCATCCTACTGAATCGATGTACTACATTTTGCCTATCCATTCATCTACTGATGGTTTCTTGAATCATTTCTGCCTTTTGGTTATTATAACTAAGGCTTTCACATGTTACAAAATATTCTTTTGGCTTTTGCTGCTATTTAAAGATATGAAAACCATTCATACCTCACAGGTCATATAAAACTAAGCAAGGAAGCTGGGGATGTAGCTCTATGGTAAAGCATGTGCTTAGCACCTGTAAGGTCCTGGATTTGATCCCAGCACCACATAAAAATCAAACAACAGAAAAAAATTATATACTTTGAATATGTTAAACTATGACTTAGCTATTATGTAGTCTCGGGTGAGCTACTCTAGATCACAGCCTAAATGTAAGCTACATTTTTCTACATAAAAATAAATTTTCTTGGGCTGGAGATATAGCTCAGTTGTAGAGTGCTTGCCTTGCATGCACAAGGCCCTGGGTCCAATCCCCCATGCATGCATGCATGCATAAATAAATAAATACATAAATAAATTTTATCCTAGTGTCATGAAGACACCATTATTAATTAACATTTAAAGAGACATAAAAAGTTCTAATGCAATATTTTTTTCATAACAATAGTTCTAGTATCTACACAAAGATATTCTTACCTTTAAGAAAAGATAATCAAACCTTCAGAATAATCCGTTTATTTTATTAAGATTCTTTACAGAAATATTTTTTAAAAGAATGACAAAATTAGCAGTAAACAAAACTTCAAGGTTAAAATTAAGAAGAAACACAAAGAATTTTACCACAAATATTATTGAAAGGATATTTTGAAATAAAAAAATAGTCCTATTAAAAATATTTTTATATTTTGTGTCAAAATGAATTTTACAAGATAATCTCCTTTTCACCAGCAACTATTTAATCAAAAGTAAACAATATACATATTTACTAAATATATTTCTATTATTATAGGTAAATGCCTATGCATTATTTGTATTTATTTAGTTAGAGTGCTAGGGATAAAACACAGGGCCTCAAGCATGCTAAGCACATGGCTCAGTGGTTAAGCGCTCCTGGGTTCAATCCCTGGTACAAGAACAAACAAAGCAACAACAAAAACCACAGCTCAAACCACCTGTTTCTTTTAGGATTCATCAGCCATCTACTTCTAAAAAGTCCTTATCAGAGCTATTTCTTCATATCCAACATTTACTAACTCAGCAGATGGGTCTTTAAAATGAGGCATGTAATTTTACTTCCAACTCATTGATTTTCATACTCGACTGGAGGCTTTTAATAATATTTTAGAATACAAATGGACCTCTTGAATTAAACCATACTCAACATTTGTCCAGGATTGTTTGTTAACTCATTTGTTGTTTCATACAAGGTTTAAACATGCCTACTTCAAGTTATAGACAGAAACAATTACTTGAAACTATGAAACCTATCGAGTAAACTCCCAAAGCAACATCACTGCTTTTTCCTTCTCCTGTAAGAATCATTACCATGAACGCGTACTCGCTGGTGCACAGAGGATGCTATTTTCATGCTGTCTTTCTTTGTAAACATCTTCTCTATTGCTCCAGGTTTCCAAAGTAACAACTGTGCGTCTTCTCCCCCTGTCAGCAGAGAATCATCCTGTGTATTCCAACAGAAAGAGCGAACTGTGGCAGCATGTCCTCCTTGAAGGGTAGTCACATGGGTCAGTCCTGTTGTGGTGCAGTTCATTATGTGAATCCTTCCTGTGTTTGTTCCTCCAATAACAAACAATTTGTCCATCTTTTCGTGATAGAGGCCACCAATCAAATAGTCCAAATTACCTTCTTTCACCTTAATTATTTCTCTGACATCCTGAATGTTTAAACATGTAATTGGTTCATCAGTATCCAAATGATTAAGATCCCACCAACAAAATCCTTCATCATGTGTCATGCAGTAAATCTGCTTATAATCCTTCCCAGACCAACCAATACAGCTTACTGATGACACTGAGTTATAGGTTGTAACTAGCGCATCTTCTTCATTATCAACATTAATATCAAATACATTCACCAAGCCATCAGTTGAACCAGAGACGACCATGTTGGGATTGCTGGGATGGAAATGTACTTGAGTGATATCGTCACTATGTGTCTCTGAATATGTACCAAGTGGGTCTCTACTATTAGACAAACCCTGAGAATTAATTCTTGCATCCCAAAATACCAACAATGCATCATCATCCACTTTTTCTGTACCAGCACAAATGACATGATCATTACAATTGATATCAAAACTGATGAAAACATTGGAAGTGTAACCCTTGAACAGCTGAACAGGTTTTTCACTGGCTAATCGAGCATCCCAACATTTTACAGTGCCATCAGTACTTGCTGAATATACACTGTTACACGAATTGGCAAATTTGACTCCATTAAGAAGTCCAGGATATCCATTAAATTCTCGTAATATGTTTAATGTTTCTTTATCATATATCCTTATTGATCCATTAGAACATAAAACAGCAACCAAGCTTCCTTTTTCTCCCTGTACAGTTTTTGATGTGTCTATGTCAAGCAGATAAGTGGGTTCCTTAGGTTCCGAGGAACGTTTAACAATATGCAGATTAGAAAATTGTTGTTCAATCTTCTCCATATCAACAGTAGCATCCAATGATAGTAAAACTCTGTAACAGAAATACAAAAATTAAAATTAAACTAAATTAAATTTAGTTTCTCTAATGTTGCAATTAAATAAAAAAAAAAAATTGGCATAGCTGGGCACAGTGGCACATGCCTGTAATCCCAGCAGCTTGGGAGGCTGAGGCAGGAGGGTTGAAAATTCAAAGCCAGCCTCAGCAACTTAGGGTAGGGTCCTAAAGCAACTTAGTGAGACCCAGTCTCAACATAAAAAATAAAGAACTGGGGATGTAGCTTAGTGGTTAAGTTCCTTGGATTTGATCCCTAGTAGAGTTTTTTAAAAAGGCACAGAATAGAAATAGAAGCTGTCCTAATATTTTAATAATTTCCCTATCACAATATAAATAAAACTCAGTTGCTTTCTAATTTACTCTTTAATGCTGCACTTACCATGTTTTATGCTAGTAAGAAAAGGTAAATATATACACACACACATACACATATATATAAAAATGTGTACGTGTAAATATATATATATATATAAATGTGTAAGGAACTACTAATATATACATATATACACACACACATATATATATCAGTACTACTAATATACATATATACGTATGTATATTAGTACAAACCTAATTATTGGTCCTGCTCACAGTCCTCAGTATTGGCAAGGATTGTGAATCATCTTCTGGCCCCAGGCGCCTTATACAACTTTAGAATTTAAGCAAGGATGTGTGTGGGGGGGTAGTTCCCCAGAGATGTTCATGCCTTAATCCCTGGAACCTGAGAATATGTTAGGTTACATGGAAAAGGGAGAATTGAGGATTCAGATGAAATTAAGGTTGCCAATTAGCCTAATTTAAAGCTGCCCTTAAAATAGGGAGATTACCCTAGATTATCTGGGTAGACCCAATATAATCACAAGTGTTTTTAAAAAGTAGATGAGAAACAAAGAAGTGTCAGAGGGAGATGTTACATGAAAGAAAGGCACAGAGAGATACAACATCACTGGTTTTTAAGATGCGGGTCATAAGCCAAGAAATGTAGACAGCCTCTAGAAACTGGAAAAGGCAAGAAAGCATTCTCTTCCAGAGGATCCAAGCGGAAATGCAGGTCCACTGACACTTTAATTTTTTTTTTTTTTTTTTTGGTACCAGGGATTGAACTCAGGGGCACTTGACCACTGGGCCACATCCCCAGCCCTTTTTTGTATTTTATTTGGAGACAGGGTCTCACTGAGTTGCTAAGTGCCTCGCCATTGCTGAGGCTGGCTTTGAACTCGCGATCCTCCTGCCTCAGCCTCCCAAAGTGCTGGGATTACAGGCGTGCGCCACCGCGCCCGGCGACACTTTAATTTTTTTAAATATTTATTTATTTGCTTTAGTTGTACACAATGCGTTTATTTGTACATGGTGCTGAGGACCGAACCCGGGCCACGCACGTGCTAGGCGAGCGCTCTACCACTGAGCCACAACCCCAGCCCCTGACACTTTAATTTTAATCCAGTGACATCCACCTTGGACTTCTGACCTTCAGAACAACAAGTTATGAAGTGTGTAAGCATTTATTATCATAGCAGCAATAAAAAACTAATAAGTCCCTAGGATATAATCCTGGAGAAGTGTTTCTCAGGCAGCAGCAACTTATAAATGGTGGGACTGGTATTTGAATACAGACATTTTGGTTGTAGGAAATGAAATCATAACCACCACACTCGATTGCCTCTCCATGGTAGATTTTATGTAGAGCAAATTCAAAGCCAGAAAAGTATTTTACTCCTATAGACTTTATCATAGCTTTTTTTTTTTTTTTTCCTTTTTTCAGTACTGGGGATCTAACTCAGGGGAGCTTTACCACTGAGCCACATCACCAGCCCTTTTTATTTTTTGAGACAGAGTCCCATTTAGTTCCTTAGGGCCTCACTAAATTGCTGAGGCTGGCTTTGAATTGAGATCCTCCTGCATCCCAAAGTCACTGGGATTACAAGTTTGCACCATCATGTCCAGCTCATTACAAGTTTTTCTATGGTATTTTTCACTAATGAATATTCTAGCCTGCATTACTAATTCACAACTTCATTCTTAATTTTTTTTCTGTTGCTTTAGTGATAGCTTTGAAAACATCTGTCTTTTTAGCTTTAAGAGAAGTGACTACTAACTCAACAGTTAGGAGAATTAACTGAAATAATATGTGTAATGTGTTCTGCTCAGTATCTGATAGAGCAAAGTACATATTCAATAAACATTACTGTAGCCGGGCGCAGTGATGCACGCCTGTAATCCCAGCACTCTGGGAGGCTGAGGCAGGAGGATCGCAAGTTCAAAGCCAGCCTCAGCAATGGTGAGGCACTTAGCAACTCAGTGAAACCCTGTCTCTAAATAAAATACAAAAAGGGCTGGGATGTGGCCCAGTGGTCGAGTGCCCCTGAGTTCAATCCCTGGTGCCATAAATAAATAAATAAACATTCCTGTAAAAATCACCAACATCACTACTACCTTTGCCACTAACACCAAACGATAAAGAAGTTGGATCTATCAGAGTGGCTTCAAACAGCATAATCAGTGGTCAAAAACTACCAAGAAGTTGGGGCTGGGGTTGTGGCTTAGTGGTAGAGCGATTGCCTACCATATGTCAGGCACTGGGTTCAATTCTCAGCACTGCATATAAATAAATGAATAAAATAAAAAAAGGTCCATCGACATCTAAAAAAAATATTAAAAATTGCATTTGAGTTAAAAACTGGCACATGAACTGCCCCCATCTTTTAATTTTGAATATTTAAAAACTATAAAAACCACTGGGCATGGTGGTACCTGCCTGGAATCCCAGTGACTGGGGAGGCCAAGGGAGGAGGATTGCAAGTTTGAGACCAGCCTCAGCAACTTAGTGAGGCTCTAAGGTCTTAGTGAGACCCTCTCTCAAAATAAAACATAAAGGGCTGGGGATGTGGCTCAGTTGTTAAGTGACCTTGGGTTCAATCTCCGGTACCAAAAAAATATAAAAATAAATTTAAAAATAAATAAAAATAAAAACTATAAAAGCTGAAAGAATAGTATAATGAACTCATATACCCACACGCAGTCCTTAACCTCCTAGAGTCCCCAACTGTTAACTTCTTGCCATATTTGCTTTCCTCTATATCTATATACATATATTTTATTTTGTGTGAACCACTTGAAAGTTAGTCGCAGAAAAAATGCCACTTCAGGGGCTGGGGTTGTGGCTCAGCAGTAGAGCACTCGCCCAGCACATGCACGGCCCAGATTCCATCCTCAGCATCCGCGTAAGAATAAAGGCATTGTGTACAACTAAAACAAACAGATGAATATTTTTTCTTAAAAATGCCACTTCATTGGGGCTGGGATTGTGGCTCAGCGGTAGAGCGCTCGCCTAGCACGTGCGCGGCCCGGGTTCGATTCTCAGCACCACGTAAAACTAAAAACACATTGTATACAACTAAAGCAAATAAATAAATATTAAAAAAAAATGCCACTTCATTTATAAATACTTCAGCATAAGAACACCTCCCCAACCTTGTTTTTCATGACACGGAATGTTTTTAAAAGTCCAGGCCAACTGTCTCAGAAGATGTCCTACATTCTCGATTTGACTATAGAGCAGTTTAATACTGTGGGTAGGGATACCATTTAGGTGATACTAAGTACTTCTTGTTGTGTCACATCAAGGAGGCATATGATGTCAAGTTTGAGCTCTTTCTTAAGGTGCACTACCAGATTTATGTTAAATACACGTTAACTTCTCCTTTTGTAGTTAGCAAATAACCATACAGTGATACTTAGATTGTATAACAGCCTATTCTTCAACAACCTTTCAAATAAAGATTTTGGCATTCATTGATTATCTTTGCCTGAATCACTGATTACACAGGGATCTGCTCAGTGGTGATTCAATCATTCTTTCTACCTCATCTGACTTTCATCTAGAAAAACAAAAAGACTCTCTCTCCCCTCCCTTCCTCTCCATTGTCACTAATAAATTATTTTTAATAATTGTATAATAGTCCATTGCTTTGTTGCTTTTTTTTTTTTTTTTAAGATGGGAATTTGTTTTAGTTCGTTTTTTCATTGCTGCAACCAAAATACCCAACAAGAACAACTTCGAGGTGGAAAAGTTTATTTGGGGCTCACAGTTTCAGAAGTCTCAGTCCATAGACAACTGATTCCATTGCTCTGGGCCCAAGATGAGGCAGAGCAACACGGGGGAAGGGCCCAGTGGAGGAAAAGGTCAGGAAGCAGAGAAAGGAGAAAAGGGGTGGGGAAGAGGCTCTCAGGAAAGATGAACCAGGCACAAACCCCCTGCTTACAGTTACCACCCAGTCTCCATTCAAACTAGGACGGACTAGTTTGAAAGGAGCTCTTATTATCTAATCATTTTACCTCGGTATATTCCTGCAGTAACACAGGAGCTTTTGGGAGACACTTCATATATATAAACCATAACATGGTCTGGTTATTTTGCCCAGGCTGGCCTGGTATTCCTGTGCTCAAGTAACTCCTACCTTGGTCTCCCAAGCAGCTGGGACAAGCCATCATACCCAGCTTGCTGCCATTGATGTCCAATCTGTTCTGATTTGACACTGAGAAATACTTTCGGTTTTTTAAAATAACATTGCCCCATCAGTCTATAATCCCTATGTGGAAAAACTATGGAAGAATTACATTAGTTTAAAAATAGTGACTTCCTTCAATTTCAGAGAATACCACTGACTAGTTATGCTGTGGAAGTTACCAGCATAACTGTTGGTTTTCCAACCAAACAGGCTAAAATGGTTTATTCCCTGGAACATATCATGGTTTCTCCTACCTCGGTATGGTAACAGATGTTTCTCTGCCTGGAATAATCTTTCCTCACATTTTCTACATGAATAACTCCTTCCTGTTATTCAGGTCATAGTATATGTCACCTGCCCAGAGGGAACTTCCCCATCAACCAACATAAATAAGCCCCCTTGTTCCCTGTCACATTGCCTGTTCTATTAATTTAAAAATTTAAATGTTTAATTACAGAAAACTTCAAATGTACAAAGAGGTATAGAAGAAAGTATAACAGACACCCAAATATGTAATACCCAGATTTAACAGATGCTAACATTTTTGCCACATTTGATTCAGAATTTTTATTTAAATGAATGAAACATTACAGACACAACTAAAACTTTTACCCCTATGATTAAGAATTTATAAAAAGGAACCACATTTATGTGTATCTTCTTTGAAATTTACACTATTCATTCAATATAATTTTTGAAAAGCCCTATTTTATTAATGAACATTATCGGTCTCTTGCTTATATCATTAAAAACTGGTCATTGAGCCGGGTGCGGTGGCGCACGCCTGTAATCCCAGCACTTTGGGAGGCTGAGGCAGGAGGATCGTGAGTTCAAAGCCAGCCTCAGCAATGGCGAGGCACTTAGCAACTCAGTGAGACCCTGTCTCTAAATAAAATACGAAAAAAGGGGCTGGGGATGTGGCCCAGTGGTCGAGTGCCCCTGAGTTCAATCCCTGGTACCAAAAAAAAAAAAAAAAAAAAAAAAAAAAACAACTGGTCATTGAGGGCTGGGGCTATAGCTCAGTGGTAAGAGTACTTGCCTTATATGTGTGAGGCACTAGGTTTGAGCCTCAGCACCACATAAAAATAAATAAATAAATGAAATATTGTGTCCATCTACTACTAAAATATTTTTTAAAAAAGCTTTAAAAAACCTGGTCATTGCTGGGTGCGGTGGTGCACGCCTGTAATCCCAGCACTTGGGAGACTAAGGCAGGAGGATTGTAAGTTCAAAGCCAGTCTCAGCAATGGCGAGGCACTTAGCAACTCAGTGTGACCCTGTCTCTAATAAAATACAAAAAAGGGCTGGGGATGTCGCCCAGTGGTTGAGTGCCCCTGAGTTCAATCCCCGGTACCAAAAAAAACAAAAACAAAAAAAACTGGTCATTGAATAAATCAATGCATAATTGATTCAATTTTCATGCATTAAGAGCCTAAGAGTGGGCTGGGGTTGTGGCTCAGCGGTAGAGCGCTTGCCTAGCATGTGTGAGGCACTGGGTTCGATCCTCAGCACCACATAAAAAATAAATAAAATAAAGTTAAAAAAAAAAAAAAAAAGAGCCGGACGCGGTGGTGCATGCCTGTAATCCCAGCACTTTGGGAGGCTGAGGCAGGAGGATTGTAAGTTCAAAGCCAGCCTCAGCAACGGCGAGGCACTTAGCAACTCAGTAAGACCATGTCTCTAAAAATAAAATACAAAAAAGGGCTGGGGATGTGACCCAGTGGTCAAGTGCCCCTGAGTTCAATCCCTGGTACCACAATAAATAAATAAATAAATAAATAAATAAATAAATAAAATAAAAAATAAAAAAAGAGCCTAAGAGTTCTAGGAGCAACAGAATAAACCTAAAAGGATATTGTATGCATCTCTGTGTTTGCATGGGAATTTGTAAAATAAAGGCATTCAAAGTACAAAAAGGAATTACTAAGATTTTATATTTGTGAAGAAAAACATTATTTAATATATTTTTTTTGCCACAAGATATTCAAAATATTCTAAAACGTGCATTCAACTTTTCACTCCACAATTACAGGGTAACCTCATTTACATTCATGATTTCAAGTGCCACCTATCAGTGAACAATCCCATCTATCTACACACAAATCCACATGTCTAGCTGTCTACTGGTGATTTCTCTTTGGATGTGTCCTACCATACCCCAACACAAAAGTGGTTATTTATGCTCCCCTCTTCCCAAAACCTTACCCTTAAAAAATACCAAACAATTTATAAGTCTCAATTTTCTCCATTTTGTTCAATGGTATTTGCATCATAATGGTACCTTGCTCTACCAAGTTCTCAAGTAAAAGTCCTCATAAATATCTCATTCTCCCATTGAGACCACTCATTCATTCAATCTCCAAATCCTACTTTGGAGTTGCAGGCTGCTTAGAGAAATATTAGATTAAATCTATTTCTGTAGATCAAAATGATATTGACAATTTCATATGGCTCAACTTAACCAACACACGTGGAAAACAAAATTAACCATAATTTTAATATTTTTTTGTTAGTGCATAAAATGATGCTTAATTAGCATTCTAGATCTCAACAGTTTAAGAAATATTATAGAGAGAGCTAAGGAGGTGAAATGAGAATATTATGGTTTAGATAAGTGGTGTCCTCCACCAAAAGAGCTCATGTATAAGACAATGCAAGAACAGAGGTGAAATGATTAATTATGAGACTTGTAACCTAATCAGTGGATTGATCCACTGACATGGATTAACTGTGTAGTAACTGGAGGTAGATCACTAGGGGCATGCCTCTGGGGTTTATATTTTGTCACTAGCGAATGCAGCTCTCTCTCTGCTTCCTGATTGCTACGTCCAGAACTGCTTTCCTCCACCATACCTTTCTTCCATGTTCTGCCTCACCTTGGGCCCAGAGCTATGGAATGGGCCATCTATAAACTGAAACCTCTGACACCGTGAGCACCAAATAAATTTTTCCTCTTCTAAAATTGTTCATGTCACTAGGCATTGGTGGTGCATGCCTGTAACTCCAGCAACTTGGGAAGCTGAGGCAGAAGGAATACAAGTTTGAGGCCAGCCTCAGTAATTTAGTGAGGCCTGAAGCAACTTAGTGAGATCTTGTCTTTAAAAAAAAAAAAAAAAAAAAAGGCTAGGGAAGTGGTGCCCTTCAGGGTTCAATCCCCAATACCTACCCCACCCTTCCAAAGTTATCGTTGGGTCTTTTAGTCACAGTAGCAAAAAAGCTGACTAGAACAGATATATATCCTGCCAATATATATCTGTATATCTATACATACACAGAGGGACAGGAAAGAGTACCAGAGGAAAGAGTAATGAAGATAGGCAAAAAGAGGTCAGTAGAGAAAAAGAGAAATAGATAAGTGAAAGGGCAGTTACTGCTACCTTTTCAATCATACAGATACACTGCTGTCCATACCTTTCCCAACACTGAGAGGAGATAAGAGAAAGGCCAGATAAAGTAAAAGGCTGAAAATCCAAAGCTGTGATAGTTTGCTTGGCTAAAAAGAATTTTTCTTCCCCGTCCTTGAGGATGTAGCAAGCAACCACAATCAATTTAAATATGAACCTAACTGTTCTGGGAAAGGAGGTAGAATAATTACTAATATCACATCTTGACCTGTAATTCCTTCAAAGAGCCACCTACTTCAGACCAAGAAATAGCAGAAAACTAGCAGTGCCCTGGTGCTGAGCCATGGCGGCTGTTGTGGTTGTTACTGGGATACAAAATTCTCAGGTATGAAAATAATGCAGTAGCTGGGAGAGATTTAGAAAGATAACTCAATGGACACTTTGGGGCAAGCTTCAAATAGTAACTACTTGATGAAAGGCCATCCTGAAACATTTTGGGGGAGGGATGCTGGGTATTGAACCCAGGATGTGCTTTACCTCTGAGATATATCCCAGACCTTTTTTATTTTGAGACAGGGTTTTACTAAATTTACTGAGGTTAGCCTTGAACTTTCAATCCTGTTTCAGCCTCCCAAATTGATGGGATTACAGGCATGCACCATTGCACCTGGCCCATCTTGCAATATAATAACATGAGAAATGCTGACTAATCTCTGATCTGAATCATTGTTCTTAGCTAATTAAGAGTTGACTACTAGCTGGATGCAGTGGTGCACGCCTGTAATTCCAGCACCTCAGGAGGCTGAGGCAGGAGAATGCTAGTTAAAGGCCAGCCTCAGCAATTTAATGAGGGCCTAAGCAATTTAGCAAGACTCTGTCTCAAAATAGGAAAAGGTCTGGCGATGTGGCTCAGTGGTTAAGTGCTCCTGGGCTCAATCCCCAGAACCAAAACAACAATAAAAAAAGAATTGAAGCCGGTGCGGTGGCACACGCCTGTAATCCCAGCACTTGGGAGGCTGAGGCAGGAAGATCAAGAGTTCAAAGCCAGCCTCAGCAATGGCAAGGCACTTAGCAACTCAGTAAGACCCAGTCTCTAATAAAATACAAAAAAGGGCTGGGATGTGGCCCAGTGGTCGAGTGCCCCTGAGTTCAATCCCCGGTGCAAAAAAAAAAAAAAAAAAAAAAAAAGAGTTTACTACTTAATAACAAAATCACTAAACCTAAGTATGAACTCCTCTTGCAGCTTTTTTCTTTTGGTGCCAGGGATTGGGGGGCACTTGACCACTGAGCCACAATCCCCAGCCCCCAGCCCTATTTTGAATTTTATTTAGAGACAGGGTCTGATTAAGTTGGTTAGCACCTTGCTTTTGCTGAGGCTGCCTTTGAACTTGCAATCCTTTTGCCTCAGCCTTCTGAGCCACTGGGATTACAGGTGTGTGCCACCACACCCAGCACTCTTACATATTTAAAAAAAAATTTTTTTTAGTTGTAGATGGACACAATACTTTTATTTCATTTATGTGGTGCTGAGGATTAAACCCAGTGTCTCCCACATGCTGGGCAAGTGCTCTACCCCTAAGCCACTACCCCAGCCTCTCTTGTAGCTTTTGCCTAAATAAAATTTAAGCTATTTTTTAAAAAAATATTTATTTATTTGCTTTAGTTGTACACACAATGCGTTTATTTGTACGTGGTGCTGAGGATTGAACCTGGGCCGCGCGCACCTGTTAGGCGAGCGCTCTACCACTGAGCCACAATCCCAGCCCTAAGCTATTTTTATAAATCGAATGTTATTTCATTTTATTTCCTACTAAAATGAACCAAATAATATGTTCTTCCTATTATAAATACATCTTAAATAAATCCAACCGCAACTGAGTATTGTTTATTCCTCAACTGGCTCAGTTTGAATATGAAATATGATGGACAGCCTAACTTAAATAATTTCATAAAAGAAGAGGAAGTAGACAAAAGTATTAAAATATCTTATACCTGTTTAGAAACTACTGATTATGAAATGTACTAAACTTGAAGTCTTCTACTTATTATTATTATTATTACTATTATTATTTGGTACCGGGGAGTGTACTCGGGGGCACTCGACTACTGGGCCACATCCCCAGCCCTTTTTTGTATTTTATTAGAGAGAGGGTCTCACTGAGTTGCTAAGTGCCTCGCCATTGCTGAGGCTGGCTTTGAACTCGCAATCCTCCTGCCTCAGCCTCCCAAGTGCTGGGATTACAGGAGTGAGCCACCGCACCCGGCTCAAATTCCTCCTTCTTATACCCCATGTGGCACCAGAATGGTTTCTGGATTTAACTCCAGTTCCAGGGACCAACCTTGATTAGCCTACACCAACTAGAGCATGTTATCCCTTTTATCATTAATTGGTTCAGAAACCTTACAAAAATGCCACTCTGTGCATTCATTCCCCTCCGAAACAGAAGTTGTCCAGATGTGGAACTCTAAACTGGAACCAAGCCAACTGATGGACAGAACTTTTACACCAGTTGTGGGACTTGATATCTCCTGATTATTTAAGTCAGTTTGCTGCAGAATTTTTTGTTAATGCAACCAAAACCCCCTTAATCAGAAATAATCAAATAAAGTCTTAGATACATCACCAAGTACTAACCTAATTTAGAAAACTGTAGGGAACACAGGGGAGTCAGTTTCATTCATATTAAAGAGAGGAACTTTGATTATTTGTTCTCCCTCTCTTCCACTCTCCCTTTCAATTGCTTTTGTTCAAAAATAAAAGGGAAAAGAGAGATAAACCAAGGAACTCTCAAAAGACTATAAAATATACTCAGTAATTATGGTAGAAGCCCTGATTTTAAAGACAGCAACAAAATTCAAAGCCAGCCTCAGCAATGGTGAGGCACTAAGCAACTCAGTGAGACCCTGTCTCTAATAAAATACAAAAAAAGGGCTGGGATGTGGCCCAGTGGTCGAGTGCCCCAGAGTTCAATCCCCAGTACCAAATAAATAAATAAATAAAGACAGCAACAAAATACACACACCACTGAAATGATAGATTTAAAAATTTTTTAATATACAACTCCATCTGGGAAGTTTCTGTATGTTCTAATAATATATTCATATATTTATGAATAATATAGTCAACATGGTTCAAAATTCAAAAAGCTCCAAAACTACTGTTTTGGAATGTTTCTGTCTTCGAGCCTCTTTCTTCTCCTATGAAGCAATAAATGTTACCAGTTTCTTATGAATACTTCCAGAAATTGTCAACTTGGATTTAATGTAAATATTGCAGTAAAGTATTTTTAGCTTAACAAAAACCTGCCAGTGTGGTACAATTAAAATAGCAATGGGTTTAACCAAAGCAAAAATCCTTACTTCAAACTCTTGTTTTACCATAAACTAGCAAAGCAGCCCAACAGATTCTCCTTCCCCAAGCCAATACCCCCTTTTCCTGAAGCATTACTGAGGCAAGTGAAAATAAAGCTTGAGAATTCTAACACTCCTGAGGAGAAGCTTGTTAAGGAAGTGGGTGGGCAGCCTTGGAAAAACTCAGGAGTAGATAGACCCTCCTGCCTACACTGAGGGTCTCAGCAAAGAACTGTGAGGGATGCCATTTTTTATGGTCTCCATGCCAAGTTTGAGAAATGAGAAACAGGTCACAGGAGAGGAACGACTTGGAACCTGGTGAAGTGCAACTTGCTACAGGGCACTTACTGGGACCTCAGAAGAGAGACTAGAACCCAGGTGCCCCTGCAAGGACTGCCGCAGCCCCAGCACAGGAACAGATTTTGCCAGTGGAAGGGATGTCTTTGTCTACCTGCTGGCTTGATGCAAAAGACTCCAAGGCCCACTGAACAGGAGAGCTGTAAAGCAAAAAAAGGCCAAGTCCTCTCATCACCACTTGAAAGGTTGAGAGCTAAACAGGAATCTGCGATTGAGTGCATCAGTTAATCAGTTGTGTATATATCTCCAACATGTAGTTTAAATAAAACATCCAAATATAAAGATTCCAACTACTAATATTATTAATCTTTTTTTAAATTTAACTTGAAATAAATTTTCAAGAACCAGAATCTTGTACTAAACACCTGATCTGTAGTAATTTCTTTCATTTTTTTGTGCGTATTAAATCCAACTTAAACTAAATAGAATGTTAGAGAAAAATGTGTGACTTTATTTCTATTCACACATATTCTGTTCATTGCAAAGGAAGATCTCTAGAAAAATGTTCATAAAATGTATTTCAAAGTAACTGGAGTGGGCTGGGGTTGTAGCTCAGTGGTAGAGTGCTTGCCTAGCATATGTGAGGCACTGGGTTCAATTCTCAGCACCACACATTAATTAATTAATTGAAGGCCCCCAATAACTAAAAAAATATTAAAAACAAAAACCAAAAAGCCAGGCGCGGTGGCGCACGCCTGTAATCCCAGCACTTGGGAGGCTGAGGCATGAGGATCGTGAGTTCAAAGCTAGCCTCAGCAATGGTGAGGCACTTAGCAACTCAGCGAGACCCTGTCTCTAATAAAATACAAAACAGGGCTGGGGATGTGGCCCAGTGGTCAAGTCCCCCTGAGTTCAATCCATGGTACCAAAAAAAAAATCCTAACAATCCCCAAGTATGACATGTCCATTTTACTGATGAGAAAAACACAGCCGATATAAAGCTACTTTCTGAATTCATCATTCTTATTCCAAAGACTATGCTATTAATTCCTACACTATAATGCCTTTGTAGTAAGTATATTATGCTTTTTTTAATAATAAGGATATACTATTACCTTTAAGGAAGCATATATCATATTAATTTTTAAAAAGGGGTGAATATTAGCAGAGCACTTGGAAACAATAGCTGCCTATGTCTAATGTCATGTACCTATGGCAAGGTCAATGGCAAACCTGAAAAATCTAATGGTAGCCACACCAGCTCTACACTGGACACTAAAGAGAGTTATTATTTATCAAGCGTGTCAGCTTATCCAAAACAACATTGCACAGGGAAAGCCTAGGAATGTGGGTATTAACACTTCAGAAAAACTGGGAAGACTGACACAGGCACAAATCACTCACGGCCATATGTAGTACGTCCTAGAAGGAAAAATACCTTGGGATAAAAAGCATACATTGATTTAACTTCAGTAGAATCTTTCCCAGAAGACATTTATATCAACAATTTAGAGAAATTTGTGTGACATTTTAAACTAACATAGAATTGGCTTTAAACAACTTGCCAAAGAACCATTTGTTTTAAATTGGGAAGAAGTGCTGAATATTTAGAAGGTATGCTAAATTGACATCTGCTACAATTGCAATATATAATTTCAAATTTCATATTCATTAATGACTGAGACTTAATGTCTTCATAAATTAATCCAGTTTAGTGAGTGTGAATATGTTATTCTTATTCACATAAATGTTCGGGATACTGGTAGCAGCAACATATGGCACCCCATGCATTAAATACACTAAAATTCTAAGGAAAAGCACAATTTTTAAAGTGCAGGAATCTGTTACCAAGGCAAAGGGGGAGGGGTCGAAGAGAATGACAAATACTTTCTCATGTAATGCAAGATTATCCCTCAGGTTCCAGATATGACATTCAAAACAACTTTTTAAAAACAAACACATTTTCCTCAATAACATCCTGAGTCACTCAGTTTCTCAAGTAACTCTTCCATCCAAAGTCACCCTTCTACAGTAAATCTCTGAATGCCCAGCTTTCTTTCAACAAGAACAATGAACTGCCTTTCCCTTTCCAGAAAAACCAGCTGGTTAACCAAACACAGAGAAACCAAAACTTCCCTAGTCACCAGCTGTCTTAATTTGGAACAGTTAGAAGCAATGTGGAATAACCCAATTCTTGAATTGGTACTATATATTTACTATTTCTTCTTCTAGTTCTGAAAAATGCTTTTAAAAAATTAAACAAATGCTATCTTTAATATCTGCAAAAAAAAAAAAAAAAGAAGGCAAAATAGCCTGGCATGGTGGTGCATGCCTGTAAGCCCAGCAGCTCAGGAGGCTGAGGCAGGAAGATTGTAAGTTCAAAGCCAGCCTCAGCAATTTAAAGAGGCTCTAAGCAATTTAGGATGTGGCTCACTGGTTAAGCTCCTCTGGGTTCAATCCCTGGTATCAAAAAAGGAAAAATAAAAGAACCATGCCCCTGTTACAGAATGATATTAACATTATCAAAACATTACTTAAATATCATGCAAACCATAGTTAGAAACTGATAAGCTCTAACATTAAATTTACTCAAAAGTCCTATTCGAGAATTCAAAACCAGCCTGGGCAACTTGGTGAAATTCCATCTAAAAGAAAAAAACGAAACAAAACATCAAAACCCCACAAAACCACAACCAAAATAGAATTCAAAACAATTCATGAAGAGTTTTAATATGACAGGCCTAGGACATAACTAAATTTAGTGAAGAACACAGATAAAGTCCCTGCCCTTAGGGAAGACAGCAAGAGGATAGACAGAATCGCAGGCAAATAACTAATTATAATAATAGAAATAGTGATGAGTGTTAGAAAAAGTATTATAGGGTAAGGCAAGAAAAATGAGACAGGAAGTTCTTTTAGATTCAATTATCAAGGGAAAGGCTTTCCCATGAGGTAACATTTGATATGAGACTGGAATGAAATGATGAAACAAGGTATTGGACTATGTGGGACCAAGAGCCTTCTATGTAGAAAGAAAAAATGAGAAGGCCAGTGCAGTTAAAGCTGAGTCAGAGGAAGAAAGCACGGTGTAGGAAAGTAGGTTAAAGAGGTAGCAAGAGCCAGGCAAGAGCTTTGTAAGCCATGGTAAGAACTCTAGATTATATTCTTGAGAAGGTCACTGGGGGTTGAGAGTAGGTGAAAGATACTATGAACAGATTCTTCTAGTTACTGCCCGGAGAATAGACTTTAGGGCAAGAGTTAAAATAGGTAAGACATTTGTGCAAAATTCTGGGCAAGAGTTATGTGGTAAGAAGTGGCTGATGTCAAGGGCTGGGGTTGTGGCTCAGTGGTAGAGCGCTTGCCTAGCACGTGTGTGTCCTGGGTTTGATCCTCAGCACCACGTATAAATAAACACATTGTGTTACAACTAAAGCAAATAAATAAATACTAAAAAAAAAAAAAAAAAAAAAGAAGTGGCTGATCTCAGATTACAAATCATCTTTCAAGAAAAAATAGAAATTTCTGGAAAGACTTAAAGTATGTGTCAAAAGAGGGATCAAAAATAATTTCTAGGAGCCAGGCACAGTGACATGCACCTGTAATCCCAGCACTTGGGAGGTTGAGGCAGGAGGATCGCGAATTCAAAGCCAGCCTCAGCAATGGCGAGGCACTTAGCAACTCAGTGAGACCCTGTCTCTGATAAAATACAAAAAATGGCTGGGGATGTGGCCCAGTGGTCGAGTGCCCCCGAGTTCAATCCCCGGTACATAAAAAAAAAAAAAAAAAAAAAAAAAAAAAAAAAAAAAATTCCTAGGGGGCTGTAGCTGTAGCTCAGTGGCAGAGCGCTTACCTAGCATGTATGAGGCACTGGGTTCAATCCCTAGCACCATATAAAAATAAACTAAATAAAGGCATTCTGTCTATCTACAACTACAAAAAATAATAATAATAATAATTCCTAGGTTTCTAGCTGGGTGTGGTGACGCACACCTGTAATCCCAGGGGCTTGGGAGGCTGAGGCAGGAGGACTGCAAGTTCAAAGACAGCCTCAGCAATTTAGTAAGGCTGTAAGCAACCTAGTGAGACCCTGTGTCAAAATTAAAAATAAAAAGGGCTGGAGGGCTGGGGTTGTGGCTCAGCGGCAGAGCGCTCGCCTCGCACGTGTACTGCCCGGGGTCGATCCTCAGCACCACGTAAACATAAATGCATTGCATTGTGTGCAACTAAAGTAAATAAATAAATATTTAAAAAAAAAAAAAAAAAAAAAAGGGCTAGAGATGTAGTACCTGTGTCCAATTCCTAGTACCGAAAAAAAAGGTCTTAGGTTTCTAGCCTAAGCAACAACACATATATTGTTTGCATATTACTTTTTGGATAATTACAAACTTTTAAGATAATTATAAAAGGATAAATTGGACAACATATAATAATAGTTAAAATAGGTTTTACTTGTAAATAAATTGTGGTATATCAATACAATGGAATTTTACATGGCAATGAATACGTACTATTGGCATATACAAAAACATGGGGGAAATCACAGATCTGCTTAGTGAAAGTACAAAAGAGTACTATATGATTTCATTTTTATTTTTTACTTTTGGTACTGAGATTTTAACCCAGTGGTACTTAACCACTGAGTTACCTTCCTAGCCTTTTTTATTTTGACACAGGTTCTCATTAAGTTACTGAGGTTGGCTTTGAACTTATGATCCTCCTGCCTCAGCCTGCCAAGTCACCAGCATCACAGGCATGTGCTACCATGCCTGATTATAATTTCATTTATACAAAATTTAGGAACAAGCAAAATTAATCTATAATGGAAATTGGAATACTATCTTTTTTGTTGTTGTTGTTTTGGGGATTGAACTCACGGGCACTCAATCACTGGGCCACATCCCAGCCCAATTTTGAATTTTATTTAGAAACAGGGTATCACCAAGTTGCTTGGCAACTTGCTTTTTGCAGAGGCTGGCTTAGAACTTACGATCTTCCTGTCTCGGCCTCCCAAGCCGCTGGAATTACAGGTGTTCACCACTGCACCAGGCACTAGTTATCTTTTGAGGGGATATGGACTGGAAGAGAGAATAAGGGAATTTTCTGGGTGGTGATTATGAACAAGTGTATATATTTGAAAATAAAAAATCATCATGGTACCTACTTTCCAAGTACAGAGAAAACTGTCATGGCACTGCACCTCAATGACATACATATACACGAAGCATTCCATATTCTAGGTACATTTTAACAAAGACACAATTCAGTGGTACATTACCTGCCGAGCTTGCGATAGGCTCTGGGTTTGATCAATAGCACTAAAACAAAAAGAAAGAAAACACAGAGAGTGCCATACTAAGACACAAATGTCTTAAAATCTCAGCACACTCGCAATAAAGATTTTTTTTTTTTTTGGTACAGGGATTAAACTCAGGGGCACTTGACCACTAAGCCACATCCCCAGCCCTATTACGTATTTTATTTAGAGACAGTGTCTCACTGAGTTGCTTAAGGCCTTGCTAAATTGCTGAGGCTGGCTTTGAACTCACGATCCTGCTGCCTCAGCTTCCCAAGCACCTGGGATTACAGGCGTGCACCACTGTGCCTGCTTGGATAGAAATTATTTCTAACTGGGATTTTTTTAGCCAGCCAAGTTAAAAATAATATGTGGGAATAAGTACATTTCTTAAAAAAAAAAAAAAAAAAAAAAAAAGAACATAAAACAAACAAATCATCATGGAGAAGGACTCCCAGCCTGTAATACAAGTCTCACACTGAGAAAAAAGACTCTGATGTCCAGAATTCAATTTTAAAGAAATAAACAAAACCTGGTGGAGGTGGGGGGAACACAAACACCCCCCCCAAAAAAAATCCCAAATTGTCAAGAAATGAAGCAAAGAATATAGCAGACCAAGATCAACTAGATGATGGACTTTTTTTTTTTTTTTTTTGGTACTGGGGATTGAACTCAGCGGCACTCGACCACTGGGCCACATCCCCAGCCCTTTTTTTGTATTTTATTAGAGACAGGGTCTCACTGAGTTGCTAAGTGCCTCGCCATTGCTGAGGCTGGCTTTGAACTCACGATCCTCCTGCCTCAGCCTCCCAAAGTGCTGGGATTACAGGCGTGCGCCACCGCGCCCGGCTGATGATGGACTTTAAAATAACCATGAATTGACTATTTTGTAAAAACCCGGGGCTGGTGGTGCAGCTGAGGAGTTGAATGCACGCTGAGTGTGTACAAGTGCCCGGATTCAAATCCCAGCACCAAAAACAAAAAACTAAAGTCCCATGAAAAACTGAAAGACAGAAAATATCAAGTGTTGACAAAAATGTGAAGAAATTATAGGAAAGACAGTATAGAAAACCACATGGAAATTTTCAAAAAATTAAAAATAAAACTATTATATAAACCAATAATCCTACTACTAAGCATATATCCTAAGGAATTGAAATCAATATGTTCTTTTTTATTTTTAAAATTCTTTTTCATAATACCTTTATTTTATTTGTTTATTATTATTTTTTTAATGTGGTGCTGGGGATCAGACCCAGTGCCTCACACATGCTAGGCAAGCGTCTGCCACTGAGCCACAATCCCAGCCCTATTCTTTTTTTTTTAATGCGGTACCAGGGATTGAACTCAGGGGCACTCGACCACTGGGCCACATCCCCAGCCCTTTTTGTATTTTATTAGAGACAGGGTCTCACTGAGTTGCTAAGTGCCTCGCCATTGCTTAGGCTGGCTTTGAACTCGCGATCTTTCCTGCCTCAGCCTCTCAAGTACTGGGATTACAGGCATGTACCACGGCACCTGGCTCCACCCCTATTCTTTAAAAAATTTTGAGATGAGGTCTTGCTATGGTGTCCAGGCTATTCTCAAATTAATTGGCTCTACATGATCCTCCTGCCTCAGCCTTCCAAGCAGCTGGGACTGAAATTAGTTACACTGAAGAGCTATCTACACTCCCATTTTCATGGCAATACTATTCACTATAGCCAAGATATGGAATCGACCTAAGTATCAATGAAGAGCTGATTCAATAAAGAAAATGTGGTATATGTACAGAAAGGAATGCTATTCAGCCTTTAAAAAGAAGGAAATTGGGCTGGGGTTGTGGCTCAAGTGGTAGAGTGCTTGCCTAGCATACACTAGGTTCAATCCTCAGTACCACATAAAAATAAAATGAAGATATTGTGTCTACCTAAAACTAAAAAAAATAAATATTAAAAAAAGGAAATCACACATGAAGAAGTGAATGTAAACCTCTTGCACAGATTTTCATAAAGAAATATTTTGTTAATTGGAGCAGGTAGTAGTTGTGAAATCACTAACTGTGCTGTACTACAGTGTCTATGTTATAACTGCCACATAAAACGGCTTTGCTAAAATGAAAAAAAAAAAAAGGAAATCATGTTATTTATAAAATGAGGATGAACCTGGAAGATTATCACCATGGGTAAAATAAGCCAGGAAGAGATAGATACTGCATGACCTCCCTTATTTATGGTATCTAAGAGTCAAACTCCTAGAAGCAGAAAGTAGAATGGTGGTGATGACCAGGGATTGTGGATGAGGAGTATTGAAGACATGTTGATCAAAAGGATGTCCAATTTCAGTTAGACAGGAAAAATATGTGCAGAAGATATATTGTTATACAAAGTGACATCATTAACTATTTGAAAATAGCTAAGTGTGTAGATTTTAACTGTTCTCATCACACACACACAAAAAGTATGTAATGGAAATGTTCATTGGCTTAATTAACATTTCATGATGTACACATATATCAAAACATGTTGTACACCATAAATATATTTAACTTTTTGTGTTAGGTTTTTGTCACTGTGACCAAAATACCTGACCAGAACAATTTACCAGAAGGAAAAGTTTATTCTGGCTCACAGTTTCAAAGGCCTCAGTCCATGCATGGTCAGTCAACTCCCTCCTTTTGGGCCAGAGGTGAGGCAGAACATCATGGTAGAAGGGAGTGGCAGAGGAAAGCTACTCAGTTCAAGGTGGCCCAGAAACAAAGAGTGCACAGGAGCCAGGGATAAAATATAAACTCCAAAGGCATGATCCAAAGGACCTCCCGTCATGCCTCTACATTTAACATGCAGTTAGTCCATTCAAACTACTAATCCATCCAATGGATTAATCCTCTGATTAGATCATACACCTCATAATCCAATTATTTCACCTCCTTCATTAACACAGGAGTTTTTTTGGGAAATCTCATATCTAAACCACAATGTCTATCGATAAAAGAAAATGAAATTTTCTGGGCATGGTGGCCCACACCTGGATTCCAGCTACCTGGGGACTGAGGCAGGAAGACTGCCAGCTCAAGGCAGCCCTGGCAATGCAATGAGGCCCTTTTCTCAAAAAATGAAAAGGGCTGGGGAGTATTCAGTGGTAGGGCAATTACCTAGCATGTACAAGGCCCTGGGCTCAATACCCAGTTCTTGGGGTATGGGGGGAAGATGAATAAAAGAAAACTTAAAAAAAAAAAAAAAAAAAAAGTACGATGAAATTAGAACCCTTCTACCCTACTAGTGGGAATGTAAAATATATCAGCCTTTCTGGAAAAGTCTGGCAGTTTCTCAGAAAGTCTAATACATTTTCATGCATGAATATTCATAGTAGCTTTATTCATAATAGCCAGAAAGTGAAACAACTCAAATAGCCACCAACCAACAAGTGGATAAACAAAATGTATATGCAGTCATACAATGGAATATTATTTAGACCTAAAAGGAATTAAGTATGATACATGCTACATCATGGATGAATCCTGAAAACATTGTGCTATGTAAAAGAAGCTAGATATGAAAGACCATATGATGTATGACTCCACTTCTATTAAATATTAAAAAGAGGAAGTTTAACTTGTTGGGGCTGGGGTTGTAGCTCAGTAGTTGAGTGCTTGCTTCGCACGTATAAGGCACTGGGTTGGATCTCAGCACCACATAAAAAAAAAATGAAATATTCTGCCCAAGCTGGCGCGGTAGTACATACCTGCAATCCCAGCGGCTCTGGAGGCTTAGACAGGAGAATCGCAAGTTCAAAGCCAGCCTCAGCAACGCTGAGGCACTAGCAACTCAGTGAGACCCTGTTTCTAAATAAAATACAAAACAGGGATGGGGGTGTGGCTCAGTGGTCAAAGTGCCCCTGAATTCAATCCCTGGTACCACAAACAAACAAACAAAAGGGCTTATCAGTAGACTCAAACCAGGTGAAGGAAGAATCAGGGAACTTTCAGGGAAAAAGAAAAAAGTATGCAAGATAGGCCTGGTGGCTTTGCCTATAATCACAGCTACGTGGGAGGCTGAGTCAGAAGGACCAAGAACTGCTGGGTGTAGTGGCGCACGCCTGTAATCCCAGCACTTGGGAGGCTGAGGCAGGAGGATCGCGAGTTCAAAGCCAGCCTCAGCAATGGCAAGGCACTTAGCAACTTGGCGAGACCCTGTCTCTAATAAAATACAAAATACGGATAGGGATGTGGCCCAGTGGTCGAGTGCCACTGAGTTCAATCCCTGGTACCCCCCCCCCAAAAAAAAAAATCCGCTGTAAGATGGTGATCCAGGCCCAGGTTGTGGCTCAGTGGTAGAGTGCTTTCCTAGCATGCGTGAAGCACTGGTTTCGATCCCTGACACCACATAAAAAGATAAAACACATAAATAAAGATATTGTGTCCATCTACAACTAAAAACAAAATAAATAAAATTTAAAAAACAAGATGGTGATCCATAATGGGGAGGGCATTTAAAGAATGGAGGAACTTTGGGAGAAGGGGAGGGGGCATGGGGGCAGGAAAGATGGTGGAACGAGATGAACATCATTACTCTAGGGTACATGTGTGACTGCACATACGGTGTGACGTTACATCCTGTACAACCAGAGAAATGAAAAATTGTGCTGCAATTGTATACAATGAATCAAAATGCATTCTGCTGCCATATATACCTAATTAGAATAAATAAATAAAATTTTAAAAAATTTCCACTGACTGAAATAAAATGAAGTCAGAATGCAATCAAGCCAATAAAATTAAGCCAGAATTTCCTGACACTGGATAGCTTATAAACATGTTAGCATCTTTTATACTTTGCACATGCTAATGCAGGCATTGTACCACTGAGTTACAGTATCACCCAGCCCAGGCAACACTTTTTTTTTTTTTTGGGTGGGGGTGGGTACCAGGGATTGAACTCAGTCAGGGGCATTCGACCACTGAGCCATATCCCCAGCCCTATTTTGTATTTTATTTAGAGACAAGGTCTCACTGAGTTGCTTAGCACCTCGCTTTTGCTAAAGCTGTCTTTGAACTTGCAATCCTGTTGTCTCACCCTCCTGAGCCGCTGGGATTACAGCCATGCGCCAGAGAGCCCGGCCCAGGAAACATTTTTTAAATTGAAAGGTAGAGATGCTTCTTTTCTTTACATTTTCAGGTAAAAATTGCTACTTTATAACTCCAAAATTTAGAGTATATTCAAAAGGAGTATGTTGAAACACAAATCAAAAAAGTGGTAAAAGCCTGAAACTGTACAAATATTTATAGCTTGTCCAATACTTGTGCTACAGAGTATTAAACACTTGTGCTGTGTCATGGGAAGATCAGAATCTGGGAAGTTCTAAACTCATTTCCTCTCCTCTAAACACAGTAGAAGACTCTGACATCAGAGAAACAACTAACAAAAGGCATAATTCTGTAAAAGCCGGATATTAAGAGAAAAAAATTTCACACTTTTACAGAAAAGCGTTATGGACAAAAAAGACTGCAAATAATGTACTGTCAACTGCAACTTTACTTACAAATCAGACTTCTGCTATGCAACTGTTTCAATACTTGCTTTCCTTGCCCTTGGCATTGATTACTACTGCCATCTAGCAGCAGGTCCAAAAATAAGAGAATTGCAAAAATCAAACCTAACTCCAATCTCCAAACAGAAGGACATTTTAACATATTAATAATTAAAGTTCTGCTATTAATCATGATAACTGAAATTGAACCGAACTTTTCTCAAAAGTTCCTCTCTTCCCTGAACAATGTAAATTATTGGCTCCATATGAACTAGACTTTTACCTCAATTCTTTTTTTTTTTTTTTTTTTTTTTTACATTTATTTATTTGCTTTAGTTGTGCACAATGCGTTTATTTGTACGTGGTGCTGAGGATTGAACCCAGGCCACGCACGTGCTAGGCGAGTGCTCTACCACTGAGCCACAACCCCAGCCCGTACCTCAATTCTGATCTCTCCCAAGTTCCAATCTGTATTTCTGCCTAGAACCCCTCATCTGAACACGCTGCCAAAACTTCAAATTAAATATATGTAAAAGATAACTTGCATACCTATAATCTCTGCTAGCTACATAATCTTTTCAATCATGTAGGCTCAGAATCAGAATCATCTTTCATTAAAGGGAAGCAACAGACAAGAGTCAACTAGCTAATGAATCCTACCTTGAAATCCACCCTTCACAATCATCTCCTCCATCTGCCTTTCCAAGATCCTCTTTGTTTCTCATTATCTCTCATCTGCAAGTGCAATGACCTACCTCATTCCTGACAGGGACGACAGGAAACACTATTTAACATCTAAGTGGCTCCTGGACAAAGATGGCAAGAATAGGACAAATTCTTAATCCCTTAGGAGAAATTTCAAACATAAAATTTCATGTCACAAGCCGGGTGCGGTGGCGCACATCTGTAATCCCAGCACTTTGGGAGGCTGAGGCAGGAGGATCGAGAGTTCAAAGCCAGCCTCAGCAATGGCAAGGCACTTAGCAACTCAGTGAGACCCTGTCTCTAATAAAATACAAAAAAGGGCTGGGGATGTGGCCCAGTGGTCTAGTGCCTGCTGAGTTCAATCCCCGGTACCAAAAAAAAAAAAAAAAAAAAAAAAAAAAAATTTCATGTCATAAAAAAAATGTGAAAATTCGAGATGATACTCCCTAGGAAAAAAAGCAAATGTATGATTTCACAAAGAGTGCTTGAAGTTTTTTTTTTTTTTTTTTTTTTTTGGGGGGGGGGACCAGGGATTGAACCCAGGGGCACTTGGCCACTGAGCCACATCCCCAGAGACAGGGTCTCAATGAGTTGCTTAGTGACTTCACTGCTGAGGCAGCCGCCCCCCACCCCAGTCCCTAGTATTATAGGCGTGGGCCACCATGCCCAGCTTAATGCTTGATGTTTTTAAAGTATACCATTCTTTTCTTGTTTCTGTATGGCTGGAGATATTGAAGGAAAAATTGAAGTGTTAATATCTCTGTTTTACATATTTATTTTTGTTTTTCCCTTTTGTTTAGAGTATAAAATTTGAAGATGAGGAACATGTTCTCCCATTCCTCAATACCAATCCTACTGCCAGTCTAAGAAATCTTACTTCCTGTAAGAGGAGTATCCATACTAACCCACACAAAATATACTCAATAGAGGAAAACAAGGAGGCAAAGATAAGAATTATGTACATAACGTAAAACAATGGCAGTTTAAACAGGAAAAGGCTCACAAAAACAACCCTGGAGCCTCAGAGGCAACTATCTTCCCCCACCTTTTTTAAGAAAGTAAAGTTCCTATGTAAGAAATAAATTGTATAGTAACAGTATCGATAGAACATCCATACCATAACTTTGAGAAACTGAATTTGCCCCAATCTTCTGAAGTGTCAGGAAGCTAAGAAAAGGGTTAGGATTTGGAAATATCACCTTACAGTCTTACACAGTAACCGATGAACAGAAAATATTCAATAAACATTTGACAGTTTGAATATAGTATCTAGCTAGTTCCAGAAACTCAAAGTAAATAATATATCCAAAATGCTACTTTGATATCACAAAATACCTTACAGAATCAAACTATCTCAAATTTCCCATATGCAACAAATATTATGACATAAACATGTTTTGATGCAAAAAATCCATATTATTAATCATTCAAGACTTTACAAAAAATAACCTAATGATTCATAAATTATACTCCTCTTATTAGAAATACCTCAGGGGAATCTGTAACTCTCAAACTGCATAGCTCTGAAGAAAAACATTAATTTTTTTTAATAAGGAATTTTTTTTAGTATTTGTTCTTTTTTTTTAGTTGTACACAATGCCCTTATTTTTTTTTTTTTTTTTTTTTTTTTTGGTACCGGGGATTGAACTCAGCGGCACTAGACCACTGGGCCACATCCCCAGCCCTTTTTTGTATTTTTTATTAGAGGCAGGGTCTCACTGAGTTGCTAAGTGCCTCGCCTTGAAGTCGCGATCCTCCTGCCTCAGCCTCCCAAAGTGCTGGGATTACAGGCGTGCGCCACTGCACCCGGCTCAATGCCCTTATTTTTACATGGTGCTGAGGATGGAACCCAGGGCCACACGTGCTAGGCAAGCACTATATGCAAGACATTGTTCTAAATACTACTAAGCCACAACCCTAGCCCAGAAAAACATTAAATTTGATTTTATAATCTCAAGGAAAAGTAGGGAGTATGTTTAGGGGGAATAAAATACCTTTACTGCCGGGTGCAGTGGCGCACGCCTGTAATCCCAGCACTTTGGGAGGCTGAGGCAGGAGGATCGTGAGTTCAAAGCCAGCCTCAGCAATGGCGAGGCACTTAGCAACTCAGTGAGACCCTGTCTCTAATAAAATACAAAAAAGCGCTAGGGATGTGGCCCAGCGGTCGAGTGCCCGAGTTCAATCCCCGTTACACACACACACAAAAAAAAAAAAAAAAAAAAAAAAAAAAAAAAACCTTTACAAAAACAACTCAGCATTACATTAAATGAAAATTAGTGAGAGGACATGGGCAGGGGATGGAAATCAACCAAACAATGTGAAAAATTTAGCTTTAATGCCTACTCTTTGTTTTTTGAAAATATATGCTGTTACACATGCTAACAGCTTTAGGTCTCTGTAATGAAAGGCTGAACGAAGGATCAAGGAAGAAAGGGAAGGGCTCTGACAGAATGAGAACCTCCATAAAAATATAGTGACAGCACACAAGAATTGGAAAACAAAATGGGAAATGAAGGCGGCATTCCTGGCATTCAGTGTGAGCTGAAGAGGTGATGCTATGGGAAAAGCAGCAGCATTTTTACAGGAAAGCATCTGCACAAGATGTGAGACATGATGGGGCTTACTTTTTTGACCTTCAGCAAATCTTAGATCCTACCTAAACCTTGTTTTTTTCACATACCACTTTTTTTCTTGGTGTGTGTGTGTGTGTGTGTGTGTGTGTGCGCGCCTGCGTGTTGGGGATTGAAGGCTAAAACTTCAGCCCTTTTTATTTTATTTATTTATTTTTAAAATATTTATTTATTTACTTTTAGTTGTACACAATGAAATGCATTTATGTTTATGTGGTGCTGAGGATCGAACCCGGGCCGCGCACGTGCAAGGCGAGTGCTCTGCCACTGAGCCACAACCCCAGCCGCCTTTTTATTTTTCGAAAGAGGGCCTTGCTAAATTGCTGAGGCTGGCCTCAAAGCTGGTATCCTCCTGCCTCAGCCTCCCAAGTCACTGGGATTACAGGCAAGCAACACCGTGCCATTTGTTCTAATGACTGGTTCTTTTGTATGTGTCTATGATACAACAGTAACTAAGATGTACTGAATTCCTGCTATATGCAAGACACTGTTCTAAATACTTTATTATGCAGTATACTTCAGCCTTCCAGACAGTTCTATAAATTCGGTACACTCCTCCCATTTTATAATTAGGACAGAAAGGCTTAGAAAGGGTAGGTGATTTCCCTAAGGTCACTCAGTTCACAAATGCAAAGGATTGGGACTCAAATCTGGTTGTAGGAGCCCACACTCTTAAACACTTGTCTATACTGCCACTCAAATGATACAAAGGACCTATTACAAAGCATTTCTATTTTTAAAATTTTTTTGTAATTGTAGATGGAAAGCATGCTTTATTTTATTTGTTAATTTTTTTTTTTTAATGTGGTACTAAGGATGGAACCCAGTGCCTCACATGTGCTAGGCAAGCACTCTGCCACTGAGCTGCAGCCCCAGCCCATACAAAGCATTTTTAAATGTTCATTCAAATGTAAAGTATTATTAGAATTCTTATTTACCCTTAGGAAATTAATAATAATTCAAACAACCATACAGTTAAAATATTTTAAGTACATACATGTAAAAAGCCTTGATATTAAATAAAGCTTTTTTTTTAAGAAATGGAAATATCAATGATGTAAAATCCAGTGCAAATTGTGGTTACCTGTGGCATACATGCAAGTTTCTAAATATTTATAGGCTTAAAAAACAAAAAGATTTAAAATAGTATCAGTTGTGAGCTATAATAAATTAAAAATAGCCATCTTGTGTAGCTTTCTTTCTTATGTCACACTAACAATTGATTAATGATACTGAATAAAACCAATGGGGGGGCTGGGATGTGGCTCAGCGGTAGGGCGCTTGCCTAGCACGTGCGCACCCCAGGTTTGATCCTCAGCACCATGTAAAAATACATGCATTGTGTACAACTAAAGCAAATAAATAAACATTATAAAAAAAAACAATGGGGAAGGAACATAACTTAGCAATATTTGTCAGACATTGTTTAAGCCCTTCAAATAATCGCTAGCTCAATTCTGATGACATCCTAAGAGGTACTTATTGTTACTAATCTCACAGAGAAGGGAACTGAAGCAAGAGCAGGTACAAATAAACAGTCCAAGATCATGTATAGTTTGTAACTAGAGTCAGGATTCAATACAGGTAGGTAGGTTAAAAATCTTGCTCAACCTCTAGCTCTGCTACAAATTCACAAAATGGCATAATCTTTATTCAAGAAATAAACAGCCAGAGCTGGCGTTGTGGCTCAGTGGTAGAGCACTCACCTAGCACATGCATGGCTGGGGTTCAATCCAGCACCACCTAAAAATAAAGGCATTAGACGGGCAAGGTGGCACATGCCTGTAATCCCAGCACTTGGGAGGCTAAGGCAGGAGGATCACAAGTTCAAAGCCAGCCTCAGCAATGGTGAGGCACTTAGCAACTCAGTGAGACCCTGTCTCTAATAAAATACAAAGGGCTGGGGATGTGGCCCAGTGGTCCAGTGCCCCAGAGTTCAATCCCTGGTACCAAATAAATAAATAAATAAATAAATAAATAAAAAAAATAAAGGCATTGTGTACAACTAAAAAAAATAATAAGTAAATATTAAAAAATTAAAAAAGAAAGAAAGAAACCAACAGCCAGCCAGGTGTGGTGGTGCACACCTTTATAATTCCAGGTGCTGGGGCGGCTGAGGCAGGAGGAGCTCGTTCAAAGCCAGCTTCAGCAAAGGGGGAGGCACTAAGCAACTCAATGAGACCCTGTCTCTAAATAAAATACAAAATAGGATTGGGATGTAGCTCAGTGGTTGAGTGCCCCTGAGTTCTCAGTGAGACCCTATCTCTAAATAAAATACAAAATAGGGCTGGGGATGTGGCTCAGTGGTCCAGTACCCCTGAGTTCAATCCCCAGTACCACAAACAAAAAAACAATACCCAGGTGCAGTGGTGCACGCCTGTAATTCCAGTGACTCTGGAGGCTGAGGCAGGAGAATTACAAGGTGAAGCCCTAAGCACTCAGTGAGACTCTATAACTCAAAATTAAAAAATTAAAAAGGGCTGGGGATGTAGCTTAGTTAGCTTAGTGGTAAAGAACTCCTGGGTTCAACCTCCAGTACCATAAACAAATAAATAAATGAAATTATAATCAAGATGAATGTTCACAAGGAGACTGGAGTCATCATTTATTTCAACAGAAACCTACTGCTGGGCGAGGTGGCACATGCCTGCAATCCTAGTAGCTCAGGAGGCTGAAGCAGAAGGATCCAAAATTCAAAGCCCGCCTGACCAACTTAGCAAGACCCTACTTCAAAAACAAAAAAGGGTTAGAGATTTGGCACAGTGGTTAAGGGCCTGGGTTCAATCCCTGCTGCCACACACACACACACAAAAAGATACCTACTAACACCAAGAAACAGGTAAAAGAAATACCTAGACATGACAGACTGATCTAAATTACCAGAAAAATGTTTTTGGTTAAGATGGTACACTTAGCTTATTAGCCTTTGGAAGAGGGTTCTTTTAATTTTCTTATGACTTTGTAGTATTAGTGAGGCAAAATTAAATTTGGAGGCATGAGAATATCAACTTAAAACCTCATATAGACAAAGATGTTTTACATTTTTTTGATCCAGTCAATGTATGAAGAGGAAAACTGTGAAAGAGCTTAAAGAAAAAAGAAATCACATATATTAGTAGAATTTAAAACAGAACTAACACTAAATTTGAATTCTTTTAAGGTAAAACAGAGAATATAACCTTACATTTTGTTTATAAAAGAATTTTACCATTTTGCAAAGGATGACAGTATTTACCATTTTGTCTGATTCTACAACTCTGCAAGTAGGACAAGTACTTATAAAAATTATTCTTTTTTTTTTTTTTTTTTTTTTTTTGTGGTACTGGGGATTGAACTCAGGGGCACTTGACCACTGGGCCACATCCCCAGCCCTTTTTTTTTGTGTGTTTTTATTAGAGACAGGGTCTCACTGAGTTGCTAAGTGCCTCGCCATTGCTGAGGCTGGCTTTGAACTTGCGATCCTCCTGCCTCAGCCTCCCAAAGTGCTGGGATTACAGGCGTGCGCCACCGCGCCCGGCAAATTATTCTTATTTTATAAGTGAATACACTAAAGCTTAGAAAAGTTAAACATTTTGCATGATCTAGATGTATATTCTGACTCAAAGTGCTTCTCTGCATACCATGCTGCCAACAATTTTATGCTTTATACTTTTCAAGTTGTTTCACAACAATTAATGCTTGGCCAGGAAAATTTGGAAAATAATACAGAACACAAAATGGAGTTTTATGATCTTTAAAATGTTAATAGTTTTACTAATTATCATGTGCTGTATAATCTAACTAGCTAGAATGATGTACCATTTAGTCCTGCCAAAATGAACCTGGAACCCAAGAAAAATCTGCATTTAAAACTAAGTGAATCTAATTTTAAATGCTTAAATATGAAATAATGTAGCCCTGCAACAGTGTGGGTTGGGTATCCCTTATCTGAAATGCTTGGTATTAGAAGTGTTTTGGATTTTGGAATATTTCCATATTCACAATGAGATATCTTAGAATAGGACCCAAGTCTGAACACAAAATTCATTTATGCTTCATATGCACCTTATATACATAGCCTAAAGGTAATTTTATAGTTTTTAGTGATTTTGTACAAGAGACAAACTAATGATGTCAAACTGTCCACTTGTGGCATCTGTTGGCACTCAAAAAGTTTTGGATCTCAGTTACTTGAAGGACACTTATTAGATCAAGAAATAGGGTTGGTGGAGAAAACAAACAAAAAACAGGGCTGGTGAACCCAATGTGAGCATTTAACAAATAAGTGAAAGTTTAGGTTCAGATTACTGGGGAGAATTATTTTTACATTTATATAATTAGATAAGTAAGAAACCCTTCACAAAATTAAAGTGTATAAAAACTAAAATTTTCACTGGGTACAGTGTCTCATGCCTATAATCCCCAGGACTCCAGAGGCTGAGGCTGGATTGTGAGTTCAAAGCCTCAGCAACTTATCGAGGCCCTAAGCAACTTAGCAAGACCCTGTCTCTAAATAAAATATAAAAATGGGCCAGGGATATGGCTCAGTGGTCGAGTGCCACTGGGTTCAATTCCCACTACCAAAAAAAAAATTAAAATTCTATAGCCTATAATTTGTATACTAAATCTTCACATCCTGAAGTTGAGTGGTAGACCACTTACATTGGAGATGGCCCAACACTAGTTCCATAATTAACCTGACACCTACATTGAAGAATATAGTACCAGAGTAAAGATTTGGAAAAACAAAAATTTCTTTGGAAAAAGCTGTATATGGGACCATTGTAGAATATTTTCCTTGTCTTCTACCATGCATGAGCATAGTTTTGACCTGGTCCTCTGTAATTTGCTGATAGAAAAGTCATGCTGGAAAATTCTAAGAGACTGTGCTGGCTGTCTGCTCATATAGCACAAGGTGAACTGGCTGCACTACATTGTTATGGGCTTGTATACTCAGACTTCATTAGAGCTAAGGATGAGAGACTTAAGCTGGGTGTGGGGGTACATGCCCATAATGTTAGGGCCTTGGAAGGCTGAGGTGGGAGGATCAAAAGTTCAAAGCCAGCCTCAGCAACTTAGCAAGGCCCTACACAGCTAACGGAGACCCTTTCTCTAAACAAAAAATAAAAATGGCTGGGGATGTGGCTCAGTGGTTAAGTGTCCCTTGATTCAATCCCCAGTGTGTGTGTGTGTGTGCTCGCGCGCGCGCGCACGTGCGGGGGGAGGGGAGGGGGGGTAGGATTAAAAGGCTTTTTGCGAGCCAGCATGGCACACGCCTGTAATCCCAGCACTTGGGAGGCTGAGGCAGGAGGATCGCGAGTTCAAAGTCAGCCTCAGCAATGGCGAGGCACTTAGCAACTCAGTGAGACCCTGTCTCAAATAAAATACAAAAAAGGGCTGGGGATGTGGCCCAGAAGTTGAGTGCCCCTGAGTTCAATCCCTGGTACCAAGAAAAAAAAAAAAAAAAAACGCTTTTTCTGCGAATCTGTCAGCATCACAGGTCTGGAGACAGCTTAAAAGGAACTTTGCCCAATAGGGTTGTCTAGAGAAGCATCTAGATGACTTTGGGAAGTTTTAAAGAAAACAAAAGTTTAAAGGACTAGAAACTGAGGGCTAAAGGCAAGTTTTAAGTAGCTGGCTAGATGTATCGCCAACATAGAAGACTGCTAGCATGTCAGCAGATCACTAGCTAGACAACATTACATCAGTTAGGTATAGATATGTGACAGACTTCTTAGCCAACAGAATTTAAGAGAAAACAATATAGGTCATTTCCTCACTAGTCTGAAACTTGTCAACATGTGCTTCTTGCTCTTTGCCCTTCCTACTCCATGCAAAAAGCAGAGATTGGCCGGGCGCGGTGGCTCACGCCTGTAATCCCAGCACTTTGGGAGGCTGAGGCAGGAGGATCGCGAGTTCAAAGCCAGACTCAGCAATGGCGAGGCACTTAGCAACTCAGTGAGACCCTGTCTCTAAATAAAAATACAAAAAAGGGCTGGGGATGTGGCCCAGTGGTCGAGTGCCCCTGAGTTCAATCCCTGGTACCACACAAAAAAAAAAAAGCAGAGATTGTCACTGAATAGTTATTCTATATTAAATGCCTAACTGGAGCTGATTTTCATACATTCTGTTATTCCAGTTTATCTATACTAGGATCACAGGTATCAAACCCAACTGTTATGGTTTGGATGTGAGGTGTCCCCCAAAAGCTCACATGTGAGACAACGCAAGAAGGTTTGGAGGAGAAATGACTGGGGGATAGCCTTAGCCTATCAGTGAGTTAATCCGTGATGGGGATTAACTGAAATGGTAGGGTGTGGGTGGAGGAGGTAGGAACTGGGGCATGACTTTGGTGTATATATTTGTATCTGGCAAGTGAAGTCTCTCTCTGATTCTTTTTTTTTCTTTTAGTATTTATTTATTTGCTTTATTTGTACACAATGCATTTATTTTTACGTGGTGCTGAGGATCGAGCCCGGGCTGCGCACGTGCTAGGTGAGCGCTCCACCGCTGAGCCACAACCCCAACCCTCTCTCAGCTTCTTGATCACCATGATGTGAGCTGCTTCCCTCTGCCACACACTCCACCATGATGTTCAGCCTCATCTCGAGTCCCCCAAAATGAAACCAGCCTTCTATGTACTAAGACCTCTGAAACAGTTGAGACCTCAAATAACATTTTCCTCCTCTATGGTTGTTCTGGTCAGATCCTTTAGTCACAGCAGCAAAAAACCTGACTAAAATACCAACTCAGTCAGATCCTGTCTCCTGAAAATTATGAATTCCATCCAGAGATGAGAAAGCAAGAAGGGCTGTCTTCTGAAGATATGAAAAACACCTAAAGTCATCAGAGCAACTGTCTTCTTGATGGGAGGCTGTAGGGGATCCCATCAGTCCAGTTCTCCATAAAGCCTATCCCATTCTGGGATAGGTGCAATGGGACTCAGAGGCTTGATTTGATGATGTTTGAATGGTTTCTGAACATGAATTCCCATCACTTCACGTCATGCTACTTAAACTGACAAGACAGAAACCTATGACTACAGTAAACTGGGAAAGAAGCCATAGTATAAACAATAATCTCTCTCCTTCAAACTGCAATGTTATGATGTAACGAATAATTAAAAACAGCATCAATCATGAGCATATTATGAAACTGAATGCATCCGTCACATGAATTTTTAAGGTAGAAGATGAGTATTTGGTTAAGCTTTACTCTTCTAAAGAAAAGAATTCAGGTTTTAACTGCAGATATCATAGGAATGTTCATTTACCTCTGCTGTTAGATAATTCAATGGAAAAGTTGGAGAAGCACCAACCTCTGGTAACTCTGAAAGTTCTTTTCACAGCAACCTGAAAGTCTAATTCACTAGTCATTTAATGTTATTTCCCCCCCCTCTTATATCCCCTACTAAATCTTTTTTAAAAATTTTTTGTAGTTGTAGACGGACAGCATGCCTTTATTTTTTTATGTGGTGCTGAGGATTGAACCCAGTACCTCACACATGGAGGCAAGTGCTCTGCCACTGAGCTACTGCCCCAACCCCCTTCTAAATCTTTATGTACTTTGTGGTAGAGTAAGTAATGATCCCCAACATACCTACATCCTAATTCCTAGAACCTATAAATTTTTGTTATATGACAACAAAAGGGCTTTACAAATGTAACTAAGCATCTTGAGATGAAGCAATTATCCCTGATTATCTGGATGGGCCCTACATGTAATCACGAGTGCCCTCATAAAAGGGAAGCAGAGGGGGACTGAACCACAGAACAGAAGGTGATATGATGATTGAAGCAAACACTGGAGTAATATGCTTTGGAGAAAGGAGCCACAAGCCAAGGAATATAAAAGACAGTAGAAGCTGAAAAAGGCTAAGAAATATATCTTCCTTTTAGAGTCATCAGAAAGAATCAGGCCTGCAACACCTTAACTTTAGCCCAGTGAAAATTATTTCATCAGGATTCAGACCTCCAAAATTGAAAGACAATACATTTGTTTTATCAGTAAGTTTGTGGCAATTTGTTATAGCAGCCATACAAAATTAATAATACACCTTTTTGATAGTTTAGCAGTGATATGCACATGATCCAACCTATACTAAACTGAATTAACATGAGGATCACTCTAGTTCAGAAGTTAGAGAATTTTTCTTGTTTTTGCTATCAAGTAAATGAAAATACATAGAAATCACTACAGATACAGTTCTTTTAAAGCAATATGGTGAAAAAACAAAAGAGCTTGGTGACACACACCTGCAATCCAAGCAAATGGGGAGGCTGAGGCAGAAGGTAAGTTCAAAGCCAGACTCAGCTACTCAGTGAGTCCCTAACTAACTTAACAAGACGCTGTCTCAAAATAAAAAAGGCTTGGGGATGTAGCTCAGTGCTTAAGTGCACCTGGGTTCAATCCCCTGTAGCAAAAGAGCTGTGATTTCAATTCTATTTGTAATACATAGAGTCTGCAGAAAGGGTAGTCATAATTTTAGGTCAAAAAAAAAAAAAATACAACTCAAATACTGATGAGGGTGAGAGGAAAAAAAAAAACTTAGAAAAGCAGTTATGTGGGCTGATTTACTTTTGCCTTAAACATAGAACAGTCTAAGGAAAGAACACAAACCAGACACTTCTCAGTTCTACACACCAGAACTGTCCTGAACCCTGGACAAGAAGGCAAGTGGTCTACATAGGCTTAAGAGGTGTGTTCCTATTCTGTGCAGTGGGTTCAAATGACAGTCAAGATGTCAGGAAAGAATCTGAAACGCAGATAAAGTCGGGTGTAGTTGATATCAGTAACACATTTTATATAAACTCTCATTTGTTCCTCACAACTGTACGAAATAGGCAAATTTGCTACTGATTTTAATTCTACAGTTGAAGAAGCTGAAGATGACTTAACCAAAGGCCCCAAAACTGCCTCCACTCTGATGTCTTTCTACTTTATCAGTTTACCACCATTATCATAATCAATTTAATTCCAAGTACGTTACTACTTTAAGTCCGTTTCTTGCTGTGAAAATGAGAATATTAACAGCACCTACCTCTTTAGATTGTTGTGCGGAGTCAATGTTATAATACATGCAAAGTGTTCAGCACAGTAGCTGTTATCATAGCACATACTATATATACACGAAGTCTCTTCCCTAGTGAAAATCTGCTAACATGGAAAAATGCCAAACGCAGAAGGTGGGAGGAGAGGGATAGTGAAGAAAAACAAGTACTTGTGACCCTTCCTTGGAAACTGGTGCTCAGCTTTTACCAGAAAATGACCCAGAGCACAGAGGCTGGGGTCGGCGTCGGCAACACCAGCCTGACCTGCACAAGGCCCTGCAAGGCAGCCGGAACAATGCAGGTTTGACCCAGGGACTCCGACCCCAACACGTGCTCCCTCCTCCTGTCATCTCCCGTTTCTCTCGGAGTTCCCTACCCTAGAGGTTCAGTAACTCGCGCTTTCTAGACTCTACCAGGGCTGTAGTCGCCAGTCAAAAGAAAGGTGCCCATCCCAGGACCGTCCCCGTTCAGCCCTGCAAAAAAATACCTCTGCTACAAACCCCAAAGTGGAGCTGGAGGAAAATCGCGAGTTCGGCAGTAGCTTAGAGGTGACGTCCGGAACTCCTCCCCCACCTCTTTGATTGGATAAAAGCGCAAAGTAAAATGGAGGGGATTGGTCAGCAAGAGAAAGGCGGCCAAAACCCCGCGGAAGAGAAAAAGGCGGAGCGTGAGGCGCCTGGTATTCTCCATAAACAGTCCTCTCTTGCTAGCTCCCGATTGGACGGTAAAAAGACGTACGCGCCTGCGTAGATCCAGCTTACGTAAAGCGCCACACGGCACCGCCCGTACGCTGCGCTAACAGAAGTTTCAACGATCCCATTGGTTGGGATGGAAGCTTCGGAGGCGGCCAATAAAGGGCAAGAATAAAGCAGGTTCCGCCTTTTCCCCCAGCGCCCCTGAACTTCCTATTGATACCGAGATATGTCGGTTCTTTTCCGCGCTGAGACGCTAGCGCTTCCTCTGGTCCGGACACGGGTAGGGAATTATTATGGTGACTAGCCGACGTCTGCTGAGGGTGAGAAATAACTTGGTAGAGTCAAGCCCTGAAAAATCAGGGCAGAGCTCATAATTCCAGGTTTGAACGCGGAAGAACCACTCCTTCAAGTGCTCTTTGGCGCGACCGTGCGTTAGGAAGTCAATCGATGAAAAAGTTACCAGTTTGGACGTAGCTCCGCCTCAGCCCCAGGGTGCTCTGGGATGTGTAGTCGCGGACGCTAAGGTCTTAATGGGTGGTTGTTGCTGCAGAGTTTTTCCATATCGTTTTTTTTTTTTTTTTTTTTTTTTTTTTTTTTTTTTTTTGGTACCGGGGATTGTACTCTGGGGCACTCGACCACTGGGCCACATCCCCAGCCCTTTTTTGTATTTTATTTAGAGACAGGGTCTCACTGAGTTGCTAAGTGCCTCGCCATTGCTGAGGCTGGCTTTGAACTCATGATCCTCCTGTCTCAGCCTCCCAAAGTGCTGGGATTACAGGCGTGCGCCACCACGCCCGACTTCCATATCGTTCTTAATACCTGTTGACGTTTATTGTGGTTTTCATGTGATGCGTTGTGATTTTTGTCCTTTCGTTTATCAGCACCGTTAAAGGCAACAACACAGAAAATTGAAAAATGTCATGTGTGCTCATAAAAGATAACTATTAGTGTTTTGAGCAAACTTCTTTTTTGTAGTAAACTTCTTTTTTTGTGGTGCCGGGGATTGAACTCGGGGCACTCGACCACTGGGCCACATCCCCAGCCCTTTTTTGTATTTTATTAGAGACAGGGTCTCACTGAGTTGCTAAGTGCCTCGCCATTGCTGAGGCTGGCTTTGAACTCGCGATCCTCCTGCCTCAGCCTCCCAAAGTGCTGGGATTACACGCGTGCTCCACCGCGCCCGGCTGTAGTTACTTTTTAACCTAATTTTTTTTCCATCTCTGTTTTGAAACTTTTGTACATGGTGGAATAGTGTAAACTTTTTGAATATATATGTAAAAAATATATTTATATTGGAGTGTTAATTGTTTTATTGAAGTATATGATCAAAAAATAAATCAATCAAAAAAAATCAATGAAGGCCAGGTGCAGTGGCTCACACTTGTAATCCTAGTGATTTGGGCTGCTCAAGCAGTAGGATCATAAATTCAAGGACAGCCTCCCCAATATAGTGAGACTCTGTCTCAAAATAAAAAGAAATGAGAGCTGGGCGCGGTGGCACACGCCTGTAATCCCAGCACTTTGGGAGGCTGAGGCAGGAGGATCGCGAGTTCAAAGCCAGCCTCAGCAATGGCGAGGCACTTAGCAACTCAGTGAGACCCTGTCTCTAAATAAAATACAAAAAAGGGCTGGGGATGTGGCCCAGTGGTCGAGTGCCCCTGAGTTCAATCCCTGGTACCACAAAAAAAAAGAAAAAGAAAAAAAAAAAAAAAGAAATGAGGATGTAGCTCAGTGATAAATCCCCTGGGTTTAATCCCCAGTAAATCCCGCCCTCCATCCCCCCAAAAGGAAGGAAAGAGGCTTTTCTTTTATTTTATCACTAAAGAGCTAAATAAAAAGTTTTTAAGAAACAGTTTTTTAAATATTTTGTTTTTAGTTGGACACAATATTTTTATGTGGTGCTGAGGATCGAACCCAGCTCCCCGCATGTGCTAGGCGACCACTCTACCGCTAAGCTACAACCCCAGCTCCAAGAAATAGTTTTAAATTGCATTATGAAGGGGTAAATTATAATTTAAGAAACAACCGTTGCCGAGCGCAGTGGCGCACGCCTGTAATCCCAGCACCTGGGAGGCTGAAGCAGGAGGATTGAGTTCAAAGCCAGCTTCAGCAATGGCGAAGCACTTAGCAACTCAGTGAGACCCTGTCTCTAATAAATTACAAAAGAGGGCTGGGGATGTGGTTGAGTGCCCCTGAGTTCAATCCCCAGTAAAAGAAAAAAAAAAAAGAAACAACCATTAAGATGGTAAATCAAGAATTATATACACACATATGTGCACAAAATATTTGTATTTGCTGTTATTAAAATATACTATATAAAAAATGTGCTGCGAAGCCCAAATTGTACCTAATGCTACTTGCAAGTTCTTACACTTAATCCCTATATCCAGCTCAACCAGAGAAATGGAATCCATACGAGAGATACTACAAGGGATTTTTTTCCCCAAGGAATTGACTTCTATAATTGTTGGGGGCTGGCTAGGCAAGTCTGAAACAGTTAAGCAGGCCATCAGGAAAGGCAGCTGGAGTTCTCAAGCATGACACTACTGTCCAAAAAGAATTTCCTTGGGCAAACCTGTTCTGCTGTTTTGCTCTGAAGGCCTTTCAACTGATTGATTCAGGCTCACTCAGATTATCAAAGATAATCTCCTTAAAATTTACTGATTATGAAATGTTTATCTCATCTACAAAATACCTTACCAGCAACACACAGATAAATTTTTGTATAACTAAGCACTGTAAGCTAAGTACATTGATACTGATTATCAAGTTGAAAAGTGATTATTACAGTCATATATATATATATATATATATATATATATAAAAACTTCAGATCATTGAAGAGTAGGATTTGAGACATGGAATTCATTCCAGAGAACCATGTTTGTTATTTTGCATTATATTTGTGGGAGTAGGTTAATATAAGTATATAATATATATAAACCATCTCATTTCCCCTTTCTGGTAAAATACCTCTGAAAGGAACAGCCTTGGCCTTGGCCCTCTAACTCCCTGCCTTATTCCACTGACTATCCTTGAGACCCTGGCTTTTTAAGGGCTAGTACTAAGCACCATGTTCCTTGGCCCAAATCTTGAATCCCAGAGCTCTTTGAAGATTGCCCAATATGTAGAGGCCCATACACAGACAGGCATGCCTCTACTACTGCCTATGTTACACAAGGAGTACTTGCTGGCAAGCCACCAACTCGGGAGCTTCTGGAAATGTCAACAAGGCTGTCCTTGAAAACAGAGGTTGCGGGTGGTGAGAACATCTTGTGACAGGTGCTAGCTGGATTTATACCAATCACTATGACAAATTACTCTTTTCAAGAGGTGGTGGTGTTAAAACTCCTTCAGTTTTAAGATGGACTTTTTAAACCTCTTTTGGTTTATACAGATGAAAGTTGGGGAGGAGGTAGAGCTGTTACGTGAAACTGATAATTATGTTAATCAAAAACACCACCTAGGGCTGGGGTTGTAGCTTGGTGGTAGAGTGCTTGCCTTGCACACATGAGGCCCTGGGTTTGATCCTCAGCACCACATACAAATAAATAAATAAAAATAAAGATATTATGTCCATCTACAACTAAAAAAACAAAAACACACCACCTGCCTCCAGAAAACTTTTTCATACAGCTACTGAAAAGTGGTGAATTGACTAGTTTAAGCTTCCTTATTCTCTTCCTGCCACTTTGAAGTTGAAAGAATGAACAAATATCAAAACAGCTGCAAATGCATGGAATTAGGAGAAAAAACCAAAAAGCCCGAGTATTTGACAAACTAGTGTTTGGATCTTCTGTTTAATTAAGTTAGAGCCGGGCGCGGTGGCGCACGGTAATCCCAGCACTTTGGGAGGCTGAGGCAGGAGGATCGCGAGTTCAAAGCCAGCCATCAGCAATACTTAGCAACTCAGTGAGACCCTGTCTCTAAATAAAATACAAAAAAGGGCTGGGGATGTGACCCAGTGGTTGCCCCTGAGTTCAATCCCCGGTACCACAAAAAAAAAAAAAAAAGAATTAGGACCATGCTTTATTTTAAACAGAGAAATATGGTAGGACCAAAAGGAATGGCTTGGGATCTTAGTAATTATATGAAAAAAAAATTCATTTCTTCGTTATATAAAATGTCAGAGTGTGTATTTATCCTTTCATGTGAGGTTAATCAAAGGAGTATGCTACCAGATTGACTCTATGTATATAATTGAAGAGCTGAAAGAGTTATTGAATTACTGCCTGGCACGGTAATACACACCTACAATTGCAGCAACTCAGGAGGCGAAGACAGGAGGATTGCAAGTTTGAGGCCAGCCTCAGCAATTTAGCAAGACTATCTCAAAATTTAAAAATCTAAAGGGCTGGGGATGTACCTCAGTGGTAGAACCACTTCACCCCCACCCCAGCTTCAATCCCCAGTACCAAAAGACAAAACCACAAAGAGCTATTGAATTGCTAAACGAATACAACTACACATTTACACTTTCCTTTTTTTCCTCCTGTTCTTAACTTTTAGTCTTAATTAAAAAAAAAAATACTGGGGGAAAAAATACTGGGGATTTAACCCAGAGGCACTTAACCATTGAGCCACATTCTCAGCTGCTCCCCCCACCCCCTTTAATTTTTGAGACAGGGGCTCGCTAAGTTGCTTAGTGTCTCGCTAAGTTGCTGAGGCTGTTTTTGAACTTGTGATCCTCCTAGCTCAGCTTCTTGAATTGCTGGGATTACAAGAGTACCCCCTAGCACACCCAGCTCTAATTCTATTTTTCAGATTACTTTTACAAATGTTTTGGCATGGAAAGTTTCTGTCTTACACAAAAGGAGAAAAAATGGGGCTGGGATTGTGGCTCAGTGATAGAGTGCTTGCCTCACACACATGAGGCACTGGGTTCTATTCTCAGCACCACATTAAAATAAATGCATAGGGTCTGGGGTTGTGGCTCAGCAGTAGAGTGCTCACCTAGCATGTGCGCGGCCTGGGTTCGATCCTCAGCACCACGTACAAATAAACGCATTGTGTAAACTAAAGCAAATAAATAAATATAAATAAATAAATAAATCCACAAAATAAAGATATTCTGTCCATGCCTAACTAAAAAATATTTTTTAAAGTAGAAAAAATGGTATCATGAACTGTTGTTATATTTTTAAAAAAAATATATATTTATTTATTTACTTTAGTTGTGCACAATGCGTATATTTTTATGTGGTGCTGAGGATCGAACCGGGGCTGCGCGTGTGCTAGGTGAGCACTCTACTGCTGAGCCACAACCCCAACCTTTTTTTTTTTTTTTTTAAATGCTGTGGATATAACCCAGGGCCTCCTGCATCCTAGGAAAGGGCTCTGCCTCTGAGCTACACTCCCAGCCTTTGAACCTTTATTATAGAACCTATTGAACTCAGAGCTAACTTTATCTATACCCTCACCCACATTCCCACATTTCCTATCAGATTATCATTTTTTTAAAAAGTAAATTTCTTTTCTTTTCTTTTTTTTCTTTCTTTCTTTTTTTATGGTACCAGGGATTGAGCTCAGGGGCACTCAACCACTGGGCCACATCCCCAGCCCTTTTTTGTATTTTATTAGAGACAGGGTCTCACTGAGTTGCTAAGTGCCTTGCCATTGCTGAGGCTGGCTTTGAACTTTGCGATCCTCCTGCCTCAGCCTCCCAAGTGCTGGGATTACAGGTGTGCACCATAGTGCCTGGGAGTAAATTTCTTTTAAAAACAATTTTTTTAGTTGTAGATGGACACAATACCTTTATTTTATTATTTATCTATTTTTATGTGGTGCTTAGGATTAAACCCAGTGCCTCACATGTGCCAGGCAAGGGCTTTACCACTGAGCTACAACCCAGCACTCCTATCAGATTAATTATAAGCAAATCCCAAATATTATTTCATTTCATTTCTTTTTTTTTTTTTTTTTTTTTTTTTGTGGTACCAGGGATTGAACTCAGGGGCACTCGACCACTGGGCCACATTCCCAGCCCTTTTTGTATTTTATTTAGAGACAGGGTCTCACTGAGTTGCTAAATGCCTCACCATTGCTGAGGCTGGCTTTGAACTTGCGATCCTCCTGCCTCAACCTCCCAAAGTGCTGGGATTACAGGCTTGTGCCACCACGCCCGGCTCATTTCTAAATATTACTGTTTGGGTGGTAGAATGCATGAGGCCCTGCATTCAATCCCCAGTACATGCAAAAAAATAAATAAATAAAAACAAACGAACAAAACAAAAAACTTCACAATAGGCAGATACTTTAATAAGGACTCTTACTCAAAGTTGGGTATGTCTGAGTAAATTATCTTTTTTTTTAAAAAATATTTATTTATTTGGTTTAGTTGTACACAATGGGTTTATTTGTACGTGGTGCTGAGGATGGAACCCGGGCCGCGCGTGTGCTAGGCAAGCGCTCTACCGCTGAGCCACAATCCCAGCCTGAGTAAATTATCTTATCTCTCTCCAAACCTCAAATTACTGGTCAGGTGACAGTATCTCCCATTCAGGAATTTTGTAAGATTAAATAACAATGTAAATAATATTTTGATCATGTAGCATTCAGGTACTATGAATTCAATTTCCAAACCTTGCCCCACCTACACTGCTCTGTGAGATTGTAGGAAGGATGACAAAAACAAGAATATGTTTGCTGGGCTTCTTATTTGTTGAAAGTGATCCTTGGAGGAAAAAAAAAGCAAAGCAGGTTAAATGATAGCACTGGGAATGTACAGCAGCCAGGAAATACAATTAAGAAAGAATAAGTGAAATAGATCAAAGTTATAGGCAGAGAAAAGTAGAGAACACAATATTTAAAAGAGAGTAAATAAATTAGAATACATTTTAAAAAAGAAGAAATGGCACGGTGGCACACGCCTGTAATCCCAGCACTTGGGAGGCTGAGGCAGGAGGATCGCAAGTTCAAAGCCTGCCTCAGCAATGGCAAGGCACTTAGCAACTCAGTGAGACCCAGTCTCCAATAAAATACAAAAAATGGCTCGGGATGTGGCCCAGTGGTTGAGTGCCCCTGAGTTCAATCCCCCGTACCAAAAAAAAAAAGAAATGCTGCTTGCTTTGGCAGCACATATACTAAAATTGGAACAATACAGAGAAGATTAGCATGGCCCATACACAAGGATGACATGGTTTTTTTTTTTTTTTTTTTTTTTTTTTTTTTTTGTGGTACTGGGGATTGAACTCAGGGGCACTTAACCACTGGGCCACATCCCCAGCCCTTTTTTGTATTTTATTTAGAGACAGGGTCTCACTGAGTTGCTAAGTGCCTCGCCATTGCTGAGGCTGGCTTTGAACTCGCGATCCTCCTGTCTCAGCCTCCCAAAGTGCTGGGATTACAGGCGTGCGCCACCACGCCCGGCTAGGATGACATGTAAATTCATGAAGCATTCCATATTTTTTCATTGGCATGCTAAATAAAATCTGATAATATCAGTTAAAAAAAAAAGAATTGGTGTGAAATTTGATTTGAATTTATGTGAAATAAGACTATCATACAGCCAGGCGCGGTGGCGCACGCCTGTAATCCCAGCACTTGGGAGGCTGAGGCAGGAGGATCGTGAGTTCAAAGCCAGCCTCAGCAATGGTGAGGCACTTAGCAACTCAGTGAGACCCTGTTTCTAATAAAATACAAAAAAAGGGCTGGGGATGTGGCCCAGTGGACGAGTGCCCCTGAGCTCAATCCTTGGTACCAAAAAAAAAAAAGACTATCATACTAATCCAATATCCCTAGGCTTTATCTTTCTTTTTTTTAAACATGATTTCTAACTGATGTATGACATGTAATACAAAACTGTTTATCTGAGCTATAAAAATAAAAAATATATGAAAGCCTTTCACTTTCTTTTGCAGGATTTCTGGAACCATTGGCCCACAGACTCAAATTCCAATGGTAGCTCTACTCACTGTGTATCTCTCTTTGGATTTACATCTTATGTGACTCTCATTTCTTATCCTGGAAAAGAAGGAGGTTGGACTTAATTTTCTAAGCATTATATTAAACAAAATTCTATGCCAGATTAATACAATATCCTAAAATACACCAAACATTTTAAAGATAGATCTAATCATGATTGCCAGGAGTGTGTGTGTGTGTGTGTGTGTGTGTTACTGGGATTGAACCCAGGGACACTCTACCACTGAGCTACATCCCCAACCCTTTGTATTTTATTTTAATTTTTAATATTTATTTATTTACTTTAGTTTTACACAATGCAATGCATTTATTTTTACATGGTGCTGAGGATCGAACCCGGGCCGCGCACGTGCAAGGTGAGTGCTGTGCCGCTGAGCCACAACCCCAGCCCTATTTTTTGTTTTTGACATAGGGTCTCACTAAATTGCCAAGGCTGGCCTTGAATATGTAATTCTCCTGCCAACCTCCCCCCCCCCCCCCCCCAGTAGATAGAATTATAGTCCTGGACCACAGCACCCAGGCTTGATTGCAACAATCTTAATAATATGAGCAATAATAGTAGTATCATATTGCAATAATGCCATGTTTTCTCCATTTTTAAAAATACATTTAAGGTGGGCATGGTGGTACACGCCTACAATCCCAGCTACCTTGGGAGGCTAAAGCAGGAGAATGCAAATTCAAGGCCAGCCTGCTGGGCTTAGTGGCGTAGGCCTGTAATCCCAGCAACTGAAGTAGGAGGATCACAAATTGAGGTCAACCTCAGCAATTTAGTGAGGCCATCTCTCAAAATAAAAAGTAAAAAGGGCCAGAGATGTAGCTCAGTGGTAAAGTACCTATGGATTTAATCCCTAGTATTAAAAAAAAAATCAAGGTCAACCTGATAAACTCAGGGAGACTCTATTTTAAAATGGAAGGCTAGAGATGTAGCCCAGTGGGAGAGAGCTGCCTAGCATGCCTAGAGCCCAGGGTTCAATCCCCAGTACTGCAAAAAAAAAAAAAAAGTGTTTTGGCACATGTCTTTAATCCTAGCAACTAGAGGATCATAAATTCAAGGGCAGCCTCAGTGACTTATGGAGGCCCTAAGCAATTTAGCGAAACCCTGTCTCGAAATTTAAAAAATAAAAAGGACTGGGGAAATGGCTCAGTGGTGAAGCACCCCAGGTCAATTTCCAGTACCAAAAAAAAAACACGAAAGTTTTGATGAAGGAGATAAAATAGTCACCATGAAAGCCAGCAGCTTGAATAAATTTGTAATCAGATGATTACAAATGATTACAGATGATTGCTGTCAGGCTCATGAAGTGAAACTTATTCCTAGGTTTGGTAGAAGATTAAAGGAACATTAAGTAGATTACAGTCTCAACATGAATATATTCATTTAATTAATTAATATTTCCCACCCTTAGGTTTAAATATTAAAAATTGATGCATGATAATTGTTGGTTTGTGCTACAATATTTATTACTTTTTTTTTTTTTTTGGTACCGGGGATTGAACTCAGGGGCACTCGACCACTGAGCCACATCCCCAGCCCTTTTTTGTATTTTTTATCAGAGACAGGGTCTCACTGAGTTGCTAAGTGCCTCGCCATTGCTGAGGCTGCCTTTGAACACGCAATCCTCCTGCCTCAGCCTCCCAAGTGCTAGGATTATAGGCATGCGACACCGCGCCCAGCCTATTACTTTTTTTTTTTTTTTTTTTTTTTTTTGTGGTACCAGGGATTGAACTCAGGGGCACTTGTCCACTGGGTCACATCCCCAGCCCTTTTTTTGTATTTTATTTAGAGACAGGGTCTCACTGAGTTGCTAAGTGCCTCACCATTACTGAGTCTGGCTTTGAACTCGCAATCCTCCTGCCTTAGCCTCCCAAAGTGCTGGGATTACAGGCGTGCGCCACCGCGCCTGGCTAATATTTATTACTTTTGATAAGCATTTCTCACCTAAACTTGTAGCATGTAATAACTTCTTCCAGAAATTTTCCACATTGAAAAAATACTTTGCAAAAACTTATTTGACTACCACTTAGAACAAAAGGAGCAGTGAAAAAATAAAAGAAGAAAATTATTTCTTTCCAAAAGCAAAATCAGCCGGGCTCAGTGGTGCATGCCTGTAATCCCAGAGGCTTGGGAGGCTGAGATAGGAGGATTGCAAGTTCAAAGCCAGCTTCAGCAAAAGTGAGGCATTAATCAACTCAGTGAGACCCTATCTCTAGATAAAATACAAAAGAGGGCTGGGGATGTGGCTCAGTGTTCAAGTGCCCCTGAGTTCAATCCCTGCTATCACAAGGAAAAAAAAAAAAAAAAGCAAAATCATGGAGCTGGGGTTGTAGTTCAGTGTCAAAGTGCTTGTTCAGCATATGTGAGGCCCTGTGTTCAATTCCAGCACCAAAGAGAAAAGAACAGAATAAAGATAAGAAAAATATACCAAATGGAATAAATTGTACTGTTTGCTCCCAACCCCTAGAATGCTCTGGACAGAAATAGGCAATTCTTCCTCTTTCATTTATAGATGACTTAAGAACCTATTTGATCACCTAAAATAAGGAAAAGCAAGAATTCAAAGGTTTGCTAGATCTTGAAATAGGTGAAGGTATTCACCATAGATGTAGTGACTATGATAGGAAATGCTCATGATTATGGTCCTCATTTGGGAAGGTGCAATGTGCCGGGGATGGAACCCAGGGCCTGGGGCATGCAAAGCACACATTCTGCCACTGAGATACAGCCTCAGTCCCTCATCCTCATTTCCTATACATAAGTAGAACTTTGGGCTTAAGCAGAAGACTGGAGGGTAAAAAATGAGGAACAGAAACCTGACCTCATGCAGCTTATTTTCTAGTAGGCAGAAAAACAATATTTATAATTTATATTTAAAAGTACATAATGGGGGGCTGGGGATGTAGCTCAGTTGGTAGAGTGCTTGCCTCACGTGCACAAGGCCCTGGGTTTGATCCCCAGTACCACAAAAAACAAACAAACAAACAAAAAAGTACATAATGTAGACTGGTGTTGTGGCTAGAACACTTGCCTAGCACATGTGAGGCACTGGGTTGGATCCTCAGTACCCCATAAAAATAAAATAAAGGTATTGTGTCCATCTACAACTTAAAAATACTTAAAAAGATACAATTTTTTTTGTTTTTGTTTTTTTGGCATGGGGATTGAACTTAGGGGCACTCGACCACTGGGCCACATTCCCAACCTTTTTTTTTGTATTTTATTAGAGACAGGGTCTCACTGAGTTGCTAAGTGCCTTGCCATTGCTGAGGCTGGCTTTGAACTCTTGATCCTCCTGCCTCAGCCTCCCAAGTGCTGGGATTACAGGCGTGGGCCACCATGCCCCGGCTAAAAAGATACAATGTTATTTTAAAAAGTACATAATAGGGCTGGGGTTGTGGCTCAGTGGCAGAGCGCTCGCCTCGCATGTGCGCGGCCCGGGTTCGATCCTCAGCACTACGTAAACATAAATGCATTGCATTGTGTACAACTAAAGTAAATAAATAAATATTTTTTTTAAAAAGTACATAATGTAATTTTAGCTATGATAACTATGATGTAGGGGTTAATATTAAAATTATTTAACACAGGTATGGCCAGATTGGTATCACATCCTTTGTGCTCCCTTATATTTGCTATCTTCCTTCTCTGATTCACTTCCCTTTTCTGCTCACACTAACTTCCTTGACATTGAACTTACCAATAAATTGTTACTATACGATAGTCCCCCCTTTTTCCTCGTTTCACTTTCTGCCCTTTCAGTTACCCATAGTCAAATATTAAATGGAAAAAATATTAAATGGAAAATTGCAGAAATAAACATAAGTTTTAAATTGTGTGCCATTCTGAATAGCTCAGTGAAGTCTTGCACTGTCCCACGTTCTCTAGGCTGGGCCAAGAATCGTCCCCTGTCCAGCATATTCATGCTATATAGACTATCCACCCATCAGTCACTTAGTAACCTTCTTGATTATCAGATTGACTATCATAGTATCACAATGCTTATGTTCAAATAACCTTTATTTTACTTGACAATGGCTCCAAAGCACAAAATTCATGATGCCACCTTTTTACAGAATAATATTATAGTTCTATTTCATTATTACTTATTGTTAATCTCTTACTGTGCCTAATTTATAAATCAAACTTTATCACTGGTATGCAAGTATAGAAGAAAATATACTACTCTCCAAGGTTTTGGGTATCAGTTGGGGGTCTTGGAACAAATCCCCTGCTGATAACAGGAAACTATTGTATAAATTTGAGCTTGTGACTTTGTTCCCATGCACTCCCCTCCTTACTCGCACCTTGCCCCCAGTCAGAACATGGGCTAGTCTTAGCCTCCTTGTGACTGGGATTATGTCTTTAGTTGCTGGATAATGGGAAGGTCTAGGAGATGCTGGAGTAGGAGGAGGGGTGGATGCACTCAGGATCTAAGGCAGCAGCTATTTCCTTACCAGCTTGGTAGTAAAATATTCCAATAATACAGCAACTAATATAGTCAGTCATGCTAAAGTATATTAGCTAAAAATTAATTGGTGTTATGAAAAAAATAAAGCAAGCAAAGAGGATGAAGAGTGATGGAGTAACTCAGTACTCTTTTTGAGAAGTACAGTGGACTTGGGAATTTGTGTGTGTGTTTGTGCATGCGACACACAACAGTTATCTGTTGGATGACTAGAAAGCCTGGGCAACATCAGTTTACCCCACACTGATAAAGAAACCTCAATGGTGACTAGAACTGGGAGTGCCAAAAATCCTTAGAACTGACTGAATCATATATTTTTTTAATATTTATTTATTTAATTTAGTTGTACACAATGCAATGCATTTATGTTTACGTGGTGCTGAGGATCGAACCCGGGTCGCGCACGTGCAAGGCAAGTGCTCTGCCGCTGAGCCACAACCCCAGCCCCCCCCCCGAATCATATTCTTATTACGTATAATTATAATGCACAAACAAAAATTTTTAAAAAGAACCTTAGATTCTTCTGAGGATGCCCCCTTCATGTTACTCGGTACTGAATTCATACTTTAGGATATGTATTACAATGAATTACTGTTTCCTACAGATTAAACTGGAAGACCCAAACCTTGTGGGTGGGTGAGTTTTAAGAAGAGCAGAGCCGGGCACGGTGGTGCACGCCTGTAATCCCAGCACTTTGGGAGGCTGAGGCAGGAGGATCGTGAGTTCAAAGCCAGCCTCAGCAATGGCGAGGCACTTAGAAACTCAGTGAGACCCTGTCTCTAAATAAAATACAAAAAAGGTCTGGGGATGTGACCCAGTGGTTGAGTGCCCCTGAGTTCAATCCCCAGTACCAAAAAAAAAAAAAAAAAAGAAGAGCAGAGATTACTAGAAGGAAACCCAAGGAACATCACAAGTGCACTTCTTTCTGAAGTTGATCTCCCTCCAAGAGCTTCATCACATGTCTTCTGAGGCCTTGAACTGACAACTGTATCCTCATTTTATTTTTAGCCTATTTTTTAGGACTAGATTTGTCTTCTTCCTGAAAATCTGCAAGTCTCTTCCGTTCCCCAAAAAGAATTTCCTGCTGGGTGCAGTGGCACAAGCCTATAATCCTTGCAGTTCAGGATACTGAGGCAGGAGGATTGCAAATTCAAAGCCAGCCTCAGCAATTTAGGGAAGCCCTAAGCAACTTAGTTAGACTCTGTCACAAAAAATAAAAGGAGCTAGGGATGTAGCTCAGTGGTTAAGCACCCCTGAGTTCAGTCCCCAGTAACCATCCCCCCCAAAAAAAAAAACTGGTAACTCTTAACTACCTTTGATTTATTATTTTGTTTTCTATGAAATTTTATATGCTGCCTCTATTTCATCATCTCCCTTTGATCTCCTAGAATATAGCTTTAGTCTCTAGGCTTCTATGAAAACCTCTCTTAAAGGTCACAAATCAACTCCTAATGACCAAGAGCTTTCTCTATTTTTATCTGACATGACTGCCAACCCATCTTGTGAAACACCATTCTCCTTTGGTTCTGCTCTATCCTAGTCTTAAGTCCCTTTGCCTCTCCTAAATGTAAGTGTTCCCAGAGTTCCACAAACACTTTCCTCCTCCTTCTGTGTTTCCTCTCTTAGTGGTTCACCATCCTAGTCAAGTATACTGAAACCCCTGACGTCATTTTCAACCCTCAACTTGACCCTTGGCGTTCAGCTACTGGTTGATGGTGCCTAGGGAAGAAAAAGAATTCTCCTGTACTCTTGCTATACTCTTGCACCAAGTCAGCCCCTCGCCATGGTCTGCTTGGACTTTGCCATAGCTTTAATTCACCTTTGTCTTCCTGCTTCTTGCCCCTGCTCCAACATTTTCTCTAGTCAGCAATATTATATCTTTTTTTTTTTTTTTTTTTTTTTTTGTGGTACCGGGGATTGAACTCAGGGGCACTTGACCACTGGGTCACATTCCCAGCCCTTTTTTGTATTTTATTTAGAGACAGGGTCTCACTGAGTTGCTAAGTGCTTCCCCATTGCTGAGGCTGGCTTTGAACTCGCGATCCTCCTGCCTCAGCTTCCCAAAGTGCTGGGATTACAGGCGTGCGCAACCGCGCCCGGCTAGCAATATTATATCTTTTAAAAGGGGAAAACAAGGGGCTGGGCATATAGTTTCCTGGTACAGTGCTTGCCCAGTGCAGAGCTGGAAGGGGGTGATTCTGAGCATCAGGTGCCAATGCCTACCCAGCCCTGTTCCCCAGCACCCACTCATCCAGGTGATCTGTCTTCTCCAAGTTCTAACAGCCTGCTGTGAAGATCTGTAGCAGCAAGTCACCAAGAAGAGGAAGACTTTCCATTGGGTATCTAAGAGAGATGAAAATGTTGACACTAATTTTCCAGAAGGAGAATTTTCATATAGCCACTGAGTCAAATCCCCAGCTTTTTATTTTTTTTTTAAAGAGACAAGTTCTCACTAAGTTGCTTAGGCACTTGCTAAGTTGTTTGATACCACTTTGAATATAGGATCCTCCTGCCTCAGCCTCTCACGCCACTGGGATTACATGTGTGTACCACCACACCTGGCTCATAATCAGTCTTAAGTAGTAAGATTTACTGTGACCTATTGAAGGAGCCCTAATTAAGGAAATAGCTAAGATTGCGGTTAGCTGAGAGCCATAAAAGATGTTCAAGTTCCACCTGATATTCATACATTTATCAAAGAATCTTTGTATGTGCATGAACACTGTGTGACACACCTGTAAGCTCGAGCTGTAAGCACTTGTCCTTGTTAAAGCAAAATGTATATAACCGGGTGAGGTTAGTTAGAGTGTGTGGGGTGATTGAAGTTGGTGGTTGAAGTTGGTGTTTGGAGTTAGAGCGGTTGGAGTTGGAGAGGTTGCTGAAGCCAGAGAGAGAAGAAGAATAAAAGACCTTTTTTCATTTTCATCCTGCCTCCGAATTTTCTCCTGCGGCGTCGTAGCTGTAAGTAACAGCATCAAGCACAGCTACAAGTGGTGGCCCGTACAGGGAATTCAGTCAGCAGGTAAGAAATAAGAAAATTTTAAAAAATGGGTGCAAAAATAACAAAAAGCCGGATAATAAAAGCCATGGATGAATTCTTCGATATCGCTGACTCAGTGGATAGTGAGGAAAGTGATCAAGAAAGCATAGCCTCTGAGTCAGTTGATGCCAATAAGAAGAGTAGTGGTGTGAATTCAAAAGTAAGAGCTGCAAAAGCCATCAGAAACTTATTAAAATTAGCCGAAGAGTATGTACTCTCCTTAGAAGCTGAAACTCAGGATACCGGTAAAAGTGATAGTAATAAGACGGAGCCAAATAACCATGAAAGTACAGCCTCCTCCACTAAGCCGATTAGGAACTATGAAAGTAGTAGTGAAGAGGAATCAAAAAGTGATTATGGGAGCTCAGTCTCCAATAAAAAAAAAAAAAAAAAAAGAAATTAAAAAGGAGAAAGTACCATCAAGTAGAGGAACCACTAGTGCCCTCTGCTCCCTCATGGGTAGAATCCCTTACAGAAACAATGAGGAGTATTTCTGGGTGTATGCGTGCCCTTGAGGCAGAGATTAACGGCCTTTCTGAGCGCTTATGCGCCCTTGAACACCAAAAACCGCAGGAACATTTGGACTTGCCAGTATTTCAAAACGAAGAGGGGCAAAGGTATCACCAATCCCTAGACTTTAAAACAATAACGAATTTTAAAGAAGCGGTAATGACCTATGGGCCTCAAGCTCCGTTCACAATAAGTATGTTGGAGGCCCTTAACACTCTAACCTTAACCCCCTCAGACTGGAAGGGGTTATGCAAAGCGTAACTAAGTGGAGGACAATACCTAATCTGGAAGACTCAATTCCAGGAACTTTGTTTAGAAGCAGCAAAGAGAAATGCTGCAGCAGGTTTCCCAGAACGTGATATAGATATGCTAACAGGTGAAGGACAGTTTTCTGAACTACAAATCCAACTACAATATGACCCCGGTGTGTATGCCCAGATTTATACAGCTGCTGTTAGAGCCTGGAAGACCTTATCAGGAACAGGTGATTTGCAGGGCAGTCTATCAAAAGTGATACAGGGGCCTAATGAACCATATGCTGATTTTGCAGATTGACTCTTAAGAACGGCAGGTAGAGTATTCGCAGATTTAGAACAAGCAATGCCTCTAGTCGTCCAATTAGCATACAAGAACACTAATAAATATTGCAAGAAGGCCCTGGAAAAATCAAAAAGACTTATCAATTTATATCAGATTATGCAAAGACGTTAACGAGGCTGTTATCACAGGCAATGTGATTGCTGCAGCAATGAGAGGTTCCTCCCCTCAAAATTCCACAAGAGCTCAACCTAGAAATCAATCAGGATATTCCAGACAAAATTATCATAATCAACAAGGATATTCTAGGCAATATCCCCCAAGAGAAATAAGATCAAGCTCATACCATGCCCCAGGCCGATGCCCCGGGTGTAAAAAGGGAAATCATTGGGCCAATCAATGCCGTTCCAGATATGATATTTATGGAAATGATTTGTCCAGGATTTCAAAAAACGGGGCACGGGGCCCAATGCCCTGGGGCCCACAAATGTACAAGGCATTAGAGGAGGAATGTCCTCAAATCCAGATGATTCCTTGTCACAATCCCTCCTACCCATTAACTCCCTTGTCAGAGGGACACCACCCGGATAGTGCTAACACCTGAAATGAGGATTCAGCTGATTCCTACAGGAGTCAGAGGACCTCTTCCTTCAGGTACTCTAGGACTAATCCTTGGGTGAAGTTCTAAAAGCTTATTAGGCTTTCAAGTAACACCAGGTGTTATTGACTCCAATTACCAAGGAGAGATAAAAATAATGCTAAGTTCACCTAGAGGCATTATCTCTGTAAACCAAGAAGAAAGAATTGCTCAGCTGCTTCTCCCCCCCAGTTTCCACAATTCTTTCAAAAGTATGCCACAAAATAGAAATAAGAGAGGATTTGGTTCCACTGGCTCAGGACCTATGGCTTGCTGGGTTCAGGATTGTTCACAGAGGCCTATGTGCAAAATAAAAATTCAAGGTGTAGAGATGGAGGGGCTGATTGATACAGAGGCTGACTCTTCCATCATAAATCTACAACAATGGCCCAAGCACTGGCCTCTGCAGAAAGCCTCAACCAGTTTAAGAGGCTTGGGATATACTAACACCCCAGCACAAAGTGCTGTAGTCTTAAATTGGGAAGATAATGAAGGGCATAAAAGAACATTCCAACCTTATGTTTTGACCAGCTTGCCAGTTACCCTATGGGGAAGAGATATTCTACATCAAATGGGGCTACACCTAGCAACCAAGCCTGCAGGTGTTAAAAATAAAAATCTAAATCATCGTAAAAAGGGCAAAGGATATTTTTTCTAGGGGCCACTGAGAAAACAATTTTAAAAATACCATGGCTTTCTGATAAGCCAGTTTGGGTCCCTCAGTGGCCCCTATCTAAAGAAAAATTATAAGCGGCCCACCAATTAATTAAAGAACAATTAGAAGCAGGACACATAGAGCCTTCCACCTCTCCCTGGAATTCTCCCATATTTGTAATCAAGAAAAAATCTGGAAAATGGAGACTATTACAGGACCTTAGAGAAATTAACAAAACCATGCAAATTATGGGCCCTACCCAACCTGGACTTCCTAATCCTGTAGCTATTCCAAAAAATTTCCATCTTATAACTCTTGATATAAAGGATTGTTTCTTTTCCATTCCCCTACACCCTCTGGATGCCCCCAGGTTTGCTTTTTCAATCACTTCTATCAATAATAATGGCCCTGATAAAAGATATCAATGGAAAGTATTACTGCAGGGAATGGCTAATAGCCCTACATATATGTCAAATATATGTGGACAAAGCTATCCAGCCCATTAAAAACAAATATCAAAACCTCATGTGTCTACACTACATGGATGATGTTTTGCTTGCTCACGCTAATCAAGAAATCTTATTTACTATATTTAGTGAGATAACAGAAAAATTTAAAAAATATGGATTATATATAGGAGAAGAAAAAGTTCAAAGCAGATCACCCATATTATATTTAGGATTTAAAATCATGGATACCTTTGTTAGGCCCCCCAAAATTTTAATAAATAAAGAACATTTGACCACACTCAATGATTTCCAAAAACTACTGGGAGACATTAATTGGCTTCGCCCTACACTAAGCCTCACTACTGGACAATTAAAACCCTTATTTGATATCCTTCACGGGAACCCTGATCCATCTTCACTGCGAACATTAACTCCTGATGCTAGGGAAGCTTTAAAATTAGTAGAACAGGCCATTGAAAGATCCCATTGTGATAGATTTGATTTTGCTCAATCGCTAATATTGATTATTATTTCTTCACAATATACACCCACAGGAGTATTTTGGCAACAGGGACCTATATTATATATACATTTGCCTGTCTCTCCTAAAAGTACAATTGAGTCTTATACCTCCATGGTGGCTAAACTTATTCTTCAAGGACTTAAGACTTCTACTAAAATATTTGGAATTCATCCCGCTACTATTATTACTCCTTATTTATCATCACAGTTTGAATATTTATGCTTCAATGATAATGATTGGGCTATAGCTAGATGCTCTACTTCTGCAAATTTTGATAACCATCTTCCTAAGTCTCCTATATTATCTTTTTGTATCAATCATCCTATTATATTTCCACAGGTAATAAAAAATCAACCTATTCCTAAGGCATTTAATGTATTTACAGATGGGTCCTCTAATGGTACTGCTGCAGTAGTCACTCAAAATGAGATTATGATTCATATTATTGGTCAAAAGTCAGCCCAATTAGTGGAACTCGAAGCTATTATAATAGCTCTGGAAAATTTTAAAGAACAGCCTATGAATATTTTTTCAGACAGTCATTTATTGTACATGCTGTCCCTAAATTGGAGCTAGCAGGACCAATAGCACCACATACTCCAGCCTTTAAATTGTTTTCTCAAATTCAAAATCTCCTTTGGGAACGTAAAGAACCTTTATTTACAGGACATATCAGAGCTCATACTAATCTGCCTGGTCTTCTCCATGAAGGTAATCAAAAGGCTGATGCCCTCACAAAAACAATTTTTCTATTTATTACAGTACAACAGGCTACCTTATTTCATTCCCAGTTCCACGTCAATAGCACTACTTTAAGACAAATGTTTAAAATCACAAAGGAGCAAGCTCGTAGAATTGTGAAGGACTGTCCATCTTGTGTAACACATTTGCCCAATCCACATTATGGGGTTAACCCACGAGGTTTGATGCCCAATCATTTGTGGCAGATGGATGTCACTCATGAGCCAAGTTTTGGAAAATTGCGATTTATTCATGTCACAATAGATACATGCTCAGGCATGATTTTTGCTTCCTTACATTCTGGAGAAAAAGTTAAAGATGTTACATCTCATTTTCTGCAAGCTTTTGCTGCATTGGGCATCCCCAAAATGCTTAAAACAGATAATGGCCCTGCATATACATCCACATCCTTCAAACAATTTTGTACAAAATTCAATATAATTCACAAAACGGGTACCGCTTACAATCCTCAGGGACAAGGAATAATTGAACGAGCAAATCGGACACTCAAAAATATGTTATTAAAGCAACAAGAAGGAAACTGGAAAAATCCTAAGGACAGATTGGCAGTTGCCCTGTTTACCCTAAATTTCTTAACTTTAGATTCTAATGGCTATTCGGCTGGAGATAGACACTGGAACCCACACCAACAACATAAACCTTTGGTTTACTGGAAGGATGTTCTTTCAGGTACATGGAAGGGTCCAGACCCAGTATTAATTTGGGGGAGAGGATCTGTTTGTGTTTTTCCAAAGCACGAATCCTCCCCAATATGGATACTATCTAGATTAATAAAACAGGTACCAAAACAAAGAGATCAAGATGAAGTTATTGAGGAATCAAGATTAAATAAACAAGTACAAAATCAAGAGGACCAAGATGAAGGTATGGAATGATTCCCTTAAAAGAGTCCTCCAATAAATTCACAATTTAAGTTTCATTCTTCCCGGCCGGGACAAGAAGATCTCTCTTTAGTGTGTACACAATTGTATTTTTTTCTTTTTATATATGTGTTTATGTCTGTGCATTTGTCTAAATTTCATGTTAATGTGATGTCACAAATATATGTTTGTATGTGCGTCTGTCCAGTGTGACATCACAAATAACAAAGCGCTTATGAAAATTAATATAAAAATAATTTTAAAAATATAGATAGATAGATATGGATCCAAATAACTTTAATTCATTTAAGTTTAGAATATTCAAATTATATAATCAATTTAAAAGTGATAATCAATTTTGATTTATAGGTGTCTCCGGGACTTCTCTTCAGCTATGAATATGACTAATACTGTATAACCTGATATTTTGGTATTTGACATGGGATTGTTTATTTGTTATTAACTTCATTTGTTTAATAGCTGATTAATTTGAATTGTTTCAACAGGTAAAGGATTGCTGTGTATGCAGAGACTCAAGGGTTCCAGCTAACAAATTATTTTTCCAAAGTGCTTTTAGCTTTTCTTTAATCTATCTTTAATGCAGTAAACACCCTCAGTCTTTCTTTGATTTATTCTGAATGTGATATTTTGCCAGCTTATGTTTGTGGGAGCTCAAGCAGCAATCTGTGTGAGCAGAGATCAACTTTAATTTTCCACTCTAATAATTCTATTTTTAGTTTGACAGTTCACTTCTTGACTCAGTGCTGGAATAGCACTGCCTTTCCTTTACTAATGGATGCTTGAGTTTCTAGGAAACGGGCCCTGAAGATTTGCTGGTGGCATTGTCTAGACATAAAAAGGATGGCTGCTGCTACAACTGCAGGGATCGCAGTCACTGCAAGCATCCCTGCTGCTCAAGCATCAAACAACCTCACCAGCAGTGTGGCCTCTGCTCTGCATGCATGGGGCCTCCTAGATCAACGTGTTATAACACATGGACATTTTGATCTTTCATTGTTTGGGACATTACGGGACAATGCCTTGCGGGTATTTGTCTACTGAACTCAGTGCGTTACTTGATGGAACTTAGGGCAGCTGATTTGTGTAATGAACTTGATACGCTATAGAACTTGACTCATCAGCAGAAGGCTTGCCGCCTTAAAACCGCAGCATCTCCTCACAATTGGACGGCTGTCAGTCAACACACACAGTCGATCCTGAAGGGCTCGATTGGATGGCTGGTTAGCCTATGACAGGTAAGATCCCCAGAGGGGGACAACCTAAGACAGGCACAGTTGCACAGGACAGTCTCATGTGGCCAACATATCAACCTAAGACAGGAATCAAGGGCACAGCCTTGATTATCTGATGACGCGTAAGAATGTTGGTTGCACATAGACGTCCTAGAGTATCCCCTCTTTTAAAACAAAAGGGGGAAAATGAAGGGGCCCTAATTAAGGAGATAGCTAAGATTGTGGTTAGCTGAGAGCCATAAAAGATGTTCAAGTTCCACCTGATATTCATACATTTATCAAAGAATCTTTGTATGTGCATGAACACTGTGTGATGCACCTGTAAGCTCGAGCTGTAAGCACTTGTCCTTGTTAAGGCAAAATGTATATAACCAGGTGAGGTTAGTTAGAGTGTGTGGGGTGATTGAAGTTGGTGGTTGAAGTTGGTGTTTGGAGTTAGAGTGGTTGGAGTTGGAGAGGTTGCTGAAGCCAGAGAGAGGAGAAGAATAAAAGACCTTTTTTCATTTTCATCCTGCCTCCGAATTTTCTCCTGCGGCATCGTAGCTGCAAGCAACAGCATCAGGCAGCTACAACCTATGGAGTTGAATCTAATTAATTGGAAGATCTGACGACACACTGATTTGTAGACATTATGCAATGCCATAATGTCTTCTGTGTAGATTCTTCAGAAAGTGATCTTGGCATTTTAGATCCAATACAAGTATTGGTGGAAACATTAGACAAACCTTTTGAAAATGTCTGTGAACTGGATTTAATTTTCCATGTAGAAAAGCTTCACAATATTCTTGTGGAAATGGTGAGGGAATGGTATTGGAGACCAATGTAAATGAGGTCATTACACAAATTAATGCATAAAATAAACTGAAGAAATGTGAGAAATATTAACATTGGTGACATTAGTATTAAAGTGCCAAACCTGCCCTATTTTAAATAAAATATTAAAAAGGCCACTCCCAGGTAAAATCCAGGGGGGAATTCATCTAAATTTACCATGCAGTTGTTTACCAAAAATAGGAGAGTCTTATCTTTTGTTCTTGGATTTAATTCAAGGTATTTTATGGAAACTGTGTAACATCAGCAAGGAAGGTCAGTGCTGCTTTTCTTGCTCAGTTATTTTTTAAAAAATTGAGAAGTTCCAATATAATTTTTTTATTTCTTTTTAATCTGCATTCCTATACCCACCTAAGGCATTCTTCTATGTATTGGCTATCACAGTATTTCAAAAAGTGAAATATTTCATATGTTCAATCCAAAATGTTGGTGTTTTATATGGATTGCAAGCTCAGCTGTCTTCAAGTCTTTCTGCTTTTTGCCACAATTGTTATTTAAAGAGCCAAATATGTGTTGCATGAAAAGATTATGACCTTTTCCTCTTAGTTTAAGTAAACTCCAAGGCAACTGGATTTCTAAAGCACCTTTCTGTTTGCTTGATATTGACCTTAGAAATAATTTTTGTGACCTTTGATTCAAAGGAAATAAAATTGTGTGTGTGTGTTTTTTTTTTTTTTTTTTTTGCATTGGTATTGAACCCAGGGGCACTTTACCACTAAGTTACGTCCTAGCCCTTTTTTTTTTTTTCATTATTTATTTTTTATTTTTGAGACAGGATCTAAGTTGCTTAGGGCATCACTAAGTTGCTGAGGCTGGCCTGGAACTTGCGCCCCTCCTTCTTCAGCATCCCACGTCACTAGGATTTCAGACATGTGCCACCATGCCCAATTGTTTTGTCACTCTTTTATTTATTTATTTATTTATTTGTGGTTCCGGGGATTGAACTCAGGGGCACTCGACCACTGGGTCACATCCCCAGCCCTTTTTTGTATTTTATTAGAGACAGGGTCTCACTGAGTTGCTAAGTGCCTTGCCATTGCTGAGGCTGGCTTTGAACTCGTGATCCTCCTGACTCAGCCTCCCAAAGTGCTGGGATTACAGGCGTGCGCCACCGCGCCCGGCTTGTCACTCTTTAAAAATAAAAATGTGTGGGCTGGGGTTGTGGCTTAGTGGTGGAGCACTTGCCTAGTATGCGTGAGGCACTGGGTTTGATATTCAGCACCACATATAAATAAATAAATTAAATAAAGGTATTGTGTCTATCTACAACTAAACATTTTTTTAAAAATGTATAGCCGGGCACAATGGCGCATGCCTGTAACCCCAGCACTTGGGAGGCTGAGGCAGGAGGATCTTGAGTTCAAATCCAGCCTCAGCAATGGTGAGGCACTTAGCAACTCAGTGAGACCCTATCTCTAATAAAATACAAAAAAGGGCTGGGGATGTGGCCCAGTGGTCGAGTGCCCTTGAGTTCAATCCCTGGTATAAAAAAAATAAAAAATGTGGAGCAAATTCTTAATTCTCCTACTTAACTAAACCTTCAGTAGACTTTTTTTGGTTTAAAACTGTGGAGTAACCCAAGAGCTTCTGTTTCCTCCCATTTTCTAAAATGATCATAAAAGAATTTTTAAAAAGTTAATCGTAAAGGACAAATGAGAGAAGAAAAATATTTTTTGTTTGTTTGTTTTGGTACTGGAGATTGAACTCATGGACACTTTACCACTGAGCTACCTCCTCAGCCCTTTTTACTTTTTGATTGTGAGACAGGTTCTCACTAAATAGCTGAGACTGGCCTCAAATTTGTAATCCTCTGGTCTCAGCCATCTGACTTTCCTGGATTATAGGCTTATAGCACTGCACCCAGCAATAAAAAGGTTTTAATGGATTTATAAAAGATGGAAATTGGAGGGAAGCGTGGTAATTGATTTAACAGCGTTGAGGAAGTCACAATTTAAAGAACAGAAATAAAAAATGTTAATGAAAAGCAAGCTAATTAGCCATGAAGAAGGCTTCAGAGGCTCAGCATCAAGTCTATAACAGAACATCAGACATAGGACCAAAGATCTGTGCTCAAAGTTATTGGAATCCCAGTTCCCCCTCCCATTTCATAGCTCCTCACACACACAAAAAAAAGACAAAAATTCCAGACATTTGAGAAAAACCTGTGACATGTCTTCATAAAACAAATAAATAGAGAAAAAGAACATGGGGAATAGGGCCCATTCAGGAAAGCTTTAAAATAATTATAAGAACAATTTGCATCCTTAAAACAGTAACAGGTATGTTTATATGTATATTATGTAATATATATCAAATAAATATCTAAGCTTTCTTATTAATTGTAATAAGAAATTTAATTGTAATATATATTTAATTATAATATATATCTTTACATTTAATTGTAATATATATCTCAGTTAACAAAGAATTTGGCATACATTGTATATTATGTATTTTAGTACGTATATATAAATACGAAAGGTCATGGGAAATAGAATAAAAATTAAAAAGGAGAAAAAAATTCTTAAAGAGAGAATATGTTCAGAAGATTAATTAATATGAGATCTGAAAGAGAAAAGGGATAAAACAGAGAATAATAATTTGTCAGAGAAATAACAAAAGAACATGTCTGAAAACAGGAGGACTTAAATCTCCACTGCTTGCCCCAAACAATGAGAACACACACTAAGACACATTTTATGAAATGTCAGTATCCTTGGCCTACAGAGAAGACCTAGAAATCACCCACAGTAATGAAAAGGGTGGGCCATGACCGAACAAAGTCCTCATCTACTTTAATAGGAAAGCAATGTTTAAAAACAATGTCAGTTGGGCTGGGGTTGTGGCTCAGTGGGAGAGTGCTTGCCTAGCATGTGTGAGGCACTGGGTTTGATACTCAGCACCACATATAAATAAATAAATAAATAAAATAAAGGTATTGTGTCCATTTACAATTAAAATATAAAAATAAAATAAAAATAATGTCAAGCTGGGTATGGTGGTGCACGTCTGTAATCCCAGCGTCTCGGGAGGCTAAGACCGGAGAATCATGAGTTCAAAGCCAGCCTCAGCAAAATTGAGGTGCTAAGCAACCCAATGAGACCCTGTCTTTAAATAAAATACAAAAGAGGGCTGGGGGGGTGGCTCAGTGGTTGAGTATCCCTGAGTTCAATCCCTGGTACCCAAAAATAAAAAAAATAAAAATAAAAATAATGTCAAGCCAGGCTTGTACCATGGGAGGCTGAGGCACAAGGATCCAAATTTGAGGCCATCCTGAGCAACTTAACAAGACCCTCAGCAACTTAAATCTCCACATCACACTCTCTAAAGTCAGGCCTTCTTCTGCCTTCTATCTCATCTATTAGCACTCTGTCCCCAGCTTCACTCACCTAGTATGGTGACCACATTCCTTTAAAGACATATACTGAGCCCCTTATTGTGTGCTAGCAGGCATAGAAAGATGGGTAAAACATTTTCCCACGGGCACAGTGGCGCATGCCTGTAACCCCAGCACTTGGGAGGCTGAGGCAGGAGGATCGAGAGTTCAAAGCCAGCCTCAGCAATAGTGAGGCACTTAGCAACTCAGTGAGACCCTGTCTCTAATAAAATACAAAAAAGGGCTGGGGATGTGGCCCAGTGGTCAAGTGCCCCTGAGGTCAATCCCTGGTACCAAAAAAAAAAACCCACCATTTTCCCCATCCTGAAGGAATGGTCTAATGGCAGGAACGGAAGCATAAAAAATCAATATGCTGGGCTGGGATTGTGGCTCAGCGGTAGAGCACTTGCCTAGCACATGCGCAGCCCGGGTTCGATCCTCAGCACCTCGTAAAAATAAACGCATTGTGTACAACTAAAGCAAATAAATATTTAAAAAAAAATCAATATGCTTCAGTGAATTTGATGTAAAAGCATGGACAACAACAAACGCATGTGTACAACTAAAGCAAATAAATATTTTAAAAAAAATCAATATGCTTCAGTGAATTTGATGTAAAAGCATGGACAACAACCTTTCCATGGGAATCTAAAAGTAAGAGCAACAGGTTTCCCACATTTGTGTCTCACTCACCACTCCATGCCCTTGATGATGTTGATCAGTGTGTTTGGGGTATGTGTGTGAGCACGCACACACACAGAGAAGGACAACATGAAGCTTTTCTTACTAGTCCCCTCTCCCTCCTCCCAGGGGCAAATAGTTTTTTTCCCTTACTCTCCAATCACTTTTCCCATTATGTTCTGAGTCTATTTCTGTCTGGAAGTTTTACAAGGCAGTAATTAAGAACTCCAGTTTCAGGGTCCTAAAGACTCTTATCACTTCTTAGACATGTAATAGGGAAAGCTACACATCCACTTAGCATTCAATTACTTTTTTGTTTTGTTGTGTTTTCAGTACTGGAGATGGAATCAAGGGCCTTGTGTCCACTAGGCAAGCACTCTACCACAGAGCTACACCCCCAGCCCAGTTACCTCATTTATCAGAGGCAATAGGACCAGTGATCTAATAGGCTTATTTTGAGGATAATGTGAGATAATTCATTTAAAATATGTGGAACATTGTATTTACGATCATCACGTCTGTCTCCCCAAATGTCCGGATGATGATAGGACTATATTTGGGTGATTCTATATCACTAGTCTCTATCCCAGAACTTTTTTTTTTTTTAATATTTATTTATTTGCTTTAGTTGTACACAATGCAATGCATTTATGTTTATGTGGTGCTGAGGATCGAACCCAGGCTGCACACGTGCTAGGCAAGCGCTCTACCACTGAGCCACAACCCCAGCCCATTTATCCCAGAACTTTTAATTCCAGGTACATGTTTGCTGTGATGATATGGGAAGAAAGAAAAGATAATTCAATATTTCCTGGAGACGGTGGGTTCTAACACTGGGGTGGATGGGTAGTATCCAGCCATGTGGTGGGAGTGGCCAGGGCAAAGGTGTACCATTGGAAAGAACATGTGGGAACCAGGGGGGCCAGCAGCCTAACTTGTAGGAGTGCTGCTGGGTTAATGGGAGATAGGCTGGTAGGTGGAATAAAGCTGTGAACACAAACACAGGCATAGGTATTTATGCCTGAGGTTGTAAACAGGGACATTATAGGCTCTTGGGCAAGAATAACAATACCAATACTTGAGCAAGGTGAGTAGGTAAATTAACAGGAAACAAAACTGAATTCCTGGTCTGTTTCCTTCCAAAACTCCACACTGGATAAGACATCACACTTGATCAGAGCTAAGAGAAGACCATGTATTTCAGAAGTTTTAGCAATAAAAGGAAAAAGAGTCAACAGCTATTAGTAACAAGCATCAGAGTGAAGCAAAGATGAATTTGAAAAGGAGAGCAAATTTGTAAGAAAACCAGGACAGCATTTTTTTTTTATTCTGCAAATAGTTATTGAGCCTCTATTGCATGTAAAGCATTGCTGAGTACTGTGGTGAAGAAAGTCCCTTCCTTTCAAGTAGGTGGAGGAATAATACAGGTATGCAAATCTGCACAAACAAGATGGAACATGATAGTGCTGGGGAGAGAGAGAATCTTAGTGAGTTTTCTAAACTAGTGCTCAAACTTTTTGGTGTTAGGAACTCTTAAAAATTATGAGGCCAGGCACGGTGGTGTACACCTGTAATCCCAGCAACTTGGGCGGCTGAGGCAGTAAGATTGTAAATTCTAGACCAGTCTGAGCAATTAGCAAACCCTCAGAAATAATGAGACCTTGTTTCAAAATGACAAATAAAAAGGGCTGGGGATGTGGCTCAGTGATAAAGTGTCCCTGGGTTCAATCCCCAGTATCAAAACAAAACAAAAAACCAAAAAATTATTGATTACCCTAAAGATATTTTATTTATACAGGTTATATCTATCAACGCTTTCTATTATGTTAGAAATTAAATATTTGAAAGTATTTACACATTTTTAATTAGCAATATTAACCCACTACATGTTAACATTTTATAAAAATATATTTTCTAAAATAGAGAAGAATGGGTAGTTCTAAGAAGAACCGTTCTGTTTTATATATTTTATATATTTATCTCTTTAATGTTTGTCACGTAGAAGAAACTTGGATTTTCATAGCTGCCTTTGAATGCAATCCATTGTGATATGTTGCTTTGATTGAAGAATTTGAAGAAAATCTGGCCTCACACAGACAAGGAGCAGGAAAAGAGAGGAAATTTTAGATTCCCCTTAAATGGGTCTAGGGAACCTTCAAGGATGTTTTGTCCACATTTGGAGACTCCCTTTTCTAGATTGTACTCAGTTATTTAACTCTCCTGTAGGTCCTATTTGTTAGGTAACTGCTCACATTCCCAGTCCCTGTGAGAAAGAGGATGGAGAACTTGTGAGGTTTTTGGTTTGGTTTGGTGCTGGGGATTGAACACAGGGCTTCATGCATACTAAGCAAGTGCTTTACCTCTGAGCTATACCCCTAGACCCCCACCTCCAGTCCCCTACCCCCACCATTTAAAAGGTATTTCAAGCACATGGTTTAAAAGACATGTGGGGAAAAAATCTGCCTGTGCCCCTGTCCCTTAGCCAACAAGTTTCTCTCGTAGGAGGCAACCAGCATTATCAGTTTCTTGTCTTTCATGCCAGAAACATTCTGCATATATGAGCTAGTGTGTGGCATAAACAGCCTGTTTTACACTTTGCTTTTCTTCAATTAAGAACATACCTTAGAGATTTACTCACACAAAAAGCAAATACTGCTTATTGTGGGTATAACATTATTGCTTAATCTTCCATTATTGTAAACAATGCTACAAAGAATGCTTTTATTCATACTTCTCAATGCATGCATCTACACAAGTATATTGCTTCATAAATTATTAGAATCAGAATTTTTGAGTCAAAGGGATGTGCCTTTCACAGTTTGATAGCTACTACTAAAATTGACCTCCATAAATTATCTATTTCTCAGACCCTATTTCACACAATGTATTATGAGATTATTTTCTGTCATCTGATAAATGGAAAAAAGGTATTACATGATAGTTTTGATTTGCATTTCTATTATGAGTTTTCCATGTCAATGAATGATTTCTTACACATTTCTCTACTGGATTATTGGTTTTGCTGATTTGTGGAAACTTTCTATAGGAAGACAGTGCTGGAAAAGGAAGATTCTGGCAAGCTTGAAGATGTATGTATAGTATGAAGACATTGGGAAAACATGGCTCAAGGTGTCCAAAGCAAAAAAGACACTGAAAGGGCAGGTGGAAGGATGTAGATCAGTTTTTTCTATTTCACATTTTATAGGCCTGTGCTTCCTGATCATTAATGACTGGTACAGTGATATCCAAAATGACTGCAAAATGACTCCCCAGGGTTCATGAGAAAATATTAGAATTTCTATTTGTATATGTATTTTTGTTGTTTTTTTCTTTTCCATTTATATATATGTATACATATACATATATATGTATGTATTTTAATTTAAAACAAGAAATTAATTTTTCCTAAAATTTAGTATGTTGATTGACATTGTATTTTTACCAGTCCAAAGGTCAGATGTTTATGTAAGATGGGGGGGTTTCTAGGGACAAGAGCAGGAATTGTGTCACCCTCACTTGTTTGCTCCTTTTCAGCACATTGTGGCACTTTGTACAATGGTTAAGTAAAAGATTTACCAATTATACTATCTAGCTTTAACTAAACTAACCCCACAAAGTGGGTGTTGGTGCCCTGCCCAGTTCCCACTTACGGGTCACTGCCCCCACTCTCCACATGCCCCACTCTTGGTTGCTAACGGGTCACAACCTGCATCCTGCTTTGGCTGAACTATCTTCTTCTTTTTTTTTTTTTTTTTTTTTTTTTGGTTACAGGGATTGAACTCAGGGGCACTCGACCACTGGGTCACATCCCCAGCCCTTTTTTTGTATTTTATTTAGAGACAGGGTCTCACTGAGTTGCTAAGTGCCTCGCCATTGCTGAGGCTGGCTTTGAACTCGCGATCCTCTTGCCTCAGCCTCCCAAGTGCTGGGATTATAGGCATGCGCCACCGCGCCCGGCTGGCTGAACTATCTTAAATGACAGGAGCTGCCTAACAGGAAGGTTATGCACTTAGATCCCACCCCCACGCTCCTGAGCAGTTTGTATGAGCAAATGATGATGGGGTGCAAGAGGCCTGCCTTGTGGCCTCCAGGTGAGACAAGTCTGCAGTGCCATTCATACTCCAGAGCTCCTTCTGAGGTCAAACTTAGGGGAGGCTTGGGTTGAACCCATGTCTTTGCCCCACCTCTTGCCCTCTGCTCTTCTGTTCTACTCACTTCCTTTTTGGTTTCAGCTGAGCTCACTCAAAAAAATCTCCAGTACAAGAATCCCCATGTCAGGTTCTGCTTCTTGAGAACTTGACCTAAAATAATAAGCATATGATTCTAAATAGTCATTCAAAGAAGGATTGAAAAGATCAGTAATAAAAACCACAGCTACAACACCACGTTGGCAGAACGAATTCTTGTCCTACTTCCAGTACAATCTCTTCCTTGGAAAAATATGTGACAAAAAAGGCAGTTTAACAAGAAGTCAGCTAAAACTATTTGAAATTACAAAGAAGAATAATTGAAAAATGGATTTCTACCCACTTTTCTAACAACTGAATTTTTAAAAAAATATTTATTTATTTGCTTTAGTTGTACACAATGCAATGCATTTATGTTTACGTGGTGCTGAGGATCGAACCTGGGCCGTGCATGTGCTAGGCGAACGCTCTACCTCTGAGCCACAACCCCTCTAACAACTGAATTTTTAAAATTTGTTTTCTTCAAATATATTTTTAGTTGTTGATAGACCTTTATTTTATTTATATGTAATGCTGAAAATTGAACCCAGTGCCTCACACATGCTAGGCAAGTGGTCTACCAATAAGCCACAATTCTAGCCCTTACAATTGAATCTTGCCTTAGTGACTATAGTGGTTTGATATGTTACCTAAGGATAACATAAAAGTATCACTATTAGCAAAATATTTAATATCTATGCATCAATGCAACACTCGAAACAATCTTATTAAATTAAATGGTGTTTAGAATACTGATATTTCTTATTTTGAAGCTTTCTTTTCTTTTCTTTTTTTGGTACCAGGGATTGAACCCAGGGACACTTAACCACTGAGCCATATCCCCAGTCTTTTTCATGTTTTATTTTAAGACAGGGTCTCACTAAATTGCTGAGGCTGGCTTTGAACTCAGTGATCCTCATACTTCAGCCTCCTAAGTCACTGGAATTATAGGTGTGTGGCACTGCACCCAGCATCGAGATTTCTTTAATAATGACAAAATAAAAAAACGGCAACTAAAAATAAAACAACTTGTATACCACTGAGGAAATATTTATTTTCTGCCACAGTTAGAATAATTAGGATAATTTATAGACTTTTTTTTTTTTTTGTGGTACTGGGGATTGAACTCAGGGACACTCACTCACTGGGTCACATCCCCAGACCTTTTTTGTATTTTATTAGAGACAGGGTCTCACTGAGTTGCTAAGTGCCTTGCCATTGCTGAGGCTGGCTTTGAACTTGCGATCCTCCTGCCTCAGCCTCCCAAAGTGCTGGGATTACAGGCATACGCCACCATGCCCGGCAATTTATAGAATTTTTTAAAAAGTCAAATCACATTCTTTAGTTAACGTACACTAAAGGGAATCTGTTTAGAAAATATGGCAAAGGTACAGAAATAAGTAGTAGAATAAATTATTCAGTGTGTGAATTTCCTATTCATTTGATGAATGTGAAAGTTTATCTATGTCCCAACTTATATCTTTGCTAACTTTTGAATCAATAAAGAAATACAAGAAGGATTTTTTTTTTGAAAGAGATCACCTTAATATTTTTAGGATTTTCAAGGAAGTGGTATGTGTTCCATTGACAGCTAGAAGTTTTACTATATCTAACTTTGTTTCTTGCTCTTCTTTCTGTGGTCATGACAGATGGACTGATAAAAGCCCTATGAACTTTTGGCAACCTGCCCATGTTATCTACGTCTTACCCTCCCCACCTCCACCATAAAAGTGATGTGTTTCTTAGTGACAGAAATGCTATTTTATCCATCTTTAGGGGCATATGTTTAATAAGTGCTCAATAAATAAATCAGTTGAATCAATCTTTTCATTATTTGAAAAATTAGATGTAATGTGTCTTTATAATCCCCACCATTCTAGCCATAAAAATCCCAGTTTTTCTAAAGTACACATCCTTCGCCTCCCTCACATTTTTTTTTTTCTACTGGGGATTGAACTCAGGGGCACTCGACCACTGGGTACATCTCCAGCCCTTTTTTCGTATTTTATTAGAGACAGGGTCTCACTGAGTTGCTAAGTGCCTCGCCATTGCTGAGGCTGGCTTTGAACTCACGATCCTCCTGCCTCAGCCTCTCCCTCAATTTTTAGTCATGTTTTTTCTTTTGTTCTGGGTTATGTCTTAGTTCCTGCTTCAGCTATGCAGCCAAGAAAAAATGATAATCAAGTAAAAATTTAATTAGAAAAAAGAAAAGTATCCAAGAGAGGATTTTTTTAATTAGTTTTTTTTTTTTTTTTTACACAATACCTTTTTTAAATTTATTTATATGTGGTGCTGAGGATCAAACCCAGGGCCTCACATATACTAGGTGAGTGCTCTACCACTGAGTCACAACCCCAGCCCCTAATTTGTTACTTAATAAAACAATTTCTTTATTGTTTATTCATAGCAAAATAAAGTTTTTTCTTTCTTTCTTTTTTTGTTTTAGTGGAGCAGCTGACTTCATTAGAACAAATGAATTTTCTGAAATGTGGTTACAATGCTAACACATATGGAATCAAATCATTCTTGTCTAATTTACATTCTTGTCTGTAGTAACGTCTCTTCACTGACAAGTTATTATAACAAGAAGTTTGGAACCAGATTGCACAAACTTCTTCATGGTATCATTGATCTAATTATTTTAATAAAAACAATACTTTAAATTTTTAGTATAGCTGCTTTACAATCACTTTTAGTGATCTGTCGAATAGACTTTGCCATCATCCTTATGGAAAGGAGGACAGTAAAACATCAAGTCCCTGAATGCCCCCTTTCTATTCCCCCAAACCTAGCCATATTAAGGGAAGAGTGAGAGCAATCCTGGGCAGAAACTCTGGATACATATTATCTTGAAGGACACAGTCTTTCTCTCCTGCACACTGGGAACTAGAACAAGTTAGTGTTATCTGTAGAAAGCTACTTTCTTGCTTGTACGCCAGGCCCATCACTCCTTGGGATGCTGCTCACACAAGCTCACTAAGCAAGCTAATGCTGAGGCTGTCCCTGCTTCTACCGGCTGACATATAAAACCCCTCTCTGAGTGGGGATGGGCATAGAACTAAGGGCGCTGTGTTGTGTCAGTTGTCCAGCCAGTCGCCACTGGACAAAGTGCCATAAGGGATGGAGGAGATTTTTCTGAAACAGGGTCGTGAGGGACAGAAGTGCTACCAGTTAAGCCTGTTGCCACTAAACTCTTCTTGGAGCAATTACTGACCTCTTGTAAACGTTCCCCAATAAATCATGCGTCTCCCATGCTGTCTCTACACACTTTCTTTCCTTTCAGCAACCTAACCAACTGGCCTGGCATAACTGTGCTTTGGACACGACAGCCTAAAGATTTTTCATACAGAGATTCACCAGTATTTTGTGGCAAAATACTTAACAAAAAAGAGGCCAAAGTGAAGATAATAGTGCAATTTCCTTTTATAAAAAAGAAAAGCATTTTATATTTCCTGACCTTTCCTGTATGAATAAGTGGATGTCAGCACTATGCAGTGTTGGCAGATAGTATTTTGGGGAATAGGAAAGAAAAAAAATAAAAGAACACTTACCTGTTCCTTCAAGGTAACAGTGACATTTTAACAATGAATGGAAAAATAATTGCTTATCAAAAGCAAGTGTAATTTGAAGTGTTTGTATCATTCTGTGATTTTTATTGCTGAAAATTATGTAAGTTTGTCACCTATAAAAATTCAAGTACATTGAAATGTAGAAACAGAATTGTCAAACCTGTTTGAAATTATTTCAAATAAGATTTACAGAGGGGGCTGGGGTTGTGGCTCAGGAGTAGAGTGCTCCTCTAGCAGAGTGCGTGGCCCAGGTTCGATCCTCAGTACCACATAAAAATAAGACACATTGTGTACAACTAAAGCAAGTAAATAAATGTTTAAAAAAAAAAAAGATTTACTGAGCCGGGCGCGGTGGCACACGCCTGTAATCCCAGCACGTGGGAGGCTGAGGCAAGAGGATCTCAAGTTCAAAGCCAGTCTCAGCAATGGCAAGGCACTTAACAACTCAGTGAGACTCTATCTCTAATAAAACACAAAAAAGGGCTGGGGATGTGGCCCAGTAGTCAAGTGCCCCTGAGTTCAATCCCTAGTACAAAAAAAAAAAAAAAAAAAAGATTTACAGTGGATTTGAATTCATTTTTCTTTTCTTTTCTTTTTTTTGTGTGTGTGGGGTTTACTGGGGATTGAACTCAGGGGCACTCAACCACTGAGCCACATCAGAGCCCTGTTTTGTATTTTATTTAGAGACAAGGTCTCACTGGGTTGCTTAGTGCCTCACTCTTGCTGAGGCTGGCCCTCCTGAGCCACTGGGATTATTACAGGCACGTGCCACCACACTGGCCTGAATTAATTTTTCTAAAATTAAAAATGCAGCCGGGCATGTTGGCACATGCCTGTAATCCCAGAGACTTGGGATGCTGAGGCAGGAGGATTTCAAGTTTGAGACCAGCCTCAGCAATTTATCAAGGCCCTAAGCAACTTCATGAGACCCTGTCTCAAAAATAAAAAAAATTAGAAAAAGATCTGGGGATGTAGCTCAGACAGTGCACCTGGGTTAAATCCCCAGTATCAAAAAGAAAAGAAAAAAGAAAGTTCAAGGCCAGCCTCAGCAACTTATATAGCTCAATGGTAAAGTATGCCCAGGTTCAATCCCAAGTATCAAAACAACAATGAACAAACATAAATACCCAACATCTTCAGATTGATATTAGGGAAGATGAATATTGTGGCTATATTGCTAGTGAAATATCAATAAAAATCTCACTATAATTATAGTATAGAACTGAAAAAATGAGTATCCTGATTTCATATTATTCCCATGGACTAGGGATGTAGTATAGTGGTACAGTTGCTTACCTACTATGCATGAGGCCATGGGTTCAATCCCCAGCACTGTAAAAAATCCAAAAAACAAAATATGTACTACTTCCCCTTGAATGTAATACCTTTTTTTTTTTTTTTTTTTTTTGTACCCGGGATTGAACTCAGGGGCACTCAACCACTGGGCCACATCCCCAGCCCTTTTTTGTGTATTTTATTAGAGACAGGGTCTCACTGATTTGCCAAGTGCCTCACCATTGCTGAGGCTGGCTTTGAACTCATGATCCTCCTCCCCCAGCCTCCCAAGTGCTGGGATTACAGGCATGTGCCACCGCACCCGGCTGAATGTAATACCCTTTTGAGGTACTTCTGAGGAATGTTTTTCATCTACAATAAGATATTAAAACCAATAATTGGTTGAATATAAAACCAGACCTTCAAGGAAATTTATATCTAAGATGTTAAACCAAGATTTTTTTAAAAAAATCTATTATTAGTAATATTTTAGTGAGAGCAAAATATTTGAAAATTATTAATAAAGTAATTGGAGTCCACCTGGTGACTATAGAGAGTGAAAGTGACGGGCCTTGTCAGGCATGGTGGCACACATCCACAATCCTGTTACACAGGAAGCAGAGGCAGAAGGATCACAAGTTCAAGACAGGGTCTCACTGAGTTGCTCAGGGCCTTATCATTGCTGAGGCTGGCTTTGAACTCCCCATCCTCAGCCTCCCAAGCTGCTGGGATTACAGGAGTGTGCCACTGCATGGCCAGCCAGGGCAACATAGTGAGACACTACATCAAAATAAAGTAAAAAAGGGCTGGGGAAATGGCTCAATGGTAGAGCACTTGCCTACCACAAGCAAGGCACAAAATACAAAATAGGGCTGGGGATGTGGCTCAATGGCCAAGTGACCCTGGCTTCAATCCCTGGTACAAAAAAAAAAAAAAAAAAAAAAAAAAAAAAGTAAAATATGGAATACTAAAGAAAAGAAATTGAAAAAGATAACTAGAAGATGGAAAGACCTCTCATGTTGTTGGAGCGGCAGAATTAATATTGTGAAAATGGCCATATTACCAAAAGTGATCCTCAGATTCACTTTTGAAGTGATCCCCATTAAAATACCAATGACATTCTTCATAGAACTAGAAAAGACAGACTGAAAATTTATATGAGAGAGTAAAAGACCCAGAATAGACAATACAATCCAGAGCAAGAAGAGTGAGCAGGAGGCATCACAATACCTGGTCTCAAATTAATAAGTCTCCTAAAGCTCAAGAAATAAAACCAAACGTCAGTAAGTGAGATGGCATCAAATTAGAAAGCTTCTGGCCAGGCGCGGTGGCGCACGCTAGTAATCCCAGCACTTGGGAGGCTGAGGCAGGAGAATCGCAAGTTCAAAGCCAGCCTCAGTAATGGCGACGCACTTAGCAACTCAGTGAGACCCTGTGTCGCCGCCTGAAGCGCTTGGAACAACGGAGCCGCGGGAAGAACTTCAGAAGCAAACTGGAGACAAACAGCTCTTTATTCTGATAACTTCTCTCTCTGGTTCCAACAACAACCAACACACGCCAAACACACCACTAAAATGGCGCTGACCCGATCAGCAATTTCGGCCAAGTCACTCGAGATCCCGCAACAAATCCCGTGAGACTACGGGTGGCGACAATGGCCAAATCTCCACGGCTCATAGTCAACTGCAATTCAAGTCAATCCCGAAACAGGGCTCCTGCATTTCCCCCTTTTTGTTTTAAAAGAGGTAATGCTCTAGGACGTCTATGTGCAACCAACATTCTTACCCGTCATCGGATAATCAAGGCTGTGCCCTTGACTCCTGTCTTAGGTTGATATGTCGGCCACATGAGACTGTCCCGTGCGACTGTGCCTGTCTTAGGTTGTCCCCCTCTGGGGATCTTACCGTCATTGGCTAACCAGCCATCCAATGGAGCCCTTTAGGATCGACTATATATGATGACTAACAGCCGTCCAATTGTGAGGAGATGTTGCGGCTTTAAGGCAACAAGCCTTTTGGTGATGAGCCAAATTGCATAGCATATCAAATTGTTTAAACAAATCAGCTGCCCTAAGTTCCATCAAGTAACACACTGAATTCTCTAGACAAATACCCGCAAGGCATTGTCCCGTAAAGTCCCAAACAATGAAAGATCAAAATGTCCATTTGTTATAACATGTTGATGTAGGAGGCCCCATGCATGTAGAGCAGAGGCCACACTGTTGGTGAGGTTGTTTGATGTTTGAGCAGCAGACGTCTTTTTTATGTTTAGACAATGCCACCGGCAAATCTTCAGGGCCCACTACCTAGAAACTCAAGCATCAATTATTAAAGGAAAGGCAGTGCTATTGCAGCACTGAGTCAAGAGGCGAGTTGTCAAACTAAAAAATAGAATAATTAGATTAGAAAATTAAAGTTGATTTTTGTTCACATACATCGCTGGTTGAGCTTCTACAAACATAAGTTGGAAAAATGTCATATTTAGAACAAAACAAAGAAAGACTGAGGGTAATTACTGCATTAAAGATAGATTAAAGAAAAGGTAAAGGCACTTGAGAGAAATAATTTGTTAGCTGGAACCCTTGAGTCTCTGTATACAGAGCAATTTTTTACCTGTTGAGATAATTGAAATTAATGAGCTATTAAACAAATGAAGTTAATAACAAATAAACAATCTTAAGTCAAAACACCAAAATATCAGGTTATATAGCACTAGTCATATTGTTTGCTAAAGAGAAGTCCCAGGGACACCTATAAATCAAAATTGAAAGTACCTTCATTTATAAAATTATTTACCTAAATTGAATACTCTTAACCTAAAATGAATTAAAGTTATTTGGATCCATATATATATATATATTTTCTTTTTCATAAGCGCTTTGTTCTTTGTGATGTCACACTGGACAGATGAACAAACATACAAACATATATTTGTGACGTCACATTAACATGAAATATAGACAAATGTACAGACATAAAGACATGTATAAAAAGAAAAGAAAAAAAATACAATTGTGTGCACACTAAAGAGAGATCTCCTCGTCCCGGCCGGGAGGAATGACACTTAAGTTGTGAAATATTTTGAAGGACTCTTTTGAGGGAATCATTCTATACCTTCATCTTGGTCCTCTTGATTTTGTACCTTTTTTATTAATCTTGATTCTTCAATAACTTCATCTTGATCATTTTGATGTGGTACCTGTTTTATTAATCTAGATGGTATCCATATTGGAGAGGATTCGTCTTTTGGAAAAACACAAACAGATCCTCTTCCCCAAATTAATACTGGATCTGGACCCTTCCATGTACCTGAAAGAACATCCTTCCAGTAAACCAAAGGTTTATGTTGTTGGTGTGGATTCCAATGTCTGTCTCCAGCAGAATAACCATTAGAGTCTAAAGTTAAAAAATTTAAGGTAAACAGGGCAACTGCCAATCTGTCCTTAGGACTTTTCCAATTTCCTTCTTTTTGTTTTAATAACATAATTTTCAGTGTTCGGTTTGCTCTTTCAATAATACCCTGACCCTGAGGATTGTATGGGATGCCTGTTTTATGGGATATATTGAATTTTGCGCAAAACTGTTTGAAAGATGAGGACGTATATGCGGGGCCATTATCTGTTTCAAGCATTTTGGGGATGCCCAATGCAGCAAAAGCTTGCAAACAATGAGATGTAACATCTTTAACTTTTTCTCCAGAATGTAAGGAAGCAAAAATCATGCCTGAGCATGTATCTATGGTCACATGAATAAATCGCAATTTTCCAAAACTTGGCTCATGAGTAACATCCATCTGCCACAAATGATTGGGCATTAATCCTCTAGGGTTAACTCCGAAATGAGGATTGGGCAAATGTGTCATACAAGATTTACAATCTTTTACAATTGTTCTGGCTTGCTCCTTTGTGATTTTAAACCTACGTTGCAAGGTGGTGCTGTTGACATGAAACTGGGAATGAAATAAAGTAGCTTGTTGTAGCGCTGAAAGTATAAATACTGTTTTTGTAAGTTCATCAGCCTTTTGATTACCTTCATGGAGGGGACCAGGCAAATTAGTATGTGCTCTAATATGGCCTACGAATAGAGGTTCTTTTCTTGCCCACAAAAGTTTTTGTATTTGATAAAACAATTTAAAGGCTGGAGTATGAGGTGCTATTGGTCCTGCTAACTCTAATTTTGGGACGGCTTGTACAATATAGTGGCTATCTGAAAAAATGTTTACGGGCTGGTCCCTAAAATTTTCCAGAGCTCTTACCACAGCTTCCAGTTCCACTAGTTGAGCTGATTTGTGTGCAGTTATGTAAGTCATATTTTCTTTTTTAGTGACTACTGTAGCAGTACCATTTGAGGACCCATCTGTAAATACATTAAATGCCTTAGGAATAGGTTGATTTTTTATTACCTGTGGAAATATAATAGGATGATTAATACAAAAAGATAATATAGGGGACTTAGGAAGATGATTATCAAAATTTGCAGAAGTAGAACATTTAACTATAGCCCAATCATTATCATTGAAGCATAAGTATTCAATCTGTGATGATGAATAGGGAGTAATAATAGTAGCAGGGTGAATGCCAAATATTTTAGTAGAAGTCTTAAGTCCTTGAAGAATAAGTTTAGCCACCATGGAGGTATAAGATTCAATTATACTTTTAGGAGAGACGGGCAAATGTATCCATAATAAAGGCCCTGTTGCCAAAATACTCCTGTGGGTGTATATTGTGAAGAAATAATAATCAACATCAGCGGTTGAGTTAAATCAAATCTATCACAATGAGCTCCTTCAATGGCTTTTTCTACTAACTTTAAAGCTTTCCTAGCATCAGGAGTCAATGTTCATGGTGAAGATGGATCAGGATCTCCACGAAGGATGTCAAATAAAGGTTTTAGTTGGCCAGTAGTGAGGTTTAGTGTAGGGCGAAGCCAATTAATGTCTCCCAGTAGTTTTTGGAAATCATTGAGGGTGGTCAAATGTTCTTTATTTATTAAAATTTTTTGGGGGTCTAACAAAAGTATCCATGATTTTAAATCCTAAATATAATATGGGAGATCTGGTTTGAACTTTTTCTTCTGCTATATATAATCCATATTTTTTTAAATTTTCTACCACATCACTGAATATATTAAATAAGATTTTTTGATTAGGGTGGGCCAATAAAATATCATCCATGTAATGTAGACACATGAGGTTTGGATATTTATTTTTAATGGGTTGGATAGCCTTGTCCACATATATTTGGCATATGGTGGGGCTATTAGCCATTCCCTGTGGTAAAACCTTCCATTGATATCTCTGATCAGGGCCATTATTGTTCATAGAAGGAACGGAAAAAGCAAACCTGGGGGCATCCAGAGGATGTAGGGGAATAGAAAAGAAGCAATCCTTTATATCAAGAGTAATAAGATGGAAATTTTTTGGAATAGCTACGGGACTAGGAAGTCCAGGTTGAGTAGGGCCCATAACTTGCATGGTTTTATTGATTTGTCTAAGATCATGTAACAATCGCCATTTTCCTGACTTTTTCTTGATCACAAATATGGGGGAATTCCAGGGAGAGGTGGAAGGTTCTATATGACCTGCTTCTAATTGTTCCTGAACTAATTGGTGTGCCGCTTGTAATTTCTCTTTAGATAGGGGCCACTGAGGGACCCACACTGGCTTATCAGAAAGCCATGATATTTTCAAAATTATTTTCTCAGTGGCCCCGAAAAAAAATATCTTTTTCCTTTATGACAATGATTACTTTTAGGGTTAAGATTACTCTGTACTTTTTGATAATGAGTTCTTTTATGGTTAAGATTACCCTGTAGGTTTTCACATTTAACATCTGCAGGCTTGGTTGCAAGGTGTACTCCCATTTGTTGCAAAATATCTCTTCCCCATAAAGTAACCGGTAGATTAGGTAAAACATAAGGCTGAAATGTTCCTTTATGGCCTTCATCATCCTCCCATTTTAAAATTACTGCACTTTTATCTGGGAGGTTATTATATCCCAAGCCTCTTAAACTGGTTGAAGCTTTTTGCAGAGGCCAGTGCTTGGGCCATTGGCGTAAATTAATAATGGAAGAGTCAGCTCCAGTATCTATTAATCCCTCCATTTCTATTCCTTGGATTTTTATTTTACACATAGGCCTCCTTGAACAGTCTCGAACCCAGCAAGCCATGGGACTTGAGTCAGTGGAACAAAATCCTCTATTGTTCCCTTCTTGAGGCATACCCATTTTAAATGAATTATGTAAATTGGGAAGGAGAAGCTACTGAGCAATTCTATCTCCTTGATTAACAGAAGTTATACTTTGGGGTGAGCTAAGCATTATTTTTATTTCCCCTTTGTAGTCTGAGTTTATTACACCTGGGGTCACTTGCAAACCTAATAAGCTTTTAGGACTACGCCCGATAATAAGTCCTACAGTCCCTGAGGGAAGAGGTTCCCTGACTCCTGTGGGAATCAGTTGAACCCCCATTTCAGGTGTTAACACTATTCGGGCAGTGGAACAGAGGTCTAATCCTGCATTTCCTCTTGTTCCTCTGGCGAGGGAGTGGATGGGTAGTAGGGATTGTGTCGGGGAAGCATCTGAGTGTATGCTTGAGGATACTCCTTCTGCAATGCCCCGTACATTTGTGGGCCCCGGGGTATTGGGCCCCATGCCCCATTTTTTGAATTCCTGAACAAAGGATTTCCATGGATGTCACATTTTGAATGGCATTTATTGGCCCAATGATTTCCCTTTTTACACCTGGGGCAGCGGCCTGGGGCACGATATGAGCTTGGTCTTATTTCTCTTTTGGGATTTTGCCTAGAATTGCCTGATTGATTATGATAATTTTGCCTGGAATATCCTGATTGATTATAATATCTACGTTTAGCCTTTGTGAAATTTCGAGAGGAAGCACCTCTCATTGAGGCTGCAATCACATTTCCTGTGACAAAGGCGTCATTTATATCTTTACATAGTTGTATATATACGGAAAGATCCTTTTTAGTTCTCCATGGCCTGATGGCTGCTTGGCACCATTTATTTGCATTTTCATAAGCTAATTGAACAACTAATGGCATAGCTTGGTCAACATCTGCAAACACACTACCTGCAGTTCTCAAAAGTCGATCAGCAAAGTCGGCATACGGCTCATTAGGTCCTTGAATCACTTTTGACAAGCTACCTTGTAGATCCCCAGGTCCTTGTACAGTTTTCCATGCCTCTAAGGCAGCTGCATTTATCTGAGCATATATATCTGGGTCATAATCTGTTTGAGCCTGTAAGTCTGCGAATTGCCCTTCTCCTGTGAGCATGTCTATATTATAGTTTTCAAACCCTGCAGCCACGTTTCTTTTAGCCGTTTCTATACAAAGTTCTTGGAATTGCGATCGCCAAACCAAGAATTGCCCCCCGCTTAATGTTGCTTTACATAGACTTTTCCAGTCTGAGGGGGTTAAGCTAAAGGTGTTAAGGGACTCCAGCATACTCAACGTGAAAGGAGCTTGGGGCCCATAAGTCATTACTGCCTCTTTGAGATTTTTTATTGTTTTGAAATCTACTGACTGATGGACACTCTGTCCATTTTGCTTTTCAAATGCTGGCGGTTCCCAATGTATCTGTGAGTTGTCCTCGAGAGCGCATAAGCGATCAGAAAGACTTTTTATTTTTGTTTCTAGGGTATGCAAATGCCTAGTAATACCCTTCATATTTTCTGTAATGGATTTCACCCATGGGGGAGTAGAGGACACAAGTGACTCCTCTGCCTGACGGACCTTTTTCTCGGTCTTTTTAAATTTCTTTTTCCTCATTTTCTCAGGATCACTTTTACTAGATTCCTCACCACTGCTAATTTCACTGACAGAATATCCTGAGGCCCAGGTTCCAGTGAGAGCAAGTATCCTTCAGCTTTCGCCAATAACTCCCGAATAGCTTTAATAGCTTGGATTTTTGTCATTTTTGGGTCTCTTCTAATACTCTCTTTACTGGTCTCAGTTGGCCCAGTGGAATCTACACTTTTTTGATCACTTTCACTTTTGTCTATATACTCCTCACTGAGAACAGAGTCAGGTATATCAAGGAGTCTTTGCATAGCCTCTATCACTTGGGATTCAGTTATATTCGAACCCATCTTTAGAGACCTTTCAGTTCTTACCTGTCCGCTCCGAAGTTCCCCGTATGGGCCGCCACCTGTCGCCGCCTGAAGCGCTTGGAGCAACGGAGCCGCGGGAAGAACTTCAGAAGCAAACTGGAGACAAACAGCTCTTTATTCTGATAACTTCTCTCTCTGGTTCCAACAACAACCAACACACGCCAAACACACCACTAAAATGGCGCTGACCCGATCAGCAATTTCGGCCAAGTCACTCGAGATCCCGCAACAAATCCCGTGAGACTACGGGTGGCGACAATGGCCAAATCTCCACGGCTCATAGTCAACTGCAATTCAAGTCAATCCCCAAACAGGGCTCCTGCATTGGGCTCCTGCAACCCTGTCTCTAATAAAATACAAAAAAAGGCTGGGGATGTGGCCCAGTATTGAGTGCCCCTGAGTTCAATCCCTGGTACCAAAAAAAGAAAAAAAAGAAAGAAAGCTTCCGTGCTGGTCACAGTGACTCAGGAAACTAAAGTAGGATGATTGCAAATTTGAAATCAGCCTCAGGAACTTAGTGAGACCCTCAGAAACTTAGCAAGATCCTGACTCAAAATAAAAAATAAAAATGACTGGGGATGTAGCTTAGTGGTAAAGTATCCCCAGGTTCAATCCCCAGTATGAAAACAAAAACAAAACTTTTATACACCAAAGGAAATAATAATTCTGAATGTGAAGAGAAGGTCTTCAGAATGGGAGAAAATCTTTGCCTGCTGCTCTTCCAATAGGGGATTGATATCCATAGTACATAAAGAATACAAAAAACTTAACATCAAAAATAAATAAATAAACTAACTAGTCAATAAATGGGCAAATGATCTAAACAGACATTTCTCAAGAGAAGAAATGAAAATGGCCAATAAATGTATAAAAAATATGTTCAACATCTTTAGCAATCAGGAAAATGCAAATCAAAACTATACAGAGATTTCATTGACTCTAGTCGGAATGGCACTCATCAAAAATACAAATTACGGGCTGGGGTTGTAGCTCAGCAGTAGAGCACTCGCCTAGCACGTGTGTGGCCCTGGTTCGATCCTCAGCACCACATAAAAATAAAGGCATTGTGTACAACTAAAAATAAATAAATAAATATTTTTTTAAAATACAAATTACAATGCTGGAGAGGATGTGGGGGGGAAAGGTATACTTATGCATTGTTGGTTTGACTGCAAATTAGTACTAACACTTTGGTAAGCAATATGACAACCTGAAAAGAGTAAGAAGGGCTGGGCACGGTGGTGCACGCCTGTAATCCCAGCACTTGGGAGGCTGAGGCAGGAGGATCCCGAGTTCAAAGCCAGCCTCAGCAATGGCGAGGCACTTAGCAACTCAGTGAGACCTTGTCTCTAAATAAAATACAAAAAGGGCTGGGGATGTGGCTCAGAGGTTGAGTGCCCCTGAGTTCAATCCCCGGTACCAAAAAAAAAAAAAAAAAAAAAAAAAACCAGCCTCAGCAAGCGTGAGGGGCTAAGCAACTCAGTGAGACCCTGTCTCTAAATAAAATACAAAATAGGGCTGGGGATGTGGCTCAGTGGTCGAGTGCCCCTGAGTTCAAGCCCTGGTAATCCTCCTTCCCCCGCCAAAAAAAAAAAAAAAAAAAAGAGGAATGAATCTACCACATAACCCAGCTAATCCCACTTCCTGGGATTTATCTAAAAGAACTAGAATCTGCGTATTATAGTGATACAAGCACATCAATATTTATAGCAGCACAATTCACAATAGCCAAGTTATGGAAACAGATGCCCATCAACAGAGGAATTGATAAAGAGAATATGGTATATACACAATGGAGTTTTACTCAGCCATAGAGAAGAATGAAATTTTGTCATTTACTAGTAAACGAATGGAACTGGAGAACATCATGGTAAGTGAAATGAGCCAGACTCTGAAAGTCAAAGGTTGAATATTTTTCTCATGCAAAAGCTAGAGAGCAAGAAGAGGAGAAAAAAATAAATAAATAAAATAAAAGGGGAATCCCAAAAATATGGGGGAAACCAATAAAGTAGAGGAAGGGGTATCAAGAGGGAGGGAAGAGGGGTGAATTTAGGGAAGTACTGGGAATGAAACTGACCAAATTATGCTATGTTCATGTATGAATATATGACATTAAGTCTCAATTATATATATATATATATATACACACATATATATATATAATTATAACACACTAATTGAAACAATATTAGAAAGGAGATCAGTAGAGTAGAGCAAGCAGATCAGGAGAAAGAGGCAGGGAGGTAAAGGGAAGGTACTGGGGAATGAGATTGATCAAATTATGATATATGCATGTATGAATATGTCATAATGAATCCCACTATTATGTTATTATTTTGCACCAATAGTGAAAATTAAAATAATAAAATTCTAAAGGCAGCTGGTTACAAATCTCAGATACAAAACTCAATGGTTTTGCTATAAATAAAAAAAAAAGTTAGAAAATAAGTTGAATAGCCACTTCCCAAGTCAGCTCAGTTGTCACTTCTTCAGAAATCATTGTCTTGAACCCATAGATAAAATCACTTAACATAAAACCCACCATAAATCAGCATGGTGGCGCTCGCCTGTAATCCCAGTGGCTCAGGAGGCAGAGGCAGGAGGATTGCAAGTTCAAAGCCAGTCTTAGCAACTTAGCAAGGCCCTAAGTAACTCAGTGAGACCCTGTCTCTAAATAAAATACAAAAAAGAGCTGGGGATGTGGCTCAGTGGCTAAGCACCCCTGGATTCACTTCCCAGTACCAAAACAACAACAACAAAACCACCATAAGAACATTTATCTTGGGCTGGGGTTGTGGCTCAGCGGTAGAGCGCTCGCCTCACACGTGCGCGGCCCGGGTTCGATCCTCAGCACCACGTAAACATAAATGCATTCCATTGTGTACAACTAAAGCAAATAAATAAATATATAAAAAAAAAAAAAAACGTTTATCTCTGGCTGGGGTTGTGGCTCAGTGGTAGAGCACTTGTCTAGTACATGCGCAGCCCGGGTTCGATCCTCAGCACCACATAAAAATAAATGCATTGTGTACAACTAAAAGCAAAACCATGATTCTTATGCTTATTGGTACAAATATATGTTTAATCCCTTTCTCTTCTTCTGGATTTCACAAGATCCCAGATAACAGATACATTTTGGTTACATTTATATTTCCAGTACAAAGGAGAATTCTTGGCGTACTAGGTTCTCAAAATTTTTGGGTGAATGAATGAACAAATGAATGAGGAAGGAAAGACATAGATTATGCTTGGTGAAAAAGATTTAATACTGTAGGAGTATTATGTCTATGTAAATTAATCTATACATATAATATAATAATGAATACCAACAGCATTATTTTTTCAAACTTGACAAAATTTTCTTAGAATTTACCTAGATTCTGGAGACAGATGGTAGTAATGGTTGTATAACAATAAGAATGTACTTAATACTATGAAACTGTGATTAAAATGAATGAATACAAATCTGATAAACTATTTAGAAATATGAAAATATTCCAAAAAACACTTTCAAAATAGAATTTAGCTGGATGTGGGGTTGCATATCTGCATTCCCAGTGACTTAGGAGGCTGAGACAGGAAGATTGCAAGTTTGAGGGGCTGGGGTTGTGGCTCAGTGGTAGAGCGCTCGCCTAGCACGTGTGCGGCCCGGGTTCGATCCCCAGCACTACATAAAAATAAACGCATTGTGTACAACTAAAGCAAATAAATAAATATTTTTTAAAAAGATTGCAAGTTTGAGGTCAACTTAGCAAGGCCTTAAGCAACTTAGCAAGATCCTGTACCAAAATAAAAAACAAAAAGGGGTGGGGATGTGGTTCAGTGGTAGATTGCCCCTGGATTCAATCCCCAGTGCCAAAAAAAAAAAGTATTATCCCAGTCTGTCTTCCCATTCCTCTTCCCAATGGCAATTGCTACAACCAAGACAGAAATATTCTGGGTACACGCACATGTGTGTGCGCATGTGCACACACATTATAGAATGAATGTAGGTAAATATAAATGTATATCTGGTTTTGGTCATCAAGTGGAAGCATACTTTTCTTCCCCTTCTCTCTCTCTCTCTCTCTCTCTCTCTCTCTCTCTCTATATATATATATATATATATATATATATATATTTTAAGTTGTGTATGGACCCAATGCCTTTATTTGTTTTTGTTTTTATGTGGTGCTAGGATTGAACCCAGTGCCTCTCAGTTGTGAGGCAAGAGCTCTGCCACTGGGCTACAACTCCAGCCCCTTCCCCTTCTTCTTTTTCTTGGAAATGCTTGGGAATTAATTCCATGTAGTATAGAGTTGTCCCTTTCTTTGTTGTTATTATCTACCCAAAATGTTTCCTTATTATTATTATATCATATATACATATAATAGTATATAACTGTAATATAAGTATTTATCATATGAAATATGGTAAATATTTCTATGATATGTGTATCATAGAGAATGGGATAGTATGCAAAGAGCTCTCACAAACCAGCAAGACAAATAACCCTAAGGAAAATTTAACAAAGATTAATATATAAAGCAAATAAAAAATAAACATTTGGAAAAATACTTAGCCTTATAAATAAGTAAATGTAAAATGAAACAATAAAAATAATTATCAAAATGAGACATTTTTAATTCAGAATGTAAAAACAGGAAAGTTCAATAACATTCAGCCAAAGTTGGTGGTAAATCTGGAAACAGGTCCTCTTATATGCCATAGAGGCAATGCAAGGTATCTAGAGGGCAATTTGAAAATATCTGTCAACATAAAACAATTCACAAAAGTTTTGACTAATCACTTCCACTTCCCATAAATGAATAAAATGTGTTCGCAATGATGGTCACTGTATGATTCTCATTTTTACTTTTTTTTTTTTCTTTTTCCAGTACTGAGGATTGAACCTGGGGCCTTGCATGTGCTGGGCAATACTCCAGCTGAGCTATACTCCAGATCTTTTTTTTTTTTTTTTTTTTTTTTTTTTTTTTTTGGTACCGGGGATTGAACTCAGGGGCACTTGACCACTGGGCCACATCCCCAGCCCTTTTTTGTATTTTATTAGAAGCAGGGTCTCACTGAGTTACTAAATGCCTCACCATTGCTGAGGCTGGCTTTGAACTCGCGATCCTCCTGCCTCAGCCTCCCAAAGTGCTGGGATTACAGGCGTGCGCCACCGCGCCCGGCTACTTTTTTTTTTTTAATACTTATTTTTAGTTGTTGATGGACCTTTATTTTATTCATTTATTTGTACACAGTGCTGAGAATCAAACCCAGTGCCTCACACATGCAAGGCAAGTACTCTACCACTGAGCCACCACCCCAGCTCTGTATACCACCTCTTTTTAATTTACTTTGAGACAGGGTCTCAATAAATGGCCCAGGCTAGCCTCAAACTCTCGATCCTCCTGCCTCAGCCTCCCAAGCCCTGGGATCACAGAAGTGTGCCACCATACCTAGCATATTGCAATTTTTAAAAACAACAATATCCTAAATGTACAAATTGAATGCTATCTAAATTATGCTATAAGAATAAAATAACATACAGCCACCATTAAAATTCCATAGACCCTTCAGATACATTTCTAAATGAAGAAAACTACAGAATCATACATGTAGTTCACTTTTACTTATATTAACTTTTAAAAGGATATGCAAGCCAATGTATACATTTTTAAAAAGTCAACAGAAGAGCTGGTTAACAGTAGTTACCTCTGAGGTGTGAGACTATTTGACTAAAAGTGGGAGGAGATTTTAATTTTTCCTTTTTTACATCCTAATTCTGTTTTAAATTTTTATTTAGCCACGTGCAGGTTTCATTAGTTTATGATGAAATTTTAAAAACACTGATGTAATCTGGGCACAGTGGTGCACACCACCTGTAATTCCAGCCACTTAGGAGGCTGAGGCAGGGGGATCTCCAGTTCAAGGCTATCCTGGGCACCTTAGTGAGATTCTGTCTCAAAATAAGAAATAAAGAGAACTGGGGATGTAGCTCAGTGGTGGAATGCCCCAGGTTCAATCCCCAGTATCACAAAATAAATAAATAAATAAACAAATAAATAAATGCATCAAAACAACTGCATAAAACAGTTATATGAAAATGTCACATACCAGAGGCTACAAATATAGCTTGGTGGTAGAATGCTTGCCTAACATGCCCAAGACCTTGGGTTCCATGCTTAGCATTGCAAAAATGTCATGTACCAAAGAATAAATCATTGTTGAAGTACCCTTTTAGGAAAATTCACCTCTAACTTCCAGATCAGAGTCTAAAGACTTTTTGTTTCAGTTATCAACTGTAAGGGAGATTAGACTCTCCATTGTCAAAGAAAGATTAGAGTTAATTACAAAGTCATGAAGGGTTTATGTATAAATTTAAAAGGATTTTCATCAAAAAGGACTTTCTTTTTAATACTGAACTAATTAAAAATAAGTTAATCAAATACTTTCAAATCTCAACATCCTGGTTAGTTTTAACTGGTATGTAACTCTAATTCAATACACTTTAATGTGTAAATAATGTTAGAATTTACATCTTTTTTAAAAAATATTTATTTATTTGCTTTAGTTGTACACAATGCGTTTATTTGTACGTGGTGCTGAGGATCGAACCCGGGCCGCACACATGCTAGGCAAGCGCTCTACTGCTGAGCCACAATCCCAGCCCCAAGAATTCACATCTTATTCCTAATTATTTTAGGACTTCTCTATCAAGAACAATGAAAGTAAATTGTGAATGTCACTTTCTTATTTTTGCAGATGTCCAACATAGTGTTTTGAATAACTGTAAAGAAATAGGAACTTCTCTTTTGAGCTTATACTTGGTACTAATTTTTCAAAATCCAAATGTAGTTTATTATTTTTTTAAAAAATATTTATTTACTTGTTTTAGTTGTACACAATGCCTTCATTTTTACATGGTGCTGAGGATCGAACCCGGGCCGCACACGTGCTAGGCAACCCCAGCCCCTAATTTATTCTATTGAGAAAACATTTCATAAGATAATTTTGAGATTGCTATTATAAAAATACCACATGCAGAAATAGAACAGAATCTTTTTTAAGACATGCCAATGTCTATCAACAAAATTTGTATTGAACACTTATTTGTGGAATATTTATATAGTGAGAACTTTTAAAAAGGCAAAATATGGGGCTGGGGTTGTGGCTCAGTGGTAGAGCGCTCACCTAGCACATGCGCAGCCCGGGTTTGATCCTCAGCACCACGTAACAATAAAGGCATTGTGTACAACTAAAAAAAATAAATAAAGTAAAATAAACAAATATTTTTTAAAAAGGCAAAATATGCAGGTTAATTTTCATCAACATTCCTCATGACACATTGGGAGATATATAATATTGGAAATTACAATCAGACCATGACTCACAGGAAGAACTGTGGAAGCCTGACAACAAGAATTAATTTCAAATCTAGTAATAATTATACATTTAGACCAAGTTTGAACTGGTAGTTAATAATAAACCATTCACCCTCTTGTTATTGCTTTGTTTAAGACCTCCTGGAAAAACATCCCTCACCTCTGCTCAGGTTGAGGAGATGAGATTTCATTGGAGTCTTAATCTCCAATAAGGTAAGAGTGTTGTGTGTTTCCAGCAATTTTACTTTTGTAGTTATTATGTTACTATTGGTGGGTTTTTAAATTCCATAAGAGAAATGAATTGTCCTTCCCGTTTCCCTGCCCAGAAATATTTTTAAAGTCTAACACTTCAAGTTCAGAATTTTAAGGAAAGCTTGCACAGCAGAAAAGAAAATGCTCATTTGGCAATTTGGATAAGTTTAGATGGAAATCACAAATTTCAGTTTGTTTAATTTACTTTAGAAGAAATTAATTAAATACATATTATTGAATGCACTAGATATAGGTTTTTGCTTTGTTTTGGTTTGTTTGCAGTGCTGGGGATGGAACCCAGGGCAACCACTTCTGCCCCTGAGCCTCACCTTTGGGGGACCCCCCTCCTACCCCTGTACTGGGAATAAGGCAATTTACTTCCTGATTTTGCAGAAACTAGCTAAGAGCTTTGCTAGACAAATGCTCTGCAACAGAGCTATACTCAGAACTCTTATTTATTTTTTTTTTGAGAAAATAAAATTGCTCAGGTTGACACGGAACTCTCAATTTTCCCTGCCTTAGCCTCCCTAGTAGCTGGGATTACAGGCATGTACCACTGCACCTGGTTATAAGTATTTTTTTTAATATATTTTTTTATTTTTTTGCACCCGGGGTTGAACTCAGGGACACTCGACCACTGAGCCATATCCCCAGCCCTATTTTGTATTTTATTTAGTGACAGGGTCTCAATGAGTTGCTTAGTGCTTCGACATTACTGACACTGGCTTTGTACTCATGATCCTTCTGCCTCAGCCTCCCAAGCCGCTGGGATTATAGGCATGCACCATCTCACCTATAAGTATTATTATTATTATTGATACTGGGGATTGAACTCAGGGGCACTTGACCACTGGGCCACATCCCCAGCCCTTTTTTGTATTTTATTAGAGATAGGGTCTCACTGAGTTGCTAAGTGCCTTGCCATTGCTGAGGCTGGCTTTGAACTCACGATCCTTCTGCATCAGCCTCCCAAGTGCTGGGATTACAGGCGTGCGCCACCGCGCCCGGCTTATAAGTATTATTTTTGAGGTGGAAAAGTTATTGTTTTATATTATCATGTTTCAATAAAACTGTCAATTTAAATATTTAGAAGATTATTTGACATGTGGTAGTTTATGCTATTGATGGTTATTAATAAACATTAGTGATATGTTATTGTTATAATTGAAATTTGGATTTAAAAAATGAAAAGAATGATGCACTTGCATTTGATTGGTGGTGATAAATTTAAAACATATCAGAAAATAAAAATGAATTGTAGTCAGATGCAGTGGCACACACTCATAATCCCAACTACTTGGGATGCTGAGGCAGGAGGATTGCAAGTTCCAGGCCAACCTGGGCAATTTAGCAAGATCCTATCTGATAATAAAATTTTGAAAAGGGCTAAGGATGTAGCTCAGTAGAAGAGCACTTGCCTAGGAAGCATGAGGGCCTGAATTAATCCCCAGTACCAATAAATAAATAAAAGTAAGTATGTTGAAGATAGGAATTTAAAACTTAATCATAAACACCACCAAATATTTGAAGGTTGCACGATAATTCTAAAGCATAGGTTATATTGAGATTCATACAGTAAACAAAAGACAAAATTTAGAAGAGAAACAAAGATGTCACTGTAAGGTTGTTCTAGAAAATGTTTTGAAATGGATCGTGCAGAAGTCTATTAAACCAATACTGTGATTTTTATTATAAATAAAGTGTTGATTACTAAAGGACATTTTCTTTTTCTTTTTAAAAAATATTTATTTATTTGCTTTAGTTGTACACAATGCATTGCATTTATGTTTACGCGGTGCTGAGGATTGAACCCGGGCCACGAACGTGCTAGGCGAACGCTGTACCACTGAGCCACAACCCCGGCCCCCGTAAAGGACATTTTCAATTTTTTATTAAAAAAAAAAGAAAAAACACTGGAAAACAATGTTCTTGGCCAATTGGACCAAGAGTAAATCACATGGGGGCTAGGGTTGTGGCTCAGTGGTAGAGCCTAGGATGTGTGAGGCACTGGGTTTGATCCTCAGCACGACATAAAAATAAATTTAATTAAATTAAAGGTACTATGTCCATCTGAAACATGGTTATTGGTTTAAAGGGTAGGGTTCTGTCTTATACATTCTTGCCTCATACTTGCAGGACTGGCAAATGGCAAAGCTGCCACTTCTAGCTGCATGCCCATAGCACAGATTGACCAGTGGAAATGATCAGGACAAAAGCTCAGTCAGCGAAGAAAGAAAGAGAGGGTCTTGCTTAGTCAGCACAGCACAGGTTCAGCAAGGTGAACTTTATGGCATGTAAACATTAGCTAGATAGTCTATTTTTTTTTTTTTTTTTTTTTTTTTCTTTTTTTTTGGCACCAGGGATTGAACTCAGGGGCACTCAACCACTGGGCCACACCCCCAGCCCTTTTTTGTATTTTTATTTAGAGTCAGGGTCTCACTGAGTTGCTAAGTGCCTTGCCATTGCTGAGGCTGGCTTTGAACTCGCGATCCTCCTGCCTCAGCCTCCCAAGTACTGGGATTACAGGCATGCACCACTGTGCCCAGTTAGTCTGTTTATTTCTTTTTTTTTTCTTTTTAAATATTTATTTATTTGCTTTAGTTGTACACAATGTGTTTATTTGTATATGGTGCTGAGGATCGAACCCAGGCCGTGCATGTGCTAGGCGAGTGCTCTACCGCTGAGCCACAACCCCAGCCCCTAGTCTGTTTATTTCTGAGGTTGATATCATACAAAGAAAATTGATGTTAACTACTTTAGTTAAAGATCTTAAATACTCTTAAGACTGAAAGGGAGATTGAAGAGAAGCACGTTTTCTAGATAAAGGGATCTTTTGAAGGGTCTGATTTGGAAATGCAGTACACAGTCCTGCAAGACCCCAGGGTGCCTCAAGCCTTGGAGAATATCAAACTCTCTATATACTATGTTTCATTCCTACCATAGATCTTAGTAACCTCAGCATATGATTTCTTTCCCCTTTATTAGGTCAAGAAATTTCACCTTTTCACTTAAAAGAAGCACTTCACAGCTACTTTTTGGCATATCTGAATTGTCAGCATCGTTGTTCTTGTAGATTAGGACCATTATTAAGTAAAATAAAGGTTGAACACAAGCACCATGATAACATAAAAGTCAATCTGATGACAAGAGGGCTACTAAGTGACTAGTGGGTAGAATATACAGCATGGATCCACTGCTCAAAGAGACGATTCATGTCCTAGGAGGGATGGAGAGGATGACAAAAGATTCATCACACTACTCAGAATAGCACACAATTTAAAATTTATGAATTGATAGACCTTTCCATTTAATATTCTTGGACCATGGATAACTGAAATCTCAAAGCTTGAAACTATAAATAAGGGGGATTATTGTAATGAAGCAATGTAATAGATGTACAAATAAACTTATAAAAAAGGAAGAATTTTTGCAAGGGCAGATGTTGCAAATGGGCAGTGAGCCAAAATTTGATAAAACAGTATGTTCCTCACAGTATGTTCTTTGATGTGTTAAAAGTTGGCTCTGAGTGCCTGAGACTTTGGTGGTCAAGTCATAGGGAGTTAGGAGAAGAAGTCCTCTCATTTGTGGGGATTGTAGATGATTAAAGGAATTTTTAGGTCCCCAGTATGAAAAATTATCTTTTCTCTAGCTCAAGCTTTTTAAATAGATCACAGCTGGCCAGTGTGGCCCACAATACTCTTAAGATCTTTAGTCCATATTAGAACACACGAGAGAGAGAGAGAAGGGGGGGAGGGAGAGAGAGAGAAAGGGACTTCAAGTCCATTCTAACCACTTGAAAGGGTTTGGTCTTAGAGAATCTAGATCTCATGATTTAGTAACTTAATAACTGTGGTTTATTTAATGACAAAGTGCTATTACAATACATAACTGGAATAATAACTTGAATGTGCATCTGAATGACCTGGTAGATTTGTTAACCAAATTATTGGGACTTGGCCTTTAAATGTTTGATTCAGTAAGTCTGGCACGAGACCCAGGAAGCTGCATTTCTAGTAAGTACTTAAGTGATGCTGATACAGGAACTGCACACTGAGAATCACTGTTCAGCCAGCTTAATTCCACTGATAAGATTTTCAATATTTTTCTCTTTGTTGTTTGAAAGTATGAGATAAAAGCTAGGTTGGCACTAGAATTTATGAAGGTCTGGTGCCAGAGCAATTTGGCAGATACTGTTTGCTCTAGGTTTTACTTTCCTCTTGATTTAGATATAGTCTGAGTTTAGATTTAGTTATAACATTACTGTCTACTGATTTTATAAATCTATAAATCTCATAAGTATACTTACTGCAGCATTCTCTAATCCCTACCCCTCTGTTTAACTTGTTATTATCTAGGAGTGGAATTGCAGGATCTTATGATAACTATGCTTACAGTTGAGGAATTATCAAATTGCTTACCAAGATTACAGCACCATTTTATAGTCCCACCACCAATTTACTGGGGAACCAATTTCTCCAAATCTCGCCAACAATTATTATGTGCCTCTTTTATTGTAGACAAATTAGTGGGTGTGGCAGTTCCCTAGTGATTAGTAATGTTGAAAATCTTTTCATGTGCTTAAAGGTCATTTTTCTATCTCTTTTAGAGAAGTGTCATTCAAGACTTTGCTTATTTATTAAATTGGATTTTTAAAAATTATGAGTTGTAAGAGTTCTTTACGGGCTGGGGTTGTGGCTCAGTGGTGGAGCACTCATCTCGTCTAGCACATGCGCGGCCCAGGTTCAATCCTCAGCACCATGTAAAAATAAACACATTGTGTACAACTAAAGCAAATAAATAAATATTAAAAAAAAAAAAGAGTTCTTTACACATTCTGGGTGCCAGACCCATTATCAGACATATGACTTGCAAATATTTTTCTCCATTCTGTCAATTTCTCCCCCCCTTTTTAAAAAATATTTATTTATTTGCTTTTAGTTGTACACAATGCCTTTATTTTTACGTGGTGTTGAAGATCGAACCCGGGCTGTTCACGTGCTAGGCAAGCGCTCTACAGCTGAGCCACAACCCCAGCCCTCTCCTCTCTTTCTTTTTTTTTTTTTTTTTTTAAATATTTATTTATTTGTCTTAGTTGTACACAATGCCTTTATTCTTATGTGGTGCTGAGGATCGATCCCGGGCCGCACACACGCTAGGCGAGCGCTCTACCGCTGAGCCACAACCCCAGCCCTCTCCCCCTTTCTTGATGGGAGTCTTCGAGGCACAGGAAGTTTTAATATTTTAAAATTTATTTATTTTGTGGTACTAGGGATTGAACCTAGGGGTATTCTACTACTGAGCTACTGTTTGCTTTAGGTTTTACTTTTTTTTTTTTTTTTTTTTTTTTTTAATTTTTGAGATAGGGCCTTGCTAATTTGCTGAAGCTGTCCTCAAATTTGCAATGCCCCTCCTCAGCCTCCCGAGTCTCCGGGGCTACAGGGGTATGCCACAGTGCCCAGTAAGAGCCCTTTAATTTTGATGAAGTACAATTAATTTTTCTTTTGCAAGCTTTTGTTGTCATATCTAAAAAACTGTTGCCTAATCCAAGGTTACAAAGATTTATCAATCTATGTCTCCTCCTAAGATTTTATAGTTTTGACTTTTTGATCCACTTCAAGTTAAATTTATAAGGCCCCTCACTTTTATTTATGTATTTATTTGGTACTGGGGATTAAGGTCAGGGGCACTTTACCGTGCAGCCACATCTCAGCCCCATTTATTTAGTTAGTTGTAGGTGGACACAATACCTTTATTTTATTTTTATGTGGTGCTGATGATAGAATCGAGCGTCTCATACATACTAGGTGAGCACTCTACCACTGAGCCACAACTCCAGTCCCCTTTTTAATATTTTTAAATTTTGAGGCAGGGTCTTGCTAAGTTGTTTAAGCCCTCGTTAAATTGCTGAGGCTGGCCTCAAACTTGGAATCCTGCCTCAGCCTCCTGAGTCACTGGGATTACAAGTATGCACCACCATTCCTGACATCTTTTTTTTTTTTTTTGTACCTGGGATTGGACTCAGGGGCACTGACCACTAAGCCATATCCACAGCCCTATTTTGTATTTTATTTAGAGACAGGGTCTCACTGAGTTGCTTAAGGCCTCACGTTACGATTCTCCTGCCTCAGTCTCCTGAGCTGCTGGGATTACAGGTGTGTGCCACTGCGCCCAGATAACTATTATTTTTAATCCCAGCAGGTGTAGGAGCGCATGCCTGTAACCCCAGTGATTCAAGAGGCTGAGGCAGGAGGATTACAAGTTTGTGGCCAGGGAGACTCTGTCTCAAAATAAAAAGTAAAAAGTGAGAGCTACATGGTAAAGTGCCCCTGGGTTCAATCCTCAGTACCATAAAAAGGAAAAAAAATTGGGAAAATGCACAGAATTCTCATATACCTCTAATCTTAATTTTCACTATTAATTCATGAATTAGTGTGATACATTCATTATAGTTGATGAGCCAATACTGATAAATTATTACCCAAAGTCCATAGTTTGCATAAAGTCTCAATCTTTGTCTTGTACATTGAAGCACATTGTTTGAATGTTAAAATGCATATTACTAGTCAGGCCAGGTGGTGCATGCCTGTAATCCCAGTGATTTGGGAAGCTGAAGCAAGAGGAGTCAAAGTTTGAGGCCAGTCTGGTTAACTTTGTGAGGCCCTAAGCAAGTTAGTGAGACTTAAGCAACTTAGTGAGACCTGTCTCAAAATAAAACATAAAAAGGACTGGAAATGTAGCTCAGTGATAAAGCACCCCTGGGTTCAATCTCCAGTACAAAAATAAACAAATAAACAAACACATATTACTAAGTCAAACCTGCCAATCTGAAAAGGCTACATACGGCATGATTCCAACTATTATGTTATCTGGAAACAAGGGAACTGTGAAGATAGTAAAAATATCAGTGCTTGCCAGAGGCTTCTGGTGGTGGTGGGGAACTAGGAAGAAACAAGTGGAACACAGGGGATTTCTTGAGCATTATTCTGTATGTAAATACAGTAGTGGATATATGTCACTTTATATTGTCAAACTTGCAGTATGAACCCCAGTATAAACTATGGACTTTGTGCACAGACAATATACTGGTGCAGATGGTAGAAGAAGCTGTATGGGGGTTGGGAGCAGCAGCAGAGGGAGGGTATTTGGCAACTCACTATACTTTTCTCTGAGTTTTTCTGTGAATCTAAAACTTGTAAAAAAAAAAGTCTCTTAATTTAACAAAAACATTGCTAACAATCAAAATTGTCCATTCTTGGAGAAATGGATAGATCAATTGTAGTATACCTATATGGTGAAATACTACACACTAGGTTATGAAATGAATTAGATCTATAAATGATCAACATGGATATATGTCTAAAACAATGAGTAAAGAAAATCAATTTGTTGGCTATGTCATTAAAGTTTAAAACTACACACAAAACAATATCATATATCTGTAATCCCAGCATATTGGTTCAGGCAATGCACTAATATGCACATACAAAAAAGTGGGGAGTGAGTGGTCGAGTGGACTCGGGTAAATTGCCTAATGCACATAAAAGTGCAGAAGAGGATGAGAAGAGGATGGGGCAGTGATTCAAAGATGTTTTAGCTTCATATGTAACTTTAAAAAAAAGACTTAAAGCAAATATGACAAAATACTAAGGGTAGTTCATTACAAGTAGTAGGAATATAGATATTTATTCTGTTAACACTTCTGCAATTCTTAAAGTATAAGCTAAAAGAGAGGAAGCTGGGTGTGGTGGCACACACCTGTAATCCCAGTGGCTGGGGAAGCTGAGGCAGGAGGATCTCAAGTTCAAAGTCAGCCTTAGCAATTTAGTGAGGCCCTAAGCAATTTGGTGAGACCCTGTCTCTAACTAAAATATAAAAATGGTTGGGGAGGTGACTCAGTGATTAAGTACCCTAGATTCAATCCCTGGTATAAATAAATAAATAAATAAATAAAGCAGAGGGAATGGATGTTGAAAAGTGGAGAGAGAAAATACAAACAAAAATCAAGAAGTTAGGGAACAGAAATGGGACAGAGCAACTTTGTGCACTGTTGGAAATGATTGATCTGTGTTGTTGCAGATGACAGCATTTTTCCTTCCTTCCTTCCTTCCTTCCTTCCTTCCTTCCTTCCTTCCTTCCTTCCTTCCTTCCAGGGATTGAACTCAGGGGCACTCAACCACTGGGCCACATCCCCAGCCCTTTTTTGTATTTTATTAGAGACAGGGTCTCACTGAGTTGCTAAGTGCCTCGCCATTACTGAGGCTGGCTTTGAACTCTTGATCCTCCTGCCTCAGCCTCCCAAGTGCTGGGATTACTGGCGTATGCCACCACACCTGGCCAGAAGCTTTCTAATTTGATGCCATCTCACTTATTGACATTTGGTTTTATTTCTTGAGCTTTAGGAGACTTATTAATTTGAGACCAGGTATTGTGATGCCTCCTGCTCGCTCTTCTTGCTCTGGATTGTCTTGTCTATTCTGGGTCTTTTACTCTCTCATATAAATTTTCAGTCTGTCTTTTCTAGTTCTATGAAGAATGTCATTGGTATTTTAATGGGGATCACATTGAATCTGAGGATCACTTTTGGTAATATGGCCATTTTCACAATATTAATTCTGCCGCTCCAACAACATGAGAGGTCTTTCCATTTTCTAGTAATTCTGCCGCTCCAACAACATGAGAGGTCTTTCCATTTTCTAGTTATCTTTTTCAATTTCTTTTCTTTAGTATTCCATATTTTACTTTTTTTTTTTTTTTTTTTTTGGTACCAGGGATTGAAGCCAGGGTCACTTGGCCATTGAGCCACATCCCCAGCCCTATTTTGTATTTTGTGCCTTGCTTGTGGTAGGCAAGTGCTCTACCATTGAGCCATTTCCCCAGCCCTTTTTTACTTTATTTTGATGTAGTGTCTCACTATGTTGCCCTGGCTGGCCATGCAGTGGCACACTCCTGTAATCCCAGCAGCTTGGGAGGCTGAGGATGGGGAGTTCAAAGCCAGCCTCAGCAATGGTAAGGCCCTGAGCAACTCAGTGAGACCCTGTCTTGAACTTGTGATCCTTCTGCCTCTGCTTCCTGTGTAACAGGATTGTGGATGTGTGCCACCATGCCTGACAAGGCCCGTCACTTTCACTCTCTATAGTCACCAGGTGGACTCCAATTACTTTATTAATAATTTTCAAATATTTTGCTCTCACTAAAATATTACTAATAATAGATTTTTTTTAAAAAAAATCTTGGTTTAACATCTTAGATATAAATTTCCTTGAAGGTCTGGTTTTATATTCAATCAATTATTGGTTTTAATATCTTATTGTAGATGAAAAACATTCCTCAGAAGTACCTCAAAAGGGTGGCACATGCCTGTAATCCCAGCACTTGGGAGGCTGAGGCAGGAGGATCACGAGTTCAAAGCCAGCCTCAGCAATGGTGAGGCACTTGGCAAATCAGTGAGACCCTGTCTCTAATAAAGTACACAAAAAAGGACTGGGGATGTGTCCCAGTGGTTGAGTGCCCCTGAGTTCAATCCCCGGTACCATTATTGATTCTTGTGCTATAGGAGTCTTGTTAAGGAAGGTTTGGGCCTACTTTTTCTTCTATTAGGCACATGGTCTCTGGTTTAATTCCTAGGTCCTTGATCCACTTTGAGTTGAGTGAACGGTGAGAGATTGGGGCACTCAATCACGGAGAGACATCCCCAGTCCTATATTTTATTTTTTTATTTTTTTTATTTAGAGACAGGGTCTAAGTTGCTTAGCACCTTGTTGTTGCTGAGGCTGGCTTTGAATTCATGATCCTCCTATTTCACCCTCCCAAGCCGCTGGGATTACAGGCATGTACCACTGTGCCCAGCCTATATTCTTTATCTAATGCTCTCTTGTTCTTTTGGTCCTGAATGAGATTACTGAAGGTGAGATTGTCTTTTTTTTTTTTTTTGGTACCGGGGATTGAACTCAGCGGCACTAGACCACTGGGCCACATCCCCAGCCCTTTTTTGTATTTTATTAGAGACAGGGTCTCACTGAGTTGCTAAGTGCCTCGCCGTTGCTGAGGCTGGCTTTGAACTCTCGATCCTCCTGACTCAGCCTCCCAAAGTGCTGGGATTACAGGCGTGCGCCACCGCGCCGGCTGAGATTGTCTTTTTCCTTGACATATCCATCTCTGTAGCTAGCAAGATTTGTTGAATGAATAATAGAATTACTGAGGTCTTTGGTGTCTACTCTGTCCTTCTTCTTGCTGTTTTAAACAAAGAACTGTTTAGGTTGATTTCAGCCAAGAACTACTTAGGTAGTAGGTTGGATTAAGTAACACCTAGTGGTCAATTTAAAACTTTTGATTCAAACAAAAGTTAAGATCCTTCCAAAGCAGTTTTCTCATTGTTTCTTGTTGGTGATAATTTGTAATTCCCTTAGAGGGGTATGTACAAACTCTTCACAGACAGGAAAAGAGGGAAGGGAAGGTGGCTTCAAGGACAAGACATGCTCCTTCAACTCTATTTCCCCAGTGAAAGTGAATGAAAAAGCTGGGTGTGGTGGCACATGCTTGTAATCCCAGCACTTGGGAGGCTGAGGCAGGAGGATCTCAAGTTCAAAGCCAGCCTCAGCAACACCAAGGTGCTAAGCAACTCAGTGAGACCCTGTCTCTAAATAAAATACATAACAGAGCTGGGGATGTGGCTCAGTAGTTGAGTGCCTCTGAGTTCAATCCTTGGTAACCCCACCACCACCAAAAAAGGGAAGTGAATGCAAATCTCTCCTTTATTCTTTGTTAAACTTCTGAAACTTAGCAAAAACAATAGATATACTCCCTCTGGTTTTGTGTGCTTGGCCTGCTAGAGTTTATTAAATTTTAATGTTGAAAGGAACCTTAGAGAACAAGTCCTACCTCTTCATTTATCTGTCAGGAAGCAATATACCACAGAAAATAGAGCTAGTGCCTAATGGAATTGATAGCAAATTATAGAAAAACCAATACAAAATTCTGGTCTCCTGACTTCTAATAATTACTTCTTTATCTACAGTGTACTGGGTTCTTCTATTCAATTTATCTGTTTTATCACTATATTTACTGAAGAAGAAGGGGAAAAAAAAAAAAAAGGAATGGGAGCGTGAAAGTCAGTACCAGTTTGGCACCAGCATCTTTAAGCAAAAGGAACTGATATGCCAAATTTTTCACAGAAATGAGCCAAAGAGGTCTGAAAAGTGGTAGGATCAGAATTTGGGAAAAGCTACTATTTACAAGTTAACAATCTCAAGTGAGTTTTACGACAGATTTGCAAGGGCAAGAGTATGGTATAGGGGCTGGGGTTGTGGCTTAGAGGTAGAGCGCTCACCTAGCATGCATGAGGTACTGGGTTCGATCCTCAGCACCACATAAAAATAAAATAAAGATATTGTATCCACCTATAACTAAAAAATAAATATTTTTAAAAGAAGAATATGGTGTAACATATTGTGACATGGCACAGCTTAAAGCCCACAACAGATGTCTGTAATTTTTCCTCCCTGCTTACATAGTAATCTTATGGAAAAGCCATCAAAGGTATCTTTGGACTTTTACAGTTTCAGATGAATGATACACATGGTTTGGCTACTTGCAGATTTGTAATGGCTAGTAACTTGTTTGGGCAAGTTATAAGGTAAACATAGGATAACGTGGTTATCCTTATAAAAAGAGATATGAATTTATTAGGATTCATGTAATAGACAACTAAGCCAAGAGCCTTCTTAGACAACTAAGCCAAGAGCCTTCTTAGACAATAATATTGAATCAGATAAAAATAGGTGGCCATGGGTGTATTTTATAGAATACATAGAATATATTTGTGGTCTGTAACTGCCAACACCCTTCCTAGACACACACACAACCTTCAGGGACAGTTTGGAAGGTGAGAGCAGCATAACTTCACATTCAAAGTTCTCCCATCTCCCTGAAGTCTACTTTTCTAAATAACCTCAGTTAAAGCAGTCATGATATCATTTCACAAAAATTTAAAGGCCTTGAGATTTTTCATATATGAAATCCAGGATTAAAATATAGAATGCAGTCTTTGGTCTCAGTAGCAGAAGCTATATGACAAAGGGAACACCATGGTTTGGAAAGCGTCATGATAAGATAGATGCACACACTGTTATTGCTGTGGCTCCAAGGTCTACCACCTGCAGCAAACGTGGCTATCCTACCAAGTGCAAGAGAAAGTGCCAAGGTTGAATGACCAAATTATCACCTGGACTTGTCAAATGAGGCACCAAAAAATTGTATACATTGGAGGCTGGGGATATAACTCAACTGGTAGAGTACTTGCCTTACATGCACAAGGCCCTGGGTTCAATCCCTAGTACCACAAAAACAAAACAAAAAATTGTATACAGAAGATTCAGGAGTGGATTTCAAGAAGGAACAACTCCTATACCCAGGAGGGCAGCTGTTGCAGCATCCAGTTCATCTTAAGAGTTTCAGCAATTAGCCACCCAATAAATGTTCTGGTCTTCAAAAATGGAAAAAGAAATATTTTTAAATATATATATCATATATATGTATATATATACATATATACACACACACATATATACATGTACTTCTCCTCTCAGACTTTTTTTAAAAAGTTTTTTATTGTTGACGGACCTCTATTTTATTCATTTATTTATATGCAGTGCTGAGAATTGAACCCAGTGCCTCACACATGTGAGGCAAGTGCTCTATGACCAAGCCACAACCCCAGCCCTATTATTAGACTTTTAAAAAGAAATATTTAACAATTAAGTGTCTATCAAATAATAGCTTTGATTATCTTAGAGTTTGTGCAGTTGTATCCAGAAGCTAAGTAAGCAGCTCTTCCCCTGGCTGAGACAGGCAATGCTTTTCCAGGCCTTGTTGACTGCATACTTAAGATACTTCTCAGCTGTGGATCCTACTATGCTTCTAGGTATTCCAACACTCCAGATAAACTACAATCTTATGTGTTTGGCAGACATGCCTAACACATTCCCATTTCTATGGCTTTGGTTCACCCTATTTATTCTACCTAAAGTTTATCATCAGCTTGGCATTAGCTCAGTGAGTGGTACAGCCCAGCATTTGTGAGACCCTGGGTTTCATCCCCAGGACCTCAAAACAAAACAAAACAAAACAAAACCTCTGCCCCGCCAAATTGCTTTTAGCTCATCAAAATCTGATTTCATTTAGAACTATTTGACAATGGAATAGAATATCTCATCAAGTTGGCTTGATTGAGTACCTAAGTATTTAAGAAGATTCTACATGATAATCAGCTAATAATATTATAGAAGAGATTAATGAATTAGGTAAGACGTTGTCATAGGTTAGCTCTGAGTCATATATACCAAAAATATTTTATAATTCTATCATTACCTTTAACATACATAGCATACTAGGAAAATTAAAATTTTTAGAAAAGGTAGACAGGCCAGGTACAGTGGTGCATACCTGTAATCCCAGTGACTCAGGAGGCTGATGCAGGAGGATCACAAGTTCAAGGCCAGCCTCAGCAACTTAGTGAGACCCTGCCTCAAAATAAAAAATAAGAAGAGCTGGGGGCTGCTGGGGTTGTGGCACAGAGGTAAAGCGTTTGCCTAGCACTTGTGAGGCACTGGGTTCAATCCTTAGCACCACATTAAAAAAAACAATGAAATAAAGCTATTGTGTCCATTTACAACTAAAAGTATTAAAAAATAAAGAAGAACTGGGGATGTAGCTCAGTGACGAAGTATCCCTAGATTCAATCCACAGTACCCACCCCCCACCCCCAAAAAGAGAGAGACAAAGAAACAGTAGACAAGTATTTCACATAAATGCCATGTTTGGGTTTATAGTCAATTAATGATAATCGTAAACTTTAGAAATTAGTTAATTTAAAAAATTTACATCCTGTGTCCTTGAATAATTTCAACAGGATTTTGGGAATATACTGCCAAGAAACAAATACCTTAAAAAGATTTATTTGTAAAGCTATTTGAAATGTTCTTCAGAGTGGAAAATGTTGATCATATATCCAGTTTCTTTTAAAAAAAAATTTTATTGGTTGTAGATGAACATGATACTTTTATTTAAATTTTCCTGTGGTGCTGAGGATGGAACCCAGTGCCTCACACATGCTAGGTAAGCGCTCTACCACTGAGCTACAACCCCAGTCCCTTTTAAAAAAAAAAAAAAATTGTTTTAATTGTAGATGGACACAATACCTTTATTTATTTTACTCTTATGTGGTGCTGAGTATTGAACCCAGTGGCTCATACATGCTAGGCAAGTGCCCTACCACTGAGCTGCAACTCCAGCCACCCTCCAGTTTCTTAACTTTTATTATTTTAAGACTGTTGCAACATTTCAATCAGAAACAAGCAAATAACACTGTTCATTAAAATGAGTTTGGTGGCTAGGCCTAGTGACACACACTTGTAATTCAAGTTAATCAGGAGGCTGAGGCAGGAGGATTGCATGTCTGAGGCACCAGCCTGGGCAATTAATTTAGTGAGATTCTGTCTCAAAAATGAAACATTTTTTAAAAGGACTGGGATGTGGCTCAGAGGTAGTACACTTGCCTAGGTTGTACAAAGCTCTTAATTTAATGCCCAGTACAATAAAAAAAAAAAAAAAAAAAAAAGGTAGATTTTACCTTGGAAAGCCCCTAAAATAAGAAGGGAATTAGAATGAATTTTATTGCCACTGACCCCAATCAAGTCCTGTTTGGGCACTGAACACATTTGCATACCAGGGAGCCTTTTAACTTTGCTTCTATCAGAAAAATGGACATTTTAGTTATGAACATTTTGTTATCTAAATTTTAATGAAACAGTATCACTTAAAATTTTAAACTAAATAGCTGGTTATATGAAAGATTAAACATTGACTATACAAAATAATACTCTTGAGAACACATAAAGCTTATTATTAGATCTGAAAAATATATCCTTATATTTGGAGTATATTTTCTTTCAGAGTTAATTTTAATTCCAAAAAAAGTCTCAAAAAAAATAATCTGGATAAAAATTCCATTCTATACAATGTGTTATTGTAGTAATTACATACAAAGCTTTCTAAGAATCTAAACTATTAACTTTAAATATTTGCATGAACAGTGACAAGTCATTCCAGATAAATTGGAAGCATTTACTTGCCAACTCAAACTTTTAGAATAGCTAAAATAAAGTCAAAGGTAGGGCTGGGGTTGTGGCTCAGCGGTAGAGCGCTCGCCTAGCATGTACGTGGCCCGGGTTTGATCCTCAGCACCACGTATAAATAAATGCACTGTTACAACTAAAAAGCAAATAAATAAATATTAAAAAAGAAAAGTCAAAGGTGGACTTAAGCAATTTTAAAGTTTCTCAGATCATTCATCTCCAAAATCTGATGAATGTCAGAGAAATTTTCCCCCCAAAAATGAACATACTGAAGCTTGCCTAGGAATGAAGTGTGTCACCACACCAGGCACAACCAAGGAACTTTTTAAATTAATTTGGTTTGCCAGGCATGGAAGCGCAGGTCTGTAATCCCAGCAAGTCAGGAGGCTGAGGCAGGAGGATCACAAGTTCAGGCTAGCCTTGGCAACTTGGTGAGACCCTTAGCAATTTAGCAAGACCATCACAAAATAAAAAATAATAAAAAGACTGGGAATGTAGCTCAGTGGTTAAAAAGGCCTCTGGGTTCAATCTCAGTACTGGGGGTGAAAAAGACAACTAATTAATTTAGTTTTTAGAAAATGGGGGGGGGGACTGTTAATAAACAAATATTAGACATTCTGTCATATCCTGTTGCTTGCTGTACCAGGGAGTGGGCTTTCTAAACATCCATGGAAAATACACCAAGACTAAAAATAACAAAAGGAAAAAAAGAAAAGAAAAGAAATAGTCTGTAAGGGCTCTCTGGAGCAATGCAAGAATCTGGTTAGCCTATTTACAGGCAAGAGAGCTTTCATAATCGCCCAGAGTACTCAGAGTGAACAGTCAGTACAGCAGTTATCAAAGCACATTTTATTCTCCCTTAAGTTGTTATCAGATGTAGAACTCCTTATTTGGGAAGAAAGGAAGCAGGGGAAGGACAGGTTGTGAAAAGCCAACTAGCTGAAGTTAAAAAATTGTTTACTTCCTTCAGCATTTTCATTTTTTAAAGAATGTCTCTTACTTTTCTTTGAATTCTTCCTTCTGCACGTCTTACAAGGAAGGCATGTTTCCTTATAAAGATATGGTTAACAATGCAGAGCTTTCTGAAATGTCTTTTACAAGTAGCATGCTACATCTTATTTTTTATTAAATTTATAACTTATGTAACTGCAACTAAAATTCAAGTGTTAAAGGTTTTTCTTTTCAACTCATGGACTTCAAAAGTAATGAAAAGAACATGACCAAGATTTGACAAAATATCCAGCAGTTACATCTCCTATATTAAAAATCCCTACCAGACAATAAAATCTCCCTTCAGAGAATGTATTTCAACTATAAAGTTACACTTTGAAAAGGGGTCCTTACTGATAACAAATTTTTGCAGTATAAAATTGTAAGATTACAAAGCCAGGCACAGTGACACACCTGTAATCCCAGCACTGGGGAGGCTGAGGCAGGAGGATTGCGAGTTCAAAGCCAGCCTCAGCAATGGAGAGGCACTTAGCAATTCAGTGAGACCCTGTCTCTAAATAAAATGCAAAAAAAAGGGCTGGGGATGTGGAGAGTGCCCCTGAGTTCAATCCCCAGCACCAAAATAAATAAATAAATAAATAAAATAATTGTAAGATTACATATTAAAAATAAAAAACAGGGGGCTGGGGTTGTGGCTCAGTGGTAGAGAGCTCGCCTAGCACGTGCGTGGCCCGGGTTCGATCCTCAGCACTATGTAAACATAAATGCATTGCATTGTGTATAACTAAAGCAAATAAATAAGTATTTAAAAAATAAAAATAAAAAACAGGGGCTAGGGTGTGGCTCAGTGGTAGAGCGTGCCTAGCATGTGTGAGGCACTGGGTTTGATTCTCGGCACCACATACAAATAAATAAAATAAAGGTCCATCAACGACTAAAAAAAAAAAAAAAAAAAAAAAACTTAAATAAAAAATAGGGCTGGGGCTATAGCTAGTGGTCAAGCGCTTGCCTGCCACTTGTGAGGCACCGGGTTCAATTCTCAGCACCATATAAAAATAAATAAAGATATTGTGTCCATCTACAACTAAAAATAAATATTAAAATAAATAAATAAATAACATTTTAGTGTTTACTCATCTTTATTGAATGTTTTGTGAAAATTATCCTTTAAAGGGCTTATGGGAGCCAGGCGCAGTGGCGCATGCCTGTAATCCCAGCACTTTGGGAGGCTGAGGCAGGAGAATCAAAAGTTCAAAGCCAGCCTCAGCAATGGTGAGGCACTTAGCAACTCAGTGAGACCCTGTCTCTAAATAAAATACAAAAAAGGGCTGGGGATGTGACCCAGTGGTCGAGTGCCCCTGAGTTCAATCCCTGGTACCACCAAAAAAAAAAAAAAGGGGGGGGGCTTACGGGAAAGATGAGAGAAAATTTTGCCTTTAAATTCTATTCATTTAATTGACTTATTTTTTATGTTTTTTTAAAATATTTATTTATTTGCTTCAGTTGTACACACTCCGTTCTTATATGGTGCTGAGGATTAGAACCCCGGGCCACGTACTCGCAAGGCGAGCGCTCCACCGCTGAGCCACAACCCCAGCCCTTATGTTGTTTTTGAAAGACATGTTTAATAAATCTTACAGAAAAAGCTAAAAAATAAAAATAAAAATAATTATGCCACTCTTGTAGTGGCATTGTTTTACACTAGGTCTTCTGAATTTTTGGCAGACCTAGTTTTTACAATTCACGTGTCATGGCACTTTATAGAGTTACAAAATGAAATGTCCATATGTTTTTATTCACTTAAAAATGTCCCTCAAATAACAATAATTGCTGGCAAGGATGTCAGGGGAAAGGTACGCAGTGTTGGTGGGATTGCAAATTAGTACAACCACATGGAGACCTCAGAAGACTAGATATTAATCCATTATATAACCCAGCTACATGAATAATCATATAGACATTGCACTCCTGGGTATTTATCCAAACGAACTAAAATCAGCAGACTATAGTGATACCAACACATCAGTATTTATCGCAGCACAGTTCACAATATCCAAGTTATGGAACTAGCCTAGGTGCCCATCAACAGACAAAATGAAGAATGAAATTTTGTCATTTGCTGGTAAGTGGATGGAACTGGAGAACATCAGGCTAAATGAAATAAGCCAGAGCCAGAAAGTTAAAGGTCAAATGTATTCTTTCATATGTAGAAGCTAAGAGAAAAAAAGAGAAAGAATAAAAAAGGGGATCTCACAAAAATGGAAGGGAGACCAAGAGAGTAAAGGAAGGGATTGGAAGGAGGAGGGGATGGCATTGAGAAGTACTGGGGAACAAAATTTCCCAAATCATGCAATCTCCCATGTATGAATATACCATGATTAATCCCGATTATATATATGAGATTATAACGTACTAATTAAAATAATGAGATCAAGGAGAGGGAGGAAGGGGAAAGGGAATACTTTAGAAGTCTCTACTAGGTAAAAGACAAATGCACAGAATGCCAACAAAACAAACACCCTTTAATCTTGAATTTGACTTTTATTTTAAAATACATTTAGCAGAGAACTGTCATAGGACAGAAAATAATAAAACACAAAGAAATGGAATATTTTCAAATACTTTTTAAGCTAGACATAAAAATTAATAGGATAGCATAGACCCCAAAATTCATTCATTAACCACACATTTTGAAAGAAAAGTTCTTTTCACATTTTCCAACGTACCGATAGGTTCCAAAGTGCCTTGGTTTCTTTTTAATAGGTAAAGAGCCCAAAATTTAGTTGCTTTATTTAAAATTATCAGATTCAGTTTTGGTAAAAATTACCATGTCCCTAAATTCTCATTCAGAATTATAAAAATATGAGCTCAAATAGTTATGCTATGCAAAATAGATACATCTGAATTGATATTTCTGGATAATCATATAGCTATTGCACTAAAATCAGTAATCTCATACCTGATGTTCATTTATATGGAAAGTTAATTCTCTTCTTTATGAATATCTTACTACAAATAAAATTATGTTAATCTAATTACAATCACACTTGAAAATATAAAGGCACAGACAAAAAAAATAGTTACATACTATACCCAAATTTTCCACTGTGAAAACAATAAAAAGTTGGAAAAATAATAGGATCTAAATGATTGATACTTATTATTTTTAGATTTATAATTTATCTTAAGTAGCTAATAAGTATTAAAAGTTAACAGTGGGAAATCCAATCCTTTCCAAATTTAGAAAAATGTTTTTACATATGAAGCATTTGCACTGTCCCACCTATAAATTTCAACTATGTTTCCATTCACTGGAAATATCTACCTGCAGTATAAACAATCAAGACAATGTGCAAAAAAATATATCTTGTTCCTATAACTTACAATACACAGAAAAATACCTACAAAAAATGGAAATATTTATCCATTTAGCTTTCCAATAAATTAATGAGAAATTTTAGCGCATTCCACATTTCTTTCTAAACAAAGGTCTAAAGGATTAAGGGTGGTTTAGTTCAATCCCTGTTAGTTTGACATATATTTTTAAAATATTTGCCTGATTATATGTAATTAAGATAGAATTAGTCTTTTATATCACAGTATACATGGCATTTCTTAATTCAGCAACAGAAAGGCACAATTAGCAAGCCATAAAATTCAGTACCTGAAATATTAAACTGATGTACAAAACAGTTGCAAAAAAAGTACATTCAACACAGTGTACAGAACTTAAAAAACAAAAAAGGAATCTAAAAACTAATTTTTCTGAAAATTTGGTCCATTAAAAATGCCTCCCATGTTCAACATCATGGGTAACATGAAAGGTGATGGCAGTGTAAAAAGAGGCAGTAAATCAATATGTGGTAGCATATGAATTCTGGTCTATTAATTATGCAATTCAATTAGGAAATGGCTCCCATAGTAAATAAATGTTAAATATATTTGTTAATAACATACCTGTATTAATTCCAAATACACAGGCACAACTGTTTGCATATTATTATTGATTTAATAATATACCCCACAGTTTAAAATAAAGTAGGTATATTATTATTTTATATATAACATATATTAGATATATAATTGCATATTATGTACCTTAATATATATTATATATAACTTTGAATTTATAGTAGCACAAAACTCTCCAAACATTACATGAACATTCTAAATAGATACTTATCATTTTCTCAGTACAGAAATAGCTCAGCTCACCGAAAACAATATCTGGATGTGCAGTGATAAAAAGCACTGACTCTTAAGAATTTACTTAAATAATTATTTAAGTTAAATTCTTGCAAAAGCCTAACTCTGATCTCTTATCTAGAGTATAATTTTTAGGTATCAGCAACTGATAACCTCCTTTCTTATCACAAACAGTATTTCCCCCTCAAGAGATACCAATAAAGAAAAATATGTAGGGAACCAAAAATGTGATAGAGAAACCAACCATTCCATAGGTAATATACCGATAAGGAAGTTCAACTTCCATGTGTTGTCTTGCTTTTCGAATATCATCACATGGTATGTTGAAGATTTTACAGGCTAAAGGAATGGTGATCTTCTTCATTATATCTCTGACTATTAGTACAAATATCATTCCTATGAGGATCCGCAATATGGCTTTTCCAAACAGAGTCACAGTAATGGGAGGCCTAGCTAAAGGTAATATCTCTAAAGAAGGATCTAATAGTAGACCCACACTATAAGCAACATGGGATCCACATGCAATTCCAGCACCACTTCCTAGAATCTCAGCTGTGTCTCCACGGGATGTGCTCCAGGTATCAAGAGTGAAAGAAAAGATCCCTAAAGCTAAATGAAGACCGATGATGATTAGTGGAGCATATTTGTGAGTTTGGTTGAAGTTGTCAATCAGGTCCACAAATGGATAGAAGACAGCTAAGATTAAAATGGTATATAGGAATCCAGCAATAATGTCCTGGGAAAAGATAAAAGTTGTTTAGTATAATTGTTTAATAGAATACTATTTTTGGCATTTAAAAAATAGTATATATTTCACATTTCAAAGGTTGAATAGATATAAATTTTACAAAGTCAAATTCTCAAAGTAAACTTTACAAACTAAAAATGGTTTTAATGATAAAAAATATTTATTGGTAATAATAAAAGATTATTTTTATAGTTTTACCCACTCATAAATTAAGAACATATACACTATACACAAATTTATATTCAGATTCTGAACAATAAACTATGCTTACATTGTACAGTTTTGTTTCTGAAAAAAAAAAAAGCACATTTATTATTCAAAGAAACAATCACTTGCTGTCATAGAGCTTACATTTTAGTGGAAAAGACTGAGGATAACTGTGTAAGTAAGAAAACAGATAAGCAAAGACTAGATTTTAGACAGAATTAGCCCAACCTTTCTTTACAGTGCTACAGGAAAAGATTCTCCAGGTAGAGGGAATACCAAGTGCAAAAAGGCTAAGGCCTTGAGGCAGAAAAGAAAGTGTTGAGTTCAAGGAACTGAGAGAAATCCAGGATGACTCAAATATCAAAGGAAGAGAGACATGATACAAAATCAAAGAGACAGGCAGAAGTCCAAACATGTAGAACTCTTGTAGTTAGGGAAAGAGTTTAGATTTTATTTAAAAGGGACAAGGAGTCAAGGCTGGAGATGTGTCCTAGTGATAGAATGCTTGCCTGGCATGCACGAGACCCTGGATTCAATCCCTAGTACTGCAAAAAATAAAAATAAAATTCATATCTACATGAAGAGAAGTTATATAGATGGATTTAGTAAAATATTTGAAAATTAGACTTAATTTTAACTTGGTGATGAGTTAAATATGGGAAAGAAGCAAAAAGAATCAATAGAAGATGATATACTGCAAGAAATAAAGCTAGTAATTAAAAATAACTCTTTTCTGAATTATTCTTGAAAACATGCAAACATGTTCCATAATTTTTACCTTGAAACCAAACCCTCAGATCTACTTTGTATCACTGAAAATTTTGTCAAAAGAGTTAACAGTCCCTGTGTCCATGTCTTCACTTCCTGTATTTTTCTAGACTCACTCCTGCAATGAAACCACCACTCTTCACGGATACTAGCAATCTTCATGCCACCAAAAACAATGGTCACTGACCACTCCTCAGCTGAGACGAAATCCAGGAATCCTCTACCAGAGTTACATCCCCAGCTCTTTTTTTTTTTTTTTTTTTTTAAATATTTATTTATTTACTTTAGTTGTACACAATGCGATGCATTTATGTTTACGTGGTGCTGAGGATCGAACCCGGGCCGCACACGTGCGAGGCGAGCGCTCTGCCGCTGAGCCACAACCCCAGCCCCATCCCCAGCTCTTTTTATGTTTTATTTTGAGACAGGGCCTTACTAAATTGCCCAGGCTGGTCTCAAACTTTGTAATCCTCCTGCTTCAGCCTTCTAAATCACTGGGATTACTGGCATGCACCGCTGCACCCAGCTACAATGGTCACTTCTCAATAGCATTCAATATAATTGAGCAACAGACTATGTTTAATGTTTTGTCTTAAAATTCTTATTACATAATATTTGATACATGGAAAATGTATGTAAGGTGTAAGCCAGGTGCAGTGGTACATGCCTATAATTCCAGTGATTTAGGAGACTCAGGCAGGAGAATGGCAAATTTGAAACCAGCCTGAGAAATTTAGCAAGACCCTGTTTCAAAATAAAAAATAAAAAGAACTGGAAATATAGCTCAGCGGTAGAGCACCCCTGGATTCAATCCCCAGTACTGAGAAGAAAAATAAAAAAGAAAGATACATAAGGTATATAAGAAAATACAAAATTACTATTTATGAAATCACTGCCTGACAAAAGAACTATAATATTACCAGTACTGTCAAATCTATTGGTGCACTATCATGCCTGACCCTTGTAGTCCCTTTTGACTTGCTTTTTACACTTAATATTAAGGTTTTAAGATTCATTCATTATATGGGCTGGGGTTGTGGCTCAGTAGTAGAGTGCTCGCCTAGCATGTGCGCAGCCCAGGTTCAATCCTCAGCACCATGTAAACATAAATGCATTGCATTGTGTACAACTAAAGCAAATAAATAAATATTTAAAAAAAAGATTCGTTCATTATATATAGTTGTAGATCAATCACATTCACAACTGTATAATATTTTGCTGTGTGATTATGCAATTCATCCATTTTCCTACTGATGGTCATTTAGATTGTTTTCAGACTTTGGATTAATTAACTGGTCCCAGTTGAACTTGAATGCTTCCTTAGTTGGCATCTATTCTTAAACCAACCAAGAGTATTATAAATGTTGCTCCTATGTTCTTTTTTATGATGCTCCCTGGCATAGATCTGCAACTGTTTCTCTAGAGTATATGCTTAGGAATAGATTATCTGAATCACAAAATATGTTCAATTTTACAAGACAATAAAAAAAGATACAACCCATTAGAAAACTTAGGATTCCATGAAATAGTTCATATTTTGTCATCTTTTCTTCTGATCCTTTATCTACAAGATAATACATAATACATTCCTAGGGTGCCTTAAGAAACACCATGTGAGGAAAAAAAGATGCCACATGAGATGCTCAGGGTAAAGAGATAAAAATATACAGTCCCGTTCTCAAGGAGCTTACAGTTCAGTGCAGATTACAGACAAGATAAAAAGCAATCCCAATTTAGGAAAAATGGGAGAAGGGTCGTCTAACCAGTCTTAATAAAGAGAAGATGAGGAAGGTAATGAGGCTTAAGAACATCTACAGTGAGTCATGAAGAATGAATGGGACAGCTAGCCAGGCAAAGAAAGTGAAAAGGGCATTCCAGGCAAAGATATTCCTAAAGTCATGGAGGTAAGAAATACTCTGTATTTAAGTAAATGTAAGTAATTCCGCATGGCATCACATCTGTGGGAAAAATTTACTAATCAGGAGACTGAATACTAGATGGAGCAGTCAAACTGGAAGCAGGGCTACTAATTAAGAAATTAATGAGATAGTTTGGTCAATATATAATGCAGGCCAGAACTAAGGGGGTGTCAATAGGATAGAGAGGGATAGGAAGCGAGTAGGTGTGGCTGTAAATAGAGCAGCCCCCTCCCCCCATGCTGCTGTTTTTTAAATGTAAATGCAGTCTCAAAATAAAATATCTGATGTAAGTCCTAAAAATACAGAGAGGAAAGATATGTAGAGCTTCATATGTAAAGACAAATGGCACCAGGATAGTTTAAGTTCAAGTAGCTATCAGTCACTAAGTCTTGACTAATACTTAGAGCTCTCCTTGGTTTCTGGACAGAGTACTTGGTTTCAGTTCAGCGAAAGGAGAGGCAGCACAAAGAGATTCTAAAGGAATATAAAACTGAGACTGAAAGGAGGAATAAATGTTATGCTGAGGATAATGTTTGGCTATTGTGATCACTAGAAACCGTTTCTATGAAACACGATTACTACATTAATACTTCACAAGTCATCATATGGATACTCTGTAAAACAGTTATAAGACTTAAAATAACTATTTTCTCATTTAGGTTTCATATAAGCTTGCAAATGATTAAAATTATAAAAATTTTCATCAATGTCAGAAAAAATAAAGCATTAAGGACACAATATTTTCCTTACCAGAATGGAGTGCATTCCCATGTAAATTCTACTTAGGCAAACTAGAGAACACCAGCAGGGAATAAGAATCAGTCCATATATAGGAGGATACTATAAGGGAAAGAAGTGAAATTGGTTAGATTAATTTAGTTAGATATAAACAAGCAAATAAAAACCAAATCACTGTACTAAACTCCAGGATTATCGAGAACTGTTTTTACTCCCCATTGCATTCCCAGCACCTAATTCAGAACACAGCACATATCACACACTAAAGAAATACTTTTCTAAGGATGAACAAATGACTTAATTTTCATGTTTCTACATTATTCTTTCTGCGAACAGGCTCATTTTTGCTTCTACAGTACAGATTTGATCACTGGCATGCTACAGGAGGAGGACAGGTAAGAGACATATTTTAATATGGTTCCAAAATTAAAGAGTTGCTGGAACAGCACCTGAATCTGGTCCATGTCAATGTCCTCACTTCCCTGAGGAGGAGGTCCAGGCTTTTTCCTCCTAATTCCCATCAGTGACCATATTTCCAATTTGCATTGTCATTTCCCCTCCTCATATTCAATATTTAACACCTTGTAATTAGCTTTCCACTTCTGTACCCTCCACTAAAATTTCAAATGCTAATACTGAAAAACTGTGCAGTGAGAAAATGGAAGCAGAAATCCCTCAAAAGGAAAAAGCATAAACAGAAAGTATAGGCAACTCCTGGAATCAATGGCGCCAATGGAAGAACTGGCTTTGAATGTCCTGAGATTAGAGGGAAGGAGGAAAGAATGGATGGGCATGGTGCTAAGTTTGTAAAGGAAGAAGAGAAAGCACAGGGCAGTTTATACCTCAACTTTCTCAAAAACTGAAAGCCAATTGAAGCCAAGATGGTTGGAGAAGTAGAATTGAAAGAAAGAAGTTAAGATTTTGAGAGAAGTAATCTAGTATCAGTTGTTCTATTTGACTTCTCTACTACATTTTACATGGCCCTCCACTTTTTCTTGAAACTCTAAATACCCTTGAGAGCCATAGCTTCACACTCTCTAGTTCTCTTTTTTGTTTCTGACACAAGAGTATATCTTCCTCTTTTCACTCCTTAAATGTTGGTATAAGTAGGTTTTTTGAGTTTTTTTTTTTTTTGTTTTTTGGCAGGGAAAGTACTGGGAATTGAACCCAGTGGCATTTTATCACTGAGCTATAACCCGAGCCCTTTTTATATTTTATTTTAAGACAGGATCTCACTAAGTTGCTGAAGCTGGCTTTGAACTTGAAGTCCTCCTGCCTCAGCTTCCTGGGTCACTGGGATTACAAGTGTGAACCACGATGCCTACCTCACCCCTCTTATTATTTTTAAAACATTTATTTACACAATACCTTTATTTTATTTTTATGTGGTGCTGAGGATCGAACCCAGTGCCTCAAACATTCCAGGCGAATGTTCTACCACTGAGCCACAACCTCAGCCCTTATTTTTAAACTAGTACTGAGCATGCTGAAGACCTATCCATTTCCCTGAATTTAAGGATCAAATTCCAACTCCTAGATGTATCTCCACACCTTGAAGTCCCCATGGAGTTAAACCCACCACCTCAAAACAAACTCATCATCCTATCACACAAAGTTGTTCCATCTCATGTATTCCCTGTTTTATTTGGAAACGTCCTAAACCACACAGTATTCCAAATAAAAAATGTGAATTATCATTGCTTCTTTTCTTATCCTTCTATTCAACCAATAACTAAGCTTGACTAATCTAGCTTTATCAAATACTACCTCCTAAATATTCCTTGCTGTCATCTCTTCTGTATCCCTATTTATATTGCTCTTGCTCAGATCCTCAGTTTCTTTAATAGGCTCCCTATGCATTCTCTGCTACCCCTCCCCCCCAACCCCCATCCCATGCATGAGGAACTTGGTTTACTTGGGCAAAAGGACATTTAACCATACAATGAGGTAAGTACTATGACAGGAGTATACTAAAAATTCAGAGGTACCCTTGGGGCAGAAGTGGTTAATTTATTTTAGAGATGTCAACAAATCCCCCCAGATTAAGTAAGACTAAAAGATGGGTAGGCTTTCATCAGAGAAAGGAAGGAGTGAGTACAGGGCTAAAAAGATGGAGAACATTACAAACAGTAGGAACAGATGAGCAAAGGCTTTTCTATATGCAAGAAATTGTAAGCAGTACAAGAACAAATTTCTCTTCCTGATGGGGAAAACACTAAATAGTAAACACAGAAATATGCAAATTATAATATAAATTACATGTAAAATATGTTGAGTGGTACAGAGAAAAAAGAGAGCAGGTGTTAAAGAATCAGTAATAGTCATGAATATTTCACATGATCTACATTTCAGGTTCATTTCGCAGTTAGATTAGGGGCATGTGACTAGTTTGGGCCAATAAACTGGGGCGGTGGGGGGGAGTATGTCTTAGCTACTTTCAATCATTCTTTGAGCCCTCTCTTCCCAGAGATGTGATTTTGAAAACCACATGTTGAGCCATGCACAGTGGCACACACCTATAATCCCAGCAGCTCAGAAGGCTAAGGCAGGAGGATCTTGAGTTCAAAGCCAGCCTCAGCAAAAGTGAGGTGCTAAGCAACTCAGTGAGACCCTGTCTCTAAGTAAAATACAATATAGGGCTGAGAATGTGGCTCAGTAGCTGAGTGCCCCTGAGTTCAATCCTAGTAACCCCCAACCCCTAAAAAAAAAGGACAGGAAAACTGTATGTTGAGATGCATAACAAGATAGGCAGACTTCCATCAGCTTGGTTCCTTGAGGTTGTAAGTGAACAGAGCTGTTGGCTAACCCGTGCTGGATATATATAAACACAAATCAGATATAAGCTTTTGTTGTGTTAAATCACTGAGATTTGGGGGTAAAGTCATTGCTACAACATAACAGAGCTCACTTTAATTTACACAGAAACAGACATGGAATCAGAAGTTTAGAATTGTTAGCGGGGCAGGTTATTCTACATTATATAGAAGATGGTCAGTGGAGGCTTCATTGAGCAGCTGAGATTTGAGGCAAGACCAGATAGAGGTGAGAGAATTAGCCAAGCAGACACCCAAGGGAAGAACACATACAAGGCAGGGGCATCAGCTGGTGCCAAGTCCCTAATCAAGACTGACAAGGAATCTAGTGTGGTCAGGGCAGAGAGAACATCAGAGGTAGAGAGGAAATGGGGGCAGATTAAGAACAGTCTGAGAGGCCACTGTAAGAAGACTGGAGATGTAGTTCAGAGATAAAGTGACCCTGGGTTCAATCCCCAAAAAACAAACATAAATTAAGTACAGCAGTGTCATATTGGCTGCTATGTTGAGATTAAATTTGGGGGATCAAAGGCAATAACAGGGAGACCAATTAGAAGGCTTTTAGTATCATCTAGGTGAGAGATAACATGGTTTCTCTTTCTACAGCAGAGACTCAAGTCTTTTAGATATTTCTGTTAATCTTTTAGAAGTTGTTACTAGCACAAGACAGCCTAACAAATAAAAAAATCCCTCTTAGCCTTTCCTTTTCCCCTGATCCATGGCACCTTCAGACTTCACTGTGAGGAGGAGTAGAATAGTTGGGAAAAGTCAGCTTCATTTTAGTCAATTGGTTGATTTTTGGGAGGCCATCAGTCTCCATCTTCAGGGTATTTTCTCTAGAATTTGCTCTGAGAAAAATTCCTTATAAGAAACACCTGATTCAGTTTGGGCTACATGATGGCTTTCATGTTACTCCCCATCGAATAATGTAATTCTGAGCCAGTGAACAGTTAGGCAAAAAGTATTTCATCAGTAATCTTAAAGCAGATTTTAAAAAAGACATCAGATCTTTATGACCAAAGGAAATAAACTAGATAGACTAAGTAAGAGCAACATAGCAAAAGTGGTATCATGTGAGGAAGAATTATGTATAATTAATTCATCTGTTACATTTATTTATACTGAAGAATTTCCAAATTATATCTACCTTTAATATTATGATAAACTATCTCTAAAAACGAATTTAGAACAACTACCTTCATTTAAATGTAACTGAAAGGAAAATAGAACTACGTGGAATTATCCTTTGCCAAAAAATGATATAATTCATTAGACATATATAATATACGTATACGTACACACACACATACACACTAATCCTTTTCAGTCATCTGTTAGTTTTCCTTTATTTCATGACTTTTTAGGATACCCCAGGGCTTAATCCTAAGGATACTTCCTTTCCCACTCTACATCACTGCCTTGATACAGTTCATGTGCTCATGGCTTAAACTTATTTCTCTAGCCTGGATTTCTCTCCTAAATCCCAGAGTTGTATATCCAACTACCTTCCTGATTTTTCCATTTCAGTGTCTAACAGGCATCACAAATGTAACATGACCAAACATGAACTCCAGATTTCTCTCCCCATCCAGTTGTAAACTGCAATCCTCATGTTAACCATAAGGAAAGCATCTAAGAAATATACACAGAAGGAAATGAGAAGAGAATCCAAAACAACAACAACCGAACACAGAAAAATGAAAAAGAGAAACAAAAAAGGTTATAAGACAGAAAAAAAAAAATAGCAAAATGGCAAAAGTCACTTCTTACTACTAATCACTTTGAACAGAAATAGTTTAAACTCCCCAATTAGGCAGATATTTGGCAGAGTGAATAATACATTGTGAAAATGTATGCTACCTAAAAAGACTCACTTTTAGATGGAAAGACACAAAAAAGTTGAAAGTGAATGAATGGAAACAGATTCCATGCAAACAATAACTGAAAGCTAGGTGGGTATTTCAATACCAGACAAAATAGACTAAGTCAAAAACTGTTCCAAAGGATAAAAGAGAGTATATATTGATACAAGGGTCAATTCAACAACAGGATAAAACAATTATAAACACACACACACACCCCAAAGCCTCAAAAGAAACAAAGCAGGCCAGGTGCGGTGGCGCTCGCCTGTAATCCCAGCACTTGGGAGGCTGAGGCAGGAGGATTGCAAGTTCAAAGCCAGCCTCAGCAATGGTGAGGCACTTAGCAACTTGTGCTAGGCAAGTGCTCTACTGCTGAGCCACAACCCCAGCCCATCCTTTATGTTTTATTTTGAGACAGTCTTGCTAAGTTGCTTAGGGCCTTGCTAAGTTGTTGAGGCTGGCTTTGAACTTACAATCGTCCTGCCTCTGCCTCCTGAATTGCTGGGACTATAGGTGTGCGCCATCCCACCCAGCACTGAGTACATTTATTGCTAAATATATTCTTATAAGTTGTATTATAGGTTTTGGTATAATTCAATCTTATTTAAAACAAATTACTGCTATGCTATATGCTAATAAATATTTACCCTGTTTCTAGAGAGCTTTTTTTTTTTTTTTTTTTTTTTTTTTAGTTTAAGCATGCTGACATCTAATTATCAATAATATCAATATCAGTTAAAATACCAACAAAAAATTGGCTAGGGATATAGCTTAATGGTAGAGCATTTGTCTAGCATGCAAAAGACCCTTGGTTCAATACATAGCTATGCAAATAAATAAAATAAAGCAAAGCTGCAAGGTACAAGACCAACAAACCAAAATCAGTTGTGTTTTTATACACCAGCAATAAACAATCTAAAAAAGAAAATAATAATTCCATTTACAACAGCATTCAAAAGAATAAGCTATCTAATAATAAACCAAGGAAATGAAAGGCTTTTACTTCCAAAACTACAAACATTACAGAATTAAAGACTTCATTAATGGAAAGACACTCAATATTCATGGACTGGAAGATATTATAGTTAAGATGGCACTATGACTCAAAATGAGATACTGATTCAATGTAATCCCTATCAAAGTTCTACAGTTATGGAAAATCTGTCCAAGCACAGTAGTGCAAACCTATGATCCCAGTGACTTGGGGAGGCTGAGACAGGAGAATCACTAGTTCTAGTTCGAGGACAGCTTCAGCAAATTAGCAAGAATGCAGCAACTTAGATTGTCTCAAAATTAAAACAAAAAGGATAGAGGAAAAAAAATGGAAAAGCCAATCTTCGAATTCAAATGGAATTACAAGAGGCCCTGAATAGCTAAAAATAAAACCAAAAAAGAACATGTGTAACAACTCACACACCCTGATTTCAACACTTCTTACAATAACCAAAATTGTGTGGTACTGGCATAAAGACAGACATAGAGACCGAAGGAACAGAATAGGGAGTCCAAAAGTAAACCCAGATATCTACATCTAATTGAATTTCAACAAGGATGCTACGACCATTCAATGGTGAAAGAACAGTGTCTGTAACAAATACTGCTCAAGCTGGACATGATGGTATGTGCCTGTAGTTCCAGCTACTCATGAGGCAAGAAGATCACTTGAGCTCAGCAGTTTTGTTTTGTTTTGGGTAGTGGGGATTGAACACAGAGGTGCTTTACCACTGAGCTACATACCAGCTTTGTTTTTTTTTTTTTTTTATTTTTTATTTTAAGATAGGGTCTCACTAAGTTGCTTAGGGCCTTGAAGGTGAAGTTGCTGGCCTTGAACTTGTGATCCACCTGCCTCAGCCTCCCAAGCTACTGGGATTACAGGTGTATGCCACCATGTCCTACTCTTGAGCTCAGGAATTAGAGATCAGGCCAGGCAACACAGCAAGCAAGACCCTGTCTCAAAACAACAACAAACAAACAAACAAATAAAAAAACCCAGACATCTGGATATCTACATCCAAAATAATGAAGACAGCCTCCTCAGTGAGACCCTGTCTCTAATAAAATACAAAAAAAGGGTTGGGGATGTGGCCCAGTGGTCGAGTGCCCCCGAGTTCAATCCCTGGTACCAAAAAGAGAGAGAGAGAGGGGGGGAGTTTCTTTTTTTTTGGTACCAGGGATTGAACTCAGGGGCACTCAACCACTGGGCCACATCCCCAGCCCTTTTTTGTATTTTATTAGAGACAGGGTCTCACTGAGTTGCTAAGTGTCTCGCCATTGCTGAGGCTGGCTTTGAACTCGTGATCCTCCTGCCTCAGCCTCCCAACACCCTCTCTCTTACCATCGTCTTGTGCATGCAAGGCAAGCACTCTGTCAACTGAGCTATATCCCCAGCCCCTCTGGCTTCCCCCTTATAGTATATTCTTTTTATGGTATGGTATTGCCCTGTGTTCGATTCCAACATCACCACCAAAAAAAAAAAAAAAAAAAAAAAAGTATAGAACCAGAGGTGACACAGACATATGCAGACCAAAGCAGAGAGAGAGGAGAAAGGAATGAGAGACTATGTAATCCCAAGAAGCAAAAACAGACAGTGGGCCTTAGTTTTCATCACATTCTAGAAACTGGCTCCAATCCTTAAGGAGGCCCAGGAGTGCTTTCATGCCCTTGGTTTCTATCAGATTCCCCCTCTAATATGGAAAACAAAACAAAACAACTTCCTCTTTTTTCTTAAACTAGTCCAGAGGAGTTTATTTTACACACACACACACACACCCTTAGTTATATACTCCCTCATACCTCTCAAATGACTCAGATTCTGTTACAGGTTCTTCTTTATCAGTTCTTTAAATATTGATATCTTAAGAGGTTTTCTCCCTAGAGCCTCAGTTCTTCTGTGTGTCCTTTCCTAGGGCAATATTATCTACTCCTGTCACTTTACTCGGCACCTACCCGCTGATGACACCAAAACTGCCCAGATGTCTTTCATGGATAGAACTGCCTCCTAAAGAACTGCAGATGACTGTCTTACAGACACTTCATCCATTTCTTTCTACTACCATTGATGCTTATCAGGCTTAGGTTTTGTTTTGTTTTGTTTGTACTGGGGATTGAATCTAGGGGTGCTTTACATCCCCAATCCTTTTTATCTTTTACTTTTACTGTGTCTTGCTAAATTGCCCAGGCTGGCCTCAAATTTGTGATCCTCCTGCCTCAGCTTCCGGAGTCACTACAGACACTTCAAACTCAACAAAACTAAAACTACCACACCTGGCTTTAAGCAAAATTTTTGTTTTTTGTGTATTTTTTGGGTACCAGGGAATAAATTTTGTATTTTATTTAGAGACAAGATCTCACTGAGCTGTTTAGCACCTCACTTTTCCTGAGTCTGGCTCTGTTCCTGGTCCTCCTGCCTCAGCCTCCTGAGCCCCTGGGATTATAGGCATGCGCCACCACACTGGCTAAACAAAGTTTAATCAGAGCCAGACAGTAACAACTTAAGTTTTTTGGACCATACAGTACATGTATGTCACAACCATTTAATTCTGCTTTTGTAGCATAAAAGCAGCCAGATAACATAAAAATGAATGGATATAGTTGTATTCCCATATGCTTTCTTTATAGATATTAAAGTTTTGAATTTCACATAATTTTCAAATGCTACAAAATATTCTTTTGGCTTTTTACAACAATTTAAACATGTGAAAACCACTTAGACTTCACAAGTCACATAAAAATAGGCAGCAGGGATGAGGGTATAGCTCAGTGGTACAGTATGTGCTTAGCATGCATAAGAGCTGGGTTTGAGCCCTAGCACTACAAAAAATAGATTTTTAAAAAATATTTATTTATTTGCTTTAGTTGTACACAATGCAATGCATTTATGTTTACGTGGTGCTGAGGATCGAACCCAGGCCGCCCACGTGCTAGGCAAACGCTCTACCGCTAAGCCACAAGCCCAGCCCCACAAAAAATAGATTTTTAAATTAAAAAACAAAAAACAGGCAGCAGGCCATTATTTGCCAACCACATTGATCTAGGTCCCTATCCTGGGTACCTGTTATCTCTCCATGGAACTGGTAAAATAACCTTCTCCCTGGTCTGGTTTCCCTATCTCCAGTATTGCCTCCTGCTAGTCCTAGTCCATTTTCTATACTACAGAGAGAATCTTCCAAAAATACCAATCTATTCTTGAAAAAAGAACCATTATGTTCTATTCACACCAATACGTGTAATGCCTGTCATATTGCCTAAAATTTTTTGGCTTTTTTTTTTGGTGTGTGGTGCTGGGGATTGAACCCAGGGTCTTGCGCATGTGAGGCAAGCACTCTACCAACTGAGCTATATCCCCAGCCACAGAAATTTTTTTTTTACTTTAATTTATTTTGCAGTATTGGGGATTGAGTCCAGTACATGCTAAGCAAGCACTTTACCACTTAACTACATCCCCAGGCCCCCTTTTAAAAAATTATTATTTGTTTTGAGACAGGGTCTTGCTAAATTGCCCAGGCTGGCCTTGAACTTGCGATTCTCCTGCCTCTGTCTCCCAAGTAGCTGGAATTAGAGGTGTGTGCCACGACATCTGTCAAAAAAAAAAATTATATTTGATAATAATCTTGATCTTATTCAACAATTTTTAAAAAAACAGATAATTGCAACAAACAAAATGCACTTATTATTTTCAGATTACATGATTTCCTCTATAATAAAGCACATGAGGGTTGGGGCTGGGGCTCAGTGGCATAGCATTTGCCTAGCATGTGTGAGGCACTGGGTTCAATTCTCAGCACCACATATAAATGAATAAAACAAAGTTCCATCAACAACTAAAAAACAAAAGCACATGAGAATCTACATACGTTATTAAATCAAGGATAAGTTCAACAATTTATAAAAACAACTACATTTCTATATTCCAACCACAAAAAGTTAGAATATTTGAATTTTTAAAAAAAAATTTTTTAGTTGTTGATGGACCTTTATTTTATTGATTTATTTATATGCAGTGCTAAGAATAGAACCCAGTGCCTCACACATGCAAGGCAAGTGCTCTGCCACTGAACCACAACTCCAGCCCCAGAATATTTGAATTTTAATAAAATATCAATTCCAATAGAAACAAAAATATAGCAAAAAATAAATCTTAAGCTTGACCTATATGAAGAAAACTATAAATCTATATTGATAGATATTTTTAAAAACCTAAATAATAAGTAGATTTACCATATTACATGTCAGAAGACTCAATATTATAAGGCCATCAATTCTCTCCAAGTTAATTTATAAATGTATTATAATTTTAATAAAGTGCAGAGTTTTTCTTGGAAATTAATAAGTTGATTCTAAAAATAAAAAAGAATAAAACAATGGCATTTGCAGGTAAATGGATGAAGTTGGAGAATAGCTAAATGAAGTTAGCCAATCCCAAAAATCCAAATGCTGAATGTTTTCTCTGATATAAGGAGGCTGATTCACAGTGGTGTTGGGTCAGGGAAGCATAGGAGGATTAGAGGAACACTAGAAAAGTCAATGGGGAAGGAAGGGAAGGGAAGGAGAAAAGGGGTACAAAAAAGAAAAAAAAAAAAAAAAGATGGTAGAATGAGATGGATATCATTGCCCTAAGTGCATGTATGAAGGCACGAATGCTGTGAATATACTTTGTATACAACCAGTGATATGTAAAAATGTGCTCTATATTTGTAATATGAATTGTAATGCATTCTGCTGTCATATATAACAACTTAGAATAAAAAATAAAAAAAAGAAATTTCCAGATATACAAAATAAACGTGAGTATTTGCACATAAACAAAACAACAACAACAACAAATAAGCTGATCGTAAAACATACTGAATGCAAGGATACAAAGTAGCCAAGACAACTTTAAAGGCAGGGAACTTACATGAACAGATATCAAGTCTTACTGTACAGCAATTAAAGCAAGAAAGATAACGATACTGATAAAGACACAAACATACCAGTGAAACAGAACAGAGAACCCACAATCAGATCACACACACACACACACATACACACACACACACACACACATGAACTTGATATGCACAGATGTGGCCTTTCAGGTAAATTTAAAAAAAAAAAAAAATCAGACGTGGTGGCGCATGCCTATAATCTCAGCAACTCAGGTTATAGAGGCAGGAGGATCACAAGATCAAGGCCAGCCTCAGCAATTTAGTGAGGCCCTAAGCAACTTAGTGACATTCTGTCTCAAAAATTAAAAAGGCTGGGGATGTAGCTCAATGGTTAAGTGCCTGTGGTTCAATCCCTAATAGCAAAAAAAAAAAAAAAAAAAAAAAAAAAAAAAAAAAGTGTGTGTGTGTGTGTGTATGCTTCAAAAATGGTACTATGTCAATTATCTACATGAAAGGAATTACATTAGAGTCATACCTCACAAAACCAAGAGAAAGTGAATTAAAAATTTATACATGCAACTGCAATTATCTTTTCAATAAAAAATATATGGGCTGGGGATATAGCTCAGTTGGTAGAGTGCTTACTTTGTACAAGGCCCTGGGTTCAATCCCCAGCTCAAAGACTTATGCATAAAAATCAAACTATAGAGCCAGGCACAACAGTACACACATGTAATCCACATTACATATATATACATATATTCTTTTTTCTTTTGGTACTAGACAAACTAAATCTAAAGTACTTATAGAAAAATAAACAGGAACAGTAAGAATAATTCTGAAAATATAAGATATAAAGCCATAATAAATGTGACAATATGGAATTTGCATATATCAAACATGTCAATTCTAAATTTACAAAAATATGCATACAGACCCAGATACAAACTTAATATGTGATAAAAGTGACAGTTCAAATTATTAGGGTAAGTAAGTTATTAAAAAATGATACCACTGGGAAATATTAAATTGGATTCCTTCCTTAGGCAAGAAATGGCTCAAAGACTTATGCATAAAAATGAAACTATAGAGCCAGGCACAATGCTACACACATGTAATCCACACTACTTAGGAGGCTGAGGCAGGGGGGATCAGAAGTTTGAGGCTAGCCTGGGCAACTTACTGAGAACCTGTCTCAAAATAAAAAACAAAGAGGGATGGGGGTGGGTGGGGGGGAGGCTGGGGTTGTGGCTCAGCAGTAGAGCGCTCGACCTAGCATGTGCACGGCCCGGGTTGGATCCTCAGAACCACGTAAAAATAAAGGCACTGTGTACAACTAGAACAAATAAATAAATATTAAAAAAAAAAAAAAAGAGGGATAGGGATGTTTTTCAGTGTAGAGTGTCCCTGGGATCAATTAATCTCCAGTACCCAAAAAATTAAAACGAAACAAAGAAAAGCCATCATAAAAGTAGTATAAGATAGAGGCCATTCTAAATGTTACATAAAAGCCAGTGCAACTATGAAAGAAAAGACTAATATATAAAAGAAAATTTTCTGTTTGACAGAAATTACAAAGTCATAAGAAAATTAACAATTTAGGAAAACATATTTCCAAGTCACACAATAGGCTAATTTTACTACCATAGGCTAATTTTACTACAATATAAACTAGGGCTTCAAAAATAGTAAGTAAGTAAACAACTAACTCAGTAGCACATGCCTGAAGTCCCAGCTACTAGGGAGGCTATCACTTGAGTCCAGGAATTTGAGATGAACCTAAGCAACATTGGAAAATTCTATCTCAAAACAAACAAAAACCAGGGCTGGGATTGTGGCTCAGCGGTAGAGTACTCGCCTAGCATGTGTTCGGCCCGGGTTCAATCTCAGCACCACGTACAGATAAACGCATTGTGTACAACTAAAGCAAATAAATAAATACTTAAAAAAAAAAAAAAGGCTGGGACAATGGCACATACCTGTAATCCCAGTGGCTCAGAAGCTGAGGCAGGAGGATCTTGAGTTCAAAGTCAGCCTCAACAACTGAGTGAGGCCCTAAGCAACTCAGTAAGACCCTATCTCTAAATAAAATATAAAAAAGGGCTGGGGATGTGACTCAGTGGTTAAGCACCCCCCTGGATTCAATCCCTAGTACCAAACAAACAAGAACCATTAAGCAGCACAAGAGAAAAACATTATTTCCATGTAAAAACTTGTATAAAATATTAGTAGCAGTGTTATTCAAAACAAGCAAAAAATAAGCCCAAATGGCCACAGATTGATGAAAGGATAAGTAAAATGTGGTATGCCCATCTAAATATATATTAATTAGCAATAAAAGGAACGAAGGATTATAGTACAGATATATGCTATAATATGAGTGAAATGTAAAAATATGCTGGGTAAATGGATATTTTAAAAGCCATTATGCAAAGTGAAAAAAGCTAGTCACAACAGACCACACATTGCATGTTTGCACTTATATGAAATGTTCAGAACAGGAAAATCTATATACACATGAAGTGGATTAGTAGTTGCCTAGAGATTGGGGGGAAATGGAGAATGACTACTACAAATAAGGACTTTCTTTGGGGGATGATGAAAATGCTCTAAAGCTGATTGTGGTGACATTTACACAATTCTATGAATATACTAAAAATCACTGAATTGTGGTTTTTGTTGTTTTTGATATGGGGTCTTACCCAAGATGACCTTGAACTCCCGGGCTCAAGCAATCCTCCTGACTCAGCTCTGTATACCTGAGACTACAGGAACATGCCACCATTATCTGCTTGAAATGTGTATTTTAAATGGGGTGAATAGTATGGTATTGGATTATATATCAATAAACTATATGTAGCTAAGTACAAAGGCACATGCCTGTAATACCAGCAACTCAGGAGGCTGAGGCAGGAGGATTCCAAATTTGGGGCCAGTGCAGGCAATGAGCAAGACCCTGTCTCAAGATAAAAATTTTTTCTAAGAAGGGCTGGGGATGTAGCTCAGCAGTTCAATTCCCAGCACTGCCACAACAATAAATAAATAAGTAAAGAAACACTAAAAACGGGCTAGGAATATAGCTCAGTGGTAGAGCATCCCTGAGTTCAACTCCTACTATGGGAGGTGGGGAATTAGTTATCATTAAAAAAAAAAAAAAAAACCAAGGCGGGGCGTGGTGGTGTACGCCTGTAATCCCAGCACTTGGGAGGCTGAGACAGGAGGATCTCGAGTTAAGGGCTGGGGATGTGGTTCAGTGGTTGAGTGCCCCTGAGTTCAATCCCTGGTACAAACAAACAAACAAACAAACAGATGGGGGCACACCCTTGCAATCCCAGCTACTCAGGAAACTGAGGCAGTGGTTGCAAATTAGAGGAATTGAGCAATTTACCAAGACCCTGTCTCAACATAAGAAAATAATTAAAAAAAAAAAAAAATTGCCCTAGCTGTTGTTGCAGGCAGTTCCCAGAAGGTAGCACAGGAGAAGGAATCAAGAGTGCAGCATCTCACTGAGTCAAGGGAAGAGAGATTGTTGTTCCCAGAGGTCAAGAAGGATATAATTTGCAGGAAAGAGTACTGGAGAGAGGAATCTGTGCAGAGACTGAGCCCTGGACATGTGTATAGATAGGGAACTGTGCAAATTTGTGGCCAAGTACTAATCTGCAAGCATGGGGAGAAAGTCCTCCAGGATGGGAACAAACTACTGGAAAGAAATAGCCCCACAATCCCCAAAGTTCATGTAAGTTTGGCATTCTTACCAAGCAGAGGAAAGAGGAAACTGTGTAGAGCAGTTAGAAGGTTACCACCTAAGTCATGAAGCTAAATTAACTCTAGGCTGTTTTTTCTGGACCCATCCTAGCAAGACTAAAAGGATTAAGCTGATAAGTAATTTAACTGTCCTCCAGAACAAAGTTCAACACTATTTAAAGGGATACAACAAAGTCGAAAACCATGAAAAAATAACCAAGAACCAAGAAAATACAATCTATAACCAGGAGATACGTACAAAACACACCAAGATGATAGAGATCATAGGTTTAATAGATAAGAGCCTTAAAACAACTACTGAAAATCTTATAAACACAATGAGCTGAGAAATGAATGACTTTTGAAGAGGTTCAAATGGAACTTACAGATACAAAATACACAGTATCTGAAATTATATCCCATCTTACTTGATGAAATTACCAGAACATTAGACACTGTGGAAGATCAGTGAACTTGAAGCCACAGCAATAGAAACTATACAAAAGGAAGCACACAGAGCAAAGCCACAGCCAAATAAAAAGCAAAACAAACAAACAAAAAAAAAGCATGAGTGACCTGTGTCTAACATATGAAACTGGAATTCCCAAAGCAGAGGATGGAAGGGAACAGAAGAGGAAATTTTTTTTCTAGAAATAATGCTGCACATCTTCCAAATAAAATAAAAAGTACAAACCCACAGACAAGATCAATAAAGCCCAAGAAGAAGAAATATAAAATCATATCATTTTAAAATTTCTCAAATCTAGTGACAAAGAAAATCTTAAAAGCAGTCAAAGACATATTACATACAAAGACTCACAGATAAGAATTACAACAGACATCATGCTGATGTCTACAGAAGCCAGAAGATAATAAAGCCATATATTTAAAGTGGTGGAAAAAAAAAAAAAAAAAAAACCAAAAAACCTGGAATTGTGTATCTCATGAACATATTTTTTCAAAGTTAAGTCAAAATATTTTTCAAAGAATAAAGCTATGGGCTAGGGATATAGCTCAGTTGGTTGAGTGCTTGCCTCACATGCACAAGGCCCTGGACTCAATCCCCAGTACCACAGGGTGGCGGGGGGGGGGGGGGGGTGTGGGGTGTCATGGCAGGGAAAAAAAGAATAAAGCTAAGAAAAATGTCATTGTTAACAGATATAAACTAGAAAAAATGTGAAAAGAAGCTGTTTAGGCAGAAATTTTCACCAGTTCCAAACCTGTACATTTTAAACTACATTCTGGAACATTATACAAAATAATGTATTATGGGCTTTACAACATATATGTAAATATGTTATAATAACAAAAAGGGGAGGTGGGAAAATGGTAGTATACTATTGCAAGGTTCTATGCTATACCTGAGTTGTATATTACTTAAAAGGGAGCAACTACTGGGCTGGGGTTGTGGCTCAGTGGTAGAGCACTTGCCTCGCACATGTGAGACACTGGGTTTGATCCTCAGCACCATATAAAAATAAACAAAATAAAGATACTGTGTCCCTGTATAACTAAAAAAAAAATTTTTTTTAAAGGAGCTACTACTGAAAGAGGGAAAAAGGAGTACAGTTTTAAAAATAAACAAAAAGCAAAATAACAATGATATGGGGCTGGAGCTATGGCTCAGTGGTAGAGCGTTCGTCTCACATGTGTGAGGCCCTGGGTTCGATCCTCAGCACCACATAAATAAAATAAAGGTATTGTGTCCACCTATAACTAAAAAAATATTTTAAAAAAGTAACAATACTATAAAAAATAGAGAATAAGCAGTTCATGAAAAGGGAAACACAAATGGTCAATAAACTTAGATAAAGCTCTTTTAACTTTACTGATAAGAAAAATGCAAATTTGTTAAAATTATCTTGGGGAAAGACCAATAAGTTTGTAATAGTAAGAGTGTAGGAACCAGGTACTGTCATATATTGCTAGTAGGAATATAAATAGGTACAATCTTTATAAATGGCAATATTGCATTACCTGTTGAAAATCAAATGTATACGCTGTTTTCTTTTGGTTTTTTGTTTGTTTGTTTGTTTTTGTACTAGGGATTGAACTCAAGGGCACTCGACCACTGGGTCACATCCCCAGCCCTTTTTTGTATTTTATTAGAGACAGGGTCTCACTGAGTTGCTAAATGCCTCGCCACTGCTGAGGCTGGCTTTGAACTCACGATCCTCCTGCCTCAGCCTCCCAAGTGCTGGGATTATAGGAGTGCGCCACCGCGCCGGCTTCTTTTGGTTTTTGATGCAGTGTTTCACTGTGCTGCCCAGGTTGGTCAGACTGGTCTCAAACTTCTTGACTCAAGTGGTCCTCCTGCCTCAGTTTCCCAACTAGTTAGGACTACAGATATATGCCCCCACACATGCTTATAAATACATATACTCTTTGACACAGTAATGTTATTAATAAACATATAAGTAGTCACTATATCACTATACTTTATGACTGGAAACCTAAAGGTACTAGAATGTTCAACCTATTAAATTAGGCTATATTTATATATTAGAACACATCATGCAAATGTGAAAAAATAAATAGCTCTATAAAACACAATGAATTACATGGTGATGTAATGCAATAGTCTTGTATCCATTTCTAGCCAAATGCCTGATTTGAATTCTGGCTCTTTAATAACATGTACTTCTGAGTGATCTTAAGCAAACTAATCTTCCTCAGCCTCAGTTTCTTCTGAAAACTAGTGATGATAATACTCTTATAGGATTTTATGATGATTAAAAGAATTAAGTCATGTAAAGCATTTAAAATAATCATAAGCACATTAGTATTTATTAATTTCTGGGTAAAAGAAATAGACAATCATGGGTGTGTGTGTGTGTGTGTGTGTGTGTGTGTGTTATTTTATTTTACTTTTGTGATACTGAGAATTGAACCCAGGGCCTCGGGCATGCCAGTCAAGTGTTCTACCATTGAGCTACATTCCCAACCCCTCACAATATATCTCTAAGTTAAAAACAAAACAAAACAAACAGAGCAAGAGCCAGAACAATATAGTATGTTACTATTAGTATGAAAAATAAAATATATAAATATACATCCATGAAAGTAAAGATTATCTCTGGAAAGCTAAACAAGATAAATAAAATAATTTCTGCAGAAAAGAAATCCTAGTAACTGGAAGAAAAGAGAACTGTACTCTCTTCATATTTTTATGTAAATTTAGAATTTTCTACAATGTATTACTTATTTAAATAGAGAACTACAATTAACTTTAAATGAAGAATTTGAAATAAGCATTTATAAAATCAGGAAAATATGCATTTCCCATACAAGTATTATGCTAGGTTAAAAACTAGCATAATATTGTATTGACAATATTTAATAAATTGTGTTTCTTCCCAGAATTACCATAGTAATCCATTTTCCTTGGCTCTTCTTTTTTCCAAAACCTTTTTATTGGTGCATCATAGTTATACATTTTGATGGAATTTGTTGTTATATATTCATACATGTACACTTCCCTTGTCTCCTGTAGCTTCTTTTGGTCTTTGTTATTTGTGACCCACTTCTTTGACCCTTATTTCTTGCTTTTCTTCCTTTTATCTTTTTCTTTTTTCTTTTTTTTTTTTTTTTTTTTTTTGGTACTGGGGTTTGAACTCGGGGGCCCTTGACCACTGGGCCACATCCCCAGCCCTTTTTTGTATTTTATTAGAGACAGGGTCTCACAGAGTTGCTAAGTGCCTCGCCATTGCTAAGGCTGGCTTTGAACTCGCAATCCTCCTGCCTCAGCCTCCCAAGTGCTGGGATTACAGGCGTGCGCCACAGCGCCCGGCTCCTTTTACCTTTTAATGACCCCACAGATATCTTCCTCTATTATGTACAAGAAACCATTTTTTTTAAAAATGTTTTAGTTGTAGATGGACACAACGTCTTTATTTATGTGGTGCTGAGGATTGAACCCAGTGCCTCACATGTGCTATGGAAGTACTCCACCACTGAGCTACAACCCTAGTCCCCAGTAAACTGTATTTTTAAAAAAAATATTATTTTTTAGTTGTAGTTGGACACATTACCTTTATTTTATTTATCTATTTTTATGTGGTGTTGAGGATTGAACCCAGGGCCTCCTCACACTTGCTAGGCAAGCGCTCTACAGCTGAGCCACAACCCCAGCCCCCCAGTAAACTGTATTTTGATAGAACATCTTATATGCTTTTCTTTTTAAAGCTCTTACTATGTTTTTTTGTTTGTTTGTTTTGTTTGTTTTGTTTTTGGTACTGCGGATTGAACCCATGGCTACTTCACCACTGAGCCACATCCCCAGTCCTTTTTATTTATTTTGAGATGGTATCTCTTTAAGTTGCTGAGGTTTTCACTAAGATGCTAAGGCTGGCCTGGAACTTGCAATCCTCCTGCCTCAGCCTCCCTAATCACTAGGATTACAGATTTTTCTTGAATTTTTTATTTATACTAGGTAGATAAAGGGAAGGAGGGGGACAAGTCAACATTTTAACAGTTTAAGGCACAAATATTTGGAGCTAGGTACAGTAGCGTGTAAAACTGACTATTTGGGAGGCTGAGGCGGAAGGATCTCTTGAGCCCCCCAATTTGAGATCAACCTGGGCAAAAGAGTAAGACCCCCATCTCAAAACAAAAACAAAAGAAAAATATTTGTGAATACTCCATACGTACGTACATATACAAACATAAGTTATCTTGTCAAGGCATACAAAGCTATTTTTGGTTTTTAAGAACTTAATTTTGTTATTTCAAAAATAGTATTTAGGGGTTAGGGTTGTGGCTCAGTGGTAGAGCACTTGCCTCGAACATATGAGGCACTGGATTCGGATCCTCAGCACGACATAAAAATAAAGGTATTGTGTCCATCTACAACTAAAAATATTTTTTAAAAGTAGCAATTATTATTACAAAGACACTGTAAAAATTATACACAGAGCATGACTTGAAATGAGTTTTCTATGTAAGCCCTTGATTCATTTTGTCTGTTTCAATCCAGCCTCTGCCATTTATTACCTGTGTTAATTTTTAATTACATAAAGTCCCTGTAACTCATCCATAAACTTGTGTTAATAACAGGACTAACTACCACTGAGCTCCATTCCCAGCCCTCAGAAAAAGGTTTTCAAGCAACTGCTTGAAGCTATACTATTCCAATTTCCCTTTTTGTAACTTAATATACCTTACAAAGACTTGAAGACTGGAATTGCTAAGAGGCTGAGACAGCAATCTTTTTTTTTTTTTTTTGTGCCGGGGAGTGAACTCAGGGGCACTCGACCACTGGGCCACATCCTCAGCCCTTCTTTGTATTTTATTAGAGACAGGGTCTCACTGAGTTGCTAAGTGCCTCGCCATTGCTGAGGCTGGCTTTGAACTCGTGATCCTCCTGCCTCAGCCTCCCAAGAGCTGGGATTACAGGCGTGCGCCACCACACCCTGCGAGACAACAATCTTTTTAAGAAAAGATTGTTTTGGAGAAATCAGGAGCTTGTGTTAATCTTTGGGGAACTTACTCCAGTTCCTCAATGTTCCCCACTTATCTAATGGATCACAACCTTGGGAATAAGTTGTAGAAATCTGTACTTCAAAAAACCCCCAGCTAATTTTTTTTGTATACTGTCACTTTAAGAATAAATGAAGAGCATAAATAAATAATAAAAATAAAGACTTTTTAAAATTAAAAAAAAGAATAAATGAAGAATAATGAAACACAAAGGATTAATTTAAGATTCTATATATGAAATGAATCCTGAGCAAATTTCAAGAAGGGTAAGAATATTAAGGAGGAGTGAAGTAATCCTGCGCAGCCAAAAGAAAAGTACATGAGCTAATTGAGAGGCATTTCAGCATCACAGACATATAAAAGAGACCACACCTCTTTCAAGCAAGCCTCTGGGTCATAGCTGATGGACAAGACTGTCTACCAAAACTGATGCTAATTAGAAAAACACCAGGCTTTAGTTGTTTAATTCTTCTCCCAGTGTCTATTTTTTTTCTTTTTTCTATTTCCACACTGGAAATAGAAGTCTACAATGCAGTAAAATGCTCACTGATAGAAAACAACTTGAGCAAAGGAAGGTAACTTTTGTTTGCAATACATAATAAGGATTCAAGGAAAAGTAAAAATGAAAAAAAAAAGTCATTTGATTTTTGTACTGAGACAAACATTTGTAAAGAAAAAAACTTTTTTATAAGGGATTTTTTCCCCCAAAAATAATTATGCAAATTTAAGAGTTTACTCAAATTTAGAGGAAAGTTAACATAAAATAAGAAATTTAAACCATTACAAGATTAGCTGGCACACTAGTGAATGCCTGTAATCCCAGTGACTCTGGAATTGAGGCAGGAGGCTGGCAAATTCAAAGCCAGCCTCAACAATTTAGCAAGATCTACCTCAAAATGAAAACTAAAAAGGGCTAAGGGTGTGGCTTAGTGATAAAGCACCTCAGGCTTCAATTACCAATAACAAAAAATAAATAAACAAACCATTACAAGACTAATTCTGAAGTGATTGGTCACTTTCCACATCTGTAAAATGACATTAAAAGTAGGTGATTTTTTAACATTTTTGTTAGCTCAAATTTCTAAAACCTTTTATTTATAAAACTCCTCAAACATGAGCTGGAGATATAGCTCAGTTGGTAGAGTACTTGCCTTGCATGCACAAGACCCTGGGTTCAATCCCCAGAACCACCACACACACAAAAAATTCCTCAAACACTGAATTAAATATACTAGGTTGTTCACAAACTATAATGTAAGCTTGTTCTTATAATTCAAATGACCCTTTAATGCTAGCTACATCCCATAAACAATTCAGAAGTACTATTTTCAGACTTTGTGTCCTTAAAAAATGAAGAGCAAAAAAACAACTATTTTCCCTTACTTCAACTGCTAATATTAATAGCATATGACAAAACTATTCACTGAGGAGGCATATTAAAGGCTTCCCAATCTTAGGAAGCTGAGAGTCTTGTGAATATAAGAGAAATTTCATCATCTAGCCAGTAAATATCACACTAAATACAACACATTGGCAATCTTAATTCTAAAATATTCAAATTAAATGAAAAAAATTTTTTTTGATGCATTTATCTATCATGCAAAACAGGCAGCACTGGTTTATAATCTGAATGTCACTGTGTATTCCCTTTGGTTACATAGAAAAAACTTTCGATGGTACTATTCCCTCCTAATTCTGCCATTCTTTTTTTGTTTGTTTGTTTTTATAACTTTATTTATTTATTTATGTGGTGCTGAGGATGGAACCCAGTGCCTCACCCGTGCTAGGCAAGTGCTCTACCACTGAGCCACAACCCCAGCCCAAATAATTCTGCCATTCTTAACCCACATTACATTATTCTCTATGTTACAATAAGAGAAACACTATACAGAACTATTCATGGGGACAAGATTTTACCTATACTGAAATTGCATGTGGACTAAGTAAGCTTATTATAGCTGATTATAATGGAGTTTTACATAGAATGTGTTATTTCTCAATGTAAGACAATCGTGCATTAAAAAAAAAAAAAAGCAGGAAATCTCCTTCCTTAAATTCTCCAAAATTATGTGCTTTATTTATTTTTTTTTAAATATCTTTTAGTTGTTGACGAACCTTTGTTTTATTTATGTGTATGTGGTGCTGACAATCGAACCCAGTGCTCACACATGCTAGGCAAGTGCTCTACCACTGAGCCACAATCCCAGCCCTGTGCTTTATTCTTCAGGGACTGGTCTGCAAGACTAACAAATCATAATTTAAGACAGATAAAAACAAGCCCAGTAATTGAAGAATAAATTTTTCTCCTATATGAAGGCTAATTACTTTTTAAGCCTATAACATTTATGGACTATAAAGAACTCAAAACTGGTAGGTCAAAAGAAGTAGGCAAGATAAAAATGATTAAAAACTCATCCCTGGCTCTCAGTCTGACCCTAATGTTATATTTATCATTTTTACAAACCCATTAGTCCGACTGAGAACCCTAGCTTCAAGAATAACCTTTAAAACATGCATTTTTACTCTTAATGTGACAATAGTACTGTAACAGCTCACAAACTTAATTCTACAGATCAGTGAGCCAGAAGGTAATTAAACGTCGTCTATCAGCAAATTAGCAACCACATCCCTTAAAAACAGAATTCAGACTCTGCTCCATTAACTTCCACAAATAGCAGCTTTCGTTTAAAATGTGTTACTTTATTGCTCGGAACTAGCATGTTTGTTTCGGAATTATAGCACGGTTTTGTAAACACCATCTCAAAAGAAAACGAACGACTTTACCTGCATCTGAAGCAGAATCAGTTTGGAGTAGGACACGATATATTACAGTGAAACTGGGTCTTAGTTACTAAGTGATTAACTAAGAAAATCCACTTCCACTGTGCATCACAAGGATTAAAACAATTTGAAAACTCAGCCAAAGTCCGATGATAATATATTACTGCATGAAAAGTGTAATGTTACACTTAGCGTGAAAGGCACGCTATTAAAATGTAATTTGGCTAAGTCTTCAAGGTTTCCCCAAAAAACATTTTTTTTTAAACGGAAAAAAAGGGCCTCTATACCGGTACTGTGAAAACCTGTACAAAGAGAAGTTTGGGAGGGGAATGGCCAAATTAAAAAAACTGTAAAGAGCACAGAGAACTCCGAGTTCTTTAACTCCCCCGACTGAGCGAGACCAGCACGGGGGAGGCTTACCTGCCAGCGGCCATAGGTGAGGAGGACCATAGAAATGGGGATGGCGGTGCCGGACATGGCGTGGGTGGAGGGCATGCTGTACTCGGAGTTGTAGAAGACCTCCAATTTGACCACGGGCGGCGAGGAGGGCCGCGGCCAGCGGATGATGTCCTTGGTGCACTGGCCCAGGTACATGACCAGCACCCAGATGATTACTAGCCTGCGACCCACCAGGGGGTCCAGGTTCCAGATCCAGAAAGGGAAGAACATGATGTAGAAGAGTTCGTTGCCCAATTCCGTGCCGAAGCAGAACAGGTAGTAGAGCGGCCAGTTGCTCACGCGGGCCAGCTCGCCCTCCTCGCCCGTCAGCGAGTTGCGTCGCAAGGAGCCCGCGCGCTGCGACGAGGCCGGGCCCAGCTCGGCCGCCAGCCCGTTCCGCACGCCGTTGGGGGCGCCGCTGCCGTCCGGCTTGACTGAGCACTGATTGCGGTCGCCCCCGGGCGGCTGGGGGCCCTCGGTGGCCCCCGACTGCCGGCCTCGCCGCCGGGGATCTCCGGCTAGCGGCGCCTCAGCCTTCTCATCCTCTCGCCGGTCGGCTGAGCGGTTCGGCGGCGCCTCCACCCCGCACAGACGCTGGAAACGGGCCACTTTCTGCGGCTCCTGCAGACAGGCAGCCAGCTGGGCTAGGTGCTGCCGCAGCGACATGATAACGGGACCTGGAGGGCGAGCCGGACCCCAGCGCAGCGAACCGTCTCCGCGCGTCCGGCCAGCAGCAGCAGCGCCTTGCTCGACGCGCTGGAGTCTGCCGGAGACGGCGCCACAGGCCGCAGCGGCTGCCGCGCGCCCCTCCTTCGCTGCGCGCGCTCCGCCGTCTCCCGCGGCCTCCCGCGCGCAAGCGCGCGCGCGCCGCGCCCCGCCCCCTGCCGCGCTCCGGGAGCGTGCCGGGCCAGGCGGGTCCGCCCGAGCGCAGCAGGCGGCCAGGCGAACAGGCGAAGGGGGCTGCTGCTGTGAGGTTCCCCTAGTACCCCCACCACAAGGCGTCGCGGCGTTCGGCGGGCGGGGCGTGTCCCCCTTCTCCATCTTCAGCCCTCCTTCCCTGTAGGCTGGTGTTCCCGGCTTCCTTCTATCAGACGTTGGCTTGGAGAGGCCACGGTCCTGATGCCATCTTTGGCAGTGCTGGTAACCAAGCCACCGGACATCCTGTTGGCACTGAATCAAATGGTGAATGATGAATGGAGGCGAAATAACCACCATGCGCCCGGAATCGTTCGACTCAAGTCATTAGCAAGTAATTACAGAGCTGTCTCAGAAGGTGGATGTCAGGAAAGCCACGTGCCAATTGAGCAGTAGTGGCAAGATTAGATGGTGATATCAGGACAGACTCAGGATATATAATTGGTAAAATTAACAGTTGTGGTCTGCAAAAGAAAACCTAATCGCCCAAATTCAAAATGTTGTGTCATTTATCAAATATTTGGGTATATGTTAAGGGAACACAGGTATTTTTAACTTACATGTAAAAGATCCTTGTAATAAATCATAATAGCTAAGATGTTAGCACAGAAGAAATGTAATTGATGGGTGAATACAGTATATTGAATTTTGAGTTTGATAAGATATGTTACAAACTTGACTTCTAGATACCATAGATTTTATTCTAAGAATAAATTAGAATTCTGAATTCTAATTCCAGGAAGTTATTTCAAGTAAAGTCAATGTCTATAATTTAAAAATTCGAACTACTTCCAAGAAACTGGCTGGAAAATGTCCCATGCCTTTACTTCATTAGAAATATTTTCATTTCCCAGGGAAGGTTACTCTCTTCCTCCTATTCCAGTTGCTGGGCTGTGGCCAGAGAAAGAGAAATCATCATCCTGATTTCTCAAGTTGCTTACAGTATAAAGAGGAGATGGACAGGATCACCTCTAGAGTGCAGCACAGATGTAAAATAGAGACAAACAGCCTGTGCTGGGGCCAAAAAAAAAAAAAAAAAACAGAACAAATACGATCAGTGACAGCAAGAAAGGTGTTAAGGCCCAAGCAGTGTCACATGTCTGTAATCCCAGGAGGATCTCAAATTCAATGCCAGCCTCAGCAACTTAGTGAGACTCTAAGCAATTTATCCAGACCCTGTGTGAAAATAAAAAGGGCTGGGGTTGTGGCTCAGTGGTTAAGCAGCCCTGGGTTCAATCCCCAGTACCAAAAAATAAAATAAGAAAGGTGTTAAGAGGTAATTCTGTTGAGCTTGTTTGTAATTGAAGAGAAAGATATGAATCGGTGAAGAAATCCATTTTAGGAAGAGAAAATATGCAAAAATATATTCGGTTAAAAACACAGACACACATCGAACCGGGCAAGGTGGCACACGCCTGTAATCCCAGCTCTTTGGGAGGCTGAGGCAGGAGGATCATGAGTTCAAAGCCAGCCTCAGCAATGGCGAGGCACTTAGCAACTCAGTGAGAGGCTATCTCTAAATAAAATACAAAAAAAGGTGTGGGGATGTGGCCCAGTAGTCAAGTGCCCCTGAGTTCAATCCCTGGTACCACAAAAAAACAAAACAAACAACAACAAAAACACACATAGAGAGCCGGGCGCGGTGGCGCACGCCTGTAATCCCAGCACTTTGGGAGGCTGAGGCAGGAGGATCACGAGTTCAAAGCCAGCCTCAGCAATGGCAAGGCACTTAGCAACTCAGTGAGACCCTGTCTCTAATAAAATACAAAAAAGGGCTGGGGATGTGGCTCAGTGGTCTAATGCCCCTGAGTTCAATCCCCGGTACCAAAACACACACATACACACACACACACACACACACACACACACACACACAGAAATTAGAGTAGGACTGGTAATTGGAAAAGAGGTTAGAAATGGGGGACGAAACATTGTAAAGCCTTGACTGCCAAGCCAGGGATTTCATTTTGTAGGTAGTGGGACCCCTGAAAGACTTTTAAGCTAGGGAGAAACCCCATGTGCTTTAGAAAGAGAATTGGAAGAAGAAGAAGAGGAGGAGGAAGAGGAAGAGGAAGAAGAGAAAGAAGAAGAAGAACAACAACAACAATAAGAAAGAAAGATAGATAGATAACTGGAGCAAGGTGCAGTAGTACACAGCTGTAAACCTACCAACTTGGGACACTGAAGCAGGAGGGTTGCAAGTTCAAGACCAGCCTCAGCAACTTAGTGAGGCCCCAAGCAATTTAGTGAGACCCTGTCTCAATATTAAAAAAATAGAAAAGGCTGGGGATGTAGCTAAATGGTAAAGCACCCCTGAGTTCAATCTCTGGTACCTCCCCCCCCCAAAAAAAAAAATCCTGGGAAGAAAATCAAAGATGAATTGCCAGAGACCAGAAACTGAAAACCAGGTAAATAATTTGGTGAATGTGGTAATCAGGTGAGAAGAACGAATGCCTGATCCAGGACAATGGTTCCAGGAGACAGAAGGAAGAGGATAGATTGTTTTCTTAATTTTTTTTTTTTTTTTTGTAGTTGTAGATGGACAGATGCCTCTATTTTATTTTGTTTACTTTTTATGTGGTGCTGAGGGTCGAACCCAGTGCCTCATGCATGCTAGGCAAGCACCCTGCCTCTGAGCCACAGCCCCAGCCCAGGAAGAGGATAGATTTGAAAGAGAGTTTGGAACTAGGAAAAATTCAGCTGTTTCATTTGAATTTATAAGTCTAGTGGTGCATATTACTAGACACAGCTACTCTGGAGGTTGAAGCAGGAGGATTACAAGTTGGAAATCAGCCTCTAGAGGCAACTTAGTAAGACTCTGGCTCAGTGGTAAAGCACTCCTGGGTTAAATCCCTAGTACCACACGTGCATACATGCACACACACACACACAAAATAAATAAATAAATAAAGAGAGAGAGAGAGAAAGAAAAAGGATTGGGGATATAACTCAGTGACTTGGTTCAATCCCTAGTAACCACAAAAAAAGAAAAGAAATGGATTAATAGGATTGTAGAGCTGGAAGAGGATTACAGGCCATCAGTACAAAATCTTTGAGGAGGCCTTACTATCCTAGAGATGCCACAGTTTCTGGTCAAACCAGTGTGTCCAAATAACTGTTTGGTAATAAATTTTTTAGAATTATTTCACTTAAATTATCACTTGGGCACAATAATAAAGTAAAGATTTCCCTTCTTGAATAACCAATTTTAATAATGGTTGCTTATTGGATTTTGTTATGCAACATGTATTTATCTGATGTGGCTTATAGAGGGTAACATTCAATCTGCACAACTGGTAGGTATTCTTTCACCCTCAACCCACATGTAAAAAACTGAGGTACAGAATCATTAAAAAATGTATTCAAGGTTTCAGAGCTAGTAAGTTCTAGAGCCAGGACCCAAGGCATCGAAAGCTAGAATTTGTACTTTTTGGGGGGCGGGGAGGGTACTGGGGATTGAACTAAGGGGCATTCAACCTCTGAGCCCTGTCCCCAGCCCTGTTTTGTATGTTTATGTAGAGACATATTCTCACTGAGTTGCTTAGCACCTCGCGGTTGCTGAGGCTGGCTTTGAATTCGAGATCCTCCTGTCTCAGCCTCCCAAGCTGCTGAGATTACAGACGTGTACCACCAAGTCCAGCTATGTACTGTGCATTATGCTGTTGCCTCCTAAGAACTCTTTTTTTTTTTTTTTTTTTTTTTTAAGGTACTGGGAAAACAGAGCTACATCCCCAGCCCTTTTTATTTTTTATTTTTAGACAGTGAGTCACTAATTTGCTAAGGGCCTCACTAAATTGCTGAGGCCGGCCTTGAACTTGTGATCCTCCTACCTTAGCCTCCTTGATTGCTGGGATTACAGGTGTGTGACACCATACCTGGCACAAGAACTCCTAAAATGACTCTTTGCTACTTTTTTATTACCATGCTGTTTAGGAAATTCTAATTAATTCTAATTCTTATTTCCTCATGGAAAATCACATTCAATTGACTTCTGAGTCCTGAACTTTCAAATTGTGTTTAGTTGGTCATTAAAGTATAATAAATACATACTATGCAAAATATTATATGGAGGCAAAAAAATAGTTTTCCACTCATTTTAATTAAAGAAACAATTATCGAGTGCTTATCAAATGCAAAACATCATATTAAAGTCTAGAGAAGATATGCATGAATAAGACACTGTCTTGCCCTCAAAAAATTTATAATCTTGAAGAGGAGATTTAAAAACTGTGTGGGAAGCCAAGCCTGCTGATGTACACCTGTAATTCCAGTAATTTGGGAGGCTGAAGTGGGAGAATTGCAAGCCCAGCCTGTTAAATTTTTTTTTTTTTTTTTTTTTTTTTTTTTTTTTTTTTTTTGGTACCAGGGATTGAACTCAGGGGCACTCGACCACTGGGCCACATCCCCAGCCCTTTTTTGTATTTTATTAGAGACAGGGTCTCACTGAGTTGCTAAGTGCCTCGCCATTACTGAGGCTGGCTTTGAACTCACGATCCTCCTGCCTCAGCTTCCTAAGTGCTGGGATTACAGGTGTGCGCCACTGCGCCCAGCATGTTAAATGTTTTAATAGAGGTGCAGACACAGTGCCAGGGGAATAACAACAGGAAAGATTATTTCCCAAACAAGAAAGGAATAGTATTTTTAGCATTTGTGTTGGATAGAAATTTAGAGGGAGAAATTTTTCAGGGAAAACAATTTGAGGCACAGAAAAAGAGAATGAGCAAGCGTGGGCATTGAATAAAACCACAGGTGGCCATTATCTGGACTAGACCTCCGCACCAGACCCAGACAAACCAGACTGGAAATCAAAATGGAATCACCCATTGCTAAAGCTCCACCTCACCAAACCAGAACTAAGCTGTTTATCTGACCATCCAGGACACCACGAGAAAGCCAAATTTCTCAACCAAACCAGTTTCAATTGGCATAATAATGAAGTTCCCTGTACCTTATTTCTTACACACACACACACACACACACACACACACACACACACACAATGTAACCCAAAGTAACCTGTCAGGCAGTTATTTTTTTCTTATTCTGTTTCCACCTTACAGGGAAAGTAATTTTGAAATGATCAGTCTGCTTTTCGTTCTTTGTTTCTGCTTTTTTCTACCTTTCTTTATCTATAAAACCCTTTTCTGCTCAGTTGATCAGAACACTTATTCTATTTTATGGAGTGAAGTGTTGTCTGATTCTAGAATTGAAAATAAAATCCATTAGGGTGTTTAAATTAAATTGTTGTATCTGGGCACACTAGTGCACACCTATTAATTCCAGTGACTTGGGAGGCTGAGGCAGGAGGATCACAAGTTTGAGGACAGCCTCAGCATTTTTAAAAACATTTATTTATTTGTTTTAGTTGTACATGATGCCTTTATTTTTACATGGTGCTGAGGATCAAACCCGGGCCGCGCATGTGCTAGGCGAGTGCTCTACCGCCGAGCCACAACCCCAGCCCAGCCTCAGCAATTTAACAAGACCCAGTCTCAAAAAATAAAAAGAACTGGGGATGTGGCTCAGTGGTAAAGTGCCCCTGGGCTCAATCCCTGCTACCAAAAGAAAAAAATAAATAAATTGCTAGGCAAATTTTAAAAACAGCAGAAAGATACTGGAAAATAGTATTGACCAAATTATATTGTTTTATTGTATGTTCATACAAATATGTAACAATGAATCCCACCATTATGTACAATTAAAATGCACCAATTTATTTATTTATTTTAAAAGATATTATTTAGTTGTAGATGGACACAATACCTTTATTTAATTTATTTATTTATATGTGGTGCTGAGGATTGAACCCAGTGCCTCACGTATGATAGGCAAGCGCTCTACCACTGAGCCACAACCACAGCCCCAAAATGCACCAATTTAAAAAAGGAAAAAAATAACAGCTGCAATAGTTCATGGGAGGAAGACATGAAGCTAAACCTTATTGTGAAAAAACTTCAAAGCTATGGCGAAGGAATTGCACTTGCAATTTATTTATTTATTTACTTTTGGTACCAGGGATTGAATTCAGGGGCACTTGACTGTAAGAGCCCTAATTGAGGATAGCTAAGATGGCGGTTAGCTGAGAGCCATAAAGGTGTTCAAGTATTTTCACCTGATATTCTTGCATCTATCTAAGAATCTTTTTATACCTGTGAACACTGTGTGATGCACCTGTAAGCTCGAGCTGTTAGCACTTGTCCTTGTTGAGGCAAAATGTATTTAACCAGGTGAGGTTAGTTAGGGGGTTGGAGTTGGAGTGGTTGGAGTTGGAGAGGTTGTTGAAGCTGGAGAGAGAAGTTAGAAGAAAGAAGAATAAAAGAACTTTTTCATTTCCGGTCTGCCTCCGAGTTTTCTCCTGCGGTATCGTTGCTGCAAGCGGCAATTACTGTAGGCAGCGACAAGTGGTGGCCCGTACGGGGAACTCCAAATCGGCAGGTAAGATAAAGATGGGTGCAAAAATAACCAAGCACCGAATAATAAAAGCTATGGAAGAGTTTTTTGATATAGCTGATAGTGTGGAGGAAAGTGATTGTGAAAGCATAGCCTCCGCTGAGTCAGATAACACCAATAAGGATAGTATTGGTGTGAACTCAAAAATAATGAAGGTAAGAGCTGCAAAAGCTATCCGAGACTTGTTGGAAATAGCCGAAGAGTATGTACTCTCCATAGAATCTGAAACTAAGGATGTTACTACCAGTAAAAGTGATAGTAGTAAGAAGGAGCCAAATAACCATGAAAGCACAGCCTCCTCTGCTGAGTCAGTTAAGACCAGAAAGGACCGTCAAGTAGAGGAACCACTTGTGCCCTCTGCTCCCTCACGGGTGGAATCCATTACAGAAACCATGAGGGGTATTTCTGAGCATATGTGCACCCTTGAGGCAGAGATTAACGGCCTTTCTGAGAGCTTACGCGACCTCGAACGCCAAAACCCGCAGGAACATTGGGACCTGCCAGTATTTGAAAATGAAAATGGGCAGAGGTACCACCTATCCCTAGACTTCAAAACAATAAAGAATTTCAAAAAGGCTATAATGACCTATGGGCCCCAAGCTCCATTCACGTTGAGCATGCTGGAGTCCCTTAACACTTTAACTTTAACCCCCTCAGACTGGAAAGGCTTATGCAAAGCAGTATTGAGCGGGGAGGACAATACTTGATATGGAAGTCACAATTCCAGGAGCTTTGTGTAGAAACAGCTAGAAGAAATGCGACTGCAGGCTTCCCAGACCATAATGTAGATATGCTAACAGGTGAAGGACAGTTTGCTGAACTACAAATCCAAATGCATTACGATCCTGGGGTATATGCACAAATAAACAATGCCGCCGTTAAAGCCTGGAAGACCTTACCAGGAACAGGTGATTTGCAAGGCAGCCTATCTAAAGTAATTCAGGGGCCTAATGAACCGTATGCTGATTTTGCTGACAGACTTTTAAGAACGGCAGGCAGAATATTTGGGGATGTAGAGCAAGCAATGCCCTTAGTCGTCCAGTTGGCATATGAAAATGCCAACAAATATTGCCAAGATGCTATAAGACCATGGAAAAATAAAAAAGACCTCTCTATATACATTAGATAATGTAAGGACATTAATGATGCCTTTGTAACAGGCAATGTGATTGCAGCAGCAATGAGAGGTGCTTCCCCTCAAAATTTCACAAATAGGGCTCAACAAAAAAATTATAATCAATCAGGATATTCCAGACAAAATTATTATAATCAACCAGGATATTCTAGGCAATATCCCCAAAGAGAAATAAGACCAAGCTCATACCGTGCCCAGGCCGCTGCCCCAGGTGTAAAAAGGGAAATCATTGGGCCAATAAATGCCGTTCTAAATTTGACATCTATGGAAATGTTTTGTCCAGGAATTCAAAAAGCGGGGCACGGGGCCCAATGCCCCGGGGCCCACAAATATACGAGGCATTAGAGGAGGAATATCCTCAAACATCCACCTAGATGATTCCTCATCACAATCCCTCCTACCCATTGACTCGCTTGTCAGAAGGACAAGAGGAAGTGCAGGACTAGACCTCTGTTCCACCGCCCAAATAGTACTAACACCTGAATTGGGGGTTCAACTGATTCCCACGGGAGTCAGGGGACCTCTTCCCTCAGGGACTGTAGGACTTATCCTCGGGCGAAGTTCTAAAAGCTTATTAGATTTTCAAGTAACACCAGGTGTTATAGACTCTGACTACCAAGGAGAAATAAAGATAATGCTTAGTTCACCTAGAGGCATTAGCTCTGTTAACCAAGGAGATAGAATTGCTCAGCTGCTTCTCCTTCCTAGTTTACACAACTCATTCAAGAGTATGCCGCAGAATAGGAACAATAGAGGATTTGGTTCCACTGGCTCGGGACCTATGGCTTGCTGGGTTCAGGATTGTTCACAGAGGCCTATGTGCAAAATAAAAATTCAAGGTATAGAGATGGAGGGGCTGATTGATACTAGGACTGACTCTTCCATCATTAATCTACAACAATGGCCCAAGCACTGGCCTCTGCAGAAGGCTTCAACCAGTTTAAGAGGCTTGGGATATACTAACACCCCAACACAAAGTGCTGCAATTTTAAAATGGGAAGATAATGAAGGGCATAAAGGAAATTTCCAGCCTTACGTTTTGATAAGCTTGCCAGTTACCCTATGGGGAAGAGATATTTTGCAACAGATGGGGGTACACCTCGCAACCAAGCCCACAGGTGTTAAAAATAAAAATCTACAGGGTCCTAACCCTATTAAGCTAAATCATCATAAAAAAGGTAAAGAATATTTTTTTTATGGGCCACTGAGAAAACAATTTTGAAAATACCATGGCTTTCTGATAAGCCAGTATGCTATCCTAAAGCTAAGATCCCAAGGCTTTCTGCTTCTCAGATTCAGAACCTCAATCCTGTTTTTGGAAGATCTGGGCCAGCTCTTACTGGACTTCGTAATTTGGGAAATACTTGTTATATGAACTCAATATTGCAGTGCCTATGTAATGCCCCACATTTGGCTGATTATTTCAACCGAAACTGTTATCAAGATGATATTAACAGGTCAAATTTGTTGGGGCATAAAGGTGAAGTGGCAGAAGAGTTTGGTATAATCATGAAGGCCCTGTGGACAGGACAGTATAGATATATCAGTCCAAAAGACTTTAAAATCACTATTGGGAAGATCAATAACCAGTTTGCAGGGTACAGCCAACAAGATTCACAAGAATTGCTTCTGTTCCTCATGGATGGAATCCATGAGGACCTAAATAAAGCTGATAATTGAAAGAGACATAAAGAAGAAAATAATGATCATCTCGATGACTTTAAAGCTGCAGAACATGCTTGGCAGAAACATAAGCAGCTTAATGAGTGTATTATTGTTGCACTTTTTCAGGGTCAGTTCAAATCCACAGTACAATGCCTCACCTGTCACAAAAAATCTAGGACAAGCCAGGCGCGGTGGCGCACGCCTGTAATCCCAGCACTTTGGGAGGCTGAGGCAGGAGGATCGAGAGTTCAAAGCCAGCCTCAGCAATGGCGAGGCACTTAGCAACTCAGTGAGTGAGACCCTGTCTCTAAATAAAATACAAAAAAGGTCTGGGGATGTGACCCAGTGGTCAAATGCCCCTGAGTTCAATCCCCGGTACCCAAAAAAAAAAAAAAAAAAAAAAAAAAAAAAAATCTAGGACATTTCAGGCCTTCATGTATTTATCTCTACCACTAGCATCCACAAGTAAATGTACATTATAGGATTGCCATAGATTATTTTCCAAAGAAGAAAAACTCACAGATAACAACAGATTTTATTGCAGTTATTGCAGAGCTCGTTGGGATTCTCTAAAAAAGATAGAAATCTGGAAGTTACCACCTGTTCTTTTAGTACATTTGAAACATTTTTTCCTATGATGGCAGGTGGAAGCAAAAATTACTGACATCTGTGGATTTCCCTTTAGAAAATCTTGACTTGTCATAGTATGTTATTGGTCCAAAGAACAATTTAAAGAAATATAATTTGTTTTCTGTTTCAAATCACTACAGTGGGCTGGGTGGAGGCCACTACACTGCCTATTGTAAAAATGCAGTAAGACAGCGGTGGTTTAAATTTGATGATCACGAAGTTTCTGATATCTCCGTTTCTTCTGTGAAATCTTCAGCAGCTTATATCCTCTTTTATACTTCATTGCGACCACGAGCAACTGATGTAGCCACATGAGAGTGGGAGCTGTGTTACTAGCACTATATAATTCAGGTCAGTGCTATTATTAAAAAACTGACAAACAATATTTAACAAGTATCACAGCAAACATCCCTTATCAGGTACTCTTTATTCCAAAACAACCTTTTTAATCTGCTCCAAATAACAAAATAATTTATTAGCTAAGCATTATTACTTTTTTTTTTTTCCGAAAAGGGAACCTCATCTTTGCCTTTTCAGCTAAGAAACTTTTTTTTTTTTTTTTTTTTTTTTGTGTGGTACCGGGGATTGAACTCAGGGGTACTCGACCACTGGGCCACATCCCCAGCCCTTTTTTGTATTTTATTAGAGACAGGGTCTCACTGAGTTGCTAAGTGCCTCGCCATTGCTGAGGCTGGCTTTGAACTCGCGATCCTCCTGCCTCAGCCTCCCAAAGTGCTGGGATTACAGGCGTGCGCCACCGCGCCCGGCTCTCAGCTAAGAAACTTTTAAGCTTCACACTTTTTCCTTCAATAAATTCACAACTTAAGTCTCATTCCTCCCGGCCGGGACAAGAAGATCTCTCTTTAGTGTGCACACAATTGTATTTTTTTTTCTTTTTTATGTCTTTATGTCTGTGCACTTGTCTAAATTTCATGTAAATGTGATGTCACAAATATATGTTTGTATGTTTGTGCATCTGTCCAGTGTGATGTCACAAATAACAAGCGCTTATGAAAATTAATATTATAAAAAAATACATATATAAAAATTTAAAAAGTATATATATATATATATATATATATTTGCATCCAAATAACTTTAATTCATTTAAGTTTAGAGTATTCTAATTGGGTAACAATTTAAAAGTATAGCTACCTTCAATTTTGATTTATAGGTGTCTCTGGAACTTCTCTTCAGCTAAGAATATGACTAATACTGTATAACCTGATATTTTGGTATTTAACATGGGATTGTTTATTTGTAATTAACTTTATTTGTTTAATAGCTGATTAATTTGAATTATTTCAACAGGTAATTTCATAGAAGATTGCTGTGTATGCAGAGACTCAGGGGTTCCAGCTAACAAATTATTTTTCCAAAGTGCTCTTAGTTTTTCTTTAATTTATCTTTAATGCAGTGTTTTTGTCAGTTAAATACCCTCAGTCTTTCTTTCATTTGTTCTGAAATTGATATTTTGCCAGCTTATATTTGTGGGAGCTCAAGCAGCAATGTGTGTGAGCAGAAATCAACTTTAATTACCTGATCTAATAATTCTATTTTTTAGTTTGACAACTCGCCTCTTGACTCAGTGCTGGAATGGCACTGCCTTTCCTCTAATAATTGATGCTTGAGTTTCTAGGTAGCGGGCCCTGAAGATTTGCTGGTGGCATTGTCTAGACATAAAAAAGACGGCTGCTGCTACAGCTGCAGGGATCGCAGTAGCTACAAGCATCCCTGCTGCTCAAGCATCAAACAACCTTATCAGCAGTGTGGCCTCTGCTCTGCATGCATGGGGCCTCCTAGATCAACGTGTTATAACAAGTGGACATTTTGATCTTTCATTATTTGGGACATTACGGGACAATGCCTTGCGGGTGTTTGTCTAGAGAACTCAGTGCATTACTTGATGGAACTTAGGGCAGCTGATTTGTTTATAGAACTTAATACGCTATTGAACTTGGCTCACCAGCAGAAGGCATGCCGCTTTAAAGCTGCAGCATCTCCTCACGATTGGACGGCTGTTAGTCAACACACACAGTGGATCCTGAAGGGCTCGATTGGACGGCAGGTAGCCAATGATGGGTAAGATCCCCAGAGGGGGACAACCTAAGACAGGCACAGTTGATCCGGATGAGGTCGTCACCCATCCATGGGACAGTCTCATGTGGCTGACATATCAACCTAAGACAGGAGTCAAGGGCACAGCCTTGATTATCCGATGATGGGTAAGAATGTTGGTTGCACATGGGATGCCCCAGAGCATCCCCTCTTTTAAAAACAAAAGGGGGGAAATGTAAGAGCCCTAATTGAGGATAGCTATGATGGCGGTTAGCTGAGAGCCATAAAGGTGTTCAAGTATTTTCACCTGATATTCTTGCATTTATCTAAGAATCTTTTTATGCCCGTGAACACTGTGTGACTCACCTGTAAGCTCAAGCTGTTAGCACTTGTCCTTGTTAAGGCAAAATGTATTTAACTGGGTGAGGTTAGTTAGAGGGTTGGAGTTGGAGTGGTTGGAGTTGGAGAGGTTGTTGAAGCTGGAGAGAGAAGTTAGAAGAAAGAAGAATAAAAGAACTTTTTCATTTCCAGTCTGCCTCCGAGTTTTCTCCCGCGGTATCGTTGCTGCCAGCAGCAATTACTGTAGGCAGCGACACTTGACCACTGAGCCACATCCCCAGCCCCATTTTGTATTTTATTTAGAGACAAGAACTCACTGAATTGCTTAGCACCTTGCTTTTGCTGAGGCTGGCTTTAAACTTGCGATCCTCCTGCCTTACCCTTCTGAGCCACTGGGATTACAGGTGTGAGCCACCACACTTGGCTGCACTTGCTTTTTAGAAAACAGTTGAAAAGAAAAGAACACCCTGGTGTGGTGGTGCATGCCTATAATCTCAGTGATTTGGGAGGCCAACGCAGGAGGATCACAAGTTCAAGACCCCAACCTCAGCAATTTAGTGAGATCCTGTCTCAAAATAAAAAAAGGGTGGGATGTGACTCAGTGGTACAGTGCCCCTGGGTTCAATCCCCAGTTCCAAGAAAACAAAAGGAAAGAAAAGGAGGCAAAAATGGTTGGTAATTTATTACTTCTTTAGGCTGGCCACTGTGGCACTCAGCTGTAATCCCAGCAGCTCAGGGGGCTACATAAAACGTATGAGGCCAGCCTCAGCAATTTAGGAATACCCTGAGCAACGTAGCTCAACATAAAAAGGGTGTCCCTGGGTTCAATCCCCAGTACCAAAAAATTAAAAAGAAAGAAAGAAAGAAAAAAGGAATAATGCAAAATCAGTTTAAAAGATGGCATACACAGGACTGGGGATGTAGTTCATAGTACAGTGCTTGTGTAGCATGCATGAGGCCCTAGGTTCAACCCCCAGCACCACACACACACACACATAATCCATATACAAAGACAGACTCTCAAATTAAAAAAAAAAAAACAAAAAACAAAAACAAAAAACAAAAAAAAAAAAAAAACAAAGCCAGCTAAGCACTTTGGCATGCACCTGTGATCCCAGCAACTCCGGAGGCTTAGGCAAGAAGATTGCAAGCCAGCCTTGGCAATTTAACAAGACTCATAAAGTTAGCAAGACCCTGTCTCCAAATAAAAGGAACTGGAATATAGCATAGTGGAAAACCCTCAGTACCTCAATCAAAACAAACAAACAAGCAAACAAACAAAAAATCTAAGGGGATAATTATAGTGGAGAAGGAGGACCATCACCACAGAGAAATGCTATAACCATAAGACTTGCAAGCTCTCAACAAAAAGATTTTTATTTTAGAGAGTGGAATGAAAGAGGCTGAAGAGTACCAGGTATGAGGAAATGAAATAAAGGGTTGGAGTGACCTTGTAGTAGAACAGATAATGCTTCACCCTGAGGCTAGCATGTGCTCAGGGAGCAGACTTAAGGAGGGCTCTGTCCTGCCTCAGGTGAAGAGTGGGCCCTAGTTCAGAGTCCTGGGTAAAGGACAGAAACTCAACCAAAGTTCAGCTAGTAAGCATTTTTGTTCCTTTTGATCAAGAGACAAACAGTTCGGCTAGTCACATATGAAGCAAGGAATGGGAATTTGGAATTTGGAGTCTGCCTCTAGCATTTTCCTGGGTAAACAAGGCAGGCATTCTTTTTTTTTTTTTTTTTTTTTTTTTGGTACCAGGGATTGAACTCAGGGGCACTCGACCACTGGGCCACATCCCCAGCCCTTTTTTGTATTTTGTTAGAGACAGGGTCTCACTGAGTTGCTAAGTGCCTCGCTGTTGCTGAGGCTGGCTTTGAATTTGAGATCCTCCTGCCTCAGCCTCCCAGGAGTAATCCCTGTAATCCCGCTGGGATTACATCCATGTGCCACCATGCCCAGCAAGGCAGGCATTCTTGAGTCTTATCTAAGTCATGTGAGCAAGTATGGTTCCTTGATAGACACACCAACTGGTGAAAGGAGTTCTTCACTTGCAAGTAAATTGAGCAATGTCAAATAAAATAGAGAGGCATTGCTTATTACTCAGATTCCTATTAAGGAATAAAAATCTTAATCTTCTTTGGATGTCAAGGGCAAGACTATTTGCATTTCTATCCAACTCGTTAAGTTTAGTCCTGCAGTCTAACATACAACATGCAGTAACAGGACAAAGACCAGTATTTTAACATTAATTTGGAGCTTGGTCATTGTGTTCTTTTCAAAACTGTTCTCATTAGGGTAATAATGCCCTGGGCTAGTCACTAAGAATGGAAATGGATGTAGTATGCTAAAACTGTTGTGGGAAAGTAGACTGTGCATGGAAGACTTTCGGCAAAGCAAATAAGCTTCAAACCACTGTAGATTCTCCTGGACTTTCCATGGGGTTGTGTCTCAATACACCCTTCATAAATTGAAATGTTGTAAGTCAGCCAGACATGGTGGTCCACACCTGTATAGCAATTTATTGAGATCATGTCTCAAAATAAAACAAAAAGGGGGCTGGGATATAACTCAGTGGTAGAGCACCCTGGATTCAATCCCCAGTTCCAAGAGGTGGGGGAGAATAGCATAAATCAAACATTCATTGAATCTACCTAACCTACAAATTATGATAGTTTAACTCACAACTAATCCCACTGCAGGGGATTAGTTGTCCGCCATTGTGATTTTGTGGCTGACTGGAAGCTACAGTCCATTGATCCTGCCCAGCATTTCCATTAATATTGAATCATATTGCTAGCCCAGGAAAAGATCAAATTTCAAAATTCCAAGAACAGGTTCTTCTGAATGTGTCTGGCATTAGCACGATCATAAAGTCACAAACCAAAACATAATTAAGTCAGGACTTTCTGTAGTTCATAAACTTTAGGGTTTTTATTTATTTATTTTTCCTTGTTTATTTTTATACTTGGGATTGAACTGTTTTGTACCCAGGACAGACAGATGGAGTTACATTCCCCAGCCCAGTCCTCTTTTTCTCTCTCTCTCTCTCTCTCTCTCTTTTTTTTTTTTTTTTTTTTTTGAGACAGGGTCTGCCAGATTGCTAAGGGTCTGGCTAAATTGCTGTGGCTGCCCCTGAACTTGAACTTGAGATCCTTGGATTGCCAGAGCCTTTCAAGTTGCTGGAATTATAGATATACACAATGGTGCTGAAAACTGTAGTTCTAATGTTACTAATTCAGGACAACAGTGAAGCAGCCTTAGGTTTTCTCAATTTGAGGCTAGAAAATAGCGGCTTTTGTTTTTGTTTATCTTGATTTGCAGCACTGGGGTTGAGCCTAGGGCCTTGAAATGTTAGACAAATACTCTCTCACTGAGCTTCATCCCCAGCTCCCTTATGCACATTCTTTAAGTGGTCCATCCTCAACATAATCCAAAAATGTCCATTAACAGAGGGAAAACATTTGTATATACAGGTGGATAAATATCTATTCTATGGAGAAATGTCACTCCTGAACAGTTTTTAAGTATATTAATGGAAATGGATTGAATGTGTGTTTGGACATATACTTGTTAGATCACATAGGAGGGCACTGTTTGGGAGTAAGCTCCTGCACTAGGCCCCAACAGAGGAGACTACAGGTCACACACGTTTCACATCACGAAACTGAAAATAGGTTGTTACCTGACCTGCTAAAAAATCAGCAGGGAGATAATAGTCAGATTTCATAAAATGGCCAGTTTAAGCCGGGTGTGGTGGCGCACGCCTGTAATCCTAGCACTTGGGAGGCTAAGGCAGGAGGATCGTGAGTTCAAAGCCAGCCTAAGCAATGGCGAGGCACTTAGCAACTCAGTGAGACCCTGTCAATCACCCACTGGGTCACATCTCCAGCCCTTCTTTTTTTTTTTTTTTTTTTTTTTGTACCAGGGATTGAACTCAGGGGCACTCGACCACTGGGCCAAATCCCCAGCCCTTTTTTGTATTTTATTTAGAGACAGGGTCTCACTGAGTTGCTAAGTGCCTTGCCATTGATGAGGCTGGCTTTGAACTCACGATCCTCCTGCCTTAGCCTCCCAGCTCTCCAATGTTGAGTTTTTATTTAAGTCTTTTCTGAATCTATTAAGATGATTGTGTAATTTTTTAAAGTTTTGTTTTGTTTCTTTGCAGTATTGAGGATTGAATGCAGGGGTGTTTAATCACTGAGCTACATCCCTAGAGCTTTTGTTTTGTTTTGTTTTGTTTTGAGACAGGGTCTTGCCCTCGAAATTGTAGATTTTTTTTTTTTTTTTTTTTTGTACCAGGGATTGAACTCAAGGGGCACTCAACCACTGAGCCACATCTCCAGCCCTATTTGTATTTTTTAAAAAATATTTATTTATTTGCTTTAGTCGTACACAATGCCTTTATTTTTACATGGTGCTGAGGATCGAAATTGGGCCGTGCACATGTTAGGCTAGCGCTCTACCACTGAGCCACAACCCCAGCCCCAGCCCTATTTGTATTTTACAGGGTCTCACAGAGTTGCTTAGCACTTCATTTTTGCTGAGGCTGGCTTTGAACTCATATCCTTCTGTCTCAGACTCCCGAGCCGCTGGGATTGCAGGTGTGTACCACCACTCCTGGCTTTATTCTTGATCCTATTTAAGTGGTATATTACATTTGTTGATTTGCATATATTAAACCAATCTTGCATCCCTGGAATGAAACCAACTTGTTCATGGTGTATTTTTTTTTTTTTTTTTTACTGGGGATTGAACCCAGGGATGCTTGACCACAGCCACATTTTTATTTTTATTTTTAAAAATATTTATTTATTTACTTTAGTTGTACACAATGCAATGCATTTATGTTTACGTGGTGCTGAGGATCGAACCTAGGCTGCGCACGTGCTAGGCGAGCGCTCTACCGCTGAGACACAACCCCAGCCCCATTTATTTTTATTTTTTTATTTTTATTTTGAGACAAAGTCTTGCTAATTGCTGAGGCTGTCCTCAAACTTGCAGTCCTCCTGCCTCAGCCTCCGGAGTCCCTGCGATTACAGGCATATACCCTTGCACCTGGCAATAGAATATCTTAAGTGGTATTGTTTAATTACAAAATTCAGACACACAAGAAAGGTCATTATCATATGGTCCCACTCTATAGGAATTGTTGGAGAGGAAAATAAATCTCCTCTCCCTCTTGGGATCTCCAACTGCATCTAAGAATTAATGTGACATAAGAAACATGAACTGAGGGCTGGGGTTGTGGCTCAGCGGTAGAGCACTTGCCTAGCACGTGTGCAGCCCCGGTTCGATCCCCAGCACCACGTAAAAATAAACGCATTGTGTACAACTAAAGCAAATAAATAAATATTTTTAAAAAAAGAAAGAAAAAGAAACATGAACTGAAGTGCCTTAAGTTTTTTTGTTGTTGTTGTTGTTTTTTTTTTTTTTTTTTTTTTTGGTACTGGGGATTGAACACGGGGGCCCTTGACCACTGGGCCACATCCCCAGACCATTTTTGTATTTTATTAGAGACAGGGTCTCACTGAGTTGCTAAGTGCCTCGCCATTGCTGAGGCTGGCTTTGAACTCGGGATCCTCCTGCCTCAGCCTCCCAAGTGCTGGGATTACAGGCGTGCGCCACCGCGCCCGGTCCTAAGTTTTAATAATATTTACACACACGTGGGGACCTTCACAAGAGAATAAAAACCAGAAAGAGTCCAGCACAGAAAGCTTTTTACCTTTTAGGTAAACAATAGATTGGTGACAAAATGATGAAACAAAGGGGTTTTGGCTAGGGGCAGTAAATTGGAAGCTACTAGGAGATATATTCAGGTGGGAGAGAAAACTCCTGGAAGATAGGGTTATTTTAGTAAGTTTGTCTGTACAGATCATTTTGGCATCACTTCTTAGACTCTGGTGATCAGGGTGTTCTCTTCTAACACAGGCAGACCATTTTTCTCATGGGATATTTTATGGCCAGCTTGTGGTAGAAAAGTTCAGGCCAGGTTGCCCTTTCTGCATCAGCCATTTCCACATACCTTCAGCTCAAAACAATCAATATGCCAAGCATGTGGCATGTCCTTAAGAACTTCCATAGTTTATGATTCTTTTTCAGAGTATCATTTTGGAGTTAAATGAGCCCCATTTGGGGGCCAGGGTTGTAACTCAGTGGTAGAGCACTAGCATGTGTGAGGCAGTGTGTTCGACTCTCAGCACCACGTATAAATAAATAAATAAAAATAAAGGTCCATTGACAATTTAAAATAATTTTTTTAAATGTGCATTATTTTTGTTTGCATTGTTGGCATTTCTCTGTGTGTGTGCATGGCGCTGGGCATTGAACCCAGGGCCTTGCGCATTCTAAGCATGTACTGTACCACAGAATTATACCTGCAGCTATATATATGTGTTTGTATATCTAGACATAGACGTATGTGCATGTCTATATATATACACATGTGTATATTTTATATATATGCACACACATATGTGTATGTGTATATGTATATATGTATATGTGTGTATTATGTGATTAACAGAAGGATGTTCTACTATCTCAGTACATTGAAGACAAAATTGATATCAATGGACAACAATCATCCTTCGAAAGGTCATGAGAACTTTAGGCACCACATTGATTATATCAACTAAGAACCCAAGCCCATATCTCCAGCCTCTTAAAATGCCTAATTATTATGCTTACTGCACAAAGCCCACCATATGTAGCTTATTAGATTAAAGGAAGGTTGTGGTATCTACCCAGAAGAGAAAAGGTTAATAAAATACGTCTCCCCATCCAACAGACCCTCTTTTACCTTACATAGGGACTTATGATGAACATAGTTAATATTGGCGGTAGGTGGACTGATGTTTAGAACTTGCCTTTCAGTTAGAGATTACAAAGATATAAGAACTAGTGTACTTTGACTAAGAAACAAAAAAACTGAGAAAGCAGCTTAACCAGCTTTATGAGAATAAACCTAGGCATTAATTAAAATAGGCCTTATAAGATTTATTTTTAGAATAATGTTAGAAATAATAATCTAGAATAATGGAGAACATTTTCAGATTCTTAAATCCTTACCTGTATGGGTTTTTTAGATGCTTTAAGAATAAGCTTATAGATTTTAGGTTAACACAAGCTTTAAGACTTAAGGGGACTTTCAGATAGGAATCCTAGATTAGAAATAAAGTACAGGTGTACTTTAAACTTAAAGGTTAATGATGGGCTCGGAGACTTAGAGTCTGGTTACGTAGTTTGGCATCTATTAATAAAGAAATATTACATCTTGGGAAAATCTGAAAAATGTAAATTACTGGCGCATTTTATTAATGATTTTGTACCCATGATAATTATTAAGGAAATGTCACATCCTGGTAAAATGTAAATTGATGACCCATTTTCCTATATCCATAATGACTATGTCAAATCTTGAGAAAACCTGGAAATTATAAATCAATCACGTATGATTCTGAATCCATAATCAGAAAAAAGCATAATAAATATAGACCCAGAGAAAGCAGAATTAGTTCTCTGGAGATTGCTCAGATGGAATGACTCCTCAGTATCATTCCTCGTGCTGACACCACTTCTCCTTTGGGAATCCCTGGACCCTGCAGAGGCAGGACCTCCACACCTCTCTATCAGGTTGTTGTCCATAAAGAATCACTGAGTTAGATTTTGGGCATTCGTGATCTAAAGCATATCCAACACACATTAGAAAGGAGAATAAATTATCCCTAGCTCTCCTGGAGTGCTGAAAACTTCTACTTTGCCTCAGGCCTGTGCTAGGCAACCACAGCCTGCTCTAGTGAGTGCTGTGCCTCTTAGAATCAGCTACTGGAGTCTGGTTTAACCTGGAAACCATAGGCATGAACATTTTTCTACTTTGGGCTCCCTAATGTGGTGCTTGAACAGTCTAATTTTTGGATATCCTGTGCACTCCTGTGGGGAGTTATGACAGGGAATCCAGATGTTAAGATAGAAATGGAATGAAGGGTCACCATCATCTCAGGCATAAGGAACAGGTTACTTTTTATAATTTTATTTTTTGTTATTGGGGATTGAACTCAGAGGTGCTTTACCTCTAAGCTACATCCCCAGTCCCTTTTTATTATTTATTCATTTATTTATTTGTTTATTTATTTATTTTAAGACAGGGTCTTGCCTAATTGCTGAGGGTGTCCTCAAACCTGCAATCCTCCTGCCTCTCTGCCTTCGGAGCTGCTAGGATTACTGGTGTTTACCACCATCCCTGGACAAATTTAATTCTGCCTGTATCCAGGAAGCCTTTCCCAGCAGCCTTTGTTTTTAGTTCCCAAGTTCCTTCTGCTCCCTTTTTTTGTTTCTGCTGGAAATTCTTGTCTTCCTCCTCTGTCTCCTTGGCCTGCTGCTGGGCTATTTTCTGGGCTTCTTGCCACCTTTGCAACTGAACATGACTCCTGCTGCCCTGTTCCCAGCCCCTGCCGCTGGACACCTCAAATTTCTTAAATGATATGCAGGAAAATATCTTTATTCTGTTAGGAATATAAGAGATTAAAAAAAGCACAAACGGGCTGGGGTTGTGGCTCAGCGGGTAGAGCGCTAGCCTAGCACGTGTGCGGCCCGGGTTCAATCCTCAGCACCACATAAACATAAATGCATTGCATTGTGTACAACTAAAGCAAATAAATAGATATTAAAAAAAATGGTATTCTCTTTAAAAAAATAAAAAAGCACAAACCATAAAATAAAATGTGGATGAATTCATCTAGACTTGAGTACTTCTGTTTCTCCAAAGACATCACAGAGAATAATACACCAAAATGTTTTGATACATAAACCACACAAAAGGTCAATATTGAGAATAAATATAGAGCTACAAATTATTAAGAATAAGACAAACTAATACAAAAAAAAAATACAAGACACAGATGGGCATTTCAACAAAGAAGAAACCAAATAAAAAGACACTCAACTGCATTAGTAATTAGGGAAATGAAAATGTAAAGCAGTGATACCATTTCACAACAACCAGATTGGCAAAATTTAAAGTTGCTTAATACCAAGTGTAGGCAAGAATATGTGGAGCAATCAGAACTTTGGAACAATGATACACTGTTGGTAGGAGTATAATGACCTCTTTGGAGAATAATATATCATTTTCTTAAAAAGAGAACACAGCATATCCAACAACCCATTGCTTCCATTCCTAGGAACACCTTAAGGAAATTCTTGTACATGAGCCCCAGAGCACATTAAAGAATATCCATGGAAGCACTATTTGTGATGCAAAGAATGAGAAACACAAACATCCTTCAGCAGAGAGTAGATTAATAGCTGTATACACCTACCAGGTAATATTCTACACTACAAGAGGTATGAATGAAATTTTATTCTACACATCAACATAGATGATTCTCCAAAACAAAACATCGAGAAAAATTCCAGTCACAGAAGAAAAACGTGGTATGATTTCATTTATATAGACACCAAGAAAATGCAAACCCCAATAATATACAGTGACCTCTCAGGGTAGGTGGGAGGGAATGTAAAAAGGAGGGGCACATGATGGACTTCTTAGACAGTAGTGATTTTCTATTCCTCATCCTGGGGGTTAGTATATGTATGTTTCTCTTATTAATGTTCTAAAACTTTTGTAGCCTTTTTTCTATACATGATACATTTCAAAAGAATATAAATTAAAAACAGTTTTCAGAATTGGTGCCTCTATGATGGAGTCAGGCTACAGTAGACTCTAGTACATCAGACTCCAGTACAGTTGCCAGAGTTTATGGACTCCTGATATGCAGATACCTACGATCACAGCAATATCTGTGTATCATTATACTATATGTATTATTAGAGTACATGTTTATAGCAGACCTATGGTCAAGGTTCTCTTTTGTTTGCAAACAGCACAAACCTAATTCAAACTAATTTTAAAAGGGGGGCTTCTATGTATGGGGTATGTAACTGGGAAATAGAAGATTGCTTCTAGAGCAGGTTATTTGTAGTCCCAGCTACTTGGTAGGCCAGGTAAGGAAGATTGCTTCAGTACAGGAGTTTGAGACCAGACTGAGCAACATAGTGAGACCCCACTTAAAGGAAAAAAAAAAAAAAAAAAAAGCCATTGCTTCTGGCTTTAACAGCAGCTAGATTCAGAGACTTCAATGTTGTTATTGGAATGCTGTTTTTTACCACTCTTAGCATTTTCTTCTGTTTTTGACTTTATTCTTTTACAGGCTTTCTCCCACATGGTGGCAAAGATGATCATCTGTCAGGCGGCACACCTCTAATTCCAGAGGCTCAGGAGGCTGAGCAGGAGGATTGGAAGTTCAAGGCCAGTCTCAGCAATTTATCAAGGCCCTAAGCAACTTGGCTAGACCCTGTCTCAAAATATTAAAAAAGCCAGGCTCAGCGAACCCCAGTAATCCCAGCCACTCGGGAGGCTGAGGCAGGAGGATTGCGAGTTTAAAGCTAGCTCCCACAAAAGCAAGGCCTTAAGCAACTCAGTGAGACCCTATCTCTAAATAAAATACAAAATAGGGCTGGGGATGTGACTCAGTGGTTGAGTGCCCTGGAGTTCAATCCCCAGTACCAAAATAAATAAATAAATAAAATTAAAAATGAGTCTAACAAGTACTCCACAATATTACATGGTTCAGCTCAATTAATAAAATTTCTTAACACCATTATCTATTGCAGAAATACATATATTCCTGATTCACACAAAATAATCCCCCTGCTTTTTTTTTTTTTTTTTTTTTTTTTTTTTTTTTTTTTTTTTGAGACAGGGTCACTTGTTTGGTCTAGGCCGGCCTCAAACTCCTGATCTCAAGCAAGTCTCCCACATCAGTCTTCCAAATGCTGTGACTGCTAGTGTGCTGCCACCATGCCATGTAATTCACTTTTTTTTTTTTTTTGGGCAACCGGAAATTGAACCCAGGGACACTTAACCACTGAGCCACATCCCCAGCCCTTTTTTGTATTTTATTTAGAGACAGGGTCTCACTGAGTTACTTAAGGCCTCACTAAGTTGCTGAGGCTGGCTTTGAACTTGTGATACTCCTGACTCAGTCTCCTGAGTGGCTGGGATTACAGGTGTGTACTGCTACGGCAAGTCACATATTTTTGTCCTCAGTGCTTCCATGATTTCAACAACACGGTCCCCCCCCCCCCCCCCCCCCATGGCTTTATTGCTTGCTCACAGGCTAATTATTTTACTTTTGTCTGAAGCAGGGATTGTGGCCTCAGATACCAGGCAAGTGCTAAGAATTTCTGACTAGATGTTAGAACTCACTTAGAGAACAATTTTGTCCATTACTTCCTGAATTTTTCTTTCTGATTTCTATTTGGATCTGTAAACTATGAGCTCTTATTCTCTACTTCCTGTGTCACTCAGAGCTGTTTCATTATATTTCACAATTAGGTATCCAATATAAGTTGTCATGGGGTGGTATATACAGTGGTAGAAGATAAGCTTTAGAGAGATACAGAAGTGGGTTCCATTCCTGGCTCTTCTGCTTTTCAGTTGTGTGATCTTGGAAGAGATAATAATACTTAATAGGGAATGAATACATGAGAATAAATGAGTTACTTATGTAAAAGGTTAACACAGTGCCTGGCATATAGGAGACATTTAATAAATGGTAGTTTCTATTGTTGACTCTGTTTTTACAATGTATTAGAATTGCTGTTACTTTTTTTTCTTCCAAGTATTCATGGTGCCTTTTAAGTTTTCATTTCTTCACATCCATTTTTTTAATCTCTTGGTCACTAAACCCAAAATGTATTTGAATCATAAAAGACTAAAATAACTCAGTGCTTCATTTGAGGAAAACTGGTTTAGAGAGCAAAATGGATTTTCTTCTCAAGTGGGTTTTATAAAAAAATTTTTAAATATTTTTAAAATTTATTTGCTTTAGTTGTACACAATGCGTTTATTTGTACGTGGTGCTGAGGATCGAACCCAGGCTGCACAGGTGCTAGGCGAGCGCTCTACTGCTGAGCCACAATCCCAGCCCCAGAGTGGGTTTTGTTTAGAGTTGGAATACAAAGTTGGCAGTTATGAAGTACATGATGCATCAAGAAAAAACCTAAATATGTAAATGACCCTAATTGTGAATTTTTAGAAAGTCACGGCAGAGGGACATTTTGTTGGATTCCACATCATAGTTAATGGTGTTTTTCATAACATTTTTGTGAAAAAGTAAAAAGGTGAAGGGGCTGGGGTTGTAGCTCAGTGGTAGAGTGCTCACCTAGCATGTGTGAGGCACTGGGTTTGATCCTCAGCACCACATAAAATAAAATAAAGGCATTGTGTCCACCTATAACTAAAAAATAAATATTAAAAAAAGAATAAAGGTGGGGCTGGGGCTCAGTGGAAGAGCATTTGCCTAGCATGTGCGAGGCACTGGGTTTAATCCTCAGCACCACATAAAAATATAAATAAAATAAAGTCATGCTATCCATCTACAACTATAAAAAAGGTGAAGAAATGAATAGTTTAAAAATAAAAGAAACATAAATTTAAAATATTTTATTGCCTTGTTGAAGAGTGAATAAAGTTTTTAATTGGTGGTGTGCATGGGTGTGGCACACGTGTGATAAACATTCTGCATTGAGTTAGATAAACATTTTTAAGTAAAAAACATAACATTCCAAGTCATTATATTACATACATGTAATATAATGAACATATATTATATATGTACATTTTTGCATTTCTGGGAATACATTATTTTTTTAAATATTTATTTATTTACTTTAGTGGTACACAATGCAATGCATTTATGTTTACGTGGTGCTGAGGATCGCACGCGGGCCGCACACGTGTGAGGCGAGCGCTCTGCCGCTGAGCCACAACCCCAGCCCACATTATTTTTATTTATTTATTTTTTTGGTTGTAGTTAGATACAATACCTGTATTTTATTTATTTATTTTTATGTGGTGCTGAGGGTCGAACTCCTCGCCTCGCACATGCTAGGCGAGTACTCTACCACTTAGCTACAACCCCAGCCCTGGGAATATTTTTTTGCCAGCAAATTGAAACATATATACAGTTAAAGGTGCCAATTATTATTGCAATTTTTTTTTTTACCTTGAGACTATTATTAAAATAGTTTTCAAAACATTCCTAAGGCAATCAACAAAGGAAATCTGACAACACCTCCTTGTCCTTTTACCCTGTTTGCTATAAACAGCCACATTCAAGTGAGTCAGTCATACTTTTAAATGTTTCACATTTGTTAAACATTATAACAATGGACATTTGAGGATATTTTGAAATATCCAAACACTGGGAATGTTGGAAAATATAAAGGATAAAAATTTTAGTCATGTGTCTGATCAATGGGTTTTACTCCTAGTGGATTAAAAGAAACATTTTTTTCTTTTTTTTTTTTTTTTTTTTTTTTTTTTTTTTTTTTTTTTTGGTACCAGGGATTGAACTCAGGGGCACTCGACCACTGGGCCACATCCCCAGCCCTTTTTTGTATTTTATTAGAGACAGGGTCTCACTGAGTTACTAAGTGCCTCGCCATTGCTGAGGCTGGCTTTGAACTCGAGATCCTCCTGCCTCAGCCTCCCAAAGTGCTGGGATTACAGGCATGCGCCACTGTGCCCGGCTAAAAGAAACATTTTTTTAGTCATGTTTGTTCAGGGAATTTTACTATTATTGGAGTAGCATCATGTCACCATGCATATCAAAAATAACTAGGCGCTGGGCAAAGTAGTACATGCCTGTAATCCCAAAGACTTGGGAGGTCGAGGCAGGAGGATTCCAAGTTGAAGCAATTTTGCAAGCACCTGTCTCAGGGAAAAAAAAAAAAAAAAAAAAAAAGGCTGGGGATGTAGGTCAGTGGCAGAGTACTCTTGGGTTGAATTCCCAAAGCCACAAAAAATAATAATAAAATAATTTAAAATGGGCTGGGGGTGCAGCTCAGTGGTAGAGTGCCCTGGTTTTAACTGCCAGTATTGGTGGTAGGGAGTCAGACTCTGATACTAACTGAATTCTGTATTTATTTGAAGATTTATCTGCTATAATGCAGAGAAGACAAAAAAATTAAAAACAAAAACACAAAAAGGAAAAAAAAGATAAAAATGAAATAAAGAAAAAATATTTGTTCTTAAAATCCACACTGATCTATTTATTTGTTTGTTAAATCACTAAGATTTATGCACTAAATGGTATTAAAGGTGTTTGCTTCATCTCAGTTTAACTGAAAGCTGAAGGATTAATTCACTTAAGCTGTTTCTTGTCAAGTACTGTATTTGCTTTCAGCAATTTAGGGCAAATAACCAAAGAAAGGAATACAGGGCTTAAAGGATTAGAGTGGTGGAAATAGTTGTTTCATGTTTCAAAGAGCGCTTGCAGTCTCTTATATTCTTCAGAGTAAGCTGCTATTTTGTCCAATGTGTCACCGCTGATAGCACCTCTTTGTTTTGGCTGTCTGCTTTTATTTTCTTTCACCACCTTTTTTGGTGTAGCTTCTTTTGTAATTCCAGTCTTTCCCCAGCCTGCACCCCCCACCTGGCTTTTGATGTATTCTTCTTTCTGTTGCTCACACAGGAAGGCTAACTTTCTTTTCTTCTGTTTAAATAGAAATTCTAGCCAACAGCTTGGGGAAAATAAATACAATTACCTCTGGTTACTTTCATTGTGTCCTCAGACCCGGGAGGAGTATCCTTTGGAAAAGGCCTCTGGTCTTTGGTGTCCATGTATATATGTGCATGTGTGTGCCATGTTCATAGAAGCAGAAATAGAGATGTGAAATAAGATCATCATGTAACAAAAGCACACACTTAAATGAATGCCAGTCTACCACTTTAAAAATATCTCATCTATCTAAATAGCATGCTAAAGAGAGGCTTGTCTCTTGAAACTACTGGAGGCGGAATTATTAGAAATGTCATTGAAACCACAATTCTTTTTGTGCATCAGTTTCTTTAATCCAGTGTTTGTGAGAACATATATGTCAAAGTGGGCTATTAAGCAGCTGTTCTTTTTGGGGACCCCCCCCCTTTCTTTCTTTCTTTTTTTTTTTTTTTTTTTTTTTTTTGGTACCAGGGGCACCTAACCACTGAGCCACATCCCCAGCCCTTTTTTAGTATTTTATTTAGAGACAGGGTCTCACTGAGTTGCTTAGGGCCTCAATAAAATGTTGAGGCTGGTTTTGAACTTGCACTACTCCTGCCTCAGATTCCCAGCCACTGGGATTACAGGTGTGTGCCACTGCACCCAGCTTAAGCAATTGTTAATGTCATATGTGACAGGATGTTTAGAAAACAAAAGGAGACAGGACATTCTAGTATAATACTTTTAAAAATATATATATATAAATATATATATAAAATATATATATATATATATTTTTTTGTGGTACCAGGGATTGAACTCAGGGGCACTCGACCACTGGGCCACATCCCCAGCCCTTTTTTGTATTTTATTTAGAGACAGGGTCTCACTGAGTTGCTAAGTGCCTCGCCATTGCTGAAGCTGGCTTTGAACTCGCAATTCTCCTGCCTCAGCCTCCCAAAGTGCTGGGATTACAGGCGTGCGCCACCGCGCCCGGCTTAAAAATATTTTTTAAAGATTTGCTGGATCTTTATTTTATTCATTTATTTATATATGTGCTGAAAATCGAACCCAGTGCCTCACACATGCTAGGCAAGCACTTTACCACTGAGCTACAACCCCAGCCCCTAGTCATAATACTTGATATCACTTAAGACTAATGAGAAGCTGGGCATGGCAGTGTGTGCTCACAGTGTTAGACTTTGGGGTCCTAAGGCAGAGGGATCACTTGAGCCAGGAGTTCAAGGCCAGAAGCCTGGATAATATAGCAAGACCCTGTCTGAAAATTTTAGAAAAAAAAAGACTAATGTGAAGACAGAATTTGAAAATATTTATGTCCTAACCATATCTGGGTTCATTTAGGATTAACACAAAAAATCAAATTCATTTTGTATTTTCCATAGCCAGATATATTTACAGTTATATTTGCTGTTGGTATCTCAATGGATGTGTGAATAAAAATTCCTGAAGGTGGGTGTGGTGATGGCCTGTCTATAATCCCAGCTACTGCTGAGGCAGAGTTTGAGGTCAGTCTGTGCAACACAGCAAGACCTCTTCTCAAACAAACAACAACAACAACAAAATTTTGTATAAATCCCAGTGACTAGGGAAGCTCAGGCAGGAGGATTGCAAGTTCAAAGCCAACCTCAGCAATTTAGTAAGGCCCTGTCTCAAATATATATTTGTATATGTGTATACATATATACATATATATACACTTATGTATATATATTCATATATATGATATTTCTAAGAGAATTTATAATCCTAAATTTTGAATACCAAGTTGTTTTCATGCCTGTGACATTGAAACAGCTGTTGGGCCAGCTGTTTTAAAGTGGGGAGCAGTTTTTTGCTACTGTGAGGCTAAATATCATTTTCTATTCAGTTATCCAGGGACATGAGCTGTACATGTCAACAGCATCACAGAAATAAGGATTTAGCAGTGGTGAAGACCTCCACTCCTTCCTCTCTTACAGGGGGATTGTTCTCTAGACAAGAAAGCACATCTTGGACAATGCTGTTTAAAACTTTTCAACCTGTGAATCACTTCAAGGGAAGGGAGGAGATATTTTGGAAACCTTGTACTTCACCTTCTTCTACCTTCTCCCCTTCCCTCTGTAAAGAAAACTTCTCTGACCTACTTCTTTCTCAGTTGTATCAGTTAATGATACTGGAAGCAAGCAAATGGGGATGAGATTGAAGGTTGGGGTATAATAAGGGAATAAGAGGAAAGGAAGAATAAAATAGGAGAGGAAACAAGCCCCTCTTGGCTATAGTTGATGACTCTATGCCTGGAAAGTCAACATCAGATGTCGTCTAAATTAAAGATCACAAAGAGGCAGGGACGTTATATTCAGCTTGTGCAGTTTTTTAAAAATTGTTATTTGGTGCTAAGAATTGGGAATTTCATATGAAAATCTAATTTCTAGTTTCTCTTTTAAATTGGTATGCTCTGGCTGTGCTGGGCCCTCCATTCCTACATGGCAGCCATTGAATCCTGCCCAGTTCCTCACACCCCAGCTGTCTCTGGTTCAGACATGGGCATTACTAGCCTAGACCCTATAGAAGTATGTTAGCTTTCTATTACTATAATGAAATACCTGAAATAATTAACTAGTAAAGAGAAAAGTTTTATTTTGGTTCACAGTTTTGGAGGTTCCAGTCCAAGATTGGGCTGACCAATTTTTGGGGTCTCTGGTTTGCATGCAAGATGGCAACGGCAGGGAGCCCAGGGTGGAGGAAAATGCTCATCTCAGGGCCTGAAATGACCTAATGACCTCCCACTAGGCCTATCTTCCTAAAGGTCCCTCTACCTCTCAATAGCACCCCCCCCACCCCGGGGACCAACGTTTAAAACATATGAACCATCGGGTGACATTCAAGTCCCAAACTATAGCAGCGAGTGATCCTCCTCCCTTGTCTTCATTCTAGACTGACTAAGGATTTGTACTTATTCTATCCTTTTGTATTTGATCAACTTTTATAGTGTTTATGGTTCATTTGTTAAGCTGCTGGTTGAATCAGTAAAAACCTGACTGAAAAATTCCAGTAACTTTTCCCCCATTCTACATCATTTCATATCCTTTGTGAAAGGAGAGATGTATGAAAGTCATTGTATGATTACATATGCAAACACATCTTTGTCTACAACTAAAAGAATTTGAGATGGCTTGAAGCAAAATTAGACTTTAAAACAAAAACAATGAAAAACCCTAGAATAAAAGGCAATATCCAATAATAAATGTTAACTAGTTGAGGTTAAGTCCCCATGTTGTAAGCTTTAAAATTCTAGGAGTAATGCTGAACTGTTTCATCACATGCTGTGTCTTATTGGTGCCATTGTGCTATGAGCAAATGAAATTAAAATAATGAAACACCACAGAGAAAGAATGACATATTTCAAAAATGCACTAAAATTCCAATATCTTGATGTAATGAATAGTTAAAAATACCTTAAGTGCTATAAAGAAAGCTAAACTCCCCTATGCTTTGTATACTCAGATGCTGTTAAGCTGCATTCATGGACCACTTTTGACTTCTTCTGAACAGCACACTAATCCTCCGTGATAAGAGAGTGTTTTCAGGATTTTTTTTTTTTTTTCGTTTTTTGTACCAAGGGATTGAATCTGGAGGGGTTTTACCACGGAGCCACATCCCTGGCCTTTTTCATTTTTTATTTTGTGACAGGGTATTGATAAGTTGCTTAGGGCCTCACTTAGTTGCTGAGGCTGGCTTTGAACTTGCAATCTTCCTGCCTCAGCCTCTCAAATAGCTGGGATTACAAGCATGTGGCACCATGCTCAGCCTCTTTTTAAAAATTATTTAACTTAATTTATTTTTATGTGATGCTAAGGATCAAACCCAGTGCCTCACACATGCTTGGCAAACACTCTACCACTGATCTACAGCCCTAGTCCTCTCTTTTCTTTTCTTTCTTTCTTTTTTTTTTTTTTTTAATATTTATTTATTTGCTTTAGTTGTATACAGTGCTTTTATTTTTACGTGGTGCTGAGGATCGGACCCAGGCGGCACATGTGCTAGGCAAGAGCTCTACCACTGAGCCACAACCCCAGCCCCCATCTTTTCTTTTAAAGGAACTAATACATTGTGGGGGGTTCCAGATTCATGACTTCATCTAAACCTAATTACCTTCCAAAGACTTATCTTCCAAATTTCATCACATTGGGATTAGGATTTCAAACATGAATCTGGGACGTAAGGGACACAGACATTCGCTGCATAGCAGTCATAGAAATAAAATTGGTAACAATAACAATACAGTTGACCCCTCCTCCATATCCATGGATTCCACATCTGTGAATTCAACCAACCACAGATCAGAAATAATTTTTAAGATAGGTGTGGTGGTGTATGCCTCTAATCCCAGCTATTTGGGAGGCCAAGGAAAGAGGATACCAAGTTTGAGGCCAGCCTGAGCAACTTAGTGAGACGCTGTCCCAACATAAAATAAAAAGGGCTGGGGATGTAGCTCAATGGTAGGCCATTTGCCTAGCATGTGCAAGTCCCTGGGTTCAATTCCCCATATACATATAATTCTATGCTTTTTTTTTTTTTTTTTTTTTTTTTTTTTTTTGGTACCAGGGATTGAACTCAGGGGCACTCGACCACTGGTCCACATCTCCAGCCCTTTTTTGTATTTTATTAGACAGAGTCTCACTGAGTTGCTAAGTGCCTCACCATTGCTGAGGCTGGCTTTGAACTCCTGCCTCAGCCTCCCAAGTGCTGGGATTACAGGCATGTGCCACTGCGCCTGGCTAATTCTATGATTTTAAATTGCATTTATATTAAACATGGATGGACTTTTTTCCTTGTCATTAACCCTAAAGAATACAGTGTAACAACTATTTACATAGTATTTACATTGTATCAGGCATTATGAGTACATAAAATATATAAAGGGGTCCTGGAACTAGTCCCCACAGATACTGAGAGATAACTCTCCCTTGAACATGACTCATAGATCCCTTTAAAAAAAAAAAAAAAAAAGACTATCAGATTCTGAGATTTTCCTGTTACCTAAACAACTTATTCAAAAATTTGCTGAATACTGATGGATTTATTTAATAAATATTTGCTGACCACCTAATAAAATACTAGGCAGCATATAGGACACTGACAGCATTACACAGATGAATAATATGACATTCTCTGTACTTCTAAGATGCTTACATTGTAGGAGGGGCAATCTGCCAGTATTTTACATCAGGTATTTGAATAGCTTTGTTTGTGAGCCAAAAGATTAGACATTGTCTTCTCAGTTAACATGCTAAAAACATCACCTAGTACTTTTCCTTTACCATGAAAGGCCTTCAGAGTATATTCATGAATTTGATAAGCACACCAAGCAGGAAGGAACACACTGACCTATATCAGTGTATTGTTTTGCATTTAAATGGTGTCTTAGTTCACTGGAGGTTCTAAGTGAATGTTTATTAGAGTATTCATTCCTTCTGATTAAGATGATAGCAGATGATTAACGAGTTCCATGCCATGATTAAAACGAAAATTCTCACCTCCTTGATGAACAGGAATATCTAGATGCTGACTGCTTGCACACCTACAACAGTTTAGAGAAATGATTGCATAAACCCTTAAGCCAAGACAATCTTCTGTGCATGTGTCTGATTTTAGAAGGTAAACACAGTTACAGCTCTGAGGTCTTTCTTCAATGTAGTTGCATGCATGCCTTTGAACTGACGTAACATTTGCTACAAACAGTGTACACTTCTCAACATGCTTTCTTTTCTTTCTTTCTTTGTTTCTTTCTTTCTTTTTAGTACTGGGGATTGAATCCAGGGCCTTGCTTATCCTAGGGAAGGTCTCTACCACTGAGTTCCATCCCAGCCCCAAATCTCTTCATCTTTATTTTTTATTACTATTAGGAAAATATCAAGCCATGCAGACTAGTATTTTGACATATTGATGGCAAAATAATTAGTAATAAAGAGCTTTGTATTATGGACCCTTGAATAAGTTCAAACAGAAATCAGAGGAGTATTTTACTCATTAAATGATCCTAGCTGCTATCAAGTAGGATCACCCAGGTGTGGGAATTTCTATACCAAAGATTATTTATATACACATCTATCACACTCTTCTATAGTTAACCAACTAAAATATATTGTTGCTTAATTTTAGAGATGCTTAGAGACTGTCTAGACTGAAGTTTATTTATAAACTTAAAAATATCAATGACATACTTCCTTTAAACCAAATCATACATAGCAGCCCAACATATAAAACTAATGAAATAGTTCTGTTCTGAAAGGAGGTGGGAAATTCTCCTTTACTAAAAGTAGAGAGTCAGTAAACCAATTATGAGGCTTTTAATGAGAACTATGACTCACAGCTGACAAAACTTGCATTGGTTCTGACAGAATCCTTTGTCAGAACAGAGGACAGTTTTGCCCCTCAGAACAAGAATGATGGGAAACCATATTTTCTCTCCCATTCCCAGGAAATAAACTATTCCTGAGAGAAACATGTCCAAGTATGGCTACATACTAGGTTTGAGACCACAAATTTGAAAGACTCAAAGAAAATAATGACCATAATTTTAAATTATCCCTGTTTCGGTTTTGATAATGTTGAAGTACTTCACATTTAACCAACTCTCCCACAGATAGCTTTTTTTTTTTTTTTTTTTTTTTTTTTTTTTTTTTTTTTTTTTTTTGAGACTGGCTCTCACTCTGTTGTCTAGGCTGGCCTCAAACTCAATCCTCCTGCCTCAGCCTCCAGAGTAGGTAGAACTATAGGTCTATGCTGCCATCTCCAGTAATAACAATTATAATCTCTGGGAAAAACACAGCTGATACCTATTTAAAGGAGAGAGAGAGAGAGAGAGAGAGTGAGAGAGAGAGAGAGAGGAGAAAAGCTTCGGAAACCAAAGGATCACACCTGTGATCCCAGTGATTCAGGAGGCTGAGTCAGGAGGATCTCCAGTTCCAGGCCAGCCTCAGCAACTTAGTAAGACCCTGTCTCAAATTAAAAAAAAAAAAAAATAGTTAAACTTGGGGCTGAGATTTTGCTCAGTGAGAGAGTGTGTGTTTAGCATATGCTAGGCCTGGGTTCAACTCCCAGAAAGCCCCCCTCAAATTGTCAAACCAAGAGCAAGCTCTAAAAATAAAACAGAGGTACAGTAGTTCCCTTTTCCTCTGTTTAACTTTTTGAGGTTTTAGATACATCTGGTTAACTTTGGTCTGAAAATAAGTACAAAATAAGAACAATAAGATATTCTGTGGCTGATGATATAGGTTAGTTGGTAGAGTGTTCACCTTGCATGCACAATGCCCTGGGTTCAGTCCCAGCACCACACACACACACACAAAGAGATTCTGAAGCTGGGCATGGTGGTGCACTCCTATAGCCCCAGCATTTGGAAGGCTGAGGTAGAAAGATCCCCTCAGTTCAGGAGTTCAAGATGAGCCTGGGTAGCACAGAGAGAATTCATTTAAAAAAAGAAGATGGTCACAATGGCCCACACTGGAGGCTGAGTCAGGAGGATCAAGTTTAAAGTTTGCCTGAGTAACTTAGCGGGACCCTGTCTCAAAATAAAATATAAAAAGATCTGGGTGTGGCTCAGTGGTAAAGGGCCCCTGGGTTCAATCCCCAGTTCCACCTTAACCAAAAAAAAAAAAAAAAAAAAGAGGGGGGGGGAGAGAGAGAATGCATATTCATATAGCTTTTATTACACTATATTATCATAATCATTCTATTTTAATATTAGTTTTTTTTTGTTTTTTGGTTTTTTTTGTACCAGAGATTGAACACAGGGGCACTTCACCACTGGGCCACATCCCCAGCCCTTTTTTGTATTTTATTAGAGACGGGGTCTCACTGAGTTGCTAAGTGCCTCGCCATTGCTGAGGCTGGCTTTGAACTCGGGATCCTCCTGCCTCAGCCTCCCAAGTGCTGGGATTACAGGCGTGCGCCACTGCATCGGGCCTTGTTTTGTTTTTGTACTAGGAATTTAACCCAGGGGCCCTTTACCACTGAGCTACATCCCCAGTCCTTTTTTACTTTGAGAGAGGGTCTCACTAAATTGCTGAGGCTGGCCTCAAACTTGGGTCTTCCTGCCTCAGTTTCCCAAATTGCTGGGATTAAAGGCATGTGCCAAACCCTGCCATCTGTACACTTGAGGAACTGTTCCTGATTAAAAGACCAAGGCATTACCTAAATTCAATATGTAATACTGGGTTGGAGCCAAGGAAAAGAAAATAGCTATGAAGGACACTATTTGGACAATTGATAAAATTTGAACATGTTTTTGATTAGATTATACTGTTGTATTAATGTTAAAACTTTTTAAATAAATTTTGTGTGTGTTTGTGATGTTGGGGATCAAACCCATGGCCTCATGCACCTCATGCATGCTAAGCACACACTCTACCATTGAGTTACACCCACAGTCTTCAATGTACTGATTATGTAAAAAAATGTCCTTGTTTTTAGAAGATACAACAAAAGTACATTGTGGCAGTCAGGTCCAGTCGCACATGCCTGTAATCCCAGGGGACAGCAGGCTGTGGCAGGCGGATTGCGAGTTCGAAGCAACTCAGCGAGACCCTGTCTCTAAATAAAATATTAAAAAGGGCTGTGGATGTGGCTCTGTGGTTAAGCACCCTGGGTTCAAACCCCAGTACCAAAAGAAAAAAAGAAAGTATATATGGGTGAAGGGCATGGTTGATCCATACAACTGATATCGACTTAATTTTATTTATTTATTTATTCTAATTTGTTATACATGACAGCAGAATGCATTTCAATTCATAGTATACATATAGAGCACAATTTTTCATCTCTTTGGCTGTACACAAAGTAGAGGCACACCATTCTTGTCTTCATACATGTACTTAGTTTTAAATGGTTCAGGAAGAAAATACATGTGTATGCAAATATGCATATATAGAAAGAAACAAATGTACATGGTGCAAAATATAAACAGTTTGTACGTCTGATGGATATGCAGGAAATCCTTATATTATTCCTGCAACTTTTTGGTAAATTTGTAATTTTATCAAAATAGTTTTAAAAGTTATTCATGCAACCAATATGTGTACATGTAATAATATACCTGCACACATGCATGTGTATCCAGTAAATTCAGTGGTGGGGCTGTTTATGTGTGAGTAAGAAAAATGTAAGCTCTTGATGTTAAGTCTGAAATGGGATCCTTATTCTTTCTCTTTTTTCGGGGGGAGGGCACTGGAGATTGAACTCAGAGGCACTTAACTACTGAGCCACATCCCCAGCCCTATTTTGTGTTTTATTTAGAGAGAGGGTTTCACTGAGTTGCATAGCGCCTCACCCTTGCTGAGGCTGGCTATGAACTCTCAATCCTTCTGCCTCAGCCTCCCGAGCCACTGGGATTATAGGTGTGTACCACCACGCCCAGCAGAATAGTTATTCTTAAGGAAAATGAACTGTCTACACTGATAATTTCCACCATTCACTATTCTTCCAATATCTGTTTGTTTGTTTGTTTGGGGAATGCTAAGGAGTTGGGAAAAGTTATCCCACCTTATTTTCACCCTCAATCATAACCGGAAAACATCATATCCAGGACCTATTCAGGATTAACTCTGCCGGGCAATATGAACACTTAAAGTTGAAATCCTGTTCATGATGCAATAATGTGTACCTGCTCTAGGGATGGATTGCTTGAAGGAATTGACATAACCAAAAATGTCCATGTGTGATTGGTATGAAAATCTGTCCACAATGGGGCTGGGGTTGTGGCTCAAGCAGTAGAGCGTTCACCTAGCACGTGCGTGGCCCGGGTTCGATTCTCAGCATCCATGTAAAAATAAACACATTGTGTACAACTAAAGCAAATAAATAAATATTTTTTTTAAAAATCTGTCCACAAAATCTACAAGATTTCATACTATCCACTTGGGAGGCTGAGGCAGGAGGATCGCGAGTTCAAAGCCAGCCTCAGCAACAGCGAGGCACTTAGCAACTCAGTGAGACCCTGTCTCTAATAAAATACAAAAAAGGGCTGGGGAAGTGGCCCAGTGGTCGAGTGCCTCTGAGTTCAATCCCCGGTACCAAATAAAAAAAAAAAAAAAAAAAAAAAAAGATTTTATACTATCTTTTAATATGTGCAGATGTTTTATAAAACCAAATAAACATGAAACTTCTATGCACCATTTTTGCTTTAACCATTATCAGTGACATACATGCATTTGGTTTAAAGAGTCAAGTAATTCATCAAGTTCTGTTAAAAAAGCAGCAATGCCCTTCCAGCCTCCTACCCATTGCCCACCCTTCAGGCAGAACCACTTTTGACCTTTCTCTTATGACTGATTATTTTGATAGTTACTGCAACATCTTTAAACAACATGCTTAATTGTTTTTTCTTAGTTTTCCAGTTCTTTAAATTGTTTCTTATTGTAGAAGATGAGGACCCAACTGTCTTGGCTCCCTTCACTTTCCACATGAGTACTTGACCTTCTCTTCCCCATCCTCCCAAAATTGTCCTTTCAAAATTCTGGTTATGGCCAGGCACGGTGGCGCACACCTATAATCCAGCAGTGCGGAAGGCTGAGGCAGGAGGATCATGAGTTCAAAGCCAATCTTAGCAAAAGCAAGGCACTAAGCAACTCAGTGAGACCCTGTCTCTAAGTAAAATACAAAATAGGGCTGGGGATGTGACTCAGTGGTCAAGTACCCCTGAGTTCAATCCCCAGTACTAAAAAAAAAAAAAAAAAAATTTCTGATTATGTGCCTGTAGTCCCAGTTACTCAGGAAGCGGAGGTACATGGATCAATTGAGCCCAGGAGTTCAAGGCCAGCTGGTACGACATAGCAAGACCCTGTCTCAAAATTACAAACAAAAACAACACATTATTTTTAGATCAATATTAAGAGTTTACATAGCCAGATGCTATGGCGGATGCCTGTAATCCCAGTTCCTCCAAAGGCAAATTTGAAGCCAGTCGGGGCAATTTAGCAAGACCCTGTCTCAAAGCAAAATGAACTGGTATGTAGCTCTGTGTAAAGCACCGCTGGGTGTCTGAGTGGTAGAGCATTTGCCTAGCATTCACAAGGCCTGAGTTTGATCCCCAGCACCACAATAAAGGGATGGGGGGTGGGGCTTAAATCAGTGGATGATGAGGAAGAAAGTAGCAGGGATAAGAAACTGGCTGTCAAATGGAGTGTCGGTAAAGGGATCACACGGTTAAATGGAACTTGGTTTGATGCTTTGCAGAGGTGCCTGTCTCTGTGCAGGATGTGACTTTTTTTTTTTTTGTACCGGGGATTGAACTCAGGGGCACTCGACCACTGGGCCACATCCCCAACCCTTTTTTTGTATTTTATGAGAGACAGGGTCTCACTGAGTTGCTAAGTGCCTCGCCATTGCTGAGGCTGGCTTTGAACTCGCGATCCTCCTGCCTCAGCCTCCCAAAGTGCTGGGATTACAGGCGTGCGCCACCGCGCCCGGCTAGGATGTGACTTTATTATGTCACTTGTTTACCTCTCAATGCAAACTTAATTCTCACTGGGCTCTCTTCAAACTCTCCTGTCTGGACAGAGGAGAAAATCCTGTCTAAAGACATAATACAGAGAAGGAACAACTTAATAGCTATTCTAGATCTGATACCTATAGCTGTCAAGAAAAAATCTGCCACTGAGCATTGTTTTCTTTAATGCCCACTTCCCCCTCTCGATCCTATTATTTTTATTATTGCTAATAAAAAGTCCACGATTAGAAGCCCATGTCAGTGTAATTATTTTTCCTTTCTCCCATAATTGTTCCCCCAGTCTGACCTTTCCACTTCTCATTCTCAGCATGTCTTAAAGATCTGCTTATGAGATGTGATTAATAAAATTTAATGTCAGTGTGTTTAAGTGTCGATTTGCTTGTATTTTTTTAAATATTTATTTGTTTGTTTTAGTTGTACACAATGAGTGTATTTTTACGTGGTGCTGAGGATCCAACCCAGGCCGCGCACGTGCTAAGTGAGCGCTTTACCGCTGAGCCACAATCCCAGCCCAATGCTTGTATTTATTCTAAGTAAGACTCATCGGAATTTTTTGTCTTAGGGTTGATGTCTAGGAAAGTCCTATACCACTATCTTTCATATTGCTTCTCTCCTCTCCACTTGCTCCTGGAGTTTTTCTTGGCATACTTAAAGCTTCTCCTTTCATTTTGCATCGTTTCTTAAAATGTTTTCCTATATTCTTTCTCTCTGCGCCACCTTCTGGATGCTTTTCCATATCGCTTATTTTCTCTGTTCATAATGTTCTTTTTCTCCCTTAGTCTCTCGTGTTTCCTCTGAAGATTATCAACGTACTTTCATATTGCTCTGTCTCCTTTTGTGTCTGGTTTTATTATGTTCTTGTTTGTTGGATCTGCTGGCTTTTGGACATGTTGTTTTCTTCCTTCCTTCCTTTTTCTTCTTTTTTGGTACTGAGAATTGAACCCAGGAGCACTTAACCACTGAACCACATCTCCAACCCTTAATTTTTTTTTTTTTTTTTTTTAAATTTAGACACAGGGTCTAAGTTTTTTAGGACCTCACTAAGTTGCTGAGGCTGACTTTGAACTACGTGATCCTTCTTCTGCCTCAGCCTCCTGAGTCACTGGGATTTCAGGCATGCACTACCATGCCCCAGGTTTCTTTCTCATTTTTTTTGGTACCGGGGATTGAACTCAGGGGCACTCGCCCACTGGGCCACATCCCCAGCCCTTTTTTTGTATTTTTATTAGAGACAGGGTCTCACTGAGTTGCTAAGTGCCTTGCCATTGCTGAGGTTGGCTTTGAACTTGCAATCTTTCTCATTTTTGATTGGGAGTTTATCCTCACTGTTACTTATTGTAGGAATTCTATATTCTCTGATTTGTGAAGGGTCCTTGTGGGGTCATTTCTGTATAGCTCTGTTAGGGCCCCAGGGGTTTCGCTGGATCTGCAGGAGGCTTTTTTTTTTCCTTTCTTTTTTTTTTAATTTATAATAGTAGTATGTATTACAATTCATAATGCACATATATAGCATCTTTTTACATACAACTGTTTGTATACAAAGTATATAAGTACCATTCAGGTCTTCAATCATGCATTTAGGATAATGATATCCATCTCATTCAACCACCAATTTTTTTTTCTCCCCCCCCTCCCCCTTGCTCTCTCCCTTCCCCTTGCTCCCTCCCTTCCCCTCCCTTTCCTTTGACCATTCTAGTGTTCCTCTAATCCTCCTATGTACCCCCATCCAACAACACTGTGAACTAGCCTGCAGGAGGCTTTTTATATCCTGGCTTTTCTCGCCTTGAAGACTGCACATATGGACCTGCAGCCACGAAAGGCAGAGGCTTCAAGTTTAGATTTCTCTTGGTGACCCCCTTTCTATCTCTGGCCCACCTGTTAACGTGTCTCTCCTCACTCAAGTGGCAGGGCTTCTCCCTGCTCTGTTTCACAGGCAGAACAGTTTTTCTGGCTGCAGGGCCCCTGTGGAGAGCTCAGTTTCAGTTCTATGCTGTGCCAGAGTCTAGAGTTGTGGCCGGCTCCATGTCTTATGTCCTTGAGGCTTTTAAGCCCTTAAATGAACTACTACTCACTTCTGATTTTTTTTTTTTGTACCTGGGATTGAACTCAGGGGCACTCAACCACAGAGCCATATTTTAGCCCTATTTTGTATTTTATTTAGAGACAGGGTCTCACTGAGTTGCTTAGCACCTCACTTCTTTTTTTTTTTTTTTTTTTTTTTTTTTTTTTTTGGGTACCGGGGATCAGACTCAGGGACACTCAACCACTGGGCCACATCTCCAGCCCTTTTTTGTATTTTATTAGAGACAGGGTCTCATCAAGTTGCTAAGTGCCTTGCTGTTGCCGAGGCTGACTTTGAACTCTTGATCCTCCTGCCTCAGCCTCCCAAGTGTTGGGATTACAGGAGTGCACAACCATGCCTCCCAGCCTTTTTTTTTTTTTTTTTTAGAGACACGGTCTCAATGAGTTGCTTAGGGTCTTACTAAGTTGATGAGGCTTGCCATCCTCCTGCCTCAGCCTCTGGGATTACAGTCATGTGCCACCACTTCTGATCTTTGAGGGCCATTTGATTAACTCAAAATCAACTCTTGCTTTGTGTTACTCTTTAGTTATTGATCCCTGGAATTTTCTGGTGGAACTTGTAAAGCAAAAAACCAGGAAAATGATCTTCAGCTGGTAAACAAATAGGTTTGAAAATTAAAAAACAGAAAAAAAAATCTGAATCCAATTTCATATTATTTACACTTGTGATACTATTTAAGATTGAACTTCAAATATATAATGGTTTACTAATTTATCTAAATTTATGGAGACTTTTTTAAAGGTAAATTTATTATCATTTTCTTCCTACTTTCATGGAATCACAAAACGTCAGGTGGAAGGGGGAAGCAGGGCGTAGTAGAAGGCATGGGACCATAGCATCAGGAAGACAGATTGGAGATCACCTGAGCAGTGCAGGTACTGCTATCTGATCTTGGGTGATTTATTTCTGAAGACTTCAGTTTCTCCATTTGCAAAAGAATACAATAGTACCCATTTAATATGGCTGCTGAGAGGATTAAAAGTGATCATAACAGCTAATGGTAAATTGAGTACACTGCATGCTCTGCTGGGTGCTTTATTGGATTATCTCTGTTAACGCGTATGAATTCTTTAGTCCAGTGCCTGACACACAGCAAATGGTCAATAAATATAGCTATTAGTTTCATGCAAATTACCAGTCCTAGCCAGCAGCACTTGATCCTCCTATGAAAGCCTTCACCCTAGTCCAGCAAGCCCCTGTCTGAGCACATAGCAGTTAAGAATTAAGGCTTCATGTCAGATCCCTTGGATTTCACATCTGCCACGTCCATGTGCACGCGTGCGCATGCGCTCATGTGTAAGCATGGCCACGCAATGCTGGGGATCTACCCCAGGGCCTTGTACTTGCTAGACAGGGGCTGTACCAATGAGATACACCCCCAACCCAAGAGCTGCACTTTCTGACTGGCCATGGTCAAATAAACTCATTTTCCTTACCTGTAAAATAAAAATAACAGCAGTTCCTCCTAGAGTTATTTTTGAGGCACAATAAGTTAATTCATGTAAACTATTTAGAATGCAACCTGGTATATTGTAGATCTTGTTACGTCATAGCCATTTTTTATTATTATTATTATTATTATTATTATTATTATTATACATTTATTTATTTGCTTTAGCTGTACACAGTGGGTTTATTTGTACGTGGTGCTGAGGATCGAACCCAGGCCGCGCTCGTGCCAGGTGAGTGCTCTGCCGCTGACCCACAACCCCAGCCCTATTATTATTATTATTATTTATTATTATTATTATTTTGGTACTGGGGATCGAACTCAGGGGCACTCGACCACTGGGCCACATCTCCAGCCCTTTTTTGTATTTTATTAGAGACAGGGTCTCATTGAGTTGCTAAGTGCCTTGCCATTGCTAAGGCTGGCTTTGAACTCACGATCCTCCTGTCTCAGCCTCCCAAGTGCTGGGGATTACAGGCATGTGCCACCCACCCGGCTTGTTTTTATTATTAACTAGAAATTTATTGTCTCTTCAAACAGCCCATTTTATTAATGTCCTCCCCCCAACCCCCAGTACTGGGGATTGAACCCAGGAACTCTCTACCACTGAGCTACATCCCCAACCGTTTTTTTTCAATTTTAAAATTTTGAGACAGGCTGGGCAACTTATGATCCTTCTGCCTCAGCCTCCTGAGTCCCTGAGATTATAGGGATGTGTCACTGCACCTGACTTCTATAATGTTCTCACATTAAAAATGTCTCTGCCTCTCAGGGCGGGTGTCGCACGCCTGTAATCCCAGCACTTGGGAGGCTGAGGCAGGAGGATCACAAGTTCAAACCCAGTCTCAGCAATCTACTGAGGCTCTAAGCAATTTAGCAAGGCCCTGTCTCAAAATGAAAAACCAAAAGGGTAGGGGATGTGGCCCAGTGGTCAAGTGCCCCTGAGTTCAACCCTTAGTACCAAAATAGGTAAATAAATAGAGAAAGAAAGAAAGAAAGAATCCTTCTATGTTGCTTAGGCTGACCTCCAACTTCGGATCCTCCTGTCTTAGTCTTCTCTGTAGCTAAGATTATAGGTATGCACCACCTGACCAGTCTCTGCATTTTTTTAAATGACATTTTTGTATTAGCTAAGACTTACATTGTAAGATACAAAGGAGAGTTTTGTTGAGTATACCAATCTTGGCTGGCAATTGTTTTTTTCTTTTTCTTTCTTTTTTGTGGTGCTGGGGATCGAAACCAGGGCCTTGTACATGAGAGGCAAGCACTCTACTAACTGAACTATATCCCCAGCCCCCACTCTCGACCTTTTTAAAAAATATTTATTTATTAGTTGTAGGTGGACACAATATCTTTATTTCATTTTTATGTGGTGCTGAGGATCAAACCATGTGGTTTCCCCCCTTCATTCTTGTATCCTTGGGATGGATCCCATTTGATGTGAACAATCTTTGATGTGCTGTTCATTTTTTTTTCTTCTAATTGTATGGTAGAAGGCAATATATCTACTGAAAAGATAATGGGCTATAGAAGTGCAATAACTGAGATTTGATCTTTGACTCTGCTACTTAACTATTAGACTTAGGAAAGTTATCTAACTTGTTAGATGCCTCATTTTTCTTATCAGTAAAAGAGATTTGACAATGTTTACACATCAGGACTTGCATGTGAAATATGGCATGAGTTACGATATGTAAAATGTAGGGGCTGGTGTTTTAACTCAGTGGTAGAGTGCTTGCCTAGCACGTGTGTGGCACTGGGTGATTCTTAGCACCACATAAAAATAAATCAAGTAAAGGTATCGTGTCCATCTATAACAACAAAAATTTTTAAAAATATATATATATGTTGGGCCTGGGGTTGTGGCTCACTGGTAGAGCGCTTGCCTCACACATGTGAGGCACTGGGTTCAATCCTCAGCAACACATAAAAATAAATAAACAAAATAAAGATATTGTGCCTATGTATAACTAAAAATATTAAATATATATATATATGAACATACATATATGTATAAAATGTTATTGCCATGCCTTGCTCATAGTAAACACTAAACAAACGAGAGGTTTCTTTTAGTCATCAGTATGAGAACCAGTCATATCTTATACAGGGCAGGGCGATTTCCTAGGACTTCTAAGCAAGACCAAACTTGAAAGAGAACAAAGAACAATTTAGAACTTATTCAATGGCTTTATTTATTTAATTTATTTATTCACGTTAGTACATTAAATTCCTCTTCCTCAGGGATATATCTTATCTAGAAATCTTTAATCCCCTTTTCCCATTCTAAACTCAACTGTGGGCTCTCATAGATATTTTTTCACTATTATCTTCCAAGGATCTTTAAGGAGTATGATCAGAACCCCATTGCTAGTCTTCATGGTTATTATCAAAACACTTTATCAGAGATGAAATGGAGGGAAGACAGGTAGAAGAAACAGAACTTTCTCCCTTGCTCAGATGAGATTGCTTGGATGCCAGATATTATCTAATAACCTGCTAAGCCGTTTCTCCTTAAAATCAAAGGTCCTGGTCACACATTAAGTCACTGAGAGCCTTTTTTTTTTTTTTTTTTTTTTTTTTTTTTTTTTGTGCTGCTGGGGATTGAACCCAGGGCCTTGTGTATGTGAGGCAAGCATTCTACCATCTGAACTATATGTCCAGCCCAAGCCTTTTTCTCTAATCATTGGAAACTTTTTATATCAGTGGCACTGGCTTGTATTTAGAAAACAAACACACATTTATTTATTTATTTATTTATTTATATAAAGAACAGAACTTTAAGTTGGGCGTGGTGGCACACACGCCTGTAATCCCAGCACTTGGGAGGCTGAGGCAGGAGGATCACAAGTTCAAAGCCAGCCTCAGCAATGGCGAGGCACTTAGCAACTCAGTGAGACCCTGTCTCTAATAAAATACAAAAAAGGGTTGGGGATGTGGCCCAGTGGTTGAGTGCCCCTGAGTTCAATCCCTGGTACCAAAAAAAAAAAAAAAAAAAAAAAGAACAGAACTTTATAGCTCACAGTTCTGGGAGCCAGGATGTGCCTGGTTACCAGCATTAGTTCTGATGAGGTTCTTCTTCCCGCATCCTCACATTGCAGAGAGTGGAAGGGGTAGTGATCCAATAGCTATGTGAAACCTCTTTCATATGGGCCTTAATCCCATTAACAAGGAAGGAACCCTCCTGACCTCATCACCTCTTAAAGTCCATACCTCAGTACTATCACCTTGACAACACTTGAATTTTGGCAAACACGCATTTATTAAAGGACGAATGATTAAAGCCATTTTTTTTTTCTTTTTTCTAATTGACAGAAATAGAAAATGTTTAATTTCATGTGTTTGGTAATTTACAAAAGAATTCTTTCCACTAGATGTCACTGTTGTACTGGAAAAATTAACATGGTCCTTGTGATACACAAGTAAAATTGTCTTGCCTTGAGATGGCACGCATGTGTGTGTGTGTGTGTGTGTGTGTGTGTGTGTGTGTGTGTATTTCCCCCTTTTACAGAAGATACAACTAGATGCCTCAGATGGATTTTAGTTTTGTTTTGGAGAATTTAGGATTTGGTCAGAAGATTCAGAAATGTCCAAAACCTCCTGCAGAATGACAAATTTTCAAAGACTGGACTAGTATAGAACCTTTAACTTTCTTGCTAGGCCTTCTGATGAGTCCTCTGACCCCTTATGACCTGTGTTCTGCTTCCATCCAAGAACAAGATTTTTTTTTTTTTTTTTTTTTTTTTTTTTTTTTTTTTTGTGCTGGGGATTGAATCCAGGGCCTTGTGCATGCAAAGCAAGCACTCTACCAACTGAGCTATATACCCAACCCCTAAGAACCATCTTTCTTATGAGGATGGAAAGCAGTTAGAACACCTCTCGCATTTTCTTTCTCTTCTATACTGACCCCTATGGTGACCCAATTTCTGAAAACATGAAGTATAATAATAGTTCCATTTTAAGTTATTACATTAAGCACTTCTTTATTCAAGGAGCTACAAAGATAATTAAGAACTTTGTTTTTTTTCTTTCTTTGTTGTATATATTAACAAATTATAAAAAAAAAAATCCCTCCAGAAAATTGAGATCTGTGGCATGTTTCCCCTGCCTGAAGTTATATTGAAATATAACAGATGGGAGCACAGTAGGAATCTTGCAGGGTACTGCCAGATATGCCACCCAGAGCTATTTCTTACTGCAGAGTCAAACGCCTGTTAATGCTTACCAAAAAACAAATAAACAAAACCACATCAGAAAATAAGAGAAAGATAATAGTGATCGTCCTGACAAGTGCCAACTTGAACTATGTACATCATCAAATGGTTGAAATTAGATGATTTTTAAATCTCTAAATGTTTGGAAATTGAGCAAAATATTTCCCCAAAACTTGTAGATGAAAAAATAATAATAAAAAGCAGTGGAAATATTAAGCTATTTGGAATAAAATAACACAAAAAATATGAAATTTGTGAAATACAGTTAGAATAGTACATACAGAGAAATTGTAACTTTAAATACAATATTAAAATAAAAAGATTCTACATCAATACCCTATTTTAAAACTAAGAGAGTGATAATGGCCAAATTATATTTTTAAGTCGTGTGTGTGTGTGTGTGTGTGTGTGTGTGTGCGTGCGTGTGTGTATGAATATGTAACAATGAATTTCACTACTATGCACAATTATAATGCACCAAAAATATGGAAAAAATAAATAAATGGAGGGAAAAAAGCGAATTAGACCCAAAGGGTAAAAGAAAAGTAATGATAAAGTTAAGAGTAAAATCTAATGAAAATGGAGATGCAATTGAAAAACTTAGCAAAACCAAAAGTTGACTCTTTGGAAAGATTAGTAAAATTGGTAAACCCCTAGCAAGACCAATAAGATAAATAAGAAAAAAAAATCATCAATAACCAATAAAAATAGACATTGCCATAGATCTTATAGGCATTAAAAATATAAGAAGCCAAGCATGGTGGCACACATGCCTGTAATCTCCTGTAATCCCAGTGATTTGGGAGGCTGAGGCAGGAGATTGCAAGTTAGAAGCCAGCCTCAGCAACTAAACAAGACTCTGTCTCAAAATAAAATAAAGGGCTGGGGGTATAGCTCAGTGGTAGAGTGCTTGCCTGATAGGTGTGAGGCCCTAGGTTTGATTCCCACCACCATTAAAAAAAACAGTTCAAAATAAAAAGGGCTGGTCGGGGGGATGTGGCTTCGTAGTAGAGACACTCTGGGTTCAATTCCCAGTACTGAAAAAAGAAAAAATTAAAAGCTGAATAGTCCTAAATACCTAACAAAAATCAAAATTCAACACCTTTCCACCATATGGTATAAACAGAGAAAGTAAATAGCAAGAAAAGACATACGAGTGAAGACACCTTTGACTTAAATAGGCAGCAGGCACTGAAAGAGGTGTGACAATGGGACATGATATTTAGGGTCTTTGAACTTTGGAGTTAGCATTGATAATGAAAATAAAGCAGAATAACCTAAATCCTGGAAGAACAGGGGAAAACTAGCCTAGTGGCTAAGGTGTCACTTAAACTGTTGGATTAAAGTTCATCAAATTCCTTGCAACACAGGACAAAATTGATGTCAATAAGGGACTAGGTTTTCCAGTGGGAGAGAATGAGCTCTAGCTGTGCAGTCAAGTTAGAATGAAGTAGAAAAATCCAGACTTATCTTTTTATTTTGCTTGGGGAACTTCCAGCTGATAGGGTTCAGGTCATACTACCCCAGAACATCCTGCCTTGGTATATTAAAAACCAGCAGAGGTGGGAAGGTCTCTTGCCCCCACCCCAGCCCCCTGGCCAATCCTTCCTGAGGCAGGTCAGAAAACCAAAATAAATTGGCATAAGGATTCTTTTGAGCTCCTCATTTTGAGATTTGTGCAGCCTTGGAAGAAGTTCAGAAAACAAATGGAACTTTCAGTGCCTACTGGGACATCCCATTTGTTAAGGAGCCTGCAGGTAGACTTCAGGGATAACTGGCAGAAGTTGGCAGAGGTTAAGAATTTATTTCCAAGCTGGGTGTGGTGGCGCACACCTGTAATCCCAGCAGCTTGGGAGTCTGAGGCAGGAGGATCAAGTGTTCAAAGCCAGCCTCAGCAAATTAGCAAGGCCTAAGGAACTCAATGAGACCCTGTCTCTAAATAAAATACAAAAAAGGACTGGGGATGTGGCTTAGTGGTTAAGCACCCCCAGGTTCAATTCTTGGTACCAATAAATAAATAAATAATTCTTACCAAAGTCAACCTTCCTGTATCTCTGTCTGCAGTACCTTGTTGAGAGAGGAAGGTAAAAATTTCTCCTTGTCCCTTTTTTAAGATTAGAAGGAAAAAGCATCTGTAAGAATTAGTTCTTTGGAATTTGTAAGAATTAATTCTTTAAAAGTGACCAAATTGGTGAACTTGGTTTGGAGTATCCATTTGGACTGATCCTTTCCCTCCCTGTTACAATTACTGCTTTTCTGTTTGATGTATTTTGTGTCCTGAGAACATGGCTTGACTTTCCTGTCAGGGCATGAAGATTCTCCAGCTTACCCCTGAAGACAGCCAACCAAAAGGTCGGGGTCCCCCAAGAATATGACCAGACAGAAGTGGTGGATAAACCCCGTTTGTTGCTAGTGTGCTGACTGTTGCCAACTCTTGGGGGAGTTTAAATCTTTCTCTCTTTTGGTTCTCTGGGAGTTCTCTGGATAATGAAAGAGCTGTATGTTTGTACCTTCTTTGGAGTTATCTCTTATATCAATGGTCAAGTCATGAAAGATTTTTTTTGTGTCAATTGACAGATTTCTTTGATTTAAAATTTTATTTTTATTTTTTTAGTTGTAGTTGGACACAATATCTTTATTTTATTTATTTATTTTTACATGGTGCTGAGGATCGGACCCAGGGCCACGCACATGCTAGGTGAGCACTCTACTGCTGAGCCACAACCCCAGCCTAAAATTTTGTTTTAGTTGGGCATGGTGGCACACACCTGCAATCCAGCAACTCAGGTACCTAAAGCCGTAGGATTACAAATTCAAGGCCAGCTTCAGCAATTTAGTGAAACCCTGTCTCAAAAAAGAAAAAGGGGGGCTGGGATTGTGGCTCAGCGGTAGAGCACTCGCCTAGCATGTGCGCGGCCCGGGTTCGATCCTCAGCACCACGTACAAACAAACACATTGTGTACAACTAAAGCAAATAAATAAATATTAAAAAAAAAAAAAAGAAAAAAGAAAAAGGGGGGCTGGGGATTTAGTTCAGTTGGTAGAGTGCTTGCCCTGCATGCACAAGGCCATGGGTTCAATCCCCAGCACCACAAAATTAAATAAAGAGTTACACCAGTAATTTTTTTTTTTTTTTTTTTTTTTTTTTTTTTTTTTTTTTGTGGTACTGGGGATTGAACTCAGGGGCACTTGACCACTGGGCCACATCCCCAGCCCTTTTTAGAGACAGGGTCTTACTGAGTTGCTAAGTGCCTTGCCATTGCTGAGGCTGGCTTTGAACTCACAATCCTCCTGCCTCAGCCTCCCAAAGTGCTGGGATTACAGGCGTGCACCACCGCGCCCAGTTTACACCAGTAATCTTAAAAAAAAAAACTAAATCAAAACTATTTTAAAAATTTAAAATAAAAATTTGACCAGAAGCAGGGGCACATGCCTGTAATCTCCATGACTTGGGAGGCTCAGGAGAATTACAAATTTTGAGACCAGCCTCTGCAATTTAGCCAAGCTCTAAGCAAATGAGGAAGACCCTATCTCAAAATTAAATAAGTAAATAAATAAATAAAAACAGCTGGGGATGTGGCACAGTGGTTAAGTGCTCCTGGGTTCAATCCCTGGTAAAAATAAATAAATAAATAAATAAATAAATAAATTTGGTTCAGTGGCATTCCATACTGATAGGAATATATACCGTTTCTCAGCTAGAACTTATCATATTCAAATAATATGGTATTCGAAAGGTTTTGGTTTTTTGGTTTTGCTTTGTTTAGTTTAGTATGTTTCAGCTGTATGGTCCTCTCTGTTCTCTCTATTGCATCATGTTTCTTCCATGGGAACTCAAACCCCCTCCTTGAGGGCTCAGTGGTAGAGCACTTGCTGACATGTGTGAGGTCCTAGGTTCAATCCCCAGCACAAAAGACAAAACAAACAAAAAAGACCCTTTTTGATCTCCTGCTAGCTCCAGGCTCTGCCAACTTCTTGTTGGCTCAGTTTAGCTGAGGATAATTTGGAACTTTATGATCTTCCCCACTGACTCCACAAAGACCTCTTCCAACCCCATGTTTCTATGCCTCCTTCCTCCTTTGCATCCAGTTCCCTAGAATCTTTTTTTTTAAATAGGTACCGGGATTGAACTCAGGGGCACTCAACCACTGGGCCACATCCCCAGCCCTTTTTTGTATTTTATTAGAGAAAGGGTCTTGCTGAGTTGCTAAGTGCCTCACCATTGCTGAGGCTGGCTTTGAACTTGTGATCCTCCTGCCTCAGCCTCCCAAGTGCTGGGATTATAGGCGTGTGCCACCGCGCCTGGCTTCCCTAGAATCTTTAATATGTCACCCTTTAAATTCCTACCTCTTCTGTCCCTCTCTCCACCACTGCCAAGTCCTTCTCCTCACTTCAGCCTCTCAATCACTTGAACGTGAGGCCTTTCCCCCATTTCTAGGGATTCAGGCTCCCTCAAGAAAGCTGTCAGCACATTGGATTTTTTATCCACCCAAAAGGGCTTTGGGATTATTCAGATAGCTGCCAGACGTCTCCTTTTACCTAAAATTTTAATTCATGGCCTCCATAAGATTATTTATTAGGGCAAATAAAAATAAAAATCATAAAGGTCTCCTCCATAAATACCAATAAATTGTGCCATGGTATTCCGATAAAAATATAAAGGGAAGGACTGGGGTGTAGATAGTACCGTATTAGAACACAGGCAAATCTGGGGTTCAAATCCCAACACGGTGGAAAAAAAGAGAGAGAGAGAGAGAGAGAGAGAGAGAGAGAATCCAAACAGTAGAATTACTATGTTTTACTGAAACATGGCTAAAAAATTTAGGACAAAAGTTTAAGGTCTCTGTTTATGTCTGTATGGCATGTATATTTATGTATATATGGATGGATAGTATAGATGTGTGATATTTTTCTACCTATGAGTAGTGTTGCCAAATCACTTAATAAAATCCTTTAAAGGAGTTCTATTCAGATTGGAGTGCTTATAAATTAAATATTCCTAAAAATTCTCAGAAATGTAGAAACTAGCCCAAAATGTAAATGGTTGATCTGGGACAAACTTTGGCAAATAAAGCTTATTTTTAATATGATGGTGAAATAAAAGCAAGAATATCTTCAGAATTTTCAATATTAAAGATAATGAGGGGGCTGCGGATATAGCTCAGTTAGTAGAATGCTTGTCTTGCATGCACAAGACCTCTGGTTCAATTGCCAGCATCATTAAAAAGAAAAAAAAAGATAATGCTGATATATAGTTTTATTCAACTTGGGTTTAGTAGTCAAACAAGCGTATGTTATCTCTACTGTATGTTTAAGATGATAAAATGAGGGCTGGGAATATAGTTTAGTTGGTAGAGTGGTCTTTTAGCATGCATTGATAGAACATCCCTAGGTTCAATCTCCAGCACTACAAAACAAGCAAACAAAAACAAGATTGTAAAACTATAAGTCTAATCAATAAGAACAAAATGTTAATTAAAAAGGAATTGCTTGGGGCTGGGGTTGTGGCTCAGCGGTAGAGCACTCACCTAGCACGTGCGCGCGACCCGGGTTCGAACCTCAGCACCACATAAAAACGCATTGTTGTACAACTAAAAGCAAATAAATAATTTTTTTTTTTTTTTTTAAAAAAAGGAATTGCTTGATGTATATCAAGCATGGTAAATGCTTTTACTGGGGATTGAACCCAGGGGTGTTCTGTCACTGAGCTACATTCTCAGCCTTTTTTATTTTTTATTTTGAGAATTATAAGTTGCTGAGGCTGTCTTTGAGCTTGTGACCTCCTGCTCAGCCTCCTGAGTCTTTGGGATTACAGATATGTACTGTTGAGCCCAACACATTTAGGGTTTTGTTTATATGGTACTTTTTTTTGTACTGGGGATTGAACTCAGGGGCACTCAACCACTGGGCCACATCCCCAGCCTTTTTTTGTATTTTATTAGAGACAGGGTCTCACTGAGTTGCTAAGTGCCTCGCCATTGCTGAGGCTGGCTTTGAACTCGCGATCCTCCTGCCTCAGCCTCCCAAAGTGCTGGGATTACAGGCATGCGCCACCACGCCCAGCCAGAATCTTTTTAATATCATTATAAAGCAAGGCCTGCCTGTGTTGCTGAAGCAGCTGCAGAAGTCCTTGGCCACTGTTTTTTGCAGTACTCCCTGAAGAATTTCAAGTGAGTTACACATAATAGCAAGCATGAGTTTATTAGAAGGGATAAGAAAAGGGGGACAGTGGGCCTCTCAGAGAGGAGAGGGACAGTGTACCCTTTCTGCACTCCTGTTTTATTGAGGGTCCCAGGGAATTTTCCAATAAATCCTACCCAGGTCCACCTCTTGACTTTTGACTGAAAGCAGGACTGCATCAGACTTTCAAATCCCCACTGTGCATGGTCTTATCCCATGGAGGGGAGATTTTAGTATTATCATAACATGCTAAAGATCCAAAGCAACTCTGGGTCCTTGGCCCATGTTGACTGATTCTAAATGAAACTTGTTCTTAGAGATTTTATGGTTGGGGGGGGGGGGGGCTTGGCTTTGCTTCTAGTTATCCTGTCTCCCTGAATCCTGGAATCTGATTTGTGTAAAGGCCACAAAAAGTCCCCCTTCAGGGTAACTTGTGTCTTCTTATCAGCAGGGTGTAGTTCATGGGTCTGTATTTTTCCCCGCAGATAAAAGGTTATTTGCTGGGCTGGGGTTGTAGCCCAATGGTAAAGCACTTGCCTAGCATGTGTGAGGCACTGGGTTCAATTCTCAGCACTACATATAAATAAATAAAATAAAGGTCCATGGACAACTAAATATATATATTTAGTAGTTGGAGAGGGTGGGGGGAGGTTATTTGCTGAGGATTATAGGGTATTCTATTGATTTAAGCCAGGCAGCATCAGAATGGACTCAGGTAAATCGATTTTTAAAAGAAAGCATGTGGGGGTCTGCACAGTAGACTCCGTCTACAGAATTATCCCCTTAAACTCACGTTCCCACTGCTCATGTCTGTCTGCTACCTATCAACATGAAGAGTTAAATTTTGTTCATGATCATGTAATCTTCTACATTTGCCTTTTTATTTTTGTTTATTTATTTTTTGCAGTACTGGGGAGTGAAGTCAGGGTTTTGTACATGCTAGGCAAGTGCTACACCACTGAACTATAACCCCAGTCCTGCCTCTGTTGTTAAAATTTTTATTGTCACTTTGGTTAAATAGATAACCAAATATTGTCTCCTAGTGACCTGTGATTATTTATAGGAAGTGTTCTAAATCTTTCTGAAAACCTCCCAAGATCAAATTCTAAGTGACATCTTTGTTTTTTAGAGATGAGGTCTCTCTCTGTTTTTTTTTTTTTTTTTTTTTAATATTTATTTATTTATTTGCTTTAGTTGTACACAATGCAATGCATTTATGTTTACGTGGTGCTGAGGATCGGAACCCAGGCCGCACACGTGCTAGGTGAGCTCTCTACCGCTGAGCCACAACCCCAGCCCCTCTCTGTTTGTTGCCCAGGCTAAACTAGAATTCCTGGGCAAGTGATCCATCTGCCTCCGCCTCCAAGTAGCTGTGAATACAGGTGCTTGCTGCACACCCAGCTTTCAACAGAGTCTTTTCGAGCTGGAACAATTTGAGGTTTTCAAAAAGCCCCCTGGAAGATCTCAAAGAAATCTGTCTATTCTTTCTCTTTCTAAAAGAGAGATATCTAACAAATTAGGATTATTTGATATGTAAAATTTCATGTGAAGCACTGTCAAAGTGAAGATAAACCTGTTTATATAGATATGGGCATATATTTTTAATGTGTTTCAAAATGTATGAAGTTCATAGAAATTTGTCAGTACTCTCACTGTTCATAATAAATATGCATGTTATCAGTCATAATTGTGATTATGTTATAATGTTGAATACAACAGAAATAACTAAATTTCCTCAGCAAATGAACACTCATGAGATCTTTAGCTATGGTCATTTAAAGTCTTTGTCATACACAGACAATTATTGTTTTATTCTGTGGCCCACTGATAGAGCTTTTTTAAGGACCTATAATACAAAGGTGTTTCATCTGGGGCTGGGGTTGTGGCTCAGTGGTAGAGTGCTTGCCTAGCATGTGCAAGACCCTGGGTTCAAACCTCAGCACCACATAAAAATAAATAAATAAATAAAGGTATTTTAAAGAGTATTTCATCTTCAAAGAGATTCATGAAAAAGACTTTTTCTTTTTTTTTTTTTTTTTTTTGGTACCAGGGATTGAACCCGGGGCACTTAACAACTGAACCACATCCTTTACCTTTTTTTTTTTATATTTCACTTAGAGATTAAGTCTTGCCAAGTCACTTAGGGCCTCACTAGGTTGCTGAAGTTGGCTTTATACTCATGATCCTCCTGCCTCAGCCTCCTGAGCTGCTGGGATTACAGGTGAGTACCACCATGCCTGGCTATGAAAAATACTTTCTTTTTTTTTTTTTTTTTTTTTTAGGTACCAGGGATTGAACTCAGGGCACTCGACCACTGGGCCACATCCCCAGCCCTTTTTTGTATTTTATTAGAGACAGGGTCTCACTGAGTTGCTAAGTGCCTCGCCATTGCTGAGGCTGGCTTTGAACTCATGAACCTCCTGTCTCAGCTTCCCAAGTGCTGGGATTACAGACGTGCACCACCAGAAAAATACTCTTGACAGATATTCTGAAATGTAAACATGTGATAACTTTTAGATCATTGGATTGGATAGTATAGAGAACATAGAGAATTGCAGTGTCTAATAGTGACTAGCCACATGGGAATATTGAACACTTAAAATTAAGCCAGTGCAAGCTGAGATATCCTTTAAATTATGATCAATGTAATAAACTCATGTAATTTACCATGTTAGACTAAAATATCTTGTACAACTATATGATAATCTCAATGTAGAAAAGGCACCTACACAAAACATACTGAGAATAGCATACTGACTGATGAAAGATTGAATCCTTTTCCCCTAAGCACAAGAATGAGGCAATGATTTCTACCCTTGTCAATTTTTTTCAACATTGTACTAGGGGCTCTAGCCAATGCAATAAGGCAAGAAAAAGAAATTTAAAACATTTAAAATGTAAAGGAAGTGATACAATTATCTTTATATTTGGACAACATGATTGTTCAAGGAGAAAATTTTGAAATTAAAAAAGCATCTACTAGAACTAGAAAATAAGTTTGGCAATGTACCAGGATACAAGATTAATATACAAAAATCAACTATATTTCTTTATAATTATAACAAATAATCAAATATTGAAATTAAAACTCAATTAAAATGGTGTCCAAAAATAGAAAATATTCTGGAAAAAGATATGCCAGACCTGTCCATCAAAAACTACAAAACATTGCTAAGGAAATTAAAGAGCTAAATGAATGCATAGATATGTGAAATTCATGAATCAGAATACACAATATTCTTAGGATATCAGTTCTCCTCAAATTGATTTATGGAACTAACTGTGTATGACAAATCTTCAAATTGATTATCCTCCTTGTTAGAAAATGCTGAACAAAGTTAACTTAGCCAGGAACACTGTGTTAGGAAGGGGGGTAGGGAAGGGAGAACAGGAAGGAAGAAGAAGGAGGGGAAAAAAGGCCGGTTTCAGTCTGGGCAGGCTTAAATAGCGGACTGGTGGTCAGGGAGACCCCTGGGGGCGAGTGTCTTCATAGGCTGCTGGAGGTTAGGAGGCAATGGTGAGGGCACCTGCTGGCCAGGCTGAGGTCCCTGGGAAATGTAGTCTTTTACCTGGGGAGGTGTGGCCTTCTACCTCCCTGCCCGGACTTCAACACTCCTCAAATTGATTTATGGAACTGTGTATGACAAATCTTCAAATTGATTATAGATCAATTGATTTATATAATACCAGTCAAAATACAATTAAGTCTTTTTGTAGTTTTTATTATATTAGGTCTTTGCAATATAGTTTGTTTTCATATTTTTATTGAGTATAGCTGGCATACAATAAACTATGTATGTGGAAAATATACAATTTAACAAGTTTTATATTAGCATATCCATGAATCCATGAGTAAAACCAAACTAAACAAAATATATTTTAATTAAAAAAAGTTCTATACCCCTTTGAAATTCCCTCCCAATGTAAACACTGATCTACTGTTTGAAACTATAAATTAATATACTTTTTTTTTTTGTACCAGGGATTGGATTCAGGGGCTCTCAACCACTGAGCCACATTCCCAGTCCTTTTTAATGTTTTTCTTGAATTTTGAGATAGGTTCTTGATATGTTGTTCAGGATCTTGCCAGGTTCGGAGGCTGGCCTTGAGTTTGTAGTCTCCTGCCTCAGCTTCCTGAGCTGCTGGGATTATAGGCATGTACCTCTGTGCCTGGTGATTAATTTGCTTTTTAAATAATTTTATATAAATATGCTGGGCATGGTGGTGCATGTCTATAATCCCAGCAGGTTGGGAGGCTGAGGCAGGAGGATTGCAAGTTCAAGGCCAGCTTCAGAAACTTGGTGAGGCCCTGAGCAACTTAGTGAGACTCTGTTTCAAAATAAAAAAAAAAAAAAAAAAAAAAAAAAAAGGGCTGGAGATGTAGCTCAATGGTAAAGGACCCCTGGGTTCAATCCCTAGTACAAAAAAATTAATATAAATGAAACCTTATCTATGATTTTTTTTTTTTTTTTTTTTTTTTTTTTGGTACTAGGGATTGAACCCAGGGATGTTTAACCACTGAGCTACATTCCCAGCCCTCTCCCCTTACAATTTTTTTTTTTTTACTTGTAGATAGACACAATACCTTTATTTTATTTTTATGTGGTGCTGAGGATTGAACCCAGTTCCTTCCATATGCGAGGTGAGCACACTACTACTGAGCTACAACCCCAGCCCTTATTTTTTATTTTAAGACATGGAATCACTAAGTTTCTCAGGGCCTTGCTAAATTGTTGAGGCTGGCTTTGAACTTGCGATCCTCCTGCCTCAGCCTCCCAAGCCACTGGGATTACAGGTATGTACCACCATACCCAGCCTATGATTTATTTTGGGGGGGGGGGGCGGTGGTCTGTTTTTTTTTTCTCCCTGCACAATTATTTTAGGATTCATCCATGTTGTTGCATAAGTCCATTAATTCCTTTTATTACCAAATATCACCTCATTGTATGTATATACCCCAATTAGTTTATGACAATGATAGTTGTAAACCAAAAGCCTAGCAGTCACTAATGGGAAAAAGCAAAATGCACTTAAAAGTTTCCAAAAGTTTCATCTCCAGAGAAATGTTGTAATTTGACCTATTTTGCAGTTCCCTGAAAATCTTCATTCTCAAGACTTATCTTTATTTGACTTGAGTCAGTTCACACTGTGTGTGTGTGTGTGTGTGTGTGTGTGTGTGTGTGTGTGAGAGAGAGAGAGAGAGAGAGAGTAGTCTTATCCTTAGGGAATTTGTTGAAAACAATTAGTGGCAATCATTTAAATTGCAGATGTATGATGCATTGAAACCAGTTGGAACTAACAAGGAGTTGTCCAAAACAAAGCAAAAAACCCTCAAAAGAATAACTGTGGGGGCTGGGGTTGTGGCTCAGCGGTAGAGCACTCGCCTAGCACATGCGTGGCCCGGGTTTGATCCTCAGCAACATGTAAATATAAATGCATTGCATTGTGTACAACTAAAGCAAATAAATAAATACTTAAATTAAAAAAAAAGAATTAAACCTTTAAAGAAAAAAAAAAAAAGAATAACTGTGAAATAAGATGTCTATGTGGAGCTTTGCAGAGCTTCAAAATATACCTGGAAACCTGGAAATCTAGGTGCATGTGCTCCCCTCAAGTCCAGGAAAGACTTGAAGTGCTGATACATACAAGATGGGTATGCCAAGAGAAAGAAGCCAGTCATAGAGCATCACATATTTTATGATTCTGTCTATATGAAATGTTCAGATTAAGGAAATCTATAGAGATAGAAAGTAAATTAGTGGTTGCCTAGGGCTGGGGTAGAGTTGGTTGTGGGGTGATAAATAAGGGGTGTGAAATTTCTTTTGAGGGTAATAAAAATATTATATAGTGATAAGTAAATTCAAATATACTAAAAGCCTTTGAATTATAAACATTTTAAAAATAAGGTGTTGTCAGGACATTTTAACTTTTTAAAATGGCTCCTCAATATATTTCCCCATCTCTTTGGAAGAATTTGTATCTTTTTTAAAAAAATATTTATTTATTTATTTTAGTTGTACACAATGCCTTTATTTGTATGTGGTGCTGAGGATTGAACCCAGGCCATGCACGTGCTAGGCGAGTGCTCTACCACTGAGCCACCCAGCCCAAGAATTTGTATCTTAATACTTTTTTATTAAATTGACACAGTAATTATACATATTTATAGAGTCCATGTGAAGTTTTAACACATGGATATAATGTATAATGATCAGATTAGTGTAATTGGCATAGATATATCATTTTTTTTTTGTGGGGGAACATTCCAAATCTTCTCGATTAGCTATTTTGAAATATCCAATTAATTGTGGTCAACCACAGTTATCCTACTGTGCTAGATAGAATATTAGAAGTTATTTCTCCTATCCAACTGCATCCCTGTTCCTATTAACCATCCTCTCTCCACATATCCATCTCCCAAACCCTTCCCAAGATCTGGTAGCTACTCTTTTTTTTTTTTTTTTTAAATATTTATTTATTTACTTTAGTTGTACACAATGCAATGCATTTATGTTTACATGGTGCTGAGGATCGAACCCGGGCTGAGGATCGAACCCGGGCTGCGCACGTACAAGGCGAGCACTCTGCCGCTGAGCCACAACCTCAGCCCCCTGGTAACTACTCTTCTATCATCTCTTTTTTGAGATAATTTTTAGTTTCCAATGTAAGTGAGAACACAGTATTTATCTTTCTGTTCCTGGCTTATTTCACTTAACACAATACCCTCTAGTTCCATCCATGTTGCTGCAAATAACAAGATTTCATTCTTTTTTGTGGCTGAATAATATCCCATTGTGTATATGTGCCATGTTTTCTTTATCCATTCATGCAGTGATGGACACATAAATTGATTCCATATCTTGGCTATTGATGAACAGTGCTGCAATGAACATGCAGGTACAGATGTCTCTCCTACATACAATTCTTTGATTTCAATTCCTGTGGGTATGTATCCGGTAGTGGGATTGCTGGATCATATGATAATTGTTTTTTAGTTTTAGGAGGGAGCCAGGCATGGTGGCACACACGCCTGTAATCCCAGCACTTGGGAGGCTGAGGCAGGAAGATTGCGAGTTCAAAGCCAGCCTTAGCAATGGCGAGGCACTTAGCAACTCAGTGAGACCCTGTCTATAATAAAAAAACAAAAAACAAAAAACAGAGCTGGGGATGTGGCCCAGTGGTCAAGTACCCCTGAGTTCAATCCCCGGTACAAAAAAAAAAAAAAAAAAAAAAAAAAAAAAAAAATTACTTTTAGGAGGAATCTCCATACTGTTTTCCATAATGGCTGTACTAATTTACACTCCCACCAACAGTATATGCTCACTGGCACTTGTTATTTTTTGTCTTTTTTATAATAGCCATTCTAACTAGGAGGAGATGATATTTCATTATGTTTTGATATGTATTTTCTTGGTGATTAGTGATGTTGAGATTTTTTTTCATTTATTTGTTGGCTGTTTGTATATCTTCTTTTGAGAAATGTCTATCCAGGTAATTTGTCCAGTTTTTAATTGCATTTTTTGTTTGCTTTTTTGTGGGGAGGGTACCAGGAATTGAACTCAGGTGCACTCAACCACTGAGCCACATCCCCAGCCCTGTCTCACTGAGTTGCTTAGCACCTTGCTTTTGCTGAGGCTGGCTTTGAACTCTCAATTCTCCTGCCTCAGACCAGCTGCTGGGATTACAGGCATGAGCCACCATGCCCAGACTTTTTTTTTTCCTGTTAAGTAGCTTGAGCTTAAAAAAACTTAGTTTTTTGTTGGATGGGCAGTTTGCAAATATTATCTCCCATTCTGTCAGTTGTCTCATCACTCTGTTGGCTCTTTTCTGTGTAGAATCTTTTAGTTTCAGATCATCCCATTTATCAATTCTTTCTATTGTTACCTGTGCTTTGGGGACAAATAGTAAAAAAAAAAAAAAAAAAAAATCTTTTCCCAGACAACTGTCCTGTAGCCATTTCCCCTTTATTTTCTCCCAGTAGTTTCACAGTTTCAGATCTTACATTGAAGTCTTTGATCTATTTTTAGTTGATTGTTTGTATATGGTGAGAGATAGCAGTCTAGTTTCTTTCTTCTTCAGAGAGAGAGATCCAGTTTTCCCAACGCTGTTTACTGAAGAGACTTTCCTTTCTGAGATGTATGTTTTTGCTGCCTTTGTTGAAATCAATTAGCTGTTAAATTGTGGATTTATTTCCATCTTTGGGGGAATTTCTGGTTCAGGATATTTTTAAATACTGGGGATTGAACTTCTGGGGTAGCCCTTTTTTGTCAGGTCTCACTGATTTTGCCTACCTTTACTCGCATTATGTAGCCTCCCTTTTTAAGACTTTTTTTAATAATGTTTTGATTTGTTTTATAATCCTTCAGAATAATTATTATGATATGATACTATGGTTAAATGCACTTTCAATTCTCACCACCAATCTGTCAACATGACAATCTCTTCCTTCTTCAATCTGTATTTTACCAGACTCTCCCTTGGCTAAAATCTTTAAGAATTTCTTTCAAGAAGATTTATGGGTGGTATGTATTTTCAGACCTCTTGCATATTTGAATTTGTTACATTTGGAGTGGCATTTTGACTAAGAGGAGACATCTTGGAATCCAAATGCTCTCCAAGTACAAGGACAGTGTTTCATTGCTTTCTGACTTGTAATGCTGTACAAGGAAAAGGCTGAGCCTGGTTTGATTCTTGTGTTGTTGGCATGTTCTCTTGGATTTGGGTTTAACTTGTATGTTTGTATGATTCTTTTAGTTTTTTTCCTCTTGAAATTTAAGCTTTTCTCTAGCGTATGTCTAAGTAGTGGCCTATTTTCATTAGCTCTTTTCCTTACAACACTCATTTCCTTCTGACCTCTGGAAACAGAGATTATTAGAACATACTATTCATTTTTCTTTCTTTTTTTTTTTTTTTTTTTTGTAGTACTGGGGATTGAACTCAGGGGCACTCGACCACTGGGCCAAGTCCCCAGCCCATTTTTGTATTTTATTAGAGACAGGGTCTCACTGAGTTGCTAAGTGCCTCGCCATTGCTGAGGCTGGCTTTGAACTCGCGATCCTCCTGCCTCAGCCTCCCAAAGTGCTGGGATTACAGGCGTGCGCCACCGCGCCCAGCCACTATTCATTTTTCTAAGAATCTAAATGGCTGCAGAAGTCATTGAAATATCATACCTTAATTTTTTTATTTATATTAGATTTATTTAATGAAACAATCCAATTTTTGTTGAAAAAGGTAAAATAATGAAATCACAATCCAAAACGGTAAAATAAGTAATATGCAAGTTTGAGTTAGGCTGTTACCACAACTGAACAGTGGAAACTGCTGTAAGTTCCAATTACTTGGGACAATGCTGCTGCCCAGGGCACATTCAATGCCAAATATGAAATGCCAGTGTTGGGGGTGGCAGCCAGGCATTGGTCATACCTTAATTTTGAAACTATCTAGATAATCGATTTTTGAAAAAAAATTTTTTTTTAATTTTAATTTTTATTTTCTGGGAGCCGGGTATTGAACTCAGGGCACTTGACCACTGAGCCACATCCCCAGCCCTATATTGTATTTTATTTAGAGACAGGGTCTCACTGAGTTGCTTAGTGCTTCGTGGTTGCTGAGGCTGGCTTTGAATTGGCAATCCTCCTCTCCTGTCTCAGCCTTCAAAGCCCCTGGGATTATAGGAGTGCACCACAGTGCCCTGGGATTTTTGAAAATTTTAATACTCAAGAAACTGCATTTTTTTGAGACCAATTATATATTTTTCATTATTATATTCTTGTACCTTTACAAAAATTATTATTACTTTGATTTGTAATAGCCTATCAATTGCAAAGAGATATATGGATAAATGTTCAAAATAACCTAATAGATTGGGCTGGGGATGTAGCTTAGTGGTAGAATACTTGTCTGGTATGTTTGAGGTTCTGGGTTAGATTTCCAGCATGGCAAAAACAAAAACAAAAGAAAGCAATAACAACAAGAAATAATTGATTAAAAAGAAAATAAAGGCACTAAAAATATGATTCTCAAATTAATCAGGTTTATCTTAGTCTGGGCTCTCAAGATAAATTTGCTGGGGCTGGGGAATGTAGGAGCCCTAATAAAGGAGATAGCTAAGACTGCGATTATCTGTGAGCCATAAAGATGTTTGGGCATTGCCACCTTCTGTGGTCTCGCGAGACTTGGCCCGAGGGATTGCGGATCAGGTCGGCACCATTGGGTGTGGTTGCAGGAGTGTGGATGGTGTTGGAGTTGTTGGAGCCGGAGAGAGAAGCTAGCAGAATAAAGAACCTGTTCGTTTCCAGTCTGCCTCTGAACTTATTCCCGCGGCGTCATTGCTCCAAGCGGCAATTGCTTCAGGCAGCGACAAGTGGTAGCCCATACGGGGAATTCTGTCAGCAGGTAAGAAATAAGAAAATTTTAAAAATGGGAGCGAAAATAATGAAAGGTCGGATAATAAAAGCCCTGGATGAGTTTTTCGATATCACGGACTCAGTGGATAGTGAGGAATGTGATCAAGAAAGCATAGCCTCTGAGTCAGTTAATACCAGTGAGAAGAGTAGTGGTTTAAATTCAAAAGTAAGAGCTGCAAGCCGGGCACGGTGGTGCACGCCTGTAATCCCAGCACTTTGGGAGGCTGAGGCAGGAGGATCGCGAGTTCAAAGCCAGCCTCAGCAATGGTGAGGCACTTAGCAACTCAGTGAGACCCTGTCTCTAATAAAATACAAAAAAGGTCTGGGGATGTGACCCAGTGGTCAAGTGTCCCTGAGTTCAATCCCCAGTACCACAAAAAAAAAAAAAAAAAAAAAAAAAAAAAAAAAAAAAGTAAGAGCTGCAAAAGCCATCAGAAACTTATTGAAATTAGCTGAAGAATATGTACTCTCCTTAGAAGCTAAAATTCAGGATACCAGTAAAAGTGATAGTAGTAAGAAGGAGCCAAACCATGAAAGTACGGCCTCCTCCACTAAGCTGGTTAGGAATTATGAAACTAGTAGTGAAGAGGAATCAAAAGGTGATTCTGGGAGCACAGTCTCCAGTATAAAGAACAAAAAGAAATTAAAAAGAAAAAGGACCATCAAGTAGAGGAACCACTTGTGTCCTCTACTCCCCCATGGGTGGAATCCATTACAGAAAAAATGAAGGGTATTACTAGGCATTTGCATACCCTAGAAACAGAAATAAAAAGTCTTTCTGAGCGCTTATGCACTCTCGAGGGTAACTCAAAGATACATTGGGAACTGCCAGTATTTGAAAATGAAAATGGACAGAGGGTCCACCAGTCAGTAGATTTCAAAACAATAAAAAAACTCAAAGAGGCAGTAATGATGTATGGGCCCCAAGCTCCTTTCATGTTGAGTATGCTGGAGTCCCTTAACACCTTTAGCTTAACCCCCTCAGACTGGAAAAGTCTATGTAAAGCAGCATTAAGTGGGGGGCAATACTTGGTTTGGCGATCGCAGTTTCAAGACCTTTGTATAGAAACGGCTAAAAGAAACGCAGCTGAAGGGTTTGGAGACCATATATAGAAATGCTCACAGGAGAAGGGCAGTTCGCAGACTTACAGGCTCAAAAATATTATGACACAGGTGTATATGCTCAGATAAATGCAGCTGCCTTAAAGGCATGGAAAACTTTACAAGGACCTGGGGATCTACAAGGTAGCTTGTCAAAAGTGATTCAAGGACATAACGAACCATATGCTGACTTTGCTGATCGACTTTTGAGAACTGCAGGTAGAGTGTTTGGAAACGTTGATCAAGCTATGCCATTAGTTGTTCAATTAGCATACGAAAATGCTAATAAATACTGCCAGGAAGCCATCAGGCCATGGAGAAATAAAAAGGATCTTTCCGTATATATACAACTATGTAAAGATATACATGACACCTTTGTCACAGGAAATGTGATTGCAGCAGCAATGAGAGGTGCTTCCCCTCAAAATTTCACAAGGTCTCAACCTAGACATTATAATCAATCAAGATATTCCAGGCAAAATTATCATAATCAATCAGGCTATTCTAGGCAAAATCCCCAAAGAGAAAAAAGACCAAGCTCATACCGTGCCCCAGGCTGCTGCCCCAGGTGTAAAAAGGGAAATCATTGGGCCAATAAATGACATTCAAAATTTGACATCCTATGGAAATCATTTGTCAGGAATTCAAAAAACAGGGCACGGGCCCAATGCCCTGGGGCCCACAAATGTACGAGGCATTGGAGGAGGAGTATCCTCAAGCATCCACTCAGATGCTTCCCCAAAACAATCCTACTACCCATCCACTCCCTCGCCAGAGGAACAGGAGGAAATGCAGGATTAGACCTCTGTTCCACCGCCCAAATAGTGTTAACACCTGAAATGGGGGTTCAACTGATTCCCACAGGAGTCAGGGGACCTCTTCCCTCTGGGACTGTAGGACTCATTCTCAGGTGCAAAGTCCTAAAAGCTTATTAGGTTTGCAAGTGACCCCAGGTGTAATAAACTCAGACTACAAAGGGGAAATTAAAATAATGCTTAGCTCACCCCAAAGCATAAGTTCTGTTATTCAAGGAGATAGAATTGCTCAGTTGCTTCTCCTTCCCAATTTACATAATTCATTTAAAATGAGTATGCCTCAAAAAGGGAACAATAGAGGATTTTGTTCCACTGACTCGGAACCTATGGCTTGCTGGGTTTGGGATTGTTCAAGGAGGCCTATGTGTAAAATAAAAATCCAAGGAATTAAGATGGAGGGACTGATTGATACTGGAGCTGACTCTTCCATCATTAATCTACGGCAATGGCCCAAGCACTGGCCTCTGCAAAAAGCTTCAACCAGTTTAAGAGGCTTGGGATATAATAACCTCCCAGAGAAAAGTGCGGTAATTTTAAAATGGGAGGATGATGAAGGGCATAAAGGAACATTTCAGCCTTATGTTTTACCTAACCTACTGGTTACTTTATGGGGAAGAGATATTTTACAACAAATGGGAGTACACCTTGCAACCAAGCCTGCAAGTGTTAAATGTGAAAATCTACAGGGTAATCTTAACCCTAAAAGAAATCATTATCAAAAAGTACAGGGTAGGGCTGGGGTTGTGGCTCAGCGGCAGAGCGCTCACCTTGCACGTGCGCAGCCTGGGTTCGATCCTCAGCACCATGTAAACATAAATGCATTGCATTGTGTACAACTAAAGTAAATAAATAAATATATTTTTTAAAAGTACAGGGTAATCTTAAACCTATAAGAAATCATTATCAAAAGGTACAGGGTAATCTTAACCCTAAAAGAAATCATTATCATAAAGGAAAAAGATATTTTTTTTCGGGGCCACTGATAAAATAATTTTGAAAATACCATGGCTTTCTGATAAGCCAGTGTGGGTCCCTCAGTGGCCCCTATCTAAAGAGAAATTACAAGCAGCCCACCTACTAGTTCAGGAACAACTAGAAGCAGGACATATAGAACCTTCCACCTCTCCCTGGAATTCCCCCATATTTGTGATCAAGAAAAAATCAGGAAAATGGCGATTGTTCCATGATCTTAGAGAAATTAATAAAACCATGCAAATCATGGGCCCTACTCAACCTGGACTTCCTAATCCTGTAGCTATTCCAAAAAATTTCCATCTTATTACTCTTGATATAAAGGATTGTTTCTTTTCTATTCCTCTACACCCTCTGGATACCCCCAGGTTTGCTTTTTCAGTTCCTTCTATTAACAATAATGGCCCTGATCAGATATCAATGGAAAGTTTTGCCACAGGGAATGGCTAATAGCCCTACTATGTGTCAAATCTATGTAGATTAAGTTATTCAACCTATCAAAAATAAATACCCAGAGCTTATGTGCCTCCATTATATGGATGATGTTTTGTTTGCTCATCCTAATCAAGAAGTCTTATTCACCATATTTAGTGATATATCAGAAAACTTGAAACGATATGGACTAAACATTGCTAAGGAAAAGGTTCAAATTAGATCTCCAATATTATATCTAGTATTCCAAATTATGGACACTTTTATTAGGCCTCAAAAATATTAATTAATAAGAAACATCTCAATGACTTTCAAAAATTGCTAGGAGATATTAATTGGCTTCGCCCTACACTAAACCTCACTACTGGCCAACTAAAACCTTTATTTGACATCCTTTGCGGGGATCCTGATCCATCTTCACCGTGAAGATTGACTCCTGATGCTAGGAAAGCTTTAAAGTTAGTAGAAAAAGCCATCGAAGGAGCTCATTGTGATAGATTTGATTTAACTCAACTGCTGATATTGATTATTATTTCTTCACAATATACACCCACAGGAGTATTTTGGCAACAAGGGCCTTTATTATGGATACGTTTGCCCATCTCTCCTAAAAGTATAATTGAGTCTTATACCTCCATGGTGGCTAAACTTATTCTTCAAGGACTTAAGACTTCTACTAAAATATTTGGCATTCACCCTGCTACTATTATTACTCCCTATTCATCACCAGAGATTGAATATTTATGCTTCAATGATAATGATTGGGCTATAGCTAGATGCTCTACTTCTGCAAATTTTGATAATCATCTTCCTAAGTCTCCTATATTATCTTTTTGTATCAATCATCCTATTATATTTCCACAGGTAATAAAAAAATCAACCTATTCCTAAGGCATTAAATGTATTTACAGATGGGTCCTCAAATGGTACTGCTGCAGTAGTTGCTAAAAAAAGAAAATATGACTTACATAACTACACACAAATCAGCTCAACTAGTGGAACTGGAAGCTGTGGTAAGAGCTCTGGAAAATTTCAGAGAACAGCCCATGAACATTTTTTCAGATAGCCACTATATTGTACATGCCGTCCCAAAATTAGAGCTAGCAGGACCAATAGCACCTCATACTCCAGACTTTACATTGTTTTTTCAAATACAAAAACTTTTGTGGGCAAGAAAAGAACCTCTATTCATAGGGCATATTAGAGCACATACCAACTTGCCTGGTCCCCTCCATGAAGGTAATCAAAAGGCTGATGCTCTTACCCAAACAATCTTTATACTTTCAGCGCTCCAGCAAGCTACTTTATTTCACTCCCAGTTTCACGTCAATAGCACCACCTTGCAGCGTAGGTTTAAAATCACAAAGGAGCAAGCCAGAACAATTTTAAAAGATTGTAAATCTTGTATGACACATTTGCCCAATCCTCTTTATGATGTTAACCCTAGAGGATTAATGCCCAATCATTTGTGGCAGATGGATGTTACTCGTGAGCCAAGTTTTGGAAAATTGCAATTTATTCGTGTGACCATAGATACATGCTCAGGCATGATTTTTGCTTCCTTACATTCTGGAGAAAAAGTTAAAGATGTTACATCTCATCATTTGCAAGCTTTTGCTGCATTGGGCATCCCCAAAATGCTTAAAATAGATAATGGCCTTGCATATACATCCTCATCTTTCCATCAGTTTTGCACAAAATTCAATATATCCCATAAAACAGGCATCCCATACAATCCTTGGGGTCAGGGCATTATTGAAAGAGCAAACCGCACAGTGAAAATTATGTTATTAAAACAAAAAGAACGGCAGGGGTTGTGGCTCAGCGGCAGAGCACTAGCTTCACACATGCACGGCCCGGGTTCAATCCTCAGCACCACGTAAACATAAATGCATTGCATTGTATACAACTAAAGTAAATAAGTAAATATTAAAAAAAAAAAAAAGAAGGAAATTGGAAAAATCCTAGGGACAGATTGGCAGTTGCCCTGTTTACCTTAAATTTTTAACTTTAGACTCTAATGGTTATTCTGCTAGAGACAGACATTAGAACCCACACCAACAACATAAACCTTTGGTTTACTGGAAGGATGTTCTTTCAGGTACATGGAAGGGTCCAGATCCAGTATTAATTTGGGGGAGAGGATCTGTTTGTGTTTTTCCAAAGCACGAATCCTCTCCAATATGGATACCATCTAGATTAATAAAGCAGGTACCAAATCATAAGGATCAAGATGAAGTTGTTGAGGAATCAAGATTAGTAAAAAAGGTACAAAATCAAGAGGACCAAGATGAAGGTATGGAATGATTCCCTTAAAAGAGTCCTTCAAAATATTTCACAACTTAAGTGTCATTCCTCCTGGCCGGGACGAGGAGATCTCTCTTTAGTGTGCACACAATTGTATTTTTTTTTTCTTTTTATATATGTCTTTATGTCTGTGCATTTGTCTAAATTTCATGTAAATGTGATGTCACAAATATATGTTTGTAGGTTTGTGTGTCTGTCCAGTGTGACGTCACAAATAACAAAGTGCTTATGAAAAAAAATATATATGGATCCAAATAACTTTAATTCATTTAAGTTTAAGAGTATTCAATTTGGGTAAATAATTTAATAAGTGAAGGTACCTTCAATTTTGATTTATAGGTGTCCCAGGGATTTCTCTTTAGCGAAGAATATGACTAGTGCTATATAACCTGATATTTTGGTGTTTTGACATACGAATGTTTATTTGTAATTAACTTTATTTGTTTTATAGCTGATTAATTTGAGTTATTTCAACAGATAATTTCATGGAAGGTTACAGAGATTTGAGGGTTCCAGCTAACAAATTATTTTTCCAAAGTGCCTTTAGCTTTTCTTTACTCTATCTTTAATGCAGTAAATACCCTCAGTCTTTCTTTGTTTTGTCCTGAATATGATATTTTGCTAGCTTATGTTTGTGGGAGCTCAAAGCGGCAATGTGTGTGAGCAGAAATCAACTTTAATTTTCTAATCTAATAATTCTATTTTTTAGTTTGACAACTTGCCTCTTGACTCAGTGCTGCAATAGCACTGCCTTTCCTTTAATAATTGATGCTTGAGTTTCTAGGTAGTGGGCCCTGAAGATTTGCCGGTGGCATTGTCTAGATATAAAAAAGATGGCTGCTGCTACAGCTGCAAGGATCGTGGTCACTGCAAGCATCCCTGCTGCTCAAGCCTCAAACAACCTCACAGCAGTGTGGCCTCTGCTCTGCATGCATGGGGCCTCCTAGATCAACGTGTTATAACAAGTGGACATTTTGATCTTTCATTGTTTGGGACTTTATGGGACAATGCCTTGTGGGTATTTGTCTAGAGAACTCAGTGTGTTACTTGATAGAACTCAGGGCAGCTGATTTGTTTAAAAAATTTGATATGCTATGCAACTTGGCTCGTCAGCAGAAGGCTTATCACCTTAAAGCTGCAGCATCTCCTCAAAATTGGACGGCTGTTAGTCATCATACATAGTCGATCCTGAAGGGCTCCATTGGATTGCTGGTTAGCCAATGACTGGTAAGATCCCCAGAGGGGGACAACCTAAGACAGGCACAGTTGCACGGGACAGTCTCATGTGGCTGACTTATCAACCTAAGACAGGAGTCAAGGGCACAGCCTTGATTATCCAATGATGGGTAAGAATGTTGGTTGCACATAGACGTCCTAGAGCATCCCTTCTTTTAAAACAAAAAGGGGGGAAATGTAGGAGCCCTAATTAAGGAGATAGCTAAGATTGTGGTTAGCTGTGAGCCATAAAGATGTTCTGGCATTGCCACCTTCTGTGGTCTTGTGAGACTTGGCCCGAGGGATTGCGGACCGGGTCAGCGCCACTGGGTGTAGTTGCAGGAGTGTGGATGGTGTTGGAGTTGTTGTTGGAGCCAGAGAGAGAAGCTAGCAGAATAAAGAGCCTGTTCGTTTCCAGTCTGCCTCTGAACTTATTCCCGCGGCGTTGTTGCTCCAAGCGGCAATTGCTTCAGGCAGCGACAGGGGAATGTGACTCAGTGGTAGAGCACTTGCCTAGCACATGTGAGGCACTGGGTTTGATCCTCAGCACCACATAAAAATAAATAAATAAATAAATAAATAAATAAATAAATAAATAAATAAAATAAAGGTATTGTGCCCATCTACAACTAAAAACTACATATGTATGTATATACACATTATTTATCTTTTTTTAAAATTTTGTATACATATATATGTACATTTAAAAAAATTTTTAAAAAAGATAAATTTGCTTGGTTGACAGCCAAGAGGAAGAGGAGTAAAAATATTAAGGGGAAGCAAGACCCAGAGAGAGACAGAGACAGAGAACCCAGAAGTTAATGGGTGAAAGAAATAGACAAATGGATAAAGATAGTAATCTGGAGCAAAGGACACCCCCCCAAAGACACACACACACACACATACACACACATACCCTCAAATACAAGAAAGAAGAGGAAGAAAAGTTTGAGCTGTCAGGGATTCAGTGTAGGAGAAAAATGCAATGAAGGTAGACTTCCAGAAAAAAAAAAAAAAAAAAAGGAAAGGAAGAAAAAAGAAAAAAACAAAGCAGTAAGCAGAAAAAAAGAGAGCTCATCAATAGTCCCCCCCCCCCCCGACTAATTGTAGTTAGACACAATACCTTTGTTTTTATATTTATTTTTTGGTGCTGAGGATCAAACCCAGGGCCTCACACATGCTAGGCAAGCGCTCTACCACTGAGCCACAACCCCAGCCCTCATCAGTAGTTTTTTGAAGTATTAGTATACAAATTTTTTCTATTTTCACTGTATTGGGCAGTGAAATTCAAAATAGTTAATTGTTTATTATCACCATTATGTGAAATTTCAATTAAAATATTAGCCAGTTTTTCTCACTTTGTAATTTCCCTAATCATTGAATTTGAGAAATTGTTTCCTGAATTTGAAAATCATAATCCAACAGGGAAAAATTATATTTTAAGCTGCAGTTAAGAAACCCAGAACAAGCGTGGTGCAGTGGTACATGTCTAAAATTCCAGCAGTTTGGGAGGTTGAGGCAGGGGGATTGCAAAGTTAGGGCCAGCCTTTGCAACAGGGTGTTTTAAGAGTCTTGTAGGAAAACCAAAAAAAAAAAAAAAAAAAAAAAAGGACCAAGGGTAAGGTATAGCTCAGTGGTAAAGTGCCCCTGGGTTCAATCCACAAACAAAGAAACAAACCACAACAACAAAAGAAGCCCAGAAAACAATTATGACAGATGGTGAGATTTTTGTGGAGTCTCTAGCTCTGTTTTACAATGTTTATTGTCATAGACAAGAAATAGCTGGAAAAAACACCCCATAATTTTTAATAAGTCAAATGTAACAACTTACTTAAAGTATACCAAAGCTTGATAATTTTCTTGGTAAATAACAATGTATACATTTGTGTCTATTTGGACTTTAGTTAATTAACTTATTTATTTTGCAGTGCTGGGGATCAAACCCCGGGCTTCTCACATGCCAGGCAAGCACTCTATCACTGAGCTACAGGTTTACTTTGTTTGAATGTCTAATTTAACCAAAGGATGGGCTGGGGTTGTGGCTCAGTGGTAGAGTGCTTGCCTAGCATGTGTGAGGCATTGGGTTCAATCTTCAGCACCACATAAAAATAAATAAAGATGCTGTGTGTTCACCTACAGCTAAAAAATATTTTAAAATAAATAAATAAAGTTAAACAAAACAAAACAAAAAAAAAAAAAAGAGAAGAGGCTTCCCAGGATAAATAAAAGGAGCAAACCTGACTGCAGCTGGAATTCAAGGCATTCAAGACCAAATTTTTTTTAATATATACTTACTTGTCTTAGTTGTACACAATACCTTTATTTTTACATTGTGCTGAAGATTGAACCTGAACCGTGCACATGCTAGGTGAGCGCTCTACTGCTGAGCCACAACCCCAGCCCCTAATTTTTTTTTAAATATTTATGTATTTGCTTTAGTTGTACACAATGCATGTATTTTTACATGGTGCTGAGGATCGAACCTGGGTCGCACATGTGCTAGGCAAGCGCCCTACCGCTGAGCCACATCCTAGCCTCCCCCCCAATTTTTTTTTTTTTTTTTTTTTTTTTTTTTGGTACCAGGGATTGAACTCAGGGGCACTTGACCACTGGGCCCCATCCCTAGCCCTTTTTTTTTTTTTTTTTTTTTTTTTTGTATTTTATTAGAGACAGGGTCTCACTGAGTTGCTAAGTGCCTCGCCATTGCTGAGGCTGGCTTTGAACTCATGATCCTCCTGACTCAGCCTCCCAAGTGCTGGGATTACAGGAGTGCGCCCACCGCGCCTGGCTCCCCCCCCGTAATTTTTTAATAGTTATTTTCCCTCCATCTTGAGGCAGAAGAAAAAATAAGAAACGTTATTTCACATGAAGATTTTAAAAATTAAAAGCACTAATAGTTATGAAGTTCTAAGGTACCATGTACACAGGATCCTGATGAGTAGTCCAATAGTCTGTCTGTTAACACCAAAACAAAAAGAAAAGAAGAAAAAAGCAAAACCAATCAATAAATGGGCAAAGGAACTGAACAGACAGTTCACAAAGAAGAAATACAATCGATCAACAAATATATAAAAAAAATGTTCAACATCCTAGCAATTAAAGAAATGCAAATCAAAACTACACTGATATTCCATTTCACTCCAGTCAGAATGGCAATCATCAAGAATACTACAAGCAACAATAAACGTTGGTGTGGGGAAAAAGGCACACTTATACATTGCTTCTGGGACTGCAAATTGGTGCAATCATTCTGGAAAGCAGTATGGAAATTCCTAAGAAAACTGGAATGGAACCACCATTTGACCTAGTCATCCCACTTCTAGGTTTATACCCAAAGGACTTAAAATCAGCATACTACAGTGATGCAGCCACATCAATGTTTATAGCAGCTCAATTCACAATAGCTAAATTATGGAACCAACCTATGTGCCCTTCAACAGATGCCTGGATAAAGAAACTGTGGTATATATACACAATGGAATATTACTCAGTCTTAAATAAAATTATGGCATTTGCCAGTAAATGGACGAAGCTGGAGAATATCATGCTAAGCGAAATAAGCCAATCCCAAAAAACCAAAGGCAGAATGCTTTCTTTGATATGCAGATGCTAATTTACAATAGGGGGTGGATAATAGAGGTATTTTGGACTAGAAAGAGGGGAGTGAAGGGAGGGTAGGGGTATGGGGTAGGAATGATAGTAGAATGAATTGGATATTATTACCCTATGTGCATATATGATTACAAGACCTGTGTATCTCTACATCATGTACAACCAGATGAATGAGAAGTTATACTCCATTTATGTATGATGTGTCAAAATGAATTATACTGGGCTGGGGTCATAGCTCAGTGGTAGAGCACTTGCCTAGCATGTGTGAAGCATAGAGTTCGATTCTTAGCACCACATGTAAATAGATAAATAAAGATCCATTGACAACTAAACTTTTTTTTTTTTTTTTTTTTTTTTTTGGTACTGGGGATTGAATTCAGGGGCACTCAACCACTGGGCCACATCCCCAGCCCTTTTTTGTATTTTATTAGAGACAGGGTCTCACTGAGTTGCTAAGTGCCTCGCCATTGTTGAGGCTGGCTTTGAACTCACCATCCTCCTGCCTTAGCCTCCCAATTGCTGGGATTACAGGCATGTGCCACCATGCCCGGCTCTAAAAAAATTTTTTTTAAAATGCATTCTACTATCATGTATAACTAATTAGAACAAATAAAAAATATATAAAATGGTCTGTTCCATGATTTCATTCAGGTAAAAGGGAAGAAATAAGCTTAGGCCATGCAGATAGTTTAGAAACAAAGGATGAATGATATTTTATTGGTTCATTGAGTTTGTGAAAACTCCAGTAATGCAGTTATGTATGACATGTGTTTTCTTCTGTGTGTATATTATTCTTCAAGAAAATTTTATTTCTGAATCCAATTATATCTTACATCCTGCTCTTTAAATATTTATTAAATATTCACACTCATATTCTGAGGGAGGTAGAATGCACAGATGTACTTCCTGTATTCCTGGGCTTTTCATTCCCAGATAGATAATATATGTGAAGACAGACACATGACAGACCAAGGCCCTTGATGAACTGACCACTGATTAGCACAAGTACTGCCTGTCTCTGTGTGTCATAAAACCATGCCTCAGTACCAGCATCTTTTCTTTTTTTTTCTTTAATATTTATTTATTTGCTTTAGTTGTACACAATTCGTTTACTTGTACATGGTGCTGAGGATCGAACATGGGCCGCGCACGTGCTAGGCGAGCGCTCTACCGCTGAGCCACAACCCCAGCCCAGCACCTTTTCTTTAAGGAACTCTGTTTATCTGTTCCTTGAATCATTGTCCATGATCAGTTAGAAGTAGTATCTTTCCAGATTTCCAATTCTCTTTCCAAATCTCATCAAATAACTCCATTAATCATATACAATGTGCTTTGTATTCTTCCTTATTCTTTTTTTTTAATATTTATTTATTTGCCTTAGTTGTACACACGTGTTTTTTTATTTTTACGTGGTGCTGAGGATTGAACCCGGGCCGCGCATGCACCAGGCGAGTACTCTACCGCTGAGCCACAACTCCAACCCTTCCTTATTCTTTAAAACGAAAATTTCTAAAACTTCAGCCTTTCACTTACTATATTCATAAGTTTTGCAATATCATCATGCTAACAGTGCTTTGTTTGGGGTTCTGGGGAATGAACCCAGGGCCTTACACAGACTAGGCAAATAAATGCTCTACCACTGAGCTGTATCTCTCATCCTGTGTGCTATTATTTTAAATATAATTTCAAATCAACACATTTTTCTTTCACTGTAATACTTTTTAAAACCTAATTTATCCTAATCCCAACCATTAATATCCAAGGAATTGCGCGTTTATTTTCTTTCAAAATATGTCTGTATCCTCAACTGATAATCCTGTGAAGGCCTATGGTTCACTAGCTACACTTGTGTAATGACTGTGTTAATCAAGTCTGCTTTGTTATCACCTAGCAAGAATGATAAACACACCAACATAGACTCCCACTCTACAGAACATGAGCTGTTCTATCTTTCATCTCAAAAGATAGTCTTGCTTTTTGTAACCTCATGAGTAAGCACATTCCAAGATATACATAATTAAGAATATTTAAAAAAAACTCTTCTGAGTTTAATTTAACTTGCTCAAATATTTCCCCAAGCCAAACTGTATCTAGCTATATTAAAGAGACTTTTCATAAGTAATCATGATATTTCAGGCAGGACATGGGCAGACAATCATTAACAGTATACAACAGCTTTCAGACTCCCTTCTTGAATGAACTACCAAAATCAGAAAGCCACCATAAAACCAATGAAGTCTTCATTCGATCCTCTGGATAGGGAAAGTTTGCAACATTTTAGCATGTTGTTTAACAACTTTTCACAAACCGACCCCGACTTTCAGGAAATGAAAAGAAAATGACAGAATTATCAATCTGAAGATCCACAGTCTAGAGAAGGATTGCTGCTCTTTTGGGGGACACTATCTCACTGATGTCACTGAAAAGTCCAGGTTCCCTGACATATTGCTAAAAAACAATTTTTGGGGGGGTTAGGTCCCAACATATCTCTGGGTTTAGGGGAGATGAGTCTGTGCTGATGGCAGAGAGGGAGAGGATTTTCCACACCACACCACAAGGATTTTGTGTCACAGTGGCTATGTGTGTGAAGATAAGAGAAACCCTCCTCCTAAGAGAAGTCTCTCAAAACTAGCAGGGAAAGGTGATTTCCCCCACAGCAATCCTGCTTTGAAGACATTCTTTAGTGACCTATGCTTCTTCCTCACAAAACAACAATGACGCGAAAGTGTCCTGTAACAACAGAGCTTTGAAAAAAAAAAAAAAGTAAAACAAAACTCTGCTTTCCTGTGTGTGGTTCTGGGTATTGAACCCAGGGCCTTACACATCCTAGGTAAGCACTCTATATCACTGACCTACATGCCCAGCCCCAAGTTCTGCATTTCTATAAAATGCGATAGATGTAGTATTTCAAACTGGACAGTCACCAGAAATGTTATAAAAAATGCACACATTTCCCTTGGCATCTCCAGCACCTTCAGCTTTCTGGGCCTGGGTCTGTTTGGCAGCTCCATTACCTGCAGGGGTGTTCCCATCCTTGCCAGCATTAGTTTTCCCCTTCTTCTCTTTGGGTACCTTCCCTTCCTCTTTGCAGGGCCCAGTTTTAGGCTCAGACTCTGGCTTAGGAGGAGCGTATTGAGCTGACAAGCCTCTGGATCTTCTTGTGGCTCCTTCTTCACCGTGGCTTATCTCCTTTAGCATTTCCTTCAGCACTTCTCTCGGGCATGGTGGCCTGAGAGAACCAACCCACCAACATTCGTGAGAGGTAGGCACTGGACCCAGGGATGAAGCTGCACGTGGCTTTGGTGGTCGTGGGGTCTTTTCTTTCCTTCCTTCCTTCAACAAATATCTGATAAGTGTGTATTCTGTGCTGGCCCTTTTTCTAGCTGCTGAAAAGGCATCAGTAAAAATATTTTTTTTCAAATACGTTAAACCACTGTTATCATGGATATATAATTATTGAAATATAAAATATTATGGAATGTTTTAAAGTACATATTAATCTTTGAAATATTTTCCATCAGTGTTTTCTAGTACCTCATTTCTTAATTTTCCTAAATTTGAAAATCTCCAAATATTTCAATGAATATTCTAACACTGATAATTCTTAATTTATTTTATTTTTGGTACTGGAGATTGACTCTAAGATCTCAGGCATGCTAGGCAAGAACTCTACCACTGAGCTACATCTCTAGTGCCCACCCCCCTTTTAAAATGTTATTATTTATTTATGTAGTTACTGTTAGATATGGAAAATGAAAAACCCTAAGATAGTGCATCCTGGGAAAGGGGGGTGAAAAAGAAAGCCATACATTGATAGCTTTCATCCCTTTCAAGATAAATCCTTTTCAGATACTGGCCACTGTTGGGGAGAAAGTGTTTTATCAAACTTAGAATGATCATCTCTAGAATACACTAATCTCTTCCAAGATGAATCCTCTCCAGGTGCTGGCCACTGACCCCCAACCCCAAAATACAAATTCCTGAGTGCCCAAACTGACATGCTCACTAAATCACCTCTCAGTGTAACCTATATAAGCCCAAACTATTCCCTTGGGTAGTGGCTGATTTTCCACCAGGAAAGTTGGTGTAATCCTGTTCCTGAATAAAAGGCTGAAGTGATCTGTGAAGTTTGCATCCGGGCTGGTCCTTTGTGCTAACATGTACCAGGGATTGAACCCAGGGGCGCTTAACCACTGAGCCACATCCCCAGCCTCCCCCAGCTTGTTTTTTTTAGACAGGATCTCACTAATTTGCTGAGGCCAGCTGGCTTGAACTTGTGTTCCTCCTGCCTCAGCCTCCTGAGCTGCTGGGATTCCAGACATGCCTCACCATGCCCAGTGCCCTTTCTTTCTTTCTTTCTTTTTTTTTTTTTTTTTAATTTTATTTTTAGTTCTTAATGGACCTTTATTTTATTTATTTATATGTGGTGCTGAGAATTAAACCCAGTGCCTCACACATGCTAGGCAAGTGCGCTTCCACTGAGCTACAACCCCAGCCTGCTCTTTCTATTTTATTTTGAGGTATGGGTTTCGCTAAATTTCCTAAACTGGCCATGAACTTGCAATCCCTGATCCTGGAATCTGCTCCTGCTGCAGCCTCCCAAGCTGGGACTACAGGTGTGGGCCACTGCACTGGATTTCATTATCCTTTTATTCATTCTAATACTAGTAATACCTACTTGGTTCTTCTTTTTCACTAATACCTCTCAAATTTTATTGGTTGTACTTTCAAAATACATCCAGAGTACCACCACTTCTCTCCTACACTGCCAAGGTTTTGACACCATCATATCATCCCTGCCTGAATTATTTCAGTAGACGGAGTGGATCTGCCAACTTGGGCCCTTGCCCCTCCCCTGCAGTCTCTCAACATAGCTGTTGGAATAATTCTCTTAAATGTAAGTAAGATGATACTCTTTCTCTGCTCAAAACATTACAATGAATTATCATTTCATGTAGAACAAAAACCAGAGATCTTAATATTCTGTTTCTCAATGTTGTCTATGCTTTTGTGTATGGTTATAATAGATTTGTTTTCATTGTTAGATGATATTGTATTGTAAAAGAATAACTCATTATATTAATCCATTCTCTCATCTATGGACATTTGGAGATTTTTTTTGTTTGTTGGTTGGTTGGTTTTTCTAATATTGCCACAACAAGAAATGCTAAAGGAAATTCTTGGGGATGTGGGAAATGACATAAGATATAAATTCATAAGTAGAGACAGGAATGAGTAACTATAGCATTTACGGTCAATTGATTTTTCAATAGGGTATGATAAAGTTAAATGAGGAAAAAGAATCTTTTCAAGGAATGGCCCTGGGACAATTGTGTATTTACATGCAAAAGGTTGACACTGGGCTCCTACATCACACAATGTATAAAAATTAACTCAAAGTGAATCATTAACATTGAAGTGTCAAACTCTTACAAGTAAACCTGGGTGTATATTTCCATGACTTTGGCTTAGGCAATGGTTTCTTTACATGACACCAAAAACATAGCAACAAAAGAAAAAATAAATAGCACGCCTGTAATCCCAGCACTTTGGGAGGCTGAGGCAGGAGGATCGGGAGTTCAAAGCCAGCCTCAACAATGGCGAGGCACTTAGCAACTCAGTGAGACCCTGTCTCTAAATAAAAAATACAAAAAAAAAGGTCTGGGGATGTGACCCAGTGGTTGAGTGCCCCTGAGTTCAATCCCCGGTACCAAAAAAAAAAAAAAAAAAAAAAAAAAGATAAATTTCACTTTATCAAATGAAAATCTTGTACTTCAAAGGGCATTCTTAAGAATATGAAGATTTCACACAGAATGGGATAAAATATTTATAAATCATATGTAAGATAGGGAATTTATATCAGAATAATTAAGGAATTCTTGCAACTCAACAATTAAAAACACAACAATCCGGTGGGGAAAAAAATGAGTATCTGAATGTATTTCCTTTTCTCCAAGGAAAATATGTAAATGGCCAATACACACAAAAGATGCTCAACATCATTGGTCATTAGGGAAATGCAAATTAATGAGATACACACTAGGATGGCTAAAACAAAGGAGAAGTGTGGTGAGAATACAAAAAATTGGAACAATCACATATTGCTGGTGGGGCTGTAAAACAATGTTGTCACTTTAGAAAACTATTTGGCAGTTCTGAAAAAAATATAGAATTATTGTAAAATCTACATTTCAAGATTTATTCAAATGAAAATCTTTGGTAAATTATCTATTATGAACATTATTTTCCTTATTTCAAAAATAAGACCGTTACCTGTTTGTTGTAATTTATAGCTTCAAATTCAAATAACAACAATTCAAGCAACAACTTTTGGCTTCCCTAAAGTACCTATAAGAAAATGAGTGTTGGTTCAGGGATGTAGCTCAGTGGTAGAGCACTTGCCTAGCATGTGTGAGGTCCTGGGTTCAATCTACAGTATCACAAAATAAAATTAATTTTAAAAATTAAAAATAGACAAAAGATTTGAATACACGCTTCACAAAAGAAAATACACAGCTTCATGTGTGAGTGCACGTATGTAAAGTCCAATTAGCAAATGAGAAGATGCTCAAAATCATTAATCATCAGGGAAATGTATGTTAAAGCCACATTGACATACTTCTTTGCACTCATTAGAATAATTAACATTAAAAAGACTGGTGATATCAAGTGTGATCATTGGAAACCTTGTACATTGTGGCAGTGAAAATGGTGTAATTACTTTTAAAAACAATTTCATAATGTTTTAATAAAATTAAGCATTTGTCAAATCAACATCCCAGCAATTGCATACCTAGGTTGCTTTTTTTTTCTTCTTTTTTTTTTTTTTTGTGTGTGTTTCTTTAAATATTATTTATTTGTTTTAGTTGTACACAATGCCTTTATTTTTATGTGGTGCTGAGGATAGAAACTGCTGAGCCACAATCCCAGCCCTATAGTAATAATTTCTAAAGGAAACAACTCAATGACCATCATCAATTGTGATATATTCTTTTTTTTTTTTTTTTTTTTTTTTTTTTTGGTACTGGAGATTGAACTCAGGGGCACTTGACCACTGGGCCACATCCCCAGCCCTTTTTTGTATTTTATTTAGAGACAGGGTCTCACTGAGTTGCTAAGTGCCTCGCCATTGCTGATGGCTGGCTTTGAACTCGCGATCCTCCTGCCTCAGCCTCCCAAAGTGCTGGGATTACAGGCGTGCGCCACCGCGCCCGGCGTGATATATTCTTACAATGGAAAATTAATGAATAACAAAAGTGAATGAACTGCTGGGCAGGGTGGCCCATGCCTGGAATCCCACTGGCTGGGGAGGCTGAGGCAGGAGGATTGTGAATTCAAACCAGCCTCAGCAACAGTGAGGTGCTAAGCAACTCAGAGGGACCCTGTCTGTAAATAAAATACAAAATAGGGCTGGGGGTGGGGCTCAGTGATCTAGTGCCCCTGAGTTCAATACACACACACACACACACACACACACACACACCTTAAAAAAAAAAAGGTGAATGAACTGATATGTACAAAAACAGGAATGAATCTAGAAAATATTTTATTGAAGGAAAAGCCAATGCAAAAAAGGCACACTGTTCATTTGGTTTATATGAATTCTAGAACAGGCAAAACTAATCTACATTGACAGAAATCAGATCAGTGGTTGCCAGAAGGAAGAGACTAATTACAAAGGGGTACAAAGGAATTTTCTGAGGTTATGTAAATATTCAGTATTTTTATTGTGAAGTTGGTAGCACAGGCATACACTTTTATTATAACTCATTGGAGCTCTATATGGTGGTGCACACCTATGATCCCGCCTACTCAGGAGGCTGAGGCAGGAGATTGCAAGTTCAAGGCTAGCCTGGGCAGTTTAGCAACACCATGTCTCTGAACAAAAAAATGAAAAGGACTGGGGATGTAGCTCCGTGGTAGAGTGCCTCTAGTTTCCATCCCCAGTACTGCAGAACCGAACCAAACCAAAAACCTCACTGAATCACTGGATTGTATTCTTAAATTCTGTGCATTTTAAGTAAAATATTCTTCAATAGTTTATTTTAAAAGGAATGCTAGCAGGATGCGATGACACATGCCTGCAATACCAATGACTGGGGAGGCTGAGGCAGAAGGATCACAAGTTCAAAGCCAGCCTTAGCAACTTAGTGAGGTCCTAAGCAAAGTGAGACTCTGTCTCAAACTAAAAAATAAAAAGAGCTGGGGATGTAGCTTAGTGGTAGATTACATGCTTAGCATGCATATGAGGCCTTGGGTTCAATCATAGCAACACAGACACACAGACACACACACACACACACACACACATACAAAATGCTGCTAGAAATGTGGATATCAGACATTTTTGTGCATGCATGTTTTTATACATGTCATATACATGTACATTTTGTACATGTCCTCAGTATACATGGCATATACCTAGAAATAGAAATCCTCTGTTTTATGGTTTGCAAATTTTCAGTTTTACAAGAAAATGTGGAATTAATCTTCAAAATTGTTTTACAAATTTATACTTCCTCTAGCAATCTGTAAATTTTCCTATTGATCCACACCCTCATCAACACTTGATATTTTCATATTTATTAATTTTACCCATCTATCAGGTAAAAACGTACTTCACTATGATCTGAATTTAAAAATTTTTCTGATTACTAATGAAATTGAGTATTTGGATTTTTTCTTCTCTGCATTTGCAGTTCAACTATTTTATTTCATGTTGACATTTTCTTTTTTCTTTCTTTCTTTCTTTCTTTCTTTCTTTTTTTTTTTTTTTTTTTTTTTTTTTTTTGGTACCAGGAATTGAACTCAAGGGCACTAGACCACTGGGCCACATCCCCAGCCCTTTTTTTGTATTTTATTAGAGACAGGATCTCACTGGGTTGCTAAGTGCCTCTCCATTGCTGAGGCTGGCTTTGAACTTGCAATCCTCCTGCCCAGCCTCAGTGCTGGGATTACAGGTGTGTGCCACCGTGCCCGGCTCATGTTGACATTTTCTGATCGATTTGTAGAAGATCAATTTATGTTCTGAATCTAAGTTTTTGTCAATTATATATGTAGAAAATTTTCTCTTCCTATGACTACATATATGCATAGATAGATATGCATACATATATAGATAGATATGCATACATAGATATAGACATATGCATATCTATCTATCTATCTATACATTTGAATTTTCAATTTAAAAAATTTGGTAGTGCTAGGGATCAAACTCAGGGCTTCATGCATGCTAGGCAAGCGCTCTACCACTGAGCTACATCCCTAGCCCTGTGACTTACATTTTTATTCCTTTAATGGTGTTTTTACTGGGGATTAAACCCAGAGTTCCATACTGCTGAGTTACATTTTCAGTCTTGTTTGTTTAAGACAAGGTCTCACTAAGTTGCCCAGGCTGGCCTCAAACTTAAGATCCTCCTGCCTCAGTCTCCTGAATCACTGGAATTTTACTCTGCTTGGCTTTTCTTCCCCTCACCCCCTGCCCCGCCTTTTTTTTTTTTTTTTTTTTTTTTTTTTCCCCTTATGGGATTGAATCCAGGACCTCACTATGGTAGGAAAGCACTTTACTGGTAAACTACATCCCAAGTCTGGAAACCCAATTTGGGGGTGCTGTCTCTGGCACAGGTGTTTTGCTTGTGGCCATTACAGGAAGATACCCACCTTCATTTATTTAGGTCACCCTTAATTAAGGACCACAGAAAGGAGACATCACCTCCAGGGCTGGAGGAAAAAATTGGAAGAGGTAGCATTAATAGAACCTGGAAAGTGGAGGAGGGGACCCAGGAGGCTGTGCTCTGTCCTCCACGGAGACACTCCATAGCTGGCTCTCTGATGAGCGCCAAGAGACTGGCTCTCCGATATCCCCAAGTGTTGCTCAGATGAAAGCACGCTGCGATAGGTGTTGGAACTTCTGGAAGGAAGTTGCGGAGCAGTTGAAACTGTAAGTACCAAAAGCAGAACGCTGGAGATAGAATTATCCCTGTGTAGCTGAAGGGCGGGGCTGGAAGTGGGAGGAGAAATCAAGTCCTCTCTCCTTTTCTTCTGCCTTCCATTCTCCCTTTGGCAAAACCCAAGAGAAACCATTTGCTGACAGAACAAAGTACTGCAGTGGACAATCTTATGCATAAGTTGTTTTGTCCTTTTTTGGAGAAACATCCTCAAGGAAATTTCTTACTGGGATTATAAGTAGTTTTACCAGATGTTGTCAAAAAAAATCTCCATATGAGGCTGAACCATTTTATACTCTTAGCAACAACATATGAGAATGTTTTTCCATAGAGCCACATGAGTGCTGTTAAGCTATTGCATCCCCTGCCCCCAGACTAATAAATACTAAATATTTCAGGGTTTTTTTTTTTTTTTTTTTTAAGGTCAATGAGAACAGAAGACATTATTCTACTTCCATGGTCTGTCCTGTCCTGTTAGATGCCTGTGATCTCCAACAAGAACGAGCCATAAGAAGGATGGTAAAGAAGACTCTTGGGGGCTGGGGTTGTGGCTCAGTGGTAGAGCGCTTGCCTAGCATGTGTGAGGCCCTGGGTTCGATCCTCAGCTCTGCATAAAAATAAATAAATAAAATAAAGGTATTGCGTGCAACTACAACTAAACATAAATTAAAAAAAAGAAGAAGACTCTTGGGTTAAACTGAGGCCAACCCTCAACCTAAACAGGCTGCCCTGGGGCACTCCCCAATAGCACTGCTGTGAGTGGCATTCTGAGGTGTCTTTCAGGCAGGTTTGCTGCATCAAGGGATGACTACGGGTGTAGCAGCAAGACGCAGCCGGCGTGTTCTAAGAGTAAGCAGGCACCCTTCCTCCTTCAGGAAGGACCAGATGGAATCCGCAGTGAATTGACCTTGAGACTGAGAGCCCAGCGTGCTGCCAGGGTGAAGGTGATGGACCCACCCAAGCTGATGTTCTTCCCCAGCCACTTGTACTTGGTGTTGGAAAGGCCCAGGCAACAGTGGGAATTGGTGATGACAAAAAAAACCAAGCATACTCTCTTCAGTGAAGAACTTTCCCATGAGTCTCACAAATGAATTGATTTCATGAAGTTCACCTTTGCTAGGTTCTTTGTGGCCGAAAGCTCGGTCCTTCTCAAATCTGCCCAGGAAGAGCTCTTTGGCGAAAGCTCCAGCTACCTGTAGTGCAGCAGGCCTCATGGCTTGGAGTCCCCGCCAGCCTAGCACCATTGCGCAGTCCCTGGTGGATGGGGAGCCCTTGCAGACTCTCCCAGGAGATGTGCTCAAAAGTCGCCATCACCACCAGTTAATTAAGATTAAGATTCTTAAGCCTGGTGCAGTGGTGCACGCCTGTAATCCCAGCACTTGGGAGGCTGAGGCAGGGGAATCTTGAGTTCAAAGCCAGCCTCAGCCTAAAAAAAAAAAAAAAAAAAAAAAAAAAAAATTATTGTATGGGGGCTGGGGTTGTGGCTCAGCGGTGGAGCACTCGCCTTACGCAGCCCAGGTTCGATCCTCAGCACCACGTAAAAATAAATGCATGGGCTGGAGTTGTGGCTCAGAGGCAGAGCGCTTGCCTCTCACGTGCGCAGCCCGGGTTCGATCCTCAGCACCACGTAAACATAAATGCATTGCATTGTGTACAACTAAAGTAAATAAAAATAAATATTTTTTTAAAAATCTTAAAAAAAAATAAACATATTGTGTACAACTAAAACAAATAAATAAATATTTTTAAAAAGATTCTCTTATGAAGTTGAATATAGCATGCATTTTAGATCTATTCTCTCTCTCTCACACACACACACACACATTTATATTTATTTGTAAACTGTTCATGTCTTTTGACTATTTTTCTGTTGGGTTTTATAATTCCATATATAATCAATGTATATGTGGAATTTATAATCCATATATATGGAATGGTTTTATAATTCCATGGTTAATCCATATATATATATGTATTAACACTTTGTCACATGAGTAGAAGTATTTCCTCCCTCTTTGTTATTTTTTAAAAATCATTTTTAGTTGTAGGTGGACACAATACTTTTATTATGTTTATTTATTTTTATAGGATTGAACCCAGGGGGCCTCACACATGCTAGGCAAGCGCTCTACCACTGGGCTACATCCACAGCCCTTTTTTGTATTTTATTAGAGACAGGGTCTCACTGAGTTGCTAAGTGCCTCATCATTGCTGAGGCTGGCTTTGAACTTGAGATCCTCCTGCCTCAGCCTCCCAAATGATGGTTTTTACAGGTGTGTGCCACTATGCCTGGCCCTGTCATTTGTTTTTGTTTTTAAATTTAAATTTTTTTTTTAAATTACATACTGTGAGTGTAGCTTTCTTAGTATGTACAAGGCCCTGGGTTCAATCCCCAGTACCCCAGAGATGGAAAAAAAAAAAATGACAGAACCATGTTGTCATTTGTTTTTTGATTTTGCTTATGGTGATTTTTTTTTTTTTTTTTTTGGGGTACTGGGGATTGAACTCAGGGGCACTCAACCACTGGACCACATCCCCAGCCCTTTTTTTTATTTTATTAGAGACAGGGTCTCACTGAGTTGCTAAGTGCCTCGCCATTGCTGAGGCTGGCTTTGAACTGATGATCCTCCTGCCTCAGCCTCCCAAGTGCTGGGATTACAGGCATGCTCCACTGTGCCCAGTTTCTTTCTTTCTTTCTTTCTTCTTTTTTTTTTTTTTTTTTTTTTTTTTTTTTTTTTTGGTACCGGGGATTGAACTCAGGGGCACTCAACCACTGGGCCACATCCCCAGACCTTTTTTGTATTTTATTTAGAGACAGGGTCTCATTGAGTTGCTAAGTGCCTCGCCATTGCTGAGGCTGGCTTTGAACTCGCAATCCTCCTGCCTCAGCCTCCCAAGTGCTGGGATTATAGGCGTGCGCCACCATGCCCAGCTCCAGCTTATTTCTGAACTTTATATTCTGCTTTATTGGACTGTTTTTTCTTCAGCAACACTGTACTTACAAGGATTTTAGTATATGTGGTATTATAATGACAACAGGAGGGTAGGCCTCTTACCACTTTTCTTTCTCAGCATTTGCTAGTTAAATACTCTCATTAATATTAGAATCGCTCTGTTCGCGCCTGCCCCTGATCCTGTCCATCTCTTTTTCCCCCTTCCCTACCCCCTTTCTCTTCCCTTCCTTTTTCTACCCTTCCCCAAGTGGCACCACAATAAAACCTTTTATTTCACTAAAAAAAAAAAAAAAATTAGAATCAACCTCAGCCTTAACTCTGTTGTACCAAAAATGTTGTATCCAGCATAATGCCAATTAAAACTCTAAGCCACGTCACACTTGAGCCAATAAAAAGCCTTTATTAAGCTGATCAGCGGCCACCATCCTCACACATCACACAGTGTGACAAGATGGCGCACAGGCAGTGATTTTTCAAGGGTTTATAAAGAGTAAAACCACAGAGGGCAGAATATTCAATTGCAGGGTTTCAGCCAATGCAAGCAAGCCACAGTACAGAAGTTGAATCTAGGCAGTTAGCAAGACTAAGCAATGGGTACAATAATATTTCCCATGGGACTTTCTAGGTTGATATAGCAAGATCAAGTAGAAGGGAATGGGGTCATGATGACCCTAGTTGAGTACATGTTAGAGAATGGTTACTAACGTCCAGACAATCAATCTCTGACAAGGTATTTGCCCTGGAAAAATGGAAACCAAAGAGAGCAATTTTACATTGTATAGGAATTGCTGTTTTTTATGCTGTCAAGCGTATTATGCTAGTAACAATTAATGGTTACACAGGCAGGACTTTCTGTATTCTATTATTTCTGAGAAACAGAACTATTTCTCAGAACTCCTAAGATGGCTGCTGAAGAACAAGATGGAGTCCCTTTAGTTCTCTTATCACAACCCTGCAGGAGCCCTGATTTGGGAGATGGCTAAGATTGCGGTTGGCTGCGGGCCATGGAGATGTTTGGGCATTACTGCCTTCCGTGGTCTCACAGGACTTGGCCCGAGATCTCACGGGACTTGAGCCGAGAGCAGAGCGGGTCAGCGCCATTTAGTTGTTGGTTGTTTGGTGGTGTGTGTGGTGCATGTTAGAGTTGTTGTCAGAGCCGGAGAGAGAAGTTGGCAAAATAAAAAGCCTGTTTGTTTCCAGTCTGCCTCTGAACTTGTTTCCACGGCGTCGTTGCTCCAAGAGGCAATCGCTTCAGGCGGCTACAGGTGGCAGCCCATACAGGGAATTTGGAGCGGACAGGTAAGAACTGAAAGGTCTCTAAAGATGGGTTCAAATATAACTAAATCCCAAGGGATAGGGGCTATGGAAAGAATCCTTGATGTACTTGACTCCGTTGTCAGTGAGGAGGATTTAGAAAAAAGTGAAAGTGATTAAGAAAGCGTAGCTTCCACTGGGTCAACTAAGACCAGTAAAGAGAGTATTAGAAGAGTCCCCAAAATGACAAAAATCCAAGCTGTTAGAGCTAATCAGGAGTTATTTGAGATAGCTGAAGAATACTTGCTCTTCATGGAACCTGGGGTTCAGGATATTGCTGTCAGTGAAATTAGCAGTAGTGAAGAATCTAGTAAAAGTGATCCTGAGAAAATGAGGAAAAAGAAACTAAAAAAGACCAAGAAAAAGGACCGTCCAGTAGAGGAACCACTTGTGTCCTCTACTCCCCCATGGGTGGAATCCATTACAGAAAAAATGAAGGATATTACTAGGCATTTGCATACCCTAGAAACAGAAATAAAAAGTCTTTCTGAGCGCTTATGCACTCTCGAGGGTACTCACAGATACATTGGGAACTGCCAGTATTTGAAAATGAAAATGGACAGAGGGTCCACCAGTCAGTAGATTTCAAAACAATAAAAAATCTCAAAGAGGCAGTAATGACGTATGGACCCCAAGCTCCTTTCACATTGAGTATGCTGGAGTCCCTTAACACCTTTAGCTTAACCCCCTCAGACTGGAAAAGTCTATGTAAAGCAGCATTAAGCGGGGGGCAATACTTGGTTTGGCGATCGCAATTTCAAGACCTTTGTATAGAAACGGCTAAAAGAAACGCAGCTGCAGGGTTTGGAGACCATATATAGAAATGCTCACAGGAGAAGGGCAATTCGCAGACTTACAGGTTCAAAAACATAATGACCCAGGTGTATATGCTCAGATAAATGCAGCTGCCTTAAAGGCATGGAAAACTTTACAAGGACCTGGGGATCTACAAGGTAGTTTGTCAAAAGTGATTCAAGGACATAACGAACCATATGCTGACTTTGCTGATCGACTTTTGAGAACTGCAGGTAGAGTGTTTGGAAACGTTGATCAAGTATGCCATTAGTTGTTCAATTAGCATACGAAAATGCTAATAAATACTGCCAGGAAGCCATCAGGCCATGGAGAAATAAAAAGGATCTTTCCGTATATATACAACTATGTAAAGATGTAAATGACACCTTTGACACAGGAAATGTGATTGCAGCAGCCATGAGAGGTGCTTCCCCTCAAAATTTCACAAGGTCTCAACCTAGACATCATAATCAATTAGGATATTCCAGGCAAAATTATCATAATCAATCAGGCTATTCTAGGCAAAATCCACAAAGAGAAAAAAGACCAAGCTCGTACCGTGCCCCAGGCTGCTGCCCAAGGTGTAAAAAGGGAAACCATTGGGCCAATAAATGCCATTCAAAATTTGACATCCATGGAAATCCTTTGTTCAGGAATTCAAAAAACAGAGCACAGGGCCCAATGCCCTGGGGCCCACAAATGTACGAGGCATTGGAGGAGGAGTATCCTCAAGCATCCACTCAGATGCTTCCCCAACACAATCGCTACTACCCATCCACTCCCTCGCCAGAGGAACAGGAGGAAATGCAGGATTAGACCTCTGTTCCACCGCCCAAATAGTGTTAACACCTGAAATGGGGGTTCAACTGATTCCCACAGGAGTCAGGGGACCTCTTCCCTCTGGGACTGTAGGACTTATTCTCAGGTGAAGTCCTAAAAGCTTATTAGGTTTGCAAATGACCCCAGGTGTAATAAACTCAGACTACAAAGGGGAAATAAAAATAATGCTTAGCTCACCCCAAAGCATAAGTTCTGTTATTCAAGGAGATAGAATTGCTCAGTTGCTTCTCCTTCCCAATTTACATAATTCATTTAAAATGAGTATGCCTCAAAAAGGGAACAATAGAGGATTTTGTTCCACTGACTCGGAACCTAAGGTTGCTGGGTTTGGGATTGTTCAAGGAGGCCTATGTGTAAAATAAAAATCCAAGGATTAGAGATGGAGGGACTGATAGATACTGGAGCTGACTCTTCCATCATTAATCTACGGCAATGGCCCAAGCACTGGCCTCTGCAAAAAGCTTCAACCAGTTTAAGAGGCTTGGGATATAATAACCTCCCAGAGAAAAGTGCGGTAATTTTAAAATGGGAGGATGATGAAGGGCATAAAGGAACATTTCAGCCTTATGTTTTACCTAACCTACTGGTTACTTTATGGGGAAGAGATATTTTACAACAAATGGGAGTACACCTTGCAACCAAGCCTGCAAGTGTAAAATGTGAAAATCTACAGAGTAATCTTAACCCTAAAAGAAATCATTATCAAAAAGTACAGAGTAATCTTAACCCTAAAAGTAATCATTATCATAAAGGAAAAAGATATTTTTTTTCGGGGCCACTGATAAAATAATTTTGAAAATACCATGGCTTTCTGATAAGCCAGTGTGGGTCCCTCAGTGGCCCCTATCTAAAGAGAAATTACAAGCGGCCCACCTACTAGTTCAGGAACAACTAGAAGCAGGACATATAGAACCTTCCACCTCTCCCTGGAATTCCCCCATATTTGTGATCAAGAAAAAATCAGGAAAATGGCGACTGTTACATGATCTTAGAGAAATTAATAAAACCATGCAAATCATGGGCCCTACTCAACCTGGACTTCCTAATCCTGTAGCTATTCCGAAAAATTTCCATCTTATTACTCTTGATATAAAGGATTGTTTCTTTTCCATTCCCCTACATCCTTTGGATGCCCCCAGGTTTGCTTTTTCAGTTCCTTCTATCAATAATAATGGCCCTGATAAAAGATATCAATGGAAAGTGCTACCGCAGGGAATGGCTAATAGCCCCACCATATGCCAAATATATGGGGACAAAGCAATCCAACCCATTAAAAATAAATATCCAAACCTCATGTGTTTACATTACATGGATGATGTTTTACTGGCCCACCCTAATCAAAAAATCTTATTTAATATATTCAGTGATATGGCAGAAATTTTTAAAAAATATGGATTATATATAGCAGAAGAAAAAGTTCAAACCAGATCACCCATATTATATTTAGGATTTAAAATCATGGATACCTTTGTTAGACCCCAAAAAATTTTAATAAATAAAGAACATTTGACCACCCTCAATGATTTCCAAAAACTACTGGGAGACATTAATTGGCTTCGCCCTACACTAAACCTCACTACTGGCCAACTAAAACCTTTATTTGACATCCTTCGCGGGGACTCTGATCCATCTTCACCGCGAACATTGACTCCTGATGCTAGGAAAGCTTTAAAGTTAGTAGAAAAAGCCATCGAAGGAGCTCATTGTGATAGATTTGATTTAACTCAACAGCTAATGTTGATTATTATTTCTTCACAATATACACCCACAGGAGTATTTTGGCAACAAGGGCCTTTATTATGGATACATTTGCCCATCTCTCCTAAAAGTATAATTGAGTCTTATACCTCCGTGGTGGCTAAACTTATTCTTCAAGGACTTAAGACTTCTACTAAAATATTTGGCATTCACCCTGCTACTATTATTACTCCCTATTCATCATCACAGATTGAATATTTATGCTTCAATGATAATGATTGGGCTATAGCTAAATGCTCTACTTCTGCAAATTTTGATAATCATCTTCCTAAGTCTCCTATATTATCTTTTTGTATTAATCATCCTATTATATTTCCACAGGTAATAAAAAATCAACCTATTCCTAAGGCATTAAATGTATTCACAGATGGGTCCTCAAATGGTACTGCTGCAGTAGTTGCTAAAAAAGAAAATATGACTTACATAACTACAGACAAATCAGCTCAACTAGTGGAACTGGAAGCTGTGGTAAGAGCTCTGGAAAATTTTAGAGAACAGCCCATGAACATTTTTTCAGATAGCCACTATATTGTACATGCCGTCCCAAAATTAGAGCTAGCAGGACCAATAGCACCTCATACTCCAGCCTTTACATTGTTTTATCAAATACAAAAACTTTTGTGGGCAAGAAACGAACCTCTATTCATAGGGCATATTAGAGCACAACCAACTTGCCTGGTCCCCTCCATGAAGGTAATCAAAAGGCTGATGCTCTTACCCAAACAATCTTTATACTTTCAGCGCTCCAGCAAGCTACTTTATTTCACTCCCAGTTTCACGTCAATAGCACCACCTTGCAGCGTAGGTTTAAAACCACAAAGGAGCAGCCGGGCGCGGTGGCGCACACCTGTAATCCCAGCACTTTGGGAGGCTGAGGCAGGAGGATCGTGAGTTCAAAGCCAGCCTCAGCAACGGCGAGGCACTTAGCAACTCAGTGAGACCCTGTCTCTAAATAAAAATACAAAAAAAGGTCTGGGGATGTGACCCAGTGGTCGAGATCCCCGGTACCAAAAAAAAAAAAAAAAAAAAAAAAAAAAAAAAAAAAAAAAAATCACAAAGGAGCAAGCCAGAACAATTGTAAAAGATTGTAAATCTTGTATGACACATTTGCCCAATCCTCATTATGGTGTTAACCCTAGAGGATTAATGCCCAATCATTTGTGGCAGATGGATGTTACTCATGAGCCAAGTTTTGGAAAATTGCGATTTATTCATGTGACCATAGATGCTCAGACATGATTTTTGCTTCCTTACATTCTGGAGAAAAAGTTAAAGATGCTACATCTCATTGTTTGCAAGCTTTTGCTGCATTGGGCATCCCCAAAATGCTTAAAACAGATACTGCCCCTGCATATACGTCCTCATCTTTCCATCAGTTTTGCGCAAAATTCAATATATCCCATAAAACAGGCATCCCATACAATCCTCAGGGTCAGGGCATTATTGAAAGAGCAATCCGCACACTGAAAATTATGTTATTAAAACAAAAAGAAGGAAATTGGAAAAGTCCTAAGGACAGATTGGCAGTTGCCCTGTTTACCTTAAATTTTTAAACTTTAGACTCTAATGGTTATTCTGCTGGAGACAGACATTGGAACCCATACCAACAACATAAACCTTTGGTTTTCTGGAAGGATGTTCTTTCAGGTACATGGAAGGGTCCAGATCCAGTATTAATTTGGGGGAGAGGATCTGTTTGTGTTTTTCCAAAGCACGAATCCTCTCCAATATGGATACCATCTAGATTAATAAAGCAGGTACCACATCAAAAGGATCAAGATGAAGTTGTTGAAGAATCAAGATTAATAAAAAAAGTACAAAATCAAGAGGACCAAGATGAAGATATGGAATGATTCCCTCAAAAAAGTCCTTCAAAATATTTCACAACTTAAGTGTCATTTCTCCCGGCCGGGATGAGGAGATCTCTCTTTAGTGTGCACACAATTGTATTTTTTTCTCTCTTTTTATACATGTCTTTATGTCTGTGCATTTGTCTACATTTCATGTTAATGTGACGTCACAAATATATGTATGTATGTTTGTGCGTCTGTCCAGTGTGACATCACAAATAACAAAGTGCTTATGAAAAAAATATATATATATGTGGATCCAAATAACTTTAATTCATTTTAGTTTAAGAGTATTCAATTTAGGTAAATAATTTTATAAGTGAAGGTACACTCAATTTTGATTTATAGGTGTCCCTGGGACTTCTCTTTAGCAAACAATATGACTAGTGCTATATAACCTGATAGTTTGGTGTTTTGACATAAGATTGATAAGATTGTTTATTTGTTATTAACTTCATTTGTTTAATAGCTGATTAATTTCAATTATCTCAACAGGTAAAAGATTGCTGTGTATACAGAGACTCGAGGGTTCCAGCTAACAAATTATTTCTCCAAAGTGCCTTTAGCTTTTCTTTAATCTATCTTTAAAGCAGTAAATACCCTCAGTCTTTCTTTGTTTTGTTCTAAATATGATATTTTGCCAACTTATGTTTGTGGAAGCTCAAGCAGCAATGTGTGTGAACAAAAATCAACTTTAATTTTCTAATCTAATTATTCTATTTTTTAGTTTGACAACTCGCCTCTTGACTCAGTGCTGCAATAGCACTGCCTTTCCTTTAATAATTGATGCTTGAGTTTCTTGGTAGCGGGCCCTGAAGATTTGCCGGTGGCATTGTCCAGACATAAAAAAGATGGCTGCTACTACAGCTGCAGGGATCGTGGTCACTGCAAGGATCCCTGCTGCTCAAGCATCAAACAACCTCACCACCAGTGTGGCCTCTGCTCTGCATCCATGGGGCCTCCTAGATCAATGTGTTATAAGAAGTGGACATTTTGATCTTTCATTGTTAGGGACTTTACAAGACAATGCCTTGCGGGTATTTGTCTAGAGAACTCAGTGTGTTACTTGATAGAACTCACGGCAGCTGATTTGTTTAAAAAATTTGATATGCTATACAACTTGGCTCGTCAGCAGAAGGCTTGTCGCCTTAAAGCCGCAGCATCTCCTCACAATTAGACAGCTGTTAGTCATCATACATAGTCGATCCTGAAGGGCTCCATTAGATGGCTGGTTAGCCAATGACGGGTAAGATCCCCAGAGGGGACAACCTAAGACAGGCACAGTCGCACGGGACAGTCTCATGTGGCCGACTTATCAACCTAAGACAGGAGTCAAGGGCACAGCCTTGATTATCCAATGATAGGTAAGAATGTTGGTTGCACATGGACGTCCTAGAGCATCCCCTCTTTTAAAACAAAAGGGGGGAAATGCAGGAGCCCTGATTTGGGAGATGGCTAAGATTGCAGTTGGCTGCGGGCCATGGAGATGTTTGGGCATTGCCGCCTTCCGTGGTCTCACGGTACTTGGCCCGAGATCTTGCGGAACTTGGCCCAAGCTCTTATGAGACTTGAGCCGAGAGTGGAGCGGGTCGGCGCCATTTGGTTGTTGATTGCTTGGTGGTGTGCGTGGTGCGTGTTAGAGTTGCTGTCAGAGCTGGAGAGAAAAGTTAGCAAAATAAAAAGCCTGTTTATTTCCAGTCTGCCTCTGAACTTGTTCCCGCGGCGTCGTTGCTCCAAGTGGCAATCACTTCAGGCGGCTACACAACTCCAGGAAAAATAAAGTCATCTCAGTAATATTATGGAATTGCCTTTTATTTACATATTAATTTTTGGAAAAATAAAATCTTTGTGATTTTATGTGCCTTATCCAAGAGCAAGGGATTCAGAGATGGGCGCAGTGGTACACGGCTGTAATCTCAGTGACTCCTGGGAGGCTGAGGCAGGAAGATCTCGAGTTTAAAGCCAGAGTCAGCAATTATCAATACCCTAAGCAACTCAGCGAAATCTTGTCTCTAATAAAACATTAAAAAGAGCTGGGGATATGGCTTGGTTGCTAAGCACCCTTGAGTTCAATCACTGGTTAAAAAAAGAGCAAGGAATTCTTTTCACTGGTTCAAGGTTACCATTGTGTCTTTCAGAAGCATTTTAAGATTTTTCTCATTTAAATTTATATACTTTTTGTTAAGTTCACTCTCTTTTTTTTTTTTTTTTTTTTTGCTGTTATTGTTTTTAGGTGGGGTTTACTTTTACATTAAATCATCTATATTGGCTAAGCATGGTGGCAAATGCCTGTAATCCCAATGGTTTGGGAGACCAAGGCAGGATTATCACAAGTTCAAAGCCAGCCTCAGCAAATTAGCAAGGCCTCCAGGAACTTAATGATACCCTGTCTCAAAATAAAAAGAAGTTGGGATGTAGCTCAGTGGTTAAGTGTTCCTGGGTTCAATCCCCAGTACCAAAAAAATTAAAATTAAAAAATTTTAAAAATCTTTTATCTTGTTGGATATATATGAAGGGCAGTGTTTCCATCAGTTTTAACATTGGTTCTCTTGTGTTTTCTAGGTATGGTCTTATAGCATCAGCAAATATAATGTTATTTGTTATGCAGATTTTTAAAATTTATAATAGTATGTATTACAATTCATAATGCATGTTATGCAGATTTTGTGTCTTTAATTATTTCATCCCCTTACATTGGCTGACATTTAAACATTAAATTATAGTAGACATAGTAAGCAGGCTTTGTTCCTGACTCTGCTAAGAATACTTCCAGTGATTAAGATACTGAAATATATTTTATTATGTTAAGGAACTATCCATAAATTCCTATTACATTGAATATTTTTAATATTTATTTTTTAGTTGTAGGTGGACACAATACCTTTATTTTTTTATTTTTATGTGGTGCTGAGTATCGAACCCAGTACCTCATGCATGCTAGGCAAGCGCTCTACCTCTGAGCCACAACCCCAGCCTTTCATTGAATTTTTTATTATTATTTTTTAATTTGTTTTTTTATTCTAAGTTGTTATAAATGACAGCAGCATGCATTACATTTCATATTATACTTATGTAGTACATTTTTACATATCTCTGGTTGTATACAAAGTTTATTTACACCATTTGTGTCTTCATACATGCATTTAGGGTAATGATATCCATCTCATTCTACCTTTTTTTTTTTCTTCACCCTTTTGTCCCCTCCCTTTCCCTCCCTCCCCATTGGCCTTTCTAGTTCCTCTAATCCTCCTATGCTCCCCATCCCAACCCCACTGTGAATCGGCCTCCTTATATCAGAGAAAACATTTGGCATTGGGCTTTTTGGGATTGGCTAACTTCACTTAGCATTATATTCTCCAACTTCATCATTTACCTGCGAATGCCATGATTTTATTCTCTCTTATTGCTGAGTAATACTCCATTGTGTATATACACCACATTTTCTTTATCCATTCATCTACTGAAGGGCATCTAGGTTGGTTCCACAGCTTAGCTATTGTGAATTGAGCTGCTATAAACATTGATGTGGCTGCGTCCCTGTAGTATCTTATTTTAAAGTCCTTTGAGTATAGACTGAGGAGTGGGATAGCTGGGTCATAAGGTGGTTCCATTCTCAGTTTTCCAAGGAATCTCCATACTGCTTTCCATATTGGCTGCACCATTTTGCAGTCCCACCAGCAATGTATGAGTGTGCCTTTTTCCCCACATCCTCGCCAACATTTATTGTTGTTTGTGTTCTTAATAGCTGCCATTCTGACTGGTGTGAGATGAAATCTTAGAGTGGTTTTGATTTGCATTTCTCTAATAGCCAGAGAGGTTGAACATTTTTTCATGTATTTGTTGATTGATTGTATATCTTATTCTGAGAAATGTCTTTTGAGTTCCTTGGTCCATTTATTGATTGGGTTATTTGGTTTTTTGGTGTTAAGAATTTTCAATTCTTTATTATTCTAGATATTAGTGCTCTATCTGATGTGCATGTGGTAAAAATTTGTTCCCAATTAATAGGCTCTCTATTCACCTCACTGGTTGTTTCTTTTGCTGAGAAGCTTTTTAGTTTGAATCTATCCCATTTATTGATTCTTGATATTAATTCTTGTGCTACAGGAGTCTTATTAAGGAACTTGGGGCCTAATCCAACATGTTGGAGATTAGAGCTCACTTTTTCTTCTATTAGGCATAGTGTCTCTGGTCTAATTCCTAGATCCTTGATCTACTTTGAGTTGAGTTTTGTGCATGGTGAGAGATAGGGGTTTATTTCATTTTGTTGCATATGGATTTCCAGTTTTCCCAGCACCATTTGTTGAAGAGACTATCTTTTCTCCAATGTACATTTTTGGTGCCTTTGTCTAACATAAGATAAACTGAAATTATATGCGTTAGTCTCTGTGTCCTCTATTCTGTACCATTGGTCTACCCGTCTATTTTGGTGTCATTACCATGCTGTTTTTGTTACTATTGCTCTGTAGTATAATTTGAGGTCTGGTGTAGTGATGCCACCTGCTTCACCCTTCTTGCTAAGGATTGCTTTAGCTATTCTGGGTCTCTTATTTTTCCAGATGAATTTCATGACTGCTTTTTCTATTTCTATGAGGAATGTCATTGGCATTTTGAAAAATATAGAACGCTTCACGAATTTGCATGTCATGCTTGCGTAGGGGCCATGCTAATCTTCTCTGTATTGTTCCAATTTTAGTATGTGTGCTGCCAAAGTGAGCACTATATTGAATTTTTAAAAACAGTAATATATACACCAAATTGTACCTAAGACCTTTTTTTAGCAGTTGTAAAAATAATCTCACTCTCCCCTTTATATCTACTAATATGGTGAATTATATTAGTAATTTTCTTAATTTTTAAAATATTGAACCCTCCACACAGTCTAAGAATGAATTAATCTTGGTCATAAAGTATGTTTTTTTTGTTGTTGTTGTTGTTTTTTGTTTTTTGCTTTTAAGACAGGGTATTACTATGTAGCTAGTTTGGTCTCAAATTCCTGAGGTCAAGTGACCCTCCTACCTCAGCTTCCCTGGTAGCTAGAACTATAGGGAGCATCACTGTGCTCAACCACTTTCTAAAAGTTTTTAATAGACTTTATGTTTTTGAAAAGCTTTAGGTTAACAACAAAATGGAGTGGGAAGTACTCAAATTTCTGAATTCTGAATTCCTGAATTCCTGTGATGCCCTAACTTCCATATAGGCACACCCTTCTCTTCCTAATATCTGCCTTCTAACAGTGGGGCACATTTGTTAAGATTAATGAACCTGCATTTGAGACATTGTCACCAAAAGTGTGTGGTTTGGGGTTTATTGTTTTTATTTTATTTTATTTTTCAATGCTGGGTATTGAACTCATGGAGGAGGGTATATTATCTTTATTAGTATATTCTATGGAATATTTTTGTGTGTGGAGGGGACTGGGGATTGAACTCAGGAGCACTCTGTCTCTGAGCTATATCCCCAACCCTTTTCAAAATTTATTTTGAGACAGGGTCTCATTAAATTGCCTAGGATGACTTGGAACTTGCAATGCGCCTGCCTCAGCCTCCAGACCACTGGTATGCAACACCACACTGGGTTATTCTTTGGATTTTGATGAAGGTACAATGATATATGCCACTGTTTCAGTATCATTCAAATTGTTTACTGTCCTAAAAGTCCTTTGTGCTTTACCTATTTAACACTCCTTTCCTCCAAACTTTTTTTATTGTACTGATAGTTTTTTCTTTTCTAGAATATCATAAGGCTTGGAGTCATATAATATACAGCCTTTTTAGATTGCCCTTTTGCATTTGGTAATATGCATTTAAGTTTTCTCCATGCCTTTTTAATTTTTATTTTTAAATTTTAAGACAGGTTCTCACTAAATTGCTTAGGGCCTTGCTAAATTGCTGAGGCTGGCTTCAAACTTATGATCTTCCTATCTCAGCCTCCCAAGTGGCTGGGATTACAGGTGTGTGCTACCATGCCCAGTTTCCTCCAAGTCATTTTTAAAATTTATTTTTAACTGGTACACAAAAACAAAAGTTGTACATACTAATGGGCTACCATGTAATGTGTAATACATGTAGACATTGTATGATGTTTAAATCAGGTTAAACATATTTATCCCTTCAGATATTTATCCTTCCTTCCTTCCTTCCTTCCTTCCTTCCTTCCTTCCTTCTTTCTTTCTTTTTGTGGTGCTGGGGGTTGAACCCAGGGCTTTGTGCATCCAAGGCAAGTACTCTACCAGCTGAGGTATTTCCCACCCCTATTTATCATTTCTGTATGGTGAAAACTTTCAAAACCCTTTCTTCTAGCTTTTTTATTTTTTTATTTTTTAGTTGTCAATGGACCTTTATTTTTTATTTATTTATATGTGGTGCTGAGAATCAAATCTAGTGCCTCACACATGGTATGCAAATGCTCTACCAATGAGCTACAACCCCAGCCCTCTTCTAGTTTTTTGAAATATATAGTCCATTAATATTAATGTACAGTCACCCTACTCTGCTGTGACATGCCAGAGTTTCTTGGTCTTATCTAACTGCAGCTTAGTCCACTGATCAACGTTTTCCCTTCTCTTCCATGTCTTTACACTGTTTGATGACTAATTTAATTTCATGACTGAATAATAATCCATTGTCTGGATGTACCATGTTTTATTTACCCATTTGCTTACAGAAGGACATCTGGTTTTCTTTTTTTTTTTTTTTTTTGGTACTGGGGATTGAACTCATGGGCACTTGACCACTGGGCCACATCCCCAGCCCTTTTTTGTATTTTATTAGAAGCAGGGTCTCACTGAGTTACTAAGTGCCTGGCCATTGCTGAGGCTGGCTTTGAACTCGCGATCCTCCTGCCTCAGCCTCCCAAAGTGCTGGGATTACAGGCGTGCGCCACCGCGCCCGGCTGACATCTGGTTTTCTACCAAGTTTTGGCAGCTATGGATAAAGCTGCTATACATTCATGCATAGGGTTTTTTAAAAAAAATTTAATATTCTTTTTGCGGGAGGGGGTCCAGGGATTGAACTCAGGGCACTTAACCTCTAGACACATCCCCAGACCTTTTCATGTTTTATTTTGAGACAGGGTCTCATTTAATTCCTGGAGGCCTTGCTAAGTTGCTGAGGCTGGCTTTGAACTTATGGTCCTCCTGCCTCAGCCTCCCAGGTTGCTGGAATTACAGGCATGTGCCACTGCATACACCACTGCTCCTGGCTCATGCATAGGTTTTATGTGGATGTAAGTTTAGTATGTTTTAAAATGTGTTTTCAAATTCTCCTGTCAATGTTTGACTTAGAATTTTTTTATATATGTGTTCATAAGCAAGATAATTTATAGATGTTTTTTGTGCAGTCTTTGTTAGATTTGGGAATATATGTTTTATTTTCTTCAGAATATCAATTAGAGCATGCAGTGGCATGTGCCTGTAATCCCAGCAGCTCAGGAGGCTGAGGCAGGAGGATCACAAGTTCAAAGCCAGCCTCAGCAAAAGCACAGCACTAAGCAACTCAGTGAGACCCTGTCTCTAAATAAAATACAAAATAGGGCTGGGGATGTGGGTCAGTGCTTGAGTGCCCCTGAGTTCAATCCCTGGTACCCCTCCCCCCAAAAAAAAAATCAATTAGGAAGTTATTATTCTTTTCAATTGCTCTAAAACTTTTTATGTCACATTGAAATATCAGGTCTTTGAACATTTAAAAGAATTTTCTTGTTAAGCCATCTGGAGATGTGTGGGTAATTCTTTTGAATCCTTATTTTTTTCTAGTAAAATATTTTGTCTAGGCTTTATCTTGCTACAGGGATTTATTTTAGCATATTGCAATTTCCATTAAATCTAGGCTTTCAAATGTACTTTCATAATACCACATAATTTTCTATTTCAATGACTATATTTCTGTTATCATTTTATTTCAATATTTATGTGTTCTTCCTCTTTCTCTGGATTAGGTTAATTAGTGGTCCATCATCATTTTTTTCCCAATTGTAGTGTTGACATATTTACTGGTCCTCTGTAGTTGACAACATTCATTTCTGCTTTATCATTATTTTCTCCCTTCTGTTTCCATTGGTTTAGGTTTTCCTTTCCTTTTTTTTTTTTTTTTTTTTTTTTTTGGTGGGGGAGTGGGTACGGGGCATTGAACTCAGGGGCACTCTACCACTGAGCCACACCCCCAGCCCTATTTTGTATTTTATTATAGACAGGGTCTCACTGAGTTGCTTAGTGCCTTGTGGCTGCCTGAAGCGATGGCTGCCTGCAGCAACAAAGCTGCGGGAATAAGTTCAGAGGCAGACTATAAACTAACAGGCTCTTTATTCTGCCAGCTTCTCTCTCCAGCTCCAACAACACCCCAACACGCAATCCACACTCCTCCAACCACCACAAAATAGCGCCGGCCCCGTCCGCAATGTCCCGGGCCAAGTCCACGAGATCATGGAAGGTGGTAATGCTTTATGGCTCACAGCTAACCGCAATCTTAGCTATCTCCTTAATTAGGGCTCCTACATTGCCTCACTTTTGCTGAGGCTTGCTTTGAACTCGTGATCCTCCTGCCTCAGCCTCCCGAGTCACTGAGATTACAGGTGTGCACCACCTTGCCCAGTGGTTTAGGCTTTTGAATCAGAAATCTAACTCATTTTTGGCCATTCTGTTATTTAAAAAATTATAATTGACACATAATAACTAATTTTACTTATTTGTGGCATATATACGATATTTTGACACATCTATAACATGCAATAATAAAATTGAGGTAATTAGCAACTTTATCACCTCAAACATTTACCTTTCTTTATTTCTTTTTCTTTCTTTTGCAGTCCTGGGGATGGAACCCAGGCCCTCATACATGCTATGGAAGTGCTGTACCATGGAGCTATATATATATATATTTTTTTTTGTGGTACCGGGGATTGAACTCAGGGGCACTCGACCACTGGGCCACATCCTCAGCCCTTTTTTGTATTTTATTTGGAGACAGGGTCTCACTGAGTTGCTAAGTGCCTCGCCATTGCTGAGGCTGGCTTTGAACTCGCGATCCTCCTGCCTCAGCCTCCCAAAGTGCTGGGATTACAGGCGTGCGCCACCACGCCCGGCTTTATATTGGTTTTTATAGATTGATATGTATCTTTTCATTGTCACTATGTTAAAGAAGTTTTTTAAGTTTAGTTTGTACTGTATTTTCCCTTTCCTTCATCAGTTTTTTTTAATAGTGCACTTTAAAATTTCTAATGGAAAGGACTGTTTATTTTCTGATTTTGTTATTAATTTCTAGTTTGTTACATTATTTATTTATTTAGAGACAGGGTCTCACTAAGTTTTTCCAGGCTGGGCTCAAATTTCCAATCCTCTAGTCTCAGGTCCTGGGTAACTGGGATTATGAGTGTGCACCCCCTGCACCTGGCTCTATTTATTGCTAATAATTGTTTAATTAAAATGCTATTTGCTTTATACTACTGAGTGCTTTTTCCCCTCTATGTTCTGGTGATTTAGCTCATGGATGCTTTACCACTGAACTATATCCCCAGTCCTTATTTATTTATTTATTTATTTATTTTTTGGTACCAGGGATTGAACTCAGGGGCACTCGACCACTGGGCCACATCCCCAGCCCTTTTTTGTATTTTATTAGAGACAGGGTCTCACTGAGTTGTTAAGTGCCTCACCATTGCTGAGGCTGGCTTTGAACTCGCGATCCTCCTACCTCAGCCTCCCAAGTGCTGGGATTACAGGCGTGCGCCACTGCACCCAGCCCCCAGTCCTTTTTAAAAAAAATTTTTTTTTAAGTTGTAGAGGGACACTATATCTTTATTTATTTATCTATTTATTTATTTATGGTGTTGAAGATAGAACCCAGAGCCTCACATGTTCTAAGTGAGAACTCTACCACTGCCACAACCCCTGCACCCCCAGTCCTTTTTTTTATTTTGAGTTAGGGTTTCACTAAGTTGCTAAGGCTGGCCTTGAACTTGTGATCCTCCTGCTTATAATCCCTAGTTGCTGGGATTATAAGTGCATACCACTATGCCTATTTTTACTATTATTATTTTTTGTTGTGAGTTGAGCAGTATGATTACTCTCTCTTTTTTGCACTTGAGAATAAAATAAGAAGATATACAATAGAATCTCTTTAAATGATGCATTTATTTTGCTAAAAATGCATACACTAAGATTCAAGGGGGTTTGGGGTTGTAGCTCAGTGGTAGAGCGCTTGCCTCACATGCGTGAGGCCCTGAGTTTGATCCTCAGCACCGCATAAAAGCAAATAAATAGAAATAAAGAAATTATGTCCACCTAAAAAACTAAAAATAAATAAATAAATAAATAAGAATTAAAAAATAAATGATTCAAGGACTGCCACAATTTTATGCCATTAGGCAAATATTTTACCCTGAAGTCTCAGTTTTCTTTGTAAGACTAAGGTTAGTTGTAGAATGTTTTTAAATCTAATACTTCAACTTACTAATCCAATAAAGGTGGTTTTGAAATCGTACCTTTGTAAGCACCACTGTATTACTAAAATAATTGCAGAAATAGCAATTACTCTTTCTTGGGTGCTCAGTGCTCTCCAGGGCTTTACATAGATTGCTCCACTGAATAAAGGCATATTCTTTTAAAATTTTCTCCAGCCTTCCAAAATGTTGGACCCAGTAGCCAGTGCATATTTGCACTTTGTTGTATAAAACTTTCTACTTTTATCAGGACGATAGAAAGATCACGCTGGTCAAGGGAGCAATTACCAATATTCTTTCTGTTAGTTTCAAGGTTGGCAGGAAACAAGACCAGAGTGAGATAAGAAGTTCAGGCCTTTACGGATGTGATGGACTTTTGGACAAAGAACAATGCTGTTTTCCTGGCCAGCTGTTTTCAACCCAGGGTTATACAAGTGTTCCCAAAGTGGTAAAAAGTATTGTAGCAAAAAATCATTTCTTGAACAGGATATGGTGGCACATGACTGTCATCCCAGTGACTTGGGAGGCTGAGGCAGGAGGATGGCAAGTTAGAGGCTGGTCTCAGCAATTTAATGAGATAAAATTGTTTTTTTTTTTTTTTTTTTTTAAAGGGCTGGGGATATAGCTCCTTGGAAAAGCACCCCTAAGTTCAGTCCCTAGCATTCAAAATACATACATAAAATAAAAAACGATTATTTCTTGAGATAAGCAGAAATTGTATAGGGGAAAAGGAATGACTGCTCTAACTCTTTTGTCTCTAGTAGTAACACTGTTATTAAAATAGGGGCAAGTGATAAAATGTTTCACTCTGTTTCAGACTAATGAATGGTATACCTGCCTTTATTGGGTTGATTTTACATCACTGATCCCTCTAGCCAATCATTTAACATATTATCTCTTATCCTCATCAGGGTTGATAAGTACATGATAGCAGTGTTAACATCACTCCCTTTGGTAGAGGGAGCAGTCCATGGCAGAGAATCAGTCACAAACCATTTTGTACTCCTTCTCGCCAAACCAGACTCAGCCCCACAATCTTCAACACGGCACCCAAGTGAGACCTTGGTGAGAACTTGTCTCAAAAACAAAAACAAAAAACCTGAAAAAACAAAAACAAACAAACCCCACAAAAAACCACAACCCCCCAAAACAAACAAACAGGGGGCTGGGGATGGGTCAGTGGTAAGGCACCCTGTGTTCAATCCCCAGTACCCTCCATCCCCACTGACCCCACACATATGAGTGGTAAATTTAGTTCCTTTAATGGCATGAAGTTGCCTAACTCACTTGGTTTCTTCACATAAACAGTCTTGTCAGTGTTTTGTTTTTTTGGTACTGGGGATTGAATTCAGGGGCACTTGACCACTGGGCCACATCCCCAGCCCTTTTTTATATTTTTTATTTAGAGACAGGGTCTCACTGAGTTGCTAAGTGCCTCGACATTGCTGAGGCTGGCTTTGAACTCGTGATCCTCCTGCCTTAGCCTCCCAAGTGCTGAGATTACAGGCGTGCGCCACCACGCCTGGCTCTTGTCAGTGACTTTTGGCTCATCCGCTGCTAAATACTTTGTGCAAGTGTAAATGGAACTACTGCTTAGGTAGTTCCACCAATGTGCCACAACATGCTTGCATACACACTCACAGGTGCCCTTTCAGTTTGATCAACTTGCTAAACTTATGACAGCCATAATTACAGCCAGCAAAGTCTCTCAGGTGGGCTGTTGTTGTTAGTGCTCTTGCCGTTAGTCTTTTTGTTGACTTAAAAGTAGGTATTAATATCCACACCGGATCATTTGCTGTAAGTACAAAGGCTTGAGGTAAGTAAAAGTTAAGAGACATAATATGACATCAAATTATGTTATTTATATGTGTGTGTGTATAATTTTTTTTTCTTTCTTCTTTTTTTTTTTTTTTTTTTCCTTTTTTTGTGGAAGAGAGGAATGAATCCAGGGGTACTCTGCCACTAAGCCACAGCCCTTTTCATTTTTATTTTGAATCAGGGTCTTGCTAAATGGCCAAGGCTGGCCTCAAACTTGCAATTCTCCTGTCCCAGCCTCATGAGTCACTGAGATTACAGGCATGCACCACCATGCCCAGCCCATCTTATCTTTACTATGTCTGTGTTTTGATTCATGTAGGTATGACGAGGTTCATGGTAACCCTTACTTTTCCCCAGAGATATAAGGATACGAGCCATCTGTTTACGTGCCCCAGTGTTGTGCATTATGAGAGCTAGGTGTGTCTCTGTTTGGCTTATCATTACATATTTTATTTTTACTTAAAAGTGTGGAGAATCTGTTTCAGTGCTCCTGTCATTAGTCTTATTTGTTGAGTTAAAAGCAGGTACTAATATCCAAACTGGCATGCCTAGGAGAAACATATGTAATTAGAAGGCTCTAACTGGAGGCATTTGAAAACATTCTGAGACACTCTATTCTGAACTCTTTCTAAGTGCACTAGATGTAATACAGAACAACAATTCTTTCATTTTGAGGGCTTGTGGCATAGATGTCTAGAAGGGAACGATAATTAGGAAATTATTTGTAACATTTTCTCCAGAGACTATTGTCACAATGATTTTGTAGTATTTACTGTGAAGAAAGCAACCGACATAGAGTGGAAATGAATAGACCAGAGAAGGATAAGAGACAATGCTTTGTAGATGGATCTACAAGTCCTTGAGCCCAACTCCCTGAAACCAACTCTCTGATTTGCATGTATCCTGTCAGGTAAAATGATTCTATGATGATATCCCAAGACCAGAAGTATCTTCTTGTTTTATGACTCTTTGTTGTGACTCAAGCCATTAATAACCACTAATGCAAACCTATGTAGTCCACGAAATGACACTAAGAGTGGTGATGTTGCCTTGTGAGGAAATATACAATAAAATGTGTATTTCCATATTTAGGAAATGTCTATTTCCTGAATAATCATGATACTTACAGAGGTATAAGTTTTTGAGATAAATGTCCCAAAATGTCAGTGTGATTTACAACTATATTCCCATTAATATATGTTCACTGTACGCACTGTCAAACTTCTAATAACTGTTATTTGCCATTTAGTTTAGACTGTAAGCACATTTAGCTAAGTAATCCTGGCAAGATTCTGCAGTCACACAACACGTATGAACTTGGATTTTTAAATGTTAATTTGTGATAGAAACTCAGTAGAGAAATACTTTAAAGTCATTGCTTCTTCATGTAATAATAGTGAGGTGATATCTCTTACGTAGGACTTCAAGTGCCATAATAATACTGTAATAGCAACTGGCAAGAGCTGAGTGGGAGTCGTGACATCATCCTGAGTCCAGAGGGATTGAGTAATTTTTTTTGCGGGTGGAGTACTGGGGATTGAACTCAGTGGCACTCGACCACTGAGCCACATCCCAGCCCTATTTTGTATTTTACTTAAAAGAGACAGGATCTCACTGAGTTGCTTAGTGCCTTGCTTTGCTGAGGCTGGCTATGAACTCACCATTCTCCTATCTCAGCCTCCTGAGCCTCTGGGTTTACAGGCGTGAGCCACCGAGCCCAGCTGGAATTGAATAATTTGCTGGAAAAAAATCAAACTGGCACTTGCAGGACAGATTCCCAAGGATCCAGTTAATATTGAGTTTTCAGATCTGGATGATCTACGCGGTGTTGTTACATGGAGGCAGCTTTCCCCATTTCCTCGCATCTGGGAGGAGCCAGAGACAGTAATCTTCATTGTTAACAAGCGCCACCCCATTGCTTCAGGTGACCCTGAGGTCTGTACCACTGTAAGACGCTAAAAGAAACGCTGATCCAGATTCTTAAAGCCATTTAATAAAAGTATCTCGTTGTGCAAAGGGACCACAAGGGTTAAAAGACTTGATCAAATCTGGTAGCTAACTGCAGATCTTCTCTTATCCCTACTTCCAAGACCCAGGGGCTCACCAGTGTTGGAGAAGCTGAAGTCAGCCAGAAAAGCGTTTTCAGAGAGTTTGTAACCCCTTTTCCCCAGCCGTGGGTACGAAAAGGGGCGTTCACCTGCCTCCGGAGTTAGCATCTCCCCCGCACCACGTCTGAGGTTCCAAAACATCGAAAGAAAGTTGGGTGGCCGGGCTGTGGCGGGGCCCCAGGGGGAGGCCAGCTGCTCCGCCTCCGGCGCAGGCGGGCGCGCTGCACACTGGCCGCGGAGCGGCGAGCGCGGGACTCGGCGGGCGGCGGGCGGGGAAGGCGCGGGGCGTGGTTTGTAGCTTCCGAGCGCCGAGGAGCGGAGCGCGCTGTGCTGCGCCCAGAGCCTTCGGCTGGACAGAAAAAGCGAGACCGAAAACCAGCGAAAGGTGCGATCTAGGGAGAGGGGCAAACGGAACGCCGACCTGGGGCGGCCCCGGCCCGTGCCTTCGCTTCTCGGCCGGGCGGACGGCGGGTGAGCGCGGCCGCGGGGCCCCAGCACCCTGGTGCACCCCGGAGAGAGCGGGAGGGAGGGAAGGTGCCCGGGTGAAGAAGGGAAAGGCCCCCCAACCGGGGGCGGGGGCTACGGGAGACGCAAACAAACCAGAGGCCGGGGTCCGAGCCCGGCCACGGGAAACTTTGCACGGGTGGGGAGAGCGGGATGCGTGCAGGGCGCTGCAAACTTGTCAGCGGGCGGGGCGCTCCGGGGATTGGAGCGAGCACCAGCGGGTGGCGTTTGTCTCTTCGGCTTCTTTGTGTCACCTCCGGGCCCCAGCCCGCCGGTCCGCTGAGCTCGGAAGGGGCGGCGCGGGAGGTCGGCCGGGTTCTCCGGCAGCCCCCGCCTGGGCGCAGGCCCCAGAGCTCGGGGTGGGCTAATTGTTTTCATTCCTCGCGTCACGCCTGGGCGGGAAAGATTTTGAACACCGCGTGAGATAGAACGCCAGAGCTGCGGCGGAGAGATTGCAAAATCGTGGGCGGTACCAGGCTCGCCCCCGGGACCGAGAACCTGCGGGCCCGGGCGCTTGGGGGCTGGAGAGGACCCGCCAGCCCAGGCACTCGAGGAACAGCGGCGGGCGGGGCGGCGAAGCGCCTCTGCGAGGGTGGATGGGGGGGGGGCACTCGGACGGCTGGGATTATAATTCCATTTTGATTGCTTGGGGTCTTTGTTGTCTGAAATTGCCTTAAGGGTCTGACGATAGCACCTTCTCCTTAGGTTATTTTCCTTCTCTTAAAAGGGGGCGCGGGGAGGGGGGAGCTGCGTATGGAATCAGTGCTACTCCAAACAACATTAGCCGCTTTATTAGGTGGAGGTTGAGAAGTCCTGTGTAACATTTGCTTTTGTGGACGCCTGTTATTTCCGAAAGTTATTATTTTCCCCTCCCCTAGTGGAAGGGAGCGTCTGAGCTGGATGCCAGCAGGCGCGATTGTGTACAAGCACCAGCAAGTCAGAGCCAAACCGTGAGGGTTCTGTCTAGCCGCGGAACACTTTCGCGACGCTCTTTTATTATTATTTTTTTAAAGTTGATTTGATTTCAAGCAACTTTCATCTGCCTTTCCAAAAGTTTCCATAGATCCCAAGGCCTCGTTGCAGATACTGTGTGTAGTTGTACTAGCATGAATTGTATCTTTTTCAAAGGTGGGCATGAAGTTGAACGTACCTGGGCTTTTCACCACTCAGGTACTTGCCACGAGATACCATAAACGCCATAAAGGGTTTTATGGGATGGAATATTTGGTGCGTTTCCATATTTTAATACGTGACTGCTTCTCCAGTTTTCTTTCTGGAAACTGTTCAGACTCCCAAGGGCTTTTCCTGAGATAATGACTATATGGCCTCAGCCCCACCCGCCTGTTCCCTCCGCTCCCTACCCTCCTGGCCGTGGGAACAGGTGTAATTCACATGAAGTTTTCATGATGAAAAGTCTGGAGATGTCAAAATGAGTAAAAAAGTGGAAATGTTTATGTCTTTGTCCACATGTTTCAGTTATGAGTCTTTATTTGGATGCAACATTCAAAATCAAACCAGTTTGGATCAGCCAGCCATGCATATTTAAGATTGTTTTAAACCGAGTGCCAGGGTGCATGCCTGTAATTCCAGCGAGTGGAACTCAGGAGGCCAAGGCAGGAGGATTGCAAGTTTGAGGCCAGCTTCAGCAATTTAGTGAGGCTTTCAGCAACTTAGCCAGACCTTGTCTCAAAATAAAAAGTTAAAAGGGTTGGGGATACAGCTCAGTGGCAAAACTCCCTGGGTACAATCCCCAGTATCAAAAGAGAAAAAAGGATATTGCAGTTTTTGTTTTGCTTTTTTGGTCCTGGAGATTGAACCAGGTCCACTCTCCGGTCCTTTTTATTTTTTTATTTTGAGACAGGGTCTCCCTGCTTGCCTAGATGACTTGAAATTCATTCTGCCTCTGCCTCCCCAGTCTCTGGAATCACAGGTGTGCATCAGGGCACTGGCTGGAGTTTTTTTTTTTGTTTTTTGTTTTTAATGTGGTGCTGAGGATTGAAGCCAGGCCTTGTACATGCACTCTACTGAGCTATATCCCCAGGCCTGGCTGCAGTGTTTTAAAGAACTGAGTTACAATGCAGTTATTAAGTAATGTCCTCAGTAGCATAAGGTGAGAGTTTAATTGAAAATTTAAAAACTGAATCAGGGCTGGGTGCTGTGGCCCACATGCTTGTAATCCTAGCAGCCCGGCAGGCTGAGGCAGGAGGATGGTGAGTTCAAAGCCAGCCTCAGCAAAAGCGAGGCACTAAGCAACTCACTGAGACCCTGTCTCTAAATAAAATACAAAATAGGGTTGGGGATGTGGCTCAGTGGTCGTGTGCCCCTGAGTTCAATCCCCAGTACTCAAAAAAGAAAAAAGAAAAAAAAGAAAAGAAAAGAAAATTGGAATCAGTCCCATTTTAATAAGGCAAAGGATGAAAAGTATTTTGTCATTACTCATCATGTTTTATTTTTTACAGTTTTTAAAAATTTCATTCATCATGTTTTAAGTATAGATTTTCAATAATTTCACAGAATTATTCATTTACTCAAAAAATATTCTATCATATACAGTCACTGTGCTAGACCCTGGAGATCTGAAAAATACTAGTAGCCACTTATAGAATGTTCATTTTGTACCAGTAAATACTTGATATAGATTACCGCATATGTGACGTCTGTAAGTCTTTATTGTGTACCTATAGTGCTAGGGACTGGGGTTACCATAGTACACCATAGTACACCAGGCAGCTGTGGTTCCTTCCCTTATCTAGTGGGGGAGATAAGCAGAAAATAAAATGCATTACTAAACTAATCACAGGCTTAGTACATAAATCAAATCATCCCACTCTTCTGTTCAGAACGCTCTAGTGGCGTCCCATCTCCCTCTGAGCAAGTGGCACAGACCTTACTGGGGCCCCCAGTGCTGCCTCTTTGGGTTGTCTGCTCCTTCATCTCATTGCTTTCCTGACCTTTTCTGTTCCTCTGTTCCTCACTTGTGTGTACAGCCAAACACACTCTCTTGTTGCTTTTTAGGGTTTTTGACTGCCTGGATGCCTGCTGTCCCCCAGCTCCCATATCTCTGATGGTTTTCTCCCAGACCCCCTTCACTTCTTCGTTTCATGATATAGTCTCAGAGAACCTTCACTAAACTCCAAATTTAAATTCACAACCATCCTCACATTCCTCCTTTCATAACTTGTTTTTTGTCTCCATAGCACTTACGGCTGTCTAACATATGATGTTACTTGCTGCTTCTTTTTTTTTTTCCCCAATATTTATTTTTGTAATTGCACACAATACCTTTACTATTCATTTATTTATTTTTATGTGGTCCTGAGGAACGAACCCAGGGCCTCGCACGTGCTAGGCAAGTGCTCTACTGCTGAGCCACAACTCCAGTCCCGTTACTTGCTTCTTGTCTGTCTTCCTCTGCTGGGTCGCACTCTCCATCAGAGATCTATCAGAGGCCTTTTATTACTGTTGTATCTTTAGGTTCTGGAACAATGCCTGGCATGTAGTAGTCCTCGATAAGCATCTGTTGCATGGACATCATTGAAGGGAAAGGGAACAACTGAGTGTTGAGACATGGAGTAACCTTAGGCTCCTGGGTTACTAGTGAGAAGGCCTCTCTGGAGGTGACACTGAAAGCTTAGCTTCGAAGATGAGCTGTGCTGCTGTGAGGTAAGAGGTTGTAGAGAAGAGACAGGCATGAAGGAAGATCAGGCAGAGACATCATGAGTTAAGGCCTTGAGGCAGGAGAGCTCAGCTGTGTGTGGGTTTATTGGAAGTGAGAAGGTCGTCTTGGCTGAGCACAGTAAACGCAAGGGAGGGTGGAACTGAGTGACAGAGTGCTGAGCAGGTGTCAGATCATGCAGGGCCTTTTGAAAGATTCACATGGAATCTATTAGCCCTATTTTATAGTTAAAAACAAAAAAACAAAAAACAAAAACCCCTGGTTACTGGAGAGAGAAAATATCTTTCTGAGATAACAGCAAATGGCAGAGCCAAAGATAGGAATCCAGGCTCTTATATCTTATGATAGGAGTCCAGAACACTTACGTTTCCACACTATGCCAAAATCAGAAGACAAGTCATTGCAATATACATTGGCAGTGGCGGAAAAGATGTACCCCTGGAGGCTGTGAGAGGAGGGAAACACCTAGTTCTCCCTTGGTGTGGGAAGGCTAAATTGGAAAAAATGAAATAATATTTCCTTTTTTTTATTATTATGAAATATTTCAGTTTAGGTTCAGTTAAATTGAGAAATAATGTTAATATTAAAGGCAATAGCTTATTCTCCAAGGCTTAAAAATAGCAAGACTTGCTTTGACTGGTGTCAAATGCCCCCTTTCCTATTTTCAGCAAGTAAATGATTATGTCTGGAATAGTATAAAATCATTTATGTTTGAGCCTATAATTGTTCATGACATTCTCAGGACTTTGTGTTTTTGTTTTTTTGGGGGTGGTACTGGTGATTGAACCAGGGCCTCATGCATGCAAGGCAAGCACTCTATCCCTGACTTACAGTCAACTCTGTATTCTTTTTTGGTTTTTATCTTAAATTTTCAGTTTTACATGATAAAATTTTAAACAGCTTTATTGAATACAATTGGTACATAGTAAATGCCCATATTTAAATTTTAACATTAAAATATTAAATATTTTTATTTTGTTTTATTTTTACTTTTTGAGATGGGACCTCACTGTGTTGCCAAGGTCTATCTTGAACTTTTGTGCTCAAAGTATCCTTTTGCCTCAGCCTCCTGAGTAGTAGAACTATAGGCATGTGCCACCATGCTGGAATTGATAAGGTTTTGACTTACACATTGACCTGTGAAGCCATCTCTTCCCCAACCCCTTGTCTCCCCCTAAATCTCCCCTTTCCCATACAACTAGTGATAGTATTCTGACCCCATGGATATGTTGGCATTTAAAAATTTACACGAGGAGGGGAAGATGGTGGAATGAGATTGACATTATTACTCCTATGTATGGGTATGATTGCACAAATGGTGTGACTCTACATCATGTACAACCAGAGAAATGAAAAGTTGTGCTCCAGTTGTGTAAAACAACAACAACCAAAAAAATTACATAAGTGGAAACGTACAGTATTGTCTCTTCTTGGCCTGGCTTCTTTTACTTAGCATAATTAATTTTGAGACTTAGCCATGGTATTGTGTGTATCAATAGTTCATTCCTTTTTATTGCTGAGAAGTGTTCCATTGTATTGATAAACCTCAGGGCATTTATCTGTATACCCTTTGATAGACATTTGATAGTCTTTCTGTCTTTGGCTATTGAAAGTAAAAATGCTATGAACAGTGTATACAGTCTTTGGATGTCTGCTTTCATTTCCCCTGGGGTCCATGTGTAAGGTACAATGACTGGATCATATGATAAGTAGTTACTTAACTTAATGAAACAATCATACTTTCCCAATCGTATCATTGTTTTAAAGAGAGTCTTTATTTATTTATTTATTTTTTAGTTGTAGTTGGACACAATACCTTTATTTTATTTATTTATTTTATGTGGTGCTAAGGATCGAACACAGGGCCTTGCACGAGCTAGGCGAGTGCTCTACTGCTGAGCCACAATCTCAGCCCAATTATATCATTTTACATTCCCAAAGTAGTGTTTGAGAGTTTCAATTGTTCCACATCTTGCCGACAGTTGGTATGTTCAGGCTTCTCATGGGCAGACTAATGGAGGAATCTCATTGTGGTTTTAATTTGCATTTCTCTGATGATTAATGATTTGATCATCTTTTTATATACTTACATGCCACTCATATATTTCTTTTGTTGATGTCTGCACATTTTTTGCCATTTTTTTTTCTTGTGTTGTTTTGAGGGTTCTTTGCATATTCTGAATACAACTTCTTTATCAGATACATCATTTGCAAATATTTGCTTTTGGTGTTGTCTCAGTTTGTTCTGTGCTGGTATAACGGAATACTGCAGACTGGGAAATTCATAATGGACAAAAATTTATTAGCTAAGCCAATTCTAAAGGCTTGCAGGGCCTGGCACCTAGTGGGATCCTTCTTGTTGTACCATCCTGCTGTAGAAGAGAAAAGAAGGTGAGAGCCCATTCCCACATAGCATCAATTCATCACCTCTTAAATGTCCCACCTCTAATACTGTTACAGTGACAATTACATATCAGCAGTTTTGGAGGGGACATTCAAACCATAACAACGTCTTTCATTCTCTTAACTATCCTTTGAAGATACTGTTCATAATTTTGATGAAATTCAAGTTATCAGTTTATTCTTTGTGGACTGTACTTTTGGTGTTATATCTAAGAAGTCTTTATCTAACTCAAGTCACAAGGTCCTTTTTCTTCTTTTTTTTTTTTTTTCCCTAAAAGACTTACAATTTTTAGTTTTACATTTAGGTACATCGACCTTGCGTTAATTTTTGGTTTTGGCACAGAGTATGGGTGGAAGTTTGCATCACCCTGCCAGGAATATTTGGCAGTTTCTGGAGACGATGTTTGGAGACAATGTCTAGGCTAAGACAAGGGGCATTTGCTCTTGGCATCTAGAGGGTGGAGGTCAAGGATGCTGCTGAATATCCTGCCACTGGAGAGATCACCTCAAAGGAGAAATCAGTCATTCAACCAAAATGTCAGAAGTGCGAAATTGAGAAACTCTAGGCTTGAGGTTTATTAATTTTTACTCTGCTTTTTTTTTTTTTTTTTTTTTTTTTAGTGGTGATACTAGGAATTGAACCCAGGACCTTGCATGTGCTAGACAGTGGCTCCACCACCACTTCTTAAACTAAATCCACAGAATTGTTTTAGGGCAATTCTGCACTGCACTAGGAAGTGATTGCTGCACTAGGAAGATGTTTTAGCGTACTGCAGAGTGTTAGAAAGCAGAACACCTGGAGTTGGAGCACTTGCCAGTCATGGGTGTACTGGCTTGCTTTCTATTTTCTGAGTAGCGTGAGAAGGAGGGAAGTCGATGGGGAGAAGAAATTCATCCATGTTGACATTTTCCAGACCCTGAGAAAGTTTGAAAGCTGAGTTTGAATGCATTTCTCTCTCTTGATGATGTGTGTTTAAAAGTACTTTCTTTGAGCACTTTGGGTCAGGGAAACACATCTGACAAAAGTGAGTCTCAAGCTTGTACTTGCCCATGTCCATATTGATTGAAAACTGCAATCTGAGATGCAGGTGTGGGGTCCCTCTACAGTTTGCATCTGCTTGAGGCTTTAGCTCCGGCTGACTTTTATTCTTCCTTTAGGAACTGCCAATGTTTGCAGTTTGTCTTCTGGGATTAGCTCTTTTTCTGTCTGGGTATGCAAATGTATCCCTGTTCAATTCATTCAACAAGTAATTTATTTTGTAAATATTTATTATTTCTAGACTCTGTCACATTGATGAAAATCAGTGCCCCTTGCCCTTAGCCAGATATCTATTAGGAGAAAGGAATCCTGGTGAGATAACTGGTGATTGCTACAGGCAAGGTGTGAACAGAGCAAAACAGAACAGCAGTGGTTCTCAAAGTGTCATTTGGGGACCAGCAGCAGCCAACCTATACCAGCCAACCTGGGTGGGGCCCAGCAGTTTATCTTTAACAAGGCTTCAATGTGATTCTGCTGCTGCTCCATCTATGAACTACTGGTATATGTGGAGGATTAGATGATCTCTGAGATTTTTTTTCCAGCTCTTCAAATCTGTTTAGAAATGTGGTATTGGTGAAGAACACTAGTTGGTACTAATAAAATATGAAATAAACTTTAATTGCTCTGGTGTGGTGGTGTACACCTGTAATCCCAGAGACTCAAGAAGCTGAGGCAAGAGGATCACAAGTTCAAGACCAGCCTCAGCATCTTGGCTAGACCCCACCTCAAAATAAAAACAAAAAAAAAGGTCTGGGGATATAGCATACTGTAGAGCACACCCAGTACTGTAAACAAACATACAAACAAGGTCCCCTCAACAATAATTGTAATGTAGATGAAACAAATTCAAAATGGTAAAGTTGTGTTTGCACTGGAACAATAGTCAATTGTGTGTGTGTGTGTATATGTGTATATATGCATATATATATATATATATTTTTTTAATTTTAATTTTTTTTTTGCAGTGATGAGGATTGAATCCAGGACCTACCTTCCTCATGGTAGCCAAGTACTTGACCACTGAGTTATACCCCCAGACAGTACATTTTTTAAAAAATATTTTTTATTTGTTCTTTTTAGATAGACATGGCGGTAGAGTGTATTTTGACATATTATATGTACATGGAGTATAACTAACTCTGATTAGGATCCCATTCTTGTGGTTGTACATGATGTGGAGTTTCACTAGACACATATTCACATATGAACATTCTACTGTCTTTCCCATTCCCTTCCTTCTCCCTTGCCTTCATTCCCCTTTGTCTAATCCATTGAACTTCTATTCTTCCCTCCTCTCCTCTTGTTGTGTGCTAGCATCCACATATCAAAGAGAACATTCCATCTTTGGTTTGTTGGGATTGCCATCCAGTAAATTGATTACATTTTTTTATTATGAAGAATTTCAAATATATCCAAAAGTAGAGATAATAGTACAATGAACTCCTGTGTAACCATTAGTCGTTGCCAATAATTATGTACAGGACTGCGAGTGTTGGTGGGCAACTGTAATCCCAGCTACTGGGGAGGCTGGGGTAGAAGGATCATGAGCTTGAGGCTAGCTTGGGCAAGTAGAAAGACCCAGTTTCAAAAACAAAACAAAACAAAACAAAACAAAACAAAACTTCTGCCAACCTCGTTTTAATGTTGCCCTTTCCTATCCCCTGTATGCTGGATTATTTTGAAGCAAATTTCATACATCATATCATTTTTAATTATTTGAGATATTAAGGTATTTGATACAAATCTGAAACTGAACTACATGAATGATAGATCAGATTTATCTAGGGTTTATTTATACAAAAGTGGGTAAAACAAAACAAATCAATGTGGACACATGTGTGCGTGTATTCCTATTAGCCTAAAATCCATTAAAAATAAGTGTACCTAGGACTACTGTGAATATGTCATTAAAGAATTTTATTTACATTCATCATCATGTTAGCAATCTATGCATTGTATTTGAAGAGAATATTCCACAACTGTAAGAAAAAATATACATCCAGGGATGGGGTTGTAGCTCACTGGTAGAGCACTTGCCTGGCATGTGTGAGGCATTGGGTTTGATTCTCAGCGCTGCATACACATAAATAAAAATAAAATAAAAGTCCATCAAAAACAGAAGAAAGAAAGAAAGAAAAAAGGAAAGAAAGAAAATAAATATATCTATGCCCTGGAAGATAAAATTTTAATTTGAAAGTCATGTTTTGGGGGAAGTATAGGTATTAGAAAGTTTAAAAGATTTGGGGGCTGATTTTTTACATGTGAATTAAGACATTTTTGGATTCATTTCAGCAATTTATGTTGCCTCATTTAAAAAGAAAAGTTATATAGCATATCAGGATGCATGGTAATTAAAAGAAAAAATCCCTGGGCTGGGGATGTAGCTCAGTGGCGAGTGCATGCTTAATATTTGTGGGGGCCCCTGGGTTTCATCCCCAGTACCAAAAAAAAGAGGCGGTGGGGGGGTGGGGGAGAAATCCACTCATCTTACTGAAAAGAGTACATGCAGTCTTTTCTTCAAGGTTAGAGATAATGTATTTTGTCAGAGATCAGGCTGTGAGGTGCTTATGTTTGGAGGGGAAGGGCAGAATTGATTTACACAACATGGCACCTGTCTCCTTATGCTTTGGCTTAGGAGCACAAGTGTGGTGTCCTGAGGAAAAGCTGATTGTATCACTTAGGACTAATATCTTCATGCTTAGCTGCTTCTGTATGATTTATTACTTAAGGGATCATACCATAGGAGTTAGCTAATTTTAATTTAAAAATGCTAATTACTCAGGAGGAATTTTATTTATTTATTTATTCATTCATTTATTTATCTTAGTTGTAGATGGACACAATACATTTATTTAATTAATTAATTTATTTTTATGTGGTGTTGAGGATCAAACCCAGTGCCTCCTGCATGCTAGCTCTACTCTGAGCTACAACCCCAGTCCTCCTCAGGAGGGAATTTTAAGAGTGAATTTCAACAAAATAAATAAGCTGTTCATGACCTTTTTACAAGCCTCCAAGACTAAAAACAAAAAACCCCATGAAAACAAAAGCAACAATATCAACAACAACAAAACCCCACAACTCAAATATCTCTAAGCTATTAGTACTATGGGAAGTTGTAGCCAACACATGATGGGATTGTTTGGTAGACTAACATATACTAGAACTTTCAGTTAAAAAAATTTGAGCTAGTGATTTAGAAAGAGGGGGAAAAAAGAGAAATAACTTGTAAGCTCTGTTATTAACAAGTTAAACATGTGTTTTATTATTTACACTTTTATGTTAGCAATGAAAATAGGTTATAGCATGCTCTTGTTAAAATATCCTTTATAATCATTCATTTGATGATATTGAGTAAGGATTTTTCCTCTGTTAACAGGTCTTTTAAAAAAGAGTATGTTACCTTTGGAGTCTGTACTTTTTTTCATGGTAGGAAGCTTCAGCTGTTGGGTAATAATTAATTCTCTTCAAGTGTTTAGTCCAGAGCTGATTATATTCCCTTCTGACCTGGATGAGGAGAACTCCTGAATGTTTGTAACCACAGTTTGATGATTTGGTCACAAAGACTCTCTGTTGGTGATGTTTCTGAGCCTTGGAGGGTGAGCTTGCTCCTCCTTCCGTGAGTCATCACGGTGTTTTGTAGTTGGCCTTATGTTTTCTTAGCAACTGCTGTTGATTTCAGGTTTGAGCAGGGAGAGCGTCTTTTGAAATGATCCAGCATATTCTTTTGCATTATCCATGCCTGTTAAACTTTGTGATGTTAATGTATGTACCAGGAAAAATGAAGGATTGAATACTTTTCCTCTCCCTATCTTCTCAATCATTTTTCTTTTGATTTGTTTTCAGGGAAGATGGGTTGGGTGGGAGTCAGGGTGGGAAAAGAGAAAAATAAATGAATCTGGGACACTGTGAATCTGCCTGTTGATGATCCTGGCCTATAGCAGAACCCAAATGGCCTCCATGTGCTGATGGGATAAAGTGTAATTTACTGAGGTCTTCAGCTTACTACTCCCATGTGCATAACTGCTAGAGGAAGGAATGAATTTTAGAAATGTCTGTGGTATAGTGAAGGGATAGGATGCCTTCTGAAGTCAGCCTGACGTTGGTTCAAATCCTAGCTTCACCATATACTAACTGTATTAATTGGGACAAGTTACATAACCTCTCTGAGTGCAAGAGAAGCTAAAATTACCACTTTATAAGAATTTGTGAGAATTGTTGAGATAGCATAGGGAACAGCCCAGTATCTGTAGAACACATGGCAATAAAAGTTACCAAGTTCAATTCAGGGGTGCGTTGTACAGGGGCTAGGTGACAGGTGTTGGATGCAATCAGAAATGAACTAGACATGGTCCCCAATTATGAGGAATGGGGTAGATGGCCTTGTTAACAGGTCCTGATCTAGAATGGAAGAGGGGCCAGCTGTGGTGCTGGCAAAGTACAGTGGGTGCGGAAAGCAAGTGGTGACCTGCGCCAGCTTTGGGGAAGTTATGGCTAATTTTGTAGCACATTTGAGCTGGGTGTGTGTAGCTGGGTCTCAAATGATCCAAGAAGGTTTTCATGGGTGGAGAATGGAGGAGAGTAGATTTCAGGCTGAAGAAAAATACAGGTTCTCTGCAGAATGTGGTAGAGAGAAGAGTGGAGAGAAGATTTATGGTTCGATTTTGGTGGATTTTGCATTTAGGAGCATTTGGACTATGTTCTCATAGTCTGTGGGGAATCAAAGCAGCTACTTGGTGTGAGCTCTGTTTCACAAAAATGTTCTAGAAGATATATCAGAGAGCCAGGTGTGGTGGCGTGTGCCTTTAATCCCCACGGCTTGGGAGGCTGAGGCAGGAGGACTGTGAGTTTAAAGCCAGCCTCAGCAATTTAGCAAGGCTCCAAACAATTCAGTAAGACCCTGTTTCTAAAATTTTATATATATATATATATATATATATATATATATATATGTATATATATGTATGTGTGTGTGTGTGTGTGTGTGTGTGTGTGTGTATGGGCTGGGGATGTGTGTGTGTATGGGCTTGGTGGTTAAGCGCCCCCGGTTCAATCCTTGGTACCCCACCCCCAATCCCTAAAAAAAGATATATTGGAGAGACAGGAAATCCAATTAAAAGTGTGTTTCAAAAAATACAGGTGAGTGATGAAGAAAGATTCTGAACCAGTTGCCAAAGAGGAGGCTGGTGCCATTAGTTGAGGGGGGAAAACACTGGAGAAGGCCTGGGAGGAACTGGATGGTGTGGCAGTGGGGTGGCCTTATGGGTCTTGTGAGCTCAAACATTAGTGAGATATCTAGCCGCCAGTTGGAAATTCAGTTCTGAAAGAAGGAAGTTGACTTTGTGTGCGTGTGCATGCGCACATACTATGTCTCAGGTTTTATTCTAAGTACCTTCACAAACTATAAAGAGGAAGCAGTCAGGTGTAATTCCAGCAGTTCATGAGGCTGAGGCAGGAGGATTGCAAGTTCAAAGCCAGCCTCAGCAAAAGCAAGTCGTTAATAAGCAACTCAGTGAGACTCTGTCTCTAAATAAAATTAAAATAGGGCTGGGGATGTGCCTTCTCTGGCACTTTTCCTCTGTTTCCATCTTCAGGCTCCTATTACAGATTCTTTGCTCTGAGGAGAGAATCACTGTCTACCTGGGTGATTTCTCTTTGTTTTCTGAAGAGTATCAAAGAGAGTTTCATTCTCAATTTTGTTTCTCAAATTCTAATATTCCTTTCCTTTATTTTTTATTTATTTATTTATTTATTGTGGCACTGACAGTAAAACTCAGGCTCTTGCCTATGCTAGGCAAATGCTCACTGAGTCACAGCCCTAGCCCTTTTTTATTTAATTTTTTTAAATTTAATTTTTTGAGACAGAGCCTCATTAAGTTGCTGAGGCTAGCTTAAAATTGTGATCCTCCTGCCTCAGCCTCCTGATTAGCTAGACTCACAGGTGTGTGCCACTACACCTGGCCTTCTTTCCTTTTAGAGCTGCCGGAAGGTTGAAATCCTTTAAGTACCCCCACCCCCATGAAATGGAAACATTTGGGTCAGAGTGTGTAAATACTTAATCTAATGAGCTCTGCTTTAGTTGAATTGGAGAAGGAAGTGGGGCAGAGAGAATGTTGCTTTTTCTTTAATGCGATCCTTTTTATTAGATGATGAAATGTGTAATCATGAGGTCAAGTTCATGGGTACAGATAAAAACTAAGTCTGGCAAGGCATTAACTGACTTTTAAAAGTTTTTTTTTTTTTTTTTTTTTTTTTTGTAATTACACAAATCCAACACACACACACACACACACACACACACACACACACAGAGCAAAATCTCTTGCCCGCATTATTTTCACTTTCCATTCTTGGAACCTTTCTCCCTAGAGATAATCACTGTGGACAATTGTATGTCTCCCCCATTTAAATATTTCCAAGTACTTGGAACCGGTGCAGTTACTAGTCATGTATCTACAATTCCTGTTTTGCCTTTTCACCTAGATATTTGGTATCAGGACTTATTATTGGGGTTTCATAAATGTGGTTTCTTTTTTTAGACCAAAGTTCTGAAAGTCCTACAAACATCAGATTGTGCCTTCTGTTAAATACTCTTGGATCACCTTTCAAATCAGTGACATACCCCAGGTTAGAATTTAGGAGACCTTGAGTTTCTCATTTGTTGCTAAACCAGTTCTGTTAGTTAATTTATGACACAAGTTTGCCAGTTAACTGCAACAGTGGGCAAAAACATTTTTCTTTTTTCTGTTTTTTTTTTTTTTTTTTTTTTCTTTTTTAGGAGAAAGGGCAGAGAACAGCTGAGAATACAAATAGAAATTAACAGGCCCATTTTTTAGTGTCATTACCATATTAATCCATTTACTTCATATGGTAAAAGCTCAAATAATATATGCTATTGTAAATTCCTCTATAGAGTCCTGGGATGAATGAGTAGATTAAATATATGTTGCCCATTTAGGAGGGTTCTGACTGTAAGTTTAAGGATATGGGCTTTGGAACTTGAAATACTGGAGTTTAAGTAAGTTTTGCTTATAAATTTGCTATGTGGTTTTAGACAAGTTACTTAATCTCTGTTTCCCTAAATGAGATAGATAGATGGTATTTGTTTTATAGACCTGAGAAGATTATGGTGCATGTAAAGTGTCTGGCATGAGTTAAGTACTAAATAAATATTAACTATTCTTATTACTGTTTTATCATGATTATCAAATAGAGTGCCAACAATTTTGGTCACCTTTGTAAAGAAAATGTACTTGTTCTTATTTAAGCTATTAACACAAGAGGTATCACTGATATTTCACTTTTGTGTACTATAGGTTACTAGAAGGAATGTACAAATATTGAGAAACTTTTAAAAACAGATGCACCTCTCAGTATCTCTTAGTTGGTTAGCTTCTTATTCAAGGAGCTTCACTCAGAGAATTACAGATTTCCTTTTGTCTTACTGGGCCTGCTTCTTAGTGCTGTTCAGTATTTCTGGTTTTGGTTCTAATTGGGAGAATACTACAGAATGCATGGCATTTTTTGAGGCTTGTTCTAATTGTTCAACAACTAAGAGAAAGCACCCTAAATGGTGTTTCTTGTTGAAGGGTGTGTTCTGTGTGTTTTGGAGGCTAGGGAGGAGGTCAGGGATATTTCCATGGGGACAGCTTAGAGAGAAGGAAAAAAATATTCCTTAGAAACTTCAAACTTAGAATATCAAGTTTGAAATTTCATGAAAACAAAGCTTAAGAATTTTGTAATTGTGGTTATTGGAGATAAGAGGTCGGAAGGAATTCTAATGTAGTAAGTTTTATCTTCACAGGAAAGTACATAAATTCTGAATAGTTTAATGAGCTCGAAGATATACTAAAGAAAAATAATCCCAGAAATGGGACAGAAATAGTTTATAATTTTTATTTATTTATTTAATTAAGGTCAGATAAATTTCTTTCTTCCTTTTTTTTTTTTTTTTTTTTTTTTTTTGGGTGCTGCTGCGGATTGAATTGAGGGGCGCTCGACCACTGGGCCACATCCCCAGCCCTTTTTTGTATTTTATTTAGAGACAGGGTCTCACTGAGTTGCTTAGCACCTTGCTATTGCTGAGGCTGGCTTTGAACTCCTGATCCTCCTGCCTCAGCCTCCCAAGTGCTGGGATCATGCGCCCGGCTCACCAAATGAGTTTTGATGTCAAATTTATGAAGAAACTTTCTGTGTTCAGCACTGTTTGGATTTGGGAATTCTGGAGAAGGCAGCTGAGTAGTGAGCGCCACCTCACCAGGCAAGTCCTGATAAATTTCTAAGGCTTCACTGTGCTTGCTATAAGTAACATCAAAGATAATTTAGTATCCACAGAAGTGCATTCTGTTCTTTCCCTGAGTTGGTATGGCCTCCTATCAGACCTTAAAATTGTCCACAGATTGGCAACTGTGTATCTTTTTAAAAAAATATTTATTTATTTGTTTTAGTTGTACACAATGCCTTTATTTTTATGTGGTGCTGAGGATGGAATGGTGCCTTCTGCGTGCTAGCCACAACCTCAGCCCCCGGCAACTGTGTATCTTTAGGGAAGACTTAGAAACAAATAATTCTCATTGTTTCTCTTCAGGTGAGAAAGTTCTGCCATTAAATGAAATGGGAACAAGTTGGGTAGCTTCTAGCAAGTCCCACTGGAAAGCAGGGTTGGAAGGATTTCACAGTTGGAGATTCTGCTATTCAGAAACCAAATCTGTTTTTCAGAGACACCTTCTGTTTCCATAGTTGCTTGAATCAAGTTTTCAACAAAAGAATACCTGTTAAAAGAGTTGCATTGCTGACTGGCAGTGCTAGGAAGCCGGCGCGGTGGCGCACGCCTGTAATCCCAGCACTTGGGAGGCTGAGGCAGGAGGATCGTGAGTTCAAAGCCAGCCTCAGCAATGGTGAGGCACTTAGCAACTCAGTGAGACCCTGTCTCTGATAAAATACAAAAAAGGGCTGAGGATGTGGCCCAGTGGAGTATCCCTGAGTTCAATCCCTAGTACAAAAATAAATAAAATAAAATAAAATAAAAATAAAAAAAGGAGTTGCATTGCTGTCTGGCAATGCTAGGAAGGACAGCTTTGTTGTTGTTGGTGGTGGTGGTGTTGGTGGTGGTGTCCTGCGGATGGAACCCAGGACCTCACACATGCCAGGCAAGTGCTCTATCACTGAGCTATAACCCCAGCCCCAGAAAGACAGTTTCCATATCATACTTCAATTCATTTCCTAGCTGTTTCCCCCCCTTGTCTGCTTTCCCGCTAACCAGTCAGAACTCTGGGATTTGATGGTTGGAAAAGACTGTGTGTCAAATATTTAGTTAGAACTTCCATGTATTAATGCAATTACACAGAAATGGATAGTTCTTTGAAGGTAAAGTGCTAAAGAGAAATGCAAACTCAAAAAGGAGAAAAAGCATTAATGGGGGGGGGATATGAATTTTTAAGAATCCTCTATGTCTTTAAAATCCCAGTGTCAAAATCATTACCAAATGTGGCTTGAAGAGATGTCACTTGTTTATTTATTTTTAAGTCATAGCACTTGATTAAACTAAGATTTGTGTATGAGCATCTGTAATGTACATGTTAAAGTCTAGAATGATTTATTGATTGATCTGAGGATTTGCAAGTTTATTTGTTTTATATACTAAGTCAGTAATTCATTAAATAAAGTTAGGTCATAGGAAATGGAGGGGAGCACTTTTCCTTAAGAAGGGTAGTAATGCTGGGCATAGTGGCCTGTAATCCCAGGGACTGGGAGGCTAAGGCAGGAGGGTTGCAAGTTCAAAGCCAGCAACTTGGTAAGGCCCTATATAATTTAGCAAGACCCTGTCTCAAAATAAAATGTAAAAAAAATTTAAAAAAGGGTGGTAAGGGTGTGAGAAATAATGGTTTAGAAGAGGATTGATAGAAATGGAGTATAAATCATATGCTTTCTAAAATATCAATTATAAATTGTAATTCTGGATTTGTTCCAGACAGTCTTATGCTGTTCTGCAAAGCACTAATGTTAATAGTCTCAGGAATATCATGATTACATAAAATAATCTGTAAGTACAACTAAACAAAAAGTATATTTTGTCTTGGGTTGATTAAATTTGCCCCTTATTTCCCAGCACTCACTGTTCTGTTCTCAGCCGAGGCAGACTGCTCTCACTGGTGTAACATGGCTCACAAAGGCCAGTGAAGGAGTGTGGTGGGATTAAACATCATTCCTGGGCTAACTTTAAAGTATGTGTGTGTGTGTGTGTGTGTGTGTGTGTGTGTGGGTGGGTGTGTGTACGCGCATGTGTGTTGGTCCAGTATCCATGCTGGGTCAGAAAGTGTCATCCTATGTATGATTTATAGGATATGTATAGTGACAGTATAATGGGTTATAACTAGAGCCCAGAGGGTTTGAAATCCATCATGTTGAATTTTGTTCAGAATTCTAGAACTGAATTACCCCTGAGTACTTTTATCTCATAGTTTAGGAACCAAGATTCAAAGATGGCAGGTGCTACATTCACAAAATCAGAAGTAAAACCACTATCTCTAGATTCTTGTCTCATGGTTCTTGCACAACACACACATGCACACACATGCACGTGCACACTGACACACACACATACACTTGAGTTGCATATATATGCATATAAGTTTAAAAATTTGTTATGTAATATTTAAAACTCAAAATAAATAATTGAACAGTAAGTACGCAAGTGCTTTAGCATCCTACTTAAGAAATAAAATATTACTTATGTGGTTGTGACCTCTTCCTCCCTAGAAGTAACTGCCATCCTAAATTTGGTGTTTATCATACACATGCATTTCTTTACAGTTTTTTTTTGCATGAGAATGGTAAGGGTCACTTTCTAGCTATCTACCACTCATGACAGATACTGGATCTAAACACCGGGTCCAGCTGTGCCGAGTTGTTCTGGTGGAATATCAGCTCAGTCACAGCTCCCTAAGCAATGTTTTAAGATTATATATACTTCATGTACAGTCTCATTGTAAATTGCAGGCTCTTCTGCAAGTTGCTTGAAACCTCTCAACTGTGAAGTTCATCTGTACTGGAATATATGTAACTATGATTGGTTCATATTCATTGTTTAATATTCTGTCGTATGAATAGGTCACAGTTTATCCACTTACCTATTCATGTCTTTTATTTATTTTTCTTCTGGGTTGTCTTTGTGATTTTTGTAAGTAAATTGTATTAATATTTTTGGAAAACTTTTAAATTTTTTCTTAAATAGTTGTAGATGGACAGCATGCCTTTATTTGTTTAGTTTTTTTTTTTTTTTTTTTTTTTTTTTAATGTGGAGCTAAGGATTGAATTGAACCCAGTGCCTCACACCTACTAGGCAAGCACTCTGCCACTGAACTACAGTCCCAGCCCAGGAAACTGTTTTTTAATAAACAGTTGACATGTATGTAAGTGTTACCTTTCCAGTACTGTTGGAGTTGCATATAGCTATGTGCACATGAAAAGGGGTTTAGAGCATTACCTTAATAAGACAGATGTGAAGTACGCCAGTGGAACTGTCTGAATGTTACCATGCCTGTGCCCGCAGATACAAACACATTCCTTTCTTTAGAATGGATAGGATATATTCTTAGAACTCTTGATTGTAGATTGATTTGATTTCTCCATATTTACATGGTCATGCAGATGAAAGCCCTGGAGGTATTCTAAATGAGAGGAAAGTGTGTATAGGAAATTATTACTCTCTCTATCTCTTTTTTCCCTCTGCTAAGTAATGGTCGGCACCATTGCTTCCTCTTTGAACCATGGATGGGCCACAGGGTGTGAAGGAAGCTAGAAAGGGAATGGAAGTCCAAGGCCATGGCTCTGTTCTTTCCATGGCTTTATTTATTTAAATCATTTGGGCTGTTCATGGCTTAGCTTCCCTCCTTTCTTGCAGTCAGTGTTGACTGAACTTGAGAAGCACAGGCAAGGCTGTTTGTTCTCTTGTTGGCTACTTGTATCTGCTTTCAGAAAGGTTATTGTTTTCAAGGATCTTGAGCTCCAGGATTAGGACAGTTAAACCTTTTGTTGGCTTGGAAACTGTAACCTTGCTCTTGGTTCTGCTGTCCTGGCTGCTGGGCTTCTTTTTCTCCCTCCGTATCTTTTCTTACAGATTGCTTGCATTAGTTATCTACTGAATATCCGTCCTCCAGAGCCTCTCACATTTTGTTCATTTAAAATTTTTAAAACCTTCTTGTAGTTGTACAAAAGGATGTATGCATTTCAAAACGCTCTTCGGGGCTGAAGGTTGCCTTTTCCTGGAGCACTGGAGTCTTTTGTTGTTGGGAGCTAACAAAGAACTGTCATTTGCTGGGTATTACTGGCAGGGAACAGGCCAGGGGTTCTAAGAAGAATATGCGTAACCTGCCTAAGCGCGCTTGTTTTAAAAATTGCCATCTAACTTGTCTCCTTGGCCTTGGGAATAGCAGGAACTTTTAGAGTTAAGAATGTTGTTCAGAAGAAAGATGTTTATTTATTTTTTAGAGGCAGGAAAGATTTCCAGCCTTTTTACCATAACTGCTTTTTTAAGAAATAAAAACTAGTGGACTTTATAAGTGGGTAATCTCAAAGGGAAAACAAATCTCGCTACAAGTCTTAGCAATATATAAACCCTTGGAAAATGAACTGAATTTTTATTTTAGCTTTTTATGTTTGCTTAGTCAGAATTGATATTACCCCAGTGGTTCTGAAATTCTTTTTTTCTTTGCATTTCATGCCAGATAACTTGATTTAATGATGTAGAAAATGAAAAAAAGGCACAGGAGAGAAGTGTTTAGAGAAATTTTGTTGGTGGTACAAAGGGCATGATCTTTTTTTTTTTTTTTTTTTTTTTTTTTTTTGGTGGTACCGGGGATTGAACTCAGGGGCACTTGACCACTGGGTCACATCCCCAGCCCTTTTTTTTTTTTTTTTTTTTTAATTTAGAGACAGGGTCTTACTGAGTTGCTAAGTGCCTCACCATTGCTAAGGCTGGCTTTGAACTCGCAATCCTCCTGCCTCAGCCTCCCAAAGTGCTGGGATTACAGGCGTGCGCCACCGCACCCAGCCTGGGCATGATCTTAATCCTAAGAAACAAGCAGAGTTCTCGGATGGGGTTATCCTGCTTAGTTGTTTTTTTTTTTTTTTTTTTTGTCTTCATCATGATCACATGAGTAAAAAGAACCTTTTTGAGTCTTTAAAAGAATTCTGATTTATTTTGGGGAATATTTTTCACTTTTTGAGCCCCAGTTTCTAGTAATAACATAGCATATGATGTACCTAAAAACCAAAGACTAGGTCTGGGGATAAGCTCAGTTCCAGGGGACTCACCCAGCATGCTCTAGACTCTGGGGTCCATTCCCAGTGCTGCAACACACACACCCCAAACAGAAAACCAGGGCAGACAGAACAAACCTTCCTTCTCATAGAATCTTTGTGAACAGTTGTGAAGATGATTTCCAAAGCCCTTTAAAGATACAAAGTTCTATCTAATGGTTCACAGTGACAATAACAACATTTTAGGGCTCTCTTCCAACCCTGTCACTTCCTTCAGTAGAGCTGAGTTTGGGGTAGAGGAGGTGCAGTGGTTTCCTAGACCAGCGTGCTCAAGCCGTCACCTGCTTTTGTGGAAGCACAGGCTTTTATGGGACATTGTAATATGGGACTGGTGAAGAATCAATCCTTTGAGACTAACTGAAAAGGGTGGGGGATGAATTAAGAAACACTTACCAATAGCAACCACACACGGGAAAACCCTGACGTCTTAAACAATATATCAAGCTTTTGAGATGCTGATATTTACAGTAAACTATTCCCCCCCACTTTTTTGGGCATGAATCTTTAAGCACATGTATTTGAGGGCCCAAGAAGGTGTGGGCCAAGGTGATGCTGAGCTGCCAAGGTGGTCAGTGCTGCTGATGCATTCTCCAGCACCCCAGAACATGCAAACCAGTAACTTGGTGCAAGAAACCTCAGGACACAAAACAGGCTGTGGCCAAAGCACCTGTTGCAAGGGGTGCATCTTAGAAAAGACTCTGCTGCTTGACTTTGCTGTACTCTTGGGGTCTGTGGACCAGGAATATCCCAGTGACTCCAGTTATTAGGGTGGACTCAAAATTCCCACCCTTTTCTTAAGCTGATCCCAAGAATATGTTGTAGGTTGGTCTCAGAAACCAGTTTTTGTATGTTTTTTTTTTTCCCTCCAATCTTTCTAATAGGATTTCGTAAGGGGATTAAATACAAGGGCCTTTATCCCCAATATTTTCAGTGGGTAGACTCTGGGATTTAAAGTAGACCAAGGCCTGACCACATTCAAATCTCTGGGTTGATTCCAGGAGCTCTGATATACCCAAGGCCCATGGATGCCCATAGAATCCTGAAAATGAGAGTTCCCAAAGCCCCAGTGCTTTAAGTTCTCAAAGGGCTTAAGTAGTCCTTGCTTGTGTGCTGATTCCAGGGCCTCGGAAATACATGCCGTTATCCGTTCAGCTGTAGCATATTCTTTTCTTGATTCCTAACTCCAGTATGGGGTAGGGCTATATTTTATGTAGATAGAGGTATGCATTTGATGGCTATGGATTGAGTTGGTTGTTTTAAACATACTTAATTGTAATAGTGGGTAACATTATATTTCTTAATTAAAAAAAAAAAAAAAAAAAAACCCTAATCACAACTAGCCAAGATAGGTTCCTTTTGACTGTGTTGGTGATTATCATTTAGGATCAGAGAAACTAAGATAATGCAGGGACTTGTTCAACGCTTCCCAGAGAGTCAGTGAAAGAATAAAACAGATCAGAATCCACTGTCCCTGGATGCTGCTCAGCCTGGTGCTTAGTCCAACAAACCTGTTATTGGGGATTAACATCCACTCAGAGCCAGAAATAGACCAATTGGGACCTAAATCAGTTTTGATCATTGGTCTCTAAGGATGAAAGGCTGAGGGATACATTAATTTGCTGGGCAATTGATTTTTCCTGAGGATAAGAGGAAAACAAACCCAAAACTGTTAGTCATCAAAAATGGCACAGCCACTTTTGCTAATAACTTATGTTTGGACTTGGGAAACTTCCAGCTCTATAAATAGATTATGGGGAACCTTCTGGGAGAGGGGGAAAAAGTGGTATACAGGACTGTTTACATACCTAAAAATAGCAGGCCCATAGAACTTGGAGAGAAAAGTAAGGTCTGCAATCCTGAACTTGGGTTAAAAGAGTTACCATGCTTCATAACTGAAACTTCACTTTTTATTACCAATCACTGCCAAGAATTGGTGAGTTTAGAAAGAATAGGTCAAAGGTTTGGCAAGAGGATTTTTTGGGGGAACAGTTTGTACAAGCAGAAGGTTTCTGAGTGATTCCATTTTTTTTTTTTTTTTTTCCTGCAGAGACATGGTGACTTGGTCACCTGTGATCATACTTTGTCTTAGTGGAGGTTAAGGAAACAACTCAAGTAGAAATGAGAACCGGGTCCACGTTTTTATATTACAATTGAAATCGAATCAGAGTGCTTCTGAAGCCATGTACGGTTGTAAAGCGTCACTGTTCAGATATTCTGGGCTCATCATGGTGTTATTGAGTCAGTAAGAGGAGCTTGATGTTTAACCTTGGAGGTTGGTATCAAAAAGGCACACTTTGTGTCTGGGATCATGGCTCAGTGGCAGAACACTTGCCTCACATGTGTGAGGCACTGGGTTTGATTCTTAGCACCACATACAAATAAATGAATAAAATAAGGATCCATCAATAACTAAAAAAAAAAAGGCACACTTTTCTGGGTGTGGTGGTGCATATGTGTATCTCCAGTGACTCCGGAGGCAGAGGCAGGAGGACCGCAAGTTCAAAGCCAACCTCAACAACTTAGTGAGGCCTTAAGCAACTGGGCAAGACCCTGTCTCAAAGTAAAACAATAAAAAGGGCTGGGGATGTGGCTCAGTGGTTAAGCACCCCTGGGTTCAATCCCCAATACAAAAAAAAAGGGGGGGGGGCTGGGGATATAGCTCAGTTGGTAGAGTGCTCGCCTCACATGCCCAAGGCCACAGGCTCAATCCCCAGCACCACACACACACACACACATAAAGTATACTTTATCTTTCACAACAGGTAGACATGGACATGATTTCCTATGTGTGTGTTCCTTCCCTTTCTTATTCTCCATATCTACCTTTCTGTTCCTGCGTTTGGTTCCCTGATTGTGCTGATTTATGACCGTTTATCTCAGGTGTGGCTTCCTGCATTTTACTGCCTGGGCCATTTGCATTGGCTACACTTGCTGTTCTTTGGATGGTGAGTGGGTGGGTGAATATGAAATGGCACATGTAGGAACAAGATTGTGACTCTCTACCCTGTGGGGCTGGCGTGTCTAGGTCTTCTTGGCCTGCAACTGGCACACCCAGAGACCTGAAAGTTCCTGCAGCCCTCCAATAGGCCTGCCTGTCAGGGTGATGAACACCTTTATGGGAAGGCGGGGAGGACTGGCTGGTTGTATAGAGAAGTGGTATATCTCCTAGATTTGGGGCCACACAAAAGTCAAAATAATGATTTGCTGAGATTGTTACTGTTCCCTGTAGATTTTTGGCCTTTCAGTTTCTGCTACTGAAGCTTCCTTTTAAAGTGTATATATTTAAAGTGTATATATTTTAAAGTGTGTATATATACATACGTGCACACACACACACATACACAACCTGTAAATATCTAACTGAACCCATTAAATAATGGAGTTTGCTCTGTTTGTTTAGTACTTGCTGTTTCTTTTTTGTTGTTGTTGTTATTTTTTTCTTTCTCTCTCTTTTTTTTTTTTTTTTTTGGTTTTTGGTACTGGGTATTGAACTCAGGGGCACTTGATCACTGGGCCACATCCCAAGCCCTTTTTTGTATTTTATTAGAGACAGGGTCTCACTGAGTTGCTAAGTGCCTCGCCATTGCTGAGGCTGGCTTTGAACTTGCGATCCTCCTGCCTCAGCCTCCCAAGTGCTGGGATTACAGGCTTGCACCACTGCGCCCAGCTTATTTTTTCTTAAAAAATTTTTTTTATTTGTTCTTTTTAGTTATACATGACAGTGGAATGTATTTTTTAAAAAATATTTATTTATTTGCTTTAGTTGTACACAATGCATTGGTCTTTACGTGGTGCTGAGAATCGAACCCGGGTCGTGCACATGCTAGGCGAGTGCTCTACTGCTGAGCCACAACCCCAGCCCTGGAATGTATTTTGACATATCGTATGTTCCCATTCTTGTGGTTGTTTGCAATGTGGAGTTACCTTGGCCTTGTATTCACATATGAACATAGGAAAGTGATGTCCAATTCATTCTACTGTTTTCCCACTCCCATCTGTCCGCACCCCCCCCCCCCCCACACTGGTTCTTTAATAGTGTAAAATCCTTGAGGAATCTTATCCTTTTACACTAGGGACAGAAGGAATCAATGGGTGAAGATGAAAGCATTTTGGGATAATGAACTTAAGGAAAAAAAGGCGTTTTGTCTACAACTTTGAGCTGTAGGGCATGGGGATTCCTTTCCACCCAGGGGTGGCGGAAGTCCTTGCCTTCAAAATTGAGGTGTGAGATATGTGCCAGGGCATCTTGGGTCCTTGGTAATACAGGAACACTAAAGTGGAGAAAGAATGATGTCTGTCTTGTGTTTGGAAGATGCTAAGGAGTTTTCAAACAGCCTCATAAGCCAAGAGGGCTTTAATGGGAAAACCGGAAATCATTGTGAATGTCTATGCCAACCTTGAGTTAGGGTTAATTTGTCTCAATGACAGAAGAAACATAGAAGCCTCCCTTCATGCTTATTTTATCAGAAGATTAACTTAAAAGTGTTTTTCTTGTTGCAGCTATGTTTCCCATTTCAGGCAGGGAGGGGGGCCTTCCATGAACTTGAGTGGTTAAAAGTCCACTTGGCCCAGAGTCAGCCCCAGTGAATCCTGAACTTGGGTGGAGGCGATGGGCAGCGCCCTCTGAGAGCCAGGCCACACTCCCACCAGGAACAGCCAGAGCCCCCAGAGGCTCACTCTCCTTCCCTAGATTCTGACTGTCATCATGAACAGTGTGGAGCGTTTCATTCTTCCAAGATAGGCTCCTCAGGGGGCTGGCAGATCTTGTAAAGGAAGCTGGAAAGGTGGAAAAGCCAATTGGACATAGACTGTTAATTGTGTGCAGTTAGAAAAGGGAGAGTGACGATATGGAACTCCACTGAGAAAGAAAGGGGTTTCCAAAGTTCACCTTCCAAGGTCTGAGACAAAGGAGGAAAACTAAATTTATTCAGTTGAATAAGCAACAGAGGACAAAATATTTCTGCCTTTTCCCCCTTAGCACCCCACAGATGACATTTTAGAGATACCAAAGATGAAATACTTCAGTTACTATGAAAGAGCAACACAGGAGAATTCAACAAACTAGCAAGGGATATTGTGGGGATTCTTGGGTTTGTGGTACCAGTCAGCAAGGACCGTGACAGGGACATAGCAAGTTAAACTACGATTAACCACAAATCACAGTCTTAAGGAAACATTTTCTTCTCTGGTTATTTTGTATTACAAAGGGAACAACTTTTAAAATTTAATTCATTTTATGTCATTTGATGAAAGGAATTGACATAAAATACATTATTTTGTTAGAGCAAAGATTGACTCTTAAATGGTTTTTAAAAAAATGTGTGTACGTTACACATTTTTCATTTAGAAGATGAGTAATGCTCATTTAGCAGTAATGCTAAAAGATTTTTTTAAAATATGAATTTTTTAGTTGTAGATGGACACAATACCTTTATTTTATTTATTTATTTTTATGTGGTGCTGAGGATTGAACCCAGTGCCTCATGTGTGCTACGCAAGCACTCTACCACTGAGCCACAACTCCAGCCCCTAAAAGATTTTGAATAAGAATTTTTGTTACATCACTCTACCAAAACTATTTTATTTTTGCACTTAACCTTTTAGCCTTACGCCTGCATACATATTTGTGTAATTGTATTCCTATTGAATATAAACATTTTATATTTTGTTTTTCTTATTATTTTTATATTTAATATTTTCCATAGACTTTATAATGATAGATTCTATTTTGATTAAAAGAATTTTCACGTTGGCCGTAATTAGCAAAGCATTCCCATATATTGAGGATTCATATTTGTATATATGTGTGTGTATATATATGTATCCATACATACATGTATACAATATGTTGGTATGATATATGTACATACACACATATATATCTTTTTGTTTCTAACTAATTAGGATGAATTCTTAGGAATGGGATTGCTGGTTCATCTTGTGTAAGCATTTTTGTGATTCAGCCTAGATATCACAATCTTGATTTCCAAAATAATTATTGTGTAGTGTCATATAGTATAGTGGTATAATAATTTCTTTTTTCTTTTTGTGGTACTGGGGATTGAAACCAGGCATACTCAACTACTGAGCTACATTATCAACCCCTTTCTATATTTTATTTTGAGACGGAGTCTGTCTTGCTAAGTTGCTGAGGCAGGCCTCAAACTTGCAATCCTCCTGCCTCAGCCTCCCAAGTAGCTGGGTTTACAGTTGTTTGCCACCTTGCCTGGTGCCGTGTATTGTTTTTGTTATCTACAGAAGTCTATGTAAGTTGAAGACGAGATGCTGAACATATATATTTGCATATGTTTAGTATTTATATTTCCTCTAGTGTGAATTATCTGTTCATATGTATTAGAATTTGGTTTGTTTTGAGAGAAAACTTTTTATGTCTTTGAATTGCCTAGGCAGCTGTTGCCAGGATGATTTCCTCTTGTTTTTAATTTGCTTTGTGGGATGTTGCTAAAGAATTAAAAAAATGATCCATTGAATTAGAGAATTGACACAGACTGATTTCTCTAAAGAAATGGAAAATATCCAAATTAATTCTGTTCTAAATGAAGCACTCTTGCCACATCGGAAAGCCTGTTGCTTCATTTTGTGCACATGCCCAGTGTGGAGGATACCACTTACTCATAACACTCAGGGAAACACAGCTTCTCTCATAGCCTCAGTGCTGTGGCCTTGCAGCAACCATTAGAACAAAAGGCACAATTAATAATGTTCGTCACTGGAAACTGTAACTAACTTACTTCCTACTGGGCAGCCAGCCAGACTAACTTTTGAAGTATGGAGAATATCAGCCATATGTGAATTTCATTCCTTTACAAAATAATGTCTGAAAGAAAGAGTTTAAAAGCTAAGCATTTCATTGATAGGAAATAATTAGGCCTATAACAACCTGACTTCAGGTTATAGTTTATTGCTGATGTTTCTATAAGGCTTGTAGCAGGTTGTGTGAGGCAGGTGGAATTGGGGGTCCCTGTGTGGTAGCAGAAGAAGTGGAAGATCAGCTGCCTGCTCATGGCCATGCCAGGGGTACTGATGGCCAGGATGAGAAGCAGTTAGCTCCAAAAAAATGTCAAGTGGAACTGCACAGTCATTAGAATGAACTAGGAGGAATTAAAGTTGCATATGAGGAACTAAAGTTACATACATAGTTTTAATTAGAAACTGGTACAGTAATTAATATTAATGATGATTTTTTTGTTGTTGTTGTGTGGGGGATTGAACCCAGGGCCTTGTGCATGCAAGGCAAGCACTCTATCAACTGAGCTATATCTCCAGCCCCAATGATGATGATTTTAATTCACCTGAGGAAATGTAGATCTTATTCCACATGTAGTATTTAGTGGGTCAGGAGTTTCCCCCACTGCTGATTAAAACCACATGTTAATGCTCTTGAAAGAGTAAATTACATAATTACTTGAAAACTTACTCTATCTCATTTTGGCGTTATATGAAATGGAGGTTGAGGCTGTGGGGCAGACCTGGGACTCACTCACTGGCTGAGCCACTAGGGATAAGGCACTTCACTTCCATGATGCCATTAGTATCTATGTCAGAGAAATTTTATGAGCATTAAATAACAAAGTACGTAAAATGCTTAGTGCATTATATACAATGTAGACTACATAGTAAGCACTCTTTAATCATAAGTTAGATGTTATTTGTTGATTTTTTTATTAATTGATTTTTCTTATTCTTTTATATTTAAAAACTCAAGGCTGGGGTCTGGGGTTGTGGCTCAGTGGTAGAGTGCTTGCTTAGCATGTGTGAGGTGCTCGGTTCAATCCTCAGTACCACATAAAAATAAATAAATGAGATAAAGGCCCATAAGCATCTAAAAAAGTAAAAAACAAACAACAACAACAACAAAAAAAAACCCCTGAAGGTTGGGGATATAGCTCAGTTGGTAGAGTGCTTGCCTCATATGCACAATGCCCTGGGCTTGATACCCAGCACCACAAAACACAACAACCAAAAAAACAACTCAATGTTGGGCATGTGTTTCTTCACTCCAATTTTTATTATTTCATAAAGACTTGAAATAATAAAATTGAAAAATTGGTTTTTTAACATAATTCCCTTCATTATAGATTCTTTTATACAATTTAAAAAAAAAAAACTGAATTGCATGCAGTGTGTAAATTTAGTTGGGATACTCACACTGTGTTGGTTTTGTGGGTGGATATTCATTGTGATCTTGTCCTTTCAATCATGTTTAGTCCTTCAGTCAGCCAGGCCTCAGGAATTATCTGCATTCCATGAGTTCCATTTGTACATGATATTGTGAGCAGTCTTTGGCCTTTGATGTTTGGAATGAGGGTTGCTTTTTGTGAATTTTTTTAATCTTTTCTAAGTGATGATCTGTGTATAATCAAAATCAATTTTAATAAACACAGAAAATGGCAAACTATGTTTGAGCATGTATGATCTTGGAGAGATTTTCATCAGTTTTAGATTATCTAGGGAGTGGCAACTTAGTTTGTAGATGTATTTATATTCTCATTTGCCTCTAAAATCTATTGCCTTTGTCTTTTCTGTTCTTCAGTTATACTTTCTACAGAAAGAAATGGGAAAAACATGTTTTCACTGTTGGTGCCATTTAGTTTTAGATGTGTTAGGCTGTGTTAGTCAGTTTTCCGTTACTGTAACAAATACCTGAGCTGATGAACTTATTTAGAAAAAAGTTTGTCTTATAGTTTTAGAGGTTTTAGTCCATGATGGGGCAGATTCATTGCTTTTACTGTGTGTGTGTGTGTGTGTGTGTGTGTGTGTGTGTTAATTGTTGGGGTATCTAGGGAATTGAACTCAGGGGTGCTCTGCCATTGAGCTATATCCCCAACCCTTTTTAATTTTGAGACAAGGCTTATCTAAGTTGCTGAGGTTGGCTTAGAACTTGCGGTTGTCCTGCACCACCCTCCCCAGTAGCTGGAATTACAGGTGTGCTGCACACCTGTATTACATCTATTACTTTTTAGACCTCTGGTGAGGTGGAGAATTACAAATCACTGTGGGGGCACACTGTATAGTAAAACTGTTCACTTCATGGCTGGGAAGCAAAGAGAAAGATACTGGGCGTGTGTATACTCTAAGGGCATACCCCCAATAACCCAAGACCTCCCACCAGGTCCCACCACCTCCCAATAGCACCAAGGTGGGAATAAGCCTTTAGCAGGTGGGCCTTTGGGACACATTCCTGATCCACACTATAGCACAGGTGTTAGCTATAGCTTGTTGTTGCTTCAAAACATACACAGAACTGACTGACGTAGCTGAAAATCGCACAAATATAATTAATTGTCTTCTTAGATATACATCTGTATCTTTAACTTTCTCCACTTGTTTTCTGGCTTGATTCAGGAATAAAATGACCTCTGTAGCCTTACAGTGTATTCAATGGAGAATAACTAGACCCAACATGCTCAGACTGATAATTTCCAAACACTTGAACTACCAATATTATAAACATTTTGAAAACAAGTGAATTTTTCTTTGATGGTTCATAATCTCTAGGGATATAGCAAAGCCTCAGTCCCTTTATATTATTAGAAATATAAGCTTCATTGCTCTCTTGATGTGAAGCAATGCCAGTTTAAGAGTTAGAATGAAAAAAAATATTAGATGATAAATTCCCTTCTTCACAGGGTTATTTTGAATTTGGGGAAAGTTGTCCTAGACAAGAGCCTGAAGTGTTCTGTACTGAAATATAAATGTAGCACTGTTCATACTGCTGAAAATACAGAAGCTGGTAAATTATGTGTGTGTGTGTGTGTGTGTGTGTGTGTGTGTGTATGGTGATATGGTGGTGGTGGTGGTGGGTGTGTGTGTGTGTGTGTGTGTGTGTGTTGTGTGCGATTGTACCCAGGGCCTCACACATGCTAGGCCAGCACTCTACCACTGAGCTCCACCCCATCCCCCAGCACTGATGGATTATTTTGAAATGAAAACAAACAACAACAAAAAAAAGGCAGCAGGAAGAGATTTTTTGTGATGGGGCATTGAGTGGTGGTGGATGACTCATTGGAGAGCTGACAGGAGGGTCCCTGTTTCTGGAACCAGAAGATGAAGGCAAGTTGCTCAGTTCAGTTTAGAGAAGAACCACAGGCAGGGTGTCAGGGCCAGAAGGACACTTTGAGCATCTTCCCACTGCAAGACCACCTGCAAAGGAAGACAGTCTATTATTGCCTATTGGTTAGTTAATGGAAAAACAGGCTCCATGCTAGACCATAGAATTGAAATGATTGTGCATTGTTTCAGCAAAATGAAAGCCATGCGTTAGGAAAGGTTTTTCTTCTGAAGGGACCAGAACAACGAACACAAGAGCAAAGGTAGCAGGTACCAGGTGAGAAAGTGTAATGATTTTAGCCATCCATCTCTCCACTAACTGCTGCCATATTTGCCCAGGACCTACTTTTTGCATCGGATAGGATATGGGGGGCTGTGGATACCAAGAAGAAAGCGGTACCCTGATGAACTCAGCATCCAGTGAGGTCTCAGGCTTGGAGATCTGACAGGTATGGTGGAGGTGCTGAGTTTGCAAGACGGGGTGTGCAGGGGGAGCACAAAGAGAGATCCCCCCACTCTGCCTGAGTGAGTTGGAGTTGTCCAGGTGGATGGGATGGGAGAAAAAGGGTGCAAACGCAGGACTGTGAGGGAGAGAGACCATGGGGTGCTGGGAAGCTGGGATTCCCTGGCCATGTGAGGAGTGTCAGGAGACAGAGATAAAGAAGTAGAAGATCCGAGACTGTAAAGAATCTTGAATGCTGCTCAGTTGATGGGGAACTTAAATCACCAGAGTGATGATCCTAAGAGCTCACCGCGATGGCTGTGTGAGGCGCTGTCCAGACACCCCACAGTGAAGTGGTTGTTGCCCAGAGCTGGGGGGTGCTTTCTACTCCTTTTGGACTTCTCTGAGCTGCAGTGAACACCTTGCCAAGGGGTGGAAGTGGGCTGATGAGGTGGGGGTGGGAAGGCCAGGTGTCTAGTCTGCCTGAGGACAGCTCAGAAGGGCACTCTGCCTGCCGCGCTCACTGTGGGGTTGGGAGTGGCCGCTGTGAACCCTGCTTTGCATCTTGACGGTTTCCTCCACCCCATCCTGCTTCCATCTCTGCTCTGGCCAGCAGGGCCTTTCTGAATTCCTATCCCAGTGAACTTGGCAGACCCCCGTTGGTGTCCCCTTGAGGTGCTGAGGTTTGGTGCTTGTCTCTGGTGCAGAGCACACGCAGTCACTGGCCTCTTCCTGCTTGTTTTCCTTCTCTGAAGGATGGCAGTTTTTTTTTTTTTTTTTTTTTTTGTGTGGTACCAGGGATTGAACTCAGGGGCACTCGACCACTGGGTCACATCCCCAGCCCTTTTTTTGTATTTTATTAGAGACAGGGTCTCACTGAGTTGCTAAGTGCCTCGCCATTGCTGAGGCTGGCTTTGAACTCGCGATCCTCCTGCCTTGGCCTCCCAAAGTGCTGGGATTACAGGCGTGTGCCACCGCGCCCAGCTTTTTTTTTTTTTTTTTTTAAATAGGTTTTTAGTTGTAGGTGGACACAATGCCTTTATTTTTATTTATTTATTTTTATGTGGTGCTGAGGATCAAAACCAGTGCCTCACCTGTGCCAGGCGAGCATGCCACCACTGAGCCACTACCCCAACCCCAGGATGGCATTCTTGTACAGCCTGTTGCATCTCTAAATAATTGTTTCCTACATCCTACCCCATCCCCAACTTTCTAGTTGTTTACAGATGATTAATTCTGGACCCTGTAATTCCTTCATAGACAGAACTGAAGTCACCTGTTCTATTTTGAATATATTGGACTATGAGATGTTGAGGTAGATCTGTTCATTAAGCTGTTAGCTATCTGTTCATTCAACAGTATTCAGTTTACATTCATTGAACACTTGCTTTGTGCCAGCTTTTCCCTTAGGTACTAAGGTCATAGAGATGAAAGGTATTAGTCCTTTCTCCTGGGGAGACAACAATCTAATGAATTCTTCACTGGATTCAAGGGAGATGTTTGGAGAATAAGCAAACTTCTAAATTGTGTTATTTTTTTTTTCTTTCTTTCTTCCTTTCTTTTTTGGCTACAGAGTCTCACTATGTTGCCAAGGCTGGTCTTATACTTCTCATCTTAAGTGTGGTCCTCCTGCCTCAGTCTGGAGCCTGGCTAGATACTTTTTTTTTTGTAGTAGAGCTTGAACCCAGGGGCACTTAACCACTGAGACACATCCCCAACCCTTTTAAAAATTTTTTATTTTTGAGACAGGGTTTCACTGAGTTGCTTAAGGGCTTGTTGAATTGCTGAGGCTGTTCTTGAATTTGCGATTCTCCTGCCTCAGCCACCTGAGTTGCTGGGGTTGCAGGTGTATACCACCATGCTTGGCTAGATACTGATTTTCTTAACTGTACCTGACCACCCTGCAACCCCTCCCCCACCCCTACCCCTGCTTGAGGCAATACGGATCTTCTTGCTTGATAGTCAAATGAGGGAGTCCCACACCACTATGAGGTACCAACATAGGCAGTTGATGCCTTTCATAGAGTGAGAGTTGTTTTAACACCTCCACTGCTTCTGTCTCTAAAAGGATTTCAAATGTACTACATTCATATAGACAGACACACAGACTTGTCACCTGTTTAATGTTTGGCCTAGGAAAGGGGACCCTGACTAATGCACCAAAAGGGCAATTGAGAGCTAATGAACCTGGCATGGTGGCACGTGTCTGTAATCCCAGGGACTCAGGAGACTGAGGCAGGAGGATTGCAAGATTGAGGCCAGCCTCAACAACTTAGTGAGACCTCGTCTTAAAAAATAAAAAGGGCTGGGGATGTAGCTCACTGATAGAGCACCCCTGGGTTCAATCCCCAGTGGCAGGGGGGAGGGGGAGTTAATGGTATTTTTATTTTCTTTTGGCTTCAGGATCTTTAGGTAATGAAATTTTTGTAGGAATAGTTGATTACAATTCCTACAAAAATTCATGCTTTGTGGTGCGCTTGTTTATTATAAGGAATTTCCCATCTTTTATTCTTTTTAATCATAGGCTTTGATTTCAAGAGGTGGGTTAGAGCAGGTATTTTTTTTAAAAATATTTATTTATTTACTTTATTTGTACACAATGCAATGCATTTTATGTTTACGTGGTGCTGAGGTTCGGTGTGAGAGGCGAGTGCTCTGCCACTGAGCCACAACCCCCGCCCATAGAGCAGGTATTTTTAAGGATATATTGTGTGATTATCAGTTGCAAAGTCAATTATTAGATCCACAGTTTGTTTACCTATTGGATGTATATCAATTATATATTTTGTAACTAAATGACCCAATTATTGAACAAAATTTATTTTGTATTTATTGGGGGTAATTGTTCTAGTAATTTTGTGTTTCAAATGGTAGAGACTATTTTCTAATTATTAAAGAATTTATAAGGAAAACCCTAACAGTATGGAAATAGTTTTTATGCAGATAGATAGTTTTGTTTTTTTACATTTTGAGAAGAAAATGAAATCTTTTCTCAGTAATGAAGAGAATGTTGCCTTTAGTTTCCATGTGGTCAGAGAACATCATTCAAAGCAGATTTTTAACATTCATTAGAAAGGCAGATTTGAACTGGCCACCCTTGGGGTCGATGGGGAGAACTGAGCAGATACCTCAGAGCTCCATGGTGTGGGTTGCAGCCACTGATCGTCCTTCCCATCCTGGTGGCCTGATTGGCTGAAGGTTTGTCCTAACACAGAAGAGTCTAGTAACCAAAGTGGAAGGTATATGATTTACAGAGCAGCAAGGGACAGCTATATTTTTCATTCCTGGTTTGAAATACGCTTAAAAAATTGGTGAAACGGCAGGGCTTGGTGCTTTTGTGGACTGTTAGCCCTGCCTTTCATAGCATCATGAAATCTCAGACTTATTTAGTTGGAAGGACTCAAGAATGTCCGATGCCATCCTCATGAATGAGAACAGGAGGGATCAGATACATTCAGTGCGTGGGGTGCTTGGGACAGAGTGAGGCCTGGAACTCAGGTCTGCCACATGGCCAGTCCAGGAGTAAGTACTTTTGCTAAATGGCTTTGCCTCCTCACAAGACAAGGCTGGACTTGGGGTGACTTCTGGTGTCCCAGGCCCAGGTTCCAAATCTGCCCTCCACTGGACAGCCAGCGTGAGGCTGATGTGCATGGGTGCTGGCCTCTCTCTTGTCGGGTGGGGATTCTGAGGCCAGACTGGGTCTTAGTCTAGCCCAAGTGAGCCTGGCTCTTGTTACTGCTGCCCATGCACCATTCGTGCACTCCTAGAAATCAGTCTCCAAGTGTAACTCACTTTACTTAGTCTGCACACTGAAGAGCTGAAGCACAGTGGTAGCAGTGGTCAGGAACCAAATGAGGGGAGGAACAAATGAGTTTGGAACAGTGTCTGGAACATACAAGTTGCACAGGGATACTTTTTTGGTCACTTGCTGCCGCAAATAAATACATAAAGGCTAAACAGTCACTGAACTTCCTACTCCCCTGGTTTCGTCATCTTTTTTTTGGTATCAGGGATTGAACCAAGGGTGCTTAATCACTAAGCCACATCCACAGCCCTGTTTGTTTACTGATTTTTTAATTTAAAAATACATTTTTTTGGTACTGAGAATTGAACTCAGGGGCATTTGACCACTGACCCACATCCCCAGCCCTGTTTTGTATTTATAGACAGGGTCTCACTGAATTATTTAGTGCCTCACTTTTACTGAGGCTGGCTTTGAACCTTTGAATTTGTTATCCTCTTGCCTCAGCCTACTGAGCTGCTGGGATTACAGGCATGTGCCACTGGCCGGCCCCTCTTTATTTTTTATTTTTTAATATTGAGACAGGATCTTGCCAAGTTGCTCAGGGCCTTGCTAACTTGCTGAGGCTGTCTCTGAATTCTCCTGCCTCAGCCTCCAGAGTCACTGGGATTACAGGTTTGCTACCAAGCTTGTTCAGCTTCCCTGGTGTTCTTGAAATGTTTTAGGAAACTAACCCTTGCTGTTCTTTTCCAATTTAAATTTTTAGGAACCATCAGGATATACAGCAGGCATTAAAATTATGTCTATGGAAATCAATGACATGGAAATGCTGCAACTTAATATTTAGCAGAATAAAAAAATTGTGGTATAATTACAGTTCTGTAAAAACAAAACATCTATAATAGAAAAGTTGTCTAAAAATTCCCCAAATGTTAGGATCAGTGATATTTGTATGGTGGGGCTAAGGATATAGTTTAGAATTTACTTATTTACTTTAGTTTTCTGTAATATTACAAATTAATAAATACATATAGTACAAAATTCTTTAAACAAATGTGTATTTCTTGAATGATATCTTTTTCATTTTATTATTTTTAAAAAATATTCATTTTATTTGCTTTTAGTTGTGCACAATGCGTTTATTTTTACGTGGTGCTGAGGATTGAACCCGGGCCGTGCATGTGCTAGGCGAGCGCTCTACCACTGAGCCACAACCCCAGCCCTATTTTATTATTTTTAGATGTAGATGGACACAATACCTTTATTTTTATTTATTTATTTTTTATGTGGTGCTGAGGATTGAACTCAGTGCCTCACTTGTGCTAGACAAAGCGCTCTACTGCTGAGCTAAAACCCCAGCCCCACAAATGTGTATTTTCTCTACAAAAAAAATCTACAAAATTTTTATCCTGAAATGCATATACATTAAAAATTTTTTTTCATCCTGTAATACTACCTGAATACATTTCTTTTTTTAAAAATATTTATTTATTTATTTACTTTAGTTGTACACAATGCAATGCATTTATGTTTATGTGGTGCTGAGGATCGAACCCGGGCTGTGCACGTGCGAGGCAAGCGCTCTGCCGCTGAGCCACAACCCCAGCCCCTGAATACATTTCTTTACACTTGTCCCTGTCATGGTGTAGATTAGGGGCAAATTTATTTTCGTACTTACTGATGATTTCTAATTTGACTAGGCTCATGTGTTCTGGCCAGTCTTCCCAGCCCCCAGGCTGCATTTGTTAGGTCTTGCCTACTTTAGCAGGGAAGTCCTGAAGGTAGAAAGACAGAAATTGATTTGTTTCCCCCTTAAACTCCCAAGGCAGCTAGTTACTGCTGTTTATGCTCCCTGAACGCTTCGTTCTCTGTAAAGGATTTCCTAGTTACTCATCTTCCCATCTCAGTGCCCAGTACAGGATCTAGCAAGCAGTTAGCACTTGACTGATACTTGTTAAATGAGTGAATGGATCCTGCCTCACTTGGAATTCTCAACTTCCCTTGAATTTGGTTCATGTTTTTATAATACTTATCTTACATCCCAGTGTTAGAATAAAATTGGGTCAGAAAGTTGTTCTTTTCTTTTCTTTTTCTTTTTTTTTTTTGGTGGGGAGTACCAGGAATTGAACTTAGGAGTGCTTGACCACTGAGCCACATCCCCAGCCCTATTTTGTATTTTATTTAGAGACAGGGTCTTACTGAATTGCTTAGCATCTTGCTTTTGCTTGTTGATCCAAGACGCAAAGAAAAGACCACCAACTCTAATTTTAGATTAAAGCAAGCTTATATTGTATACATATAAAGAGAGCTGGCCAGGGCTGCCCCTCCCAAACACTGGGCTTGGGGTCAGCGCCGCTCTCCGGGAAGACAAGGTTTTTATAGTTCAAAGAGTTACAGAAAATCTTGGGAACTTACAGCTAACAAGGTCAGACAGGTGTAATTCAAAGCAAGTAGCAAACTAATATCTACATGGCATTGCATTCCAAGAAAAAAAAGGGAGTAATAGTTAAACCCCACATCAAAAGTTTATGAGGCACCGTTAGTTTGAGAGAGAGAGAGTTGTTATCTGGTCAAGGACAGCCAGGCCTGAGCGAGCTCAAGGCCTGGGAATGAATGCCAGACAATAAGCTCAAGCCAAATAAGAATCCTAGCATTTCATAGAAAACTGAAGTGGGCTTTTCATAACTTTTTGACAGGATGGCTCCCAGTCTTAAGATGGAATTAGGCTGGTTTATCAGCTAAGGCTGGTTTTGAACTCTGATCCTCCTTTCTCAGCCTCCAGAGCCTCTGGGATTACAGATGTGTGATGTGCACCAGCAGAAAGCTTTTAAATTAAGTGAGGAATGTAACCCTTGTGGGGGAGAAAAAAACCTTTTTTTCCTGTACACCCCTAGATTTGGTGGTTGGAGGCCCTGCCAATTAAACAGACCAGAGAAATTTGTTAACCAGAGAAAAAAATGTGTCATTACTTAACTATGCATAGGGATTCTCAAAGAAATGTGGCTTTAAGAGGAGACAGGGATCTCTTCTTAGAGGATATATGCTCACCGAGGGTTGTTTATAAGGTTTGTTATTGGGATTAGAATTAGCCTTCTTCCTCGATAAGAGTTAAGTCATCCTCTTCTTTCTGGTGAGACACCTTTACAAATGGAAATTTCCTTTATAAATGTAAATTTCCTTTACAAAAGGGAAACATACTTTGTTTGTAGAGCTTGTCCAGCCACTGCTCAATTGTCTTCGGCTCAAAATAATCTTGATGCTAACTAAATAAGACTGTTTTGGGGTGGCACACTCTGGTCCCCTTCACAGTCATATATATATGATTTAGGGCTGCGGTGGGACATGGCCATTATAAGACAAAACAAGCCCTTATCTGGAAAAGATTGATTTTGCTAATTTCCTCTGCAAGGCAGCACAGCTAAAGAGAAAGAAAGGGTCCCAGGCCAAGTGGCAGCTGGTGCCTCTGCTGATAAAACCACAAGTAATTTGGGCCCCTTAGAGTACTGCAGGCCAAAAAGGAAAAGGCAAATCACTCTGCCTTTGCCCATTTTTAATAGAAAATTAATTTCTGCGTGTGAAAGACTCTGCAGCTGCCACAAAAACAGGCAACATTTTTAAAAAATATATATAAACAAATAGTATGTTTCAGCAACAAATTTCTCATTGTAACAGCTAACATATTTTTGGCTTTCAATTTTAGAAATATTTCTTTTAAGATGTCTTGGAGACACCAGTATTTGGGATTTTGAAGATAATGTGTCCTTCAGCAGGGAAGCATAACACAACAGAAATGTGTAAAAATGCTCGTACAGTTGATGAACACTCAGGAAAAATACTGTGGCAATCGCAGTGAGATTTTGCACATATTTTCTCAAGCATTTCTGTCATTTCTCCAAAATATTGCCATTGTACATGTAGCCATTTTTGCCACATGGGACTTTGCAAAGTTTTTTTTTTTTTTTTTTTTTAATATTTATTTATTTGTCTTAGTTGTACACAATACCTTTATTCTCATGTGGTGCTGAGGATCGAACCCAGGCCGCGCACATGCTAGGCAAGCGCTCTGCCGCTGAGCCACAACCCCAGCCCTGCAAAGTTTTTTAACAGAATTCTTTTATCCCCCAGCCTCCTTTTCCCCAAGCCCCCAGAGTAGTTGGGATCAAAAGTTCCTTTTAAAACTGTGAAACCTCCACACCTGACTTGGTGGTGCACACCTGTAATCCTAGCCATTAGGGAGACTGAGGCAGGATGATCACAAGTTTGAGGACAGCATAGGCAACTTAGCGAGGCCCTTTCTCAAAATACAAATTTTAAAAAGGGCTGGGAATGTAGGTTAGTAGTATTCAAAGGATTAAATCCATGGGTGAGGCCCTGGATTTAATCCTTATAATAATAACAATAAATATAATAATAATAATAATAATAATAATAACAACAACAACAACAACAACAACAATAACAACCAATAATAATGGTGAGGCCCTGTTCAGTATGATGATGATGATGATGATGATGATGATGATGATGAAACTGAGAAACCCTAAGGAAAAAAATTCCTTACAAGTAGAAATTGACATTTTATTTTAAAATATATCCCAGGGAGACATTTGAGGGCAATTCAGTTCCTTCTTCCTTCCTTCCTTCCTTCCTTCCTTCCTTCCTTCCTTCCTTCCTTCCTTCCTTTCTTTTTTTCTTTCTTTTTATGGTGCTGGATATCAAACCCTGGGCCTCACACATGCTAGGCGAGGCACTCTACCATGAGCTACATCCCTGGCTCTCCAGTTTTTTATGTCCAAAAATTCTGGCCATTTGTGGATTTTTTTTTTTTTTTTTTTTTTTTTTTCCAAAAACTCCAGGGACAGAAGGAATTCAGTGGAGAAGGAAGTTGTAACTTTTTTAGTAGCCTCTTGTTAGGTAGTAGTTAGTGATGAGCAGTGGGATGCAGGGCAAGGTAACAAATTTTCTTTAAGTTACTGTCAAGGCCCAAAGAGTAAATAACCCAGAGAAAAAGACCAGTATACAAACTTTGAGGATAAATAAACAAAAGCAAAGGGAGCCAGTGGGGGAATACATCATGAAAGAAGGCTTTATGGCACTAGTTCTTGACAGGACCTATAAAGGTCAAGATGAAACTAGAAGTCAGGGCCCAAGTGTCTCCTTCTATCTCAGAAGCTCCCACCCCCTCCCCTTCTTTAGTGCTGGCAGTCTCACAAAGGTAACCTCTGACCCCAGTATCCACACTACACAGCCTTGTAGATGAAGCCCCCTGAATGGGAATGATCACTAGGCAGTCCCAGAAGAGGACCTGCTTAGGTCAAACTCCACTGTGAAGTAGGGGTAGGACACCTGACTGGTGAAAGTTGCTAAAGGAGGATCCCAATTCTCAGGACTGTTGCCGAAAGCCCCGCATTCCAATCCAAGGAGGACACTTAAAAACAAAACAAAACAAACACACACACACACACACACACACATATATATATATATATATATATATATACACACATATATATATAAAATGTTGATTAAAATATAGATACATAAAATGTTGATGAATCTTTATTTTATTCATTTATTTATATGTGGTGCTAAGAATCAACCCAGTGCCTCACACATGCTAGGCCAAGTGCTGCATCACTGAGCCACAACTCCAAACCTTAGGACACGGTTTTTATAAAAAGGAAAAGGAAGGTTTATTGCTTTGTTAGCAAAGGAGAAACCCAGGGGACTCCTGTCCCAAAGGCTGTGATTCTGCCCATCAGCAGGAACAGGGGGCTTTTAAAAGAGGTGATACCTGTTCTCTGTAGGAGTTGTAATTCACTTGTTAATTTGGGAGGTGGTCATTTCTGAGATCTCCTGGCATCATCCCCAAAGTCTGGATTACTTTGTTCCAGTGGTGGGTGTGTACTCAAGGACAGATAAATCTGCCTAAAATGGGGAAGAAGGTAATCCTGTTTCCCCTGAGATGAGGGAGGGGGGAGAGATTAGGGAGGAGCAGGGAAAGAGGAAGAGAAACAGGTCCATTTAAAAAAGAAGTTGCTGTGACAGAGCAGAAAGGGTTATATTCAAAACACAAAATAGACCACTGTTACAGGACTACCTGGAACAGTAATAAATTTGGAGCTAGTTCCCTTTGTGGTTCTTCACTCTCTTGCATGAGCCTCACTCTTCTCTCACCCTGCTCTTACTTGGCTTCCCTTTACCTTCACTTGCAAAGAAATTCTCTTCCATGATTTTCGGTATCTGACTTTAAGTTTTCTTTCATTGGAACACAAGAATCAAGGGTGGGAGCTTCTGCTCCTCCCTCTCCTGTGACACTGTGACTTAATGTTGTTAGAAATAAGGAGGTACTCCCAAGAAATCAAACATGCGCTCCAAAGTGGGTGGGCAAAGCAAACCTTTGCTTTTGGCAAACGGTCGTGCTAAGGAGCCAGGTTAGCAAGCGCACCTGGTCGTGCAGTCCACCTGCTTACTAAATGTTGAACCTAACAGAGCGTTGCTCTTCCCTCTGATTGGAGGAGTTGGGGGTTACAAGCTACTGCGATTGGCTAATTTTAGAATTAGGGCGGGCCAAAAAGAAGCGCTACAATTGGTTCCAAATAAGGCTAAATACTAGATTTTGAAAACCCACCACCAACTTTTCTTTCTCACCATGTGGGTGGAACTATGTAAAGGTAGCGCTTAGACTTCAAAGTTAGTTCAGGGTTCCTGGACAGCCGAAGTGAAAAAGGAACATTAATCGTATGGTTCGTGTTGGAAAACAACAATAAAAACCTCATATTTCTCTAAGGAAGTGAAGTATTTCTTAGCACTAAATTCTTTCTTTCTTTTTTTATTTTTATTTTAAAGCATTTACTTTTTAGTTGTAGATGGACACAATACCTTTATTTTATTTTTATGTGGTGCTGAGGATCGAACCCAGGGCCTCATGTGTGCCAGGCAAGCGCTCTACCACTGAGCTACAACCCTAGCCCAGCACTAAATTCTTAAAACAAAGGTTTTTTGTTTTGTTTGGTGGCACTGAGGATTGAGCCCAGGGTGATGTACTGAGCTACATCCCCAAACTCTTTTTATTTTTTATTCTCCTGTCTCAGGCTCATGAACAGCTGTGTGCCACCAGGCCTGGCAAATTAAGTTTTTAATGGGGAGCATCCTACAAGTAGGAGCTGAGAGTTGTTAAAACAGTGTCCTCAGAAACATTGATCCAGTTTGTTCATCTACTTGTTCATTCTTTTGATCTTTGCTTAGATATTTATTATGCACCTACTGTGTGCCATGCTCTATACTAGATGATACAGATACAAACAGCAAATAAGACACAATCCCTTCTCACAGAGTTGACTGTCCAGGATCTGAAGATGACTCTGGACTGTTGATCTGCTCTGCAGGGCCAGGCTGGGCTTGGGTGGTGAGCATCCAAGGAGTGGGTTTCTCCATGTTAGGTGGCAGGTGAAGCTAACACGTTGGGATTTATGACCTCTGGCTTGATGTGTGGAGGCACAGGCCTGTGATCCTAGTGACTTTGGAGGCTGAGGCAGGAGAAATGCAAGTTCGAGGTCAGCGTGGGCAATTTAGTGAGGCTGTCTCAAAATAAAAAAGAACTGGGGATATAACTCAGTGGTAGAGCAGCTCTGTGTTCAACCACCAGTACTGCAAAACAAGCAAAATTGAAACATGAATTGATGCATGGATAACTGCAGTGTACTCTAGCTTACAATGCCAAGGAGGGGCAGACTAGGACTGGGCAGTGGGAGTCAGAACTCCAGCCAGTTTGAGCAGGGCTGAGGTTATTCCTGGAGTGGGGAACAGAGAGAAGTGACTTGTTAGTTACTCTTTTAGGGAAGGTGAATGCAGCTAAAGCCAATTTGCTGAATGAAAGGCTGTTGTAAGTATTTCTTTTATTATTTGGAAAGTTTGAATAATTCATACAGAATAAGACAGTTTTGACAGTATTTTAAAGGTATGTGTGATCCGGTGCAGTGCTGCACGCCCGTAATCCCAGTGACTCAGGATGCTGAGGTAGGACAATCACAAGTTTGAGACCAGCCTTAGTAACTTAGCGAGACCCTGTCTCAAGCTGAAAAATAAAAATAAATAAATAAATAAAACAAAACAAACAAACAAACAAAAAGGGCTGGGGATGTGGTTCAGTTGTAAAGTACCACTGGTTTCAATCTCCCCAAAGAAGAGGAAGAAAAAAATATGTATATGTGATATTGAAGGTGGCCTTGTTTCATTATAGTGTGCTGACATTTTGTGGAAATATTTAATGTGTGTTTGCCCTGCTGGAATGAGAAGGAGCTGGGGCAGAGACAGAAACACACTGCAGAACTTGGGCCGCTGGTCTCCAAAAAAGAGGCGATTGAAGGGCAGAGATGAAGTGACAGGGGAAGGCAGGGTAAGAGTATGCTCACTGGGAGTATATTCATTAAAAAGTATTTTTTTTGCAAATCATACATAGGATAAGGAGCTAATATTAAAAAATACAAGCAATTCAAGTTACTTAATAACAAGAAAACAAATAATTTAAAACAGGTAAAGGAGCTGAGCAGATATTTCTCAAAAAACATACCAATGGCTATTTATGAAAAACAGCTCAACATCCTCATCATCAGAGATTAAAACCACAATGGGCTCTCACCTACCACCTGTTAGACTGGTTATTGTCAAAGGGATGAAAGATAAGTGTTGGCCAGGATGTGGAGAAGAGGGAACTTTCCACTCACCTACTGCTGGTGGTATTGTAAATTAGTATAGCTATTATGGAAAATAGCATAGGAATTGAAATCGGGATGTTGGGGCTGGGGATACAGCTCAGTTGGTAGAGTGCTTGCCTCGCATGTTCAATCCCCAGTACCACCAAAAAAAAAAAAAAAAAAAAATCTGGATATTGATGAGATATCTGTGCTCCTGTGTCCTCTGCAGCATTGTTCACAATGGCCAAGATTTGGAAACAACTGAAATGCCAAATGCCTTAAGAAGGCAAGAAATTCTATCACTAGGGACAACATGGATAAACCTAGAAGACATTATGCCAAATGAAATAAGCTTAGAAATAAGCTTAACACAAAAAGACAAATACCACATAATCTCACTTGTACGTGGAATCTAAAAAGACTGAATTCATAGAAGCAGAGAGGAGAATGATGTCCCTCGGGGTTGGGGCATGAGGTGGACAGGGAAAGAGGAGGTGTTGGTCCCCGGGCATAAAGCTGCAATTGGATGAGATGAATAGGTTCTGGCGATCTCTTGGCATGGTGACCACAGTCCATAATGTACTGTATTATATATTTCAAAATAGCTGAGAGTGGATTTTTCAATGTTCTTGCCACAAAGAAATAAGTATTCAATCATTCCAGAATGTATAACTGAATTGAAACTTCATATTGTACCATATAAGTATATATAATTATTACTTGTCAATTAAAGATAAAAAAATTTTTAAAATGTATTCCTGAGTGTAAAATAATCTTAGGAATACATTCTCTTTTTAAAATATATATTTTAGTATTAGATGGACATAATACCTTTTTTTTTAAATGTATGGTGCTGAGGATTGAACCCAGGGCCTCACATGTACAAGGCAAGTGCTCTGCCACTGAGCCACAACCCCAGTCCCAGGAATACATTTTCTTATGAATAATAATCCATATATTATGTGTCTACTCGCCACCCCTCCCCCTCCTTCCAGGCCATATTGGAAACTGGAAACATCATTCATTAATCCATTGCTTCTAGGCAAGCCTCTCTGTTGATTCAGGCTCTGGTGACTGAGGCCAGAGGTAACATGTACTTAGTCCAAGAGTGATGGGATGGGCCAAGCCTTGCCTGGCAGAAGTGATAGACTAGGTCACAGAGTTGATCGTATGCTTTATGTGGGAGTGCTTCAGCAGCTCATCTGTAAGGTAGGCCTCTTCTAGAGCTTGAAGCTGGAATCTCAATGCCTGTGAGCAATTTGGCATTCAGAAGTATGAAAATAATCTCATTTATTTAAGCACATAAGCTTCCATTTCTCACTACCAAATTTTTCTTGCTCACAAATGACCAACAATTTACAATTTGTATCTCATTTTGTAATTTTAACACATTGCATATGCTATCTGGTCCTCACAGAATGTTAATTTATTTGTACCATTTCTTATTATTGAGAAAGTTTAAAGTAGTTTATAGGGAAAAATTAAATAGAATAAAAAACAGAGAAAGGACAGGTGGATAAAGCCAGTGGTGCAAGCTCTTATTTTCCATAAGTTCATTTGTAGTTGCTAGGGATGGGGTATAGCAGCCAAAAAAGACAGGGAAACCTCATTTATTAAAATAATGTGGTTGTGAGATTAAAAGAATAGATGTTCAGGATCATGGTTTTCCTTTGTACTGAGACCCAAGAGAGTGCTCTATGGTATATTCTTACAAAAGGAATACAGTGTGTGACTCCTGGACTGTCTCCTTCTGAATGGCACACCAAGCACAATGGTAGGTTTCTCCTGACCACATCCTGAGGGACCCTGCTCAGGGTCACACTGCAGTACATTTCAATCAAGGCAGTTTTCTGAGTGCTAGTGGTGTGGCTCAGAGCACTAGGCCCCTGGGTTCAATCCCCAGCACTGAAAAAAAAAAAAAAGAAAAAAAGAAAAAAAGGCGGGGGGTGGGGAGAAAAGGAAAGGGGAGAAAAAAAAAAAAAAAAAAAAAGCAGTTCTCCAAGGGATAGGACAATGCAGTGAAGGTTTCCAGCTCCCTGACAGCTGGGCAGTATCCAAAGACAATATCCAGGAATGGCTGGACTCTCGGTGTTCCAGGCATTCCTCCGTGAATAGTATTTTTTTGTAATCCAGTGTTTTCAAATGCACAGCAGAGAGCTTTGGGTTAGATTCTTTGGCAGGAATCAGAAAGTCTATGAGTTGTCCCAGATGAAATCATTATCCTCATTTCACAGATGAAGAGACAAGACCTTGGAGAGGCAGATGATTGTCCAAGGTCGCATGGTCAGTGGTAGAGCTGGGACTACAGCCGAAGTCTTCCCCTCTTAGATTTTGCTCTTTCAGTGGGTCCTCTCACGTCTCCAACTTAATGAAGAACTGGGAAAAATGATTAATTCTGTTTTAATTCTTAAAAAATTTAAACAAATGTTCCTAACATCCATATGTACTCCCTTCTTACGATGTTGGCTAATTTAACTCTATAGCTGAAGTTTTGCCCTCCTTCTCTGAAGTTGGTGGTTACCATTTCCCTTGTGTGTTTCTGTCCTGTTACTGTGTGTAGTTTATATAAAGTGCCTAAATGACTTTATAGTATATTTATCTTATGCCCCCCCCATCATAATTTCAGTATAGTACGTATTTCCTGCTGATATTGGCCAATCATTTAATTTTCTCTGGAATAGTCTTCCTTTGTATGAATAGGCCACCGTCATTCATTCTTTTACCAATGAGATTGTTTTTTTCTACTTTTTTTTTCCTGTTATAAACACTTCTACCATGAACATTCTTGAACTTACCTCTTTGTGTATATGCGCAATTTCATAACATTTTTTTAATTGGCAGACGTTTACCAAGTCTCCCAACAGTTGCTGCTCATGTTTGAGCATCAGGTAGATGTGAGAATTTCTGTGTTGAGTCCCCATGGCCAAACTGTGGGCCCAGAATACCCTTTGGGTCCATTGGGGGCCCGGGCTGCTCTGGCCTCTGGTTCTCAGCTGCTCTCCCAGTCCTTGTATCATCTTTGTGCCTCTGCTTGGTTCATTCCTGTTCTCAACTGTGGCCTGTTTGGAGCACCGTTCATTTCTCAAGCACTCTGCCCCACCCTTTACTCCCCTTGCTCCTTGGAGATGACCTCACTTCTTATTTTACTGAGAAAAACGAGGTCATCTGATGAGGGCTCCCTTCATTCTTCTTTGCTTCAAAACTCCTCAGCATTTCTACCCTGGAGAACAGAGAACATGTTTTACAAACCACAAGTTCTTGGAACGAATGGAAGAATTGATTTTGAAAAAAGGTCCTGATACACTAAGTCTTATTGAAAGCTACTCCATCTTCAAAATTGTCTGACACAAAATTCAGATCCCCCCTGGCCACAACCTCCAGTTCTCCCAGCTGACTCCCCAGATCACTTGGTACTGTGATGTGCACTGCCTAACCTTAGAAAACCAGTGAGGGGCAATGGGGAATTAAGAAAGACCAACAAACACTTATAGAGAGGAATCTGGGACCTGGTGGGACATCGTCTTCTGATGGAGGAACAGTGACCCAGAGCTAATACAGCACGTTGATTATATAGGTTTGATCATCAAAAGTTTATTTGTAGCCGGGCGCGGTGGCGCACGCCTGTAATCCCAGCACTTTGGGAGGCTGAGGCAGGAGGATTGCTAGTTCAAAGCCAGCCTCAGCAATGGCGAGGCACTTAGTAACTCAATGAGACCCTGCTTCTAATAAAATACAAAAATAAGGGCTGGGGATGTGGCCCAGTGGTCAAGTGCCCCTGAGTTCAATCCCCGGTACCAAAAAAAAAAAAAAAAAAAAAAAAGTTTATTTGTGGGAAAAGTTTTGCAAAGCAGACAGACTTAAAGGTCACTGCACTTGTGAGACATTGTGGTTATTTTATTATGTTCAGAATTCTCTATCCCTGGCAGCTGGTGTCCGAGCTCAAGGTCAAGACTCATATAGTTCTGTGCCTTTGCACAGAGCCTCCTCAGACAACTGGGCAATCTTGACCTGCACCTTTGCACAGAAAATTCCCAGTGCAAGTGCAGCCACAGTGATGAGGCAGTCAGAGACCATGATCCAAGTCACCACTCTCCACAACTTGGGCTCAGAGAGGTGTCAGTCCTGCACTTCATCTATCTGCTCAACCTTCCAGTCTTCACAGCCCTCTTTTCCAACTCTTCCTCCCTCAGCACTCACCCCATGCCTTTCCTCCAGACCCCCCTCGAAGTCCTCCTTCTTCCTTGCCTCAATAATTCTCATCCTGGGAACTGTCCTTTACTTCTCCTGTGTTTGATACCCAATTCCTATTTTTCTCATTTTTAGTCTATAGGTTTAGTTAAATTATTATTATATTGGAATACTTCCTTTTCTCTTTTTTGTTTTACTATTTTATTTTATTGATGTGCTGGGGATTGAACCCGGGCCTTACATGTGCTAGGCAAGCTCTCTACCACTAAACCTTACCCCCTGCTGTACTTAAGTTGTTGAAGTAACCTCTCTAGTAGCTTTCTAAGAGTGAATGCCTAAGACATACATGTCAGGAAATGACTTTTTCTCCCTCCTTAATACTTAATTCCTACTTTAGGTAGAAATAGATTATAGGTTGAAAAAGTTTCTATCAGAACCCTTTTTTCTTTCTTTCTTTTGAGATAGTCTCACCTTGTTGCCCGGACTAGCCTTAAACTTCTGATCCTTCTGTCTTAGATGCCTTGAGTGGCTGGAGTTACAGGCATGTGTCACCACACCTGGCTCTCTCAGAACTTAAAAAAAAAAAAAAGATTGTGATAAACATAGAACTTTAAGTCTACTGTCTTAACCATTTTTAAGTGTCCAGTTCAGTGGCATTAAACACATTGCTGTATAACTATCACAAACCACTGTACCTCTCCAGAGCCCTTTTTATCTTGTAAAACTGATTCATCATACCTATTAAAACAATTAAAAGTTAATTAAAACAATTAACTCCCCATTCCTACTTCTCCCAGCACTTGGTAGCTACCTTTCTACTTTCTGTCTCTATGCATCTTATCTATTTTAGGTACTTCATACATTTTCTTTTTTTTGGGGGGGGGTTGTTTCTGGGTATTGAACTCAGGGGCACTAGACCACTAAGCCACATCCCTAGCCCTATTTTGTATTTTATTAGAGATGGTCTCTCTGAATTGCTTAGCGCCTCGCTAAATTGCTGAGGCTGGCTTTGAACTTGTGATCCTCCTGCCTCAGTCTCCCAAGCCGCTGGGAGGCCTTCATACATTTTCTGAGGCTTTCTGGATCTATGCTGATTTCCCACATCAGGATTTATAGTCTTGGAAATTTTCATCCTTAAGTGTTTTGTTTTGTTTTTTAAAAAACCATTTTAGTATTGTGATTAGTATTTATTTATTTATGTATGATGGGGATTGAACCCAGGGCCTTGTTCATTATAGGCAAGTGTTCTACCCCTGAGCTATATCCCTAACCTTGTGGTAGAAGATTCTGCCTTCAATCCTCAGTCTACAAATAAATAAGTAAAGAGAAGAAAGATAATCCTAATAAATTTATTTCATGGATTACAAACACACACACACACACACACACACACACATATATGCATATATATATATTTTTTTTTGGGGGGGGGGTACTGGGGATTGAACTTAGGGACACTTGACCACTGGTACACATCCCCAGACCTTTTTGTATTATATTAGAGACAGGGTCTCACTGAGTTGCTAAGTGTCTCACCATTGCCGTCAGCCTCCCAAGTGCTGGGATTATAGGCATGCACCAACATGCTTGGCTCATGGGTTATATTAACTATCTTTTATATACTATATTACATCTCCTGCAGTAAGCTCTCAATAAATGTTGTTTTTGTAGATTTTAGTTTTAGGTGTTTTTCCATTGCCTTCCAACAAACACTCTTGAAGGAAAGCATTATCAGTTTCATTCTTCAGCAGTGTTAGCTGCAGGGGAGAGCATCTGGGACTTGGTCAAGGCCAGCGGAAGGCTGTTAGGGAGGTGGCTGCATTCCCATGGGATGCCCTCATTATGGGTTAAGTGGGTGGTTCAGCAGCACCCTTGGTATTGAACTGTGAGCGTCCGCTGCTTTCTGAGATTGCAAGTTCAGCAACATTAAAAACTGAGAATTGCGATATGTTTATTTTTCAAAAGTACAGTGAATTGATGGGATTGATTGTTCTGGCCTTTTGTGGTGGTAGTCATTATAAGAATAAAGTGACTGGGAGGGCAATTACCAGGGACCTTAAAAATATCACCTGGTCTGGGACTCTGTACCAGTTGCTTCTCATCAAATCATGGCAACAGGATAAATAACAGTTAGGAAAAGTTAATGGGGAAAAAATGAAGAACTGACTACCAAAGTATTACCAACTTTCTGCTGTGGGGTTGTAAACAGATCAAAGTTAATAACTGTTGTTTGCTATGAATAACTTTGTTACTTAGCTGATCAAGGGGAGATTCTTTATAATTCCTTGAAGGACCTTGTGGTGCAGGTGAAGAATAGAAAAAAGAACAAGGGAGGTGCCCCAGGAAAAAATGCTGGAATTCAAATCACTGTTAAAGAAATAAGTGAATGTGCATACTACATCCTGCCACTGTGTTCCTTCTGATCATTTAAAGATAGGGTAGCTATCTATTTCTCACTGTTGACACAGTGACATTTCCCTTGCTGTTAGACAGGCAGGGATTGTTAGCAAACTATCTAATAATGAGAATATGAAAAACTCATTGAGTTACCAAAAATTGTTTGGGGAGTAGTTTTTAGAATTTTTTTTTTTTTTTGGTGGGGGGTACCAGGGATTGAACTCGGGGGCTCTCAGCCACTGAGCCACATCCACAGCCCTTCTAGAAATTTTTACCAAACTCAGAGGCTTTTTCTAATAACTTGTTTCTGGCATTTTTCTCAGTATGAAGATACAGATATGCAGGTTCTATAGTATATGGTTTGAAAAACTGACCTTGAACTACATAGTACCTTATTCCCTATTTCATTGACATTCATTAAAATAAAAGAAAAAAAAAGAGAATTTTATTGCAGTAGATGTGGGTATTTATTATTTTAAATTTTAAAAATGAAGATCAGCAAAAAGTAGAAAATAAAAATCTCCCGTAATGGCACTCATTGGAAATAACCTCCATTCAGATTTCATTGAAAGCATTCCATTCAAAATAATCTAAAGTAAATGCCAAGATTCTTTTAAAAAGGGAAATTCATTAGCGTTTTGAGGTTTTGTAGATACCACAGACATATTAAGATATATTGCATAAGCAAACCACTGTCGTTTCAAAATAGCTTACACCATTTATACAAGCGTGTATATTAATGTACATGAATTTTTAAAACACAATTCCACATCACTTCATTTGATCTTAGAAGCTTTAATGCCACTACATTAATTTGTTACCCAACCTTTCCTTATGTTCCTGAAGAAGGACCATTATTCAATTTTTTTGTTGGTTTTTTTTTTTTTTTTTTTTTTTTGGTACTGGGGATTGAACTTAGGTGCACTCAACCACTGGGCAACATCCCCAGCCCTTTTTTGTATTTTATTAGAGACAGGGTCTCACTGAGTTGCTAAGTGTCTTGCCATTGCTGAGGCTGGCTTTGAACTCGAGATCCTCCTGCCTCAGCCTCCCAAGTGCTGGGATTACAGGTGTGCGCCACCACGCCCAGCCATTATTCATTTTTAAGAATAGCCTCATTTTTTTAAAAATATTTTTATTTATTTGCTTTAGTTGTACACAATGTGTTTTATTCAATGCGTTTTATTTGTACGTGGTGCTGGGGATCGAACCCGGGCCGCGCACGTGCTAGGTGAGCACTCTACCGCTGAGCCACAATCCCAGCCCTAGCCTCATTTATTTTAATTCTAAACGCTGATTTCTTGCATAGTTGTGGCAACATTTAGTGGAAAGGGTCCAGGCAAGCCAAGCTGTGTAAGATCCACATAAGGATGTAGCCCTGGCTCCCCTCAGGGGTCAGAACACAGTAATGATGCAGTCCTGGAGAGTCTGGCTGACAGAGACCCTGTGACTCTGGGCCAACCCTCACCCCTTTTCTAGTCCCAGGCTTATCTTCTCTACTCTGTTCCAGATTTTGATGGGCCCTATTCGACAAGTTAATTCCTCCATGGAAATCTCTACTCTTTCTCACTGTCATCAAATAAAATTGCATTGGAAATATCATAAAAAAGACCTTTAATCAAATCATCATCACTGTTATAGCATATTTTGATAAATAATTATACTAAGACAGTATCTGGGCCAACAACACTTGTCATTGATTCAGTACTCAAAGTTTGGTTTTACTTTTTTTTTTTTAATATTTATTTATTTGTTTTAGTTGTACACAATGCCTTTATTTTTACGTGGTGCTGAGGATTGAACCCGGGCCGTGCACATGTTAGGCGAGCCCTCTACCACTGACCCACAACCCCAGCCCCGGTTTTACTTTTGATGGATGTTTTAAGAAGTTCTAAGAAGTTCTTAAGGATATTTAAAAATATTATATTTTATCGACATGTTTGCTAAAAAATTTTCATAGTAAAAATCAAATTGAGACATCAAGTTATCTTAAACTCTGTTTTTTATTTTTGCCATTTTTACCAAATTTTTCTTACAGCTTTAACATATAGTACAGTGAATTCCATACACCAGTCTAGGATGGGAATATTTCCTTATTTGGTTATTAGTTTGCTATTAACTTGTTATTTATTCTTCTGTTTTTATTTGTAACATAAATTGGAAATACTTTCTTATACATAAGAAAATATGTATTCTTTCCCCTACATTTGGTACCTTATATTTGATTAATAGTGGCAGTGAGTGGTTTTCAGAGAAGCTCTCACCAAGTTCAAGGTATCATCCAATGCTAATGAGACTGTTTAGAGTGACATGCTACTTAAAAAAAAAAAAAATATATATATATATATATATATATACATATATATTAGTATAGGTAGACACAATATCTTTCTTTTATTTATATGTTGTGCTGAAGATCAAACTCAGTGTCTTACGCATGCTAGGTGAGTGCTCTACCTCTGAGCCACAACCCCAGCCCCAGTATGCTGTTTTAATATGTATAACTCATGTCTTAGTTCATTTAGGCTGCTCTTAATATTTGCCTAGTTTGTGTGAGGTCCTGGGTTCAATCCCTAGTACTATAAAAAATTAAAAAATAAAATAAACAACAGAACTGTGTTTCTCATGGTTCTAGAGGCTTGGCAGTCCAAGATCAAGTTGGCAGCAGAGGCAGGGTCTAGTGAGGGCCCACTTCCACATAGACAGCCAACTTCTTACTTTAACCTGGCATGGTGGAAGTAGATACGGGTCTCTCTCCAGCCTTTTTCATGAGGGCACTGATCCCATTCATGAGGGCTCCAGCCTCATGACACCATCTCTCAAAGGCCCGACCACCCAATACTGTCATTCTGGGGGTGAGGATTTCAATTGGAATCTTGAGGGAATGCAAATTCTGTCCATTGTAGCTGCTGGTGGTCACATCCATCTCCACCTTCAAGTGATTAGGCAGGCATATCTTCTGGGCCACAGAGAATCCCCTACACTCCTCTCTTAGAGAACTTTGCTTCAAAATGTATTTATTTGTCATTCTCAGATTGGCTTCTTTTAGATCAGCTTCTAGTACATAGCAATGTTTGTTGAGTAAATGAATAAAAGAACAGCTGAGTGCAGTGGTGCATGCTTGTAATCCCAGTGACTTGGGTGGATGAGGCATGAGGATTGCAAGTTCAAGGTCAGCTTGGGCAACTTAATGAGACCCTGTCTCAAAATAAAGACAAAAAAATCTGGGCCTGTAGCTCAATGCACAGTGCCCCTGGGTTCAGTCCCTAGTATTATTGCATGAATAAATAAACAAACAAACAAATAAATAAAAAAAGAATAAATGACACGTGGCAAACTTCTAGCTATCTGTGGGAATACAGTCATGTATTGATTTAGAGTATAGACTTCGAAGCCCAGACCACCTAGATTCAAATCTTGGCTCCATTGTTTATTAGCTGTGTGTCTTTAGACAACTGCATATCATATTTGTGCATTTTAGTTGTCTTTTTTTTTTTTTTTTGTACTGGGGATTGAACTCAGGGGCACTTAACCACTGAGCCACATCCCCAGCCCTTTGTATTTTATTTAGAGGCAGGGTCTCCATGATTTGCTTAGGGCCTTGCTAAGTTGCTGAGGCTGGCTTTGAACTCTCCATCCTCCTGCCCCAGCCTCCTGAGCTGCTGGGATTACAGGTGTGTGCCACCATGCCCGGTTTCTTGGTTGTCTTTTTCAATTATGGGCATAATTGCAGTACCTAGCTCAGACAGTTCTTATAAAGGGTGGTATGTGCAAAGTGCTTTGGCTTTGAATAGTGCTTATATATAGTAAGTGCTGTATAAAGTGGCTGCTCCTATTGTTATTGTCCCCCCTCCCCTTTAAAAATAGCCCTGGATAGAACAATAGGTGTCCTTAGGAAATTCATTCTGGATTCAGTTTTTCTCCTGTGAAAATGAAGTAGTACTTTGTCTCCACTTCGAGTTTAGGAGCTGAAGGATGTGGAAAAGGGGTGTGAATGTCAATGTATCACAAGGCTGAGGATATGTGTGTCTTTCTCTTGTCACCAGACTACTTGGGCCCTTGGGAACTAATAAGTTAATCCTTTTAGTTAGAATGAATCAACTCAGTAGAGCTTCTCTGTTAGCTCTGGCTGGTTCTGGTGCATCTTAATACAGAGAGGGTAAGCAACTGAATTATGGATAAAGTTTATTTGGTAGATAAAATCTTTAATAACCGTGATCCACAGGAAAGATAATAGAAGGAGTGGTTTTGATAATAAACATTGGGGAAGAAGGGATAGAAAGATTTTTGAACTGTTTAGTGATTTTTATCCTCTGCATATTTAAAAATAATCTGTTCAATATTTAATATGACTGATTATATCTAGCTGTTGGCCTCAGACTTATTTTTTTGGTTTTCCCTTCAGCATTTTATTATGATAAATTTCTAGTTAAGCAGAGTTAGGGTATTTTACAGTACATGTTCATATAGTCATGTTTTCCCCACCTCTGTCCCACCCTCCCCTCCCCATTTCCTATCCTGTAGCTAGAGATTGAACCCAGGGCCTCCAACATGCTAGGTAAGTGCTCTACCCTGAGCCACACCCCGACACACAGATTCTAGCATTAACTTTGTGCAATACTTGCTTGATTACAAAGCTGTACATACATCTTATTTTATTGATTGATGGATTGTGGTGCTGGGAATCACACACAGGGCTGGGCACAAAATAGACAAGTGCTCTACCACTGAGCTACATCCTGAGCCCTGTGCATACATTTTATGTATTTGGTTAGGTTTATTCATTTTTTTTAATGTAAAAATTTTTTTGGTTGTAGATGGACACAATAACTTTATTTTATTTATTTATTTTTATGTGGAGCTGAGGATCAAACCCAGTGCCTCACACCTACTAGGCAAGTGCTCTACTACTGAGCTACAACCCCAGCCCCTGTTTAGGTTTATTCTGTTATTTAATTATCTCCTTGAGAGAAGTCATTGTTTTATTCTCAGTCTCCAGAAATTAGTAGACACACACACACCCCCCAATGCTTTTTTTAGAGTTGTGATGTAAGAATTTTATTAGAAGAATTAAGACTCAAGGTGAAGGGGCACCCCAATGCTTTTTTTAGAGTTGTGATGTAAGAATTTTATTAGAAGAATTAAGACTCAAGGTGAAGGGGCAGGGTGTAACTCAGAGATAGAGCACATGCTTCTTATGCGTGAAGGCTTGGAGTCAATCCCCAGCACCACAAAACAGAATACCTAAGTAAGTAAGTAAGTAAGATTCAAGAGACTCAAGGTGGGGCCAAGGGAGAAATGTTTAGGTGGAAAAATAAGTCCTTGGGAAAATAATATAATAGATAGTTCATCAAAAAATTCTTTTTGATGTCTATTTTTTTTAAAATTTCACTTTGCAAGTTATACAGGCTCAGCTCTTGTTGCCAGTGAATGGTAACATTTATGGATCAAAAAAGGAACTAAATTAAATAAAATGTTTTGAAGAGATTAAGATACCAGTTCATGTCCACTTTCTTTCCTCTAGAAAGTTACTGAATTTCAGTTTCTTTTTCATGGCTAGTATGGAATCCACAATGCTAATTCTTTTGGAGTTCTGCCAGCAACTCCAAAGAGCATGAATAGGTCACAGGGCAAAATCTTGATTGTGATTCAAAAAGAAGGCGTAGTTACTTTGTTCCCCATGAACTGCGGAAGCACTCCCAGAAAGCTGCCCTTCTTTTGGAGGGCAATGTTTGCTTGTTGCTATTTTCTTGGAAGGGCACTGTTACCAGAAATGCAGAACTGCAGAGTCACTAATGAACATTTCTCCCTTTTCACTTTCAGTTCACTTCTGTAACTGAGATGGACATGAGATAATCTCCATCGAGTCAAAAAAATGGCATCTAGTCCTGACCTTCCCCATACAGATCAACAGACTGCCTTGGACATTGACCATCTCCAGGTGTCACTCCAAGGTAATGAAGATCCGATGGGGTAACACCCACAGACACTGTGGAAAACTTAACCCTCGTCTCTTCACAAATCCTACTGGTTTCTATCTCTGTTATGTTTTTTAATATACATCTGTATTTTTCCAACTGTAGAGCCCTTTCAGCCTGTGGCACTTAAATGTCTTTATTCCTATCTGGCTCTCTAGGAATTTGGTATCTCTGTTTTCTTACTCTGAAAGTATGCATTTTATTTGCATTACCAATTAGTTAACCATAGTTGGCTTGGCATTGTTTGTACTTATTTTGTATCTTTTTGCATAGCCTCTTTTAAATGCATATCCTTATTTATTTATTTATTTTTTACCTATTTTGCCTTAACAGAGAGGACTATCAGTAATATTATATGGGAAGGATCTTTCAGTCATGTGAATCCTGTATGTGCATCTCAAAGTAATGCTTTCTTAAGTGCTTTATATGGAGTTTGGTAAATTTGAAAATTCCTTAGCCACTAGACCTTTTTTTTGTTGTTGTTGTTGTTGTTGTTGATAAAACAAATATTGGAGTTGTAGCTAGTATAGAAGAACTAAGGGTATTGAAAAATCTATATTTATAAAACTATGTATTTTAAAGTAATATTAAGATTATGGATAGTACTATAAATATTTAGGACATTACTTAAAAGTCATTTTTTTTTAGTCATTTATGATAAGGATTCTAAGATGCCTTTCTAATATTTTCTTGATTAAAAATGTCTTTTACATGATTAGCTTCTTGACCTTGAGGTTAAGATGGGAATCCATAGCTATTGGAATAGGTTAATTCTGTATCAGTGTTTTAAAAGTAAATACTGTGATTTGAGGGGCTGGGGATATAGTTCAGTTGGTAGAGTGCTTGCCTAGCACGCATAAGGCCCTGGGTCCAATCCCCAGCACCACCAAAAAAAAAAAAAAAAAAAAAGTAAATACTGTGATTTGTATAGCGTAAGAAACATTTAAGTTGTTGGGAGGTGGTACTTAAGTTAGATTTTAAATTTTTTCTTTTCTTTTTTTTTTTTTTTTGGTACTGGGGATCAAACCCAGGGGCACCCACATCCCCAGCTCTTTTTTGTATTTTATTTAGAGACAGGGTCTCATTGAGTTGCTAAGGCTGGCTTTGAATTCACGATCCTCCTACCTCAGCCTCCCAAACCACTGGGATTACAGGTGTGTGCCATTTTTCATTTAAATGAAAAAAAAAATAGTGTTCTTGTTTTTTTCTGTAGAGTTTTGGCTACAATAAATAGGTAGATCTAATTTCTAGTGCTGGCTCTGCTGTTTAGTGGCTTTTTGAATTTAGACAGGAGACTTTTCTTTTTTTGAACCTCAGTTTCCTCATTTGCATACTATGGATGATCACGCCCTCATTGCAGTTTTCCCAAAGAGGAAAAAATCACAAAGGGCTCAGCACATTGCCTGGCACAGAATAAGGACTCCATAAACGTATTGTCATTTCTTTTTATGTATTTATGGTCACAAATCTTTGTTTTAAAATCTTTGTCCAGGAACACTCAGCTAGAGCAGAAACCTCCTGGTATATAGTAAAAAATTGTGAACCGGGAGTTTTGATTTTACTGTTTTTTGTTGTTTATTTTTGTTGTTGTTGTTGTTATTTTGACACGTCTCTTTAATGGCTTCCCAATACTCACAGGACAGGTCTAGACTTCTTGGTGTAGGCACAGGTCCTCTCTGATCTGGTGCTTGCCTTTCTCTCCGCCATCATCTCCCACCACACCTCTGTAGGTACACCGTGTTCCAGCCTCACATTTTCCCAAGGGCCATAATCTCCCTTGCCTGAGTGTGAGTGCTTCTGCTCAGGTTGTTCTTCCTGTAGCCCTGACTGCGTCTCTAACAATGGAGTCCAGCTCATCCATCCCAAGGTCAGCCAGCCTCAGCCTCCTCAGCCTGAGCTCTTCTCTGTGAGACCGAAGTATGTGCTCCCTCTGATGTCTGTTTGAACATTCATAGTATTATAATTATTGTATTTAGTAATATTTTGTTCCCCACTACAGAGTGAGCCTCCTGACTTTTACATAGCATGTTCTAGCTTACTAGCACTTTGGTATTATCTCATGTGATCTACATAATCTCATTTGATCCTTATAATCCCATGATAAGGTAAATCTTTATATGTTTGGTGAATAGAGATGCTGTGGCTCAGAAGTCCGAATTACCTTCCCAGAGTCACACAGCTGGTGAGCTACTAGGCTTTTTTTTTTTTTTTTTTTTTTTAATAATTCTATTTATTTATTTTTTAGTTGTAGGTGTTTTTTATTTATGTGGTGCTGAGGATCGAACCCAGGGCCTCACACATGCGAGACAACTCTACCACTGAGCCATAGCCCCAGCTCCAGCTACTAGGTTTTGACTTGGAGTATAGGTTTCTTTTCACTGTACAGCACTACCTCTGACATACTTCAAAGAACAATTTGTTAGGAGTGATTTCCCTGTCACCTTTCTCTAAGAGTCTATTAAGTCTCAGTCTTACTCTATTCTGTCCAGAGCAAACTTAAATCTAGAATGTGGATGGACATCTTCAGATCACCTAAGTGATATCAGGATTATAAATTGCTCAAAATATTTACCACATTACTAGAAATATAGCATGTTTTGGTTTATAACTAGGTCATACAATCTGCTTTACAATAGAAGACTATATAAGCTATTTAGCAAGGAAAATGTCAAATCTAAGAACTACCCAGTCTGAGTAATTTACTTACATGATATATTTAGAGGATCATAGTGCCTGATGCATCCATCAATTCATGGGGGAGAAGTGGGAAGCCAGTACCACAGTGTTGTCAAGGTGACACTGAGCAAGGTCTGTTCACATCAGCCAGGTATACTTGAGATACCCATGATATCAAGAAATCCTCATACCTAAAAAAATTAAAAAAAGAAAGGAAAAAAAAAAAAAAAGAAATTCCTATACCTATAGAAGGGAAAGATACCTGTGAAATTAATAGATTTTCCAAAGTTAAGCTCCGTATTATTAGTGGATTTAAAATGCTGCTTTTAGCAGTGGAGGAAGGAAGGAAAATAGGAAGAAAGAAAGGAAGGAATTTGTATAAATTTCTGAAGGTAATTTTGGTTTCATGGTAGGATTATTAGCTATTTGGGCAAAAAAGTAAAAAGAAAAAAGAAAAAATCCATAGATAACATTATTATCTACAATTACATTCTATTTAATTGAAGTCTATTGACAATAATCTTAAAAGCAGTTGGCTTTGTTCACCACGTGAACAGACATGTTGCTTACTGATCCTTGGAGTAATTTGAGAATGGAGGGTTTGTGTAATTTGAGAGGTTCAAGATCAATGCTCATAAGAAAGGCTTTTCCCCCCTTTTCATTTTAGAAGCTTTTTTTTTTTTTTTTTTTTTTTTTTTTTTAAAAGAGGCAGATAGAGGTAGTACAATGGTCTAATTAAGTTATAAAGCCTACTTTATTTGAACAAAACTTCATCTGAGGTGAGGAAATTGTGGCCACACCTTGGCTCAGAATAATGCACTCCAGGAAAAAAATTAAAATGCCTGAATTGAAATGTGGTGATTCAGCCTTGATAGGCTGTGAGAACAGGTATCCCATGTGTGCAGGGACTGAGGGAAGTGGGCCTGAAAATCAGGGGTGCTTTGTAAGTATGCAAGTGATTTCCTCCTTTTTCTTCATCTTTGAGAAAATATTTGTATAAAGGGATTTGGAGGTACTTTTTAAGGGCAATACTTAAGTTCTTTGGTCTAGCAGGGGGAATGTTTGAGTGGTTAGAAAGAAAAGGGAATTCTATTTATGATTTTGAGTGCATTGATGTAAAAATTGAATTTTAGTTTAGGGCATTTTGTCTTACTCTAAGTGATGCACATTTTAAATAAATTTAATATATGTAAATTCAGAGTATTAAAAGGCATTCATTATAAGCCGGGTAGGTGTTGCACGCCTATAATCCTAGTGGCTCTAGAGGCTGAATGAAACAGGAGGATTTCAAGTTCAAAAGCCAGCCTCAGTGGGCTGGAGTTGTAGCTTAGAGATGGAGGGAACACTTGCCTAGTATGTGTGAGGCCCTGGTTCCAATCTTCAGTACCACACATAAACAAACAAACAAATAAAACAAAGGTATAAAAAATTGCAACAACATTATTAAAAAAATAAATAAAAGCCAGCCTCAGCAACTTAGCAAGTAAATCAGCAAGACCCTGTCCTTTTAAATAAAATATTTAAAAAAGGGCTGGGGATGTTGTCTAGGGCTGGGGATATTGTCTGGTGGTTAAGCACCCCTGGCTTCAATCCTTGGTACCAAAAAAAAAAAAAAAAAAAGGCATTTATTACAGAATCTTTAAATCTTTCCATTTGGCTTTTTCACTTGACAAAGTAGTGTTTCTTTCCCCCTGCTTTTTTTAAAAAATATTTTTTTTAGTTGTAGATTGTCACAATGTCTTTATTTTTATTTATTTATTTTTACGTGGTGCTGAGGATCAAACCCAGGGCCTCATGTGTGCCAGGCAAGCGCTCTACCACTGAGCTACAACCCTAGCCCTGTTTCTTTCCCTTTTATCCTATGGAAATAATCACTGCATATTTTGTCTGAAACAAAATTTAATTTATTGGTCATAAAAGGACATAATTTATGTAACGGAAATAAATTATTTTGTTTTCAAAAATGATGTAGGTAATGCCTTAGAAAATAAGCATCTAACTGCAGAATGTTATCCTGAATTAGACACTGAGTTAGGAAGGAGTGTATTCTATTACCTTTACCACCACACAAGGAGTTACCTTTTTTGTAGTCCTGCTAAGAGGCTGGTGAATGGTTAACTATCTGCGTGGACCTGTATAAAAACATGCTCAGTCCAGTTACTGTGTCATTTCAAACAATATGCATGTGTTTTATTCAGTGCTGCTATCATCTAGATGATGTATTGTAAAACATTGAAAACCCCCCTGTGTCTCCTGGGTGGGTATCATTGTGTGGTAGGGCTCCACAGTGAAATGTGAGTCTCTATAGTTAGGTTATTATCCATTTAAATATATTCATTATTTACTGAATATTCATCTGAAGGGAGGTTTTCACTTTATTTCTTATTCGGAGTAACATTAAAAATTATCTAGCCAGGAAAAAAAATGAAAAAAAATTATCTAGCTGGGCATGGTGGTGCACACCTGTAGTCCCAGTGCTTTGGCAGGCTGAGGCAGGAGGATCACAAGTTCAAAGCCAGCCTCAGCAACTTAGCAAGGCCATAGGCAATTAAGCAAGACTCTGTCTCAAAATAAAAAATAAAAAGAATTGGGGATGTGGCTCAGTGGTTAAGCATTCCTGGATTCAATCCCCAGTACCAAAAACAACAAAACAAAACAACAACAACAACAAAAAAAAAATAAAAAAAATTATCCAGATTAAGGATACATAATTACAGTTAGATAGGAGGAATAAATGTTGAGAGACCGATGGTACAGCAAGGTGACTATAGTTAATGATGATATGTTGTATTCTTGAAAAATGTAAAGAGAGTGGACATTATGTGCTCTTACCACAAAGATGATAAACATATGAGGTCTTGTATCTGTTAATTTTCATATTTAACCATTCTATAATGTACATGTACTTCAAAACATCATCTTGTAGTTCCATGTGGTAGCGCATGACTGTAATCCTAGCAGCTAGGGAGGCTGAGGCAGGAGAATTGCAAATTCAAAACCAGCCTCAGCAATTTAGCAAGGCCCTGTCTCCAAAAAAAAAAAGAAAAATTAAATAAATAAATAAGTAGGGCTGGGGATGTGGCTCAGTAGTTAAGGACCTCTGGGTTCAATCCCTGATATATATAAAATCAAATCATATTGTACATGATAAAAACACCCAGTGTTATCTGTCAACTAAAAATATTCTACTCTCAGAGTAAAAAAATCATCCAGATTTAGTAGGTTAGGTTGGAAGTGTCATAATGAGATGTAATGTTTAATTTACCATGACTTAGTAATTGCTGAAAGCCAACTATGTGCAGGGTGCTGAGTGTTAAGGGTACAAAGGAAACTTGATCAAGCACCTTCAAGAAGCAAGTTTGCTTTTGCCTGTGGATGCCACATGGAAGTGCCAGGGATGCGAATCCAATCACTCTACAGGGTCATGTGCCTCATTTTGGTATCTACCATAAAAATCCAACCAAAGTATGGCTAGCATTGTTGTCTGGGTTATCTTTTCATGTTTCAGTTTTAGGGAGGTAAAGAATAAAAAATTGAATTCATGTAACATTATTTGGAAGGTGAATGATGTATTCCAATCATTGTTTAAAAAACAAAACAAAACAAAACCAAAAAACAAACCAAAGTTTGGTCAAGGCTTCCCTGGGGTTTGCTGTCTTCTGACTTAGCTCCATGTAACTGCTGCTTTTCCTGGGGTTTCCTTTCATCTTTGGATATCACTTACTTCAGTAATCCTGAATTCCTCCAAATGCATGTTCAGTGCCTTGAGTATAATACTGCCATATCTTTTATGGCCAGTGAAGTTTCTGAATATTTTAGGCCTTCAGTAAACAATTGCATAATGAATAATGGAGTGGCCATTCCAGTATAAAACACAAAGGTCTATAAATTATCCTGAGTTAAAAGAATCATTCAGTGTTCCCCAAAACTGGCAGGTTAGGATGGAAACACAGATTTCTTTAGACATGAGGCAGTGAGGCCTATGCCCGTGATGTTTAGTATCATGTTTCTGAGACAAACTCTGTTCTACCTGTGGCTGTGAATGAATCCCTGTGAAGTCTTAGAAAGAGGAGCAGGATTAATAAAAAGTCTTCCAAGTGTGGAATTTTTATTCCTTTGCAACAATATTTCTGGGTGGAATTTTGATGGAAATGATGAATGAGGGGTAAGAAAAAGACGTGTATTAACAGTTAATAATTTTGCTTTCCTAACCAGTTTAGACTGCTCAATTATTATGAGTAAAAGCAAACCATGTCTGGGGTCTGTTTTGGCTGGTTGGATGATTATTACACCCAGAGAAAACAATCAAGTTACAGTCCTTCACTGGCTATCAGTGTTGTACCATAATAACACAAAGCTTCCAGGAAGTTCTGATAATCATAGTAGTTGATATTGTCTTTTGCTGTGTTTTCTTGCACAATTGTTTGCCTTGGTGTTATAAAGCTTTATCATCTTAAAAACATACAAATTAAGTGGAAATAAAATAAGAGCTCTTATGATATTTGTACTATACAGTAATTTTTCAGGAAAAAAATATATACACATATATATTTATTTTATTTTTTCTTTTTTTTTCTTAGGTTGCATGTTCAGTTTTGGCTTCTGGGAACTTTGGTTTTGTTTCTGCCAGGAGTTTAGAGATAAGATTATATTATTCTGGGTCAGTTACATTTTGAAAACTAGGGCAAGATAAATCCAGGGTCATTTAGAGTCCTGTTAAAGTGGGTTAACAAAGATCTCATTCATTTCTTATAGAAATAAAAAATCCTTTTTAATTAGCCCCAAGAGAGATAGAAGATTTTTCCGAGCTTTTGTATATGCAAGTGTGTCGGGCAGGGGTGTAATTATTCAGAGTTTGAAGTAGTGTATCAGAAAAAAAAAAAAAATAAAGCTCAAAATATCACTTTGAAAATGGGAAATTAAGAAGCTAATGTAGTTTATTAATTTATAAGCATTCGATGGGTTTAGTCTGTGATCTAACATTCTGAAATTTGGAGGGCATTCTAAGTGTGCCCTTAGATAACTTTTGTGATCTGATTTCAACATCAGCAATTATAATTTCTCTGAATGACTCCATTTTTCTAAATCAGGGAAATTTTGATAAAAGATAACCACATTTGTTGTTTTTAACATGTATGAGAGTGGGAATTTAATACCACCATATATTTGTAGAGTCATATAAAAGTGGTAGATGAAAGCATGTGGATGATTTATCAGAGAAATGGAATATTTTGAAGTTTTTAATAAGTGTATCTTTGGAGGAGAGGCATTTTATTTTATTTTTATGTGTTTATTTTCCTGGTATTGGGGATTAAACCCAGGGGCACTTTACTTCATCCCCAGCCTTTTATTTTTTTATTTTTATTTTTTCTTTTTGAGAGAGGATCTCACTGAGTTTAAGGCATCAGCCAGTTGCTGAGGCTGGTCTTGAATTTGTGATCCTCCTGTCTAAGCCTTCTGAACCGCTGGGATTACAGGTGTGCACCACTGTACGTGGCAAGAGTCATCACATTTTAATGAATAATCTGATCATTGAGGGTCTATGATGCATGTTGGATTAGCATGGAAAGAAAAGGGCAGAAAGAATACCCACATGCTCTTGCTGTTGGCTTGTAAGGTGAGTAGCCCTCGCTAGTCAAACATTGTTTTTTTCCTTGCCTTAACTGCACAGGGGCTTACCCACTGCATCAACAGTGTCATATTACAAGGTCAAAGGCTCCTGGATTAAATGTAGAGCAAAAACAACCCTTTTCAAATTTGAGAACATTTAAGATCTTTCCAAAACATTGGAATTGTTAGCCTTTTCTTTCTTCAGTTAAGTAGGATTTTTAATGGTGGGGACAAGTTCTACCATGTAGTTCTGCTGTCTGCCTCAGTCTGTATGTTTTATTGCCCAAACTTCCAGGGGGTCTTTTCTGGGGATTCAGTTTAGTGATAGAAGACTTGCCTAGTATGCATCAGGCCCTGGGGTCAATCCCCAGTACTGCAAAACAAAACAGAATAAAAAAGTTTCTCAGGTTTTTTATGTTTTCAAAACAAAATATTTCAGAAGTACAGATCACATTCACATTTACCACTTTATTACACTAAGTGGTTGATTTTTTGGTACTAGGGATTGAACTGAGGAGCACTTGACCACTGGGCCACATCCCCAGCCCTTTTTTTGTATTTTATTTAGAGACAGGGTCTCACTGAGTTGCTAAGTGCCTTGTCATTGCTGAGGCTGGCTTTGAACTCGTGATTCTCCTGCCTTAGCCTCCCAAGTGCTGGGATTACAGGTGTGTGTCACCACACTCGGCTAAGTGATTGCTTTTTATGAGTACAGGTGAATCTGTCCTTTGATTCATTCTTGTAGCAAATGTTTCCCGAGACCTACTTTGTATCACGTACTACTAAGGTGTACAACTCCAATAAGCTTCACAAACCTTGGTGCTTATGTTTAAGTGGGGGGTGGGGTTGGCTCAGTGATAGAGTGGGTGACTTCTTTAGCTGCAGAGGGACAGTTTAGGACTGATTGAATAACAAGGAATTGCTGTGCAAAGAGCAGGGTAAGAGCATTCCAGTTCAAGGCAGGAGATCAAGGAAAAGCTGTAAGGTAGAGGGAAGCTTGGTGAATTCATGGTGCAAAAGCAGCCTAGAGTGGCTAGATTGTGGTGGCCTGAGCTGGTACTGAGAAGCAGGCAAGGCGGAGCTGAGCCAAGCAGATTCGACAGCTGTCCAGGAGGTGTGCACTGGGAAACCATTGGAAGGCTTCATTTTTACCTTTATTTGATAAAGGGTCTTGCTATGTCACCCAGACTGGTCTTAAAACTCCAAAGCTCAAGAGATCCTCCAGCCTCAATCTCTTGAGTAGCTGGGTCCATAAGTGCCTGCCACCATGCCTGCCTAGAAGGCTTAAATTAGAGGAGTAATATGATCTGGTTACATTTTCCAAAAGATCACTCTGGCTGCTGTATGGAGAGGGGAACATGGGAGAATGAGGGAAACAGGAGAGCCAATTAGGATGCTTTTGTGGAAGTTCAGAAAAAGTGTTATGGTAGTTTGGACCAGGGTTATAGCAATGGCATAATAAATCATGGACTTTTTAAGATATTTGTGAATATTGGGGATTGTGGGGTGAGCGAAAGATAAATCAGGGAGAAGTTCTCTTTTGCCTTGAGCTGTTGAGAAGTTGTTGTAATTTGTCATGATGAACGAGACTGGTAGATGAATACGTTTTGGAGAAGTCAAGAGTTTATTTTTCTCACGATAGATGGAGATGTCAAGTCTACAGATAGTTGTAAGTGTCCAGAATGAGGGAGAGGTAGAGCTTTGGGAGACTACAGCATATTGCCGCCACATGTGCTTGGGATTGATCCCAGGGCCTTGTGCATGCGAGGCAAGCACTCTACCAACTGAGCTGTGTCCCCAGCCTGAGGGATACAGGATTTTTTAAGGTAAGAGATACCCATTCCATTACTGGTCATGCTTTTTGTAAGCATCGGTTAATTTATCCTTAGAGTCCTGTTTCTTTCTCTCTTCATTAATTATTTAACAAGTAGTTTTGAACACCTCTTGTATATAAGGCACCATGCCGAGCACACAGGGTGGTGCATAGCACATGCTCTTCTAAAACTCACCTTCTGGTTATAGGGATTCGTGCAAGTACCCAAACCCATACAGTATAATGTGGTGTGTGCTGCAAGAGAGGCAAGGCTTGGTACTGTGGAAGCATGGAGTGGGCGGGGGGGGGGGGGACTGAACTCAGACTTGGGAGTGTGGGATGGTTTTCCAGAGGAAGCGATAGATTCCCAAGCTTTGACTTAAATGACGTTAGCAGACATGCAGGGAGAGGATGAGAGGAGTGCTTCGGCATGGGATGGGCGGATGCAAGGCTGAAAGTGGCATACTCTACGAGAGGGATGTTCAGTGGGACTGAGGACCAGAGTGTGAAGGAGAATGTGAAGGAATGAGGCACTAAAGGGTTCTGAAGGGACTTGAAACATGCAGGGGTTTGGAACTTTTTCTAAGACCAAGGAGGAGCAGTTGAATGATTTTGAATAAAGACATACTGGTTACAGAAATCCCCCAGGCTGCAGCATTTGTCTCTGTGGGAATGAGTGTTGAAGTTGGAAGTCCAGTTTAAGTCTGTTATGGGGTTCAGTTGAGAGACAATGGTGTAGAGATGACAGTGGAAATGGAGAGAAAAGATATTCAAGAGAGAACTTTTTGGTTAGGTATGGAGGAGTCAGGGAGAGGGAAGTATCAAAGATGATTCGAGTTTATTCTTGGGTAAATGAATGGATGATGGAACCATACACTGAAGAAAAAAAAAAAAAAGTGCAGGAGAACAGCTTTGGTGGAGGAGTGAGTTAATGGGAGATGATGGCACGTTCTGGAAATGCTGAGTGTGAGGTATCTATGGAATAAGTAAGTGGAGATGCTCAGAAAACAATCCAATGAAGCTCAGGATAAACAGACACTGGGCTGGAGGTAAAGGTTTGAGAGTCATTAGTATATAAATGGTAATTGATTCCATTGGAGTAGATGGAAATATCTCAAAAAAGAGAAGAAAGATCTAGGAAGAACGTTAGAGATAGGAAAAGCAAAACAAGTCCATGGTAGAACCTAAGAAGGGTGTTCAGAGAAGTAGGAAGAAAACCAGGTGAATGTGGTATCATAGACTTCAAAGATGAAGAGTATTTCAAGAAGGAGAGGGTAGGAGGTGGGTTGGAAGTTTTAAGATCACCCATTAGGTTCAGCAATGGGGGTGTTGTATGTGGCCTACCTGAGAATTCAGTGGAATGATGGGTCAACCCAGCTTATAGTGAGTTGACAAGTGAGTGGTAGGTAAGTGAAGACAAACAGTATAGACAACTTCTTGTGGATATTTTGGGTTTAGAGGAGAAGAGAGAAAGAGGGTGGTAGCTGGATTGGCCATGGATTTGATATTTCAGCTAATTTTGAATTATAATGAAAAGAACATGAATTTTCAAATTAGACACACCTGGATTTGAAGTTCCTCTGCATGAGATATGAAATCTAGAGCACATTGTGAGACATAGCAGGCTTTCAATAAATGTTATATTGAATGGGTGAATAGAAGTCCTTCATCTTCTGGGAGGAACAGTTTTCTCACCTATAAAATGCCCACTTGAGCCAAGCATGGTGGCTCCCTGCATGCCTATAATCCCAGTGGCTTGGGAAGCTGAAGCAGGAGGATCACGTGTTCAAAGCCAACCTCAGCAAAAGTGAGGCACTAAGCAACACAGTGAGGCCCTGTCTCTGAATAAAATACAAAATAGGGCTGGGGATGTGGCTCAGTGGTTGAGTGCCGCTGAGTTCCATCCTAGTATCCCCCCTCCCTAGCCCCCGCCCAAATGCTCACTTGAGCCTTTTATTGGCAGGCTTTTGTGAAATGTCATGGTTCCTTCCTCTGAGTTCCCACTTCTTCCTGGGCATGACTTGCTTCAGCAAGCCTGAGCTTGAGTTGTGAGTGTAAACTCTGAAATATTAATTGAATGTATCTCCGTATCCCTCTCTTATACAGTACAGTATCCTGAGACACTTGGCTAACATCTGAGATGACCTGACCAGCACTGGTCTCCTCATCATCTGCAGGTTCCATGAGAGTGGGGGCCATGTCTAACTTTGCCTCTTGTTTTGCCTGGAGCATCTCCCACAGTGCTTTTCGAGCTGCACAAAAGTGTTCAGGCTCACATGTCTTGATTTTTCACAAGGAAAGCATTCACAATTTTATGTGGTAGAAGAGAGGAGGCAAAGAGTAACACATATGTGTTAAAAGAAATGCAGTCATTTCTTGATTTATTCATTCCTCAGATATTTATTGAGCAACTCAGGTGAGTCAGAAAAGGGAGAGGCAGCACCCAGATTCTAGCCATTTCATCTGTATTCGGGCTTATTTTCCTGGGCTAGAAATATAAGATTTGCTTAGTCAGAGAGCCAGGAGCTATGTTCCAGGGAGGCTAGAAACAAAAGCCTTAGTGTGAAAATCTCAGGTGTTTACTCAAGGGTGTGGCCCACTCCTGTGGCTGAATTCCACATGCTCAGGCTCCAGGAGAAATCTCTGTTTGTATGTCATATATTTTCCTAATGAACTAAGCACTTACATCTCTCCATTGATTGGGGAAAAATAGCAACAAACTCCTGCTCCCTCCTCCCCCAGCCATTTAACCACTCATCCAACAAATATTTTCTGAGCTCATAGAGCGTGGAAAGCACTGTGGGAGGTGCTCCAGGCAAAACAAGTGGCAAAGTCAGACATGGCCCACTCGCAGGGAGCCTGCAGCTGATGAGGAGACAGATCTGAATCAGATAATCTCAGATATTATCTAAGTTTTGGGGGAGTAGCTTTATTACGATATAATCTGAGATAAAATGCATGAGCATGTGTGAGGCCCTGGGTTGGATCCCTGGTACTGCACACACACAATTTTCACATGCCATAGCATTCAATTGACAATTAAAGTGTCTATTTTAGTAGTTTTTGGTATATTCATAGAGTTGTGCAACTATCACCACCTTTGATTTTAGACTATTTTTTTCACCTCCAAAACCCAATACTATAACCTTTAGCTATCAACACCCCCAGGTCCATTTCTACCACCAGCCCTACACAACCACTAATCTGCTTTCCATCTCTACAGGTTTCCCTATTCTGGACATTTTATATAAAATGGAATCATGTAATATATGGAATTTTGTGACTGGTTTCTTAGCAGAATGTTTTCAAGATTCATCCATGTTGGGCTGGGGTCATGGCTCAGCGAGAGAGCGCTCGCCTAGCACGTGCGCGGCCTGGGTTCGATCCTCAGCACCATGTAAAAACGCATTGTGTATAACTAAAAGCAAATAAATAAATATTTTTAAAAAAAGATTCATCCATGTTATAACTAATATTTATTTGTGTGGACTAAGTATAGTCTATGCCAGGAATTGTCAGACTTTTATTCTGTAAAGGCCATGTGATAAATACTTGTGTTGAATCCCACATGGTCTCTGTCTTAATTATTGTGCCATTCATTGTAGCTGAACAGAGCCGTAGAAATGGTGTATCTGTGTTCTAATAAAATTTTATTTACAAAAACAGGCAGCAGATCAGATTTGACTTGTGGGCTGGAGTTTGCTGACCTCAGATCCAAGTCAGTAGAGTACTTAATCCTTCTAACACCTTCGTGAAGTAGGTATTATTGTCCCCTGAGAAGACTGAGAGATGCACAGTTAATAAGTGGCAGATATATAGGATCCAACAAAGGTAGTCTGGCTCTAGAGCCAGTGTTTTTTCTTTTTAAGAATTTAACCTTTCCAGGCATGGTGGCGCATGCCTGTAATCCTAGCACTTGGGAGGCTGAGACAGGAGGATTGTTAGTTCAAAGCCAGCCTCAGCAATGGTGAGGCACTTAGCAACTCAGTGAGACCCTGTCTCTAATAAAATACAAAAAAGGGCTGGGGATGTGGCCCAGTGGTTGAGTGCCCCCAAGTTCACAATCCCCGGTACAAAACAAACAAACAAACAAAAAAAAAAACCACTTTATTTTATTATTTATTTAATTGTTTATTTATTTATTATGTGGTGCTGAGGATCAAACCCAGGGCCTCCCCTGTGCTAAGCAAGGGCTCTACCACTGAGCCACAACCCCAACCCCTAGAGCCAGTGCTTTTTAGCCTTGTTAATGATCATAAATTGAGATCCGTGCTAAATAGTGGTGGGAGAGGGCCAGATCTTCCCTTGAATCTATGAAAGCAAATAGAAACTTGGGTGGCTGCTTTAGGTTTCCTTCAGGATGCAGTGATTGAGCTGAGCGTGACTAGAAGTTAACTAGGTGCAGAGAGGAAGGTTTGAAAAGACCCTGACAGAGGCCACAACGGCTGGAGCCCAGCATATGGGGTGCACCGGGTACATGGGGTGCACTGAGGTTGGAGAGGTGTCCTGTGGGACCACACAGGCCTCGCTGGTCTGTTCAGGATTTTGCTGCTGATCCTGAGAACAGAGAGAAATCATCCAAGCATGAAAAGAGAAACTGGTCAGGTTTACTGGCTGAGGGGGAGAACAGATTGGGAAGATGCAGGACCGACCTGGCCACCTGGGGAAGCCTTCCAGGCCAAGCTGATGGTTGTTTGAAGGGGAGGGCACAGGGAAGGAGAGGAGTGGAGAAGCGGGTGGATTCCAGAGCGGTGGGGAGGCAGAGTTGGCAGGATTGGAGGATGATAGGGTGGGAGGTGGCAGGGATGGTGGTGTGGAATCCTGAGGTGGTGTGAGAACAAGCAGGGAGCGGGGAGTCTGATTTCGGTCCTGGGGGGGTAGCAGGTAAATGCTGCTTTTCCATAGTGACCTCTCATGCTCTCCTGGGGAACTCTGTGAAGTAGAACTTGGAGGTTGAGAGGTGTTTGCTCCTGTGCTTTGGATTCTGTCAGCCAGGAGTCATTTCCTAAACTCACCCTACCAGTTCCTAAGGGGCGGTCTCAGTCCTGAGACTGTTTCTTTTCCTTTCTTTCTTGTTTGTTTGTTTACTTATGGGTGTTGTCATTGCTCCCTCCTCCCTTCTCCATGAGTTAATATTCTCCCCCATTATAGTTAAGTAACTGGCCTTTTCTGGTTTATCCTTCAAATATTTAAGGTTTTTCTTGTTTTGATTGTGCGTGCCTGTGTGTGTGTGTGTGTGTGATTTTGTTTTTAAAAATATTTATTTTTTAGTTGTAGTTGGACACAATACCTTCATTTTATTTATTTATTTTTACGTGGTGCTGAGGATCGAACCCAGGGCCTCCCCTGTGCTAGGTGAGCACTCTACTGCTGAGCCACATTCCCAGTCCTACCTGTGTTTTTATTCCCTTAATTTGTTTTGTTTTGTTTATCTCCACGAGAAACAATATGAGGTAGGTTTTTTAAAGTATTTTTTTAGTTGTTGATATAACTTTATTTATTTATTTATTTATTTATTTTTGGTACTGGGGATTGAACACTCAGGGGCACTCGACCACTGGGTCACATCCCCAGCCCTTTTTTGTATTTTATTTAGAGACAGGGTCTCACTGAGTTACTAAGTGCCTCGCCATTGCTGAGGCTGGCTTTGAACTCGCGATCCTCCTGCCTCAGCCTCCCAAAGTGCTGGGATTACAGGCGTGCGCCACCGCGCCCGGCTTTATTTATTTATTTTTAAAAATATCTTTATTTTATTTATGTGGTGCTGAGGATCGAACCCAGGGCCTCACACATGCAAGACTAGCGCTCTACCGCTGAGCCATAGCCCCAGCCCCAGAACTTTATTTTTTATTTATTTATATGTGGTGCTGAGAATCGAACCCAGTGCGTCACACATGCTAGGCAAGCACTCTACCATTCAGCCCCAGCCCCAGCCCCAGCATCCATCCATTTTTAAATTACTTTTTTTATTGGATAACAGCTTGATTACAATTCTTTGGGATGGATGTTAGAGTACATGGCTGAAATGTGTTGTGATATTGTCCAAATTTGACTTTCGTCCTTACCATGCCTGTCCTAGGTAACAGTGAGTTGGCAGCGTTGTTTCAGGGACTGGCAGGTGGGTCTCATTCGGCCAGGCCTGTGACATCATAAGAAGTCATATTTGGTCTCTGCCTGATTCTTGGCACAAAACTCCTGAAACCCTTGTCATTTCCTGAGGGATAGGGGTACTAGGAGCATCTTTTGTTCTAATATTTGGTCTTTGACTCTGGTTCCTGACACAGAGCTCCCAAAGCCCTTGGAATTTCCTGGGTAATAGGAGCGTCTTTTGTTTTAATGAGGTGACTTTAATGGGCTCTCAGATAGCCTCAGGATGGGGGCTGGTAACCAGAAAGACTAAGCCATGACTAGAAAGTTAGAAATTCCAGCCATCTCATCCCATCTTCAATAGAATAAATACGAGCTGGATAATGAATTAATAATTGATAATGACTGTGTTATGAGGCATTGATAAAAAAAATCTTCAAAGTATAGGGTTTAGAGACCTTCTTGGTTAGTGAATGCATTTACATGTTGGGAGGGTGAACACCCCAACTTCACAGGAAAGAAACCACTGTGCTCTGGACCCTTCCAGACCCTGCCCTATGTCCCTCTTCATCTGACTGTTCATCTGTTTTTAAAAAATTATTTCCTTTACTCAGGTAAATGCAAGTGTTCAGGTGCATTCTGTGACTCATCAGAGCAAATATTTGAACCTAAGGCGGGGAGTCTTGTGAATCTCTGGTTTGTAGCCAAGTCAAATAAAAGGGTTGGAAACCTGGGGACCCACTACTTGTGATTGGCATTTGAAGTAAGGGGCAATCTTGTGGGACTGAGCCCTTGACCCGTGACCTCTATACTAATTCCAGGCAGTGTCATAATTGACTTGTAGGGCTGGGATTCTAGCTCAGTTGGTAGAGCATTTGCTTTGCATGTGTGAGGCACTGGGTTCAATCGTCAGCACCACATAAAAAACAAATAAAAGTATTGTGTCTGTGTATAAATAAAAAAAAATTTTTTTTAATTGACTTGTAGAGGATCATGGAGTTGGAGAATTGTTTAATGTGAGGGAAAACCGTATACATTTGGTATCATATGGGAAATATGAAGAGTAGTGGTCCACAAATAGAGTATCTTTCTTCAGCAGTGTCTCTCCTTCCATAACCTTCTGGGTACTGGGACTGAACCCGGAACACTTTATTGCTGATCTACATCCACAGCCCTTTTTATTTTTATTTTGAGACAGGGTCTTGCTAAGTTTTTTTTTTTTTTTTTTTTTTTTTTTTTTTTTTTTTTTTTTTGTGGTACCAAGGATTGAACTCAGGGGCATTCGACCACTGGGCCACATCCTCAGCCCTTTTTTGTATTTTATTTAGAGACAGGGTCTCACTGAGTTGCTAAGTGCCTCGCCATTGCTGAGGCTGGCTTTGAACTCAGGATCCTCCTGCCTCAGCCTCCCAAGTGCTGGGATTACAGGGGTGCACCACCATGCCCAGCTCGCTAAATTTTTGAGGTTGATCTTGAACTTGTGATCCTCCTGCTTCAGCCTCCCCAAGTTGCTAAGTATGGTATATACTTATTATTATAAGTATGTACCTGGGATTATAAGTACCAAGCCTGGCTAGCAGATACCTTTTTACTTTAAGTAGTATAATTAAATTTCTGCTTTTTGAATTATCAACTTAAAAATAAAACTATATTGTGTATATTTGTTAAATGTATATGTGTGCAGATGTTCATTCATTCAACAAATATTGATGGAGTGCCTTCTTCTTGGCGAGGTATTATTCTAAGAGCTAGGGACCCAGAGACCAACAAAAATGATCTCTCACCTTTTAGAATTTATGTTCTTTATTAGTTAATGGTTCTTCACCATCTAGAAGGATGCTGAAGAACCATTAGCTAATGTTATTGCTGAGGATGAAATGGGGGATTATTGGAAGAGTAGGAATAACTTTTAATTTCTACTATTTTATATCCCTATGTACTGTTTGAAAAATTTTTATGATTAGTATAGGTTATTTGTAATAACAATAAAACAGGTTGAGCACCTCCTATCTAAAGTGCTTAAAACTGGAACTATTACAGGTTTAGATTTTTAAAATTTTTAAAAAAAATATTTACACATATATAATGAAGTCGCTTGGGAATAGGACCCAAGTCTAAACATGAAATTTCATTTATGTTTCTTTCTTTTTTTAAAAAATATTTTTTAGTTGTAGTTGGACATAATACCTTTATTTTATTTATTTATTTTTATATGGTGCTGAGGATTGAACCCAGCGCCTCGCATGTGCTAGGTGAGCACTCTACTGCTGAGCCACAATCCCAGCCCTGGAAATTGCTTTTGAACCTTACTTGGTGGGCAGACTCTGGAAGCAGACATTGTGGATGAACTTCTATGAAACCTCAGGACCTTGCTGAGGCTTCGCAGCCATGGGTGGTTTTATAATGAGCTTTATAAATGGATTTAAAATCCACACCCTTAAGTTTAAATCAGTTTGTTTTCAGTTTAGCTCTCTACCAGCTACAGATGTGAATTGCCAACTCACAAAGGCAGATTGACTAAGAAGAAACTCAGGGATTAAATGTTAATTTTCTGGGAATGTCACCTAGAGAAAAATCTTTGACTCCTTTCTCAAATTCAGTCAAATAATTTTTAAGAATGAGGATCAAGGACAATTACATGAACCAGAATGAAGTTTACTCTCTACATTTTCCTACATTTTCTACAGATATATAAATATATATTTTTATTCACCTAAAAAAATTGGGATAATTTCTCATTTTCTATTTCTTAGCATTTTTACAAAAATTCATCATTTGTTCTATTATTCTCTTTATATCTTGCTCTTTTCCTCCAACACCTGCTGATTAAAAGGTACTATTCTGTTCGTGCCATTCAAAGAAGAGGTTTATTAAGTTGCTTTAAGCACACGTCTCTCAATCACTTTCCCCCAATGGCTCAGTCTTCAAAAGAACAAAAGCTTACTTATCCTACTGTTGGGTGAGCTATTTGGCTCCCGTTCCTGTTGAATTAATTCTGCTATTCAAGGATAAGGCAGTGTGAAAAATGTGAGAAAAGTGTGTCAAGGGATAAATGGCATGGCACACAGAAAACCATTTAATTGAGCTGCTACAAAGGTGTCTAATTGCACCGGGGACACCTTCATTGGCTGTTAAGCAAAGGGTCTTTGTTCCATTTAAAGGGTTCCTATTTCCAGGATGAAGAGGTGTTCTCTACCTTTGGACAATGAATAAAAAGGCAGGAAGAAGCCTTTCCACACTCTTCTCTGAAGAGCGTGTTTGTGCCCTGTTCTTTGCTAACTGGAGAGTACCTGTGGGGATTTGTCAATTGCTCCTCCTGTTGCCTTTCCCCTTGTTTCTATTTCTAAAGTTTAATTACATTAGGACAGGGATAACTTTAGGTTTTCTTGAGAAATTTTTGATTATTTCAAATTCAGGTTTATACCTCTGTCTTCAGCAATCCAATTAGAACTCTGAATTTGCTGCTTCCTCCCTCCCTTGTTTTTTTTGGTACCAGGGATTGAACCTAGAGGCACTTAGCCACTGAGCTTCATCCCCACCCCTTTTAATTTTTTTAAATTTAGAGACAGGGTCTTGCAGAGTTGCTTAGGGCCTTGCTAAGCTGCTGACGCTGGCTTTGAACTTGCGATCCTCCTGCCTCACCATCCTGAGTCTCTGGGTTTACAGATGTGCACCACCGCACCTGGCTGCTGCTGGTTTTCTTAGTCTGGGAAAGTGCATAGTCCCTAGTTTGTTCAGTATGAAGACCCTCTTTGTCTAGTATTTCATGGACATGAAATGATCACTTATCCTGTTGGAGAATAGTTTGTCCTGACTGAGATTTCCAGATAGATGGACATGGAATACTAAAACCCCTCAGGCACCTGATGCTCGGTCTTCACCCAGTTTTGTGCTGCATTTTGCTGTCTCCTCTGCCCTCCCCACCCTAAAGTTGGTGCAGATTCTGTCTCCTGGACCTAGTTAGGTTCCCCCCACCACATCTGATTTTAGACAGGAAAATCTCCCCCAGTCCATTAAGGATAAGAAAAAAGAGTCACTTTTGTTTTCTTTTGTTGTTGTTTATTTTGTTTGTATTTTGAACTTCTACTTTGTTGTTGGGAATGGCTAGGTCCCTGCCTACTTGTTTAATGTATATTGTATGCATGTAGCTTGATCTTGGAATCATAAAAATTTGTTCTCCAGCTTTTTTTTTCTATTGAGAAACAAAATTAGCCTTCAATGGGTATTTTGTAAGTGTCAGTACATGTCTAAAATTTATTGTCTTATCACCTGCTGAAACTAGGGGCAAACATATTTCAAAATTCCAGGAGACTTAGTACCATTTTGTATCATAGGGCAAAATTATGGTTCTTTGTAATTCTTCAGTAATGTGGGCTTAATATAAAATAGCAATAACTCTCAAAAGCGCAGAGTGTCCAGTTGGTTTGTGTCAGTGTTAGTTCAGTTTAGGTCACCATTATGGAACATGCTAGAAAGTGTAAGTCACTGTGCTGTGACTAACTTAAACTGATAATGCATGAGAAATGAAATGTATTTAAAAAGGAAAAAATTACATTGAGGCTAAGCGCATCTTTTTTCTTTTCTTTTACTTATTTATTTTTTGGGGGTGGGGGTAGTTTACCAGGGATTGAATTCAGGGGCATTCAGCCACTGAGCCACATCCCTAGCCCTGTGTTATATTTTATTAGAGACAGGGTCTCACTGAGTTGCTTAGCGCCTCACTTTTGCTGAAGCTGGCTTTGAACTCTTGATCTTCCTGCCTCAGCCTCTGGAGCCCGCTGGGATTATAGGTGTGCTAAGCACATCTTTTGTGTAACCAGTCACCATACTTGCTAAACAATTGTAACGCCCTACGTTCCCATTTGCTCAGCTAGCCCTTTTCTCTGTTTCTCAATTAGAACTCTCATTAAAATAAACATTTTTTGAAAACTTGAATTCAACATCATGCTCCTACTCACGTGACAAGCCACCTACCAACAATTTCAGTCCATTCTGATTGAATTAAATAGAGATTCATAAGGGCAGATGGGAAGAGTGAAATAAAAACAGTGCCTTGGAGAGTATAGCAGACAACTTCAACAGAAAGGAATATAAACTCGTAAAGGTCCATTTCCCTTCCACTATAGTAAACAAAGAATAACAATAGTAATACTTCTAACATTATCATATTGTTATTTCAGTATATGTTTGTTTGGTTCCTGTCCTGGGCCAGGCTCTTCTTGGTACTGGAGACATGTCACAGATGAAATGTCTTTGGCTGAATGGTGCTGACATTCCATTGGGAGAAGAGTGAGATGTTAAATAATAAATACAGCACATAAATAACTTACATAGAATGTTAAACGGTGATCAGTGCAGTAGTAAAAAAAATATAGAGCAGGACAAGAGGGAACAGGAGTTGGGGTGTTCCCGTTTTAAATAGGATGGGTAGGGGAGTCATTATGGATGGGGTGTCATCTCAAGCAAAGATTTGATGGAGAGAAGAAAGTTATCTTTGTGGAAATCTGTGACAGGAGTGTTTCTGGAAGAGGACAGCTAGTATGAAATGGTTCTGGAGAGACGGAGGAAAATAGGAGGCTGGTGTGTTGGAGTGGAATGAACAATGGGAAAGAGTTGGGAACTGGATGGTGTTGGGTAGCGAGGCGAGAAGCCACCACCAGGGTTCTGAGCAGAGGGCTTTCCTCATCTGAGCTAATGTTTTAGCGGTATCATTGCTTGCTGTGTAAAGAACAGGACTTCTAGAGCCAGGCTGGGAGGAAGACCTGTTAGGAATGGCAGTAATTCAGGTGGCAGTAATGGTGACCTGAATATATTTGGAAGGTGAACCTGTGAAAGTTTCCAAGGGCATTAGCTGTGAATTGTGAGATAAAGAGAGGAGACACCCAGTGATGTAGGAGGAAAACTGAGAGGGTGGGTCCTGGAAGCAGGAGGAGAGAGATGTCCTCTGTGTTGGGTGCTGCTGATGGGTCTGGTAAGGTGAAGACAGAATCAGCCATTGGTTTTAGTGAGAAGAGGTCATTTGTAACCTTGGTTCATGGAGACCTGAGTGAGGGAGCAGGTTCCGTGGAATGAGAAGGGCCTGATTGATGTGGGATCAGTTAAGAGAATGAGGAGAGGATCTGGACAGTGAGCAGGAATTGTTTTTGAGGATTTTTGCCACAAAGGGGAAATGATGATGATGATGGGGAGCTGGGGTCAAGGTTGGTTTTTGGTTTTAAATGGGAGAATTAACATGGGTCTATTCGGGTAGGAATGGTCCAGGATACGGGAAACAGATGATACAGAAAAGAAAGGAACAAAATGTCCTTGTAGGTGCTAAGGGTTAGGATCTAGCATGTGAGAGAAGGGATTGGCTTCAGCCATGAGCAAGGCTAGTTCTTCTAGACTCTTTGTTATGTTCTTAGTTGAGGGGTGGGATGATTGCTAAGTGACTTGGAAAGTAGGGTCTTGGCTGACCGTAAGGATGGGGGCAAACACTGAATGTTTGAGGAAGAAGGAGAAGTTGTGAAATTGCCATTTGGGGATCGGAGGGGGCAGGATAAGGTGATCACTGGACAGCATCGAGGTGGTCAGCACTCTTGGGGGCTTCTCCAGCCACATTCAGTAGCATGCTTGTAGGATGGAGTGTCAAGCGAATACAAGATGGGTGACGTGCAGTGGGGTGTTGGTAACAATTGAGCATGGAATTTAAAATGGTGAAGGATGGAAGGAAGGATCTCAAGGGGATGAGGGACAGTGAAAAGCAAGAGGAACCAGTGACTTGGAATTGCCATTGGGTTTAAAGGATTGTTGGAATTGGGCCACTAGACAGGGAGTGATGTTAAAAGCAGGTGCACCAAATTGAGATTATGGAGGAGTTGTAGTTATTAGTAATGAAAAAATTTATGTGTGACCATGACAGTGAGGGAGGCAGGGCAGAAGACACATTTATTAAAGAAGACAAATTCAAAAAATAGCGAGGCCAGGAGGTTGGAACTTCGATCACTATGAGTATTGAAATTGCCAGCAATTAGACAGGGACTGCTTTGGAGAGTGACAGTAGGGAAGAAGCTAAAATCATGCAGAAATAATGGGACATGACAGGCATAGGTAGATGGCTTTAACAGGGAGATAGTCTGATGACACGAGATTCAAAGCTAGGCATTTTAGGAATGGAGAGACTGGGGAATGGTCTGGAGGGAGCACTGAGAAGCAAGGACAAGTGGTCCAGGGGCCAACAGAGAAAGCAGGAGGGCTGCAGGGGAAGTTCCTGGAGGAGAGCTGGGTTTCAACTGGAACAGGAAGGCAAAGCCTCAATATGAGAGGGTATTGGGCTTGAAGGGGATATGGGTGGGACCCAAGTGTGTGTGTGTGTGTGTGTGTGTGTGTGTGTGTGTGTGTGAATGTGTTTGTGTTGACTGATATAAGCAGGGATAAAGGGCGATGTGAGATGAACTCAAGGTTGATGGTGTGACAAGGCTGTGAACGTTGGGTGCAGGAATGGGTGGCTATCTGGATTCATGCTATGCCTGTCCATCAGGGTGGAGGACTGGGGAAAGAAGCCCAGCTCTTTTTTTTTTTTTTTTTTTTGGTACCGGGGATTGAACTCAGGGGCACTCGACCACTGGGCCACATCCCCAGCCCATTTTTTGTATTTTATTAGAGACAGGGTCTCACTGAGTTGCTAAGTGCCTCACCATTGCTGAGGCTGGCTTTGAACTTGCGATCCTCCTGCTTTAGCCTCCCAAGTGCTGGGATTACAGGCATGCGCCACCGCGCCTGCAGAAGCCCAACTCTTTGTGCACTGCTCACCTGGTTGGTGAGAGAAATAGCCAGCACCTGCTCTGTTTACTGTGTCCTCGAGCCTATGGCAAGTGCTTAGGGGGATCATTCAGTTCTCATGATGGTCTTTAGAGGTGAGGGCTCATTACTCCCTGAGCTGAGGTCTCAAGGTCTCACAGACATAGGATTCAAACCCAGGTGTCTAAGTACAGCTCATTTACAGTTAATTCAGCCACAGTGTATTCTCTAGGACAGATTTTCATGACAAAAGTCAAGGCTAAACTGCAATGACCCTATGAACCTTTTTTTTTTTTTAATACCTTTTTATTTATTTATTTTTATATGGTGCTGAGGATTGAACCCAGGTCCTCGCATGTGCTAGGTGAGCACTCTACTGCTGAGCCATAACCCCAGCCCGACACTATGAACCTTTTAAAACATCTTCAGGGCCTGGGGGTGTAGCTTAGTGGTAGCTAGCATGTGCAAGGCCCTGGGTTTGAGCCCCAGTACCTCAAAATACCAAAAGAAAACAAAACATTAAAATCTTCACATGTTCCAGGGTTACATTGACTGCAAGATTTGGACTTAGACTGTGAGTTGTTTGGGGTTGGGGACTCCTTACTGTTCCTTGTACAGTACTATCAAGCCTGTCTATGAACTTAATTCTTTTCTCAGTAAAAAGAATCACAAACCATTGTCCCGTGGCAGTAAACCTGTTTTTCTTTTTTTTTAATCTCATATCAACATGCTATTTGTAAAACACCATTTGGATGAATGTCCCAAATTTAGTCTAAGAGCTAGAACGTTGGTAAACTTGTACTCTGTACTTGAGTGACAGACCTTAGAGGTTTGCTATATTCCCAAGGTTCCTGAGGCTTCTCATTTTGCAACTGTTGTTGTTTTTTTCCTCTGGTAGCCAAACAGGAAGACACTCAGAAGAAAACCTTCACCTGCTGGATAAATTCACAGTTGGCAAAGGTGAGGAAAAAAGAGCAAATTAAGTTATAAAGATGTTTGCCACTCTTCCCATTCCCTCAATTTTGGCTCCAAGGAGGCCATTAAAAAGATGGCACCTGTGACCTGTGAAAGGTTGCGGAATGTCTTTTCATGAGAGAATGTGCTGAAAGCCACCTCAGCTCTGGTGTATTTGTTATTGTTTCTCAACACACATAAGGGGTACTTTTGTTATATGTAGGGGACACTGCAGTAAAATTCTTTAAAGTAGCAATGTCTCTTTCATCGGATGAAATAAAAATAATGATTTGTTTATACTGAGTGTTATGTGGTAGGCACTATCTTGAACTCTATATGTAATGATTATGAGGACTTAAGACATTTAAATGACTTCACAGTATTCCTATGAGGTGGGTAGTATTATTCCTGATAAAGGTCAAGGACACTAAAGCACAGAGAAGTTTTGTGACTTGCTTATAGTAACACAGCCTGTAAGTGATACTGCTGGGATACAAGCCCAGGCAGCCTGGACCCAGAGGCTTTGATCAAAATCTGTGTGCCATCCTACCTCTCAGTGATGCTGAGGACCTCAAATAACCTAGATGCAGGATGAATGAGTCTCTTACTAACACCCCTCCCTATCCCAACACAATGCTTGTAATTTGAACAAAGGGTAAATACATAAGCAGGTTACTACAGAAATGTAACCTGCTTTCTAAATGGACCACTATTGGCTGATCCTGAATGTCTTTAATGTCACTTTTACAGGCAGGTTTTGAATTCTCAGGGAAAGCTCCACACAGAAAAAATATTGTGTTACTGGAAATTTGCCATGAAATAAATTAAGCCCACTACCTTTCTTATTACGGCTTGATGTAGAACTTTGCAGGGTCTTTATAATTTTATTAATTAAGAAGAAAATTGCTGTTGAATCTTAGCTCTTTTTTAAAGACGCAAAGTGCATTTATGAAATTCTTAAGGAACTGCATTTTCGAAAGAATAGAAGTTCAATGGATTAGACAAAGGGGAATGAAGGGAAGGGAGAGATGATGGGAATAGGAAAGATAGTAGAATGAATTGGACATAACTTTTCTATGATCATATGTGAGTACACATCAGCAAAACTCTGCATCGTGTACAACCAGAAGAATGAGAAGTTATATTCCATGAATGTATAATATGTCAAAATATACTCTACTCTCATGTATCTAAAAAAAACAAATAAAAATTAAATTTAATTTAAAAAGAAGAAAATTGCTGCAGAATTTTAGCTTTTAGAAAGATACAAAGTGCATTTATGAGATTCTTAAGGTCCTGTGTTTCTGATTTGATGGTTTTTCAGATTATCAGAGTGTGATTATTTTTCTTGTGTCCTTTTTCAGCACACCTCTCCCTCAGTTATATCAGACTTATTCACAGACATTAGAAAGGGGCATGTCCTCCTGGACCTGCTAGAAGTACTCTCAGGACAGCAGTTGGTAAGAGTTTATATGACACAAAGAAATTGTTGTTGATTTAAAAAATGCATTTCACATTTCTGAATAATATGTCTGTTTGAACTTCATAGCCTCGTGATAGAGGATCTAGTACACACCAGTGTAGACTCAACGTAGAACATGCTCTGACGTTCCTAGAAAACCGATCAGTGAGTATAAATTTCACCTGAAAATTGGTAGGAGTGATTATTGCTATGGAATATTTTCTTCTTTTAATTTGCATTTCTTCATTTTCAGGTCAAGTTAATAAATATCCATGTTGCTGATATTATAGAAGGAAACCCATCTATTATCCTTGGACTAATTTGGACAATTATACTGCACTTTCATGTAAGTAGTGTAATGATAGGAAAGTCACTTCTCTTAATTCCCACAGTTTGAACTGAGTGGAATGCCATAACTGTCACTCAATGCCTGATTCAATCCTGAGCTTTTCCATAAATAGGATGCTCTGGAAATCTTAAACAGGCATAAAATATGCAGGAAGTCTTTTGCCAGTTTTTGTTGTTGCATTTCTTTTCTTTTTTTGGTACCAGGGATTGAACCCAGGGGCACTTAACCACTGAGCCACATCCCCAGCCCTATTTTGTGTTTTATTTAGAGACAGGGTCTCATTGAGTTGCTTAGCGCCTTGCTTTTGCTGAGGCTGGCTTTGAACTCACTATTTTCCTGTCTCAGCCTCCTGAGCGGCTGGGATATTAGGCATGCACCACTGAGCCTGGCTTCCACAGAGATTTTTGAGCTCTTATGATATGCTGGCTATTGTACTAGGGCACATCAAGATACAGTGACAGTTATAGTCCTGACTTCATGAAACTTATGATTGATAAATATTGTTCTTTTGGGCCTGGGATACCGACTTAGTGTCAATTTTTCTGTACTACCTAAAATATTGCATTTTATGTATATCCATAATTACTTTAAAAATAACTTGAAAAATTATGTGGGGAAGCCAATGCTTATTTTAGAAAAACTAGAATATAGTATAACTAATTTATATAAAATATAGCACATACAAACCCAGACTACATGCTACTTTTAGATATATGCATTTGTATTTATGATAAACTAATATGCATGAAGATGATGAAAACTAAATTTAGGATTGTGGTTTCTTTCCTCTTGGAAAGGAGGGAAGTGGAATTAGAAAAAGCAACAAAACCAAATATGGTAAAAATATTTTAATTTGATAATTCATGAGTATTTATTCCCCCCCACCATACTTTTGTAGGAATGTAAAATATAATTCAAAATTTCAATGGATAATAAAAAATCATTTATAATTCACCACTCAGATAACTATGATAAAACAATTTGATGTACGATCTTCATGATGAGAAGGAATTAATATATATTCATACGTGTACAGTTTGTCCTCTGTATCCATATGTCCTGCATCAATGGATTCAACCAATTGAGGCTTAAAGATGTATTCGGAAGCAAAATTCACATTTGTTCTGAATGTGTATAGATTTTTTTTCTTATTATTATTCTTTAAATAATGTGGTAGAAAAACATTTGCATAACGTGTACACTGTGTTAAGTATTACAACTAATTGAGATGATATAAAGCATACAAATGATGTGCATAGTTATATACATATACTTTGCCATTTTATATAAGGAATTTGAGCGTTTGGTACCTGGAGGATCCAGGAGCTAATCCCCTATAGATAACTAGGGACAACTGTGTATCTTAAACAAAATGGAATCCTGTTATCCATATTATTTGAAAACCTATTCTAATCAATACCTTTCTGAATTTATATATATTTTAATGGAGGTATATATAATTTTTTGTTAAGTACTGTATTTCATTAATGAACTATCAGAATGCTCACAATTATTTGTGTTATAAGTCATTTAAAAAAGAATACCCTTAAGATAAAACCTCTGTATACAACCTTAACTGTTCCTGTGAGCCAAATTCCACAAAATGGAATTGTGCCACAGAATTTACAAACTTAAACTTTGTTTGTTTTAATATTTTACATTAACTTTTGTTGGAGACTAATACACATCGAGCAGCATGCAGAAGTCTGAAGTATAGAGCAGAGCTTGATGAATTTTCATAAATTATAAACACACCCACGTGGGTTGGGGGATAGCTCAGTAGCAGAGCACTTGCTTAGTGTATACAAGGCTCTGGATTCAATCTCCAGCACTGAAAAAAAAAAAAAAAAATAGAATAGAGTTAAATTAAATTTTTTAAAAAGCACACCCATGTAACTATGACTGAAATGAAATTGTAGAACTTTGCCAGCACCCCCGGTCTTCTCTCTGAGTCTCTGTCCTTCTTTCCTAAATATAACCAACCCCTTTGATCCTTGTTATTGATTTGTTTAGCAGGTTTTTTGTGGGTACTGGGGACTGAATTCAGGGGTCTTTAACCACTGAGCCATATCCCCAACCTGTTTTATTTTGTGACAGGGTCTCACTAAGTTGCTGAAGCTGACTTTGAACTTGCTATCCTCCTGCCTCAGTTTCCTGAGTCACTGGGATTACAGGCGTGTGCCACTGTGCCTGGCAGTTTAGCATCTTTAATTCCACAGAAAGGGAATTATAAGTGTGTTCTCTTAAACACACTGTACATTCTTTTGTGTCTGTTGTTTCACTTAGCATTCTTTGCAGGATTCGTCTTGTTGTAATACTTGTCAATACATCTTTCATTTCCGTTGCTGTGTGTGAACATACCATTGTATGAATGTATCACAACTTCTTTATCATTCGCTGTTAATGTGGATTTCTTTTGTTGCTAGTTTTCAGCTCTTATAACAAGTCCACTCCAACTATGGCATGAATCCATTCATGAGGGCAGAACCCTCAAACCTGATCACCTCTTAAAGGTCTTGCCTCCTAACACTTGCAGGTTTCCAGCGCTTCAGCTTTGGGGACACTTGCAAACCATAGCAACTACTTACTGCCAAATGGTTTGTTAACATGATTATTTGATTTACATTCTCACTGAAACTGAGATTTCTTCTCCAACCCTTGCTAATACTTGGCATTTAAATTTTTTATTTTAGCTCTGATGTTTTATGTAATGATTTGTAGAAGCTTTAAAATATATTCTAGATAAAAGTTTTGTTGGATACACATAAATTGCAAATAAGTTCTCTGACTCTGTGGCTCGCCCTTTTACTCTTTTAATGAATAGTTATAATTTTAATATAGTTTGAATTTATCAACTTCTTTTATGGCCATTAGTTTTAACATCCTTTAAAAAAGTTTTTTCCTATGCCAGTATCTTGAGGATATTCTCTTACATTATTTTCTAGAATAATTCTGTCCAGTAGGATTTTCCCTCCCTCCCTCTTTTGTTGTGCTGGGCATTGAACTCAGAGCATCTCACCTGCTAGGTGAGCACTGTACCAGTGAGTCACACCCTCAGCCTTCAATAGAACTTTCTGTAGTAATGGAAATGTTCCATAGTTGCACTGTACAAAACAGTAACGTAACCTCCATGGCTATTGAACTCTTGAAATGTGTCAGGTATGACCGAGGAACTGAATTTTAAATATTAAAATCTCACATGTGTCTAGTGGTGATCCTATTGGAATATTATGGTTCAAAAAACTTAATTGTTTCACATTTAGATATACAATCTTTCAAGAATGGAGTTTTTTTTTTTAGTATATTTTATTGAAGCAATCAAAAATTATTTTTTCCCATATGGCTACCCAGATGATTTAACACTATTTATTGAAAGGGTCATTATTTTCCTTCTCTACTATGGTAGACCTTCATAAATCAAGTAACCATAAATGGATGACTCCATTCTCAGATTACCTATTCTGTTCCATTATTTATCTTTATATTAGTACTATACTATAAATTCCTATAGCTATATACTAAGTCTTGATATCTGATGGTGTATCTTGTCCAACTTGTTCTTCAGAATTATCTTGGCTATTCTTTGCAAAGGCATTTTCATCCAGATTTTATAATAACTTGTCAATTTCCTCATGTACACATACACATACATACACACACAATTTTCCGTGATTATGATTAGGATTGTGTTGACTATATGGAACATTTTGGAAGAAATTGGTGTCTTTAAAATATTCCTTCTTTTTTTTTAAAAAAAATTTGTTTATTTGTTTTTAGTTGTACACAATGCCCTTGTTTTTATATGGTGCTGAGGATCGAACCCAGGCCGTGCATATGCTAGGCGAGCGCTCTACCGCTGAGCCACAACCCCAGCCCCAAATATTGCTTCTTCTAATTAATATAATTTAATTATTGTTCTGTTCAGAATATATTCTGATTTTCATTCGGCCCATACATTTAAAAAATCTATTGCTTAATTGCCAAGTATTTGGTGATTTTTGTCTGTTTCATCTTCATTATGAAATAAAATTTTAGTGTGGTCAGAGAATATCATCTGAATGGTTTCAGTCTTAAAATTTGCTAAAGCTTGGGCTGGGGATGTGGCTCAGTGGCAGAGCGCTTGCCTAGCACAGGTGAGGCAATGGGTTTGATCCTCAGCATCACATAAAGATAAATAAATAAAATAAAGGTATGGTGTCTATCTACAACTAAAAATATTTTTTAAAAATTGCTAAGGTTTAGCTGGGTATGGGAGTGCATACCTGTAATCCTTGTGACTTGGAAGGCTGAGGCAGAAGGATGGCACGTTCAAGGCCAGCCTCAGCAATTTAGGGAGGACCTAAGTAATTTAGCATGATTCCTTCTCAAAATAAAAATGGCTGGAGATGCAGTTCAGTGGTAAAGCTTCCTTGGGTTAAATCCCCAGTACCCCACTTCTACCCCCCAAAAAAAGTCGAGGCTTACTTTAATGGCTTAGCATGGTCAATTTTAGTTTGCACCATAATTGGTTCTGCCGTTTTAATAATAGTGCCCATTTGCAGCTAAATGGATGAAGTTAGCCAATCTCAAAAAGCCAAATGCCAAATGTTTTCTCTGATATAAGGAGGCTGATTCACAGTGGGGTTGGGATGGGGAGCATAGGAGAATTAGAGGAACACTAGAATGGCCAATGGGGAGGGAGGGGAAGGGAGGGGGCAAAAGGGTGAAGAAAAAAAAAAAAAGATGGTAGAATGAGGTGGATATCATTACCCTAAGTGCATGTATGAAGTCATGAATGGTGTGAATATAATTTGTATACAACCAGAGATATGTAAAAATGTGCTCTGTAAGTATAATATGAAATGTAATACATTCTGCTGTCATTTCTAACAACTTAGGATAAAAAATAAATTAAAAAAATAGTGTCTATCATATCAATGACAATCAGATGAGGTTTGTAAATTTTGTTGGTCACATCTATAATTATAATTATAATTAGTTTATTTTTGAGATAGGGTCTTGCTGTGTTGCCCAGACTGGGATTAACTCCTGGACTCAAGGGATCCTCTTGCCTCAGCCTTCAGAGTATAGGGACTATAGTGTCCCAGGCACCTGGCTCATGTATTACTATTGATTATATCATTATTTTGTCAATTTTTGATAAAAATATATTAAATACTTCCATGTTTGTGGATTTATCTTTTTAAGTTTTGGATAAATATTATCATGTTGCCCTCCAAATAATTTGAACCAACTGTTGTGCTTACTAGCAATATGAATATCCAGTTTCTCATAGCTGAGTGTGGTGGCACATTCCTACAATCCCAGCTACGCTGGAGGCTGTGGCAGGAGGATCACAGATTCCAAGCTAGCCTGGGCAACTTAGCGGGACCTTGTCTCGAAATTTATGAAAAGACTACAGATGTAGCTCAGTGGTAGATAGTGGTTGCATAACATGCTCAAAATCCTGGGTTTAATTCTAGTATTTAAAAGAAAAAAAAAATCCAGTTTCTCGTATTTTCACCATCCCTGGATGTGATTTTTAAAACCTGTGTTTTATAGAAAAAGCTATCCTTTTGTTGAATACATTTAGCTTTCTTAATTTACTTATTATATTGTTTGTACCAAGGATTGAACCCAGGGGCACTTAACTACTGAGTAACATATCTCTAGCCCTTTTATGTATTTTATTTAGAGACAGGGTCTCCCTAAGTTGCTGAGGCTGGCTTTGAACTTGCAATCCTCCTGCTTTAGCCTCTCAAGCCACTGGGATTATAGGTGTGCACCACCAGGCCAGACTAGCTATCTTAAATTACTTACTAGACTGTTTTACATGTACTTAATTTTATTTTCTTTCTTGGGACTTGTTTTCCATGTGGTTGATTTTTTTTTAATTTCCTGTATGTACATTAAAAAATTATTTATTTGCTTTAGTTGTACACACTGCATTTATTTTTACGTGATGCTGAGGATCGAGTCCAGGCCACTCACGTGGTGAGCACTCTACTGCTGAGCCACAACCCTACATTTTTTTTAAAAATAATTTTTTAGTTGTCAATGGATCTTTATTTTACTTATTTATATGCAGTGCTGAGAATCGAACCCAGTGCCTCACACATGCAGGCAAGTGCTCTACCACTGAGCTACAACCCCAGCCCCCCTTTTAAAAATATTTTTAGTTGTAGATGAACACAATACCTTTATTTTCTTTATTTACATGTGGTGCTGAGGATCAAACCCAATGCCTCACATGTGCTAGGCCAGCACTCTACCACTGAGCTACAACCCCAGCCCTGTACATTGGTTCTTGATGTTTTATGATTCAGATACATTTTGATTGGTTCAGTCTCTAAAGATATTGCAGCCCAGGAGCTAAGTTTAGTTTAGCTTGGTTTAGTTTGGCAGATGTTGGGTTTCAGGGGTGTGCTCTGTAAGCAGGTCAGGGAATGAATGGATGCTTGCCCTCTACATGGGAAGCCATACCTGGATTAGGCCAGGAATGACCCAAGTCTAGACTACAGGAAAGCCAAAGTGTGACCCAGATGACAAAAAGCTGTTACTGAAGGATTTGTCCAGAGCTCCTTTACCAAGAATTAGCTGTCACTATTACAGAATACTTTTTAGGTCTTTTTTTGGCTGAAGATTTGGTTTGGTGCTGGTAATGTGGTTTTATACCTGTGGACAATCATGCTTTCCTTAGATCGAGGAGCTCACCCAGTCTCATTCTTGCAATTACAATCAACCTTCCCCGGATGATGTGAGTGTGGCTGATTCATCTCCTACCTCAAGTCCTCCAGCAAAGAAAAGCTCCCAAGTCCAAGCACGATGGCAGTTGTCTGCAAAGAAAGCTCTTCTCTTGTGGGCTCAAGAAAAATGTGCCATGTAAGTCATTTGCTGGGATCGGGAGAGACACAGGGCAGTGGTTTCTACTAACACTCTGACTTCTAGGCCTGAAGATTAGGCCTGACTGAGTGTAACAGTTACCCCAAGGCCTCCTATGCCTAAAGAGAAAATTCTATCTCCCTTCAGTTTTTAGTGAATCTTCCAGATATGGAAGTTCATGAGCTTGGATACTTTTGGTTTTGAAGGCCAGAAGTGAAATATCTGGGTAAAATTACTCCCATGGTTGTGTTTAGGTGGCCTGCTATTGTGTAAGAATTCTCTTCTTTAGGCACTGTTCCTCTATGCATCTGCAGGGTGGGTTTAGATGTAAAGGATTTTACCACACTATGAGATCTTTAAAAGTTAAACCATGTCTTAAGTGACTGTGTATCCCCAGGACTTAGGAAATGGGGGTTCATGCCAGGTATTCCATTAATGTGTGTTGAATGTATTAATGAACAAAATGAATAAGTGAATAAGTAACCAATACATAAAGTTATCTCTTGATACTGTCATGATTACATGAAGAAACCACAGTCTTAATTACTTAGAAATAAAGACTTTATTAGTTATTACTCAACTCAATTGGGAAACAGAGAAACCAGAGAGAATGTGTTTTTAAAAAGTGGGAATGATGAAAGGAAGGTAGTGCTCATATTTTATTTTTAAAGAAATGTGTTTCTGCATTTGGGAAACATTTTATTTTTTCTATTTCCACCAATGGTTATTCCAGCCATTGGAGTTTAGGAAGGATGAGGGGTTAAGACATAGGAGATCTCCCCACTAGAAAAACTCTAGGGTGCCAGAGGCATTCCTTATTATGTGGTAGCACTGTCCAGGTAAGTAGAGTCATAAATAGGCTACTAAGGCCTTTCAGATGGGGACTTCTGAGAAAGTTCTTCCTAATGAAAGGCTAGGAGATAGAGGTTCCCTTCTGCCCTCAGCCTCACCTTTCTTTAGTTGTCATTCACTCACAAACATGCACAACTTATAGGTCTTAAATATGTTAGATTTTCTCTAGAGAAAATTTTAGTTTTTATCCAAAAGTGCATGTATGAAAAGCATTATTATATATTTGTTTTATTTATAAATAAATAACCTTTATACCCTTTGTAAGCCTCATATTTTTACCACAATGTTTCTATTCTCCATGTCTCTCCCTCATTACTTTTCAACTATAGAGCTGATGCTAAACTTAAGATGCAGCACCTCTTAAGTAATTCATCTTGATTTATCCTATTTTTGGCCATCATTGGTGATATTTTTAGGTGACTTGTGTTTCGATATTCTATGATTTTTTGGGGACTCAGATATAAGACTATATTGCAGTGTGTTTTCTTCTTAGTGAAACACACGAGTCAGGCTGCATTCTCTGTTTCTGAGTGAGTTTAGATCCTGACAGTCATTCCCCAGCCTAACTTTGCACTCTCTGAAGACCTGGCGGCTCGTCAGTGCAGAACTAACCTCATGTCCTGGGGCTCTGTTGATCCAGTGCCTGCTGCTCAGTGATGAGCTGGTTCTGGCCCTCTCAGCACCATGGAAAGGGTGTGGGCCTGCCCTCAGCTCTGAACTACATTCCTTTAGCCATTAGTTTAACTAACAGTCTTGGAGGACAAGCTGAAGCCAGGATGCCTGGGTTGGAAGTCCTAGCTCCCTGTACTTTCTAACTGATAACCCAGGGTACCTAATCTCTCTCACTCTCTTTTTCTTTATCCTTCCCTCCCTTCCTCTCCTGCCTGCCCTTTCTTCCCTCTCCCTCCCCCACTCCTTTCCCAGGGCTCTGATGGAACCCAAGGCCTCATGCATGCTAGGCAAGCGCTATACCTCTGAGCTACACCCCCAGCCCTCTTGAGTAGCTTTTGTCTATTGAATTTCTTTATGCTTTTCATGAGAGAGTAAAGGAAATGATAGTTGTTCTGGAATATTTCTCAAATTTTGTTGGCAGCTGTACTCTTTTACAAGACTTCCTCTTGTAAAATATAGAGATATATAATATAGAAATGTGTTGAATGAGTGATTCAAAATATATAGGTGCATATGGTAAGCCCCCATTATATGCCACACAGCGTTTGGCAAGTGAGTCTGCCATGGTAAACAAGAACAGCAAGGCCTTGCCTCTCAAGGACCTGCATCCTGATGAGGGAAACAGATAAAGAACTGTGATAATTACAGTTGGCAACAAGATGAGGCAGGATTTATGATGTGGTCAGAATTGTTGATGGTTAGAGAGAGGATGGCCAGGCAGGGCCTTGCTGGGGAGGGGCCCTGGAACTGAGATTCTAAGGGGAAGGCTTTGGTGGATGTGTGAAGATCTGTGAGACAGCATCCCAGTGTGAGGAGTGTGGCTTTGACATCAGGAGGGAGGCCAGGTGGCCACAGCACTGTAAGAGAAGGGGACATGCAGAGATGGGAGGGGTGGGCAGGGCCCTTGAGGGCTGGAGGGGTTATCATGTGTGACATAAGATTTAACGTTTTGACCATTTTTTAAAAATATTTATTTATTTGCTTTAGTTGTACACAATGAGTTTATTTATATGTGGTGCTGAGGATCGAACCCGGGCCGCACACGTGCTAGGCGAGCGCTCTACCACTGAGCCACAATCCCAGCCCCCGTTTTGACCATTTTTAAGTGGCACTCTGGATGTTGCTGTGCAGCCTTGACCCCCAGCCATCATCAGAACTTCTTTCATCTTGCACAACTGAAATTTTGTACCTGTTAAACAATAACTATCCATTCTTTCTCCCCCCTCTAGTCCCTGGCAGCTACCATTCTACTTTTTTTTTTTCTTATTTTTATTTTTTTTGAGTACTGGGGATTGAACCCAGAGGCTTCATCGCCAGCCCCTTTTTTTTTTTTTTTTTTTTAAATATTTATTTGTTTTAATTGTACACAATGCCTTTGTTTTTACGTGGTGCTAAGGATCGAACCTGGGCTGCACATGTGCTAGGCGAGCGCTCTACTGCTGAGCTACAACCCCAGCCCCATCACCAGCCCTTTTTATATTTTATTTTGAGACTGAGTCATGCTAAGTTGTTTAGGGCCTCACTAAGTTGCTGAGGATGGCATTGAACTTGTGATCCTCCTGCCTCAGCCTCCTGAGCTGCTGGGATTACAGGCATGTGCCACCCCGCCCAGCCACAATCCTATTTTCTGTCTTTATGTATTTGTGTACTCTGGCTGCCTTGAGTGGAATCATACAGTATGTGTCCTTTTATAGCTGGCTTAGTTCAGTCGGATTCATCCATGTCACAGCTCATCTCAGCATTTTCTTCCTTCCTTAGGCTAATCCTCCACTGTATGTATAGATCACATTTTGTTTACCCATTTATTCACAATGACCGATTTTTAAAACAAGGAATGGCAAAGTCTGTCTATCCAGTGGATTACTAGCTATTGATTAGGCCCAATATGTCACTTAATTTGCTCCAGTGAGAAGAAAAATTGTTTTCTCAAGTGAAGGACCGTAACTGTATGTAGAGGTCAGAGTCAATCTTGAGCCAACAGATTGTGAATGAAAAATATTGAATTTGAATGAGTATCATTATCACCTTGGGGGCTTTTAAAGACATGGATTTTGGGTCCACTTCTAGAGTTTGATTCATTAGGCTATGAATAATGGCTGAGAATTTGCATTTCTAGCACCTACAGCAGAGGTGCAGTTTAACTTATGCTTTAATTTGACTAGAAGATAAAGTTTTTGTAGAATGGTTTATATTGGTTATTTGATTCACTGAAATGTTTTAATTACTATTGAATATAGTGGAAGTGTTTTGATCTGTTATTTTTAACAGTATGTATCATGTCCTTTTGCGATAGGCATGAGTCTGTCAGTGTGACAGATTTTAAGTCAAGCTGGAGAAATGGAATGGCTTTTCTGGCTGTCATTCATGCTTTGCGACCAGACCTAATTGACATGAAGAGTGTGAAGCATCGATCCAACAAGGACAATCTGAAAGAGGCCTTTGGAATTGCAGAACGAGAATTAAAAATCCCCAAATTGCTGGATCCAGAAGGTAATGAAGCTTCTTTCTTTTAAAAACAATGTTTGCAAAGGTTCAGCCTAAAGTTGATTTGAAATTAATATCTCTGTGTAAGCAAACACAACAACATTATATTTTAGTCCCAGAGGGTTTAGCTTAACCTCTTTATATTGAATTTCATGAAATGAGGAATTCCTACCAATTAGTTAACTTAAATAATTGCAGGGGTGGAACCACAGCTGGAAGGAAACAATGACTTTATTGGGAATAATTTGAACCCTGGTCTTAATTTCCTTCTACTGTGTTCTTCTTGATCCTGTTATTTCTGTTTTAAATCTCTCGTGAGATGTTTCTTTGAGTCTTGAATTATGGTTGTTTATATATCTCCCCTTTCCATCCCCTCCTCCTGTTAAAATGGAACCTCTAGGTACTGCTGCTGTCCCTGCTGTCCTTAGAGTGGACCAGGCTTTGCCACTGGTTCTCCTCAATCAGTTGTGTTGGATAGTGAACAACAAGAAAGCCCTAAGTACTGTGCCAGTTATGTTTGCAGAGATCACTATCCAATCATAATTTATTTTAACTTCATTAAATCAAGACTTTAAAATCAAGATTAAAATAATTTCTTCCTGAAAACACTTTACTTTGAATTTTGTTGTTTCACAAGTAATAGATATAAACAAAATGACATTAAAAAAAAAAAAAAAAAGTCAGGGCTGGAGGTATATAGCTCAGTGGTAGAGCCTGTGCTTAGCATGCACAAAACCCTGGTTCAGTCCCCAGCCCTAAAAAAAAAAAAAAAAAAATTAAAGTAATAAGAAGAAAAAATTAAAAAATTAAAAAAAAATTTAAATATTAAAAAAAATTAAAGTAATACAGAATTAGTGAAAGTTATAATGAACCAACAGAGCAAGAGATAAAAATTCTAGTCTCAGCTTTGTCACCAGGGCATGTATTGTAAATGTTCAATGGCTGGCTCTCCAGAACAATGTGAAACACACACATCTATACATGTCATAAATTTTACTGAAGTAAAAGATACGTAGGACAGAATTTGCCAATAATAATAAAATATATGATATGCATTATCATAAATGTCAAATAGCCCCAACCAAAATGCTTTAGTTGGTTTTTGTCAAGTTCTTACAATCCATCTGTAGACAACGTGGGGCTGTGGTTTGCTGAGCAAGTGTAGTTCTGACATGAACTACATGTTGGTTGATAATTTCCTTTATGTTAATGATTAAGTGGAATAGCAACAAGGAATGTCAAAATTTCACTTGTTATTTAGTGTGACATGAGTTATTCCTTTGCTGAATCAAATACTGGGAAAATATTTCCTGAATTTTTTATACTATCACAGTGTAAGAGCAACAGATAGGACATACTTTTAGGATTTATGTATATCCTTAACAGTTTCTTTGTCCATTTTTTAGCATTCAACAAAAAAACAATTCAAGCTCTCATTTGCTTTATTTTTTTTTTGGTGCAAATACAACCGATATGGCTGATTTCAAGTTGCTGCTATGAAGTCACTGAGCCTAGATTTGAGAAAAAATGTGGAGCAGCACACCATTATGTTATGTCCATCATACTAATGCAATGGACATAAATAACCCCAACCATAAATACTAGTAAAATGTAGTATAATAATTGGGAAATGATAAGTTTTGAGTATTTGTCACCCTTGCTTTTAATATCATTTAATTGTGTATTTATATAGTTTAATTTTTTATTCTAATTAGTTTTACATGACAGCAGAATGCATTTTGATTCATTGTACAAAAATGAAGCACAACTTTTCATTTCTCTGGTTGTGCATGATGTAGCGTCGCACCACATGTGCAGTCATACATGTACCGAGGGTAATGATGTTCATCTCATTCCACCATCGTTCCTGCCCCTATCCCCCTTCCCCTGCCCTCCCTCCCCGCATAGTTTAATTTTTAATGATGATTGTTTTTAAAAACCAGCTTACAAAACTACTGAGCGTGTAATATTCAGCTCTATTAAGCTGGTGTGAGCCGCCAGGCTCCTGTACACCAGTGGCCATGTGCCTGGGGATTGGTCACTTACATATATATTATTAAAAATAATTTTTTTGTGGTGCTGGGAATTGTATTCACAACCTCTTGCATGCTAAGCTTTTTCTGTACCCTTGAGCTGTACCCTCAGCCCAATATTTTTGGTTTTAAGCAGTTTTATTGAGATATAATTCACATACTATATGATTTACCCATTTAAGGGTACAACTTAAGGTAATATATTCACACAATTGTTCGACCATCACCACTATCAGTTTTAGAGCATTTTCACCACCCTAGAAAGAAACCCTGGGATCACTAGCAGTCACTCCCCATTTTCCAACCTCCCCATACCAATTCTGAACATTTCACATACTTGAACTCATAAAATATACAATCTTTTGTGACTGCCTGCTTTAAATTTGTATAATGTTTCCAAGATTCCCCCATGCTATAGCAACTATCGGTACTTTGTTCCTTTATTTATTTATTTGGTACCAGGGATTGAACTCAGGGGCACTCAACCACTGGGCCACATCCCCATCCCTTTTTTTTTTTTTTTTTGTATTTTATTAGAGACAGGGTCTCACTGAGTTGCTAAGTGCCTCACCATTCCTGAGGCTGGCTTTCCTCTTGCCTCAGCCTCCCAGGTGCTGGGATTACAGGTGTGCACCACCATGCCCGGCCCTCCATTTATTTATTTATTTATTTAGTTATTTTTAAAAAATATTTATTTTTATTTATTTAGTTGTACACAATGCCTTCATTTTTATGTGGTGCTGAGGATCGAACCCGGGCCGCACACATGCTAGGCGAGCGCTTTACCACTGAGCCACAATCCCAGCCCCCTCCATTTATTTTTTATTGGGCATTTATTTATTTATTTTGGTACTAGGGTTTTAACTGAGGGGCAATTTACCATAGAGCTTTATCCCAAGCCCTTTTTAAATTTTTTATTTTGAGACAGGGTCTCACTAAGTTGCTTAGGGCCTTGCCAAGTTGCTGAGGCTGGTCTTGAACTTGAGATCCTCCTGTCTCAGCCTTCCAAGCTACTGGAATTACAGGTATGTGCTACCATGCCTGGCTTCATTTATTTTGAAACAGGCTTTATTTTTTAGAACAGTTTTGATTTTAAAAATGTTGAGAAAATAGTATAGTAATTTCCCACATACTTGACACCAGTTTCCTCATTCTTACCATTTTTTATTAGTATGGTACATCTGTTGTAACTAAAGAACCAATATTGACAAATCATTACAATTAAAAGCCATACCTTCTTTTGATTTCTTCAGTTTTTTCTCAATGATCTTTTTCTCTTTCAGAATGCTTCCTGGGACCATATTAAATTTAGTTACCATGTCTCCTAGGCAACTCTTGAATGTGACAGTTTCTTACACTTTTTTTGTTTTTTATGACCTTGACAGTTTTGCAGATTGCTGGTCAGGTATTTTCAGGAACTCCCTTTATTACAATTGATTTCTTATTTTTTTTCCTCTCATGATTAGCTGTGTATTCGTGGGTTCTTGGGAAGAAGGCCTAGAGGCAAAATGCTATTTTTTAAAAATTTGTTCTAATTAATTATACATGACAATAGAATGCAGAATATTACTCAGCCTTAAAGAAGAATGAAATTATGGCATTTGCAGGTAAATGGATGGAGCTGGAGAATATCATGCTGAGAGAAATAAGCTAAACCCCAAAAACTAAGGTGCTATTCTTATCACATTGTTTCAAGGGCTCTCAGAGTGGTTTGTCACTGTTGATGCTGACCTCGACCACCTGGCTGAGCTAATAATGTCCCTTAGGTTTCTCCCCTTCATATTGTACTCTTTCAGGGAAATTACCACATAGCCCATACTTTGGTGAATTAGGCTGGTCCTCCTTGATGGCAGGTTATTAACAGGAATTATTTGATATTCTTCTGCACAGGAGATTTGTCTGTTCTCCTCCATTTATCATTAGTTTTTTACTCAAGCATTTATGTATAAGAGTATGTGCTTGTTGATATTTTATTTTATATTTGGCAATTGTACTCCAATACTATGTTGTTTATTTTAGTGCTCAATTCTTTGGGGGAAAAAAAGTTTGTTTTAAGATAAAAGCATTGGCTATTGGGAGCTCTTTCAGTTGGCTCCTGTGTTCCCTGGACATGTCCCCTTCCACCTGGGGTTTGCCTGTTTGGTTTTTACAAGAGTTCAATTAGATGATATTTTATTCTTTCTTTTCTTTTTTTGACGTTTGGGATTGAACCCAGAGCCTAGTGCATAGTAAACATGTGCTGTACTACTGAGTTACACCCCCAGCCAAATTAAGTCACATTTCTAAATTCACATTAGACTAACAATTTCACATTTCTGTATATCAATTTGGGAATTGTCTGGTTTCATGTTGTTGTCCTTTTTTTTTTTCCCCATGTAGTTCTTTTTTATTTTTTTTTTTTCTTTGTGGTACTAGGGATTTAACTCAGAGGCATTCGACCAGTGGGCCATATCCCTAGCCCCCCCCCTTTTTTTTTTGTATTTTATTTAGAGACAGGGTCTCACTGAGTTGCTAAGCGCCTCGCCATTGCTGAGGCTGGCTGTGAACTCTTGATCCTCCTGTCTCAGCCTCCCAAGTGCTGGGATTACAGGCGTGCGCCACTGCACCCAGCTCCGTGTAGTTCTTGATTAATTCTTGTTGACTTTTTATTCCTGTTTTATTTCCTCTCTTTTGGAGTTGAGGTCTTTCTGTGTTTGTTGTGCAGCTGTCCTTGAACTGCTGGGCTTAAATGATCCTCCTGCCTATCCTCCCTAAATGGCTGTAATTTTTTTCTATTTTAGTATGTGCAAATAATTAGGCAGTTAATGAAATAGACAATATAATAAAAACAAATTTTCTCTGTATGAATGGCTGTGTACAATTTATTATAGTTTAAATGATAGCTAAAAAATGTGAGATACATTATGACTATTTATGCAAACCAAATATCATAGTCATATTTGATTGAGGGAACTATCCTTTGACACAATTTTGTTAAACTATTTAATCCTCATGTATAATGCTGCATATAACATGAGGAGTCTTAAAAGGAATATTTAGTCAAGTCAGTCTCATTATTTTATGCATCTCTTGATAGTTACACCTTCTTCCATCAAAAACAGAATAACTCGACTCTTAGGAATCCTTCCTATATTGAAACCTCAGCCCCAACTATTTATTGATAGCTTTTTGTATGCTTACTGCCTTGAATGATATTATTTGTGTATGGATTAAATTTACTTTCTCCTTCAGCTGATTTATAGCACTCTTTAGGCCTAGTGAATATACTCACTAAAACATCAGAGTGTGTTATATCTGTCATTTATTTTTCCCCTAGCCATCAACTCCTTGAGGGGTAGACAGTGCCTTAGAACATCTAGCATCTACTTGTTGAATGAACAAAGGGATGAAACAAGGTCCCTGAGGGCAAGGACTATACTTGATATGTCCTTGTAACTCCTGCATTTTACCCACCTTTGTTAGCTCTCTATAAGTATTTGTTGCATTGAATTTAACTGAATTGATAAGTAGAGAAGATTTCCTTTTCAGTACTCCATATTAGTTGTTTTGGCAACAAAGACATCCCCAAATTAAGTGTTTTGTCTATGACATATTGTGTCTCTTTCTTTGTGATTTTATGATTCATTTGATTTATTATATGCCTGGAGAAGTCCTGCACTTAAACAATTTAAAACCATTTTAACTCTCTGGGAAGTCCCTGTTTTTCAAACTTATTTTGCCAGGGACTTCTCTTTTTTTTGGTACCGGGGATTGAACTTGGGGGCACCTGACAACTGGGCCATATCCCCAGCCCTTTTTTGTATTTTATTAGAGACAAGGTCTCACTAAGTTGCTAAGTGCCTCGCCATTGCTGAGGCTGGCTTTGAACTTGCAATCCTCCTGCCTCAGCCTCCCAAGTGCTGGGATTACAGGCATGCGCCACCGCGCCCGGCTGCCAGGGACTTCTTTAATGCAACATGAAGCCTGGTCCACAGAAGGCTTTCAGCAAATTTGTTTCAAGAATGAGGGAATAAACTCTGTGGATGTCATGAACAAGTCTTCTGTGTAATATGTACTTTTGGAAATGCTTTACTGCACAAATGCCTAGACCAGTGTGTCAGGAGTTGATTCTAGTTGCTCGATGTTCCTGTACTCCTGGGGGAGTTTCTGCACCATGACTCTAGAAAGGGAAATGCTTTAATTTTCTTTGCTCTACCTTCCTGAATACTTACAGCCTCACTCATACAGCACCCACAGAGACTTTGTAACTAGGAACCTGAGGCTGTGTATATACCCATGCCAGGATTGCACAGCTGTGGCCCTAGATATAAGCCCTCTGCACGGTGTTGGAACAAGGGTGAGTGAGCAGAGATTGCACGGCTACTCAGCTACTTTGGTTCAAGAGCCTATGAACCCAAAGGCATAGGCTGTGGCATAGCTTGTTCTTGAGTATTGATTATAGCAAATTAATGTCTATAGCTAATTGATAATGTGGTATATCTTGCAGACGTGGATATTGTTAACCCTGATGAAAAGTCAATCATGACCTATGTGGCACAGTTTCTGCACTATTCCAAGGATGCTCCTGGGCCTGGAGATATGACTCAGGTATGTCTTTATCAGTATAAATGCAGGATAAATAAAGTCATTTTGTTGTATACAACTGCTGGTTTAGTTTAAAAAACTGGGCTATGATTTTCATACAGAACTTAATTATATAGATAAGTGATTTTTTTTTTTTTTGTATCAGGGATTGAACCCAGGATGCTCAACCACTGAGGCATACCCCCCCCCCAGCCCTTTAATTTAAAGAAAGAATGTTTAAAAAAAATTTGAGACTGCCAAGTTGTTTAGGGCCTTGATAAATTGTTGAGGCTGACTTTGAACTTGCAGTCCTCCTGCCTCAGCCTCCCAAGCTACTGGGATTACAGGTGTGCGCCACTATACCTGGATTAGATTAGTTAGTTTTGACAAATGTATATACCCTTGTAAACCATTATGATGTGAAACAATATTACCCACAATGTTCCATTGTGCCTCTTGTCTCTATTATTCATCCCAGACAGCCAGTATTCTCATTTCTTTCATTGTAGTTAGTTTTTCCTATCCTTTTCCCCCCTAAGTTAAAAGTGATAACTTCTTAAGCTTTACTGAATTACCTAAATTGAATTTTAGCTGGGCATGGTGACACATGTTTATAATCCCAGCAATTTGGGAGGCTGAGGCAGGAGGTTCGCAAGTTCCTGAGGCCAGCCTCAGCAATTTAGTGAGGCCCTAAGCAACTTAGCGAGATCTTGTCACAAAATAAAAAAATAAAAAGAGCTGGGGATGTGTCTCAGTGGTTAAGTGCCTCTGGATTTAGTCCCCAGTGCCTAAATAAATAAAATGCATTGTAGATTAACACTACATGGGACAAATTAAATGAAGCTAGCTTTTAAACAATTTTGGAGTTATTCAAATTTTTGTGTATTATAATTTTTATTTGCTTTATTGATATATAACTCATAAAATACAATTATTTAAAGTGTATGGTACAATGTTTTTTAGAATATTTACATGATTATGCAACCATTATTATCATCTAATTCTAGCACATTTCCATTTTGCCTGTATTTTAGCTTCATGTAAATGGAATTATGTAATTTGTATAAATGGAAGCAGTGTGTTCTATCTTTGATCCTTGTTTGTTGAGATATTCTTGAATTACTAGTAGATTACCATTTGATTATTTAATATTTCCCTTTTTTTCTCAGTCTGTTACACAAAGTGTGGGTAGAAGTTTCATAAAAATCATTGAACTGAAAAGAAGCCCTTATTCCTGGGAAGTTAGTGAAATGTTCATGAATATTATTTTCAGATTTATTTAAAATTCCTTTCTCAGATATGTTTACATGCATTTTATTTGACAAACTGGGCCTCTGTTTTTCCAGCTGTGATGTTTGAGGCCAGAAGCCAGATTGTTGCTGACTCTGGAAGGGAGACTCAAGCAGAGGCTCGGCTTATAATTCAGTTTACTTCTTTCTGACCTGCTGAGGAGCTACTCTTCCCTAATTAATTTTCATATTAAAAAATAAAATGAAAAATTCAACTGTCCATGAAATTGAGTGCAAAAAAATATATTAGAAACACTCTTGCCTACTAGAAACAACTCAAATGAAGTTTTTAAGCAAATTAGAAATAAGGTGTGATTTCTGCTTTATCTTCTAGCATTAAAGTCTGCTTCCAAATGTAAGAATTGGATCTAAGAAAAGAATAATTTTTGTTCACTTCTATGTGATATGCACAATCAAAACCTTTTAGTGTTATTTTAGGACCTTTAAAATGTTCAAGATATTTTTGATGCCAGTGTTTTTCTCACATCTTTTGAGTTCTTCCCTATTTAGATTAATTGGAAAGCACTCTTCTAAAATGCCTACTATAAAGCAGTGATTTAGGATAATGTTCTCTGGAATTGAATAATGGAAATGGATAGGACAAAACCAAAGGGACATTGCTTGCTTTCTTTTTTTTTTTTTTTTTTTTTTTTTTTTTTAAGTACACTCTGATGTTTAGATGTTAGTTTCAATCTATTTTAAAATTTAAGGTGTTATAAGCAAAATTACACTTTGACACAGTGAGTCATTGGAGTGTAATGATGACATTATTTCACTGATGTTTCAAGTTGTTAATTTTATTGTTAAAAAAAAAGGTCATCAAGTCTATTTAGGGTAGAGTTTAAATGTGTATTTGTTTGTGTGAATTACAGAGCAATGTAAAAGATGCTATGGCCTGGCTAAATCTGCAAGAGAAAAAGCTACAGGAGGCACTGAAGGAGTCAGAAGGCAAGACCTACTTTAAAAAGTGTCATGTAAGCGTGACTTTAAATACCTATTTGTAGTTGACTCTTTTAGGGAAGAGTAGTAAGTACCTTTTTAGGAAACTCTGAGTTAATATTTAAATACTAAGTCAACTCCAGGTTTCAGGGCTGAATAATAGGATAGTGCTTCTGAAGCTTTAATGTGCATATGAATCACTGTGCAATCTTGCTAAAATGCATTTTTAGATTCAGTAGTTCTGGGGCAGGAATTTTGCATTTCCAGCAAGGTCCCTGCTGCTGTTGATAGCGCTGGTACTTGAAGTACTTTTGCAGCAAGGTTCTACAGCACAGGCTGGTAAACTCTGGCTCATGAACCTTGACATCTGTTTTTATAAATAAAATTATATTGGAACAGAGCCATGCCCTTTGCCTAGGTATTTTCACACTACAACATGAGTTGAGCAGCTGCAAAAGAGACCATATGGCCCATAAAGCAATCTTTATTGTCTTGCTCCTTACAGTGAAAGTTCTCCAAATCCCTGGTTTATAGCAGAATGTGCTTTTTTATTATGAATGTTGAATGAAAGGAAAAATTGGGAAATTAGCAATGGGGCATCCCAGAATTATAATACAGGGCCTCAACCAAGGAGTCCTTTGGGAAATAATGACAACTATTATTATTATTTCTTTTTAGTGTTAGGGATTGAATCTAGGGCCTCGTGCATGCTACAGTGCTCTGCCACTGAGCTATATCCCCAGCCCTAATGATAACTTTCATCATCACCATATATTGAATATTTGCTACGTACCAGGCACCTTGCTGATAAGTATTTTACAGGTTAGACATCTTGCTGAGTTTGGTTTTGTTATTTCAGTTTGACAGATGATGATAATAAGGTTGAGAGAAAGTAAATGACTTCTCTAAGGTTATGTAGCTACTAACAGGTCAGGTGGGATTTGATTAGAGTATAGCTTTAAACTCCTCACTCTTTTTACATCCTGTTGCTGTTCCAGGGTAGGTGGCTATTCCCTGTAGAATCTTGAAGGAGCCAAAGTGAAGCTGTCTCAGTCCCGTTTCTTAGGGCCCCTTGTCTATGCGGTTCTGTGTTTCCTACCATCTCTCTGTTCTAGATAAGCTGGGGTGCTATCCGTGGGCCCTCACAGCTGGTAGCACTTGTGGCCTCCACTGCCCTCTCTGTGTGGTGAGGGAGTTGGGTGAATCCATTTCCAACCCTTATACTCAATGCGTGTGTGACTTGTGCGCCATACCATTGTTTTCATTTGGAGCCATCAGGGAAGGAAGAGACAAGATTTTCTCATCTTCTTTTGGTCAGAACAGTGTAGAACTCTTGTGCTTCTTAGCTCTGGCCTGAGAGTCTTCTTGTTGAGCAGATGCTCAGCGTTCAATGGAAGTGCATTGTTCAGTCACACATCTTTGATTTAGGAATGTATAATAGATTCATGTTTCCTAAATAAAAGACTTTACGAAGTTACTAATTATCAGAAAGAATAAATTAATTATCCCTTGGTTTGTAAATTTTTTTTTGAAGCAGAGTCTCACTATGTTGACCTCCTGAGCTCAAACAATCCTCCTATCTCAGCCTCCTGAGCAGCTTTTAGTGGACTAAAAGAACGTGCCACCAGGCCCATCTCATAAAAAATTTAATGAGAAATAACCAGTAATTATATAAATAATATTTATGGAATTGATAACTCTGTTTTTCTTTTTTTTTTTTCCCTCCAGTGCTAGGAATTAAACACAGGAGTATTCTACCACTGAACTACATCCCCAGCCCTTTTTATTTTTTTATTTTGAGACAGGGTCTTGCTAACTTGCCCGTGTTGGCCTTGAACTTGTGATCCTCTTGCCTCAGCCTCTTGAGTCACTGGGATTACAGGGGTGTGCCACTACATCTGACAGAATTGATAACTCTTTTTTTTTTTTTTGGTACCGGGGATGGAACTCCGGGGCACTCGACCTCTGGGCCACATCCCCAGCCCTTTTTTGTATTTTATTTGGAGACAGGGTCTCACTGAGTTGCTAAGTGCCTCGCCATTACTGAGGCTGGCTTTGAACTCGCGATCCTCCTGCCTCAGCCTCCCAAAGTGCTGGGATTACAGGCGTGCGCCACCGCGCCCGGCCAGAATTGATAACTCTTAAACACTCTTCACACAAATGTGAACCAAAAAAAGCTTTGTTAATTAAATATGGGGTGGCAAGGAGAAAGTGTTTTTTTGGTCTGCATAAAATGAATTTGGAAGAATTGGCTCAGGTTCAGTTAATCATAATCACTTTGAAAATCATTTGTGCATGACAATTGCTGTGCTATAATTCTCACATGTACTTGTTCTTATTTTGTTGTGAACCCATATTTGGGAGGACAAACCACTCCACATTTTGCATGCGGCATCATGATCTGTCCTATAGAACTGGTGCTCTATTCTAGCAGGCATCCAATATTGCCCACACAGGTCATAAGCCAAGACTCACGTCATTTCGCTGGTACCCATATTATCAGAATGCACTAAAGAAAGAAACCAGATCAGAGAGAGGCTACTGGGGTCAGGGGTTTTACCTTTATCTAAGTCAAAATTTAAATAAAATCTTTAGGTGTGGACCTTAAAAGAGCATATTACATTTTATAAATTGAATTAAATGTTTCAGCCTTTAAAATATTCTAATTTTAGGGCCTGACGTCCTATATGGAGTTATTCAATGAAGAAAAAGTTCGCTTCCTGGAAGTGCTATCACTAAAAAGGGATCTGCAGGAGCTGAATGAAGATGAATTACAGTTGAGAGAAGCCTGGGATGGCCTCAACCACAAGGTTACTGTTATGTTGGTTTGAAGAACATTTTCATGGGCATCTTTGTTTTGTTGGATGAAGACTTTACCGTAGACTTTCGTGAAGAATTCTGTAAAATACAGGATAGATGCTTCATCAGAAAATAGGATAATATTATATTTTTTCCATAGCATCATTTGGAGAGTAGTTGGATTTAAATACGAATTTGTGGCATTGTGCTTAAATGCAAACTTATCCAATGTTATATTCTTACTATTCTTGGTTTGCCATGGTAGATTATACCTATTTTGCCACACACAGTAGATGATTTGGTTGACCTGCAGCTTCTCCACTATCATGTGTCAATATCAATAGATGCCTGAAAGGGTTAGCGACAAACCCAGAAAGCGTATGTAAGGATGGATATGTGTGTGTTAAGTCTGAATCTATCTGTATGATTTTCATCCTTGTAAATTTATTAAGACTTCATTTCTGGCCCTGCTTATGGTGTATATGCATTTGAAAAGAATGTGTATTCTGCAATTATTACATGTAAGACTATAAATATCTACTAAGTAATTATTAGTTTTATTCAGACTGGCAATTTGTGCAGTTGTTATACCAACTGCCAAGAGGTGTTAAAAATTTGTAGAAATCTCTCTCTCTTTTTTTAAATTTTTTATTTTTTTTTCTTTTTTGGTTGTAGAAGGACACAATACCTTTATTTTATTTATTTATTTTTATGTGATGCTGAGGATCAAATCCAGTGCCTCATACATGCTAGGCAAGCGCTCTCCCACTGAGCCACAACTGCATTCCCTAGAAATCTCTTTTTAATTCTGTCAAGTTTTGTTTCATGCATTTAAAAACTTTGTTAGGTATATACACATTTGTGATTATTGTGTCTTCCTAATTAATTGATACTTTTACCATCATGAAATACCTTTGTTTATCTTTAGTAATTACTGTTGTTGTTGTTGTTGTTGTTGTTTGCAGTCTACTTATTCTGATATGAATGGGGTCATTCTAGTCTTCTGATGCCAACTGTTTATATAGCACATCTCTGTCCTTCATTTACTTTAACCTCTTTGAGTTTTTGTATTGACAAGGCCTCTTTAAGGTTAGCACAGAATTGGATCTCACTTTCTTATCCACTCTGAAAACCTGCCTTTTAATTAGTGTGTCTAGTCCATTTACATTTAGTGTAATTGTTGATATGCTTCAAATTAGGTACACCATTTTACTTTTTGTTTCGTTTATATCTCTATTTCTTCCTTCTTGTCTTCTTTTGAAGAAGGGTTATTGTTGTTGTTGTAGAATTCCATTTTAATTTGTCTATGACTTTTTCATTCCACTTCTTTCCATCATGTTTTTAGTGGTTGTTCTAGGGATTACATTATACATTCCACACTTTTTGCAGTCTAGTAGAGTTGTACAATTCCTTAGTTATTGTACAACTTCTTTTTTTTTTTTTTTTTTTTTTTGGTACCAGGGATTGAACTCAGGGGCACTCGGCCCCTGGGCCACATCCCCAGCCCTTTTTTTTTTTTGTTTTTTGTTTTTTTTTTTTTATTTAGAGACAGGGTCTCATTGAGTTGCTAAGTGCCTCGCCATTGCTGAGGCTGGCTTTGAACTCGCGATCCTCCTGCCTCAGCCTCCCAAAGTGCTGGGATTACAGGCGTGCGCCACCGCGCCCGGCTGTACAACTTCTTTTAACACATAAAATTCTTGCCATCAAACTGATTCACTTACCTCCCATTCTTTATCTTATAGTTAGTTGTTCTATATATAAATGCATGTGTGACATGTATATCATATATGTGGCATAAACATATTTTAAAGCTCCCAATGCCATGTTATAATTTCCTTGCCTCAAACAACCATATATTTTAAAGAATATTATTTTAAGAGGAATCAATCTTTCCTATTTATCTCCTATTTATTTCTAATTCCTCCTACAGATTTTAGTTTCCATTGAGGCCATTTTCCTTATTCCTAAAATCTTTAACTTAATCTTATAGTGCAGTGACAAATTTGCATGTATATGTTTTTTGATCTCTAAATGTCTTTACTTTGCCTTCTTTTTTGTTTTTGATACCAGGGATTGAACTCAGGGATACTCGACCACTAAGCCACATCCCCAGCCCTATTTTGTATTTTATTTAGAGAATGGGTCTCACTGAGTTGCTTAGTGCCTCACCGTTGCTGAGGCTGGCTTTGAACTTGTGATTCTCCTGTCTCAGCCTCCTGAGCCGCTGGGATACTGCACACAGCTTGCCTTCGTTATTAAAAAACAATTTTATTGATATATAATTTACATATCATGAAATCCACTTATTTTACATTGATAACAAAATAATTTTTAATGAATTTACAGAACGAGTATGTGGCCCACAAAGTCAAACTTATTACTCTGGCTTTGAACAGAAGATGTTTGCTAATCTCTGCTTAGCTGTCAGAATGGTCAGCCTGTTTTCTGAATATGTTTTCCACACCATATGTTAAGTTAAATAGTTCTCTCCTGGCTTAAAAAAGCCATTCTGAGGACCTAAATTTGAGAAAGGAGTACACTTCCAGGAATCCTCCCATCAACAGGTAGGCTCATTGCACTGTCTGTACCTGCTGATCTCAACTTCAAACCTGACTCTTGTGAAGGGACAAGAGCTGCCTGTGACAGGTCCTTAATAAAAGTCAATGAAGAAGAGAGTCCGTACAGTTCAGCCTGTTCGAGGACACAGACACCTGGCCTAAGTTCCCAGAATTATGGTTTGGAAAAAAATATCTTAAATAATGAGCAAAATCACAAAAAGAATTATTTTGCAAGATTAAGTGCTACAAATTGATAGCATCCAAGAATTCTGTTCTTATTCAAGTAGACTGCAGTTCATTTTCTCAGTATGGCAAAATGAGATGTGCTGATTTTGAAGTCATCAGGTGTATAAAACTTAGTATCATCCAGTTTTTGATTCAGTAGTTTGAGAACAGGGTTACCTTAAAGCTTCCTAGTAATGGTTTCATTTTAAGCCTGCTATAGAAAAAAAAGTAATTTTATTTTTGACCTGATAAGATCTTATATAAATTTTCAACCAAATTCAAAAGTAATTGTCTGAGAAAGGAAGTGTGGAACCTGTTTCCTATGTTAAGTGAGAAAGGAAAGGAATGAAAAGTAAACATTGCTTCTGTTTTTCTTCTTTTGATTACTATATAAATATTTTGACAGTGACCTTGAGTAAAAAGCACAAGTTTGGTTTCATTTAAAACACACACACACACACACACACACGTAGCTTTCTTTTAATTATGCAAAGAATTATAGTTGAATTAGACCTATCCTTCTTAGCCTCTAACTCAAAGATTTATCAATTTTCTAGTTTGTTTTTTATTTCTTGGAAAATACATAAATAATTAGCTATAATAGAAAAACATGCTGGGGCTGGGGGTGTAGCCCAGTGGTAGAGCTTTTGCCTAGTAGGTGTGAGACCCTGGTTTCCATTTCTAGCACAGAAAAAAGTAAAGCTGATTTGTTTATATTAAAATTTTGATTCTTGGTTTCCAACTGGAGACTTGATGTGTATACTCAATGATTTAAAATTATAGAATTGCCTTTGCTGTATGCATTTTGAGACAATAAACTTGTAAGGCAAAAAATAAGAAAGGCAAAGTGAAAACTCCTATAATATTTGGTGCTTTCATTGTATGCTGCCTTAGTAGAGGAACCTAACTTTGTCTTTTTTTTTTTTTTTTTTTCCTTTCTTTTTTTCTTTCATTCCCTGTATTGGGATGGAATTCAGGGCCTTGTGCATGCTAGGCAGGTGCTCTATTATTGAACTATACCCCACCTGTCCACATTTTGTATACTTGAGTAGTTGGTTAAAAGTCTTTTACATATTTGCTTCGTATTTAATGAACACCCAACAAATGTTTTTGAATAAATGAATAATGAAGTGAATACCATGTAATATGCAGATTTTGCTACTTTCCCCTCTAAGTAAAAATAACTTAACTCTAAGAATAGTATTGATTCATTCAGTAGAACTAGATCACAGAAAGAGAAAATACAGATGTAACACTCACACTTTCATCAGAGGATGTTACTTTGAGTGAAACAAATTTCGATTTGTGCTTGATCTGGAGAGTGATGTCTTTGAGAGGAGACTACCACTAAAAAGCAATAAATGAGTGATATGGATAAAAAGCCACAGTCAGGAAAGGAGATGGCCTTGGAAATGGATTTTTATTGTGCTCAAGAATTCCAGTGATCAGGGGCTGGAGTGTAGCGCAGTGATGGAGTGCTTGCCTAGCATGTACAAAGCTGTGGGTTTGACTCTCAGTACTATAAAAAGAAAAAAAAAAAAAAATCCAGTCATCAGTCTAGTATTCTTCTACACGCCCTGCCCTTAGCTCTTCTAGCTGGCTCGGTCATATCACCTGCTATTTTTCATTGTAACCGTGTTCCTATCTGCTTTGCGCGATAGCTGATTGAGTCAAGAGCTGCGGTTTCATTTGTCGGATTGACTCTGATGTGACCTGGGGGTTGTGTTCGACTCCACTCTTCCATTTGTACATGGCGCCTGAGTCTGGGCAAGGCCCTGCTCTTGTTTTTGTGTGTTTTATTATGTGTTTATTTCCTTTTATACCCACACTTTCTTTTCCATTCCTATTTCTCCTTGGGTCATCATTTTGAAGTATTTAGTGTATATCATTTTGTTTTAGATGTTTTTGCAAAATACACATTGATTTTTATGTACAGATGTATTTTTAAATTGTGTAAACTGAGGTATACATAATCTCCTTTAGTTTTGAATACAGTGTATTTAAGGCACCCCCAGGTCACCATGTAGGCATCTAATTTGCTCTTAACTGCTGCCCAGCACTCCATGGGATGGAGCCACCACATGTCCCCTCTGCACTTTAGAAGCCTTCTATAGTTTTACACCCAACTCTTTCCTAATGGGTTGTTTATAAATGTTTGCTGATGAGTGAATAAGTGACTATGTGAGTGAGTAGGTTTTGACAATACCTAGAAGGGAAGAAAACCCAGGCAGAAGGGGCAGATAAAGCCACCGCTCTTCGTGTTTAGAGAAACAAGCTGTCAGGGTTTGTGTGACTCATGTGTGCATGTAGGGAGTGGCGGGAAGGCTGAGGAAGGAAGAGGTGTGCCTGGATTGTGAAGGGTGTGACGAAGGGCAGATATTAGGAGATACGGTAGAGATTTCTAGTGTGAACATGTGGCTAGGTCTAGGGAGAAAAGTAATCTATGAATCTGTGGAAAGTGTGATTGTAATGTCAGAGAAACACAAGGCATACAGCATTTCAAATGGTAGTCCTCGATTATGACCATCCCTGCTTAGAGGGGGGCTTTTAATATTTCAGTATTCCCCCATATAAATCAATATAAAATTTTCCAAACCTTTCTCCTTCTTGTGCTTCCTTTTCCTACAGTGTCTGAATGAATTATATTTCTCATCAGCTAATGATATTTAGGACTAAGAAGTTTACCCATTGACAAAGATTGTCTTGACTAACGGATGACATTTATCAGTCTTGGCATTCAGAGGCAATTTGAAGAATTAAACATACTCGAGGTGAAGAAATAGGATAGAAAAGTTCTGCTGAAGGATGTCTTCCTTTATTTTCAGATTGACGCATGGAAAACAAACCTGAATGATGCCTTGCCCTGGCCCCTCTGTGAAATCGAAGCTTGGCTTCAGGAGGTCCAGGAGCTCATGGAGGAGGAATTACCGACCTCCCAGAATTACTCCGAAGCCATGGCTCAGACAGAAGAGAAAATTACTTTATTCAAGGTTAGAAAAGCAAAAGCGATGCAGAAAAATCAGCACTGTGTTAGGTTCTGCTCTTGAGGAAGATTCTGTCCTAGAAAAAAGAGTAGCCAGTGCAGTGGGTGATTGAGCACAGTGTGGAGTGATTCCCTGGGATTTTAGGGATCCAGAAATGCTTTCATGTTCATGACCATGTGCTTGTTCAAAAAGAATGCAGCGTAAGGAGTTCTAAAGCAACTGTAAGGTTTGAGGAGAAAAGAAAAGGAAAAAAAAAAAAAAAAAGGCTGGGGACAGAAGAAGACTTGTTTAAACAAGTTTAAAATGAGGAAGATTAGGTTCTCACCAAAATGGCATGAAATTTGACATGTGAGATTTATAATTGCATTTGAGCTCCCAAAGGAATGGAAAATACACCAGACAAGGGGAAAAAAATGGTTTTACCAAAGAAATGGCAGTCTGCTTCCCTTGTGAAATGTTGCAATCTAAAACTTTTATGTTAAAATATTTACTCATAAAATCTTGGATAAAATGTAAGGGGCTTTATGACCTTTTTGAAAAAAGACATATTGTGAGGGAGATGAACGCACCCATTGCAGGGTTTGACAGTAAGTCTAGTTCATGCCATGCCAAATATCTTTTTAGAGACTGATGGAGAGATCTGACTACCATTCGAGTATTCTTACGGCTTTTGAAAATAAAGATGAAGAACATTTGCCATTGGTGCCGCCCAACACCCTGGAGGAGATGAAGAGACGGTTTGTAGCACTACCATTGCATAACTGCTGGGACTGTTCACGTGGGAGCCGTAGTATGATGCCATGGGACCACAGGAATACGGATATTTAGATAATTTTACAAGTGTTCTCCTTAAATCTTGACAACAGCGCCTTCAATTTTTTGTAATAGTCATATTATGTCATGTTAACATCTTCTTTATTGAATGGTGGAATACTCTGTTGTAAGCTCTGTTTTTTTGAGCTAGTCTTCTGGTTTCTAAATACAGGATAATGATAATCACTCTGTCCATGTCTCACAAAGATATGGATCAAAGGAAGAATTATAGGAAAGCACTTTATAAACTGTACGACGCTGTCGATATGGAGATTATTTAATGGGTGGTTGTCTACATTGTCTTCTTTTCTCGTTACTCACAAGCAACTTATTAGAATGAGAGGGTGTTAGCCTTGGTAATGAAAACTGTTTTAATATGTAAACTTTTATATTGTAGTTGTATTAAATTATACAGAAGTTTTCAAATTTAGTAAGATTTTTGTAGATCAACATTTCATTACAGGATTTCTCAATGAAGAATAATTTCTTCAGAAAATGATTAGATTGTTTTTAACCTCAGAAAGGTTGTTTCATGTCTTCCTATAATATTTTACATTAAAAAACAACTTTAGAATACATGTGAATTCCATGTGTTTATAAAAGAAGGTTTGTCAGGCACGGAGACGCATGCCTGTAATCCCAGCAGCTCAAGAGGAGGATAGAGAGTTCAAAGCCAGCCTGTGCAAAAGTGAGGCACTAAGCAACTCAGACCCTGTCTCTAAATAAAATACAAAATAGGGCTGGGGATGTGGCTCAGTGGTCGAGTGTCCCTGAGTTCAATCTCTGATACCAATAAACAAATAAATAAATAAAAGAAAGTTAAAGCCCCAATGTTTTTTAAAATACCAAATAGGTTTCTCACATTTTGTTAATTTATATTAAGTTTTAAAATGTGCAATGTTTTTCAGAGTGAACAACAATTCAGGGAAGAATTTCATTCTACTTCTAGAATTTCACTACTATAAGTGCTCAGTTCTGGGTTTGCTAGATGAAGTGAAATCAAAATTGGATGTTTGGAACATAAAATTCGGGAAGAAAGAATCTGTGGAATTATTGCTGGAAGACTGGCATGTAAGCTGCTTCATTCTGTCTTGGGCAACTGCTCCCCCCGCCCCCCCTTTGTGGCTGGGTGCTGAGCTTGCATTTTTGTTGGCTTAATTTCCCATTAACTCTAAAGATTTGGTTCTGTTGGTTGCTCTTGTTAGCTTCAATATCGCCTGGAGAAAAGAATTGCAGGTAGTCAAATAACAGGAATGGGGGCAGGGTAAGAAACAGAAAACAGCATCATTTACAAGATTGAGTTAACCAGGACAATTAATCTACCAGGTTTCAGTGTTTTTTTTTTTTTTCCACTCAAAACTCCTTTATTCATTGACTTGAAATTTTGTTTCATATTTTTCTTTCCCAATTCATGATTTCATTCAACAATTAAATTTTTCTTAAAATATTTTAGTCTTAGCATTTCAAGTTCTAATAGTAGAAAAATACAATACATTTTCAGTTTTGTCTTGGGATGCTTTTCTTGTGGCTTTAGCTCTCCCAGTTTATAGGGGAAAATGTTTCAAGTGATTTAAACGTTAGTATGTTCATGAAGCATCATAGAACTCTCACCTCTACTGTTGGTCCTTATCCTTCTTTCTGTTTCCATTTTTGGAAAGGAGGCAGGAGGAAAAGAAAAATCCAAGATTATAAATTTCAATGCAAAAATTGAATAATCTGAGGAGAAATTTATTTAAAATTTGTAATTGAAACACTTTGTTCCCAAACAAGAAGCATCATGCTAAATTAGACTAGATTTTTAATATTGTACCTTTTTAGCCTTCTTCAAATTTTCATTTTTCTATTTAAGTAGTCATAGTACCTCACTGGCGCATAATAAATGTACAGTAAATACTCAGTATTTTCCTAAGGCAGAATTTAGTTAATGGTCACTTCTCAAATGTTTCTTGTGTGATGGATGAGAAATAAGAGCAATTGATGCAATTATGCAATATTAATAAAATATCAGAAGTTGGAGATTTTGGAATTGCTGTAAATAATTAACTTGCCTTTTCCCACAGGAGGAAAACCATTGTAGAACGTATCATCCCAGTTAAGATAAATGTTCTCAGGGGTGATACTGTCATACTTACAAGTCATGCTTAGGCCTCCTAGAGCTCACCTGCCCTTCTTCATGAACTGCGCTTCGTCTTTACTGGAATATGTAGTAGTAAAGTACTATAGAAATTTTAACAAGCTATGTATTCTATCAACATTATCGACTTCTTGGCAAATTTTTAAAAGTGAAAACTGTCAGTATGTGTTTTTCCTTTTTTTTCCCTAGAAATTTTTTGAAGAAAAAGCGTTCATAGCTCAACTTGATACTGCTTTTAAAAAGTGTGAAGAAATTCATAAAAATTCAGGTAAAGTAGTTCAGTTACTTTTTGATGAAATGATCACCAAATTAAATATATGACATTTCATATTTGCTTTCTTTATTCTCTAATGAGTTGGAAATTAGTTTTACATTCATGATTTCTTTGGAAAATTCTTGCTTTCACTTTTAGTATTGTTGGAGAACAATACTCTAAATTGATGTGTAGTTTTCTGAAGAGTATCATTAACAAAATGCTGTTTTCTAAGATTACTTTCTTGTTTTGGTGATATTGTAGCTGGAGTACGTGAAAATATTAATGAACAATATATGGTGATGGCAAATGATATTTCTATGTACAGAAAAAATATATATAATGTGAAGTCCACTCTAGAAAAAGTCTTGTCCTGTTGGGCAACTTATGAGGAGAACCTTCGCTTACTGAAGGCTGGTTTTGAGGAGACAAAGAAACAAGTTAAAGAGGTATTTGCAGTCTAATGACACCTTCTTTACTTTTTAAGTTTTATTAGAGACTCTTGTTTTTAATCCAATGACAAGAATCTGGAGAAGAGTAAACATCTCTTCTTCATCTTTTGGAAAATTCTCTAAGGTCTTGGGAATCCTGAGTTTAGTTTATTTCTAATAGAATGATCAGAAGGATGCTTTATCCACATTATAGGTTTTAAACATACGTGCACACAAATGCACAGCTTTATTAGGGTATAATTTATATACATGGTATGTTTTGGGGAGACATTACTAAGCTTTTATATAAGGAATAAAATGCTTACAGTACCAGATGGCTTATAGATACATTTAAACTAAACTGCTGTTTTTAAAAAGTTATACTTTTCAATCTGGTTGAAACCTTTACCTATAAAACCTTCCCAGGTTTCTAGAGGAGAACAACCAAAAGGCTGATGTGGAGAGGTGTGGAAGAAATGTGAATGTAATTCATTATTGCTTTTATTTGCTAATCATGCAATAATTTGCTTTATGACTATCTGAGGTAGTTTTTCTTTCTTTAATTTGTACTCCTCTGTTGTAATTGGAACTAGATAGCTATTCAGAGTAAACATTTCCCAATTGGAAACTGAAATTACTTAATGGGAAATAGCTTATTTGTTTGGAAGTAAAATTTGTGTTAAGTGTATAAGTGCAAAAAAAAGAGCACTAGAGGGGTTTGTGAGCCACCACTCCCTGTCACCCACGTTAGTCATAGAAGTTCAGATCTTTGGCTTCTAACAGTTCCTCTGTTTTTAAAGATCCTCTATTAAAATATACATAACCCTGAGAAAAATAGCACCTGTGAGCCTGAAATTCCCAAACTCTGCTGAGATGCCCTGTGCTGATAAAGAGATCTTACAGGATACTTTACATTTTGAGCAAGATATGGCAGCATCTGTCTTTGACACCAAGCCACTTCTAAGTTGTTGGACTTAACAACTTAAAAATGGGAACTATCAGATAATTCCTTGGCCTAGAGAGTCTATGAAAAAAAATCACTGAAACATAGAGGGCTTCATTAATTGAACAATTTTGGTAACCTCTGCTGTAAGCTCATCAGCCACTTAGAAAATTAGAGCAGATGCTTCCTAAAGGTCCAGGACCAGGAGTAAAAACAGGTGCCTGGTACCTGCCAAACAGCAATTAGACACGAAGAGCCAGAGCAACAGGACTGGGCGAATTCCCTGTGGGGAGAGTCCTGGTCTCTGCAAAGACCTTCAGCTGACTTTTGCTTCAAATTAGCCTTGGTAAAGATTTATCATAGATGGTAGAAAGACAAGTGTTGTACCACTGGATATTTATATGGCTTGTATGTTATTGTAGGGTCCCATTGAGACACTTGCCCAGTGGAATGCAGAACACACCACCCTCAACGAAGTGGGAAGTTTCTTAATTGAAGTCAGCAATGATGAAGTTGGATCATCTATTTCTAAAGAACTGAGAAGGCTGAATAAAAGATGGAGAAAGTTTATTACCAAAACTCCAGTTGTAAGTTCTTTTCTTTTTGGTAGCCTTTTTATTGAGATATAATTCACATATGATACGGTTCACTCATTTGAAGCGTGTCGCTCAGTATGGCTCAGCATGTTCACAGGGCTGTGCGGCCACCACCACGATCAGTTTCATAAAGAAATCCTGCACCCTTTAGCAGTCACTCCCCACTGCCAACTAAGCCTCCCAGCCCTCGGTATCCATGACACTGCTCTCTTTCTCTGTTGTTGTGGACATTTCACATAAATGGCATCATATGGTGTGGGGTTCATCACTTTATAACATGATATGTCTATATGCACTTCATTTCTTTTTATTGGCAAATACTAGACCTATTATGTGGATACATCACATTTTATTTATGTACTCATCAGTTGGTGCACATGTGAATTCTTTCCACTTAGTGAGCTGTTTGATCTAATGTAGCTGTGAACATTTGCACATGCTTGTGTGGACACCTGTTTTCATTTCTCTTGGGTGTATACCTAAGAGAACTTTTATCTTTAACCATTTCTAAGATATAGCTTTCTAGTTGAAATTCATTGATCATTAAAGAATAGTGTAAACATTATGTCGCTTGTTGGATTTCAAGTTCCTTGAGAACACACTCTGAGCTTTCTTTATACTCAGTACAGTGCCTCATAAAGGCAAAGTTACTATATATATATATATATATATTTTTTTTTGGTAACGGGGATTGAACTCAGGGGTACTCGGCCACTGGAGCCATATCCCCAGGCCTTTTTTGTATTTTATTAGAGACAGGGTCTCACTGAATTGCTAAGTGCCTCGCCATTGCTGAGGCTGGCTTTGAACTCGCGATCCTCCTGCCTCAGCCTCCCAAAGTGCTGGGATTACAGGCGTGCGCCACCGCGCCCGGCTACAATAATGTTTTTAATTTAAATTATTATATCCTTATTTTTAACTATTTGAGATGTGAGTGATTTTCTTTTTTTAGAAATTCTCATTTCATAACATTGTTGCTGATTGATAAATCCTAAAGATATATTTGAATATATCATCCCCACCTATTGTTTACAGTATATTTCAGTATACAAATAGAAATATGTGCATTAAATTTCACAAAATTAATCTTTTATAGGAAATGAAATTGTCACTTTCAAAAAAACAGGATCAGCCCATTCTTGACAATTCTGGAACTATTCTATTACCTAAAGAAGAAAAAAAATCAACTGTTGATTTTTCGAAGGATATGTCAGTAAGACTTCCTGAAAATCATAATCGGAATATAAAGGTAACATGGTTGTACTTTGTATATTTCCTTTTGCAGATAGAAATAGTTTAACGTTGCTGTTTTCCTTTTAATAAAACCATATTTTTGAAACAGTGGTAATAGTATGGATTACTAGATAATAGTTACATTTGATCATTTTCTAGAAAAATGGGTAGGTTGTTTCCTTCATGAAACATTTGCTAGCATGCAAGGGCTGCAGGTCTCTTATTCCATGTGGGGTTCCATAGTCATGCAGAAACACACAGGGATTTTTTTTTTTTAATAGTTTTTAGTCGTAGACAGACACAATACATTTATTTATTTATTTATTATTTGTTTATTTGTTTGTTTGTTTGTTTGGTGCTGAGGATCAAAGCCAGTGCCTCACACATGCTAGGTGATCTCTCTACCACTGAGCTACAATCCCAGCTCCACACATGGCTTCTAATTGGTATAAAACTGAGTTGAAAAATCTCTTTAGATTACTTCTGACTAGTACTCAAAAATGGTTTAACTCCAGGGTAGCCCCTGATCTCCTTGTAACCTTGCTTCCTTTCTGTGAAATGAGAGAAAGCATAATTGACCTTCCTTGTTCTGTGGATAATCTGGAGGACTGCAGATTATAGGTAAGAATATGGAAAAGGGACAAGTAAATATATTAAAAATCATACATGTGGAAGATGTAATACCTGTGGTTTCAGATGTGTACCTCCTGCAGAAGAAATTTATATGGCTTTACCTAAGAATTTCAGTTGGCTTTGGCCAGTTGGCATGGTGGATTATTGGGGTTTCCAACCGTGAGAATGACTAATCAGATACTAGGGGTGTGGTTCAGCAATAGAGCCCTCAGTATGCACGAGGCCCTGGGCTCAACCAAAAAATACATAAATAAATAAGAATGCCTGATCAGGCCTAGCAAGTGGAAAAGTCTTGAGTTTGATCCTCAGCACTGTAAACAAACAAACAAAATAAAACAAGAAAAGAATGCCTAATGAGAGGAAATCTGAAAAGATCTGATTTTTGTCCAATATGCTTTAAAATACAATAGTCTTCTGAGCATTTAAAATGTAACCTGATTAAAATCAACTTTGCATTGGACTTGTCTTGTAAAACTGTAACATATCAACCTATAGCAGGCTGAGAGAATATAAATAGGAAAAAGATTTGATTGTTAATGATTTGATTCTCAGTCTCTGGCATTTCACAACTACTATTAATAATGACTGTGTTTAACAATTAAATTGTATACGAGTTTTAGAAACGTATTTTTGAAGCCTAATTTTTTAAACTTTAGCGTATCTGTAAAATGGAGATAATACTATTTAATAGGAATGATATTATAATTACAATAATGTAGGTAAAGAAACCTTTAATTTGTAAAGTGATATTATCATTGTCCAAACCAGTGCTTATATCATTAAAATACAGTCAGATGTTACATAACATTTTAGTCACTGACAGATCAAATACACAACAGTGGCCATACCCTGAGGCCCAGGCGTGAAGTAGCTATACCACCTAGGTTTGCCTAAGAGTGTTCACTCTATGATGTTCACACAATGATAATATCACCCACTACTGCATTTCCCAGCATGGTCCCTGTTGTTAAGTGACCCATGACTGGGTGTTGAATTAGCACTCTTCCAGAAAGAGGTGTAACTCTTTAAGTGGAAGGTAGTTTTATAGTGCATTTATAATGACATTTTCTCAGTGATGATTTTGAATATTGTAGGCTGTGGAAGAACACGAAAAAGAACATGAAGAATCCACAAGACAACTAAAAGTGGCTGAAGAGGTTGAAAAACTCATTGGACAAGTAGAGATGTGGGAGGCAGAAACCAAGTCCATTTTGGATCTTCCGAGACATCAAGATGTTGTGGACAATGCCATAGAAAAATCTTTGCAGGTAGGAGTGTAAAAGTATTAAGAGGGTGTTTTCATGTTTGGAGACTTATGACTCACATTTTACATGAAATGAAAAGTTTCAACGTAAATAATAATGAGCCTTCAGTTTTATTTTTCTTTTAATTAATTAATTTATTTATTTACTTTAGTTGTACACAATGCAATGCATTTATGTTTACGTGGTGCTGAGGATTGAACCCGGGCCGCACACATGGAAGGCGAGTGCTCTGCCACTGAGCCACAACCCCAGCCCCACTTTTATTTTTCTTTTTGGGCTTTTAAATAATGCATGAATTTTAATCCCTGAATCATCTGCTCTGATTTTGCTCAAAATATCTATGAGCGTTGGTTCTTGGACTAGTTTTTCCAGGTGTACAATGGGATGAAAATATTCTTTTGCCCCGGGTATGGTAGCACACACCTGTAATCTCAGCAGCTCAGGAGGCTAAGACAGGAAGTTTGTGAGTTCAAAGCCAGCCTCAGCAATTTAGTAAGGCCCTAAGTAATTTAGGGAGGCCCTGTCCCAAAATTAAAAAAAAAAATTTTTTTTTTTCCAAAAAGGGCTGGAGATGTGTCTCAGTGGTTAAGTGTCCCTGGGTTCAATCCTTGGTGGTGTGTGTGTGTGTGTGTGTGTGTGTGTGTGTGTGTGTGTAAGCAATGTTACATATAGATTACATTATAATACATATATATATGTGTATATATATGTGTGTATTTTTTCGCATCTGAGGACAGTGAGGATATGAGCACATTCATTCTTGCATACAGCCCAATGCAGGAGGAATATAAGGTTGTATACTCAGTTCTCCACTGAACAAGCCACTTTCCCCTCCTTACTTGATGTGGGAAGCGTGACTGAATGGTAGAACTCCATTCCGTCCTGATTCTCAAGCTTTAGAGTCATTGAAAAGCAATGAAGTAAGAGTGTATTTCAATTTTACTTAGTTCTCCTGGGAAAGAAGTTATAATTGAGGTTTACTGAGTTCTAGCTCAGCTATAAAATTCATGGAGCATGTCACAAGTTGGGATAAGATAGGTAGTTCCTGGAGTAAAGGAACATTTACATTATTTTCTAAATCTACATTTATGAAAGATGTATATTTCAACATCTTGTGTTTTATTGTTCATAAGAGTGATAGCTTTTGTTGCTTTGAAAGTACTATATATTTAAAAAAATAAAAATTAAAATAACTTATTTCAGCTGGCCATGGTGGCCCATGCTTATAATCCCAGAGACTTGGGAGGCTGAGGCGGGAGGATTTCCAGTTGAAGGCCAGCCTCAGCAATTTAGAGAGACCCTATCTCAAAATAAAAAATAAAAAAGGCTGAGGATGTGGCTGAGTGATAAAACTCCCCTGGATTCAATCCCCAGTACAAAATAAAAATAAAAAACCAAAATAAACAACAAAACCCCAAAACCAAAAAACTTATTTCATCTGCCCATGCTTTGCTAATTTTATTTTTTAATCTTACTTATTTATTCATCTGGAATTTATTCAAGTGAAAGAAAAGAGGTAGAAATTAAATATTTAAAATGAATACTTAAATAAAATATTTAGTATTTTAAATAAAATAAATATTCTATGAAATAAAATATTTAAAATAAATTTTATTTCAAAAATTAGTTTTAAAATATTTTCAAAGCAGTAACAATGATCCCTCTTATAAACAGTGAAGATATAATCACACTGACATATACTTATGTAATAAAGAATTAAGTAAATATGGGATCAAAATGTTACAACTTTTAAAAGTCCCACTGCTAAATTTTCTCCTGAAGTCCTTGTGCTTCATAACATTTCTGATATGTTAGAGCTAGATATGTTTATTCTTGCCTGTATTTTGCTTACTATGCCTCTCCCCAGCTAGATCATAAGTGTTATTTTGATAGTGCCATATATGCTTGTGCTTCCTTGTACCTCCTATAGCTAATGTAGTGCCTAGCACACTTAGAGCTCAAAAAACTGATTGAATGAAATATGAATTTTAAAAAAACCAAAAAAATTTTTTTAAAAAATATGGGATCAAAATATTTCTTTCTTTTTTTAGAGGGGTTACCAGGGATTGAACTCAGGGGCACTCAACCACTGAGCCACATCCCCAGCCCTATTTTGTATTTTATTTAGAGACAGGGTCTCACTGAGTTGCTTAGTGCCTTGCCTCCATTGCTGAAGCTGGCTTTGAACTCTCGATCCTCCTGCCTCAGCCTCCCAAGTCGCTGGGATTACAGGCGTGCACCACTGTGCCTGGCTATTTGATCAAAATATATTCTAAAGTGAGAAATAAACTTGCTGAACTGTGTGAATAATGGGATTTTATTTGTGTTTTTTGTTTTAAACTTTTTTTTTTTTTTTTTTTTTTTTTAATTGTGGTGCTGGGGATCGAAGCCAGGGCTAGGCATGCGTTCTATTAGTAAGCCACACTCCCAGCCCTATTTGTGTTTTTAAAGCAAAGTTGAATTTTTATATTTTATAGTTTTACATTCATAGAAAAATATCCATAGGATTTAAAAAAACTCTTTTGTCTTCAATCTGCATCATGCCTAGCTCCTAGTGCAATTTCTGGGACATAATGCACATTAAAGAAATATCTTAAAAAACAAATACCTGAATGACAGCAAAGGCAGGGGACAGAGAGAAAGGAACTTTGCTTTATCCTCCTGTTCTGTCCACTACCCTCAGATCAAGAAGATCAGCATTTACTTAGTTGATATTGTGCAACATAATTTCTAGTTTGTCATACCCTTTACCATACTTGAGTTGTAATTGAAAAATCTTACATTTTGTTAACTTGAGAGAGCTGAAAGTCGTTTCTGATTATTTTATTTTGTAGTTTTTTATTTACATGTAAGATTTAATTATCTTTCATTTCATTATATTTACTAAATTTGTGATTCTGCAGATTATCTGTTCTTTTGTACATTTCACAGTTTCCTGATATAATTGTTAAGGTTAATATGTAACATGCAATCTGAAGCTTTCTTCAATTTGTTTTAATAGCATCTTATTGCCAGAGGCTCTATGTATGAAGAGCTTCTAGCCAGAACTGAAGATACTTTACAAATGGATGTTCAAAATATTTCAAGCCAGGAATCCCTCCAGCACGTTCTTACAACTGGACTTCAGGCAAAGATTCAAGAAGCGAATGAGAAAGTCCAGGTCTCTCTTAATATCCCCTAATTAGTGAATTTATTCTTTAAAACCAGGTGGTCAGTGGGTAAAGGAGGGGTGGGCTGGCCCTGACATTCGGAAATGTCTTGTAAAATATCACTTTTGCATTTTATTTTCTTTAGAATTTAAAGCGTACTGCAGAGTAGAAATATAAAAAGTCAGATATTCCTACGTCTAGTGGGAAAATGTAAATTGCTACTCAAAGAAAATATTTATTAACTTACGAATTTACCAAGAAGTTGGGCCAAGTGTTAATTTGATTGTTTTTTTTTTTTTTTTTTTTTTGCCTTTACAGATCAGTGTGGTAAAATTAATTGCGGTGTTGAAGAACTCAATGGATGTTTCCCAAGAATTGGATGTCAAGCAGAAGGTGAAAGAGTCCCAGATGGAGCTGGACTCTTACATTACGAGAGCTGAACAGTTACTTGAGCAAAGACAGAGCCCCTGTGGACTCATTTCAAAATATAAGGTAGGAATCTTCTCAACCATCACTAGTAGGATATTTATCATTAGATCATTAGCTACCTATCTTGTTTGAAGTCAAGATGTTCCCTTGCCTGTAAAAAAAGCAAAGCTATTGTAATTTTAAAAATTTCCTAGTATTACACATTGTTCCCCTGAGACTAATAATAAAAATAAGTGTTCAAATGAAGAATATTTTAGTCCAAATTTTATCAAGGAGTCCTTGATGTACCAGGTGTTCTAGTATAAGGAGCACAGCTGACTCTGATATTGAGCAAGACTTTAATTTCCGTTTTGTTTTGTTTTTGTTTTTGTTTTGCTTTTTGTTTTTGGTACTAGGGATTGAACTCAGGGGCACTCGACCACTGGGCCACATCCCCAGCCCTTTTTGTATTTTTATTAGAGACAGGGTCTCACTGAGTTGCTAAGTGCCTCGCCATTGCTGAGGCTGGCTTTGAACTCGCGATCCTCCTGCCTCAGCCTCCCAAGTGCTGGGATTACAGGCGTGCGCCACCACGCCCGGCTGTTTTTTTTTTTTTTTTTTAATTTATAAAATGGGCATGATAATTTTTAGCCCTAGACTTATTGGGAGGCTTTTAATGAAAATACAGCATATAAAGGTATTTTGCACAGTTACAACTCTGTGAATCTAAAAGAATACTATTATTATTGACAGGCTTTGTTAGAAGTCATTCATGGATACATACTTACCTATAAGTTAAAGACTCCATGATGCTGTTTTTTCTAGTTTGATTCCCCTCGCTCCCCCCACGCAGGTTTTGCAGGTAATGGTGACATCTAAAAATGTAACCAAACCAGAAACTGGTTATTCTTAATGCTGTGGGAGGTGTTTGTGGGGTGCAAGAGAAAACAAGGTCCCTACCTTTGGACACACTAAGGAGGTGGGGGAATGCATATTTTTTTGTTCATTCATTTATTCGGCATTGAACACGCTTATTGAATACTTAAAATTGGATACTGGCATTGTCGGGGAAATGAAGATACAGTCAGGCAGTAATCCCAGTCCTATTGCTCCCACTATTTGTTGGAAAAGATGTCCTAACAGGAACCTCTCTTCATTCTCATCCTGGCCTCCATGTCTCTTCTGGGCCTTAACCTTATTTTGACCTCCTGTATTGCTAACCATACTGGACTTTGCTCTCAGATTGTTTTCTCCACAACCTTGAAAGCCCTCTCTCTCTTTTTTTTTTTTTTTTTTTTTTGGTACTGGGGATTGAACTCAGGGGCACTCGACCACTGGGCCACATCCCCAGCCCTTTTTTGTATTTTTATTTAGAGACAGGGTCTCACTGAGTTGCTAAGTGCCTCGCCATTGCTGAGGCTGGCTTTGAACTCGCGATCCTCCTGCCTCAGCCTCCCAAAGTGCTGGGATTACAGGCGTGCGCCACCGCGCCCGGCTGAAAGCCCTCTCTTGCTTGAACTTATACTCTATGCACTTGGCCAGCCACCAGCCAGTCACCTACTATTTTTTTTCCCCCTGTTTTTACTCCCAGGTTACTGAGAGTACTGAACTGACCTTATGAGTCAGTGGTTTTATAAATCATTCCTGGGGTTCTCCTGTCCAATGAAATTGCAGATGGGCTAACTCCTGCAGGTGTTGGTCCTGGGCTCTGCATCAGCTGCCTTCTGTCTGCCTTCAGCCAGACAGAACCACCCTGTTAAGAGATTAGAGAAGGTTGGGCATGGTGACGCACACCTGTAATCCTAGCACTTGGGAGGCTGAGGCAGGAGGATCGCCAGTTCAAAGCCAGCCTCAGCAATGGTGAGGCACTTAGCAACTCAGTGAGACCCTGTCTCTAATAAAATACAAAAAAGGACTGGGGATGTGGCTCAGTGATTGAGTGCCCCTGAGTTCAGTCCCTGGTAGAAAAAAAAAAAAAAAAAAAAAAAAAAGATTAGAGAGGGACTGGAGGGGGAGGAAAAGGATTGTGAGGATTTCTTTCCCTCCTCCCAAGTGGGAGGGCAGATATGGTCTACCAAGCAAAGGGAGAAGAAAAAAGAAAAGATTTCTATGCCCCTTCTCTACCAGGGAGAAGAGTGGGAAGTGTCAGTTCTTATACCATTTTCCTCTCCCTGACCATCTTCCTTTCAGAATTTGAGGCCAGGGATTTTTCCTTTTTGCCTCTGGCATTTAGTAAAGCCGATATATGTTCTTATCAGAGACAACATCTGTCCTTTGCCAGTAAATGGATGGAACTGGAGAATAGCATGCTAATTGAATTAAGCCAGTCCCAAAAAACCAAAGGCCAAATGTTCTCTCTGATATGTGGATGCTAACACATAATAAGGCCTGGGGTGAAGGGTGGGGGGCAGTGAGAGTAGAAGTTCATTGGATTAGACAAGGGGAATGAAGGGAAGGGAGCGGGGTGGGACTAGGAAAGACACTAGGATATAACTTTCCTATGTTTATACGTAAATACATGACCAGTGTAACTCCACATCATGGACAACCACAAAAATGGGAAGTTATACTCCATGCATGTATAATACACTCTACTGTCAAAATGTATATGTCAAAATGCACTCTACTGTCATACATAGCTAAAAAGAACAACTTTTTAAAAAGCTTCTATATTTATGTGCCAAGAGAGATGTTGTTTCAGGAACATGTATCCATAAGACATAGTATATATTGTTTGGCACTAAAATATAGGAGGAAAAATAAACAAACATTCACTTAAAAAAAAAATCTATCCTCTCCAAGTTTTTTCCCTGAGACCGCTGGGTGCTCCCACTGCCCTGGCAGTGCAATGAGGTTTCTGCTAGCATTTAGGAGTTAGGGTGTTTCCCAGGTTCTAAATCTAGTGATAATCAAAAAAGCCTTGGAGAAGGGTCCTGGAATCAGTATTGTGCCATGTCTGCAGTAGAGTCTTAATGAAGTGTAATGAATGAATAAACAAATTCTTACCCTGCCTAATTACCTTCTACTTCAGAATTTCTTCCAACTTCTCACTCCTGTGGGTTTTTTGTACTATTCACAGTTCTCCACCCATTTTTTTTTTTTTTGTTCTATCATTCACTAGTTCTGCAGGCCAGGTTTCTGCTGTCCTAGACTGTGTCAGGAAAGGAACAGGTACATTTCAGGCAAGGCTATCCCCATCCTTGTTGACTGCCACTCCTCCCCTGGGGCTGGATGGCCCATGTGGTTGGCCCTGGGCAAAACTTTGACCTGATGATGAGGTAATGGCTTCTTACAGCACGATAATACTTATGCTCAATATTAAATATTTGCCATATAAATCCTACTATAAATTTTGTCTTACTGTGATGTTCATCTCTCCTAATACTATTATATTATTTAAAAAAATTTTTTTTAATTGTAGATGGACACAATAGCTTAATTTTATTTATTTATATGTGGTGCTGAGGATCAAACCCAGGGCCTCACACATGCTAGGCAAGCGCTCAACCACTGAGCCACAACCCAGCCCTCGATACTGTTATATTCTTTATCCTGTATTACTTATGAAGTAAGGTTATCTACTCAATACATTAAAGCTTTAGAGAAAACAATGCCATTGCCTCATTTTTTGGGCGGATGGGTGGGTACCAGGGATTGAACTCAGGGACACTCAACCACTGAGCCACGTCTCCAGCCCTATTTTGTATTTTATTTAGAGACAGGGTCTCAATGAGTTGCTTAGCACCTCACCTTTGCTGAGACTGGCTTTGAACTTATGATTCTCCTGCTTCAGCCTCCCGAGCTGCTGGGATTACAGGTGTGCGCCACCGGCTCGGCATTGCCTCATTATTTTGTCCAATAAGTCTTTGAGTTATTTTTCAAAGGAGCAGCAGAATTCATTTGGGATATCATAAGGTATCAAATGTGTAACTACATTTGCATAATAAATATTTTGTGGTTCTTTTCAAAAAGATTCAAGAAATGCAAAAGTCTGGGTTTGGAACATCTAAGTACATTTGAATATTTTTAGTTCTTTTCAAGAGAATTCAAGAGATCCAAAAGAGTATCTACCTTAATTTACCAATAGAGGTCTCCTATAAATCTTCAGATAGTCATCAGAGTCCCTTTAGATCTGTTAAAAATCTACAAAAAGTTGCTTCAGAATTTGGCAGTATAAGGAGGTTTACATGTTCTTGTTTACACTTTCTTTTTCAGGAAGCACTGAAAATTTTTAATACTAACAGTCTGGCTAAGTATTTGAAAGCTATTGAAGAACTGAAACCTAATGTTCCTGAGGATGTAAAGCTGTCTTTGGAAGAGAAGAGGAGAGGTGCCTGTGCCAAGTGGGAGGTGAGGACCTGCATATGCTTCTGGTCTGGTCCTGAGCCTCTGTGTCATTGGTCATTCCTGGGGTTCCACTATCTACTGCATATTGCAAATAGGCATCTGCTGCCTCCTGTTCTTGTCTGCCTTCAGCCACTTACCACACTGTTGAGAGAGTAGAGAGCACCTGGAGCGTGAGGAGAGGGAGAGTGTGAGGAGTTCTTCCTGTCCCTCTCTTGGGCATGGTTTCTGGCAGCAGCAATGTCTGCTCAGCTCTGGATCCCATGTCTCTAGCATCTGATGCATGTCTCTCTCTCCTCCCTGGGTACCATGGAAGCCTCCAGCCTGCAGAGGCAGCAGCTTCTTGCAGTTGCTCATCTCTGAATTGCCTGACTGTCCTGTTTGAGCTTTAGTGTAATCAATTTCCTGCACTTATATTCCCAGAGTTAAATATCTAGAGTGTTTTCTGGTTTCCTGGTTGGATCCTGACTGAGTGCATTGACATGTCCTTATACAGAGTTTCATAGTGAAATAGGCATATGGATTCAGAAGAGATGAACCTGCATAAGTTTCTCAACTTTTAGGAACTTTGCTGAAAAAGAAGAAAAACACAATCTACCTGGCAGGATTATTGCAAGGATTTATATAAAGAATCTGCCACAGAGATTATGTTCAATAAGTAGTGATTAATATTATAAATGTATGTGTGTATATTTAATCTGTGCAATTGACTCTCTTCACCCATAGATTCAACAACTGTGGGTCAAAAATATTTGAGAAAAAAAATTACGTCTATACCAAACATGTACAGCCTTTTTTTCTCTTTTCATTATTCCTGAGGTAATAACAGCATAACAACTATTTACATAGCACTTACATTATATTAGGCATTGTAACTAATCTAGAGATGATTTAAAGCACATGGAGGATGTGTGCAGGTTGTATGCAGATACGACATCATTTTGTATAAGGGACTTAAGCATCCTAAGATTTTGGTATCCTTGGTGGAGGAAGGGCATGGAATCAGTCCCACATGGATACCGAGGAAGGACTGTATGTATGTTTATGTAACTGAATTGAATAGCTACTGTGAAAGGTCTTCCTAAAACACATTTTATTTGATTTATTTCTTTTTGAGCTAGGGTCTTGCTGTGTTGCCCAGTCTTTCCTTGAACTCACAGTCCTCCTCCCTCAGCTTTATAAGTAATTGGGATTATAGACATGCACCATCACACCCAGATTCTATAGCATATTTTAAAATAAACTTTTTTTTAGGATAGTTTTAGATTTATTTATTTATTTATTTGGTACAGGGATTGAACTCAGGGGTACTCGACCACTGAGCCACATCCCCAGCCCTGTTTTGTTTTTTTATTTAGAGACAGGGTTTCACTGAATTGCTTAGTGCCTCGCTTTTTGCTGAGGCTGGTTTTGAACTCTAGATCCTCGTATCTCAGCCTCCCAAGCCACTGAGATTACAGGTGTGTGCCACCGTGCTCAGCTTAGAATAGTTTTAGATTTGAAGAATTATTGCAAACATGTTTCAGAGTTCTAGTAGGCTCCACACCAGATTCCTCTCTTATTAACAAATTATTACAGTATGTGGTTACAATTAATGGGCCATTATTGATACTTTATGATTAATTAAAGTTTTTACTTTATTCAGACTTTCACAGTTTCTGCCTGTTTGCTTTCTTTGTCTGTTCTAGGATCCCATCCAGTATACACATAGCATTTGTTTGTCATGTCTCCTTAGGCTTAGATATGTGTTTTGCATATATTTTCTCCCAGTCTGTAGCTTGTCTTTCTTTCTTTTAACAGTGTCTTTCACAGCTAAAACACATTTTTAGTTGTTAAAAAGAAAAAAGAAAAATAGGAAAACAATTTTAGTTGTCAGGAAGAAAAAAAATATGCTTATGGGTTTTTAAAACATTCTCCCAAAATACACAGATGAGTCAGAATGTTGTTTTAAGCTCTATCTCTTTTTGTTACTGTAAATATTTTTTGTTGTTACTACAAATAGTTTCCATGTATTCTGTTCCCATGATTAATATGTTCTTTTGTTGTTTGCAGTCTCTTCATAGTGAAATTTCTAAGTATATTCAGCATCTAAAAATAGATATTGAAAAAGGAAAGCTTAATGACAATATTTCCAAACTTGAAAAGCAAATAAATAAAGAAAAGAAACTTATTCGTAGAGGAAAGACCAAGGGTCTCATCAAAGAACATGAGGTAAAACTACCTATTTCCACTGAAATCTTGTCATCATTTTGTGGTTTATCCTAAATCATTGTATGTGGCCAGGATTAAATCTGCTCTGCAAATAACTTCAGCCCTTTTGTCCCCTGGGGGTTGCCACTTACATGGTTCAAGCGCTAACTGCAACCTGTACTTTTTACTTTTTAGAAGTGAGAAAATCTAGCATTGAGTTCATATTTCATGATTTCCCTTGATATGCCTCCGTGTCCCCTGTCCTGAGACTCTGGTCACAACTGTGTCTGCTGTTGCTCAAGTACCCGCAGCTGCTTTTGTCAGGACATGGTGTCCCCAGAAGTGCAGCTTTTGTAAAAATGGGCATATCACAATATAAAGCTAATCGAGGCAGATCTGATGATCTTTTTGGTTTCTATCCTGTTGGGTTGCTTTTATGAATTTGGTAGTACTGACCCCTCTTTTCATTCCTTTTTTAACAGTTTGCTGCTGTTAAATATCAGTCTGTTGCACAGATTGGACTTTGGGCAGGGGGAGAGGGGAGGAGTCTTTTTAGTGTTCTTTAAAAATTTCCCTTTTTTCTTCTATTCCTGTTTTGGGTTTTTGCAGGATATGTTGGAGGCCCTCCATATTTGGCTAATTTCATCCTTCTTCTGGGTGATTTCATGTGTTCAGGGTTATAACTGCCTTCTTTGCAATGATAGCGCATAGGTCTTTATCTCCAGTGGAATCCTTTCCTCTGAGCTCCATGCTATATATATTTTTTCTTTTTTTATCATAAATACTAGCTCATATTAATTATATGAATGAATGGCTTTCACTGTGACAGTTCCATACAGTACTGTATTTCTGACTAGAAGGTATCACTGGTGTTCTTCAGGGACCTCACATCAGCATGTCCACTGTGGAACCAGTAATCTCCAACTTTTCCTCCTCCTCCTCTGTTCTGCATCCTGGTTATGAAAGGTGTTGCCATCCCAGAATGCCCTTCTTCTGCTTTCCCCTTTCTTCCCACTCAGCCTTCCCTCTGCATGTCCATGTCAGTGGCCAAATTCCACGAGGTCCTCTTCAGAACAGCCTCTCCTTCTCTTCCTTCCAGTCAGTGTTGCCACGGTAGCCTGGTTATTTTCTCAGTAACATATGACTGCATCATCTTTTATAAACACCCCCAGAATTAGCCTTTTGAACCACAGATCGTATTTTGCTGGCTCCCTGACCCCCCAGGACAACTCTGGACTCTTTAGAAGCCCACTCAGTTCTGTACGCTCTGGCCCTGGAACACCCCTGTAGTGTCCCTCCTCTCTTATACTTTGTTCCTTCCTCATCCAGCTCACTTGGTTCCCTCTGTGAGGCAGGCTTTCCATGACTCCTTTTTTATTGGTACCTGGGCCGGAACCCAGGGTCGATTAACCACTGAGCCACATCCCCAACCCCTGCCCCTTTAAAAATATTTTATTAGCGGCAGGGTCTTACTGAGTTGCTTAGGGCCTCACTAAGTTGCTGAGCTGGGTTTGAACTCGAGATTCTCCTACCTCATCCTCCCAATTGGCTTTTCCATGACTTCTTAAGGCAGGGAGTGTCTCTCTCACAGTACTTGATGCTATGTGCTAATTAATGTGCTTGTCTTTTGTTTCTGAGCTGCAAATTCCTGTAGGGCTGACTTTCTTATCTTTTTCCCAGTGCCTGTTATCATACAGGGCCCCCAATAGTGGGACTGTGAAAGAACACACTGTCAAAGTCACACACATCTGTGAGTTTCTGGTCCTGGTGGGATGAGCCTGCATACCCATCTCTCTCTCATTCCATCCATTAGGCCTGCTTTTCTAAGGAAGTCGTTGTGTGTCAGCTCCATGACCACGTGGATGTCCTGAAGGCGCTGTGTGAAGAACTGACTTCGCTGGATCATCAGCAAGAAGTGCAGACAGCGCTCAGAGATTATGAGCAAAAGATAGAAAAACTTCTGAAATGTGCTTCTGAGATCCATGTGACACTGCTGGCCTCTGTGGGGAGCACATCAAAAGACGAGTTAGGACTTCCTAAGAGTAGCCAGGCTTTGGGGTAAAACTGGATGAAGCCTTTTGCATAATCAAACGGCACCAAGTGTTACTTGTTCTCTTTTGGGTCCCATTTTTCTCACTCTGTTGTAATACTCAGTCTCGATTCCTTCCTAGGGAAACCGTGACCACAAATGAGAATGGCGGGAAGGATTTCCAGAGTGAGGTGCCATTAGCCAAACCGGATAATCATCTGTCGACTGAAAAGGTGTTAAATGTGGATAATCTGTTGTAGAAGTAAACTCAATGTAAAAGGCAAAGTGTAAAATAATCCACTTCTCATTAATTAAGCATTGGTTTAATGATCTGATTGTTTTCATCAACTAAGAATCCCCATTTACCAAATGTAAGGAAAACTGCTTTTCAAGAATTAGAATGCAGGGCTGGGGCTGTAGCTCAGTGGCAGAGAACTTGCCTCACCCATGTGAGACCCTGGGTTTGATCCTCAGCACCACATGAAAATAAATATGTGTTCATCTACAACTGGGGAAAAAAAATTAGAATGCAGTGCACCAGAGCTGTAGCAAGCACAACTTCATCTTGCTCTGAGGATACAACCAATTATTCCCAGCAGAGGCCACTTTAAATCACTGTGAAGACGGGTTGTCTGTGTCCATTGCTGTTGTGGAAGAGAGTGAGCTTGGTCTGCACAGATGCCTCTATTTCATTGAAATGAACTAGTTCATTTATCTTCTCATTGTAATATGTTTCATTTTCCTTGAGAATTGAATTTTCTAAATTCTTCAAGTTAGCTAAGTTGGCATTTACAGAAGATCATAGCCTAGACTGCAGACAGAATGTGTAGGGAAGAAAGGAGGTACATTTGTTTTGAAAAGTCTGCTTCTGCATCGAAGGCTTCTGTTTGCTTTTGATTCTGGCCATGTGGTCTCAGTCAGAAACAGCATTTAGAGGCTGGTAGCATTCATTCAGCATTTAGAAGGCGAGACTCGGTCTAATACATCTCTTCTGTCCTACAGGAGGACTTTTTTCTGAGCTGAGAAATCTCAAAAAAATTGTATTGTCTCCTGATTTGGGATATTAAAAAAAAATCAATGATACCTCTTTGAGCATAAAACATTTAGCTTTTCCAGATACTTAAGTATGTTTAAGATATTGTGTTACACTTTTACGTATTTGCTTAGGCAGTGGAACCTGTTGAGAATTATAGCCTGACATCAGAGTTAAAACCCCAACAACAAGAAAGCATTATGGAGGAGCTGAAAGAAGATCACAGTGTATCTAAAAATAATTCACAAAAGAGGTAACCTCTTTTTTTTTAATATTTATTTATTTGCTTTAGTTTTATACAATGTGTTTTTGGTTTTATGTGGTGCTGAGAATTGAACCAGGGCCGTGCACGTGCTAGGCGAGCGCTCTACTGCTGAGCCACAATCCCAGCCTGGTAACCTCTTTTTAAACAACTGGAAAGTCCACCAAAAATCTTTCATTGAGAACATGTTAAAAAATAATGATTCTTTAGTTGTAATTTTTGCATATGGTCCTGTAGCTTAAACAGGATTTCCCTGGGGATTTCCTCGTGCACAAATGACAGTAATTTAAAAATGTTTTTGGTCCAATTTTTAAAAATCAAGTAATGTTGCTGGGTATGGTGGTGTACACCTGTAATCCCAGTGGCTTGGGAGGCTGAGGCAGGAGGATGGCAAGTTTAAAGCCAGCCTCATCAAAGGCGAGGTGCTAAGCAACTCACTGAGAACCCTGTTTCTAAATAAATACAAAATAGGGCTGAGGATGTGGCTCAGTGGTCAAGTGCCCCTGAGTTTCATCCCCAATACCAAAGTAAAATAAAATTAAGTAATGTTGCATTTAATTTTTTCTCCAGTTATGATGCACACAAAAAGATTCTTGAACTACACCTGCAAAACAACAAATTGAGGATTACTTCTGATTTCTCTAGTGAAAAGGAAATGAGTAGTGCTGATCTGCAGGATAAACTAACAGATTTACAGGTAATACCCACAAATATGATTTCTCTCATTATGTCTTTTAATACAAACAATACCACCATGAGTGTGGATGGCACTGTTTTTGTTGAGGTCACATATGCAAGGTGTTTCCCAAGACCTCTCTTTGTTGGATTGCATTTGCAATGTCACTATTCTGTGAAGTGATTTGTTTTCAGGAACTAAACCAGGAAAGACTTTGGTTCAGTGTCTTGATTTATTGCTTCTGCTTTAATCTTATACTCCAGATATTATGGCTCATAGAACTTTTGACTATACTTGGAGTTTTCAATGAATTGGTCAAAAACAACATGCTTAAGGGCAATTTCAGCCTACTTTTATGCTGCTTTAAAATTAGTGAACTAGCGACTAGATAGTCATTTCCATTGTTCATCTTCTCAAATTGTCACATTGTCTAAAATTGCTGCAGTGTAAACTAGTTGTTGACTGTCAGATGTTGTGCAGTGAGGGACAGGCAGTGGAGGGAGTTTTCACTTCAAATTATGAATCATATTCCTAGAAAGGCTTCAGAGAAGGTATTACAGTTGACTCAGATGCAGTAGAAAACATAGTCTTTTAGTGGTGGTCTTCCCTCTGCAAATAAATATCTTAATTATCTTGAAGATCTTCTGTGCAACCTTGTACACCAGCAGGTGGAACTCCTGCAACAGGTGAAGGAAGGGCCACAGGTGGGCCCTACAAGGTTGACCTACATTTTCTAGTTCCCTTCATCTTATTATGCCAGCTCTCAGTCACACTCTGCCATCTGGCTTCTCTCTATTTTCCATCTAAATATGCCAAATTTATGTTTTAGTCTCTGGTGTTCAAGTGACAGATTTAGTTAAGTTTTCATCATAATTAAGAAACTGTCTCGAGACTTTTCTCCAGTGACTGAACAGTGAGTTGGTCAAAAAAGCAATGTTACTCTTTTAGGAAAGTGAAGAACACAATACTCTGTTGATCCCTCAGTAGGATTCTTAAGGATTGCCTTTGTTGGTAGGGGAAGAACCCAGATAGCAAACAAGAATAGTATAGGCTTAGAGATATTTAATCATAAGCCATAAATTAATTTTATTCACTTATGTGTGCAGAAACAGTTGTGGTTAACTCCAATTTTCTTTCAGTTCGGAAGGTAACATAGATTTACTAGCCAGAGGAGATAGCATATTTGTTCTTACATCTACAAGTGTCTTTCTGAATTTTGTTCTGTGTATCTAACTTAGGGGAAGGGAGACACCTTTGAAAGCCACATTGTCAATTCCTTTCACTTCATTGACTGGGTCTTCTGAGAGCAAAGTTAATATCTCTTCCCCACAGGACAGTTCATTTGTAGATGGTTGGAAAATATTTTAAGGCACGTTTTGATGTGAAACATTGTGCTTGCTCCCACAGTTGGTAAATATTTCATTTTGTAAGAATAGAATAATTATGCTTATTAACCTTTCATTGATAAATTAACTTATACATTTCATCTAGGTCTTAAAAAATGAAACTGATGCTTGCTGGAAAGAGTTTGAAATCACTTCATTGGATTTAGAAAGTCTCATGAGTGACATGGAGAAGCCTGATATAGTTAAGGAGAGAGACATGTTAAGGGAAAAAGAAAATGAGCTTCAAATGTCTCTTAATGCCAGGTATAATTCTGAGATCTACTAACCATGAATTTAATAAGTCTAAAACTTTTAAAAGTAATGTTCAGCAAGACTATTACTATGCTAAATATGTTTTCTTATTTAGTTATCACAACCATAAGATAGATTAGCATTGTTGTGTCAGTCAGCTTTCTATTGCTGTGACAAATACCTGAGATAAATTAGCTTCATAAGGGAAAAGGTTTCAGTCCATGGTTATTCAGCCCTATTGCTTTGGGCCTGTGGAAGCACAGAACATCATGGTAGGAGTGTGGGGCAGAGGAGGCCTATTTCTTGGCCACTTCTTGGTGGCTAAGAAACAAAGAGAGATAGAAAGGGCTTGGGACCTCAATATCCCCTCAAGGGCACACCCCTAATGAAAACTCATTTTCACTACATCCTCCTAAAGTTTCCACCACCTCCCAGTAGCACCAGGCTGAGAGCCAAGCATTAATACATGGGCCTCTGGGGGGAAATTTTCAGATCCAAACTATGGCAGTTATGATTGACATTTTATGGGTAAGGAAACATACTTGAAGAGGTTCAATAGTGTAACCAAGTCATACCCATAGCCAGAGACTTAAGGTGGCACTTAAGGTCTTCCTAGTTCCAAAGTCCATGTTCTTCCCACTCTCTTTCCTTGGGCATGAATTTGGCTAGGTCACATAACCTCTGATGCCATTGACTTTTTTCATTTCTAAAATGAGAGTGCTTTACTATCCCATATACATAGGATTTGTGTTCCCAGTACATATTCCCATTTTTCATAGGAAGCAACTGAGGCTCAGAGTCTGTTACTTACCCACAGTCACATTTCAGTTCATTATCAATAGAGCCTATATAACATTACATTTCTATAGTGTTAATATGGATATATAATAAATTACCCGTAAGTATGATTAAGTAGTCAGGAGCTTTCTTAGTCATCAAGTCAAGATATATTCAATATTTTTGCATTTCAAAGAGAAGGAAATGCATAGTATGTTTAACAAGTTTCCATTCTGTGTGATGTCTATTAAACCATTAAGAATGCTTGGATATCAGGACATGGAGAAGTCATTAATAATGATATCAAAACAGCAGAAGTGAGCTGGAGTTGCTCCCAGTCAATGGGAGCATAGTTAACCTAGGTCTGGTATCTTTCACTAAATGAAGGTTTGGTGAATGAGTGAATCAATGGATGAATGCACAGGGGAAAAAAGAATACTTGAATATAGTAAATGAGGGGCCTGGATTGTGGCTCAGCAGTTGAGTGCTTGCCTAGCGTGCGTGAGGGACTGGGTTAGATCTCTGGCACCACATAAGAATAAAACAAATAAAATAAAAGTATAGTGTCTATCTACAACTAAAAAACAAATTTAAAAAATATAGCAAATGACTCTTTTTTTTCATTTTGGATCTGTGGGTTTGGGTTTTCATATGATGATTTGTATATATCATTAACTATATTTTGGAGGGTAACTATTTCCTGTTCTTGGTTAGATAATAGGGTTAATGTGTTTTCCTAGGATAGCCATCTGCTCTTTCCCTCATGTCTGGTTTATTTTTTCATCCAGAGTGGAGTCTTTGGAGATGGCACTGCAGGTTGTGTTACCAGTGGAGAAGGAGTCACTCTTCCTGTGTGGCTCAGACCCACCTCTCTGTAAAGTGGCCATCCAGGAATTTCATCTCATGGACACTGATGGCATTTATCAAAACTTGGCGGTAAAGAATTTCATATAGTATTTATCAAATAATTCTTCAGAGATTTATAGATATGTATGAATTTTTAATTACTTATCCTAGTATAGATTTAGAATAAGCTATGATAGAATAGAAGTCAATTATTTTAAACCTATCCTTCATTTCCCAACCTTCCTTGCACATTTGGATGTAGGTAATATGGAGTAAACAATAGGATATTTTCTTTGAATTCAAAATAAAGCCTTTTTTTATGAGTGCCTTCTTCAATGGCTACATTTCCTAAATATTGTACTAGCCTCACAGGCTTAAATCAATTGGCAGTTTACTTATTCCATATCCTGTCTTAAATGAAAGATACTTGTTTTATTTTTCAGATTGTAAGATATACATCTCAACTCTTCATCTCTAGTTACTTGCTTTGACACAATCTACTTATTTTCTTTTGAGGCTTGAAAAATCTGGAAGGGTATCAGCAAAAGAAACAGCTGGGTCATCTATAAGTAAAATGTTTCCTTATGATGAAACTGTCATCATTGGTTAAACTCAGAAATATTTTTCTAGATCAAATCTAGTCATGTGATTGGGACTAGTTTCTGACATACAGTTTTCTTTTTCCTGCCTCAGTCTTTTTAGCTTTTAAATTTTTTTATTTTAGAATATCCAAGATTCCATAGCAAAACAGATTGAAATATGTACTAATTTAGAAGAGACTGGCAACATTGTATTAAAGGATTTACACCCACTTGATCTACAAGCGACCCAGAAAATTATACTGAAATGCAAAACACAGCTTAAAGAAATGAACCACAAGGTGCAGATGAGTGAAGTTGTCCTGAAAGCTCTGGAAGAATTTATGGATTCTCTAAGAACAGTTAAGCTCTCTATTGATCTTGTTACTGACCTTTTAGCTTCAGATGCACAGGTAGCATCAGAAAATATTTTGACAATAAAAAATATCAAGAGAGAAATTCGTCTGATGAGAGACAAGGCTAGGCATTTGGATGAACGTTTGAAGACACTTGATATAAGCTTTGAAGATGCAGACCTAGGTGGAAACACTGCCTGTAGAAAACTTCTTGATGCCCTATCAATGAAGTTATTAGAGACATGTGTCTGTGGCACACAGGAGGCATTTGCTGAGGATATCAACTTATTAGAGGCTTGTGCTTCCAAAAATGCAGAACTCTTTAAAAATATTCAAGACCTGCAAAATCAAATCAGTGAAGTTGGTCTCAAGGATCCTACTGTTCCAGCCATAAAACACCGGTAAGGGCAGTACTGTTTGCTTCTGTTTCCATCCATGGTGATACTTTGCAAATATCCATTATGTGAAACAAATACTTCTGTTTCTTTCTATTTTTATTCCATCCTGCTCTCTGTTTGGTGTTCGGCATTCTTTTCTGTACTTTTCATGTGAGCAGCTTTCATTTTCTTGATATAATGCCTTTACAGAATGTTAGATAATTTTCTTCTCTTTGAAGTGTGTCTTCTGGACAGAGGAGTGGTGAAATAAATACAGTGTAAAGGATGTGCGTTACTTCAAAGTCCCTTGCTCTTCTGTGTGTGTGTCTTGGAGTTCTCTTAAGGACAGAAGACTGGCAAACCCGACACATCTGATATGCAAGGAACAAGTGGTGGAAGATGCTCATGCCTTCCTTGGTTATTTGGTCTTCTCCTCTCCCCCAGTAGGATTAGGGTGGTACTGAGAGGGAGGCCATAGGGCTGAATTTAAGAGGAAAGCTAATACTAGTGTTAATTGTGGAGACTGAGCAGAACTGGTGTAGATTGCAGCCTTCTGTATAGGTGCTGTTTTAATTCTGGCATTCAGAGGATGTCCTCCAAGTCCTGAAAGCTAAAATATTAGGAAGAGTCACTTTTGTAGCACTTTCCTCTTCTTTTTAAATCTCCCCACTCTTTAGTTTCTCAAGCTCAGTGGTCTCATGAAGGTCTCAGTTGATTTGTCACTGTATTAGTTTTCCATCTGTGTGACTCAAATACCTGGCAAGAACACCTTAGAGGAGGACAAGTTTATTTGGGGTTCATGGCTTTAGAGGCCCAATCCAAGGTCAGCTGACTTCACTGCACTGGGCCCAAGGTAAATGGTGGGATGTCATGGCAGAGGACATGGGAAAAGAAGGATGCTCAGCTCCTGACAACCGGGAAGCAGAAAGAGAGCAGGAAGAATAAGGAAGAAAAGAGATAATCCCCAAGGCATCCTTCTAGTGACCTGCTTTCTCTAGCGATGACCTACCTGCTTACAGTTTTACGACCTGGTACAGTAATCCTTTCAAATTATTAGTCCATCAAATGGATTAATCCATGATGAGGTTACAGCTCTCATAATCTAATCTTATCATACTTCTGCATTGTCTCACTCATGAACTTTTGGGGAACACCTCATATCCAAACCGTAACAGTTAACTAAGTGTGCCCTTCCCTCTGAAAATTTTCCCTGCCTTCAGTCCCATGAGATTTTCTAGGGTTACTCAGTTCATAAGAAGGTGTTGAACTGATTATGATATAGTTATTATTTTATTAAAGTGTAATGATAGATTTTAGTAATAAACATTAATGTGTAAATAAAAAATTATATATATATATATATATATATTATTTTTTTTTTTTTTTTTTTTTTTTTTTGTGGTACTGGTGATTGAACTCAGGGGCACTCGACCACTGGGCCACATCCCCAGCCTTTTTTTTTTTTTTTTGTATTTTATTTAGAGACAGGGTCTCACTGAGTTGCTAAGTGCCTCACCATTGCTGAGGCTGGCTTTGAACGCGTGATCCTCCTGACTCAGCCTCCCAAAGTGCCGGGATTACAGGCGTGCGCCACCATGCCCGGCTCTAAAATTATATGTTTATAAGTAATAAGTTACTTTGTTAATGTAGCTATTAGTAGAGCAAATATGTACTGTGTGCCAGGCACTGTTTTAGGTATTAGGAATGCAGCAATTAACAAAAGTAGACAAAAATTCTTGCCTCTTGTAAAATTTATTATCTACTGAGAGAAGTAAGATGTTTATGATGTCTGGTGGTAATACAACCTATGGAGAAAAACTAGGGAAGGAGGAGGAGGTTGCAATTCAACAGGGTCATCAGGGAAGGCTTTACTGAGAAAGCCACCTTTGAGTCAAATGAGATGCAAAAGCAAGCCATGTGACTACCTGGAGGAAGAGCCTTCTAGGCTGAGAGAGCAGTGGATACAAAGGTCAGGTGTGTTTGAGGAGAGGCAAGGAGATGAAAAGGTGCAGCAATGAGGGGGAGAGGTAGGAAAAGGGGGATCAGAGGTGGTGTGGGTGGATGAGACTTAGCTCATGTAGGGACTTGTGGGCCATGTGATGACTTTGGCTCTTTTTTTGAGTGATATGAGATAGCATTGAAACGTTCTGGGCAAAGGGAATGATTTGATTTGAACCATAACTGGTTCTCTCTGGTTGATATGTTCAGAATAGACTACAGAAGTTGAGAAGACATTGATCCAAGTAAGAGATGATGGTAGCTGTCATAAAGTGGTAAGATTCTGTATATATTTTGAAGACAGAGTCCATGAGGTGTGTTGATACATTTGGACATGGTCACTAAAAGACAGATTAGAGTTAAGAAGGATTCCAAGGTGTGACCTGAGCAACTAGAAGAATGGCATTAACAGATGAGAAAGACTGATGTTTGTCAGGTATCGAAAGAAAGATCAGGTGGGCTCAGTTTCAGAGGTGATAGGTTTGAAGTACTTATCCAACATTCAAGTGATAACCTCAACTTGGCTCTTAAAAATAGATGGTGTCGGGGCTGGAATTGTAGCTCAGGGGTAGAGCGCTTGCCTAGCGTGTGTGAAGCCCCTGCGTTCGATCCTCAGCACCACATAAAAATAAATAAAGGTATTGTGTCCAACTACAACTAAAAAATATTTAAGAAAAATAGATGGTGTCAGGAAAGAAGTGTAGCTAGAGGCATACATTTGAGAGTTTTCAGGATCTTAGAATGTATAAATAAAGCCACGAGATGGGATGAGAGTGCTGAGGAAGAGACAAGAGGTCCAAGTTGTATATATTTCTGGCCACCCATGTTAGGAGATCAGGGTAATGAGGAGGAACTAGGGCAGATACTGAGCCGGAGCAGCCAGTGTAGTGGGAGGAAGACCAGCTGGGTCCTGGGAGCCAATGAAGGAGGTGTTACACAGAGGAGCGTGATCAACCCTGGAAAGTGCTGCTGATCAGGGAAGGAAGGTGAAAACTGAGGAGTTTGGATTTCCCAGTGTGAAGTCATCTTCACAGCAGTTTTGATGGAGCAGTAGGAGGTGAAAGCCTTATGGGAGTGGATTCAAGAGAGAATTGGAGGAGAGGAAGTAGCTTCAGATGAATGTAGTTAATCCCTCCAGGATTAGTTTCTAGATTAAAACCGTAGTTAAATGTCTCCTTTTTGATATGGGAGAGCTTTTTGTATGTAGAATAGAGCTGAAAGATTTCATATACCCTTTCCTTTGTCTTTGGCCACTCCCACCCTTCTTAGCAACCTTGCAGTGTTTGGTCATCCATGTCTTCTTGCCATACCATGCTGTCTTTCCTGCACACATACACGCTTTCTCATATGCATAGATGCACCTTTTGCACATGTGTTCATCACAAAAAAATATTACTGTTTGTGGTTTTATATATTTATTATATTTATTTAAAACACCAAATAAGTAATCCTGGAAATGCAAAGAGCTGCCTGTAGTGTGTAATAGGAATATGTAGTTTTGGCATTGACCTCATGAGGAGAAATGGAAAGTGAGCACATCCTCCGCCCCCATTGACCATATTTGTATGGAATCCAAGTGATTAACAATTGGCTAATAAACTTTTTTCTCATTCATAATCAAGGAAAAAATTATTACTCAGACTGGAGAAGGCTATAGATGGGTATGAAGAAGAGAAGAGATGCTTAGAAGAAATGGCTGATTCTCTCCCACTATTCAAAGATGGTAGAGAAAAAACTTTGATGCAACAGTGCGAAGATACAGTGCTCTTGTGGGAAAATACAAAAACATCCATCACTGAGTGGTAAGGGAAAAGAAATCCCTTCTGCATCTGTACACAATTAGTGTTTTGAAATGTCGTGTTGAAAACACACCCCACAGACCTGACAGAGGGGCAGACAGAGGTCGCTCAATGGAGCTCACAGGGCCATGTTTGTGATGTGGTTCTGGCAACTTCCAACGGTGGCCTTCTGTGACTCTGGCCACTTCCCACTCTTTCTCCCCAGGGATGCGGCCTGACAGGTTTGGTTTGGGAAGTACCTGGATGCCTGAGCCTCCCTGATGGCTCTCCTGAACTCTGCTGCTTCTCAGTGGCCCTTTCTGCACACTTTCCTCAGGATCCCACCCATGTCCTACCAGAACCCACGAATACAGGAGTCAAGATATAGCCTCTCCATAGCATTGGGTCTAGTCTGACTTTACAGAGGAAAGACCTGAGGTCCAAAGAGACGAAAGTGACTTTTCCAGAGTCATATGACAAATCAGCTATACTAGATACCAGGCAACTAACTGTACAGCATTACTTTTTTATCTCTAATAATAGTGCTAGGGAGGTACTGTTATCCAAGACATTTTTTTTAATTAATGATGTAATTAAGATGCTGGTTCTAGCCAGGCGCGGTGGCGCGTGCCTGTAATCCCAGCACTTTGGGAGGCTGAGTCAGGAGGAGCGCGAGTTCAAAGCCAGCCTCAGCAATGACGAGGCACTTAGCAACTCAGTGAGACCCTGTCTCTAATAAAATACAAAAAAGGGCTGGGGATGTGGCCCAGTGGTCTAGCGCCACTGAGTTCAATCCCTGGTACCAAAAAAAAAAAAAAAAGATGCTGGTTCTATAGGGTTATGAATCATGTATTTCTCTCTAGAGTTTATTAACTTTTTCATAGTGACCTAGTGAAAATACTAGCACAGTTGATGGCTTTACACCATCTATTTGCCAGGTTAATATATGTGTCATCATTCTCCAATTGTATTGGTAAAACAATGTTATGAACCGGATTGAGAGGAAAAGTCCTTTTTTAACTTATTATTCATTATTGTAGGATACTTACTTACAAAGAGAAACTGGTTTTGTTACTTTCATACATTTATCTCTTTTACATTTTTTTCCTCTTCAGTCTTGATCAATGTGGAAGAGTTCTGGAGCTCTTAAAACAATATCAAAATTCGAAAGGCATCTTGACAACTGTGATTCAGAAAGAAGAGAACGTCATCTCCCTGCAGTCTTCCTACATGGGAAAGGAGAACCTGAAGAAAAGGATCGCAGAGGTGAGTCTGTGTTCCAGAAGAAACATCTACCCAGAGACCTTGCTTATGAGCCTGTCAGGGAAGAGGGTATTATAAATGTCTTTTTTTTGGTACCAGGGATTGAAACCAGGGGCACTTAACCACTGAGATATGTCCCCAAACATGTCCCCAAACCACTGAGACATGTCCCATTTTTCTGGAGACAGTCTTGCTAAGTTGCTTAGGGCCTCAATAAGTTGCTGAGGTTGGCTTTGAACTTGCAATCCTCCTGCCTCAGCTTTCTGAGCTGCTGGGATTATAGGTGTCTGCCACTATGCCTAGCTATAAATGTCACTTTTGAAACTAGTTATTTTAAAAGTATTTTAAAAGTAAAAGAATTTAAAGGTGACTAAAAGTATTTTACCAGCTATCTAAGGATGTATTGAATTTATCTCCAGAGATTTTTAGAAAAAAGAATCAGTTCACATATTGGTACTGGGTTACCTGGGTTTGGGTTTTGATACTGGGGGGCCTGGTGTCACCGTCTGCTGCTCTCTGTAAGGCTGTAATAGCCCTTATACTGACCTCCTGAAGGGAAGCTGAGACTTCACTGCAGTCTTGAGAGAACATAGAACATAGGAAAATCTCCTCTGTTCTGGATAGACAGGGGAAAAATTATATTTTTACTTACTTATTCATTGTAAAGATGTGTGAGCTAAATCTCCAAGTAACTGCAACTGTGTTTGTGGCCTCACCAATCAAAACTTCGTATGCTAAGAAGAATAACATTTTTGGACACTAGATGTCATTATTTTCTATGATTTTACATATAGTAGTCATCAACTAGTGTAGCAGAAGAATAGAATAGTTAGAAAAGAAAACACCATACTATACTACATGACCTTACATCAAAAAGTCGTTTTTCCTCTGGATTTATGAGTTTTAAGTTAAAGTGTGATCAAGGTACCACAAGCACGTGAAATATAGTCAGCTTGATACACCTGGGCATTGGAAAGCAATTTCATTAAACTTTCTGGTTACTGAGAGCAGCTCATTTGCAGCATGAATGGACCAGATTGTTGCAGGCAGAGTGGTCTTTACCTAGGACTATAATCCAACAAGCTCAAAGTGCCACCCAGAATGTCAGGAATAGCCCTTATTGGGGGCCCCCCTTCTCAGACCCAGTTTTCTACAGCTTGCTAATCAGGAGGGTCCCTGTTTGGGAACCAACTGTAAAAGAGGTGACTTCCTATCAGATGTCCTCCAAGAAGGCCACCAAGATCATGAGCAGACAGTTAGAATTGCTCAGATGCACCCTGTCTGGTTCCATCCAGTGGAAACATGTTTGGGTTTTTTTCTGGTTGTGGGAGCTAGGAGGATCCTCTCCTCATTTTAGTGGATTTAAAGAACTCTGGTTTCTTTGTTCTCAGAGAATCATATTCAGCCTTCTAAGATGCCCTCCAGCCTGTGTCCCAGTTCATGTAACCACCCTTCTTCTGTGTCCCCAATGCTAATTTCCCACCTTGTCCTCTTGTCTCAGGATCAAGGTCTCTGCCTAATTCAGCAGGCCCTGTGTCCCTGCCTTGTACACTGACCAGACACCTAGTTCCTCTTGACTTGCCACTCTTCTTTGTTTATGTGACTCTTCCTCAGTCCGGGAGCCCTGCCTTAGCCCTGCCAAGGAGAAAGCAGCCCTTTCCTGGCTTAGTGAGCACCTCGCATACGCACCTAGGTTCAGTGCCTAGTAACTAAAGTGTCTTGATGAGCATTAGCCACCAGGCCCACCTGTGTGAGGCCGACTGTGGCTCTTCTAAGGCACCTGAACACTCTTTCCATGATCCCATACCCACGTAAACCTGTAACTATAAACTGCCCTTTCTGGATGATGAAACTTCCGACTGATAAAACTTCCTCCCATCACCTCTAGGCTGAGTCACCTCTGGGTGAGTCTCCTTAGTGGCCAGGTCTGAACCTTCTCCTTCAATAGCTCCTCTGTGGCTGCCACAACAGAAGCCCACCTCTGTCTTCACCTGTGCTTGGCAGCCTCAAGTCCAGAGCCTCTCCAGAAAGTCAACCTCCTGTCTTCTGCCAGGGTACAGGAGAAGGGGACTGAGAGTCAAGTGTTTTCTCTCTCTCTCTTTTTTAAAATATTTATTTATTTGCTTTAGTTGTACACAATGTGTTTATTCTTATGTGGTGCTGAGGATCGAACCTGGGCCACGCACATGCTAGGCGAGCGCTCTACCCCTGAGTCACAACCCCAGCCCCAAGTGTTTCTCTTAAAAAAAAAGTCATCCTCTTTTCCTGTTTGTGGCTCTTTGTGCTTGCCTTCATGGGTAACTTGAGGTAATTTCAAACCTATTTTGAAATTCTGTGACACAGGTATGCTTGCTGGCTTCTCCCCTTCACTTTCTTCCCAATACCCTCCCCCCCAGGCTCATTTGTTTCAGATTTTACAAAAAAAATTCACTACATGCCAACATGTCATTTATCATCACAAACATGTTACATATATCATCTCATGGTTATAAGTCATACAGTTCTTGCAAGATAGCTGTTAAATCCTTGAATATTACAAACGTTTATTTATTCATTTATTTTTGGTAAATAGGTTTAGACAGAAACCCAATTTTATGGTTATAGAATATAGAATAAATACTTAAAAATATGGAAGCTTGCATTTTAATATTTGCTAACCTTTTTATTGTCTTTGTATTGAGCAAAACGGAAGGGCTTATCAGTTCTTTGCCACTTGTGATGAGGAATCACTGTGACAAGAGCGTACTACGGCTTTTTCCCCCGCTCCCCCAGTGCTGGGGATTGAACCTAGGGCCTCATGCTTTCTAAACTCTTATCACTGAGCTACACGCCCAGCTCCCTGTGGTTTCTTATTAAATAACATGAAGACTTTGTGGCTTCTCATTTCAACAATAATTTTAACCATGAATAAGTCAAAGAATATGGGCTTTTAGTAAATGATTCCTATATATAGTATTTATGCTGTTGAGCAATAACAGTTCACATAAACATGCCGCATATGCAGAAATTATTGTTAGACTAAACTTTTAAATTTTTTACTATTTTATATAATTGAAAAATGTTTTCAATAAGTATGATAGTGAAAGGTTTGCAGTAATCTGTACAGAACTGATAGAAGTTGGTGAGAACCCCTGTGATCCTAAGTAAATTCAGACTGTTAATAAAAATAAGAATCAAAAGGACACCCAAACTGCTTGACAATATCTTTTTTTTTTTTTTTGGCTTTCATATTAATTCAGCTTTTGATAATCAATAAAACAATCACTTTTTACATTGCTGGTGAAAGAGGGTATTATATGGCTCTTTTAGGAAACTCTTTGACAATATTATTTAAGATCTTTGAAAACCTTTTTTTTTTTTTTTTTTGGTACCAAGGATTGAACTCACTGGGCCACATCCCCAGCCCTTTTTTATATTTTATTAGAGACAGGGTCTCACTGAGTTGCTAAGTGCCTTGCCATTGCTGAGGCTGGCTTTTGAACTTATGATCCTCCTGCCTCAGCCTCCCAAGTGCTGGGATTACAGGCGTGTGCCACCACTCCCAGCTTCTTTGAAAACCTTTCTACCATTGGATCAAATATTTCGCTCGAAGGAATCGGTTGTAAGGATATGATCTTAAATATGGAAAACTCTTAATATGGAAGATGTTTATTGCTGCACTTTATAAAATCACTCATTTTTGTGTTCTTCACCATTCTTCACTGTGTTCATCTCCTCTTCTCTCCATTTATGACTTGCCTCAGAAGCCCAGAACTCTGAAGCCATACAAATTGATACTGAATAGGATTGTCTTGTGGGCTTGCAGTTTTAAGTAATTACTACTACTACTAAAACGATATTAATAATGATGATGGTGGTGATAATGATAACTTTTAGTGTTGATGGCTTGGCCATTGTATGCTGGGTCCTTTTGCCTACCTGAGTAGGAGAGAAGATCGGTGCAAAATACTGGTCCCATGGGGCTGTTACTCATCTTGTCTGTTGAACAGTAAGAAAGCAACATGAAGCAGAAAAAAGAACTTACCCATCAACACAGATTGTACTTATTCATAAATGTGATCCAATATCTGTTTTGGAATTTGTAGAGTCATACTGGCAACTTGCTTGTGTAAGAAGAAAGAAATTGAGGATAAGAGTATAGGAACTTTCCCAAGACCACATACTAATAATAGGCAAAATCCTTATTATTACCCAGGAAGATCTGATCACAGCATCATGTTTCAAACACTGTATAGAATTGCATAGTTTGAAAGCATATTTGAAATACATATATAGTAGATGTTAAAATTGGTTAACTTTGAGCTGGGATTGTGGCTCAGCGGTAGAGCGCTCGCCTAGCACGTGCACGGCCCGGGTTTGATCCTAAGCACCACATAAAAATAAATAAAGGCATTGTGCACAACTAAAATAAATAAATAAATAAATAAATATTTTTTAAAAAATTGGTTAACTTTGAGCCAGGCGCGGTGGCGCACGCCTGTAATCCCAGCACTTTGGGAGGCTGAGTCAGGAGGATCGCGAGTTCAAAGCCAGCCTCAGCAATGGCGAGGCACTTAGCAACTCAGTGAGACCCTGTCTCTAATAAAATACAAAAAAGGGCTGGGGATGTGGCCCAGTGGTCTAGTGCTGCTGAGTTCAATCCCCAGTACAAAAAAAAAAAAAAAAAAAATTGGTTAACTTTGCTTTGCCTGAACTCTTTATTCAACTGGAAAGGCTTGGTTACAAAAGGTATTTTAAAAATAAACAAGAGCAGGGAGTATAGTTCAGTGATAGAGTACTTGCCTAGCATGTGTGAGGATCCAGCATTGCCAAAAAAAAAAAAATATATATATATGTATATATATATGTATACACATATACATACATATATACACACATGTGTGTATGCACAAATATGTATATAAAACAATAGAAATTAATAAAACAACTAATAAACTTAAGAAATGTGTAATAGTCCAGGACTTTCTTGTTTTATTGAAAATTCTGTATCTTGTATAGTGTCTTAATATAAGGGTACCTTATATATTTGCTGAAATGTTATATGGAGAATACAGAAATTTTGGTACACCAGTGTTTAATTCTTTTCTCAGATTTTTTTTTTTGTGTGTGTGTATGTATGTGTGTGTGTGTGTGGGGGGGGGGGGGTTCTGGGGATTGAACCCAGGGCCTGTGTGTGCGAGGCAAGTATTCTACCAACTGAGCTATCTCCCCAGCCCCTTTTCTCAGATTTTTAAAACTGTCTTTGAAAAGGGAATTTTAGTGCTGATTGTTAATATAACTTTCAGTTAATTTGGTGGTGACTTGGGAATTATCTTTACAAACTGTCAATCACTGTATCTTCATGATGCTTTGCACCAGTGGCTGGATACATGATACTGCTGGGAACTTTTGTCTTTCAAAACCGTAGAAACCTGGATGTTTATCTAGGATATGGTACTGCATTTCCACTCTCTTTAGTTAAACACAGAAGAGCAAAAGCAAAAACAGAAAGGCTGAAATGTCAGGACACTATTAATGTTTGAGAAATGTCAGAGTGGGCCTAGTTCTCATTACTTTACCCCTTCTATCCATTGTAGAACAAAACCCACAGGTCCCGTTATAGCTGAAAATACCCTCTCCTGCCCTTTCTTTCCTCTTCACCCAGTGGTAATTGTCCCAGTATAACAAATTCTACACGCAGAGAACTTTGCATTTTTGTTGTGTGTGTGTGTGTGTGTGTGTGTGTGTGTATGTTACTGGGGATAGAATGCAGAATCTTATGAATGCTAGGCAAACACTCCATCACTAAGCTATACCTGCAGTTCCTTATTTCCCCATTTTAAAGATTTTGCTTAATTACAGTTTTTTTAAAAAATCAAGTGTGTGTGCGTGTGTGTGCGCGCTGGCATGCGCATGCTAGGCAAATGCTCTACCACTGAGCTACACACTCAGTCCCTAAATTCAGGTTTTAATTTTGAGATGATTGTAGATTTACATGTAGTTGTAAGAAATAATCAAAAGAGATCCTGTGTACCATTTACTGAGTTTTTTCAATGGTAAAATCTTGTAAAACTATAATACAATGTCACAGTCAGGATATTGACACCAATGCAATCACGATAAGGAACTTCTACATTACCACTGGGTCCCTCTTACTGTCATTGCATGGCCCCATCCACTTTCCTCTTGCTCCCACACCTTCCTTAACCCCTGACAACTGGTTATATATTATTTATATAACATTAAAATGTTCTATAAATGGAATTGTATGGCATGTAATCTTTTGGGATTGGGTGTTTTTGCTCAGCATAACTCAGAGATTGGTTGAGATTCTTGCATGTCCTGATGGTGTGTTCATTTTTCTGACTATTGTATTGTTTGGTATACATGTACAACACCCACTGAAGGACATTTAGGTTCTTTTCAATTTCTGTCTATTATAAATAAAGCTGCTATAAAATTTGCGCTGGAGTCTTTGGTAAATATAAATTTTTATTTTTCAGGAATAAATGACCAGGTACTTAATACTTCTTATATATTGCTGAATTCTACTTGCTGATGCATGTATATTCACAAAAGATATTGGGAATGTTTCCACTTGTGTTTTTTAGGAAAGATTGTATATAATTGATGCTTATTCCTCTTTGGCTGTTTGCTAGACTTCTCTAGTGAGACCGTTTGGACCTGTAGGGTTTTTGTTGTTTTATTTATTTTTTTCGTTTGTCTGTTTGAAGGGTTTTTATGTCATACATTCAACATCCTTTATGTTAATAGAGCTGTTCATGTTATATATTTGAAGATGGATGGGTTGTAGTCCTTTGTGATTTTTGAAGTGTTGGTCCATTTCATCTCAGTTCTCAAATTTAATTCAGTGGATTATTTGTAACACTCCTCCATCACCTTTTTGCTGCCTGTAGTGTCTACAGTGACATTCCTTGTTCCATTCCTAGTCCTGGTATTGCTTTCTTCTCTCTTTTGCCCTGTCAGTCTTCTAGAGATTTGTCAGTTTTATTCTCTTTTCTAAGAACTAGCCTTTTGTTTTCTTGATTTTTTTTTTCCCCCTAATGTTCTTTTTTCAATCTAACTTATTTCTGATTTTATTTTTAGTGTTACTTCCTTTTACTTGCTCTGGGTTTATTTTATTCTTTTCCTGAGTTCCTGAAGTGATAGCACAGGCCATTGATTGGACACTGTTCATCATATCTGCAGTATGCATTTAGTGCTATAGCTTCCCTCTGAGCAGTGCTATGTGGCCCACATGTCTTGATGTTTTATTTCCATTTTCATCCTGCTTGATGTGTTTTAAGATTTTCCCTTGAGACTTACTCTTTGACCCGTATTTAGAAATACAGTTGGCCTTTCATATCCATGGGTTCTTCATGTGCAAATCCAACCAACTGCAGAGTATATTTTTTTAAAAATTGTGTTAGTACTGAACATGGACAGACTTTTTTCTTGTCATTATTTTCTAAACTATATAGTATAATAACTACTTAAGTATACATAATCTAGAGTTGATCTAACATACACAGGAGGCTATGCATAGATTATATGCAAATACTCTGCCATGTTATATAGGGTACTTGAGCATCTGTGCATATTGTTGTGCACTTGGGGGTTCTGGAACCAATTGCAGCAGATACTGACCAAAGAAAGACTAGGAGAATTTCTTTCTTCTCTCTCTCTTAAATCTTTTTAGTTTTACATGAGAGTGGAATGTATTTTGACATATCATACACACATGGGGTATAACTTCCCACTTTTGTGGTTGTACATGATGTGGATTTACACGGTCATGTATTCACATATGTACATAGGAAAGTTACGTCCAATTCATTCTACTGTCTTTCCCATTCCCACTCCCTCTTTCCCCTGCCCAGTCCAATGAACTCTATACCCCTCTCCCCCATTGTGAGTCAGCATCCACATAATCAGAGAGAACATTTGACCTTTAGTTTTTGGGATTGGCTTATTTCACTTAGCATGGTAGTCTCCATTTCCATTGATTTACCAGCAAATGCCATAATTTCATTCTTCTTTATGTCTGAGTAATATTCCATTGTGTATATGTACCACATTTTCTTTATCCATTCATCTATTGAAGAGCAATTCTGTTGGTTCCATAGTTTACCTATTGTGAATTGAGTTGCTGTGAACATTGTTTGGGTAAATGCTGAGGAGTGGGATAACTGGGTCAAATTTTCCAAGTTTTCCATACTGCTTTTCAGAGTAGTTGCACCAATTTGTAGTCCGACCAGCAATGTATGAGTGTACCTTTTCCCCCACATCCTTGCCAACATTTATTGTTACTTGTATTCTTGATAATTGCCATTCTGACTGGCATGAGATGAAATCAAAGTGTAGTTTTAATTTGCATTTCTCTAATTGCTAGTGATGGTGAAAATTTTTTCATATATTTGTTCACCATTTGCATTTCTTCTTCTGTGAACTGTCTTCTCAGTTCCTTTGCTCATTTATTGATTGGGTTATTTGGTTTTTTGGTGTTAAGTTTTTTTTTTCGTTATTTGTATAGGAGATTTTCTTTTTGATAAAGTAGTATTTCACCTTCTGGAAGAGTAAAAGAATTCATTATAGAGATTTTGAGTTCTGTTTATTTATTCTGATAAGCACTTAAGTTTTTTGACATTAAAGATATGATTTTTAGTAGAGAAAAATAGGGACTATCATACATTTTATCCATTTAAATGGGTATGCTTTTTTTTGACAGAATTTTATTTCACATGGCTAGAAATAGGGTTTTTACCCATTATAACTATCTTATAATGCAGAGTAGGAGGAAATTTGAGTGTAGGATTATCATTAATTAGGCTTCTATACACTAGAAAGTGTTGAGAAAGTGGGACAATAAAAAATGGTTTAGGGCTGGGATTGTGGCTCAGCGGTAGAGCGCTCGCCTAGCACGTGCGCGGCCCGGGTTCGATCCTCAGCACCACGTACAAATAAACCCATTGTGTACAACTAAAGCAAATAAATAAATATTTAAAAAAAAAATGGTTTAAAGGCCGGGTGCGGTGGTTCACGCGTGTAATCCCAGCACTTGGGAGGCTGAGGCAGGAGGATCGCCAGTTCAAAGCCAGCCTCAGCAATGGCGAGGCACTTAGCAACTCAGTGAGACCCTGTCTCTAATAAAATACAAAAAGGGGTTGGGGATGTGTCCCAGTGGTCGAGTGCCTTCGAGTTCAATCTCCGGTACAAAAAAGAAAAAAACCAACAACAACAACAATAAAAACAAACCTGTTTAAAGATCAATGTAAGAAAGAATTGCTCTTTGTTATGATATTGTTTTTATCATAAAACACAAAAATAGAATTGTGATTTTTTTCCTAGCCTATGTCATTATGTCAAAAATATCTTTCACATCTTTTTTTACAGATTGAAATTGTCAAAGAAGAATTTAATGAACATTTAGAAGCAGTTGACAAGATAAACCAGATCTGTAAAAATCTACAATTTTATCTAAATAAAATGAAAATCTTTGAAGAGCCCCCTTTTGCAAAAGAGGCTAATGTTATTGTGGATAGATGGCTTGATGTATGTAATTATTTCATTGACTGCAAATTCTACTTTATAACAAATTGGTCTTTTGGGGGTATATCTTTAGTATTCCTAATTGAAAAATTAAACTATATTTGTCATAAATATGTTCAAATAATGTGAAATTTATAACTTAGGAATTAATTTCACCCCCCAGTTAGGTACTACTAATAAATGTGTCTATAATCTTCTAGGTACAAAAATGTGTACTCAACTTGTTTACATAAATTAGCTAATCTATTATCCATTCATGCAGGATATTGATATTTAACTGTATACTTAATACATTTTTGGTTGAGTAGTAATAATATTTTTATGAATTACAAACTAAGGATTTATCTGTATTATATTTTTATTTGCTTTTTAAAAGCATATTTTTAAAAAATTGTGGTTTAGACATTAGGAAGACTGTTGCTTTCAGTTGATATGAGATATGACAAAGGAACTATGATTTTTTTTTAAAGAAAGAACTACATGGTATATTAAAGAATATTTTTAGTGATGATAAAACAGATTCTTTCTCCAGTAATAATAAACTCAAACTCAAATTTTATTTTAGAAAAAAGTATTTGACTGAAACAGTGGTTTTCCTACTTTCACCACTACATATATTACTTCTGCTTTTACATTATGGTAGATAAATGAGAAAACAGAAGACTACTATGAAAATCTTGGTCGAGCTCTGGCTTTATGGGACAAACTTTTCAATTTGAAAAATGTCGTTGACGAGTGGACTGAAAATGTCCTTCGAGAAAGGGATTCACAGCTGACTGAAGAGGACAGAGAAAGGCTAAAGGTGATTCAACAGAGATAACATAGATTTTTTTTAAAAAATTATTTATTTATTTACTTTAGTTGTACACAATGCAATGCATTTATGTTTACGTGGTGCTGAGGATCGAACCGGGCCGCGCACATGCTAGGCAAGCGCTCTACGCTGAGCCACAACCCCAGCCCAAGTTTTTTTTTTTTTTAAATAAGTTAAAATTTTATTCAAAATCAGATTTAAAATTTTTATTTATATTTGGATATATATGTTTTGTTTGTACATAGTTGACATTGTAATACAGAGTTTGCTCTCTTGGATCAGGATAGAAAAATCACAAAGAAATATTTTATCTCTTTTGTTTATTCCTTGAGAGGGACCTTAACTCTATCCATTCCTTTGTGACATCCAGGAAGGTGATGGAGGATACCACTAACATCGGGTTCACGGACACTAAGGGAGTTCATGGATAAATGCTCTGGGATGGCAAAAGATTCCATCTTTATTTTCACAAACATCTAGTTTAATATAGCATTTGTTCCAGTTATGAATATAGGCAACATACATGGTAGAATGAACATCATATGTGACTTCATTATCAAGAGAATCACAGATTTTAAAAAAAGAAGGTACAAAAGGAAAAAAATAATTAAAAAGAAAAGAAAATCACAGATATTTGGGGTCATAATTTGGTTGTTACACCTGTATCCTTATTACTAGTTTGAAAGCAAGGGACTTAGTGGGCCCACTGTTGGATCTTGTCATTCAAGGCATTAATAGAGAAACACGAAGTAATATACATTACATATCATTTTTGATATTTTGATAACTATAACCCAGTGTAATTATTTTCATTTGTAATCTTATATAATTTTCTTTATGTTTTATTTTTCAATTATGATTATGCAAAGGACCCATAGATTCCACAAATTGCTAAAGGGGTACATAGTATTAAAAAAAAAAGTGGGAGTTAAGAACTCTTTGCAGAAGTTCTAACAAAATGTGTTATTGTTCCCAGGTAAGGGCAGTGTATACCCCAGGGGTAGGCAAACCTTTTCTTATGTGACCATATAGTAAATATTTTCGGCTTATGAATCATTCTGTCTCTGCAACATCACTGCTATTATTGCCTCAAACTGATAGACAATACAAAAATCCTTGGAAGTAGCTGGGTTCCAATAAATATTTACACAAAGAAGCTCTCACTCTGCTGCTGTAGTTTGTTAGCCCCTGATCTAGACCATGATTACAGACAACATTTATTTAAATTAAACAGTCCCTCAAAAAGATTATAAAAAAATCCCAAAAGAATGAATATCAATGTCTTTATAGAGCTTAAAAAATGCTGTTTTTTAAAAATAGTAATCTCAGACTTTTGTATTTGGAAAGAATTAAAGTTGTCTCTTTTAACTCTGAGAAGAATGCTTTCTAATTGCTTGTTTGTTTTTATATTATTGGGTTTTTATCATATAAAATCATCACCTTGCTGGGTGAGAAAACAAAGGTTGGCAGTTTTTTGTGGATCTATGTAATATAAAGCTGTATGTGTGCATGAAGCTAATGCTTCAAATATCATTTTATCCCTCTATCTATTTTATTCACTTTTTAATTCACATACCCATTTTTATACACGTGGAAAAAATTTTAGAAATGTGTGAAGATTTTTGGTTTCCTGGGTATATTATGGTAGTTATAAATTAAAACTAGGATTCTCTTAAGTATAAATGAATCATCTCTAAGAATCACTTGAATTTGTCTTGAACTATAGGTTGTTTAAAAATATGAAAGTTAAGGAAAATAAACTGCCAGCCCATGGGCCAAAACCTGCCCAAACCTGCCCAAACCTACAAGTGTGGGCAAATCATTCACAGCCCAAGCATACATATCTAAGAAGTTTGTAATACCTTTGGCAGACCATGCATTTTTGCGACATTGGCCTTTCTTCTCTCTGTTGCCTTAAGACTAGAGTGCTTCACTCAGTGATAGCATTTGTCTGACCTGTAAAGGCACTTCAATTTGTAACTCTCAGGACTCTTGTCAAAAAAACAAGTGATTAGAGGAAATTCAAAGGCACTCTCAGTCTCTATCAGCAATAGTAATCATGGCTACCAGAAAATTGGTAATGAAATAAGAAGATATTTTCCTTTAAAATTACGTGTTTTAGGAAGAGTTACAAGTCCATGAACAACAAGCTTCAGAATTTTCTAGAAGAGTGACGGAAATACAGTTTCTGCTACAAAGTAATGAAAAACCACTTGAATTGCAGGTAAGAGAATTTCCACTTAAAATTCTCAATTAAAGATTCTCGGAGCTGGGGCTATGGCTCAGTGGTAGAGCGCTCGTCTTGTGTGTGTGAAACCCTGGACTTGATCCTCAGCACCACATAAATAAAATAAAGATATTGTGTCTACCTACAACTAAAAAAATACTAAAATAAAGAGATTCCCTAAAGCCTCTAAATTATGTTCATAAACCAAGCATTCTAAATCTTAAACATAAAATTAGGATTATTATTTTTTGATTTCTATGTTAAGTCCAACCAAATTTTGTAGCTGGCATAGATAATTATGTGAATGTCTTGGGTGCAGGAAAGAGAATATGACTCAAGTGATCCTAAGATTTTTAATTGCTAGATGGAGAAAAAGGGAGATTGCTCCAAATGTGATTTTTCTGTGGTATGAAGATATTTGTTTCAATTTTATTTGGATCAGGGTGCACAATGATTAAATAAGAACTCCAGAGGTACTTTGTAGGTAACATCCTGGCTGTATTGCCTACTAGCTTTGTATTGGGCAAGTTATTCAATGTTCTTTTTTTTTTTTTTTTTTAGTTGTAGATGGACACAATACCTTTATTTTATTTATTTATTTATTTATTTATTTATTTATTTTTATGTGGTGCTGAGGATTGAACCCAGCACCTCACACATGGTAAGCAAGCTCTGTACTGCGGAGCTACAACCCCAGTCCTTATTCAACCTTCTTAAGCCTGTATTTTGCACATGAAGTGCTTACTTGGATGCTGTGAGCATAAAAAGCAATCAATGCTGTCTAATTTTTTTCTGTGTATTTTAATCTTATCTATGTGTCTTATAAGTGCCTTGAGATATCACTTCAGTTGATATGTTAGATAAAACTTACTTTGGGGGAAGGATTCCAATTAATGTCTTAGAAAAAAGTCACAATGCTCATTTCAGTTTTTCTATGCTATTCTTTATTTTTTCCAAGGCAATATTCCTATTGTTGTATTTGGTGATATGGAGCCATGTAGAGCAATGAGAAGCGGTCCCCCCCCCCCCCCCGCATTGAAATGAAGCAGTCTCATTACTTTCTAGCAATGCTGTTGCCTTGAAGTCTAGTTCAATAAGATCCGTCACAGAACTTCATGTTGTATGATTTCAGGTCATGGAGCGCTCTATTTTGAACAAGATGGAACATGTGAAAAAGTATGTAGCAGGAGAGTCCAACTGCTTCGAGGTCAGTGGCAGCACAGCTGAGCTGAAGGAGGATCTTGACCAAGCCAAGACCCAGATCGGGATGACGGAGTCCCTCTTGAAAGCCCTGTCTCCTTCTGACAGCTTGGAGATCTTCACTAAACTCGAGGTGCCGCCCAGCTGCTCATCTTCTGATCTTCAGGCTTATTCTCACATTTTTCATAGTCTTGACCTTTTTTGGTTAATAAAAACAGAGCGAAATGGAAGTCCTGGGGGAAAAAAGACCCAGAAAATCAGTTTCTGTGTATTCAGCACTTTGACCTTTGAATTGCTTTGTCGACTGTAATTTTTGATATTAAATTTGCAATGTATTATACACCTGCTAGCAAAGAGAAAGCAAATCCATTCATTTGAAATCTTGTAGACTTTTTCAAAACAACTGAGACGTCATCTGTGATTTGAGACTTAATGGTGGTTGTTTATTTACATCTGTAGGAGATACAACAAGAAATTCTGCAGCAGAAGCACAACATGATAGTACTTGAGCATCAAATAGGTTGTCTCACCCCTGAACTCTCTGAATTGAAAAAGCAATATGAAAGTGTCAGTGATTTATTTAATACCAAAAAAGGTGTTTTGCAAGATCACTTTTCTTCATTATTGAATGGTGAGTGTGATGTTCCTCTTGAAGTATGAAGATAGTACTGTGAACACAAAAACTAATCCAAGCCTGACTTATAAATGGCTTGCACAGACTGTATTTAAAGGAATAATATTTGGATAAAACCTCTGGGGGTAAATAATTACTGATTAATGCCGGGCATGAAATAATGTCTTTTTCTTTCAAGCCCCAAATCTTAATTTTAAGGTCAAGTTTGATCTTCTCACTGTGCTCAGTGAGTCTGACAGCCTGCTTGTGATGTGTCCCTTCAAGTGTCTTTGAAAGGAGATTTGGTGTGGTCAGGTGTGGTGGCACACACCTGTTATTCCAATGACTCAGGAGGCTGAGACAAGAGGATTGCATGTTTGAGGCCGGCCTCAGCAACTTAGTGGGGCCCTAAGCAACTTAGTAAGACCTTGTCTCAAAATAAAAAGTAAAAAGGGCTGGGGATATAGCTCACTGGTAAAGTGCCCCTGGGTTAAATCCCAAGTAAACAACACTTCCCCGCAAAAAAAAAAAAAAAAAAAAAAAAAAAAAAAGAAAGAAAAAAAGAAAATGAGAGATTTGGTATAGAAAATATACCAAATTACTTTGTAGACTTTGTTAGGTCTCATAATTGGATTTCAGGATGTATTACCACTTTACAGGATGGTGTAGGAAGCAGGTTATAATAAAATCTCTTACATAACAAGGTGTATGGAATTCTGCTGGAATGTATAGAGCATTTTTTTCTCCCCCACTTCCTGCAGATCAATGCAAGAACTTCAATGACTGGTTCAGCAACATTAAAGTGAGGCTTCAAGAGTGCTTCGAATCATCAGAAACAAAAGATAGTATGGAACAAAAGCTGCAAATACTTTCTGTAAGATACACATGTATATATACATTTTAATCAATCTATCATGACTAAAATATTGGCAGCATGAAACTATAAGTAGATAAGATAATAATTACTTTGACTTTTTTTTTTTTTTTACTTAAGAGATGATAGTCCCAAGCAACCAGGCCTTTTTTTTTTTTTTTTAATTTATTCATTTTTTATTCTAAGTTGTTAGAAATGACAGCAGAATGTATTACATTTCATATTATACTTATAGAGCACACTTATACATATCTCTGGTTGTATACAAAGTATATTCACAGCATTTGTGACTTCATACATGCACTTAGGATAGTAATATCCATCTCATTCTACCATCTTTTTTTTGTTTTCTTCTTCTTCACTCTTTTGCCCCCTCCCTTCCCCTCCTTCCCCATTGGCCATTCTAGTGTTCCTCTAATCCTCCCATGCTCCCGGTCCCAACCCCACTGTGAATCAACCTCCTTATATCAGAAAAAACATTCGGCATTTGGCTTTTTTGGATTGGCTAACCTCACTTAGCTTTATATTCTCCAACTTCATCATTTACCTGCGAATGCCATGATTTTATTCTCTTTTATTACTGAGTAATACTCCATTGTGTATATATACCACATTTTCTTTATCTATCTACTGAAGGGCATCTAGGTTGGTTCCACAATTTAGCTCTTGTGAATTGTGCTGCTATAAACATTGATGTGGCTGTGTCCCTGTAGTATGCTGTTTTTAAGTCCTTTGGGTATAGACTGAGAAGTGGGATAGCTGGGTCATAAGGTAGTTCCATTCCCAGTTTTCCAAGGAATCTTCATACTGCTTTCCATATTGGCTATACCATTTTGCAGTCCCACCAGCAATGTATGAGTGTGCCTTTTTCCCCACACCCTCTCCAACATTTATTTTGTTTGTGTTCTTTTTTTATTTTTTTTTTAATTATTTATTTGTTTGCTTTTTTAGTTGTACACAATGCGTTTGTTTTACATGGTGCTGAGGATCGAACCCGGGCCGCGCATGTCCTAGGCGAGCGCTCTACCGCTGAGCCACAACTCCAGCCCCTTGTTTGTGTTCTTAATAGCTGCCATTCTGACTGGTGTGAGATGAAATCTTAGAGTGGTTTTGATTTGCATTTCTCTAATTGGCAGAGATGTTGAATATATTTTCATGTATTTGTTGATAGATTGTATATCTTCTTCTGAGAAGTGTCTGTTCAGTTCCTTGGCCCATTTATTGATTGGGTTATTTGGTTTTTTGGTGTTAAGATTTTTGAGTTCTTTATATATTCTAGAGATTAGTGCTCTATCTGATGTGCACGTGGTAAAAATTTGTTCCCAATTAGTAGGTTCTCTATTCACCTCACTGATTATTTCTTTTGCTGAGAAGAAGCTTTGTAATTTGAATCTATCCCATTTATTGATTCTTGATATTAATTCTTGTGCTACAGGAGTCTTATTAAGGAACTTGGGGCCTAATCCAACATGTTGGAGATTAGAGCTTACTTTTTCTTCTATTAGGCCTGGAGTCTCTGCTCTAATTCCTAGATCCTTGATCCACTTTGAGTTGAGTTTTGAGCATGGTGAGAGATAGAGGTTTAATTTCATTTTGTTGCATATGGATTTCCAGTTTTCCCAGCACCATTTGTTGAAGAGGCTATCTTTTCTCCAATGTACATTTTTGGTGCCTTTGTCTAGTATAAGATAACTGAAATTATATGCATTAGTCTCTGTGTCCTCTATTCTGTACCGCTGGTCTACCAGTCTATTTTGGTGCCAATACCATGCTGTTTTTGTTACTATTGCTCTATAGTATAATTTAAGGTCTGGTGTAGTGATGCCACTTGCTTCACTCTTCTTGCTAAGGATTGCTTTAGCTATTCTGGGTCTCTTATTTTTCCAGATGAATTTCATGATTGCTTTTTCTATTTCTATGAGGAATTTCATTGGGATTTTGACTGGAATTGCATTGAATCTGTATAGCGCTTTTGGTAGTATGGTCATTTTGACAATATTAGTTCTGCCTATCCAAGAGCAAAGTAGATCTTTCCATCTTCTAAGGTCTTCCATAATTTCTTTCTTTAGTGTTCTGTAGTTTTCATTAATAGAGGTCTTTCACGTCTTTGGTTAAATTGATTCCCAGGTTTTTTTTTTTTTTTTATGCTATTGTAAATGGGGTAGTTTTCCTCATTTCCCTTTCAGAGGATTTGTCACTGATATATAGAAATGCCTTAGACTTATGGGTGTTGATTTTGTATCCTGCTACTTTACTGAACTCATTTATGAGTTCTAGAAGTTTTCTGGTGGAATTTTTTGGGCCTTCTAGGTATAAAATCATATCGTCAGCAAATAATGATAATTTGAGTTCTATTTTACCTATCTGTATCCCTTTAATTTCTTTTGTCTGTCTTATTGCTCTGGCCAGTGTTTCAATTACTATGTTAGATAGAAGTGCAACCAGGCTTTTTTCTAAATATTTTGGAACTCTGTTTTTACTGAGTTAAGTGTGCAAGTGGCTTAAATAAGTTCCACTTTCATACTATTCTGAGATGCTGTTTTAGTTAATTCAATTGTGTTAAAATCATATTTGATCAAAGATGAAGACTTCACCTAATTTGAACTATAAAATTTCTTTTTTTCCCCTTGAAACAGATGACTTGTTTTAATTTTTCTCCCAGTCATCTTTCTGATAAAAATTACAACTGAACTTTAATGTATTGCCGGACAGAACACAATCCTATGTAAAAGGCCAAGTGTACAGAGCTTGTAAGATACCTTTGGCACCCTTAAATATTGATCATTTGGGGGTAGATTATCTAGTACATAAATATTTTGTTGACAAGCCATGTTCTCAAGCTTATTGATGGCACTGAATATTTTGTTTAATTTATTGTCTTGATGGTGCTATTCTTTTTAATAGAATCATCTTTCTTGATTTTTTTTTTCTCGTGCTTTGAATTTGCCCATTTCATGGGCCTCAGCAATTTGCACCCAAACCTTTGAAACACAAACATTGGGGAAAAAAATTCCAGTGTAGGCAAGGTTAAATGGAGAATAGTGTTTAGTTTTATATATTGATGCCAGAAAGGAGGAAGTATTTAGGAAAAGTTGAGAAGAACCAGGATAGGAGAATGTAGCTTTTCTGGTCTTGCTCTAAGGGACCTCATGGTGGCTCTGCATTGCTGTGCTAGATGTGATGTCCAGAAAGTCACACACATGTGCAAATGTACACACACATCCTAGGTCACCTACCATTGGAGTTAGCCACACCTTCATTACTTTCCTTCTGTAAGAATGTTAACTGGGTAGTGGGAACATCTGTGTACTAGTTTGGAAGAGTGTCATGGGGGTGGCAGGTGACTATCTTTAGACCATAATTGACTTTTTGTCTTTCTTAAGGATTTCTTGGCTCTTGAAGGAGGAAGCAGTAAAATACAGCAGGTGGAATCTGTACTGCAGCATGTGAAGAAGCACCTACCTAAAGCCCATGTTAAAGAGCTTAACAGTTGGCTTGTGAGTCAAGAAGTTGAATTAGAAAAAATGAAGTCCATATGTGAGGCCCAAACAAATGAACTCGAGAACTACCTGGAGCAGCTACTGAGGTAGGAAGTAAGGGTGATATATAAGTAACATTTTCAAGGGATATTTTTATAGTTATTTCTAGCATGCTCTTCCTCAGTACAGTGTATGCTGAGATATGCAGTACATACAAATTTAGTAGGTAAAATAGATACAATTATTCCTTGGTATCCGAGCATCCAAAACCCACAGATGCTCAAGTTGCTTATATAAAATGTATAGTATTTGTATATAACCTGTGTATGTTAATGTGAAATTTCAGGAAGTCCTATTTGATATATTTTAATTATTGTTAGGAACACTTTTCACCTTTTGATGAGACAGTAATATTGATGCATATTAGAGAAGATGCTTTTGGTTATAAACAACAGTATACCTCTCTTTATCTCTAAATGCCTCTTTTAAAGTATTTTTTATCTCTAAATGCCTTTTTAGAAAAAAAATTTTTAAGTTGTAGATGGATACAATATCTTTATTTATTTTTGTGTGGTACTGAGGATTGAACCCAGTGCCTCACGTGTGCAAGGCAGGCACTCTACCACTGAGCTACAACCCCAGCCCTCTCTAACTGCCTTTTTTTAAAAAAGCAATTTAATAGTTCATAGAACTGAAAAATTGAGTTAGGTATAGCTTAACAGGGGCTTGAGTAGTTGGTTTAAACAACATGATCAGGACTTAATATCTCTATCTTCCATTTCTCAGGATTGCTTTTTTTTTTGGTGCCGTTACGTAGGACTTCTTTTTAGGGTCACAAGATGGCAATTCTTGGAATTGTGTATCTTTCTTCATTTGTATTCAGAAAAAAAAAAAAAAAAGAATTTGTGGGGCTGGGGTTGTGGCTTGATCCTCAGCACCACATAAAAATAAATAAATAAAATAAAAGTAAAAAAAAAAACAGAATTTGTGTTCTTGGTACTTTAAGAACATTTCATATATTTTAAATCTCTGGGTTACTTGTAATACCTAATACAATTTAAAGGCTATGCAAGTAGCTGCTGTACTGTATTGTTTAGGGAACAATTACAAAGAAAAAAATGTCTGTACATGTTCAATATAGACACAATTTCTTTTTTTCCAAGTATTTTTGATCTGTGGTTGTCTCACTCCATCAATGTGGAACTTATGGATACAGAGGGATAACTATACTCTTTGTTTCTCTCTCTCTCTCTCTCTCTCTCTCTCTCTCTCTCTCTCTCTGTGTGTGTGTGTGTGTGTGTGTGTGTGTGTGTGGCTAGGTATTGAACTCAAGGTCTCATGTATGCTAGGCAAGTGCTGTACCATTGAGTTATGCTCCTAGCCCTGGACTGTACTTCATTTTTTAAAAAATATTTATTTATTTGCTTTTAGTTGTACACAATGCGTTTTTACATGGTGCTGAGGATCGAACCCGGGTCGCGCACGTGCTAGGCGAGCGCTCTACCACTGAGCCACAACCCCAGCCCCTGTACTTCATTTTAAAAATTGATTAACTAAAATTATATGTATTAGTCTCTGTGTCCTCAATTCTGTACCATTGGTCTACTGGTCTGTTTTGGTGCCAGTACCATGCTGTTTTTGTTACTATTGCTCTAAAAAAAATAATAATAAAAATAAAAATAAATAAATAAAAATTAATTAACTAATTAATTAACTTAGTATTGCAGATTGAACCAAGGGGTTACCTACCACTGAGCTACAACCCCCAGCCCTTCTTATTTTTTATTTTGAGGTAGGATCTTGCTAAGTTGTCCAGGCTGGCCTCCAATATTTGATATTCTGCCTCTGCCTCTCAAGTAGCTGGAGTTACAGGCATGCACTGCCCTGATTAGACTTTTAAATTCAGATATGATGCTGGGAGTACAATGTTTTGGGAGAGTCTTCAAATTAACTAATGGCAAAAGTTCAGGGTACAGTCCAAACATTTTATATTTTTTTTCCTGTTATTTATGATACATTTGTATGGTTCATTGCTTTAATACATTTCATCATAATATAGGCAGTTATTCAGGCTTTATATGTTACAAATTTTCTCAAAAAATAAAACTGATAGTAAAAACCTGGTTGACAGACAAGGTTCATGCTATCCTCTTGAGTATAAGAATGTTTTGCTTATTTTATATTCTAATCTTTGTAACATTCTTTTAGACTGCAGGATGATTGCAGAGGTCTGAGTAAGTGGTTGACTAATCAAGAAGAGAAATGGAAAGAAATGGAAGAATTAGGAGAAAAAACTGAGCTATTTTGTCAAGCAGTAGCTAAAAAGAGGTATCATGATCTTACATGAAATACATTACTTGGGAATGTGATTTCTTCTACCATGTAGGAGTGACTCCTATAAACTTTCAATGTTATTTGGAAATTACAGGGAACAGTTTGAATCTCTGGTCCAGTTGAATGACTCTTTGAAGGAACATGGGTTTACTGAGGAAGAAGAAATAATAAATGAATCAACATGTTTGATTGATAGATACCAGGCATTGTTGAGACAATTACCTTCTGAGGACCAGAGCTTTAATGATCTTGCCCATGATGTGATTCATTGGATCAAAGAGATTAAAGAGTCTCTTATGGCTTTGAACTCATCTGAAGGCAAAATGCCACTTGAGGAAAGAATCCAAAAAATAAAGGTATAACTGGAAACTGAATTTGAGAGGTCAGAGTGAACTCTAATTTTGAAAAGATTTGGAGGAAAACTGCAAAGATTTGTTTCTTAATAGAATCACTGTGGAATGGTTGAAGAAATTCAAATCACTGAGCTTACAAAAGAGAAGGGTTATGATGGATCTAAAATTATTTTAATGCACATGAAAGAGAGAAAGAATATCCTCTCTTTGAGAGGGCAGTGCCAAATTATTTTCCATCTTCACTGCATGCAGAAGAATTGAAATAAAGACAATAGATCAGAGCCACAGCAGGTGCTAGGCTACAAAAAAGAATGTATGTCTGTACAGTAGAGGCATTGGCCATGTCAAGTGCAGGGTGGAGAGTGTTTCTTGGGGTGGGTTTGTATGCTCAGAAAGGGCTTACTAGATGCTCAGCAGAGGGAAAGTTCAAGAAATCTCATGCTTCCTGGAGTCCTCTTTCTCTCCAACGGGAGATTTAGTGAAAATTGCTAGTTTAAAGTACGGGGCCCAAGCCAGCTATGATGCTGCCCGCCTGTAATCCCACTGAACTTGGGACTGAAGCACCAGGATCACACAAGTTCAAGGCTAGCCTGGGAAACTTAGTGAGCCCCAGTCTCAAAAAAAATAAATAAATAAATAAAAAATAAAAGCAGGACATAGAACCATATGTGCTTATTGAATGCGCATGAATTGAAGCATTTTTAGAGGAAGGGATGCTCAAGAAGAGTGAGCTGGAAGGGTTGGTGAGACTTAGTATTCAGGATCATTTGGGATTATGTCTGAAAGTTTTCTGAGATGACAAATCTCAGGTAGATTTTACAAGAGGGAAAGAACTGAGTTGTCAGGGCAAATGAGGGAATGAGAACAGAGAATAAGAATTTGTTGTCGTGGTGGAGAAATAAGAGTTGACACTGTGAAGAACACTGTGTTTTCCTTTGGGAGGCCATAAATCTATTCTGGGATGTATAAGAAGGTCTTATTTAGTTTGCTACCATAACTCTCCATTTATAAATAATAGAAGAGGATAGGAAGGAGCATTTACCCAGGTTTTTTTTTTTTTTTTTTTTTTTTTTTTTTTTTAGCATATGAAATTAAGAAGGCAGTTAAAAATCAGGAGGTGAACAGGAACTCACCTCTTGATCCTGATCAGCTCAAACTGACAGATGTTTATTGAGAACCAACTCTGTGTAATGTGAAGGGGATATCTTTGTGTTTGGGGCATATACGAAAATGAAAGGGTTATTTTGAAATATACTCTGCAGTTAGAATCTTAGTATAAAGCTTACAAATAAAAAGATACCCCATGAAAAATCCCCAAGTAATGTGAATGAAATTATAAGATCTTTCTTTATGTATTTCAGGAAATCATTTTACTAAAGCCTGAAGGGGACACCAAAATACAGACCATTACGAGACAAGCCAAGAGCAGCGAGGCTCCGTTGGTGCAGGAGACCCTGGCTGATATCACCAACCAGTGGGACAGCACGCTCCATCTGGCCAGCACATACCTCAGGTAGAGGGTGGGAGTGCTGACCCTGCTTGTGTTTTTTTTCTCATTGCTCAGAGGAGTCATAACAAGTATGTTTTGTCTGGTGCCTGGGTTTGGATATAATATCTACTGGAGAAAAAGTCACTGGTGTCCAGGGCAAGAGAAATAGTCCGGGTCAGATATGAAACTGCTGTTGCGTGGCTCAGGCAGTGTTTAGTGTGTCCTGTGCATCATCCTGGGGGGTTCTTCCAAACAAAGTCATGGCACCTCTCATTCCACCTTCATGTGACCCTGCTTCTGTACCAACCCTCTCCCCCCAGACAGCCCTCAGCGCCTGCATGGCATCACTGTGCAGTAATTGATGCTTTGGAATATTTTTCCTCAGAAATTCTTAAAGTGAAAACATTGATAAGTGTTGGCCAAATTCTGTAGCCATATTTCTGGAGAAAATACTTTTTTCCTATCAGGTCTTAAATGGTACATTTCCTGTTTTGAAATGTGAAGCTTATGTTTTTCTAAGGAAATTACAATTAAATTTAAGTTATAGAAAGCATAAGCCAGTTAATTGGTTAATATACTGAATGTTTATTTTACTTTTGTAAGAAATATAAGAATTACATTTGAGTATAACAAAACCACTGGGATTAGTTTGAAATTGAAAGTATTAAATATTCTCTGATCAAATTATGTGACAAAAAATTTATGTTTTAGATATTCAAGTAATTTCTGTCTTGATTTCTGAGCTAAATTTAGTGCCACTTAGAATATTATAGTGCCCAAAGAGTCTCTGGAAATAATATGCATTAGTATTATTTTAATGCTGTTTATTATAACGTGTGTTCAACTATAGTATGCAAAACACCCTTCCATTTTGCTATCATTTCATTTATAAAAATATTTGGTGAAATTTAGCCATCAAGAAAAGCTTCTGCTAGAAGGGGAAAAGTATTTGCAAAGTAAGGAGGACTTGAGATTAATGCTCACAGAACTAAGGAAGAAACAAGAAGCAGGCTTTGCCCTTCAACCTGGCCTGCCAGAGAAGAAAGCCCAGTTAAAAATTTATAAGAAATTCCTCCAGAAAGCACAAGATTTGACATCCTTGCTAAAGGAGTTGAAATCGCAAGGAAATTACCTCTTGGAGTGCACTAAAAATCCCAGCTTCAGTGAGGAGCCTTGGCTGGAAATAAAGCATCTACACGAGAGTCTTCTTCAACAACTGCAGGTAAAGTTTATTCTTTGATAAATACAATCTTAAGTGATTAATGCAATCATTATATTGTACAAGATTCATATCCAGGACTGTTTCTTGGCTGTCATTCTTTTGGTAAACCCAAAGCTTTCAAAATTTAATTTATCATTTTTATATGATGTTTTAGTTAGCTTTTTCACTGCTGTGACTAAAAGACTCAACCAGAACAACTTTAGAGGAGGGCTCACGGTTTCAGAGGTCTTAGACCATAGAAGGCTGCCTCCATTCCTCAGGGTTCAGGTGAGGCAGAGCATTATGGCCGAAGAGTGTGGCAGAGGGAAGCAGCTCACATGATGATCAGGAAGCGGGGGAGAGAGAGAGAGAGACAGAGAGAGAGAGAGATCTCCTCTTGCCAGATACAAATATATACCTCAAAGCCACGCCCCCAATGCCCTACCTCCTCTAGCCACACCCCACCTGCCTTCAATTACCATTTAGTTAATCCCATCAGGGGATTAAGACTCTCACAACCCAATCACATCTCCTCTGGACCTTCTTGCAATGTCTTACACGTGATCTGTTCAGGGACTCTTCACATCCAAACTATAACACATGAAAATGCCAACTTTCAAGGATGGAGGAATCCAAAGAGTTTTGCTAGATGAATCCACTGTGGGTTATTAGATGATGGTATTATTGCTTTTCATTGAAGTTTGGTTCTTTAGGGGTTGAATGGCTTCAGATTTTAGGCATCTCTATGAAAAGGACAGTGTTTGCATTATCCATCCATCCACCCAGCCGTTCATCCATCCATTGTGATATTTCATTTATCTCGTTCCCACCTTTTTATAAGTGCCCCTCTCCTGGATCTTACCACATTATTTGCAGTGAAAGACTTGAGGTAAATCGTCAGCTTGTCAAGAGGGAATATATTCTTTAATAGAACGGTTTGTAATTCTTTGCAAATTGAAAGCTGGGTTCAAAGTAACGATTACCTGGGTAAGAAATCCTGCTTGTCTAGATATTAGGAGTTGGGAAGGGATTAAGGTGTACCTGCTTGTCTATATATCATTTAGTTTAATACTAGGTGCTTTTCTGATCAGGTGTGGTTATCTTATTTTCTTTCCCCACGGAGGGAACCTGAAGATGGTTTTGCTCTTCAGTTAGGGTTACTTTTTCCTAACAGAAAATTTGAGTTTGATTCTTAGGAAAGGAACATGGGGTGAGGTTGATCTCATACAGTCTCATTTCCAAGTGTGAATTTTTGGTTTTAAAGCAACAGATAATTAAGGAACCTGATTTATTATGGATATTTGTGATTTAAAGATATAAGTTCTTTCTGTAAGCCTCTTGCCAAAAAAAAAAAAAAAAAAAAGTCTTCTGGAAGGAAATCAGGGCAGTAAAGCATGAGGAAAAAATGTTTTTATTGAGTCATTTTTAGGGAAAGATGGAGATTTAGCAATGAAATATCTCAGACACTGAGATCTTTACTTCAGAACTCTGGATAAGTTGTGGACATATTTCTGCTTTTTTGTTGTGGTAGTGGGGATTGAACCCAGAGGCACTCTATCACTGAGCTACATCTCTAGTCCTTTTTATTTTTTTATTTGAAGACAGAGTCTTGCTAAGTTACTAGGCTGGACTTGAACTTGTAATCCTCTTGTCTCAGCCTCTCAAGTTGTGGGATTGTAGGCGTGTGCCACAGTGCTTGCTGCACACCTTCCTGTTTTAAGATGGAACCTTGTTACGAGGCCCTGGGTCGAATCCCCAGCAAAACACACACACACACACACACACACACACACATACACACACACACAAAGGTGGAACCTTGTAAAACAAGTATTTATAAATTGTGTAATTATTTCCTAAGTGAAAAATTCAGAGATAAATCATTTGTAATTGTCAATGGTTTCTATTTTTAGGATTCTGTGCAAAAATTAGAGGGTGATGTTGAAGAACACCAGTCATACCAGGTTTGCATCAAAGAACTAAATACCACGTTGGACAATATCTCCAAGGAATTAGTTAGGTTTTCTGATTTGCCAGCGGATCAAACAACTGTTGAGGACAAATTGCAGAAACTGCAGGTATTAGACAATGTCCAGATGCAGTAGACATTTTTGGAAGAAATCAACATTCATTACAACTTGACTAATCAGTGTTTTTGTTCAGAAATTTAAGTGTTATGACTCTTAGATAGCTACAGTTCTGTAAAAAGTCCAAAAAATGGGAACATTCTTCATTAGTGGCCAAATCCATTTGTAATTTGAGTTAACTGTACTCTGACTCAGTGGCTTTGGAGATAATTCTACCTGTGACTTGTGTGTACCACTAAACTATATGAACTTGAAGGGACTCTTTTATTCATTTATGTAACTTCAAAGCCTATCCTAGTATTTGACTGTTAGTTAAATGAATGAGTGAATACTTATTCCCCTTTAGGTTAGTGACTAATAAATCCTGCATAGTCCACAGAGTAACTGTAAGGCATACTCCATTTCACCAGTAACATCAATGGCTACTGTGGTACTTCAAGTTCTTCTTTTGTTTGGAGTTTTCAAATTAGCCTCATTTGTTCATGCATGTAGTAATGATTAATTGAATTCCTACTGTATTTAAGAGAGTACACCTTATAGTTTTATTTCTCATCACCCCCCAATCTTTGAATTTTAAATATTAGAATTAGATTCATATGGGCACATGGTTCTTTTCTTCTTTTTAATACTTTGTATATAGCAGTCATTTTTCTTTAGTGTTTTGGCTTGTAGAAAGACTATCTTATACAAAACATGAATATTCAACAAATTTATGTTGGCCATCTCCCATGTTTTATAGCCTGTGCTGTAAACATTTGCTGTATTACTTGTTGCAAATCTCCTTTTAAAAGCTGTTTTGATGCTATATTGGCTTAAATCTTGCCCACAGTTTCTTCTTTATGGTATTCATTGATAGGGTTTTTAATGCATGATTTCTACTAATGTAGCACTGTAATTTACAGAAGCCACCTCTTCTGACAATTCAACGGAGATGCTTTTTACAGTAATCTTTTCTCCACTCACAGGAACTAGAGAGTAGCCTCAGTTTACAAGATGGCACACTGAAGAAGATTTCAGCATTAGCAAAATCCATCAAGGAAAACACATCTTCAGTGGGACAGATTATTATTAAAGATGATATAAAATCACTTACAAGTAAACAAAAAGATTTGGAAAACAGAATTGAATCTGCTAAACGGGAGACTGAAAATTGTCTCAAAAGCCTTCTCAAATCAAAACACTCAATAGAAAAGAATGAGAAATTTCCTGTGCCAGGCAGACAGAGGCAGGCCACTTTTGAGGTGGCGGAGCCCACTCAGCTCTTGGTGGGAGTGGAAGAGCTGGAGGAAGACTGGGAAGTAAACAAGGTAAGTGTTGGTGATTACACTCTCTAGAACAAGTCTAAGAAAGAAGAGGTGTTTGGCTCTGAAAAGAGGGTCGTGAATCAAGCGTTCTGACTTCATAATTAAATCCTCAGCATACTGGTTATTTATGAAGCTCACTTGTACAAAGAGCCCTTAGAAAACTATCCAGATTTTAGTGGTGAAATATTACTGTTCAGTCTGTTAAAATGTCAATCATCAATTTAGGTATATTATCCTCACAGATAGGTAATCAGATACAGTTTCTTGGGTCAAGAGCACAAAGGCAAATTAGAAAAAGCAGAAGAAAAGAAAATTTCCTTTACCGATTTCCTGAGGGGGGAGTCTAACAGCCCAAATTTTCTTTCTTTCTTTTTTTTTAGGGGGGTTTATTTTATAAATGAAACCAGAGACAGTTATTTTCTTTCTCTACTTTTGTTAACCCTTTACTGCAAATAGACTCTTAAATGTTGTCAGATCTTTTAGTGTGAAAATATTTACATTCAGACTCCTAATTTTCTCCCGGAAGAAGGAAGAAGGAGCCCGGTGTGGTGGTGCATGCTTATAATCCCAGTGGCTTGGAAGGCTGATGCAGGAGGATCACAGGTTCAAAGCCAGCCTTAGCAAAAGTGAGGTGCTAAGCACCTCAATGAGACCCTGTCTCTAAATAAAATAAAATAAAATATAGGGCTGGGGATGTGGCTCAGTGGTCAAGTGCCCCTGAGTTCAATCCCTGGTATCCCCCATCCTCCCAAAAAAGGAAGAAGGATTTAAATTTTGTTTTTCTAAACAACCAAATAGGTGCATTTTCCTGTGGTTCTTAAAGCACTTTCCCGTAGATTGCAGATCCAAATGGTAAAGGCAGTGAGAGTGCCACCCAGTCAACTATGTTTGAAAGGAGCCCCTAGCAGGCAGCCTCTCACCTTCCAGGGTACAGTGGATGCTTGGGAGGTTAGGCCAGTCAGGCATGAGATTTCATCAGCTTTTTATGGAACATGTAATCAACAGGAGGGAAGAGAATGTGGCTTTTGATTGTCTTCCTGGAACAAAAATGCATTGACGATTAAAGGAACCAGATAGGATTTTCTAGAAATATGTCAAGCAAGGTTAATTGCCAATGGACCTTCTCTCTGGCCATGAAAAAAATATTTTTATAAATCCCACTGTATTAGATATTCCTAAGGAAGTCTAACAGAGTGAAGCCTCTTGAGGTTTATATATGTGAAAGATACTTCCTTATGGTATTTAAAGAGGAATAGATTAAGTAAAAAAGGAGAAGTACCAGAGTGCTTTCCACAGGATAAAGGTGTAAGACAGGACACTAACCTAACACAAGGCATTGCCAACAGGGATTAGTTGTCCAATAACTTCTAAACTAACTTCTCAGACCCATTTTGTTCATGAACCCTAGAATTCAATAAAGTATATTAAAAACTATACAAAGGTCATAATCTGATGATATTTTCTTAATTTATTGTTTCTTAATCTTGGATGATAAGAACTTTTGTAGTTTGAGAATTTATTAAGATTTTTTTCAGGGCAAGGGAAGGACTTTAAGTCTTCAAATACATTTCATAAGTCTTGATTACAGAAAAATAGTTTTAATTCTTCAGCAGTGTTTACTCTTCTATAGCATGAATCTTTCTGAATCTAGGCTTACTTTTTCTACTAGAAGTGGAGGCTGCGCTTTCTACTATGTAATATTAGAGTACGTAACATTGTATCATGTTAGATTAGGAAAGGTCTTGAGCAGTTTCAAGACTGAACAACAATACCTAGTAAAAGATACCAAACATCAAATATGTACACAGACAAATAAAATACAGGTGTAATATGACAAACGCCATCACTTAGTGTCAGGGCTCGGGCACCTCCATATCAGGAAATATGGAAAGTACATAAAAGAACAAGTTATTTAATTTTAAATCTGATTAAAATATGTAGTCGCCTGAAGCGATGGCCGCTTGGAGCAAAGAAGCCGCGGGAAGAAGTTTTGAGACGAACTGGAAACAAACAGCTCTTTATTCTGGCAACTTTTCTCCCTGGCTCTAACTACACCCCGACACGCCGTCCACGCTCCTCTAACCTCCAAAATGGCGCAGACCTCCCCCGCAATCTCGCTCAAGTCCCTCGAGATCTCCGGCCAAGTCTCGCAAGATCCCGGGCCAAGTACGGAAGGCGCCAATGCCCAAACATGTCCAAAGCCAAAGCCCGTAGTCCACCGCAATTTAAGCCATCTCCCCAAACAGGGCTCCTGCATTTCCCCCCTTTTGTTTTAAAAGAGGTAATGCTCTAGGACGTCTATGTGCAACCAACATTCTTACCCGTCATCGGATAATCAAGGCTGTGCCCTTGACTCCTGTCTTAGGTTGATATGTCGGCCACATGAGACTGTCCCGTGCGACTGTGCCTGTCTTAGGTTGTCCCCCTCTGGGGATCTTACCCGTCATTGGCTAACCAGCCATCCAATGGAGCCCTTTAAGATCGACTGTGTATGATGACTAACAGCCGTCCAATTGTGAGGAGATGTTGCGGCTTTAAGGCAACAAGCCTTTTGGTGACGAGCCAAATTGTATAGCATATCAAATTGTTTAAACAAATTAGTTGCCCTAAGTTTCATCAAGTAACACACTGAATTCTCTGGACAAATGTCCGCAAGGCATTGTCCCGTAAAGTCCCAAACAATGAAAGATCAAAATGTCCATTTGTTATAACACGTTGATGTAGGAGGTCCCATGTATGTAGAGCAGAGGCCACACTGTTGGTGAGGTTGTTTGATGCTTGAGCAGCAGGGATGCTTGTGGTGACCGCGTTCCCTGCAGCTGTAGCAGCAACCGTCTTTTTTATATCTAGATAATGCCACCGGCAAATCTTCAGGGCCCGCTACCTAGAAACTCAAGCATCAATTATTAAAGGAAAGGCAGTGTTATTTCAGCACTGAGTGAAGAGTCGAGTTGTCAAACTAAAAAACAGAATTATTAGATTAGAAAATTAAAGTTGATTTCTGCTCATACACATTGTTGTTTGAGCTCACACAAACATAAGTTGTCAAAATATCATATTGAGAACAAAAGAAAGAAAGCTGAGGGTATTTACTGTATTAAAGATAGATTAAAGAAAAGCTAAAGGCACTTTGGAGAAATAATTTGTCAGCTGGAACCCTCAAGTCTCTGTATACACAGCAATTTTTTTACCTGTTGAGATAATTGAAATTAATCAGCTATTAAACAAATGAAGTTAATAACAAATGAACAATCTTATGTCAAAACACCAAAATATTAGGTTATATAGCACTAGTCATATTGTTTGCTAAAGAGAAGTCCCAGGGATACCTATAATCAAAATTGAAAGTACCTTCATTTATAAAATTATTTACCTAAATTGAATACTCTTAACCTAAAATGAATTAAAGTTATTTGGATCCATATATATATATATATATATATTCTTTTTCATAAGCGCTTTGTTCTTTGTGACGTCACACTGGACAGACGAACAAACATACAAACATATATTTGTGACGTCACATTAACATGAAATGTAGACAAATGTACAGACATAAAGACATGTATAAAAAGAAAAAAAAATACAATTGTGTGCACACTAAAGAGAGATCTCCTCATCCCGGCCGGGAAGAATGACTCTTGAGTTGTGAAACATTTTGAAGGATACTTTTGAGGGAGTCATTCTATATCTTCATCTTGGTCTTCTTGATTTTGTAACTTTTTTATTAATCTTGATTCCTCAACAACTACATCTTGATCATTTTGATGTGGTACCTGCTTTATTAATCTAGATGGTATCCATATTGGAGAGGATTCGTGTTTTGGAAAAACACAAACAGATCCCTCCCCCCAAATTAATACTGGATCTGGACCCTTCCATGTACCTGAAAGAACATCCTTCCAGTAAACCAAGGGTTTTATGTTGTTGGTGTGGATTCCAATGTCTGTCTCCAGCAGAATAACCATTAGAGTCTAAAGTTAAAAAATTTAAGGTAAACAGGGCAACTGCCAATCTGTCTTTAGGACTTTTCCAATTTCCTTCTTTTTGTTTTAATAACATAATTTTCAGTGTGCGGTTTGCTCTTTCAATAATGCCCTGACCCTGAGGATTGTATGGGATGCCTGTTTTATGGGATATGTTGAATTTTGCGCAAAACTGTTTGAAAGATGAGGACGTATATGCGGGGCCATTATCTGTTTTAAGCATTTTGGGGATGCCCAATGCAGCAAAAGCTTGTAAACAATGAGATGTGACATCTTTAACTTTTTCTCCAGAATGTAAGGAAGCAAAAATCATGCCTGAGCATGTATCTATGGTTACATGAATAAATCGCAATTTTCCAAAGCTTGGCTCATGAGTAACATCCATCTGCCACAAATGATTGGGCATTAATCCTCTAGGGTTAACACCAAAATGAGGATTGGGCAAATGTGTCATACAAGATTTACAATCTTTTACAATTGTTCTGGCTTGCTCTTTTGTAATTTTAAACCTACGTTGCAAGGTGGTGCTGTTGACGTGAAACTGGGAATGAAAGTAAAGTAGCTTGTTGTAGCGCTGAAAGTATAAATATTGTTTTTGTAAGTTCATCAGCCTTTTGATTACCTTCATGGAGGGGGCCAGGCAAATTAGTATGTGCTCTAATATGGCCTACGAATAGAGGTTCTTTTCTTGCCCACAAAAGTTTTTGTATTTGATAAAACAATTTAAAAGCTGGAGTATGAGGTGCTATTGGTCCTGCTAACTCTAATTTTGGGACGGCTTGTACAATATAGTGGCTATCTGAAAAAATGTTTATGGGCTGGTCTCTAAAATTTTCCAGAGCTCTTACCACAGCTTCCAATTCCACTAGTTGAGCTGATTTGTGTGCAGTTATGTAAGTCATATTTTCTTTTGTAGTGACTATTGCAGCAGTACCATTTGAGGACCCATCTGTAAATACATTAAATGCCTTAGGAATAGGTTGATTTTTTATTACCTGTGGAAATATAATAGGATGATTAATACAAAAAGATAATATAGGAGACTTAGGAAGGTGATTATCAAAATTTGCAGAGGTAGAGCATCTAGCTATAGCCCAGTCATTATCGTTGAAGCATAAATATTCAATCTGTGACGATGAATAGGGAGTAATAATAGTAGCAGGGTGAATGCCAAATATTTTAGTAGAAGTTTTAAGTCCTTGAAGAATAAGTTTAGCCACCATGGAGGTATAAGATTCAATTATACTTTTAGGAGAGACGGGCAAATGTATCCATAATAAAGGCCCTTGTTGCCAAAATACTCCTGTGGGTGTATATTGTGAAGAAATAATAATCAATATCAGCGGTTGAGTTAAATCAAATCTGTCACAATGAGCTCCTTCGATGGCTTTTTCTACTAACTTTAAAGCTTTCCTAGCATCTGGAGTCAGTGTTCGTGGTGAGGATGGATCAGGGTCCCCTCGAAGGATATCAAATAAAGGTTTTAATTGGCCAGTAGTGAGGTTTAGTGTAGGGCGAAGCCAATTAATGTCACCCAGCAGTTTTTGGAAATCATTGAGGGTGGTTAAATGTTCTTTATTTATTAAAATTTTTTGGAGTCTAACAAAAGTATCCATGATTTTAAATCCTAAATATAATATGGGAGATCTAGTTTGAACTTTTTCTTCTGCTATATATAATCCGTATTTTTTAAAATTTTCTACCATGTCACTGAATATATTAAATAAGATTTTTTGATTAGGGTGGGCCAGTAAAATATCATCCATGTAATGTAGACACATGAGGTTTGGATAGTTATTTTTAATGGGTTGGATAGCCTTGTCCACATATATTTGGCATATGGTGGGGCTATTAGCCATTCCCTGTGGTAAAACCTTCCATTGATATCTCTGATCAGGGCCATTATTGTTCATAGAAGGAACTGAAAAAGCAAACCTGGGGGCATCCAGAGGATGTAGGGGAATAGAAAAGAAGCAATCCTTTATATCAAGACTAATAACATGGAAACTTTTTGGAATAGCTACAGGATTCGGAAGTCCAGGTTGAGTAGGGCCCATGACTTGCATGGTTTTATTAATTTGTCTAAGATCATGTAATAATCGCCATTTTCCTGATTTTTTCTTGATCACAAATATGGGGGAATTCCAGGGAGAGGTGGAAGGTTCTATATGTCCTGCTTCTAATTGTTCCTGAACTAGTAGGTGGGCCGCTTGTAATTTCTCTTTAGATAGGGGCCACTGAGGGACCCACACTGGCTTATCAGAAAGCCATGGTATTTTTTAAAATTATTTTCTCAGTGGCCCCAAAGAAAAATGTCTTTTTCCTATATGATAATGATTTCTTTTAGGGTTACGCTTACCCTGTACTTTTTGATAATGATTTCTTTCAGGGTTAAGACTACCCTGTATTTTTTTCACATTTAACACCTGCAGGTTTGGTTGCAAGGTGTACTCCCATTTGTTGTAAAATATCTCTTCCCCATAAAGTAACTGGTAGGTTAGGTAAAAACATAAGGCTGAAACGTTCCTTTATGTCCTTCATCATCCTCCCATTTTAAAATTACTGCACTTTTTTCTGGGAGGTTATTATATCCCAAGCCTCTTAAACTGGTTGAAGCTTTTTGCAGAGGCCAGTGTTTGGGCCATTGTCGTAAATTAATGATGGAGGAATCAGCTCCAGTATCTATAAGTCCCTCCATTTCTATTCCTTGGATTCTTATTTTACACATAGGCCTCCTAGTACAGTCTCGAACCCAGCAAGCCATGGGACTCGAACCAGTGGAACAAAATCTTGTATTGTTCCCTTTTTGAGGCATACTCATTTTAAATGAATTATGTAAATTTGGAAGGAGAAGCAGCTGAGCAATTTTATCTCCTTGATTAACAGAACTTATGCTTTGGGGTGAGCTAAGCATTATTTTTATTTCCCCTTTGTAGTCTGAGTTTATTACACCTGGGGTCACTTGCAAACCTAATAAGCTTTGAGGACTTCGCCCGATAATAAGTCCTACAGTCCCTGAGGGAAGAGGTCCCCTGACTCCTGTGGGAATCAGTTGAACCCCCATTTCAGGTGTTAACACTATTCGGGCGGTGGAACAGAGGTCTAATCCTGCATTTCTTCCTGTTCCTCTGGTGAGGGAGTGGATGGGTAATAGGGGTTGTGTCGGGGAAGCATCTGAATGGATGCTTGAGGATACTCCTCTTCCAATGCCTCGTACATTTGTGGGCCCGGGGCATTGGGCCCCCTTGCCCCGTTTTTTGAACTCCTGAACAAAGGATTTCCATGGATGTCAAATTTTGAATAACATTTATTGGCCCAATGATTTCCCTTTTTACACCTGGGGCAGCAACCTGGAGCACGGTATGAATTTGGTCTTATTTCTCTTTTGGGATTTTGCCTAGAATAGCCTGATTGGCTATGATAATTTTTCCTGGAATATCCTGATTGATTATAGTGTCTAGGTTGAGTCCTTGTGAAATTCTGAGGGGCAGCATCTCTAACAGCTGCTGCAATCATATTCCCTGTGACAAAGGCATCATTTATATCTTTACATAGTTGTATATATATGGAAAGATCCTTTTTATTTCTCCATGGCCTGATGGCTTCCTGGCAATATTTATTAGCGTTTTCATATGCTAATTGAACAACTAATGGCATAACTTGATCAACGTCTCCAAAAACTCTACCTGCAGTTCTCAAAAGTCGATCAGCAAATTCAGCATATGGTTCATTAGGTCCTTGAATTACTTTGGACAAGCTACCTTGTAGATCCCCAGGTCCTTGTACAGTTTTCCATGCCTTTAAGGCAGCTGCGTTTATCTGAGCATATACTCCTGGGGTATAATATTTTTGAACCTGTACGTCTGCGAATGGCCCTTCTCCTGTGAGCATTTCTATGTTATGGTCTCCAAACCCTGCATCTGCATTTATTTTAGCTGTTTCTATACAAAGTTCTTGAAATTGTGATCGCCAAACCAAGTATTGTCCCCCACTTAATGTTGCTTTACATAGACGTTTCCAGTCTGAGGGGGTTAAGCTAAAGGTGTTAAGGGACTCCAGTATACTCAACGTGAAAGGAGCTTGGGGTCCATATGTCATTACTGCCTCTTTGAGAATTTTTATTGTTTTGAAATCTACTGACTGGTGGCCCCTCTCTCCATTTTCATATTCAAATACTGGCAGTTCCCAACGTATCTGTGAGTTACCCTCGAGAGCACATAAGCGCTCAGAAAGACTTTTTATTTCTATTTCTAGGGTATGCAAATGCCTAGTGATACCCTTCATATTTTCTGTAATAGATTCCACCCATGGGGGAGTGGAGGATATAGGTTCCTCCAGTTGATGGTCCCTTATCTTGGTCTTCCTTAATTTCCTTTTGTTCATTTTTTCAGAATCATTTTTACTTAATTCCTCCTCACTACTACTACTACTCTCATTGGTCCTAACTGACTCAGTAACATCCTGAGTCCCGGATTCAATTGAGAGCATGTATCCTTGAACTATCTCTAATAAATCTTGAATAGCTTTAGCAGCTCGGATCTTTGTCATTTTTGAGCCCGCACTGATACTATCCTTACTGGCCCTAACTGACTCAGCCGAGGCCAAGCTTTCATGATCACTTTCACTTTTTTCCAAATTCTCCTCACTAATAACTGACTCAGCTATATCAAAGAATCCATCAAGAGCCTTGTACACTTGGGTCTTAGTTATTTTTCGAACCCATTTTAACCGCTCTGACTAGAGACTCCTGCGAGGTTCCTCAGTTCTTACCTGCCGTGTCGATTCCCCGTCCGGGCCACCACCTGTAGTCGCCTGAAGCGATGGCCGCTTGGAGCAAAGAAGCCGCGGGAAGAAGTTTTGAGACGAACTGGAAACAAACAGCTCTTTATTCTGGCAACTTTTCTCCCTGGCTCTAACTACACCCCGACACGCCGTCCACGCTCCTCTAACCTCCAAAATGGCGCAGACCTCCCCCGCAATCTCGCTCAAGTCCCTCGAGATCTCGGCCAAGTCTCGCAAGATCCCGGGCCAAGTACGGAAGGCGCCAATGCCCAAACATGTCCAAAGCCAAAGCCCGTAGTCCACCGCAATTTAAGCCATCTCCCCAAACAGGGCTCCTAATGAGCTATTTATACAAATGAATCGTTAATAAACGAATAAAAAAATCTTTAAGTCACAAAAACACCAATACTATCAGAGGTTATATAGCACTAGTCATATTGTTTGCTAAGAGACACAGTCCCAGGCCGACACCTATAAATCAAAATTGAAAAAATACCTTCATTTATAAAATTATTTTACTCTCTAAATTGAATACTCTTAACATAAAAATGAATTAAAGTTATTTGGATCCATTGGGTATAATCTTATATTTATAATTATATTGTCTTTTTCATAAGCGCTTTGTTCTTTGTGACGTCACACTCGGGACAGTCGATGACACAAACATACAATCAATATATTTGTGACGTCACATTAACATGAAATGTAGACAAATGTACAGACATAAAGACATGTATAAAAGGAAAAAAAAAAAAAATACAATTGTGTGCCCACACTAAAGAGAGATATCTCTCGTCCCTCACGGCCGGGGAGGAATGACACTTAAGTTGTGAAATATTTTGAAGAAGGGACTCTTTTGAGGGAATCATTCTGTACCTTCATCTTGGTCCTCTTGATTTTGTACCTTTTCTTATTAATCTTGACTTCTTCAAATAACTTCATCTTGATCATTTTGATGTGGTACCTGTTTTATTAATCTAGATGGTATCCATATTGGAGAGGATTCGTCTTTTGGTAAAACACAAACTAGATCCTCTTCCCCAAATTAATACTGGATCTGGACCCTTCCATGTTACTGAAAGAACATCCTTCCAGTAAACCAAAGGTTTATGTTGAGTTGGTGTGGATTCCAATGTCTGTCTCAAGCAAGAATAAACCATTATGAGTCTAAAGTTAAAAAATTTAAGGTAAAACAGGGCAACTGCCAATCTGTCCTTAGGACTTTTCCAATTTCCTTTCTTTTTGTTTTAATAACATAATTTTTCAGTGTTCGGTTTGCTCTTTCAATAAATGCCCTGACCCTGAGGATTGTATGGGATGCCTGTTTTATGGGATATTATTGAATTTTGCGCAAAACTGTTTGAAATGATGAAGGACGTATATGCCGGGGCTCATCCATTATCTGTTTTAAGCATTTTGGGGCAATGCCCAATGCAGCAAAAGCTTGCAACAAATGAGATGTTAACATCTTTAACTTTTTTCTCCAGAATGTAAGGAAGCAAAAATCATGCCTGAGCATGTATCTATGGTCACATGAAATAAATCGCAATTTTCCAAAACTTGGCTCATGCAGTAGTAACATCCATCTGCCACAAATTGATTGGGCATTAATCCTCTAGGGTTAACACGAAATGAGGATTGGGCAATGTGTCATACAAGATTTACAATCTTTTTACAATTGTTCTGGCTTGTCTTTGTGATTTTAAACCTATCGTTGCATAGGTGGTGCTGTTGTTCGAATCGAAAAAAAAAAAAAATTGAAACTGGGAGTGAAAATAAAGTAGCTTGTTGTAGCACTGAAAGTATAAATATTGTTTTTGTAAGTTCATCAGCCTTTTGATTACCTTCATGGAGGGGACCAGGCAAAATTAGTATGTGCTCTAATATGGCCTACGAATAGAGGTTCTTTTCTTGCCCACAAAAGTTTTTGTATTTGATAAAACAATTTAAAGGCTGGGAGTATGAGGGTGCTATTGGTCTGCTACTCTAATTTTGGGACGGCTTGTACAATATAGTTGGCTATCTGAAAAAATGTTTACGGGGGCTGGTCCCTAAAATTTTCCAGAGCTCTTTAACCTTAACAGCTTCCAATGTTCCACTTAGTTGAGCTGATTTGTGTTGCAGTTTGCAGTTATGTAAGTCATATTATTTTCTTTTTTAGTGACTACTGTAGCAGTTTCATTTGAGGACCCATCTGTAAATACATTTAAATGCCTTAGGAATAGGTTGATTTTTTATTACCTGTGGAAACCTTATAATAGGATGATTAATACAAAAAGATAATATAGGGGACTTAGGAAGGATGATTATTCAAAATTTGCAGAAGTAGAGCATTTTAGCTATAGCCCAATCATTATCATTGAAGCATAAGTATTCAATCTGTGATGATGAATAGGGAGTAATAATAGTAGCAGGGTGAATGCCAAATATTTTAGTAGAAGTCTTAAGTCCTTGAAGAATAAGTTTAGCCACCATGGAGGTATAAGATTCAATTATACTTTTAGGAGAGACGGGCAAATGTATCCATAATAAAGGCCCTTGTTGCCAAAAAATACTTCCTGTGGGTGTATATTGTGAAGAAATAATAATCAACATCAGCGGTTGAGTTAAATCAAATCTATCTCAAATGAGCTCCTTCGATGGCTTTTTCTACTAACTTTAAAGCTTTCCTAGCATCAGGAGTCAATGTTCGTGGTGAAGATGGATCAGGATCTCCACGAAGGATGTCAAATAAAGGTTTTTAGTTGGCCAGTAGTGAGATTTAGTGTAGGGCGAAGCCAATTATAATGTCTGCCCAGTAGTTTTTGGAAATCATTGAGGGTGGTCAAAATGTTCTTTAGTTATTTATTAAATTTTTTGGGGTCTAACAAAAGTTATCCATGATTTTAAATCCTAAAATATAATATGGGAGATCTGGTTTGAACTTTTTCTTCTGCTATATATAATCCAATTTGCATTTTAAATTTTCATACACAATCGTCACTGAATATATTAAATAAGATTTTTTGATTAGGGTGGGGCCAATAAAATATCATCCATGTAATGTAGACACATGAGGTTGGATATTTATTTTTAATGGGTTGGATAGCCTTGTCCACATATATTTGGCATTATGGTGGGGCTATTAGCCATTCCCTGTGGTAAAAACCTTCCATTGATATCTCTGATCAGGGCCATTATGTTCATAGAAGGAACTGAAAAAAAAAAAAAAAAAGCAAACCTGGGGGCATCCAGAGGATGTAGGGGTAATTAGAAAAGAAGCAATCCTTTATATCAAGAGTAATAAGAATGGGAAATTTTTTGGAATAGCTACGGGACTAGGAAAGTCCAAGGTTGAGTAGGGCCCATAACTTGCATTGGTTTTATTGATTTTGTCTAAGATCATGTAACAATCGCCATTTTCCTGACTTTTTTCTTGATCACAAATACTGGGGGAATTCCAGGGAGAGGTGGAAGGTTCTATATGACCTGGCTTCTAATTGTTCCTGAACTAAGTTGGTGGGCCCGCCTTGTAATTTCTCTTTAGATAGGGCCACTGAGGGACCCACACTGGCTTAATCAGAAAGCCATGGTATTTTCAAAACTTATTTTCTCAGTGGCCCCGATAAAAAAAATATCTTTTTCCTTTATGATAATGATTACTTTTAGGGTTAAGATTACTCTGTACTTTTGATAATGAGTTCTTTTAGGGTTAAGATTACCCTGTAGGTTTTCACATTTAACATCTGCAGGCTTGGTTGCAAGGTGTGTACTCCCATTTGTTGCAAAATATCTCTTTCCCCATAAAGTAACTGGTAGATTAGGTAACAAACATAAGGCTGAAATGTTCCTTTATGGCCTTCATCATCCTCCCATTTTTTAAAATTACTGCACTTTTTTATCCTGGGATGGTTATTATATCCCAAGCCTCTTAAACTGGTTGAAGCTTTTTGCAGAGGCCAGTGCTTGGGCCATTGGCGTAAATTAATAATGGAAAGAGTCAGCTCCAGTATCTATTAATCCCTCCATTTCTATTCCCTTGGATTTTTTATTGTTACACATAGCCCTCCTTGACCAGTCTCCCTCACTAGCACCAGCAAGCACCCCCCCCCTCAAAGGGTTCTTGAGTCAGTCGCGAACATAAATTTTACTATTCGTTCCCTTCTTGAGCTCGATAAACCCATTTTGTAATATGAATTCTGTAAATTGGGAAGGAGAAGCAACTGAGTCAATTCTATCTCCTTTGATTAACAGAACTTATTACTTTGAGGGCTGCTGAGCAAAGCCTATTTTTCTATTATCCCTTTGCAGTCTGCCGTTTTATTACCACCTGGGGTCACTTGCCCCCAAACCTAATATGCTTGAGGACTTCGCCCGATATTAAGTCTACAGTCTGAGGGTAGAGGTCCCTGACTCCTGTGGGAATCAGTTGAAACCCCATTTCAGGTGTTAACCACTTTTCGGGCGGTGGTACAGAGGTCTTATACGCTTTTCTTCTGTTCCTCTGGTGAGGGGTGTGGATGGGTAATAGGGGTTGTGTCGGGGAAGCATTCTGTATGGATGCTTGTGTGATACTCCTCTTCCATTGCCTCGTACATTTGTGGGGCCCCGGGGGCATTGGGCCCACCGGCCCGTTTTTGAACTCCCTGAACAAGGTTTTCCATGACACACACCACACACACATCACAAGGGGATAATAGACCCCCCTATTGATATTTCACACACACATGTCAAATTTTGACTAACATTTTATTGGCCAATTGATTTCCCTTTTTACAACCTGGGGGCAGCAACCCCCCCCTTGGAGCACGGTATGAATTTGTATTATTTCTCTTTTGGGATTTTGCTAGAATAGCCTGATTGCTATGATATTTTTTCCTGGAATATCCTGATTGATTAGAGTGTATAGGTTGAGTCCTTGTGAAATTCTGTGGGGCAGCATCTCTAACAAGCTGACTGCAATTCATATTCCCTGTGACAAAGGCATCATTTATATATTTACATAGTTGTATAGATATGGAAGATCCTTTTTATATCTCATGCTGATGGCTTTCTGGCAATATTTATTAGCGTTTTAAATGCTAATTGAACAACTAATGGAATTAACTTGATAAAACGTCTCAAAACTCTTACCTGAGTTCTCAAACGTCGATCAGAAAATTCAGACATATGGTTCATTAGGTCCTTGAATTACTTTGGACAACTACCTTGTTGATCCCCAGGTCCTTGTACAAGTTTTCCATGACTTTAAGAGCAGCTGCGTTTATCTGAGCATATACTCCTGGGGTATAATATTTTTGAACCTGTAACGTCTGCGAATGGGCCCTCTACTGTGTGCATTTCTATGTTATGATGTAGTCGCCTGAAGCGATGGCCGCTTGGAGCAAAAGAAGCCGCGGGAAGAAGTTTTGAGACGAACTGGAAACAAACAGCTCTTTATTCTGGCAACTTTTCTCCCTGGCTCTAACTACACCCCGACACGCCGTCCACGCTCCTCTAACCTCCAAAATGGCGCAGACCTCCCCGCAATCTCGCTCAAGTCCCTCGAGATCTCCGGCCAAGTCTCGCAAGATCCCGGGCCAAGTACGGAAGGCGCCAATGCCCAAACATGTCCAAAGCCAAAGCCCGTAGTCCACCGCAATTTAAGCCATCTCCCCAAACAGGGCTCCTGCATTTCCCCCCTTTTGTTTTAAAAGAGGTAATGCTCTAGGACGTCTATGTGCAACCAACATTCTTACCCGTCATCGGATAATCAAGGCTGTGCCCTTGACTCCTGTCTTAGGTTGATATGTCGGCCACATGAGACTGTCCCGTGCGACTGTGCCTGTCTTAGGTTGTCCCCCTCTGGGGATCTTACCCGTCATTGGCTAACCAGCCATCCAATGGAGCCCTTTAAGATCGACTGTGTATGATGACTAACAGCCGTCCAATTGTGAGGAGATGTTGCGGCTTTAAGGCAACAAGCCTTTTGGTGACGAGCCAAATTGTATAGCATATCAAATTGTTTAAACAAATTAGTTGCCCTAAGTTTCATCAAGTAACACACTGAATTCTCTGGACAAATGTCCGCAAGGCATTGTCCCGTAAAGTCCCAAACAATGAAAGATCAAAATGTCCATTTGTTATAACACGTTGATGTAGGAGGTCCCATGTATGTAGAGCAGAGGCCACACTGTTGGTGAGGTTGTTTGATGCTTGAGCAGCAGGGATGCTTGTGGTGACCGCGTTCCCTGCAGCTGTAGCAGCAACCGTCTTTTTTATATCTAGATAATGCCACCGGCAAATCTTCAGGGCCCGCTACCTAGAAACTCAAGCATCAATTATTAAAGGAAAGGCAGTGTTATTTCAGCACTGAGTGAAGAGTCGAGTTGTCAAACTAAAAAACAGAATTATTAGATTAGAAAATTAAAGTTGATTTCTGCTCATACACATTGTTGTTTGAGCTCACACAAACATAAGTTGTCAAAATATCATATTGAGAACAAAAGAAAGAAAGCTGAGGGTATTTACTGTATTAAAGATAGATTAAAGAAAAGCTAAAGGCACTTTGGAGAAATAATTTGTCAGCTGGAACCCTCAAGTCTCTGTATACACAGCAATTTTTTACCTGTTGAGATAATTGAAATTAATCAGCTATTAAACAAATGAAGTTAATAACAAATGAACAATCTTATGTCAAAACACCAAAATATTAGGTTATATAGCACTAGTCATATTGTTTGCTAAAGAGAAGTCCCAGGGATACCTATAATCAAAATTGAAAGTACCTTCATTTATAAAATTATTTACCTAAATTGAATACTCTTAACCTAAAATGAATTAAAGTTATTTGGATCCATATATATATATATATATATATTCTTTTTCATAAGCGCTTTGTTCTTTGTGACGTCACACTGGACAGACGAACAAACATACAAACATATATTTGTGACGTCACATTAACATGAAATGTAGACAAATGTACAGACATAAAGACATGTATAAAAAGAAAAAAAAATACAATTGTGTGCACACTAAAGAGAGATCTCCTCATCCCGGCCGGGAAGAATGACTCTTGAGTTGTGAAAACATTTTGAAGGATACTTTTGAGGGAGTCATTCTATATCTTCATCTTGGTCTTCTTGATTTTGTAACTTTTTTATTAATCTTGATTCCTCAACAACTACATCTTGATCATTTTGATGTGGTACCTGCTTTATTAATCTAGATGGTATCCATATTGGAGAGGATTCGTGTTTTGGAAAAACACAAACAGATCCTCTCCCCCAAATTAATACTGGATCTGGACCCTTCCATGTACCTGAAAGAACATCCTTCCAGTAAACCAAGGGTTTATGTTGTTGGTGTGGATTCCAATGTCTGTCTCCAGCAGAATAACCATTAGAGTCTAAAGTTAAAAAATTTAAGGTAAACAGGGCAACTGCCAATCTGTCTTTAGGACTTTTCCAATTTCCTTCTTTTTGTTTTAATAACATAATTTTCAGTGTGCGGTTTGCTCTTTCAATAATGCCCTGACCCTGAGGATTGTATGGGATGCCTGTTTTATGGGATATGTTGAATTTTGCGCAAAACTGTTTGAAAGATGAGGACGTATATGCGGGGCCATTATCTGTTTTTTAAGCATTTTGGGGATGCCCAATGCAGCAAAAGCTTGTAAACAATGAGATGTGACATCTTTAACTTTTTCTCCAGAATGTAAGGAAGCAAAAATCATGCCTGAGCATGTATCTATGGTTACATGAATAAATCGCAATTTTCCAAAGCTTGGCTCATGAGTAACATCCATCTGCCACAAATGATTGGGCATTAATCCTCTAGGGTTAACACCAAAATGAGGATTGGGCAAATGTGTCATACAAGATTTACAATCTTTTACAATTGTTCTGGCTTGCTCTTTTGTAATTTTAAACCTACGTTGCAAGGTGGTGCTGTTGACGTGAAACTGGGAATGAAGTAAAGTAGCTTGTTGTAGCGCTGAAAGTATAAATATTGTTTTTGTAAGTTCATCAGCCTTTTGATTACCTTCATGGAGGGGGCCAGGCAAATTAGTATGTGCTCTAATATGGCCTACGAATAGAGGTTCTTTTCTTGCCCATAAAAGTTTTTGTATTTGATAAAACAATTTAAAAGCTGGAGTATGAGGTGCTATTGGTCCTGCTAACTCTAATTTTGGGACGGCTTGTACAATATAGTGGCTATCTGAAAAAATGTTTATGGGCTGGTCTCTAAAATTTTCCAGAGCTCTTACCACAGCTTCCAATTCCACTAGTTGAGCTGATTTGTGTGCAGTTATGTAAGTCATATTTTCTTTTGTAGTGACTATTGCAGCAGTACCATTTGAGGACCCATCTGTAAATACATTAAATGCCTTAGGAATAGGTTGATTTTTTATTACCTGTGGAAATATAATAGGATGATTAATACAAAAAGATAATATAGGAGACTTAGGAAGGTGATTATCAAAATTTGCAGAGGTAGAGCATCTAGCTATAGCCCAGTCATTATCGTTGAAGCATAAATATTCAATCTGTGACGATGAATAGGGAGTAATAATAGTAGCAGGGTGAATGCCAAATATTTTAGTAGAAGTTTTAAGTCCTTGAAGAATAAGTTTAGCCACCATGGAGGTATAAGATTCAATTATACTTTTAGGAGAGACGGGCAAATGTATCCATAATAAAGGCCCTTGTTGCCAAAATACTCCTGTGGGTGTATATTGTGAAGAAATAATAATCAATATCAGCGGTTGAGTTAAATCAAATCTGTCACAATGAGCTCCTTCGATGGCTTTTTCTACTAACTTTAAAGCTTTCCTAGCATCTGGAGTCAGTGTTCGTGGTGAGGATGGATCAGGGTCCCCTCGAAGGATATCAAATAAAGGTTTTAATTGGCCAGTAGTGAGGTTTAGTGTAGGGCGAAGCCAATTAATGTCACCCAGCAGTTTTTGGAAATCATTGAGGGTGGTTAAATGTTCTTTATTTATTAAAATTTTTTGGAGTCTAACAAAAGTATCCATGATTTTAAATCCTAAATATAATATGGGAGATCTAGTTTGAACTTTTTCTTCTGCTATATATAATCCGTATTTTTTAAAATTTTCTACCATGTCACTGAATATATTAAATAAGATTTTTTGATTAGGGTGGGCCAGTAAAATATCATCCATGTAATGTAGACACATGAGGTTTGGATAGTTATTTTTAATGGGTTGGATAGCCTTGTCCACATATATTTGGCATATGGTGGGGCTATTAGCCATTCCCTGTGGTAAAACCTTCCATTGATATCTCTGATCAGGGCCATTATTGTTCATAGAAGGAACTGAAAAAGCAAACCTGGGGGCATCCAGAGGATGTAGGGGAATAGAAAAGAAGCAATCCTTTATATCAAGACTAATAACATGGAAACTTTTTGGAATAGCTACAGGATTCGGAAGTCCAGGTTGAGTAGGGCCCATGACTTGCATGGTTTTATTAATTTGTCTAAGATCATGTAATAATCGCCATTTTCCTGATTTTTTCTTGATCACAAATATGGGGGAATTCCAGGGAGAGGTGGAAGGTTCTATATGTCCTGCTTCTAATTGTTCCTGAACTAGTAGGTGGGCCGCTTGTAATTTCTCTTTAGATAGGGGCCACTGAGGGACCCACACTGGCTTATCAGAAAGCCATGGTATTTTTAAAATTATTTTCTCAGTGGCCCCAAAGAAAAATGTCTTTTTCCTATATGATAATGATTTCTTTTAGGGTTACGCTTACCCTGTACTTTTTGATAATGATTTCTTTCAGGGTTAAGACTACCCTGTATTTTTTCACATTTAACACCTGCAGGTTTGGTTGCAAGGTGTACTCCCATTTGTTGTAAAATATCTCTTCCCCATAAAGTAACTGGTAGGTTAGGTAAAACATAAGGCTGAAACGTTCCTTTATGTCCTTCATCATCCTCCCATTTTAAAATTACTGCACTTTTTTCTGGGAGGTTATTATATCCCAAGCCTCTTAAACTGGTTGAAGCTTTTTGCAGAGGCCAGTGTTTGGGCCATTGTCGTAAATTAATGATGGAGGAATCAGCTCCAGTATCTATAAGTCCCTCCATTTCTATTCCTTGGATTCTTATTTTACACATAGGCCTCCTAGTACAGTCTCGAACCCAGCAAGCCATGGGACTCGAACCAGTGGAACAAAATCTTGTATTGTTCCCTTTTTGAGGCATACTCATTTTAAATGAATTATGTAAATTTGGAAGGAGAAGCAGCTGAGCAATTTTATCTCCTTGATTAACAGAACTTATGCTTTGGGGTGAGCTAAGCATTATTTTTATTTCCCCTTTGTAGTCTGAGTTTATTACACCTGGGGTCACTTGCAAACCTAATAAGCTTTGAGGACTTCGCCCGATAATAAGTCCTACAGTCCCTGAGGGAAGAGGTCCCCTGACTCCTGTGGGAATCAGTTGAACCCCCATTTCAGGTGTTAACACTATTCGGGCGGTGGAACAGAGGTCTAATCCTGCATTTCTTCCTGTTCCTCTGGTGAGGGAGTGGATGGGTAATAGGGGTTGTGTCGGGGAAGCATCTGAATGGATGCTTGAGGATACTCCTCTTCCAATGCCTCGTACATTTGTGGGCCCCGGGGCATTGGGCCCCGTGCCCCGTTTTTTGAACTCCTGAACAAAGGATTTCCATGGATGTCAAATTTTGAATAACATTTATTGGCCCAATGATTTCCCTTTTTACACCTGGGGCAGCAACCTGGAGCACGGTATGAATTTGGTCTTATTTCTCTTTTGGGATTTTGCCTAGAATAGCCTGATTGGCTATGATAATTTTTCCTGGAATATCCTGATTGATTATAGTGTCTAGGTTGAGTCCTTGTGAAATTCTGAGGGGCAGCATCTCTAACAGCTGCTGCAATCATATTCCCTGTGACAAAGGCATCATTTATATCTTTACATAGTTGTATATATATGGAAAGATCCTTTTTATTTCTCCATGGCCTGATGGCTTCCTGGCAATATTTATTAGCGTTTTCATATGCTAATTGAACAACTAATGGCATAACTTGATCAACGTCTCCAAAAACTCTACCTGCAGTTCTCAAAAGTCGATCAGCAAATTCAGCATATGGTTCATTAGGTCCTTGAATTACTTTGGACAAGCTACCTTGTAGATCCCCAGGTCCTTGTACAGTTTTCCATGCCTTTAAGGCAGCTGCGTTTATCTGAGCATATACTCCTGGGGTATAATATTTTTGAACCTGTACGTCTGCGAATGGCCCTTCTCCTGTGAGCATTTCTATGTTATGGTCTCCAAACCCTGCATCTGCATTTATTTTAGCTGTTTCTATACAAAGTTCTTGAAATTGTGATCGCCAAACCAAGTATTGTCCCCCACTTAATGTTGCTTTACATAGACGTTTCCAGTCTGAGGGGGTTAAGCTAAAGGTGTTAAGGGACTCCAGTATACTCAACGTGAAAGGAGCTTGGGGTCCATATGTCATTACTGCCTCTTTGAGAATTTTTATTGTTTTGAAATCTACTGACTGGTGGCCCCTCTCTCCATTTTCATATTCAAATACTGGCAGTTCCCAACGTATCTGTGAGTTACCCTCGAGAGCACATAAGCGCTCAGAAAGACTTTTTATTTCTATTTCTAGGGTATGCAAATGCCTAGTGATACCCTTCATATTTTCTGTAATAGATTCCACCCATGGGGGAGTGGAGGATATAGGTTCCTCCAGTTGATGGTCCCTTATCTTGGTCTTCCTTAATTTCCTTTTGTTCATTTTTTCAGAATCATTTTTACTTAATTCCTCCTCACTACTACTACTACTCTCATTGGTCCTAACTGACTCAGTAACATCCTGAGTCCCGGATTCAATTGAGAGCATGTATCCTTGAACTATCTCTAATAAATCTTGAATAGCTTTAGCAGCTCGGATCTTTGTCATTTTTGAGCCCGCACTGATACTATCCTTACTGGCCCTAACTGACTCAGCCGAGGCCAAGCTTTCATGATCACTTTCACTTTTTTCCAAATTCTCCTCACTAATAACTGACTCAGCTATATCAAAGAATCCATCAAGAGCCTTGTACACTTGGGTCTTAGTTATTTTCGAACCCATTTTAACCGCTCTGACTAGAGACTCCTGCGAGGTTCCTCAGTTCTTACCTGCCGTGTCGATTCCCCGTCCGGGCCACCACCTGTAGTCGCCTGAAGCGATGGCCGCTTGGAGCAAAGAAGCCGCGGGAAGAAGTTTTGAGACGAACTGGAAACAAACAGCTCTTTATTCTGGCAACTTTTCTCCCTGGCTCTAACTACACCCCGACACGCCGTCCACGCTCCTCTAACCTCCAAAATGGCGCAGACCTCCCCCGCAATCTCGCTCAAGTCCCTCGAGATCTCCGGCCAAGTCTCGCAAGATCCCGGGCCAAGTACGGAAGGCGCCAATGCCCAAACATGTCCAAAGCCAAAGCCCGTAGTCCACCGCAATTTAAGCCATCTCCCCAAACAGGGCTCCTGCAAAAATAAGCTATTATAATAGTGAAAATAAGCACTGCATTGATTACAAGCACTTATGGAGACCTGTTTTGCTCTCGTTCTGTTGGGATGTGGGGTAGAGTTGTCACAGCTTTAAATCTCCCACTAAGCAAATATCCCGTCTATGCTCACCTCATGTGACTTTGAAATCTAGGATGTTTCATCAAATAATTTTAAATAATCTTCAGAAGAATTTTTAGGATGTTTTTATTTTCTTTATTAAATATTAATGTTTATAGAATATATGATTTTCCTTTTTAAAATTGCCATGTGTACATTTGAATTTATTGCTAATAATTTCAGTTAGATGAAATTTAAGAGACACATTAAATCTAGGACTTTTGTTGACTTTTTCTTTAATGTTGGAAATATTAAGACTGTATAGAGTCAAAAGAAATTGCAAAATTTATTCTGAAGGATGAGTGATGATGATCCAATAGCATAGCGTTTTTTTTTTTTTTTTTTAATCAACGTGAACTGAGTTCTTTTCCCCCTATACTGGAATTGAACCCAGAAACACTTTACACTCTACCACTGAGCTATATTGTCAGCCCTTTTTATTTGGAGTCTCACTAAGTTGCTGAAGCTGGTTTATAATTTGTGATCCTCCTGCCTCAGCCTCCCAAGTAGCTCAATTACAGGCAGATGCCACAGCATTCAGCTAATTTTCTAAGAGTTTTAAAGAATGAACAGTCAGAACTACCTTCCCTTTCTTCCTCCTATGTAAGTTCAGTAGAGTAACATGTTAGGATATGCTAAAAAGTGAGGACTATCTAATCTCCTGGGATCTTAGATGTCCATAAAGGGAAGTGATAAAGAGTAAATGCATTGAAACTCCTATGTCCTATATTCTTTATTATTATTATTTTTTTATTTTCAAAAGTATCATACATTACAGCTTCACTGGCATTCAGTGAGCTTTTGTGGTGCATTCTTCCCAAATGGCAATCCACATGACATAATTGCTTAAAAAAAAAAAAAAAAAAAGACACCCAGAACCTTTTGTCTATAATTACTTCTTTAATTTCCTTGTCATTGGTGTAATTGCTTTTCATTATTTGGGGATTGTTTTTGTCCTTTTCAAAAGCTCCTGATCATTTATGATTTGGTGTATAAGAAAGCATATGTAGGTAAATCCTAGAAGATAGGTGATCACACAGGTAGGCAAGACATGCAAGGCTTCCAGAGGGGAATGAACAGGAGCCAGGTGTGTGGTCTGTACTAGGAGAAAGAAAACCACTCTACTGGGGAGACTTTTCAGTCCTGGGGTTATTGATGTCTATTTCTGATGTTTCTTCTGGTAACCCATAACTCTACATAATGGAGCACCTTCCTGGGCCAGGTGTCTGCTCCATCTTCAGAGTATCCTACTTTGCTCTTTTTGGCCAGCATTTGAGTCTTGCTTCTTACTCTAGGGGTATTTTTCACAGTCCATGATTTATTCCTTTTCAGGATAAGCGACCTGTGCACTGTATCTTGCTATCTATAAGCAATGTGCTCTTGACAGTGTGCTCCAAGGTCTTAAAATCTTGGGTTGAAGAGACCTTAGAAAGTTTTTTTCCCTTAACCTTTGTATTTCAGTGGAACTGGGACGAGAACCCAGGCATGCTGTATGCCCACTCTGCTGCTCAGAACTCCACCCACCATTTTACAAAATGGGTTACACAGGTGGAAGTTGGGGTCTAAGTAAGTTCTGAAATGTGAGGTTAAACAAATTCAAATAGGTTTTCTGACTTCAGTGTGCTGATGTGCTGTCTGATCTACTGAGTTGATCTTCCTGAGTTGAGTGTGCTGTGATGTCACTCCAGCATTTCTTTCAAACCTCCCCTCTCTTGTTTTTCCCTCAATCCTAACAGAAGTCTGACTGAGAATTGCTAGATTGACAGGTTCCTCATTTTCTTTCCATTCCACTTCATAACTCACATATTATTAATTTGAAAAATAGAAGACTAAGTAAAATGTTCTTATTTTTCTCTGGCTTGAGTTCATCTCTGCATCCATTCAGTAAAAATAAATTGAACAGGCAATGAGGATTTGGACATAGACCCTGTCTCTGTTTCCATAGAGCTTCTAGTCTCATGGGGGGAGACATATGTTACTCAATGATTACACTAATGAGAGTCTAATTACAGGAACTTAAGGAAGGAGCCCAGTTTCAGGTTAGCCTTTAACAAAGCAATCTGACCTGGACGGTAGAGGTAGAGAGACAGCTACTGTCAGGAAGCCACCCATGAACAGACTCCGAAAGGGTCATCTGGAGGCAGCAGAGGTCTGGGATGGGTGTGGGGAGCTTTCTTGACCAAGAAATGGTGGCAGAAAGCAGGAGTTTCAGAAGCTGATTGAAGGCTCCTTGGCCAGAGTGCTGAGGGTAGAGGGCAGTGGAGAGCCAGAGATGAGGTCTGAGAGGGAGCATGGCTGGCTGAGTCACTAGTGCTTTGTGGGTCACTTTGACATGTTAGATATTATACTGAGAGGGTCATAGAAGAGAAATCAGCAGCCTTTGAGACTGTTGATCTGCCTTTTTTTTTTTTTTTTTTGTCGCTGATGGCGATAAGGTTTATGCTAAGATTGTTTTTCACCACTTCACGTTGGAAGGCTTTAGAGAAGGAATAAGCATATCCCTTAGAGCTGGTGACACACTGTCCCCCTGTTGGCAGGTTCCAAGTGGTGGACTTTAGATCCTGGCTGACACACTGTGGGACCATTCCTATAAAGGGGAGAAAGGATGGTGACACTGTTACCGACTTGCTCTCCTGGCTGTTTCCACTGATGGAAATGAACCATAATTCAGTTTGGAGAGCAAATCAGTAATTAAAAGGTTCATGTTTTGTGGCTATTAATTTGAGTTCTGGGCAAATATCCTAAAGAAATTCACATGTATGTGCAAGAACCATACAGGAGTGTACAGAGTGCATCACAGTACGAGGTGTGACAGGAAGAGAGGGACATGTTATTGTCCAGAGTATTCTAAGAGATAAAGAAGTCATGTTCATTCATTCATTGGAACAGCTACAAAGCTAAAGTGACTATTAGATTTATACCTGTTAACACGGATAAACCTCAAAATATAATGTTGAATGGAACTAACAAGTACATACCATACATGATTCTCATTTCTATAAGAATTAAAAACACAGAACACTACTATGCCAATTCTAATGCATGTAATAACAGTGTAATGACATGTATGTGAACTTTAGAGTAGGGTTGGTTCTGGGGAGGAAAAGAGGAAAAAAGGATGGGCCTGGGCTTTAAATTATTTTCCTAATATAGAAAATTATATTGCTTTGTGTATTCGGTAATGAGAATCTGTTATTTTTGTGTGTGTTTTTTTTAAATATATGCTTGAAATATAACCTAAGATAAAATGTTTCAAATAAGCTCGCAGAATCAAAATAAGATATAGCAAAGAGTACTTACTGAGCAAGGGATGACTGGTCATGAAAGAACTTTCCAGGAGCCAATCAGGTCCTGGCGTCTGCATTCCAATCTCCCTGTCATGAGCAAAGGAATGTTGCCTTTTAAATTTGAAATGTTCGTTTGAGGGATTCTGTTGGCTTTTCTGCCAGGGTAGAAAATGGCTCTTGGGTTTGGTAAAGGATTGGCGTCTTGGGGTGATTCCAGATGTTTAAATACACTTTTTCTGGCCACTGAAGAAGGCGGTCATTACAAATGTCGCTAGTGTTTTCTCGTGTAACGGCAGTCCTCAGGCACTGGTTCATCAGGTAAGAGAAAAGAGCTTTGAATTCTTAGTAGATGACTAATATTTGATAAAGCTCTCCCACTGCCTGGTACTTAGGCCTGTAGCTCAGGCTCTTGTGCCTGCTGAGTTAATAGGGGGCTCTGAGAAACAGTAACCATCAGGTGGAAAGGAGGCAGGTGCACATCTGAGATAACTGTGGCTCAGATCAAACCCACCCGGTGAAACCTGTGGTGTGGCCCCTCTCTCCTGTCCTCTCATGTCCTTCCTGGACCTTTCCTGCTGCAACGCTGCCCTCCATGTAGACTTTCACCCAAGTTCATGTGAATGAAATCATTGAGTCAGAGGAAACTTGCCAGATCATTTCAATTATTTGTAACCTTGTTGAAAAAGTGACTTGTGCCAGGTGTTACTTCAAAACCCGTAAGCCTGGACAGCTGAACCCGCTTACCAGTTAGAACAGGTGAAGCTCCAGGCAGTATTTGTCTTATTTAAATAGGTTTTTAATTTCAGAATGGTTTGGGGAAAGTACAAAGATAATATAAAAAGTTCCCTTAAATCCTGGCATCTAATTTCTTTTTGCTAACATATTACTGTCCAGGGAGTCATTTTAAGACACCAATTTCTACCTTTTAGGGGATGTGGACACATTTTATTCCAAGATAAAATTCCTCAAAGTTTCCACTGACAAAGTATATGGTAAAATTAAGAGGTTTTTCTTTATAAAGTTACCTGGAAATAAAAGCTAACGGTCTTAGCAAAATAATAAAAATCTTTAAATTACTGTCCTTGGACCTAGTACACATAAGTCCTCAACAAATGCTTATTGAAAGAATGGATAATGGATGTGGGTACCCTGAGACATCTGTGACCTGTTAAGACCTGCAACTTATTAAAGTTTTCAAAAAAGATCTCTATGTGTGTGTGTGTGTGTGTGTGTGTGTGTGTGTGTGTCCATATATAGCCCATATATAAGCTGTTCCACCTTACCTAGGTTATAATTCTTACTACTGTCTGGTTTAAGGTATCATTTATTCTTTTTCAAAAAATTTTTTTAGTTGTAGATGGACACAATACCTTTATTTTATTTGTTTATTTTTATGTGGTGTCAGGGATCAAACCCAGTGCCTCATGCATGCTAGGCAAGTGCTCTACCACTGAGCCACAAACCCAGCCCCTCATTTATTTTTTTTAAAATATTTATTTATTTGTTTTAGTTGTACACAATGCCTTTATTTTTATGTGGTGCTGAGGGTCGAACCCGGGCCGCGCACGTGCTAGGTGAGCGCTCTACCACTGAGCCACAACCCCAGCCCCCCTAATTTATTCTTAATATCATGAAATCATGGTGTTTCCTTCAATTAGCCACTTATTTTAAAGTACAGATGGCTGACAATGAACTCCTATTTTTTTGACCTGTCCTCTGCATCATAGTAAATACCAAGTATAAATTTGGGAAATTTTGACTTTTCCATTGTATTTTGTTTCTTTAAGACTATATGTTATACCTCCAAGCCAGGAGTGGCAGTGCATACCTGTAATCCCAGCAGCTTGGGAGGTTGAGGCAGGAGGATGGCAAATTCAAAGCCAGCCTCAGCAACTAAATGAGGCCCTAAATAATTTAGCCCCCTTTCTCAAAATAAAAAATAAAAAGGGCTGGGGATGTTGCTCATTGGTTAAGCACCACTGGATTCAATCCCCAGTATAAAAAAAAAAAAAAAAAAAAGACTATATATGATGACTCAGAATATAATGGAGCAACACAAGATCTTGTACTATCTTGTAAAAATGTTCCACTTTTCGGGAGTACCAACATAGGTATTCATTATTGTATGGAAAAAAAATCACCTTTGATAATACCCAACTATACTTCTTTAAAGTCTTTAATCTGAGTCAATAGAAGAAATCACATTTTTTTAATCAAGAAAAATAAAAATGATTCATTTGAAAGGTAGACTACTCAGCAATTAATCTTTTTATGTTTTCAGAATTCAGCCGCGGAAATGGTTTTGTCAAAACAACTTCTCCATGTTCAAGAAAGCATGAACGACCCTGAAGATGAGCAGAAAGTCAATGAGCTGCAAAATCAGCCCTTGGAATTGGATGTTCTGCTGAGAAATGAACAATTAAAAGAGATAGAGGTATGGAACCACGGAAACACTGACCACATGACTGTATCGCTCATCCAGGGCAGCACAATGCATTTTAATTACCAAAAACCTGCTTGCATGGAGTGAAAAGTCTTATTTAACCTCTGCCTGATGATCAATTTGGTAACTGTATAATTATGTACTCATCGGTAGGTTGTATAAATCTTCCATTTAACAAGTGGAAGGGTTTAATGAACATTTGTCTTCTCTTTCAGAAAGTTCCCGAAAACTTACTCAGTAACAAAATTTTTCTGACTTGTCATCCCTTCCTTTTTGTGGTCATATGTAGTCTTCTGATTCTGACAGATTCTTTTTATTTTTCCTAATGATCATTGTCATAGGTCCTGATTTTTGTTTTGACAGCTGGGTTTATAGGCCACATTAATGCATTTATGTACTTTTAGCTATGCAATCTAAAAATCCAGTACATGACCATGTATTTTTAAAAAAATGAAACTATAAATGATCCCTACAATTTTAGCCAAGTTTACATAATAGGAAATATGTGTCTAAGAATGAGATATGATATTATTATTAGTGACTAATAATAATTATTATTAGTTAGATATTATTACTAATAATTATTATTAGATAATAATATTACCTGTTACTATATGTAAATAATAAAACTAAATTTTCCTTTAGAAACTGTAGAAACTTTTAATTCAGTGGGATCATGTAATTGATACTAAATGCTGAGCCAGAGGTGAACTTAGGTCTAGATTTTAACCTGATTGTAGTGAAAAAAAAAAATCTTTTAGATGTCATGACTTTAGTTTCTCTGTGTGCAGATGAAATATTTGAAATATCACCTTGGGAATAGGGTGTGTTATCTGGAGGAAAGGAAAGGAAAAATGAATGAATGAGTTAATGCATGTATATATTACTGGTTTGTGCGGCTTGTTTTTAGGAATTATATAACCGGTTAGAAGCAAAGAAAACAGCCATTGAACCACTAGAACAATCTGAATGTCTCAACAAAACAGAAGCAAGTGCCTTGACCCTCCACAATACAAGATATTCAGCACACTACTTTGACAATCTGCTTCAGGTGCTTACTGCTTTGAAGAAAAATAAAGAAAGCCAGTGTTTTCTCCTTAAACATTTTCAAGAACATGTCACTGCAGTTGAATCCTTGATGAAAGCCTTGTTGACAGAAAAGGAAAGTCTAAAAGTGTAAGTGTGGGAATGCAGGATTCGTGTGCTTTTTATTCAAGCACAGCCCTCACCACCTTGGATGGGCTTAGAGTTTTCAGAGTTTATACCGTGAAAGGATCTTATGATTGTAAAACTATTCTATGGAAATGAATTCCATGTGGAACTAGCTTAGTATGTTTGGGCTGCTATAACAAAATACCATATACTGGGTGGCTTATAAACAACAAAAATTTCTTTCTCACAGTTTTGAAGTTGGGAAGTAAAGATCAAGATGCTGGTAAATGTGATGTCTGGTGAAGGCTCTCGCCAGTGCATAGATGGTACCTTCTGGCTGTGTCCCTACAGAGTAGAAAGGACAAGGCAATTCTCTAGAGGTTTCTTTCTTAAAGTCCCCTAAACCCATTCATATTTATAAGGGTTTTGGCCTCATGATGTAATTACCCGCCAGGCTCCACTTCTTTTTTATATATATTTTAGTTGTAGGTAGACACTTTACCTTTATTTTATTTGTTTTTATGTGGTGCTGGGTATCAAACTCAGTGCCTCACACGTGCTACACAAGTGCTCTACCACTGAGCCACAACCACAACCCCAGGCCCCACTTCTTAATACCCTTAAGTTATTGATAAAATAGGAATTTGGGAGGGACTCATTCTGGTTTTGTTTTTTTGCTATGCTGAGGTTGAGCCTTGGGTCTCATACATGCTAGGCAAGTGCTCTGCCACTGAGTCATATCCCCAGCCCTCAAATATTCTTAAATAGCAGAAGCCATTTAAGAAAACTTTGTTGGTTTTGTGCTGGAAAAATAAATGTATATTACTGAATATGTTTTACAAACTAAGTTCTTAAACAGTTCACAGTATAAATATCTGCAAAATCTATTTTAGTTCTATGAAATTCAATGTTCTTTTTGATAAGAATTTATTCTAAACTGTGGGAAGGAAGAAAAACATGTATATAATTGTTTGGCATTTGCATAATTGGCTTAGATAGTTTAGTACATATCGAATATATATGTATATATATACACACACATACATGTATATGTTTACACACGTTTATTAATGGTTTCCTTTAAAATATATGCACTCCTTTTGCCACTACAATGATGACAAATGGTGGCAGATAGTCTTTTTTTCAGATATAGTCTTAATCGGTAAATTTTTTTTCATTAAAGGTTTATTTTTTATGCATATCTAAGTGGGTTTACTTTCAGTAATATCTCTTGAGGAAAACACTTTATACTGAAAAGATTAGCTTAATAATTCTGACTTCTTAGTCAATATCTATATCACTATTGTTAGAAAGATGGTAACAGAGGTGTTTGATATTATGGCAATTTCTCTCAGTCCTAGATTAACCTTTGTACAAGCATTTTACAGTTTACAGAATTTTTTTTTTTTATTTACTCTTCACTCCTTTCCTTTGATTCTTTGTTTTAATGATACTTTTTTTTTTTTTTCCCCTGGTGGTGCTGGGGATTGAACCCAGGGCCTTGTGCATGTGAGGCAAGCACTCTACCAACTGAGCTGTATCCCCAGCCCATTAATGATACCATTTTAAAGGTGCATTTTCTGCTTTGTCACCCATTAGCTGAAAGCCACAGTAAACAAGATTTTGATTTATATTTTAAGGATATAATATTTTGTATAGATATCCTAATCTTCTTTTCTGTGAATTCAAAGCAGAATTATTTTCTTTTAATGATTATCTAACCATATATCCGTGTGTAATAAATATTAAATGTGAACAAGCTCTATTTTTATTTTATTTTTCCTAGGGGACCAATGGACAGTGAAACCTATCTGAACAAAATTAAGAAATTCCTGAGATCAATAGAAAAAGAGAAAGTTTCTTTAAGCAAGTTGAAAGCTGAATGGGAGAGCTTATCACCTCATCTGACTGACATGGATAAGAAGCTGGTGGAAAACCAGATTCAGCAACTTGAGCGTGGTTGGATGCAAATGGAACAACTGGTTCAAAAGAAGCATTCGCAGCAGGTAGTGGAATATGGTGAATTTACCTCCCTTGTGAATAAGTTCCAAGACATGGAGACTTCTTTGCAACAGCAGCAGCAGTGTCTACTGTTAAGGCTGAACTCTCTAGAAGAACAGGAGGGGAGCCACAACATCATTGCCTCAGCCACCGAGCTCCAGGCCATTAAGCATGGGTTTTCTGTTTTAAAGACACAAGCTGAACTTCAGATGAAAAGGTTCTGGGGAGAAAAAGAAAAGAAGATTTTAGAAGATGCAATAAATAATTTGAAGAACCAATTGGAAACATTGGAGCCATTAAACCTGGAGGTGGAAAATCAGATTAAGAAATGTGACATAAAGAACAAGATGAAGGAGACTATCCAGTGGGTCAAGAATCTGCTGGGTGCACTCACTCCCCACATTTGCCTTCTCCCAGATGACGTTCTTTCACAGATCAGGAAATGCAAGGTGGCTCATGATGGTATTCTGGATAAGCAGCAGGCCCTGGAGTCATTGGTGGAGGAGGTCAGAGATATCATTCCAAACCTTACAGCAGACGAGGGGGATGATTTAAGTATCCTCCTGGAGGACTTACAGAGTCAATATCAAATGCTAGTTTTAAAATCAACTCAGAGATCACAGCAGTTGGAATTTAAATTGGAAGAAAGAAACCAATTTTTTGCAGTGATTGGGAAGGCTCAACTCACCCTTCAAAGAAAGGAAGCACTGATCATTTCCAAGATGGAAGCAACGTTCACAGAAACTGAGGTAGAACATGTCTACGTCACTTTGAAGGCATCCCAGGTGGAACTGCGAGAAATTGAGAGCGTGGTCTCAACACATCTCCAGGAACTAGCAAACATCTGTAAGGATCTAAATGTGTTTGAAAGATTATTTCTTGATGACCAGTTGAAAAATCTGAAAACCAGAGCCAACAGAACACAAAGATTCATTCAGAGTAAGTGCAATGAAGTAGAACACAAGATAAATTCTTACAGAGAATTCCATGAAGAAACATCTGGTCTTCAGAAGGAGGTTGACCATATACAGCATAAGGAACTGCTGCTTAACAAAGACATAAATCAAGATGTGAAAGAGTTCAATAAACTTAAAGACAGACTTGCTGCTGTTCGATGTAAGATCTTACAACTCTTGGAACTTAAAGAACTGTTTGACTACACAGGGCTAAATTGGGACTGTTCACAACTTGACCAACTGAAAACCCAAGTATTTGAAAAAGAAAAGGAACTTGAAGAAAAAATCAAACAGTTGGATACGTTTGTGGCAGAACATGGCAAATATCAAGCGTTACTAAGTAAAATAAGGGATATGGATTTGCAAATTAAGAAAAGGGCTGAATTAGTACAGACAGCTCCTAATACCTCACCAGAGAGCAATCTGCTCAATGCAGTAATTTTGGATCAGAAGATTGAGAAAGCTAAGTGCTTATATAATGAGATACTAAAGAAATTAAGTGAAAACAAGGCCTTTGATGACTCATTCAAAGAGAAAGAAAGAGTACAACTGACATTGAATGCAGAAGAAAATGATAAGTTACAGAAGGTTCTCAAAAACATAGTACTAGAATTCCAACCAAAAGAAATTGATGAAAAGAGTTTTCAGGACCTACTAGAAAATTCCTTACATGTTTTAAATCAGATTAAATCTCACTTACAGCAGCCTTTACTTATAAATTTGGGAATTGAATATGTTGAAAATGAGAAGGATAATTATGAAGCATTTCTAGAACTAGTTCAGGAGGAAATGTGTAGTGTTAAAGCTGTGACTGTTAATGAGAAGCAAAGAGAGGAAAACTGTCCTGAAACTGGTGACATGGAGACAAAATTGCAAGACATTGAAGCGCTTCAGACACAGCTTAACAGAAGCATTGATTTACGCATGGTGAGTTTTTTTTTTTTTTTTGGTACCAGGGATTGAACTCAGGGCCACTTGACCACTGGGCTATATCCCCAGCTCTTTTTTGTATTTTATTTAGAGACAGGGTCTCACTGAGTTGCTAAGTGCCTCGCCATTGCTGAGGCTGGATTTGAACTCGTGATCCTCCTGCCTCAGCCTCCCAAGTGCTGGGATTACAGGCGTGCGCCACTGCGCCCGGCGAGTTTTTTTTTTTTTTTTTTAATTAGATATTTAATACATCTATTTTCATTTCATGATGTTTTATTTTTTATTTGTTTGTTTTATTCTGGTTAATATCTTAATATTAAGTTATTAACTTTAGAAGTTAATAACTTTTAAAGAAGTTACAGGTTCTACAGAAGAATTCTTTGCAGGAAGGTAACTCTTTGCAAAAGTGCAACTTTATAATCCTGACTCAATCTACATCTAAATTCAGTACCTTATAGTTTGGAAAAGCACTAATCTGATATCTTTTTTTTTAATGTTTATTTATTTGCTTTTAGTTGTACACAATGCATTTATTTTTACTTGGTGCTGAGGATCGAACCCGGGCCGCACACGTGCTAGGCGAGCTCTCTACCGCTGAGCCACAATCCCAGCCCACTAATCTGATATCTTTATATCTGTTTTCCTCATACCCCAATGGAAGTCAGAACAAATATTTTTTTCTTTTTCTTTTTTTGTCTTCAGAGATATAAGAGATTATGGGAGAAGTGTGGTGTAAGGGAAGAACGCCAAATAATAACTGATATTTATTTAGAACGTATAATATTCTAGGCATGGTGCTAATCACTCTGTGTTTAATCTTCTCAGAGATTCTGTGAGGCAGGTGATATTATTAGCCTATTTAAGGAAAATTGAGGGCTAGGGGTGTGGCTCAGTAGTAGAGCTCTTGCCTAGTATATTCTAGGCCCTAGGTTCAATTCCCAGTGATGATGATGATGATGATGATGATGATGATGATGATGATGATATTACAATAAGGAAATTGAAGTTCAGATTTTTTCTCAGGGTCTTGTAACAGAAACAGAACTAGAATTAAAATTGAGAACTGATTCTAGATGTAGAGCCATCAAGTTAAGGAAGGACCATGGGCCAAATACTGCCCATAGTCCTTGATTTATAAATAAAGTTTTATTGGAACACAACCACACCCATTTGTTTATGTGCTAATGATGGCTGTTTCCATGCTCCAACTGCAGAGTGGGGTAGTTGTGATGTTTGCTGACCTCTGTTGGAGAGTGACCCCAGTGCACTCCCCCCTTTCCTTTTGATAGGAAGGCAAGTGTCTTAGACACCTTTCACACTGTACTTACTCTGCATGATACCTTACATGTTGTTATCAAATCTGTCACATTCAACTTATAAAATGGGAAATTAACTTCTTTAATTCAAAGAGTTATTATTAGGTAATGTATTTGAAATATTTTGATAGATGTAAATGCTACAGAAATGTAAAGTCGGATGATGAACCCTAACGTGTTGTTTAAATAGGTTCATAAGAGATGTTGAGAAATCTGAGAACCTTGCTTAGTTTTAATGGTTTCAGGAAACAATTGACATAAATCCCCAAAATAATATGATTAGAACTGGAGGGTAAGTGATTTATTTTGTATCTAGGGATATATAGCTCAGGGGCAGAACTAGCATACACAAGACCCTGGGTTCAGTCTCCAGTACTGAAAATTAAGTCATATATTTTTAACTTTTTTATGTGTGTGTGATTCTGGAGATAAAACCCTGGGTGGCTCTACCACTGAGCTATTTTATATTTTTATTTTGAGACAGGGTCTCTCTAAGTTGCTGAGGCTGGCCTCCAACTTGAAATTGTTCTACCTCAGCCACCCGAGTAGCTGGGATTACAGACAAGCACTACCACACCCTGCTATTTTTTTGTTTTGTTTTGGGTACTGGGAATTGAACCACCCAGGGGCACTAAACTACTGAGCCACATTCCCCAGCCCTCTTTATATTTTAGTTTGAGACAGGGTCTCACTAAGTTGCTGAGGGTCTTGCTAAATTGCTGAGACTGGCTTTGAACTCGTGATCCTCCTGAGGCCTTAGCCTCCTGAGCTGCTAGGATTACAGGCATGTGCCACCATACCCAGCCTATACCCTGCTATTTCTTATTTTAATTAGAAGACTGAAGTCTAGAGATAGTCAATGATGTACCCAAACTAAAGGTAGTAGTATAGCCATTGATTTTCAAACACAAGAGATCTGGAGTTTTTTGTTTTGTTTTCATTTGTTCACAGATAACTGATTAAAGTTCTACATATTAAACATATTTCACTATTGTATTTGATTTTGTAGTCTGGTGCAAGAATTCCAGACCAGGGTCATACAGCAGTGGGCATGATTCATGAGGCATCATTCTGAATTTAGATTTGCTTTCTTAGAAAAATCTGGAAACCATTTTTTCTTCATACAAACAAAAAGTCATTCCTTTTTAATACTAGTATAATATTGTTAAATCATAAGTTTAAGAAGCCAGCTCTTATGAGATGCAGAGACAGATTAGGAACTCACAGAAACATTCAATAATGACAAAACGTTTGACAGTGTTGTCACAGCTTTTAATCTCCTATTCTCCAGAATGCCTTGAGCGGTGCTTGTGAAAATATAACACTCTATCACGAAGCAGTCGCCAGGGCGATGGAGATCATCACTTCCCTGGAAGACATCCTTGCGTCCCCAAGAGTAAACCTTCACAATCCACAAGAATCCCTAGAGGGGTTTCGTTGGAAACAAGGGGAATTGGAATCCACAGTTGCAGACATCCAGGACCTCAGCGAGAAGCTGGGAACTATATTAGCGCCCGAGGCCAAGTGGCAACTCCAGTGTACTTTAGAGGAACTAGTTTCTAAGAACTCAGCCATGAAAGAGGCCGCCACAGTGAAGGAAGCTGTGGTAGAAAGGTGGGTCTTCTTCCTGAAGGTAATACTTTAGGAATGTAAAATAAGGTTTTTTCTTTATAATTAACTTGTATGCATTAGAGCTAATTTGGGCAATGTGGAAAAGTTTTTAAAAAGATCACTAAAGAAAACCATAATGAATATGTTATTATATTATATTTCTTCTTATATTTAATATTGGGTATATAGAGAATATTTATGCAAGCATGTATATGATGTAAATAAAGAAGGGTGATAAAACAAACATCTTCATGCTCAAAGTTTCAAAGATAAACATTAATTTGAATTTTCTTTATTTAAATTTTTTTTTTAATTTTAGTTGTCAATGGAACTTTACTTTATTTATTTATATGCAGTGCTGAGGATGGAACCCAGTGCCTCACACATGCTAGGCAAGCACTCTACCACTGAGCCCCAGCCCCAGCCCCTAATTTGAATTTTCTCATATGCTCCTTTCTTCTCTCATAAATGACTCTTATCTTAAATATAGTGTTTGTCACTTCCTTGTTTTTTGTTGTGTTTGTGTGTTCTCTTTTCATCATCTTCAAACCAACACCTAGTATATCTATTCTTCTGTCACTTCATTTTTTTCAAACTCACCATATGACCCTGATATTTATTCATGTTCTTTTCTGTAGAAAAATTCATGCACTTAGCTATGGATGGACATCTGGATTGTTCCTGGCATTTTGTATTCACAAACACTGCTAGTAGAAACATTTTAAAATGCAAGAGTTTTCTATGGGTATACCTCTAGAAGTGGGACTGAATGGGTCACATCTTAAATTTTTAATGCCAGATAGTTTTGCCAATTTCCACTTAAAGCAGCAGCATATAAGTATTGCAGGTATCCCATATCCTAACCAACACTTGGTATGTTGAGAACATTTTTACCAGACGGATGAGTAAGAAACGTTACCTGGTTATGGTTTAAATTGGCATTTCTAGTACTGTTAATGAGTTTGATCTCTTTTTTGGAATGTTTATTAATTGTTTATATTTCCTTTTCTGTAGAATGTCTATTCAAGTCTTTACCCATATTTTGTTGGGTTGTCTATCTTTTTCTTACTGATTTGTAAGGCTATTCTATATTCCTATTAAATACCCATCCAGTCTATCCAGAACCACGTTTTAGTAGGAGGCAAAGAAAACTAAAATCTCACAAATACTCTCAAAGCAAAAGCCTGGCCCTACAGCTTTTCTTATTTCTATATATTTTCATTTTACATATTTTTGCATCTTCGATTCCTTGCCAGTTTATTAGTGTGTTTTAGGAGGGTTTTTTTTTTTTTTTTTTTTTTGAGTAAATTTGATAGAGAATCTTTATTGTTCTCAGTGAGGAATTTGGGAACTATTTTGTATAAAAAATTTTATAGTATTTTTAACATATCACAATATTATGTTGAATAGAAAATATAAAATTTCCTGCCTTAATTGTTTTATTCTATAACACTAGGTCATTTATTTATTATAACACTTTATAAAAATAATTACAATTGCTATATAATTTTTCTAATTTGTTTTTTGTTTTTTGGTACCAGGGATTGAACTCAAGGGTACTCAACCACTGGGTCATATTCCCAGCCCCTTTTTGTATTTTATTAGAGACAGGATCTCACTGAGTTGCTAAGTACCTCACCATTGCTGAGGCTGGCTTTGAATTTGCAATCCTCCTGCCTCAGCCTCCCAAGTGCTGGGATTACAGATGGGTGCCACCACGCGCAGCTTCTAATTGCTGTATAAATTTTTATATAATGGTTTCTTATTTAATTTCCTTAATCATACCTTACCTTAGACACCTTTTGCTGTTTTAATTAATACTCTGGTGAGTGAAAAGGTGTTACTATGCAAAAGATTTTATCTTGGTTAGGATAAATTTCTTATATTTAGGATTAATTCCTTGAGGTAAATTGCAGAAGTGAAATTAATGAGTAAAAAAAAAAAAAAAAAAAAAAAAAACCAAAGCTCTGCAGTTTAGGTGTTTTAAGGGCAGCCTTATCTGCCTGTTAAAAGTTTGCATTTAAAGCCATACCTGGGTCCCTTTGGGGTTGCATAGTGAATGAAAACTTGTTGAAATTCATTGAATAGAAAAAATCCTTTATACAAAATAATGTGGAGAATTCATCCTGGGAAGTTCAGAATTTTTCATGTTCAGGGAAATGTAATATCGCTTTTTTTCTAACTGTGCCTCATCAGGTGTCTTGAGAGTTACAAACGCTACAGAAGTGTCAAGGAAGAGATTTGTACTCACCTCAGAAAAATGGAGACAGTTCTCAGACAGTCCATGTCCCCGTTACCAATGTCTTACAAGGAAGCTTTAGAGCGCTTGGAACAGAGCAAGGTAACCGTGTTTGCGAGTCTCCCATTAAGTCTGTGTGCAAAACTCAGAAGATCAGGCAGCAGGGAACGTGGCTCTCAACCCGTGGAGATCCTCAGGCTGAGTCGAGGAAGTTCCTCAAACCAGAAGTCAGGGGGAGAAAAATGAAATGATGGTTTTTTAGAGATTTAATTAATTTGATGCACAGTATAGTCCTCCCCCAGGAGCATCCTGTCTTCTTTGATGGCCTCTGTAGACCTTCACATTCCCATTATCTCAGGGGACCCTGCTGGATCAAGGTCTGGAGAGCCTGTCGCCCGCTGAGCAGTAATGCACCTGTTCTAAACTCTGATTTCTGGTTACTTCTTAGACTCTGTTACTAAGCAATTTAATTTCTTGCTTATTTGAATTTGTTAGAATGTACAGTATTATGCTGCTAGGATTTGGATGAGGACATTCTAAATTGACGGTGTTTAATATCTACAAAAAGCAAGAAAGATAAAAGGGGAGGAGGACCCCCTAAACATTTTTAATGGTTAATATAGTAAACGTTGTACAGATACATTACCTAGTAAAATATGAGACTCAAGTTAAAATAACAAGATGTAATTCTCAAATATTTACCTTTGAAAGTGCATTCTTAGATTTATGGGTCATTATTTGTCCTCATAGTCCCAAATTCATGCAGACTATAGTTCATGGGTAATTCTCATCTGAGACTTCCAAAAGGATAAAAAGTGGTCACGTAATAATTGTGGATAGTTACCATCACTAATTGTTGAAGATTTAAGATAGTTCCTATGTTTCAGGGTTAAAAAAATATAGGCATTATGTCCCTCCTGTTCTTTCATTTTCTTTCTTAAGGCCTTGGTGTCAAATCTCATATCAACCAAAAAACAGTTCACGAAGCTTCGACAGGTCCTTAGACACTTGAGCCGCTGGTGTACAGAAAAGGACAGCGCGTGTGTGCGCAGAGCCCTGTCGGCCCTGTGGGAGAGATGGCTCAGTTTGCTACAGGCTGCCAAAGAGTGGGAGATGTGGAGTGAAGGACTGAAGCAGGAGTGGAAATTCGTCAGTGAGGAAGTGAGTGCTTCGTTTCCAAGAAATGTTATTGCCTTTATTACGTTCACTTTGTACATAAAACAAGCCCCCAACAGTACCATCTGTGTACTTCGCATATACATCACACATCCATGTTTCTAGAGGTCAGGCTCTATTAGAATAGTCCCCAAGAAATACTTAGGCTCTTTCATAATAGTGGCTTAGTTTTTTTTTTTTTTTTTGGGGGGGGGTGGGGTATAAGATAATTCTTATAAATTGTTAAGCTCGAGCTTTAAAATCTTTATTGTAAAGATAAATTAATCTCTCTTAAAAATATCTGGCTCTACATTCATTCTACAAAAGGTTAGAATTAGGCAACATGCATAAAACCAACTAATTCTAAAATTAACTCCAATTGTTAGCTATGGAAATTAGCTACAATTGTTAAGTGCAGACCTAAAAACATGAAGTGTGATGTTCTTTCTGAAAATAGTCTCAAAGAAGACCCCCATAATATATGCCAATCACAGATGTTAATAGTTTAGGACTTAGGCATCACATGTATTAAGAAAGAAAATTAAAAATCGTATGAAATGATCTTAGCATATTTTCTCATCTTTCCAAAGGGCCAGGTATCAATGACATACAATTCAGAACACTCATGAAAAAACCCTTCTCTTATTCGTTTCAAACTTTGTGCTGAATTTAAGATAGAAATATGAGTCAACACTTAATTGCAGGAAGATCACATGCTTTGGGATCAAAATGTTGAACATTATCATAGTGACCTGCTTAGAACTTGATGTTCTTGAAAATGAATATCGTTTCAGTGGTTCTGGCAGGGTTTGGTCAGTGAGTATCTCTTCAGTGTTCAAGCTCTAAGAAACTTTGTAAATTATCCTGTCGGTGGGGCTGCTAGCACTGGTTCTTGCTTGTCCATAGTAGTACCATTATTGAGTTCCTACACTGGGCTGAGAAGGCAGTCCACACATGATCTCACTGAATCTTTGCCTTGGCCTGTGGAGGTAAATATCATCACTATTTTGTAGGTGGGGAAACTGAAACACTGAGATGTTAGGCAACAGCCAAAGAGCCTCAGCTGGAGACTGAGCAGTGAGCCCCCATGGGATGAGGCTGGGCTGTCTTGCTCACCACTCTAACCTTACAACCTGGCCACAGCCTTGCATTTAGTGGGTGCTTAGTAGATATTTGTGGAAGGACAGCTCTTACTCAAATCTAGATCCCAGCTAATTCAGACCTTTTGTTCTTTTTATTTTCTCACACTATTGCTTTATACCCGTTTATAATAATATCTTATGAATTCAGACCCCATTCATGCAATTATTCTTGCAAACATTTGACAAAATCTGCTAGCCAAATATATTTCTCAAAGAATAGCAAATTATAACAACTATTAAGTAGAGCACTTACTATGTGCCAGTCATAATTCCACACACTAGGTTTTATGTCATCGTGTGCATTGCTACATCCTCAAGAGACTCCTGAGGAGGTTTTCTTAATGTACGTATACATTTTTTCAGTCGGGGGAGATGGTTTCTCACTATGTTGTCCACGCTGGCCTCCAACTCCTCTGCTCAAGTGATTTTCCTGCCTCAGCCTCCCAGAAATCTGGTACTCCAGGCACATACCCTCCATGCTTGGCTTCTATAATGATATTTTTCTTATCCTTGCTTTATAGATGAGGAAAACAAGACAGTGAGATTGAATAACTTGCCCTGATTCACAAGTGGTAGAAGAGGATTCAAACTTAAAATCTGTGCTTAATCACTGAATCACCAAATTAAATGATATTTGCATACATCAATTTTTTTTTTTTTTTTGGTGTTGGGGCTCAAGCCCAGGACCTCATGCATACTAGGCAAGCACTCTACCCCCTGAGCTGTACCCCCAGCCTGATGTATGATTGTATTGTAGCTCTTATCCATTCAGTAAAATTACATCATCTAAAGACCTATACATGTAAGATTTTGTTAGTGTGGTTGGTGCCTTTATAAACATGACAACGTGAATTCTGTTTTTAAAATGTTTACAGTGAATCAGTCATTTAGTATCTTTAAGGAATAAATGGTTCATATATGATTTTTGAAAACATAAATGCCCAGTTTATAAATTGACAAGCTTAAAAATAAATTTTAATTTTTTTTTTTTTTTTTTTTTTTTTTTTTTTTTTTTTTTTTGTGGTACCAGGGATTGAACTCAAGGGCACTCGACCACTGGGTCACATCCCCAGACCTTTTTTGTATTTTATTTAGAGACAGGGTCTCACTGAGTTGCTAAGTGCCTCGCCATTGCTGAGGCTGGCTTTGAACTCGCGATCCTCCTGCCTCAGCCTCCCAAAGTGCTGGGATTACAGGCGTGCGCCACCGCGCCCGGCTTTAATTTTTTATTTACCTTTTTTCCCTCTTAAATCTTACCTCCCTATTTTCTTGAACAGAATAAGCTCAATATAATTATTAACTTCTGGTTATCCAGAATAATCATATACTTTATACTTTGATAATGACAAGATTCTAGAATGAAGTCTTCAAAGACAAATGGAGTGCTAAGGCTGGCTTCTTCCTCTGTGTCAAAGTCATTTCTTTGTTGGTTTCTATTTCTGCGGTTCTGGTATTTCATTCTCTTTCACTGTGTTTGCTTGGGTGACATAAAGCCAACAGAAAATAGTGGGATAAAAAGGCAAATTTTGAGGTTTGGCTACTGGGGTATGTACAGCTTCCACGCAGCAGGCACTTTAGGACAATACATGCCCTTAATAGTGATAATTATGAGATATGTTCACATATTAATGAGCACAAATAATGCCTGGGAAATCTTACTTTCACCAAGTATAGAAATACAGCCTCCTTAGCCCTGCTCAGGCTGTTTCCTGTAGCATGAACTTGGCAAGGTTAATGTGACTTAGGCTCTGGACATGTAGTAGAGGTCACAGACTGCAATGGGTAGTCCTATATTTATTCTGACCCAAAACTGGGTTGCCATATTAACAATGAAAAGTATAGTGTTTTCAGATGGGTCTTGACCTTAAAGTCCATAGATCAGGCTCTTAATTCCAGCTCAGATGCAGATTTTTTTTTTTATGTGACAGGGACCAAGTTGTGATTTCTCCATCCTGGGCCCAGTATACTCTTCAATTTGTCAAATGATAGGGTGACATTGACCTCAAAAGTGATAGCTTCCAGCTCTGATAACCTACACCTATCCACACACCTTCTCCCTTTTGACTTCTTCATAATTTACCGTGAACCTAAGAGGTGTGTGTGTGTGTGTGTGTGTGTGTGTGTGTGTGTGTGTGTGTGTGCAAGTATTTTGTTTTGTTTTGGTATTGGGAATTGAAAGCACCCCTGGGGGTGCTTTACCACTGACATACATCCTAGCCTTTTTCAGTTTTTTTTGTTCTGAGACAGGGTCTCACGAAGTTGCTGAGGCTAGCCTTGAGCTTAGAATCCTCCTGCCTCGGCCTCCTGAGTTTCTGGGACTAAGACATGCACTACCATGCCCAGCGGAACTTAGAAATTTTATCAATAATTTTGTTAGGATTCCATGTCCATGGAAGATCATCAAAGCCTCTTGCAGGTAGAAAAATGAACACATAATTGTTATGGCAACTGTTTTACTGATTTGAGAGCTGTCTTTACCCCCAAATCAGTAAAATTTAACATAAAGCTTGTTGAGTTTTAACAAGTATACTTAACCACCTCAAAATCAAGATGTAGGACATTTCTGTCACCCTGAAAATTCCCTTGTGTCACCTTATGCTCCTTGCCTTCCCTCACCTCGAGTCCCCAGCAACCATTAATCTATTTCTTGTCCTGTAGCTTTTTCGTGTGCAGAACATCATATAAATGAACTTGTACAGTGTGTGGCCTTTGACTTTTCACTAAGCATCATGAACTTGGATTCATTCTTGCTATTGCTTGTCTCAACCCTTCATTTCTTTTTTACTCCTGAGTAGTAATCTACTTGGTAGATGAGAGTACAGTTGGTCCATTCATAAGGTAAAGAATTGCCTGGCTGAGGCTGGGGTTGTGGCTTAGCAGTAGAGTGCTTGCCTACCACATGTGAGGCCCTGGGTTCAATCCTCAGCACCACATAAAAATAAATAAATAAAATAAAGGTACTGTGTCCAACTACAACTAAAAATTAAATTTAAAAAAAAAAGAATTACCCGGCTTTTGAACAAAATTATCATTTTAATAAAAACGATTAAGTGGCTGGGGGTGAGGCTCCATGGTAGACAATTTGCCTGGCATACACAAGACCTAGGTTCAATCCCCAACACCCGTTAAAAAAATTATTGTCCCCCTTGACTTCCCTTCTTCAAACACTTACCAGCTGTACAAGAGACAGCAGAACCTGCATTTGGGGACTGCCAGCAGGTGGTTTATTTTGGAAAGTGACAATGGGAGGACAGGAATGGAAGACTAAGAGAACTGAAGCAGGAAAAGTCTGAGCCCTTAGTTGTTTGGCTCTGATTGGGTCTTCATAGCTGCATTTGCCCATTTGTGGTTAGCTTAAGAATGGACGCACCGAGAGATGTTCCAGTAAGTCTTGGGTTGCAGACATCGTTCTTTTAATGCCTGAGCACATTGGAAACCCTAGATGTGCTGTTAGCCCTGTCAGTATGGCAGTTCCTTTATTTCCATTGCGGTTCTCAAGCAATATGATCTAGTGGACCCTAGTTCTAGTGGGCCTCCTTGATACAAGTGTAGTGGTCGGCCTGAGAACCAAGACTTGCGGTCCAGCTGTATTTAGGTTTGGAGATGACGGGAAGCACAAATTTCATAACAGTCTCTTGGAGAGGGTCCAGTCTACACCTTCTCCAGGTATTATAGCCACTGGACCCAACTGGATCCTATGACCCAAGTGACAGAGCAGCATATACCGCAGCCCACCCGTGCTGAAGTGCCTTATTTTCTCCAGGTGTCCCTCAACCTTACGGCATTGTTGATAATGGATCTGATAAACAGAGCTGAATACTAATCCCAACTATTATAATACACGCAACCTCCACATCCAAAAGGCCCACACAGTGCTGTGTCTCTTTCTTCGTGGTGGAGGTTAAGGATTGAACAACTTGAAAGAAGAGGAGCCCTGGGACACCTCAGACTATTGGGCCCTGGAGTCTTAATTGATGCTGGGGCTTTTGAGTTTTCATAGGCTTTATTGCTCACCCTGTGGCACATCTTACTGGACATCCGGGACCTTGCTCACCATTTCACATAGCCGTGATGTCACGAGTGGAGTTGACTGGTGTGGTGTTCTGCAGTGTCCAAGATGGCCAGCATAGATGTGTGGCTCTGTGTGGACATAGGATTAACATTACATGAGGACTGGATGAGATAAATGAGTGGTGCCGAGGAGGACAAGGCCAGAGGAGTTGAGGAGGGATGTAAGATTCATCTGATTCAGGGGACTTTGAGACTATTTTCTAAGTCTTTGTTGAAGTCTGATGGAGCTTCTAATTTCCAGAAGTGTGTTAAAAGAAGTTTTGAGGGCTGGGGTTGTGGCTCAGGGATAGAACACACTTGTCTGGTGTGGGTGAGGCACTGAGTTCAATTCTCAGCACCACATATAAATAAATAAGTTAAATTAAAGTAAATACATTTTTTTTAAAAAGTTATGATTCTGGGTTCTGCACATACTAGTGGCTAATAAATATGTGGTTGGTTTGGTAGTTCAAGCTGCTTTCTCTTTGGTGGGCGCCATGAGGGTAAAGAGAGTCCACTGGCTTACTTTTGGAACACGTGGAGGTTAGAAGTGAAAGAAAAGGGACCTGCAAGAAAATTTCCATGGCTAACAGTTGCCCAGCTTCTTATACTGGAAGCTGCTGGTGGGGCTCATTCTAACTACCCCTGTGCACCTCAAGAGAAATACCACTTTATCCAACAGAAAACTGAATAGGAAATCAATTATTTTAAATATTCATCAATATTTTTTTTCCCATAATAGCAACACTTCATTTTATTTATTTACTTATTTATTTTCATGGTATGGGGATTGAGCCTGGGCATTTTACCACTAAGATGTATTCCCAGCCCTTTTTCAGTTTATTTTGAGACAGGGTCTCACTAAGTTGCTGAGACTGGCCTCCAACTTGTGATTTTCCTGCCTCAGCCTTCTGAGTCTCTGGGAATACAGGTGTGAGCCACCACAACACTTCATTCTAATCATCCTGTAGCTGGGAGCTATAGGATTCCGATGACAGAGGACCAATATTCCCAAATGTAGGAGAACAAATATTTCTTTTGAACTAGGAGATGGCTTTAGGCACCCTTTGAAGAGAGAGTACTAAAAAATATGGCTGCACAAGACTATTTCAAGTCCTAATATGCTCAGAGTGTATTTGACTTATTTTAGCTCTCTTTTGCTTGTTGTTGTTGTTTATTGAATTAGATGGAACGAGAAACAATCATTTTGGACAATCTTCAAGAGGAACTCCCAGAAATTTCTAAAACAAAGGAGGCCTCCACCACGGAGGAGCTCTCTGAGCTGCTGGATGCTTTATACCAATACGAAGAGAGTGTGGAGCTGCAACAGCTCTTGCTGACCCTGCTCCTTCAGCGCATAAAGAGTATTCGAAATGTTCCTGAAGGCCGAGGGGCTGCAGAGGCTATCCCAGTGCTTCAAGAGCTCATGTCCATGCGGGAACGATGCAACAGGTGAGACTGACGAAGAACTGTTAAAGGAATATGCTTGGCAACTCTGGCTCCAAATTTTTAAAAATATCAAATTGATAAAATATAAAAATATTATAGAATGATGACAAGTGATACTATGGAATTGTGTTGAATCAACATTGCTAGATACAAAAGGGTACAAAAGTAGCTATCGTTAAAACAAGGACTCATTTGCCATCTTGAAATTACGGAGTAGAATGACCTTGTTTTGGTACCAGGGATTGAACCCAGGGGCACTTAACCACTGAGCCACATCCCCAACCATTTTTTTTATTTTTGATTTTGAGACAGGATCTTGCTGAGTTGCTTAGGGCCTTGCTAAGTTGCTGAGTCTGGCTTTGAACTTGTGATCCTGCTGCCTCAGCCTCCTGAGCTGCTGGGATTACAGGTGTGCACCACCATGCCCAGTGTCACTGCGCTTCTGACTGGCTGGCTATCAAGGCTTCCTCTGACACCTTCCCTGGGTTCAATTAACTTGCCAAAAGAGCTCACAGAACTCAGGAAAACATTTGGGTTTGCTGGCTTACTAGTAAAAGACAAAAAAAAAAAAAAAAAAAAAAAAAAAAAAAGAAAAGGGATATAGATGAACAACCAGATGGAAAATGCTTAGGCCAAGTGTTTAGACACCCTACCTTCCAGGTGCTTCTGCTGTTCAGCAATCTGGAAGCTCCCCAAATCCAACCCTTGTGGGTGATTATGGAGCCTTCATTATGTAATGGTGATTGATTACATCATTGGCCTTTGGCGATCACCTCAGCTTCAGTCCCTGTCCCCTCTGGAGGTTAGAAATGATGATGTGAAGGCAGTAAGGGTGGTACTGAAAGTCGACACCCTCTAATCACATGGTTACCTCCCCTTGCAAGCAGTTCCCATCCCGAGGCTCCTCAAGAACCCACCAAGAGTTGCCTCGTTAGGATCAAAGATGCTCTTGTCATTCAGGAAATTGCAAAGGTCTTAAGAGCTCTGTCAAGAACCAGAGTCACTGACTCAACATTAGAACAATAGATTCTGCTTGTGCTTCTGTCTATAAGGGTGTTATGAGCTTTGTCTCAGGAACCAGGGCAAAGACCAAAAATTTATTTATTATATCATAGTACCACAAATTCTTATCAAATAACTCTAAGGAAAGGTTTTCCCACCCAGTTGTCTCTTCCAGTATTTGAAGCATCCACAGCAAATGGAGTCAGTGGAAGAGAATAGGTCCTGTAGGATTGTCTGTCCCCAAGAACCTACCCATGACTCCAGTCACAACTCAAAAATCATTGTCATTTGAGATCAAAGAGTATATGCAGAAAAATAGAAGGTAGAGGTGGCAAATAGAACAGAAAGTGTAAAGAGAGGATAGTTGGGGATGAAAGTTTTGGAGAGGTTTTTGATTGATTGCTAGGATTTGGTATGTTTGTGTATGTGGTATAGAAATCATTGAAAAAATGGAGCTAGGTGCAGTGGTACGCACCTGTGGTCCCAGTGGCTTGGGAGGCTGAGGCAGGAGGATCACAAGATCAAAGTCAGCCTCGGCAACTTAGTGAGGCCCTGAGCAACTTAGTGAGACCCTGTCTCAAGATAAAATATAAAAAGGACTAGGAATATGGCTCAGTGGTTAATTATACACCCACACCCACACCCACACACACACACACATACACACACACACATACACATACACACACACGTATATGTAATTGAAAAATGGTACTTTATTGGGGGGAAATCATTTTTGTGAACTATTCAGATATTTTGTTGTTGAAATTGAACTGTTTCACAGAAGAATAGGACAGAGAATTGGTTGTATTTTGATGTTCTCTTTCAGCCTTCTTCAGAAAACTCAAAAAAATAAGGAATCATTGCAGACTGAACTCCATGAAAGACATTGCTTCACAAAGGAAATAATTGCTTTGAAGAATATATTTCAACAGGCCACAACTTCTTTCCAAAATATGGCATCAGAGGGCCACCCAGAAAGGGCAGAACAGTTTGAGGTAAGTGAGGAATGAACTAGTGACTGTGGCTGATACTGGTCCACAACCTTGTATTCAAAGCCCTTGGGGCAGAGGTAACTCGTTGATTAGGGTTGGAAGAATGATTAGGAAAAGATGCAAGGAGGGGGGGGAAGCACATGCAAAGGCCCTGTGGCATTATATGGGCAGAGCCACGGGAGGATGAGTGTGGTAGGAGGATAGAACAAAGTTGAGACCAGGCTGAGTCTGGATTAAGCAGCCCTTTTTCAAGGATGTTTCAAGCGTGTTTGGTGAACAGGGCCTCAGACCCCGTTTGGGTAGTGTGTTAGACTATTTTAGTAGAACATGATGTTTTGCCTCTGGTAGGGGCTGTGCACATACTGAGCGTCTCATTTCTTCAGAATGATCTCGCATTCCAGCTCACTGGTAACAGTCAAAAATGACATTTGGAAGCTGATTCCAAAGTTGCATGCTGCAGTGAACCAGAGCTTTGGTTGTTGCTGTCAAGGAGCCCTTCCACAGGCACCAGCTCTGTTTAGCCCTGAATGAGGTCCTGTCCTCCCTGGGTCTAGATAAAACAGGATGACACTCACACCAGCCCACCTGTGTCTGGGTGGCTTTGTTCTTTAACTTTCTCCCTCTCAATTAAGAAAGGAGAATCTGTGACACATGAGTCATTTAAAATTGTGATCATTCAGCGTCAGCCCAGTGACTCAGTCCATTAAAACAAATAACGCTTGAACAGCTACTGTAAAAACCAAACAACAAAAAAGCCACAGTAAAGTCAAGAAGTATTTTTCCACTTGATCTTTGGGAAACTTTCCCAAACAAATGAGTTTCTCCTTTATAATTACTACAGGGGAATAGCAGATCAGATTTTATTTCTAGGCCACAACCAATGGACTGTTTGTTCAGGTTTCTTTTTATCTCCCCAAACCTGCATTCTTTGCAAGGAACTGGAACCCTCCCTTTTGAAAAAAGCTGAGCTCTGTTGGGCTGTCTAATTACACGGAAGGGACACTTTTGCTTCAAGCTGCTTCAAGCGTGGGCTTTTAGTGGCCTTGACTCATTGTGATGATAATGTAGGAAGAAGTAGAAATAGCAACAAGTTAATAACACCAAAGAAAAACTTCTTTGAAACTTTTTGCTACTTGTACTTTTTTAGATCAAAGCTGCAACTGAGATACAGTTAAATCCTAGAGGTACTTTGGAAGCAGGGGTGTTGTAATGTCTTTTTGTCACAATGGTTTCACACCATTGTGATTGAGAGATCAAGTTTAATTCTTACAAATTAGAAAGCATCCTCTGACCAAACCAAGTATCTCCCGGGTTCAGTCAAATTGTATCAATAGTGAGTTTTGTCCAGCAAAATTTGCTTCTTTCAATCACAAGGACCAGGAGGAGCTGGAAAGCTGCTTTTGCTTTTTAGAGCTGAACTTTCCCCACCCAGAGCTGTGAGTGTTGAAACCCTCTTGACGTTTTTAGGAGCTTCAGAACATTCTTAAGAAAGGCAAGCTAACTTTCAAGAGTATCATGGAAAAACTGCGAATCAAGTATTGTGAAATGTACACCATAGTCCCTGCAGAGATGGAGTCCCGGGTGGAGGAATGCAAAAAAGCTTTAGAAGACATAGATGAGAAGGTAATAATAATGTTCTTACTTGTGCTGTCTTTTATAGGGCTGAATGACTAGAAGAAAATGTTTTTTAATGTCACATTTTTATTTGCCCTGATTGTAGCTCTGACTGGTTTGAGTTTGGTTAAGTGGCAGTTTTGTGTATTGAATATTGAGATTAATATGCTTGAAATAAGTGACTTAAATAGCATAATATTAATCTGTATATTTTTAGTCATCCAATGTTTAGTTTTTCTTCTCTTGCATCTTAAAATACTTATGTATTATCTTTTACTTGGTTTATAATTATTTTTGATTGTACAAACACTTAAAAGTTTTGGACGCAAATAATACTTTGCTTTAAGATAGATTCCCTGAAACATTTTGGAATTACAACCAAGAAAAAATAAAAATTTCACTAGGAACAGCAATTAGCAAATACTGTCTAATGATGATGATAACAAAATTCTTACAAAACATACCTGGGCAAATCTTTATACCTGAGAGTCTAGATTTGAACAAAGGTAGGAAATATTTTATAACACCAGGGACATAGGAGCTGAGCTTAGAAAGACAGCCCAAATCCAAGAGAACAAAAATCTCTTTGGCCCAGCATCCACAGAACGATTTTTATGTTATTTTCTTGAAGAACTAAGTACCCATAACTTGTTAACTAAAATAGCCCTTCAAGCTCAGCACACTGATATATGCCTATAATCCCAGCAGCTTAGGAGACTGAGGCAGGAGAATCACGAGTTCAAAGCCAGCTTCTCCAATTTACTGAGGCTAAGCAACTAAATAAAATATTAAAAGGGCTGGGGATGTGGCTCAGTGGTTAAGTACCCCTTGGCTCAATCCCTTGGGCAGGGGAGAAGGGATTCAAACTTAGTTTCTAGAATCTGTCTTGTACTTCTTCTAGAAACATCTATCCTAAAAAAAGGAATGTAATCTCCTAATATGTAATTACATAAGTCTTTTTTGATTTAACATGCAAGAAAATCTACTAGGTACTTTCTCAAGAATTGTGTACTATTGGTTTTATTTTAAAAGATTACTAAATGTTTTAGTAGAAACTAAGTGTTATTTTCATAAATCCTTTATGTGAAAATCTCTATGAAGTAAGTTAGTAATAAAAACCAGTCTTTCACATTTAAGGTTGAAAATTTCCACTGTGAACTTGTTTATTTGTAACAAAAAGCCACTGATTTTTATTGTGCAAAGTGTTTAAAGGAAGTTCAAGGATCCAGGCAACAGACACATCCCTGTGTGTAATTCAGGTGGCTATTGACTTTCCTAAATCATAATCTTTCCTAATGTATCTAAATGGTATGCATTTCTACCAGGACAGTAACTGTCCCAAATATCAGAAAACTTCATTTTGTGGTAATTTGTAACACAGCCAGCAAGAAAAAAATAGTAGAGGATCAACGTGAGGCTTGTTTTTATAATAGTCTTGACTGTGGTATGGTCCATGGAATAAAAACATGGCATAAACGTTTTGACAGCCTGGTGCAAATAGGGCCTGGGATGGATTCTAGGGACTTTAAGGCTTCTCAGGAGGAGTTCAGCCACTGCCTTGATGTGTGACCTTCGCATGTCATTTAGCCTGTGTTTCTGTTTCTGTGTCTGTATTTTTATCTGCTTGGGATGGTTTTATTCTCAGTGATTATACAGCTACAGGGAGGACTGAAAGCATTATACAAAAGCACATAGTATTATTTGGTTATTTAGTTGCTGCTTGAAGAAAGCCTTATCCACATAGCTTTAAAAAATAAGAACACAAATTAATCGGGTATTTGGAAAAATGATACATTCAGCATTCTTTTAATATCTTCCTTAGCACTAGTTGTTTTAACATGTAGATTAAAAAAGACTGCCTGGTTTAGCAGCTAGATTTCTGATTGCTGGGAAAATGGGCATTAGAAACAGTCACACATAGAAGAATTAAGCTCAGCATCCTCAGGAAATAGCTGCTTTTAGAAGACTGTTTCCACCCAAATGAATATTAAGGTGGAAATTACATTTTGTTTTTAAATTGGCTCGGGAATAAGTTTGTTTTTATTAGAAACAGGTCTGTGCAGAGAATTTTCTCTAAAATGGAGAGGTTGTATAACATATCCCCAAGAAATTATTTCATATAATTTGATCCATAGGGGTATGTTTCAAAGAGTCCTCTCAGTACAGTGGCCCAACACAATTTTTAAATTTTATTTAAAGTAATTAATTTACTTATAGATTATATTTAAAAGGTCAGGTGAACACAGCTGCCATTTACTAATTGGCTAATCTTTTGTCTCTCTAATGCATTAGCCAGTCTGGTTTGTAATTTTTTTTTTTTTTTCCAGTCCTTAAAGAGCAAGTGCTGCTTTGGGCTGGGGATATAGCTCAGTTGGTAGAGTGCTTTCCTCACATGCACAAGGCCCTGGGTTCAAACCCCCAGCAACACACACACACACACACACACACACACACACACACAAGAGTGAGTATTGCTTTTATTGTGTGAATTTGGGAATAGAGAACAGAAACACTAAGTCAAATTCAACTTTCTCCCTTGTTAACAGATTAGTGATGAAGTCTTGAAGAGCTCACCATCATGTGCAATGAGCAGGAAAATAGAGGAAATTAACAGTGGGCTTCGGCTTATTGAAAGTATGTTGCAGCAGAAGAGCAAAAACATTGAGAAAGCTCAAGAAATTCAAAAGGTAACATCCTCCTCTAGCTCACTTCAGCATTAGGTGTTTCTGATGAATAATCCCTCACCCCATTCAGTCATCCCAAGGTGGGTTCTTTGGATGAATCAGAAGCACCAAGACCCTACACCAAATCCAGAGATGCATCCTTGATTAGAGGCCACCTAGAGGGTTGGTAGGAAATTATTCTTGGTTTTTCTGAGGCAGGCACCTGTCTTAGCTCTTGAGAGAATCTGATTGTGAAGGACAGTAAGGATCTTGGGAAGACTGATGTAAAAAAACAATAAACTAGGACATGAAAAATATTAACAGCTTTTCTTTAGATTGCCAAGGTGGGGGGGAGAAAGGAAAACAAAAAATCCAAATTTATTTCCCTTGTGAAATGTCTTAGGAAATAAAATCTTAAGTAAAACTGTACACAGACATAATATTCTACCACTTAGCCGGGCGCGGTAGCGCACACCTGTAATCCCAGCATTTGGGAGGCTGAGGCAGGAGGATCACGAGTTCAAAGCCAGCCTCAGCAATGGTGAGGCACTTAGCAACTCAGTGAGACCCTGTCTCTAATAAAATACAAAAAAGGGCTGAGGATGTGGTCCAGTGGTCAAGTGCCCCTGAGTTCAATCCCTGGTACCAAAAAAAAAAAAAAAAAAAAAAAAAAAATCTACCTCTGAACTCCCAAGTAAATGTCTATATGTGCATTCTTATTGTAATCTACATTTTTAGGAAATATTCTAATATAATTGGACTTTTAAAAATATGTAAGAATGTCACTCACTATTAGGTACAATCTTGGCTCTTAAGTAGAGGAACCTCATTTAACAAGTCAGATTTTTCCCATTTCTCAAAATTGTTTTTCTACAATTATTAAGTAAATTTGACTTTTGTGTGTGTGTGTGTGTGTGTGTGTGTGTGTGTGTGTATGTGTGTGGTACCGGGGAATTAAACTCAAGGACACTCACTGGGTCACAGCCCCAGACCTTTTTTGTATTTTATTTAGAGACAGGGTCTCACTGAGTTGCTAAGTGCCTCGCCATTGCTGAGGCTGGCTTTGAACTCGCGATCCTCCTGCCTCAGCCTCCCAAAGTGCTGGGATTACAGGCTTGCGCCACCAAGCCCAGCAAATTTGACTATTTTACCATTGAAACTTTCCTCTGCCCAGGCAAGATATACTGGTCTAAATAGCCTGATTATTTATTTTATTTATTTCTGAGATGATGAGGACTTCCTGTGTTACCTGGGCTGGTCTTCAACTCCTGGGCTTACACAGTTCTCCTGCCTCAGTCTCCCAGTTGCTGGGACCATGGCACACATCACCACACCCAGTTTAAATATCCTTTTTTAAACATAATGCTTACCTCATCACTCTTGAAAGGTTAGGGCTCTGTTGTCCTCATTTGTTGTCACTTGTCCCTGGAAAATGTCAAGGTCTTTCTGTCCCCTTCAGATAATTTATACTAGAATGAATGCAGTTACAGTTAGGCTGATGGAGAAAGACAGTGATTGCGAATATAAGTCGTAAGTAGGCCTGCAATGTTGTTTTGATAGCGTTTCCAAATGCAAATGCCCGTGAACACTAGGGTTTACTACCATCCATCATGGCAGTCTTCATTCAAACTGATTTAAAATGTCTTTCTCCAGAAACTGTGGGACAAGCTGGATCTCTGGCATTCTAAGCTAAACGAGTTGGATTCCGAAGTTCAGGACATCGTTGAACAGGACCCAGGACAGGCTCAAGAATGGATGGATAACTTGATGATTCCTTTCCAGAAGTATCAGCAAGTCGCACAGAGAGCAGAAGCCAGAACCTCCCAGTTAAATAAGGTGGGAGTAGAACACATGCTAGCCATACAGTGCATGGTGGTCCTGAGAGGTTTAAAACAAAACAAAACAAAAAAGTGTTCAGAGGCAGCTGAAACACAAACTGCCAGTTATAGGAGCTGCCACTAGAGCTACACAGTAGGCTCACATGGCCTGGTGCAGCTGAAGTTGGCTCAGGCTGATATAACCAAGAATCCTAAAGTTAGCCAACAGCAGGAGTCAAGGAAGTGCTGGGACCTAATAGGTAGAGAAAGACCAATGATGCGAATTCAGGGCAAAGAGTCCCAGAGTCCAGGGAGGAAACCAGCAATGAAAAGGATGGCCATTTAGGAACAAGATCGCACCATTCTAAATGGTGGCCATGGTTTGGTGAGTTGTGAGTGTAGCCTGGCAAAGATAGGCTTCTAGTCTAACAAGAATATAATGGGCTGGGCATGGTGGCACACACCTATAATCCCAGTGGCTCATGAGTTCAAAGCAAACCTTGGCAATTTAGTGAGGCCCTAAGCAACTAAATCAAATACAAAAAGAGCTAAGGATGTGGCTCAGTGGTTAAGCGCCCCTGAGTTCAATCCCTGATACCTTAAAAAAAAAAAAAAAAAAATATATATATATATATATATATAATGGGACATAATGAGAATTAATGGGACATTATAGGGAAAGGCACTGAACGAGAGGAAGTATAAGCCAGTTTTCAGAAAGAAGCATAAATGGGAACCAGGCTAGCTACAAGGCAGACTTGGAACTCTTGCTGAGGCCTGCAGCATCAGGGTGAAACTTCTTAAGTTCTTTCCACCAATAGTCAGGATCAGTCTGAAAAGCTGGGAGGGTCTTAACCTGGAGCCGTGTCTTCAATGCCTCAGCCACGGGGCCTGCAAGACCCAGCACATCACTGACAGTCTCAACTGACTCTCCGTTCAGGAACCATTCAACTCCAGTGACCAGCATCTGACTAAATGTGGTACCACATTTCTTTCTCAGGCCACAATTAAGATGGAGGAGTATAGTGATCTTCTGAAGAGCACGGAGGCTTGGATAGAAAATACCAGTCATTTGCTAGCCAATCCTGCTCTCTATGACTCTTCAAGAACCCTGAGTCACCATGCCAGCGCCCTGCAAGTAAGTGTCTTCTGTTAGTGAGAGAATCTGTACAATCCTCACTGGATTAGCCGATCAGCATCATCTTTTTTTCCTCTTCTTACCTGAAAAACCACCTTACTTGTTGTTTTAGTCAAGTTTTTTTGCTGCTGTGACTAAAGGACCTGACCAGCACAATTATAGAGGAGGAAGAGTTCATTTGAGGGCTCATGGTTTCAGAGGTCTTAGTCCACAGAAGGCTGGCTCCATTCCTCAGGGCTCCAGGTGAGATAAGACATCATGGTGGAAGAGTGTGACAAAGGGAAGCGGTTCACATCATGGTGATCAAGAAGCAGAGAGAGAGACTCCACTTTGGAGATATAAAATATATACCCTGTAGCCACGCCCCCAATAAACCACTTTCTTCAGCCACACCCACCTGCCTCCAGTTACCACTCAGTTAATCCCATCAGGGATCAATTCACTGATTAGGTTAAGGCTATGATGCAATTATTTCTCCTTCAAACCTTGCATCATCTCATATGTGAGTTTTTGGGGACACCACATCGAAACCATAACACTTATCATCATGCTAAGAGGCAGAAAGAAGTCATGCTAAGAGGCAGAAAGAAGTATTTAGGATATTGGCAGGCACTAGAAAGGAATTTTGGAAACCAGGATCTGGTTCTTTTTGTCCTATTCTATGACTTTTTGGATAATTTAGCATTTGTCTTCCACAGGCTTCAGTGTTCCCCATCTGTGAAGTAAGAAGGTTGTGTTGGGTGGTGTTGATGATTTTGGTCCATGAAATTCTAAGATGGCCCCCAATATTCTCATCCCTTGGTGTGCATGACCTTTATAATCCCCTCCCCTTGAGTATAGGCAGGAATGTGAATAGGATAGAATAGTCACATTGATTAAGTTATGTTATGTGACTATGGCGATGGGATAGTCACTGTTGTGAATATATACGTGATCAGTCATCACTTGATTATAAAATTCCTTAGTGGAAAATCATATAGAGATTCTCCGCTGGCCTTAAGAAGTAAGAACCATGGCCTTGGAATTCAAGGGTGCCTTTAGAAGCTGAGAGCCACTTCCAGCCATCAGCCAGCAACAATACAGGGACCTCAGTCCTACAACTGAATTCTGTGAACAACCTGAATGAACTTGGAAGAGAACCCAGACTCTTGTGTTTTCTTGTTTGCAACCTGATGGCATCCTGAGCACAGGACCCACCCGCAGTATGCCTTAACTCCCGACCCATGGAACAGGTCACATAATAAATTCATTTTAAGCAGTCATATTTGTAGTAATTGTTACATAGCAGTAGAAAGCCAATCCATGGTTCCTTCTAGTCCTGACATGCCAGGATTCGTTCCTGGCACTGCACAAGTCCCCTGGGTCTCCATGTCAGCTTACAGAGACAAAGAGAGGGAAGTATTCTCCTAGGCAGGGCCACGCCTGCCAAGGGTGGTCCAGATGCTGAGCTCTGACTGCCGTTTGTGAAGGAATATTTCCCTTCTCTCAGTCAGCCACCAGAAAGGATCCCTTAGGAAATTTTTTTTTTTAATTTAATTATTTATTTACTTATTCATAATGCACAAGTATAGCATCTTTTTACATACAACTGCTTGTATACAAAGTATATAAGCTGGGCGCGGTGGCGCACGCCTGTAATCCCAGCACTTTGGGAGGCTGAGCCAGGAGGATCGCAAGTTCAAAGCCAGCCTCAGCAATGGCGAGGCACTTAGCAACTCAGTGAGACCCTGTCTCTAAATAAAATACAAAAAAGGGCTGGGGATGTGGCGCAGTGGTCGAGTGCCACTGAGTTCAATCCCCCGGTAAAAAAAAAAAAAAAAAAATTATAAAACAAAGTATATAAATACCATTCAGATCTTCAATCATGCATTTAGGATAATGAGATGGATATCATTATCATTATCCATAGGAAATGTTTTACAACAGTTTTTGTAGTATTCACACCTCCAAGATGATCTGCGTCCTCTCTATATCTTTAGAACAGCACAGCATATTCCGCGGTGGGTGGCTGAATTTCTGCTTCCCTGATGTTTGAGATTCGGTGGCACATTTTTGTCCTGTGGTAACAGTTGTCAAGATATACTGCATTTTCACCCATTTATCTCTTCTGCATTGCTTCTGATCCCCTTTGTCCCTCACTGCCACCACACACATTCCTTAGATTGATTTTCCACATCCCTAGAGCATGCCATCTTTTTATTTTCAATCACTTTTTTCAAATACTTTTTTAGTTGTCCATGGACCTCTGTTTTATCTATTTGTATGCGGTGCTAAGAATCAAACCCAGTGGCTCACACTTGCTAGGCAAGCGCTCTGCCACTGAGCCACAACTCCAGCCCTTTAATAACTTTTATGATTCACCATTTTTGAAGAGTCTGCCAAGGAGGAGAGAGAAATGATGCTTTTTCCTCAAATGTTTTTGATGAGTTAAAAATTAAAAACTACAACTTCTTAGGCAAGAACAGTTGGCTTTTGCTGCCTTCTCCTAAAACAAATATGCAGCTGTAAAAGTGTCTCTCTGTTCAAGATACTGAAATTGGTGGACTTTGTTTATGAGGTAGAACTGAGCAGAGGGAATAGGGACAAGGGAAGAAAGGAGTTCATTTTCTCCAGAATGGATCTAATAAATCCCCCGATGGGAAGTTAGTCCCCAAGAGCTTACTTCTAGTCCTATGTGAAAAATCCCATTTTGTCCTCATAGTGGAAATAGCTGTTCCTACTTTTAAGAAATTCTTTTCCAGTTTTGGCATTACCAGGTCTTACTTTTGAAAGTGACTCTTAAAAAATCTCAACTGAGGTTTAGAAAGTTTGTTTTAATTGCATGATAACTTTTTTTCTGGACCGCATTTGTTAAAATACATTTGTAAAACCTAAAGATGATCTCATAATTACTGCTGTTAATAATTAAGAATCATCGAAACAATGATCATTATAAAAAATAGTAAACTAGCTTGTTTTTTCTTTCTTTCTTTCTTTTTTTTTTTTTTTTTTGGTACCGGGGATTGAACTCAGGGGCACTTGACCACTGGGCCACATTCCCAGCCCTTTTTTTTTTATTAGAGACAGGGTCTCACTGAATTGCTAAGTGCCTCGCCATTGCTGAGGCTGGCTTTGAACTCGCGATCCTCCTGCTTCAGCCTCCCAAATGCTGGGATTACAGGTGTGCGCCACCGCGCCTGGCTTGTAAACTAGCTTGTTTTTAAATCAACTTTATTGAGGTATGATTCACATGTACCAAAATACACCCATTTTTAATTATGCAGTTAGGTGACTTTTGATAGAGGTGCAGCTGTGTAACCACCACCACCAACAAATGGAAGAACATTTCCATCAACCCAGAAGGTCCCCTCTCGTGCCCTTCTGCAATCGGTGTCAGTCTGCTTTTGCTCATCCTCAGACCCAGGCAACCATTCCCTCCCTCCTTGCTTGCTGTTACTAGAGTTCTGTCCTTTCTGGACTGTCATGTAAGTGGAACCATAGGTACCCACGCATAATTTATCATGTCCAACTTCTTTCACTTAACATCTATCCAGAGTTCATTCTTTTAGTTGCTACATTCCGTGTGAACGGAAGTGAACAAATCGTTTGCCATACACCAGTGAGTAGGCGTTTGGGTCGTTCCTGATTCTGTGCTGTGTGTTAGCTATTGCTGTGTAACAAGTGACACCCCAAATTGCCAGCTTGAAACACCAAGTCATCATTATCTCGTCGTTTCTGTGGGTCCAGAATGCAGGCTCGGCTTAGCCGAGTGTGTCTGGCACAAAGTCTCTCATGAATTCTGTCATGGTGTCAGCAGAGGCTTTGGGCTCCTCTGAAGTCTTGGTTTGTGAGGAAAGAAAGACAGGATCCGCTTCCACACACATTCACACACGGCCAGCAGGCCTCAGAAGATCCACACTCATACACAGACACGCTGCCTCTTTACAAGGCCACCTCATGGCATGGCAGCTGGCTTCCCTCAGTGTAAATGATCTCACGGAGAAGGTAATTCTCTAGTCAGAAGGTGCAGTCTTAGCCCAGTGCAGTGGTGCACGCCTGTAATCCCAGCACTTGGGAGGCTGAGGCAGGAGGATCGTGAGTTCAAAGCCAGCCTCTGCAATGACGAGGCACTTAGCAACTCAGTGAGACCCTGTCTCTAATAAAATACAAAAAAGGGCTGGGGATGTAGCCCAGTGGTTAAGTGCCCCTGAGTTCAATCCCTGGTACAAAAAAAAAAAAGTGCAGTCTTCCTGTGACCTAATCTTGGAAGTGGCATCTTATCACTTCAGTCATATTTTACTAGAGTAAATCATGAATCTTGGGAACTGATTATACAGGCATAAGTACTATGAAGTGTGGATTGTGGGGGCCATTTTGAAGGCTGCTTGCCACAGGCCATTATGAGCAAAGCTACTGTGAATATATTTCTATACAAATCTTGATGTGGACATATATTTTAAATTTCATTTTAATGAATAAATATCTATGATTGCTGGCTTTTATGGTAAATGTTCAACTAAATGAAAAACTGACTGCCAAGTTGTTTTCTGAGATGGTGGTATGATTTTTTACTCCCCTCCATCTTTTTGTCAACACTTGGTATTATCTTTTAAATTTTAGCCATTCTAGTGATATATGATATTCTGTTGTGGTTTAATTGACATTTCTCTAATGACTAATGTTTTTAGCATATATTCATGTCTTTGGCATTTATATACTTCCTTTGTGAAATATCTGTTCATTTTCCCCAATTTTTTAAAATATTTATTTATTTATATTTTAGTTGTAGTTGGACACAATACCTTTATTTTGTTTATCTTTACATGGTGCTGAGGATCGAACCCAGGGCCGCACACGTGCTAGGCAAGCACTCTACTGCTGAGTCACAACCCCAGCCCCTTTCCCCCCAATTTTAAATTGGATTGTTACCTTATTGAGTTGTAGGAATTATTTATAAAACATTCTAAAAATGATTTTTATACCACATGTGATTTACACATATTTTCCCCAGTCTGTGACTTGTCTTTTCATTCTTTTATCACTGTCTTTCAGAGAACAGAAGTTATCAATTTGATGAAGTCTAATTTAGCAATATTTTCTTTTATAGATTATTCTTTTGTGCTGTATCTAAGAAATCTTTAGCTAATCCAAGATCACAAAGTTATCCTCCTATGTTATTTTCCCAGAAATTTGATAATATTAACTCTTACTTTTAGGTCTATGATCTATTAATGTTAATTGTTGTATATAGGTGAATCAAGGAAAGCAGTGTCAAAGGTCAAGATTCATATTTTTACCTAGGGATATCTAATTAATTGTTCCAACACCATTTATTGAAAGGATTCTCAACTTTGAATTATTTTGGTACCTCCTTGAAAATCAGTTAAACTTATACATAGGGTCTATTTCTGGGTTCTCTCTTCTTTTACCATTGTGACAGTCTTAATTACTATAGCTTTATAGTAAATCTTGAAATCAAGTATCATAAGTTCTATAACTATTTCCAATTTGTTTTGGCTAAATCTTATTCTTTTGCATTTCCATATAAATCTTAGAATCAACTTGTAAATTTCTATTTAGAGGTCTGTTGGAATTTTGAATAGGATTACATTAAATCTGTTGATCAATTCGGGTAGAATTAACGTCTTAACTGTATTGACTGTTCAATCTGGGAACGTGATATATCTCTTTATGTATTTTGGTCTTTAACTTCTTGCAGCAATGTTTTGTAGTTGTACTGGTCTTGTATGTGTAAAGTTAAATTTTCAATGCTATTGTAAATAGTATTATTGGTCAAAGGCATTGTTTTTAAGTTTTGTTTTCCTTAACTAGAATTTTGAATAAGATCAATAGAAAATTCTGAATAACCTGATTACTTTTTGAGACTTATGGTTAGAATTCCACCTGCATAAGTAAATGTTCTTTCTCATATCACTTAGATTTTTAATGGAATTACCTGAAGTCTACATTAGCAGGCTGAACATTTCTAGTAGGTAGCTGAGATATTTTGAAATCTTAAGTGTGCAGTGGTAGAGCACTTGCCTAGCATGCACAAGGCCCTGGGTTTGGTCCTCAGCACCACAAAAACAAACTAAAAGGAAATATTGAGTTTGAAAGCCAGTACATGTTTTAAAGAAGCCTATGAATAATTAATGACACTCTTCTCACCTCTGTCACTCAGGGTTTTAGAAACTCTCTGCTAGGAACTCAGGATGAAGGTCAAATAAATATAATTCTTGTTATAAATTGAACATCTCTAACCTGAAAATCTGAAATCTAAAATTGCTCCAGAATCTGAAATATGTGATGGGTCATAATCGAAATGCAGACACACTACAAATATTGTGTAAAATTAACTTCAGGATATGTGTATATCCTGAAGGGTGTATATATTGTGTAAATGAATTTTCTGTTTAGACTGGGGTCCCATCTTTAAGACATTTTTTTATGCACATGCATATATTTTAAAATCTCAAAAAAAAAAAAAATGAAAAGAAAACCACTTTAGGTGCCAAGCATTGTGGATAAGGACTACAGAACCTGGGTGGCAGCAGAGACTCTAATGTCATCCATGGCCATTGGCAATAAGGAGAGTTCAGTGTTTTCACTATGAAAATGGAAAGGACCAGGAGTTTGAAATGTTGACACTTTTTAATTTTTTCTGATTTAAATTTTAATCAACTTGTTTCAATATCTTATTGTTTTTCTCTTTTCTTTTTTTTTTTTTTCTCTCTATCTAGATGGCTTTGGAAGATTCTGAGCAGAAGCACAATCTTTTACATTCAGTTTTCACAGATCTAGAAGATTTGTCCATCATTTTTGAAACAGATGACTTAATACAGTCCATACAAGACCTGAGCAGTCAGGTAGTAGCTCTACAGCAACAAATAATGGAAAGCCTTCCCCACATTCAGCGGATGGCAGATGTAAGTTGGCACCCTAAAGATGTGGCTTCCTGTTTTTTTATTTGTATTTCATCTGGCAAATTAGTTGTACTACTAATCATGTCCTAATTATAGAAATACACAATGAACTGGTAAAATTTTCACTTATGCTTTTTTTACTTTACTTTGAAACCTTTAGGGCAACTATAACAAAAAAGCATATCCCCCTTCTTAATCCAGAAGTATTCTATCTAAAAAGTGAAGGATTTTGATTAAATAAACTCGTTGTTCTCTCTTTGTCCAAATGGAGCTATTGTTGATTTTAAAGCACTAAGAAAAAAATGGGTTTGGAGGTACTTGGGATATAGCTCAGTGGCAAAGTGCTTGCCTAACATGCATAAGGCCCTGGGTTTGATCCCTAGAACCACAAAAGTATTAATTAATGAATTAATTAGTTAATTAATTAAAATACCCATATGGAAAGGAGGAATTAAAACAGGCAGCCTCCCATGTCTTCTTTCACCAATAGCAGACAATTGTTGAGAGATTGCTACATGAGCCACTGAATTGTTTTCTTTTCTTTCTTTCTTTTTTTTTTAATAGTTATTTTTATTCATTGATAGACGGACCTTTATTTTATTCATTTATATATATGCGGTGCTGAGAATCAAGCCCAGTGCCTCACACATGCTAGGCAAATGCTCTACCCAGTGGTAGAGCAAACAAACCCAGCCCTTTTCTTTCCTTTTTATGTATTTGTTTGTGTGGTGCTGGGGATCCAGCCCAGGGCCTCATGCATGCAAGTGCTCTATAACTGAGCTACACACACCATCACAGAACGTTTTAAGTAATTTTTGCTTGAAATACATGAGGCATTTACTTAAAGTCACTGATCAAGGCCTTTACAGTTAGTTCTGTTATTTACCTTTAGTTTCTCTGTGACATTCCACGTACCATACTCCTGTAATTTCAGGGATTAGTAGCTATGGAAGTAAATTCTTGGTTACTGAACCTAGTCCACAGTTATAAAGTACATCTGCAACTTCTGATAGAAATTACCATGAAATACATAGAAAATTGTTATGTACCTTCTCAAACAGTAGGTACAGAAAATAATTTCAGTGTTCTTTAACTTTCTCTCATAATTTGGGGGTACTACTATAAACAGTCACTGTACTTACTGTCTGTCTGCTTTAGGCTCATCAAGTTCTGCTTTTTCCTATGTTGAGTGAGTCCAAACTGCTAGAATTTGAACCCTTAGTCTATTTTTATGGAATTTAAAAATCTCCATTATTAACCATACCATCTTATTGCTGCAGGGATCTGTGTTGATCTCCAAAGTCAGTTTGAGGGGTCTCTTACAATGATATGCATTTCGTATCTAGGTTTTATAGCACATATTTTAACCTATTTTTGTAGCATTTAAGATTCTTGGCCAGGTTCTGGACATTGACACTAACTGGAGAAATAACCACTGGACAAGTGATCAATTATTTAATTTAAACTGAGTGGATTATAAAGTCATTTATAATATTGCTTGGCAATATTTTATCATGGGGGTGGGAGTTGTGGCTCAGTGGTAGAGCACTTTAGCACGTGTGAGGCACTGGGTTTGATCCTCAGCACCACATAATAAATAAATAAATAAATAAATAAATAAATAAATAAATAAATAAAGTTATAAAAATGTTTAAAAAATAAAATGTTAAAAAATGTATTTTATCAGGGGGTTGATTAAAAAAAAAACCCAGTTAGTTTTCTAATCTTTGTGTGTTAGTTTTTCAAGGGTAATTTTATCATTTTACTTAAAGTGGTGGAAATTTTTAAAATGTCAGACCCACCTGTTTTCAAGTGTTTAAACAGTTCCGAAGATAAATTTGAAGAATCTGTAGATAACAGAGTTTATTTAAAAAGTGGTTTGGGGCTGGGATTGTGGCTCAGCAGTAGAGCGCTTGCCTGGCACGTGTGCGGCCCGGGTTCGATCCTCAGCACCACGTACAAATAAACCCATTGTGTACAACTAAAGCAAATAAATAAATATTTTTTTTAAAAAAGTGGTTTGGATGCATATTGCCTTTGTTCTCATGAGAAAATGAAAATTGGCTCTATGATTATTTTAATTCAATAGCAAGGTGTAGGCAATGTTCTGTAGTGTAATATGCTATTAGTAAAATGACATTTTTATTTTTTTATATTTATATGTTTATTTTGTATTATAAATACTCTGTAAGAACTAATCATTTCTCTTTCATCTCTGTATTCCTACTAGTTCTAAAACATAATCCTTTTAGCCCTGGGATTCAGCCATATTATACAACAGACAACTCTTCACATGCTTATGCATTCACATTTATCTGTCTTTCCTTATACTCTTTTTCTTCATTTGTCAATCTTTCTAATCTTCACCTAACTTCAGTATTGCCCTTCTCCCTTAGAAGTTGCTGTTTCTCCAGAAAATGGCATTTTTATTGAAAGTAGTTAAAATTATCTTTGTAGCACTTGGCTAGTTTTTAGGAGGTGTAAGTAGCAAACATTCTTTGGTTAAGTGTAAGAATAGAATTAACAGCAATAAACTGTGTTTTATGCATGATTAATTTACAGCATATACTGCATAAGTTGGTTCTTGTTTCTGAAATTCTAGGATGTGGTTGCTATTGAATCTGAAGTAAAATCAATGGAGAAAAAAGTTTCAAAAATCAGAACTATCCTATTATCGAAAGAAATATTTGATTTTTCACCTGAAGAACATCTTAAGCATGGAGAGGTAAGCATAGCTCATTATAAAAAGTATTCTCATAATACCTGTTATGTCTGTTTAAAAATATGTAATAATATGATTTGATACCAAGCATTAGTTTTTTTTTTTTTTTTTTTTTTTTGTTTGTTTGTTTTTTTTTTTTTTTTGTCTTATGATCCTGGTAATTGAACTCAGGGCCTCCTGACAACTAGGGCAGCATTCTAACACTAAACTAAACCCTTAGCCCCCAAAGTATTCATCTTGCTAGAATAATAGCAAAAATAAGGTTTAGAAATAGAGATGAATGAATATAAATGCTTTAAATCATATTCATAATGCTACCTATGTAAAAATAATTTTCTTATAGGTAAGTTTGCCTTCAAGTCTAAAGAACTTGAGCACCTAAGCCAGGCTAAAATGGGTTCAAGCACTATAACACTGCTTCCCTAGCTGTGTGAACTTGAGCATGTATGTATCTTGTCATATCTGTGCATTGGTATTGAGGTCATTACATTCCAGTTACAGTGCATATGGAGCTCCTAGCACAGGAGCTGAGACAGATTCCTCCTTAGCCTAGTAATCAAGAACTTGTGTTTGGGGATCAGGCAGGCCTGGATTTTAATCCCACCCCTGCCTCTTACAATCTTACCTTACTTGGATCTTCTAACTTCTGGACACCTCTGAAATGGAGGTTAGGATGCTTTCCCAAGAGGATTGTGAGGATTAAATGAAGAAGTATTTAATAAAGTGACTAATCTCTCCTAATTTATTAGTTAGGAGCCAGGTGTGGTAGCACATGCTGTGATCCAGCTACTCAGGAGGCTGAGTCAGAAAGATCTCAAGTTCAAGGCCAGCCTAGGCAACTTTGTGAGACCCTGTCTCCAAATAAAATAAAAAGGCCTGGATATGTATCTCAGTGATAGGATGCTTACCTAGTATATGTGAGGCCCTGGATTCAGTCCCCTGCAAGTTACCTAGGTAGATATGTAGGTAGGTAGGCAGATTGATCCAGATTCTATGGACCAGATATTTATTAAAGCCAAATATAATTATACTTCTGGGACTTAAAATTTTTCTGGATAATTTTTTTCAATTTAATAAGCATTTTTGAGAGCTATGTAGAAAACTCTGTGCAGTTGCTCTGAAGGTTAGATGCAGTACTTGCCCTTTGATAGCCTGCTGCTTAATGATACTATGCAAAGCTAAACAACAGTTCCACACAGAGAGGGGGAGGGAGACAAGAAAGCAAAGGGCCATCGGAGGACACAAGTAAATGCTGGCAGGTTGCCCTTACCCCAGGCATTCTTTCCTGAGACCCTTATCTCACATCCCAAGTGACGTGATGGTTCTTTTCAATATGAGTTAAGGAAATGTTTTAAACATTGAAACTATAGAGACTAAAGTATTCAGTATTTTAATTTGAATAATTAAACTTAGCAGTGGCCTTTTTCTCCATTTATGTACTATGCTTCTCTTGTGTTATGAAGGTCATACTTGAAAATATACGTCCCATGAAGAAAACCATTGCTGAGATAGTGTCTTACCAAGTGGAACTGAGGCTACCCCAGGCAGGGACAAAACCTCTGCCTGTGTTTCAGCGGACAAATCAGCTTTTGCAAGCTGTAAAACTATTGGAAAATGTGACTCAGGAACAAAATGAGTTATTAAAGGTGAGCAGTTTACAGCGGCAACCAGTCCATTGGATAAAAATGTTCAGCAAAAGCTGGTTTTATCCTCAATTTTCATTGAAAATAATTATGATCAAGAAGGTGGCATTTGCTAGAACAGCTTATTTTCTTTCCCAGATGGGGCTAAGGTTGTTTTCCTTCATTCTAAGCCTTGCTCTGGTTGAAGACATTCAAGCATAGTCCTGGTCTATTTAATTCCATTCCACACCTATTAAAAACCTATGTTGGTACAATGCTGTGGGAAGTGTTTTGAAGCTAAACCAGGTATTTTCAGTCTCTGGAGGCCAACAGGTCTGTCTATATCCATCTTGGTCATTTCTAGCAATCAGCCCATCTTATTACCCCATGTGTGAGTAGGTAGAGGGTAGGTGCTTTACAGTCTTCATGGAGTCTGGAGTCAAGGTGTTAAATGATTTGCTGAGCAGCTTCAGAGTTAACCTGCAGAGAGGTTAATTTGTGTACAAATATGACCCAAGTTTGAGTTTCTGGACCCTTTGTGTCATTTCTCACTATTAAGGGTCTCTTCCTTCTAACTGATAACATTTTTCAACCTCTCTCCAGAGAATGTTTTTCTTCCACTTAAATTTTGTTAGATCACCATTCTCAAGACAGAGATCATCATTGGTCAGAAATGACCTTTTTTCTTTAGCATGTATTCCTAGATCAATAACCACTCTCATAAGAACAGAAAATTGATGAAAGATCTTGAATTCTACAGACCCTCTTGGTAGACATCCTGCATCCTGCATTTGACCACTGCTATAGCTTGTTCCTTCTTAAATTCCATGTGCCTTGTGGCTGCCACTCAATCATCCTAGGTTTGGGGATACTGTATTCCCTGGTTTGAGTCTTACCTCACACCATCCCTCTTGGCCTGGCTAAGTGATCAGCTGATGTCATTTTCTAATACCCACAGAGAGAAAAAAGATGTAGCACTCAATGTACAATTTTTTAATAATGTATAAAGAGAAGAAAAGAATATCAAACTTGATGCATTATTTTTAATCTTTTGGTGCTTTATTGGTCTCCTGATGAGGAAAAGAAAATAATTAATTATGCTTTAAAGCAGCTTCCTCGCAAAATGAAAAGTGGTTGATGGAAGATACTTTTTTTTTTTTTTTCCAAGTTAGGTATCAAATTGTGCTGCTAAAAATTTCCATCTTATTGTGTTGGTGGAAATCAAATGTCCCCTCATATCTTTCAAAGCTAAGTAAGCTAGTGAAAATGAAAACCATTAGAATATGGGACATTTCCTTTAATTCCTACTGTAGCTATTACAAGTGCCTTCCTTGTGGAAAATTAGACAAATTACTTTTGTGGGGAGTAATGAGATGTAGTTCACTTTTGAAGACTAGGAACAGGTGTGTGCAGTGAACGTAGTTATTCATTTCCAGCCTGTAGCTAAAATTATGGTTAAATATTAAAGAAAATACAAGGAAGCATTATATGTTGGCCAGAAACTTTGTAGTTGCAAAAGATATTCTGCTTCACAATGAAGCATAGCTAAGAAGTATCTAGATTTGGTTTTGAAGTCCATTTATCTTTCATCATTCTTGAATTGTACCATTTCGCTCACAAATAGGTCTGAGCTCTGTTCCCTTAACATCAGGTTCTGTGTGCTGTTCTGGTGAGTTTTGCAAACTCAGACTGCTCTTGAACCTTCAGCTTTTTACTTATAAAATGCACCTCATTGATCCTAAGGGGTCCTGGGGAGGATAGGTCCGAACCAGGAAAATTCATGATCATCACTCCAATCTCATGCTCATTCTGAATCAGTAATGTCACCATTCTTTCGGAAAACTCCATGTAGATTATGTATTAAAATGGTGTATGTGACATAGCAGTAATGTCATAAATCTTAGCAACTTTATGTTAATATGCCATAAAAGAATTCCCAGAATAAGCCCACTAGACTGGAAATACTTCGGAGGAAAGGTGTATCTACTTGGATTTGTACTCTAAGCACTGCCCAAGGTAACCTGACACCTAGTAGGACAAGAAGGTCAGTCTAGCTTTGCAAATGTTGTTCTTTATATTTAGAATGTGGATGAGATTTAGAATATATCTATAATATATTTAGAATATAAATATACAATATTCTGTACTTTTTGTTGAAATCTGTATGAGTGCATATTTTCTGCATTTGACTAGAACTTATCGTGGGGATAGATAATGAAAATAGCCCATTAATCTAGTCCTTAGATATGACAACAGTTTTTCTTTTGGGGGGGTATCTTATAGATAGTCATAAAACAGACTAAGGAATGCGATGAAGAAATAGATAATATGAAGCAGATCTTAAATAATTATTCAATGAAGTTCTCCCTTGAACATATGTCACCAGACCAAGCTGTTGACCTTCCAGGAGTACAGGTACGTTTCTTTCATTCATCTGTCCATCATTCCATTCAATAATAGTAAGTAGTGTTTAAGCCCTTGGTATTTAGTAGCCTTTGTGGTGTTATAGCATTACATCTGACTTCTTTTTTCCACTTAAAGCTATTAATTGTGTATATTTACTTTCCATTCCTGTTTCATGAAATAGATGACTATATAATGTCATTATTGAAGCATGGTAAAATCGTAGGCTGGGCAGTTCTAGCCCCGGAAATTGGACTGGGGCTGCCACATCTCTTCCTTAATGGGGAGCTTTTCAAGTACCCACAGCCTCAGCATGGTACATTTTGGTCTGCATTATTTAAAAACCTGATTATATGCCAAGGATTCTAGAGAGCTGTGTTTTTTGTCCTGTGATCCAATTGATACAGGCAGGTAGTTAATGTGACACTACAAAGCAAGGTTAGACCACTTACTGGCTGCAAGACAGAAGCAAGTTACTTAAGATGTAAGGTAAAGTACAGAGAGGTTCAAGGTGACATAGTCATTAAGGGGTGGAATCAATGATGCAGACTCAGTGTTAAAGATTCAATACTGTGAAAATGTCAAGTTTCTGTGTGCATGAGAAAATTTGAGGACTGCAAAGAACTTTTGTTTGTATATCTGAGGATATAGGGATTGAAATTCAGAAAGTAAAAATATTTAGCTTATTTTAAAATAGCTTATTTTAAAATGAATAAACAAATAATAAATATTTAATACAAAGTGGGCAGTTCTAGCCCCAGAAACTGGACTGGGGCTGCCACATCTTCCTATAAACCCATGTTAATAGAAATAACACATTTTTGTGAATATAATTATGTTTCTCAAAACAGTATGAAAAGAATGACTCTGTTTTACATTTTTGCAAATTTCTTTAATGTCTGGCTTAATAGAAGACAGATTCTCATCTACTTCTGCATTCTATTTTGTCAAGTTTTTTTTTTTTTTTTTTTTTTTTTTTTTTTGGTATGGGGGTTTGAACTTAGGGGCACTCGACCACTGAGCCACATCCCCAGCTCTATTTTGTATTTTATGTAGAGACAGGGTCTCACTGATTTGCTTTAGTGCCTTGCTAAGTTGCTGAGGCTGGCTTTGAGCTTGTGATCCTCCTGCCTCAGCCTCCCAAGCTGCTGGGATTACAGATGTGTGCCACTGCACCTGGCTATTATATCCATTTTGTTCAAAGTGTATAAAGATAATCCAACCTCTCAAAGACAATGTACTTGGAAAAGGGGGCAATAGTTTAACAGCCCTTTTGAAAAACTGTGGATATTCTTTGAAACTGCATTAAACCCAACAAATGAAAGTCACTCATAGGTTAGTTATAAATGGGATCTGTAGTCACATTAATGAACTTAATGTATTTTTACATTAAAATCCATTGGTTTGGCTGGGCACAGTGGCACACACCTGTAATCCCAGCACTTGGGAGGCTGAGGCAGGAGGATCATGAGTTCAAAACCAGCCTCAGCAATGGCGAGGTACTTAGCAACTCAGTGAGACCCTGTCTCTAAATAAAATCCAAAAACAAAAAAAAAAAAAAAAGAGAGGGGGACTGGGGATGTAGCCCAATGGTCGAGTGCCCCAAGTTCAATCTCTTGTACAAAAAAAAAAAAAAAAAAAAAATCCATTGGTTTTATCTTACACTTTGAATGGATCTTCTACTGTGTGACTTTAGAATACCATACTTGATCATTTAGAAAATATTATTTTACTAAATTATGTAGATCTTCCAAATGTTGACAGTAGAGCAAATGCTCTACCACCCAGCTATACCTCCCAGTCTAAAACAAAGTTTGAACACATGAAAGTTACCTAAAATGAGCAAGCTACTTTCTGATCAGCACTCATTGCAGGAGCTCAGGCACAGGTTGACTGACTCTTAGGTGCTAGAGAGGAGGTTGTTAGCCTAGACAACACCTGCTATACCTTCCAAACCTAGGGTTCTATAATTAATTCTATAATTCTTATAGACAGATAGTGGGCATTTTCATATCTACCATATATAAAAAATTTTATTTGCATATACCAACACAGATGTTAAAAGCAACATTATGAAACTTGGACTCATCTCTCCATCATTCCCATAGTAAGTTGCACTGCAAGCTAACTATTTACTCCCATTTGATAGTAAGCTTGGATGTGGAAAGAGTAAATGATTTAGTAATGCTGAAGGCAATAATAAAAGAATGAAATTTCTAAGCCTATTTTCACTCAGCCATTCTCAAATATTAGTCTGCTTAAGAACCCTAAGTAGGGTGGAGCGGCAGAGATGGATGTGTCTGAGTGGAAGGTAGGAACACCTTTTAGGAGAACGTATCTCCCAGAAACATGCATTTGTAATACTCTATGTGACAAAATGGGAAGTAGGCAGAAGGCCCTTCTGTGTTTGTTAAAGTGCAGACTCCTGGGTCCTGGCCCTATGCATTCTGGGTCCACCAGTCCTGTTGCCAGCCACTAGGGCAGTGGCTCTCCACCCTAGCTGTTCTGCACAGTCACCCACAGAGCCTGTTGCAAGTTTCCATGCTTTGGCTCCACCTCCAGATATTCTGATTTACAAGGTCTACAGAGGAGCTAAGGTAACCTACCCATATCCTTTGGAAATGCAGCCAGACTGGGAAGGAACTAGACTATACCAGAGAGTGGTTCCTGGCTTTGAAAACCAAACAGCCTAGAACCATCATCATCTCTTTTACTGAAGGGAGCTGACTCCTATGCACATCCAAAGACTTCAGACTTCTAAACAATGCAGATATTCTTTCTGTGCAGGAAGACATCAAAACTATGGAACAGCAGATTCTGCATTTAAACCAGAAAAAAGAAGACCTATTGGTGGACTTGAAGGCTGCCGTACTAAACCTTCACCAGCATTTGAAGCAAGAACAGCAAGATGGGGAAGGAGACGTACTGTCAGCCAGAGCATCGGAAGAGGGTGGAGCGGCAGAGGTGGATGTGTCTGAGTGGAAGGTAGGAACACCTTTATGTTAATACTGGTCCCACATTCCACAAGCGTGTTAAGTGGGAAATGTTTTTTCACCTGAACAACTTGTAGTATCTCTGTCTATAGCCCATAGTAAAGGAATTTTTTAAAGTGAAAGTACTTCATTTGAGGTTGTTTACCAGTGAACATAAATCCTCAGGGTGTGTCTGTTCTGGGCTCAACCCAGAATTCTTATGCCTGAGTTATTTAAGGATGTGCTTATGAAATTCCACGGGCAGGTGAGTGGGGAGCCGCCTTTGAAGTATCATCCTATGGAATAGTCAGCCCATGGCAGACTCAAAAATGGCCCAGCGCCTTCTCTCAGCCCTCTCCAAATCCATATCAGTGAATAACACTCTTCAATTGTTTGATGAGGGGCCACAGGAGGCAACACAAACAAAAGGGAACTGCACTGTGCTGGCCATTAGGCTGGGTGAGCAGAAAGGTGCAGGGCCCAGAGGCTACTTGAGTGGGTGGGCATCTTGTATAAAGTAAGTAAAAAATTAGCTACATAAAAATGCGGCCAGGCCAGGATCCTGGTGATGTTGATGTGCAAGCTGACTGCAGGTGTCTTTGTGCTGTGCCCCTTTCAGCTGGACAGACCAGGCTCCATGTCTTTCTTGCCAGCCGTGAAGGAAGAGGCAGAGGAAAGCTCCCTGAAGAGTGAAGTAAGGAAAACGATTTTCTCATAAAAGTTTGTTAGAAACAAATCTCTGAAAAGGTGAAAGAAAAGATCTTAAAATGAATGTTGATTTTAAAATATATATATATATATATATGTATTGGTATTTTTAAAGGATGATTGAAGTAGTTCTCATGTTATTAATGTTAAGTGCATCTAAACCTTGTACTTCACTACGTACAAGGGAGATAAACGTAATTCAGATGCACTTGTTAGCAGAGGGAGAAGATGAAGTCCTCTCTCATGTCCTGACTTCTGAAAAAATGTCTCTGAAGTTTTAAGAGTATGCTGTTTGGTTGGCATTCCCATGTGGTTTTTGCTACTTTGTTTTTCCAATATTTGAATTACTTTTTGGGTCTAAAACAGTGTTGTCAAGGCCACGTGCTATGACAGCGACTAATACAGCTCATTGTTACCACTTCATTACAACTGGTTGAAAGAGACATTCCCACTTGAACTTCCTGACACCAATTTCCATTTCATACCTTAAAAACTAAAGTTATCATGTGTCTTAAGCTAAAAGGAAGAACATTGCCGCTACTTACAGTTTCTATGGCTCAGATATGCCCACTAGACAGTTTACTATATCCTCTGACCATCGACAGCTTCACAATCTGATTATGCCCCTTGTGGCAAAGAGAACTGTGAAAATAGAGGGAGTACCAGGGGCCAAAACAGAGGGGACTTCAGAAACTTCAGTATGATTTCATTTCAGATATATATTTGCTTTAGCGCCCTCCCCCTCTTTCTCTCTTACTCATCAAAAGATGAAACATTTCAATTAAAAGTGTGTGTGTGTGTGTGTGTGTGTGTGTGTGTATGTGTGTGTAAAACAACATGATGTTATTTAATAGCTAAATCCATCTAATGAATGTTTTACCTCACATTTGTGGAAGAACACTTAAAATCTCTCTAAGCAGTTTGCAAGTACACAATATATTGTTATTGACTGTAGTCAATTTGGCATACAGTTCATCTTTTAATCTTTTTCTTCCTGTCTAATTGAAATGTTTCATTCTTTGACCAACATCTCCCCAATCCCCCTTCATTCCCTCCACCCCAATAAACACCATTCTACTCTCTACTTCTACAAGTTCAACTTTTAAACTTCACATATAAGCAAGATTCTGCAGATTCTTTCTGTGCCTGGCTTATTTATTCCATTTAATAATGTATACCTTTGGTTCATCCATGTTGTCACAAATGACAGGATTTGCTTCTGTTTATGGCTGAGTAGTATTCTATCACACACACACACACACACACACACACACACACATACATATTACATTTTCTTTATCCTTTAATCCGTTGATAGACACTCAGGTTGATTCCATATCTTGGCTATTATAAATAATGCTGTAATAAACAAAGAAGTGCAGATATCTCTTCAATGGATTGATTTCACTTCCTTTGGACATATACCTAATAGTAAGAGTGCTGGATCATATGGTGGCTCTAGTTTAATTTTTTGAAGAACTTGTATACTGTTTTCCCTAATAGCTAATTATTATCCCTCAACAGTATTTACGTTTCCTTTCCTCCACACCCTTACTGCACTTGTTATCTTTCATTTTTTTTTATAAATGCCATTCTGATGAATGAAATGTATCTCGCTGTTTTATTTATTTATTTAGTGGTGCTGGGGATCAAACCCAGGGCTTCATGCATACTAGACAACAGCTCTACCACTGAACTGCACCCCTAGCCCCTTATTATAGTTTTAGTTTGCATTTCTCTGATAATTAGTGATCTTAAGCATTTTTAATACCTATTGGAATGTTATTTTAAAGACAGCATTTAAGATTGCATTTACCAAAACAAATTAAATACCTAAGCATTGTTTGAAAGATCTCTTTTCAGTGACATGAACTTATTCCCAACTTTAAAAAATATTCTTTAGGCTTCAGGACTTTTCAACCACATTCGAAATATGACTTTGTTAGCAAAATAAGTGAATGGAATATAGGGGTAGGTGTGGAGTCTAGACCTACAGTCAAAGTGCCCAGCAAATTGAACTTTGCATGAGAGAGACAAGGAGGGTGATGGTTAGAAGGGTAGTGTGTCACTTCCCTCTGCTAACCAATCCATCATTGTCTTAGAATGAACTTAAGAAAGCGGAGCCATCTTCGAGGTCTTTGTCTCTATTTTGGAAGCATGACCCAGGCTTGGAGGAAGACAGAGCATCCTCCTCCTCGGCAACCATCATTCCGGTAATCCTGGGCATATTGTGTTTAGAGATGGGGTGTGGGAACAGCAAGCTATTTTTTTGCCCAAATTTGTGTCCCCTTTCCCCTCTTCCTTTGTTCTTCTTTCATTCTACACCTCCAACCTTTAAAATACAGATGTGTCCCAAATAAGGACTAAAAATAAGGGATAGTAAGTCAAAGAGAAAAAGTTCTTATTTGAAAGAATGCTTAGAACTGGGCTGCATTTTTTGTCATTGCTGACAAGTAAAAATTGCATGTATTTATAGTATATAGTGTGATGCTATGAAATACATATACAGTGTGGAATGACTAAATTAAGCTAATTAGAATATGCATTTATTTGCACATTTATCATTTTATCATTGCGCGCGTGCATGTGTGTGTGTGTGTATTAAGAACACTTAAAAATCTATTCTTTCCAAAATCTATCCATAGTCTGTAGATATAATGAAACATTGTCATCAACTATAGTCACTTTGTATGGTAATGTCTCTCAAACTTATTCCTCCTATCTAACTGAAATTTTGTATTCTTTGATCAATGTCTCCCACTCCCTCCCCACAGTCCCTGGTAACCACAATTCTACCCTCTGCTTCAAGATTTTTAGTTTCTACGTGTAAGTGAAATCATGTGGTATTTAGCTTTCTGTGTCCAGCTTATTGCATTTAAAATATTGTTGTACAGGGCCATCTCTGTCATTGCAAATGGTAAGATTTTTTTTTCATTGTTAAGGGTGAATAGTATTCTGTAATGTATACAGACCACATATTCTTCATTCATTCATCCACTGATGGAGACTTAAGTTGGTTCCTCATTTTGGCCATTGTGAATGTTTAAAAGCTTCTCACCATTACCTATGCACAAATGCAACGCAACGTAGTAAATACCTGCTAAGTTCTTGCATTTCTGTTGTTCACTCAACAGATAGTGAGAGAGTACTTTTTCTGAGGAAGAAGTCACTTCAAAAATCACCTAAATCACATTGTTTTGCCAAAGCATTTAACATGCCTCTCTTTGGGGAGAAGTTAAAATGTGTGTGTGTCAGGGGAGGTGGGGTGGGGGTCTTTCCATAATCTCTTATAAAAATAATAATGTAAGATAAATTAATGCAGTACTTACTTTCTCTCCTTACGACATTCTTGATCTTCTCTAATCTTTCAAAATAAAAGGCAGTAGCCTCTCTTTAGAAAACCATCATCACCTGGCATGCTTCTGAAGCATGTCTGCTACTGCATCATCATCACCATGATCCCCGCCTCTTCCTCCTACCTCCTGTCCAGGGCCGCCCCTCCTTCAGCTCCCACACCAACCCTTCATTAATCATCGGCACCATGCTCTGCTTACACCTGCGACTTCAGTTTCTGCCTCCTGGTGCATTTCTTCCCTCTTGGCCCCCTGCCCCCAAACAAACCGATCATCCCAGAACCCAACCTGTCCCTTGAGTGGCTCTTTGCTTGGCACCCCTGGCCTGCCTTTCCTCCATTCTGCCTGTAGATGTCCTCCCCATCCCAAAGACCCATCTCAACTTCTGCCTCCTCCATGGAACCTCCTGAGATCCTACAAGGGAAATTGCTGGCCCTTTCCCTTTGTTGCCCCTCCTTTTCCAGACCTCAGTTGTGGCTTCCCACAACCTTGTGCATATCCCTGACACAGTTCTATTCTACAGGTGTGTGTCCTGTGCATGGCCTGCTATGGTACTTGGATTCAGTGAACTTTTTAATCCTGCTTTCCACATCAGTTACTGTACTTTCTCATTCATAGTCCACTAAATGTTTTTCCTTGGTGCTCCCTGAGTCCCTTTGTGATCTTATTCTTGCTTCTGGCTGTGGTTAAGCTGTGATGGACTTCCAGAATGCAACTTTAGCCTTCTGTTAGTCCTCATCCTTATTGATCTTGCCAGATTGAGACATTATGGGCCGCCTTGTCCTCCTTGAAGTATCCTCCTAATTCTGCACTTCTTGTCTCTTCTACCTGTAACCCCTCGGTCTCCTTCCTTGCCCTTCTCTTCTGTCTCTGACGGTAGGCATTCCCCAGATGTTCCTCCTCTTCCTTCTCTCTGTTTTGTCTCCTGGTGATTTCATCCTCTCCTGGAGCTGTGCTGGGCATCTCTGTGCCAGTGATCCCCACCTCAAATCTCCAATCATGGCTTTTATCTTAAACCTGTTCCCCGTGTCTACCCTCCTATAGACTTCTCATTTTGGATGAATATTCATGATCTCAAATCCATTTGACCAAATGGACTTCAAAGTTTGCTCTCCCTCCTAATTTCTCAGAGCCTACTAGTGGCACCCACTATTTTCTCAGTCCAAGGTGAATAAACTTCACGATCATCTTCATATTTAGTCAGTGGCCAAGCAGTACCCACTGCATCTTCATATTCCTCTCCTCCTATTCTTTGTTTCCTCATCCTATGTAAGGCAATTTTATTTCTCCTTTGGACTATTGGCGTAGCCTTCTAATTGGTTTTGCAACCTCCAGATTTTTCATTTTATTCCCCTGGTACATCCTACACAACACTAACTGATGGCTTTTCCTAAAACCTGTTGTGCTAAATCCCATCTTAATATCCTTCGTGGATTCTGATTATCAACTAAGTAAGATGCAAACTTATTGGCATGCCAGGTTTTTCATGATCCCTACCTACCTTTCCAATTTTATCTAAGTTTTGCCTTTAGTTTTTGGTTCAGTTCTTAGTTTCTGATAGCAGTTATCATCCCCAGTAAAGAGGAGCTAACATTTTGTCAGAAGCTACTAAATACTTTAAAGACATCATCTTGTTTAATAATCAAAAGCTTTAGTAAAGTGGGTTTTAGTCCCCTTAATCCGTGGTTTAAATTGAATTTATATTGTAAGAATGTTGAGTATCTCCCTTTAGATGTCTGTCGGCTTTTGTAATTCTTTCATGAATTGCTAGTGCATATATACCATTGCCTATTTTCTCTGTAGGAGTTGATGTTTAACTTGTTAATTTATAAGATTAATTAATATATTAAGTACATAACACTTTATCCCAGTTTATTTTTTCTCTTTTAGCTTAGATTATATTTCTTCTGTGATGCACTTTTTTTTTTTTTTTAACGTTGTCTCTACTAACATTCTTTTCCTATGTTGTGAAAGCCCTTTCCCACCTCTACAATTTTTGTGGTATAGCTTTCACATTTCAACATTAGATACGATTAGAATTCATTGTTAGGAATGAGACAAACACTTTTGTTATATTTTTCATAAATATCTCAATAGTTATTCTTATAGCTAATAAGTTCATCTTTTCTCCCATTATTTGAAATGTGATCCAATCATAGAATCTCATTTAAACTCTCAGAGTGATCTACTTCAGTACTTAATTCAGTGGATCCTTTATGTACTCATTAAAAAGAGAGTTTCTGAGTACTTAAGTCATACAAAATAAAGACAAACCAAAGGAAGTTGATTTTTTCCCCCCACCAAAACGAACTAACTCTTTTCTAAATGCACCTGAATTCTCTGGACATTTTTTGCAAGGAGTCAGTTTGCAAATGAGCAGGCAAGGAAGAGGGGCTGGTATGGCAGCAGGGAAACACCTCTCCTGGATATCTGATTCTTTTCTTTGTAGGAGGCAGATGGGAAAATAAGCACCTGTGATAATTCCATGGTACAAATTCTGGCACCAGACTCACTAAACATTGAGCAAGGCCCAGAATTTTCCCTGAAGCTCAACCAAACAGAAGAGGTAAGTCCCTGTCAGTAACAAGCCAACTGCTTGGCTACCTGGACTATCATCAGAAGTGACAGGCTTTCTGGGTTCTGCAATGCTTTGTGTGCCAAGCCAAGTGTTCCTTATGAACTTTAACATCTTTATATGTGCTTTCAAGCTATTGAAATGGAAGATTTGCCCTCACTTACATAGAAAATAAGCATGGCATGAAGCAGTGAGACCTTTTTCCACTTGTTCACCCTTTGTAGTGTGAAGCAGTCTTCCTGTTAGTGACTGCCGTCCGGGGGCAATAAAAGCTAAGGTTGACTAATGGCCTCCTACGTAAAAGGCATTTGTATTTGTTTTCTGTTTAATCTTTGGATTAGATGAAGCAGGTTAATACCTGCCCCCATGAGTTTACAAATGAGAAAGTCAAAATTCAGAATCAATGGGAGAGTAAGGAATTTTCCAGTCTACCTTCCTAATTTGAAATCTTTTGTGGTGCACATTATTTCTCAAGAAGGCCCTCTTGGGGGGGCCTGTTTTCCAGGTTGGGTTTGGTGTTTTGGTGGAAATAAAGCTCTGTGGGTCTCACTGAGTAGCTCCCCCCCCCCAAAAAAAAAAAAAGATCCTAAGCTGCTTTCTCTCCTCTTTCTCCTCTTTAGTCTTTTCTCCCAGTTGTTTGTTCTTGCAAATATGTGTGTGTGTATGTGTGTGTGTGAATTGTCAAATTGTTATTCCTCTCTTTGTGCTTCTTCCCTTTTATTCTCTCTCTTAACAATATGTGCCCAGCAAGGCAGACAAATGTCACAGCTTAACAGCTTAACACTCACAGTACTTACGTCTCAGAAAGTTGCTGCTACCTCACCCATAGTTTTGTTTGTTTTTGTTTCTTGCTGGCCAGAATTAATGTTTCTTTTGACACCTAATTAAAAACCAGACGTAGCTTCAGTTGTGCTTCGGCTGCAGCGGGCATTCTGCTCAGTCTGTTTCTCCTGGGGTGAGGGATCTGTAGGTCATTTTGTCCTGGCAGAGTCGACAGCACGTAATGATGACGATGAAGAGAAAGAGGTAAGGAGAGAGTAACAAAAAAATCCACTGAATACTTCTTATGGGCCTGGCACTGGGTTTTTACAGATGTTCTCTCTTAATCTTCACACCAGCTCTATAAGGTAGTTACTGCTGTTGCCCCAGTTTGCAGAAGGAGACTTAGAACTTCAGTTGTCCAAGGCCACACAGCTACTGAGTGGCAGAGTTAAGATGGAAACCCAGATCTTCTCCCTCCAGGTTTAGAACTTGAGCTTTCAACTGTAAGGCCCCAATGACTCTTAAACTGATGTTAGTGTATATACATTCATATTTTCTCCCTAACAGAACTTTTGTCCCGGGGGTGCCTAGTGGATTCTTGGAGCAACAACAATGAATAAAAAGTTTGATGTCACTTTCCACCACAGCAGGACTCAGCCCTCTTTTGATGAGCCTTTTTACCTCCTGCCTTTGGTCATTTCCATTTCATTGACCCAGCAGCCAGAGAGGGAAAGTGAGCCCTCCAGAGACCAGGCAGCCACGTACAGGCCTCCACAGACCTTGTGGTTTAGAGATTAAGTGCACTGACCAAATGAGAATTGTGCAATTTTTAGTAAAATTCGGAGTCATCTGTGACCTAGATTGCATTGAAGAATAAATATTTAGTACAGAAAGATGTGAAGCCAAAGTGGGCTTGACCTCACAGAATAAAGGACTGTCGTGCCATTCCAGTAGCGTGTTGCACAGTGCAGGTGGGTGTGGCCGGCCAGGCAGGCAAGCTCTCAATCTGTGAGACGTAAGGAAGATGCACAGGTATTTGTAGAATTGACTCAATAGAAGGAATAAACGTAAAGGCTTGATATTTTGACATGCAGTGTGACTGTAGCCAGTAAATTCACTTGCCTTTAACCACAGTCCTGTTGTTTAGATGTGTGATGTGTTTATACAAAAATCCAACAGTGTGAATCACTGAGGGGTTTACCTGGACACTAGAGAGCTGGTAAAATTGTGTCTAAAATGTGGGCTTGTAGATTCCAGAGCACAGTGAAATCAGGGCGTGAATTCTGGTTCTACTTACTAATTAGGTGACCACAGGCCATTTGAAGAGCCTCCCAAAGCCTCGATTTCCTCAGCTATATACTGGGAATAAACACAGACTTGCAGTGTGAAGGGGTGAGGTGGTCTTTGTATCATGTTTAACACAGTGCCTGGCTCATAATAAGAGCTCAGTAAAGGTTAGTGTTATTAATTTAGTTATGTCATAGACATGACAATTCTTATTTAATAAGAAATACTTGTGGCTAATACTTTTAAGCTTCCCACACTGTACAATTAGAAGACCTTCATTTACTTGATTTCTGCCTTTAGAATATGGGGCTATTACCCAGGGAAGCTGTTCTGCTGAGATGCTATTAGGGAAACAACTGGGGGCTCATAATTTAAAGATCATAGAGCTGTTGACCTGGACAACTGGAAGCAACTAGGTGAGGTGGGAGGCATGAGAACTGATTAAGCACAGGCTCTGGTGTCTTTGTTTTTTTTAAAAAAAAAAAAAAAAAAAAAAAAAAAAAGGCATGGCACACTGCTCACTAGCAGGTTCCTGAGGCCACTTTCAGCTTTGCAAGTTCTATGGTTACAAATAATCTTTTTTCTTCCACCCCACTCCCCCTTAGACACTCTTCAGGTTCAAATTACTAGCAAATAAAGCCCAGATTAGTCATTCAGCTTGCTTATTTCCTCAGTAATTTAGCTAGTGAGAAAGCAAAGAAACAAAATGTCATTTTAAAATATGTGTGGCATATAGGAGGGGCTCCAAAAAATCTGAATAAATCAAGAAGCCAGATGGCAAATCATTTATTATCAATTAATTAATATTCACAGGTTGCTATGTCAGGTGGCAAAAATGGGAATCCCCAAGTCTTTTCCAGTAAGATACAGTAATATATGAAAAGTAGAAAGTAATTAGTCAGCCAGATGTAGTTTTGCACACCTGTAATTCCAGGTACTTGGGAGGCTGAGCAGGATGATTGCAAGTTCAAGGCCAGCCTGAGCAGTTTAACAAGACCCTGTCTCAAAAAATAAAAAGGGCTGGGGAAGTAGCTAAGTGGTAAAGAATCCCTGGGTTCAATCCCCAATACCAAGGAAGAAAGGAAGGAAGGGAGGGAGGGAGGAAATTTATCAGATGGCTAGACATTAGTGATTCGCAGTAATATCACACAACTGTTGCTTTTTTTTTTTTTTTTTAATCAGGATTAAAAAAGAAAATTGAAATAAGTTAATCCAGGTATTAACCTGACTGTATGCAGTTCAGAGGACAACACAAGGCAGGGGAAAATGTCCTTAAGAAGATGATTCTTGGGGTTGGGGTTGTGAATCAGCGGCAGAAATCTCACGTGCGCAAATCCTCAGCAGTAAATTGCATTGATTGTGTACAACTAAAGTAAATAAATAAATATTTAAAAAAAAAAAAAGAAGAAGCAGAGGAATAAAATTATGAAAACAGTGATGAGGGCAGAGATAAATAGTGATTTGCAGAAAAGAGCAAATATGCGTGAAGTTAATGGATGGTCAGAGGGAAGAAATTCAACCCAGAGACACTTCTAAACCAGCTTTCATAGCACTCATGAATGATATGATATTTTCATACCCTGCATATTTTTGTTACTACCTATCAGTTTTCTTCACTCTATTGCAATGGAAGTTGTGTATTTAAATAAAATTCCACAAATATTGAGAAATGTACATTTGCATTGAATTAGGGTATGCATTTGTGAACAGTTCTCATTAGAAGTTTGTCACTTGACCTGAATTGTGCTTTATTACTAGCTAACAAAGTCTTATATGGAAAACATTATAATTTATCAAAATCACAATAAAATATTTATTGGGAATAATACTTTCATAGAGCAAAACAAATTTTTACTAAACTAAAGGAATTTCTCTCTGAGGGTCAATACACTCTTGTTTCAATATTCTGGTGAAGGATAATTAATATGGTAAAAGGCAAATATTTCTTTGTATGAAATATTTTTTACCTCCAAATTGAAAAATCTGATATAATTATTGAAAAACTTTCATTTGCTATCTGAAGAAATTTTGCTATTGCATTTATAAGTGACCCAGTTATTTCAGTATGAAAAGAATACATCATTCTTTTCTTTTTTATTTGTTCTAATCAGTTATACATGACAGTAAATGGAATATATCATTCTTTATATGTTAAGTACTTGGTCTGTAACTCAATAATATTTGAGTATCTAGAAGGTGAAAGTTACTTTAGAGATTTGTTCTTAGGAAGAAGAGGAAAATTTCCAGATCCCTCTGCTCAAGTTCATAACTTGACTCAAGCCATTTTTACTAGGAAGAAGTTGAGATGAGTAATAGCATGTACGTTGAAAGAGAAGCTAAAATCCTTTATAATTTCACTACTTAAGAAGATTTCACTACTTAAGAAGTGTGTGGCTTATTTCATTGTATCCTGCAGTATGTATAGGTCATTTTTTTGTTTTGTTGTTTTTTCCTGTTTGAATAGAGTGCAGAGTAATAACGTAAGCATTGCTTAATCCTGGGTCACGCAACTTTAAACACTGGCCAGTTCCCGCAGTGTTTGGGACACACACACCCACATTCTCTCCCACACTCTCACCTCTCTCCTGGGGCTCACCGCTCAATGAACTGCAAGCCCATTCGCTTCCTCTGTGCCCGGGAATACTGTACCTGTGTACATGCAGATCGGCTGCTTAGAAACCTGTGCCACCGGGTCACGTGACTGTTGCTATGAGTGTGGAGGTGCATTTTTCTCTTCTTTCTTCCTTCTTCTGTTCTTATTTTGTTTCTTTTAACTGGGGAGAAATGTTGCGGGTTCACAGGTCTTTGCTAGCCCAAGGCTGAAATCTTTGGACTCCTGGCTCTTCACTGCTGGATTATCTTTGGGTTTATCTTAGGGTTCAACTCCTCCTATCAAGGCTACAGCTCTGGACTTTTCTGACAAGCAAGGAGGTTTTGAGGCCGCAGTGAGGAGAATTAGGCCCCAGCCTGTAGAAGTCCTCCATGTCTGCAAGACCCAGGTGGCCGAGCTGGAGCTGTGGCTGCAACAAGCCAGCGTGGCATTTGAGCCGGAAACATTAAACGCAGACATGCAGCAGGTGGTGGAACAGGAACTGGTCGGGTGCCAGGTAAGACTGATGGGCCAGAGTTCATAGTTTGCCTCTTCACCAATCACCAGCCAACGTGGGGCAGATTGCTCTTAAAGCAACAGTATGTTTCTTCTCTTGCTCTGACTCTCGCATTTATCTTTGCCTTAACTTGTGGTTCTTTGAAATGCTTTACGTAAGCAGCGCATTTGGGAGGACAAGAGCTCAGAATATGGAGTCCAAATCCAGTTCTGTCACATTAACTACGAACTTAGAGAAGTTAACTTCTCAGCCTAATTCTCCTCTTGTAGTAGATTAGCTCATCGGGTTTTTGTTAGGATTCAATGAGACCAAAAAAAAAAAAAAAAACAGTGTCTGCTCTATAAAGTATATAAAAAGTGCTCAATGTCAAGTGCCACGGTGGTGCATGCATGTAATCCTAACAATTTGGGAGCCTGAAGCAGAAGGATTGCAAGTTCAAGGCCAGCCTCAGCAACTTAGTGAGGCCTTAAGCAACTTAGCAAGACTTTGTCTCAAAATTAAAAATTAAAAAATACAACAACAACAAAAACCCAGGGGAGTGGGGATGCAGTGGTTAAGTGTCCCTGGGTTCAATCCCTAGTACCCCCCCCATAAAAAAAGTGCTCAAAAATTTTATTAATAATCCTAAGTACTTTGAATATTTATTCATCAGAAATGAAACTGAGTGTTCTGATTTCCAAGATTGCAAATACAGTATAAAAGGGCTTTACAGCCATTTGACCAGGAATGCTCCCGGTCTTGCTTGGGAGGAACAAGGATATCAACTTCCTTGACTTTAGTCACTTTAAGCAAAACTTGCCAGCTCAGCCCAAAGGTTGGCTCTCTGTCCCACCAGGGAGGGGCTAGAATGATGACATCGCAGCGGCACAATTGCAGGTCACAACAGCAGAGGCCTGCTGGCTGCTTCCAGAGCCTCTCTCCCACTGCACTCAGGAGACCAGCTGCGACTTGATGTCTGCCTTGTTGCCTTGTTTATCTGCCGGGGATTAGGACATCCTCTTTTCTTAGAGTACCCCACACCACCGGCCTGGCCACAGAGAGCTCTTCTTGCAGTCACCTGCCATGTGGTCCAGTGGGCTGCCCTCCATCCGGGGGCATGCATTCTCCCCTGCTGCTCAGACCCACAGCCTTACAGCATCCAGACCTGCCTGCAGGGCAGAGGACAGGTAGCTGCCCTGACCTCCTTCTCAGGGTAGCTCAGCACCTCTGACACCAGCGGTCAGTTCTGAATGGTCAGTTCACTCAGATACTGACACTACACTTTGTCCTGGCTGGGAGCCCTTGAAAAAGATAGAGTCCATGGGCTGGGGCTGGGGCTCAGTGGTAAAGCACTTGCCTCACATGTGTGAGGCACTGGGTTCAATCCTCAGCATCACATAAAAAAAGTAAATAAAGATATTGTGTGTCCATCTACAACTAGAAAAGTATTTTTTTTTTTTTAAAAAAAAGTCCAGTTGGGCACATGGCACATGCCTATAATCCCAGTAGCTCGGGAGGCTGAGGCAGGAAGATAATGAGTTCAAAGCCAGCCTCAGCAACAGTGAGGTGTGAGACCCTGTCTCTAAATAAAATACAAAAATAGGGCTGGGGATGTGGCTCAGTAGTTGAATGCCCCTGAGTTCAATCCCTGTTACCAAAAAAAGATAGAGTCCAACCCAACAGAGGCTAAAGCCACACTTAAACTGAATCCAAGCCAGTCCAGATTTTTATTCCCAACTATTTAAGGCCATCCCACATCATTTGCCAACTGGGGAGGCTTCATGTCAGCTCCTTAATCATCTCTGGAATCCTCCTCTCCTCACCAGTTGTACCCATTTTGAGGATTTGGCGGTTGCCCAAAGAAAAGACATGACCACCAGGTGGCAGTAGCGCCCCACAGGCTTTATGTGGGCAGAACCTTGACTGGATTGATTCTTAGAGACACAGAAGTTCTTGCAGAAACCTGGGATGAGGCAGGTGGGCACTGCCAGAGGGGAGGAGGAGAGGGAAATCAGTGGAGCGGGTTATGTGTCTAGGTCATGTCCCTGTGCAATGCCGTCTCTGGGTCAGAGAGCTCCACAGGGCAGCAGAAGCTTGGGACTTTTTATAGCCCCAGGGTTTGTCTTTTCCATGGCTGGCAGATGTCAGGTGTAGTTTGGGAAATACGCAAAGCAGGCAGGCTCTATATGGCTGAAGATATGTTCCTAGGGTTATATTTAAAGCCACTACATATATTAAAAATGGGGTTTGGGCTAATGATTCTGACTTACTGGAAAGAAAGAAATAACATAGGGGCCAATATATAAGGGCCATCTCTGGCCCATTTACATAATAACATGATACCTATGATTTCATATTGAAACATATAAACACCTTAAAGTTATATGTAAATACTAAGTTTCTAGTGGAAAAAATGGCCAAAAGACAGGAACAAACAGATTAGTCAAGAAAAATTATATTTGGTAATTTAATATTTGAAAAGAGCTGTTCAACTTTGATTACTAAAGACATGTGATTTAAACCGGCTATTGTTTTGCTGTTGTATTACATTAATAAAAATTGTATCATTCTGGCAAAACTCTAGCAAAATAGACCTACTAATGTGTGGTAGCTCTAATTGGTTCAGTGTTTCAGAGATCTGTGAGCATGGATTATATCTCCTTTGACCTAATAATGCCATTACTTCCAATTTAACTCTGCAAATAATCTGAAATGAGAAAAATAATTGTGGCAGCATTGATTATAAAAGTGAAGAACTGGAAACAGCTTAAAGTTGTAACGAGGAAGGGAACCATGAAGTAGAACTATTAAAATGGGAATCATGAAAAATAAGTAAATAAACTAGCCAGGTGGGAAAACAACACAAATTCATAGGTCACTTTGTTTCCAGCAACCCTAAAATCTATGAGCACATACTGCTTAAGCTCAGAAGAACCTATAGAGAATGAAGTGGTTTGCTTGGATGAAGGAGTTACAAGGTATTATTTGAAAACTAAAGAAGGTAGGGGAAAAATAAGAAGAGTAACTATATTTGTAACCATTATTATACTTTTTGCCTACCACTTTTTTAAGCATGGATTATGTACATGATTTTAACTCATTAAATCCAGAGTACATGGATTAAGCCAAAACACATGGATTTAACTCATTAAAATGACCCTATGATGTAAATTCTGTCATTAGCCCCATTTTACAGATAACTGCAAGCACGCACCTACATATAATGCACGGTGTCTAAGCACACACAGGTACCAAGCTGTAGGGTCGGGGTCCAGGTGGTCCAGGCAGCCTGGATCTACCATCTTATTCTTAACCACTATGCTCTACTGGGTACATTCTTCAGTGTTTTCTAAAGTGATTATAAAATCATTTCTTTTAGATTATGTCAGAGAGTGATGTTTGCAATCAGGGTTGTTTTGATTGTGTCCCTGCTGAAAAGCATAGGAATTCTGTGGAAGTTTTTATTTGCCAAAGGTCACTTCCATCCTGTGTTTCTGGGACTTCTTGTATACTTTAGATAAAGGGAGGAAGCTGCACTTATTGGGGGAATAATACTTTGGGTTCAGTCCCCAGCATGAAAACAAAAAAGACCAACCCTCTGAATAATTCCTGATTTTCTTCCTTAGACTATGCTGACCGAGATTGAGCACAAGGTTGCCTCTCTCTTAGACACTTGCAAAGATCAGGGCTTGGGAGATAGTGGAACCACTCAACAGGAGGCCGAAGCACTCTCCCTGAAACTCAAAACTGTGAAGTGCAATTTGGAAAAAGTCCAGATGATGCTGCAGGAGAAATATAATGAGGATCAGGTAAAATATGGTTATGTATAGACATATGTCTCCATAGGCCAGAGCCAGCCAGGAGAGAACTCTGGGTGGAAATGATGAACCAACTCCAGAGAAACTATATACAGAAAGCAGGAATCTTTAAACTGGAAGCAATGGGCACACTGGCTTTTGTCACTTTTATTTCATTTTACTGCTGTGCAAGTGTCTTATCTAGGTTGTTGGTGGTGGTTTGGTTTGGGTTTGTTTGATGGGGTGGTGTGTACTTGCTGATAATTACCTTTCAGGTAAGGCTTCTTCATATGAGAAGTGTATATTTTAAATCAATTTTGTGACTCAGGTTGACTAGATAATGAAACCTTTATAGATAAGGTGAAAATTGAACATGACAAAAACAAAACCTGTTTCCAGAGTACGTTTCATTATTCATTTATAAATGTTTATATATACTCTTGCAGCATAGCACATTTAAAGTGCTTTCATGATTTTTAAAAGCATTCTGTGTTTATAAATGCAAACGCTCATCTCATGCATAAGATCTTACTCTGTAAGATTTGCATCCAAACTTACGAGTGATTCCTGCTTGGGGACTTCACATTCACAGAAATGAAACTGGCTGCAGATACACAGTCCATATGGTTCCCCTTTCGTACTCATGTTTTCTCTTTTTTAAAAAATATATAGTTGAGACATAGGGGAAATCTGAGTTCATAAGTGTTGTACTATTTCCCTGTTTGTTTGATTGATTGATTTACTTTGTTCTTAAGGAAAAAAGGAATAAATAAATAAATCCTGGCTTTTAGTAATTCATTGAATGAATTAGATAGAGGAAAGAAGATCATTTCATCAAATGGAGTGATTTTTCATGGTGTTAGAAATAAGTACATGAAAACATAGCATACAATTATATTACATAACAAAGTGCTATCTTTTCCTTCCTGTAACGCTTTTCTGTTAGGTAGTCCCATTTTTAGAGTTCTTAGATAAAGTGGGTCTTCATTTTTAAACAGTCTGCCATCGTGACATTTTTTGCAGCACCCTACCATTCTAAGGAAACCTTCAGAGCTCCAACAAGTCCTCCAGCCAGTTAACCTTCCTGAATTGGGATCTATTGTAACTGAAAGGCCACAATTTAGCAGACAAAGAGATGTCCCCCCACAACAGGTAATTTTGGCCCCCAACCATTGTAAGAACAAGAGTAAAACTTTCTAGATGAAATTTCTCTTTGGGCTAAACTTTGAACTGCTATTGGAGGGTCTGCACGTGTGACCAGGTGCAGAACATCACGTGTGTGGGTGTTTGTGCATGTGCAACAATGCCGCATTTTGGATGTTTACTGGTTTGCTTCCATCCGCTACCATTGGGAACATCCTAACTTTGTTCCTTTATTAAGTTGTATCTTATATTAAAACTTAGCAGATACCTGCAGGGTGAACTTACCTCTGTATCTACAACACTGCTTTGCTTATTTCAAAACATGCTAGTATGTTTTGGGTGATTTTTTTTTTCCATGTGTCTCATAGTTTAACATTTGGTTATTGGGTGAATATTTTGAATGGTTTTTTGAAAAGTTAAGATTAACAATAATATGGGCTGGAGTTGTGGCTCAGTGATAGAGAGCTTGCCTAGCATGTGTGAGACACTGGGTTCAATTCTCAGCACCACATATAAAAAAAAGTGAATAAAAATAAAGGTCCATCGACATCTAAAAAAAAAGTTTTTTTAAAAAAAATTAATAAGAATAGTCAATCAAGAAAGAGAAATAGTCAACAATGACTTAAATCCTTAGGTACTAAATAAAAAACTGGATTGACTAGACCTTTTCAATCTTGTTCAATTTTAGGTTCTGGAGTTAAAACCAACAGAACAGAAAGATTTAATCAAGTTCATAGAATTTAATGCTAAGAAAACATGGCCGCTGTATTGCCAACAGGATAAAGATACGACTCAGGAATCATCTGTGAGGTGAAATCATTTTAAATAGTTGGACACTGAGTAGATTTTTGGCTGGGAGAACTAAGTGTTTATTTTTATAAACCATTCACAAAACATTATGTAAAGGTAATGACTAAATTTTTTCATGCTGATTGTTCTTTTTACCTTATTTCCTTCCTTAAAAGCAACAAGTCATCTGACCCTGAAACTGAAGCTCCAGACTTGATCTTTTCGCCTCAGGGTGATAAATGGCAATATCTTCATCATGAACTGTCATCAAAAATAAAGCTACCTCTGCCTCAACTCGTGGAGACTCAGGTCAGTCTGCATCCTGCACACACCTCACGCAGCCCGCCTGTCTTTGGAACCCAGCGCGTGCTCATTAAATAAACACGTAGGCTCTGCATTATGTAGCAGTTTCTTTTCAGAGAGCAAAGATGCCATCTGGGTTCTTCACTCATTCAACACTCTTTCTCAATTTCTCAATTCTGGAACTCTGCCTCAGGTGCTCCTCCAGCACCAGGGGCTTCCCTGATCATAGCTCTTCCTACACCATCCACCTGTTTGAATTCCCCATCAGAAGGTCTGAGAAGAAAGACCATGTCTGCCTGGTTCACACAGGAGTCTCTAGCATAGTATCTGAACATCAGAGAATCTCAGTTACCATCTGTTGAATGAATAATATAAGTTAATCTTTAAAAAGCAGTTTAAAAATGATACAGTGCTAGCCTGATATGGTGGTGCATGCCTATAATTCCAGCTACTTGGGAGGTTCAGGCAGAAGGAGTGCACGTTCAAGACAGCCTCAGCAATTTAGTGAGACCCTGCCTCAAAATAAAAAGGACTGGAGATGTAGCTCGGTGTAAAGTTCCCCAGTACCAAAATATATATATATGTGTGTGTGTGTATACACACACACACACACACACACACACACACACACACATAGTGCTGGATGAGTGCCATTCTTTGGAATCTACCATGTGCCAATGGCCTCTGTCAGTTGGTACTCCCCCCAGCACATGTCAGTCATTGCAGACTGATCCAGGCTGGCCACTGCTGGCTTTTTCTCTCCAAACAGCAGCTGATGAGCAGGATAACACTATTGCTCACAGCAATCAGGCTTCTGGGTGGTACCAGTAAAGTCCCAATTCCCCATCTTTTGGGAACCTCTTTCCCACTCAGGACCTTATTTGCCCAATTAAGCTGGAATCAAGCTTTTGCCTTGGTTTCTCTTGGTTAATACACACTTTAAAGCATGGAAATGGGTCTCTTGCACAGAGTAGTGCCATTCAGTAGTTCTTTCTCAAGCAAAGTCCTCCGCCACTACCCTGTTTTATTTTTTATGTGTTAGTTTTCCGATTTAAGAAGGAAATTAACTCTGAATTATCCTCCCTTTGGAAATCACAGCCAGTTTTCAGTGCTTGTTTGGCTTTTCCATAACAAATCAAGATGCAAGTCTATCTCTAGATGTGACTTATAGTTCATTCTCAGAATTGTCCCCGCCACGAGCCAGCTAGGAACTAGTAAGTAAAACTAAATGGGCTAGTAAACACCTTGTAACATGTGGGGCTTTGCTATTAAACTGAGAGATGAGGGGTTTTCCTTCACTTCTCAAGTTATGGTTCATTTCCCCTCATTTTGATAAATGAATGGACCATCAGTTGTCTAGTTTAGTCTGCCATGACTTTTCAAAGCAGTTTAAAATATTTAAAGTTTTACTAGCTAGTGGTGCACACCTATAATTCCAGCAACTCTAGCAACTCAGGAGGCTGAGGTAGGAGGATCATAGTTCAAGGCCAGCCTGGGCAACTTAGTGAGACCCTATCTCTAAATAAAAAATAAAAAGGGTTGGGGATGTGGCTCAGTGGTAGAGCAACCCTGGGTTCAACCCCAAGTACTTCTAAATAAATAAATATTAAGTAATTAAATAAGCCTACTTATTCTTCCTCATAAATGCCAAGGTACAAAAGCTTACCAAGAAGGTAACTCCAAAGACAGCATCTGAGGCAGTTTTTCTGTTTACATTAGCATCAGCAGGGTCTCCAACTGTCACTAATAAGGTTTCCCTTTTTCAAATAGGTTGCCACCAATATGAGTATTCTACCCAGTGTGAATGTGTATAACTTTAGATACCCTACAACGGAAGAACTGAAAACGTACACCACCCAACTCGAAGACCTGCGTCAAGAAGCAAATAATTTTCTGACACAGGTAGGAACTGCCTGTTGCATATTTTCCTCATTATACTAATGCAAAAAAAGGGAGATAGGATGTCCTCACTTAAATTGGTCATAATTTTCTTCACTGAACAAATTGAATGTATTGCAAATAGAATTCATCTTGCTTGCCAACTCTGATAAATTTTGTGGTGACTGCCTAGAGTGCAGTATACAAAGGATGATGGGTCTGAGCCCAGGATCAATAGGAAAGAGGATGGTGATTGATTAGTTCTGCCTGCCATGCTGGCCTGGGACTGGAAGGGCAAGGAAGAAGGGTAGGGCACAAGTACAGGTGAGGTTTCCAGACTTGAATAGGCTTAATGCCAAATGCTCAGTAAATGCTAGGTATCCATCAGAGAAGGCAGTAGGAAACAGCTCAAGTTGGAGTGATTCCAAACATTGGCATGCTCCTAAACTAATTATAACTAGTCAGGAATTCAAGGTGACCATGGGTGAAGAAAAAAAGGTGGTTCCAACAGCTTATGCTAAAACAGATCTGTGCTCCCCAAATCACCAGAATGTGATTACACTACCCATGGGCCTCTTTGGAGATGTTACCTCTGAAGATGTCCTTGATTCTTGCAGTCAGCCCATAAATGACACTCCTGACTTCTCCCCACTCCACTTCTCCTCATCCCTATCTTTAAGATGCTGTACCTCCTCTTCCTCATCAACCCCTTTGAGCTTCTCTGATGTGACTTCTTTTGTTTTTCCTGGCTGTACTGATTTCATTAACCCACTTTCTCCCACATTAAAATGTGCAGGGCAGGAAGCAGGGGTAAGAGGGATGGTGTGGTTGACCCGGGACCACAGCTGCACCTGAGTGGTCCTGCTAAGGAAGCCCTTCACCTTGTGACTTACCTTTTTTTAAAAAAATATTTATTGTTTAGTTATAGGTGGACACAAATATCTTTATTTTATTTTTATGTGGTGCTGAGGATTGAACCCAGTGCCTCACCCATGCTAGGCGAGCACTCTACCTCTGAGCCACAACCCAGTCCTGTGACTTACCTTTTCATTCCATTCAATAGTCAAGTAACAACCAAACATTGAGTTTCTTAAACCTGTCTTTCTCAAAGTGAAAAATCTTAATTTTATTTATTTATTCTATAATCTACTTCATAGAAAAGACTAGCTCACTAATTAGTAGGAGTACTACTTCATTCAGTTTCTGGAGATCAGTTGTTTGAAATGGCTTTTTTTTTTTTTTTTAAGTATGATATAAATTTTAAGTTTTCATGGAAACCAGGAAAAAAATGTAGATTTAAGAGGACAAGGAATCCTAACGATTACTTTTTCTTGATTCAGGAAAACATGACAGAAGAAACATATAACGATTTGGATAAAAAATTATTTGAACTCTTTCTGACCCTCAGTCGGTGCCTTGGCAGTGTGGAGGAGATGCTGCAGACCCCTGGGCTGTTCAGGGAGAATGTTTCTGCCCAGCAGGTGCACTACGAGGTAAGGGCCCATGTGTCAGCCATTCCAGCTGCCTCGCTGATTAGGCCAGCACTGAAGCCACTTGAGGTCAGAGCTCATTCTGTCTACTTCCTCCACCTTGCAGAAACTGGCTCTCGAGTTGAAGAAACTTTATTTAGCTCTGTGTGACAAGAAAAATGATCTTTTGAAAGCCATGGCTTGGCCTGGCAGGAACACCAGTTTGCTCCTTGAATGTTTCGGTAGCCTCCAGGTCTGCCTGGAGCACACTCAAGCCAGCGCTGCCTCTAGAAGCAAGTCCCTGAAAGCTGGCCTGGACTACAAGCACAGTTACCAGGTATGACTCTGAGCTCATGGGTGACTTCGCACTGCATGGACTCCTCATTCCCATCTACTCCAGTTCCTGGTGGCATTTGTTTATAGAAATTGCTAAGGTAGACAGTAAGGCCCTCTAGTCCTCGTGGTTGGAGACCATTTAAAAGTGAGGTCCAGCTGGGTACAGTGGTGCATACCTGTAATCCCAGCAGCTCAGGAGGCTGAGGCAGGAGGACTGCGAGTTCAAAGCCAGCCTCAGCAAAAGTGAGGCCCTCAGCAACTCAGTGAGACCCTGTCTCTAAATAAAATACAAAATAGGGCTGGGGATGTGGCTCAGTGGTGAGGCCCTGAGTTCAATCCCCGGTACCAAAAAAAAAAAAAAAAAAAAAAAAAAAGGCTCTTTCCAAAATCTTGGGTATGAATTTATTAGGCTGAGCTCCCATGGTGTTTCATTTTATATATTATATTTAGCCATTTAATCATTTAATGATGACACAGGGAAGATTTGTATTTAAATTTCTAGGCAATGGGAAGTCGTTAAGCTTTTTGAGCAAAGGAATGACAATCCACGTAGGTTTCAGGCAGATTCATCTGGCAGTCGTCCGGTGTGAATTGAAGGGTGGAGAGCTGAGGCAGGGAAACTACTCAAATTGTCTAATGAAAAAGAAATGAAGCATAACATCACTTATGAAGGAGTCTGGCCCATAAAAATCAAACCTGAATCCAATCAAGCTTCTAAAATCTCAGTCAAACTGACAGGCAGAAGAGCATGTTAAAACCACCGTGGGGCACAGTCTGCCAAGGCCAGAACAAATGACTTGTTTTTTTTCTCATACACACAAATCCAAGGAACAAAAAATAAAGGTGGAAGCTGGGAGCGGTGGCACACACCTGTAATCCCAGCACTTGGGAGGCTGAGGCAGGAAGATCGTGAGTTCAAAGCCAGCCTCAGCAATGGTGAGGCACTTAGCAACTCAGTGAGACCCTGTCTCTAATAAAATACAAAAAAGGGCTGGGGATATGGCCCAGTGGTCGAGTTCCCCTGAGTTCAATCCCTGGTACCAAAAAAAATATATATATAAAAGGTGGTATGAGAGTCAGCAGATGCAGAGAGACTTAAAGACATACTACTCCATCATGACATACGGACCTTATTTGGATCCCAATTGAAACAAACCAAAAAGAAAAGCTATAGGCTATCAGAAACGTGAACCCTGTTTGGGTGGTTAACCCTATTAAGGAATCATTTTTTTATTTTGGAGGAAGTGTATTTTTAAAGGGAGGGAACTTTTATCATTTAGAGATACCTACTGAAACATAGTGATGAAATAATGTGATTTCTGGTATTTGCTTCAAAATAATGGGGGGAGAGGTGTTAGGAACAGCCAGGAGAGCTGCAGGAGGCTATAGAGGAAAGAAGGTCAGCCATGAACCAATAATTGTTGAAGCTCAGTGATGATAAGATGGGAATTACTCTATTCTTGTAGGTGTTTTAAGTTCCCAGATTTTTTATAAATCTCAGAAAATTTAAATATAAATTTATACAAATTCTGAAAATTTACAAGTATAATAAAAAAGGTAATGAAGGCCTAAATGAGATTACTCAGTTTCCTGCACTTATCTTTTTAATGCAGAATGAAATAAAGCGATTGTATGATCAACTCATTAAGAAGAAGACAGAGTTACAACAGTCCTTGAATGAAATTAGTGGCCAGAGTATTGGTGAACAGCTTCAGGTAATCAATGAAATACTTCAGGTTAACCTAAACCTTGGACCAGAGAGTCTTGTGCCTCAGTTATGCTTCTGAGCCACTTCCCTTTGTGAGCGGTGGCAAGGCTTATTAAGGAGATCAATAAGATGAAACTATTGATTTTTGACTTTTAAAACTATCTCCCACGTAGTCCTTTCTGAAGAACAATATATCAAACAGTAAGAGACCAGTTTTACCTATCAGCATGGAAGAATGTTAAATGCGTCCAGTGTTGGTAAGGGTGATAGAAAATGAGGCCCTGACCCTCTTGGTCAGAACACTAATTAGTTCAGCCTCTGGGAATCATTTGGCTGTTTGACAGAATCTGAAATGCTCTTCCATTCACAAGCAATTTGACTTCATTAGTTAATGGAGCAAATATTAACTGTGAACCTACTATGTTCAGTTATTGTTCTAGGGGCTTATTTGTACTCTTTCTGAGGGCACAAAATAAGTGCATAAACATAAATATCATAAATATCTGGAGATGGACTAGCAGTACTGTAAATAGCCCAAAAGTCCATGAAGAACTGCCTGTTACTACAGCAGGGGGCATCCTTACAAACGCATATCCGTTCAAAAGGAGTTAACTGGGTGTGATGACTGATGCAATGGTGCATGTCTGCAATCATAGTGACTCAGGAAGCGGACACAGGAGGATCACTAGTTCAAGGCCAACCTCAGCAACTTAGTGAATCCCTCAGCAACTTAGCCTGACCCTGTCTCATAATTAAAATTTTTTTTAAAAGTTCATTAAAAAAAAAAAAAGAGCCAGATACCTGTGTAATGATGTGAAGAGATGCTAAAGGGCTGATAAGTGAGGAGTGCTAACTATAGGACAGTTCCACAGGTTTAAGGATATGCATGTGTACCTCCACTGGTGTATGCTTAGAATGTGTTAGGAACAAACTGTCATGTGAGACCTCCAGGCAGATAGACAAGGAGAACTGGAGGTAAGGAAGGGGCAGATATGATTATTATCCTAATTCCTTTCTGTATGATTTAATTCTCTTTTTTTAAAAATAATATGTCCACTTTTCTGGCTTATTAAAGGGTGTTCCTTTTTTGTATCATCTCTCACTTAGAAAGCAGATTTATGTACAGCAGAGCTGCAGAATTCTGAGAGCCGAGTGGCCAAACTAAGAGAGGAAGGGGAGAGGCTCCACTTACCCTGTGTTTTACTCCAGGAGGTTTACAAGTTAGAGGTATGTCTGCACAGAACACATTCACTCAGTGCGATCGTGAATCTTGACCTGTGTTTGACCTTTTTTCTGATTGGATGAAATTGCTTGTGCACACTTGCTCTTTCCTTCTCAGGATGTACTTGACAGCATGTGGGGAATCCTGAGAGCGAGGTACTCTGGGTTCAGCAGCCCGTTCATCACTGAGAGCCAGCAACATGCCCTGCTGCAAGGCACAGTGGAATTAGTAAATATTGGAAAGGAAATGCTTGCTCATGGCCACTTAAAACAAGCCAAAAGTAAAGTTGCCTTACAGACTCAACTACAAAATCACAAGGTAAGACACCTGCATCGGATCCCCTTATCCTGGACTAAAACCTTAAGTCTTTTCTGACTTTGAATGGAATCCGTTCATTTTCTTCTTAGCGAAACATGCAGCATTCATTCTTCTAGTAAGCATCTCTTAGTGTCTTAGTGTGTAGCAGAAATTAGGGGACCCTAGGAATCGTTTGAGTGAAAACAGACAAGGTTCCTTATGTTGGTGGAGCATTCAGCTGATTGAGAAGATGGACTTTTATCAATGAGTCTTCAAACAAATTTCCACTAAAAATTAGGATTCATTCTATGAGAGCATAGGAGAAATGGACCTAACAGGATTAGCAAAGGCTTTCTGAGAACTGGAATTACAAGGAAGAGATACTTTTATATAGTATACTACCACAATAAATCTGTCCATCTTCCATTCATTTTACTAAACAAAAACCTCTTGATCATCACCAGCTAAAGAGGTGCAGTAATCTACGTGCTCCTGATGCAAAATGTTTAAGACATAGTCCCTACCTTGAACAAGCTGACGGTCTAGGGCCTTTGGAAAGGATGCCTTAGCCTAAGAAAAATTGAAAAGTAAATGTTGAATGAAAGATGGAAGGGAAGAGGAGAAAATTGGTTATCTACGGAGTGCCTGACCCTTTGCTAGATGCTTTTACAAACCCTTCCATTTATGTGTCCTCAAGAAACAGAAGAAGGGATTCACCTAATAAAGGGGTCCCTCCAACCAGAGGAGGTAGCAGACTGCAGATGAGAGGAGCCTTGAAGATCCTTGAAGTACAAATATGGTCCATTTTGTGGATGGGGATCGCTATCAGCTTCCATTAGGAAATTCCCTTCACTTAGCCATTTTGGTGAGCAGAAGCGAGAGTTTTAGGAGGAGACAGGCTTTAGGAGCCCTGTCTGCTAAGCATGTGGGCTGCAAGCATTTGCACTTACTGTCTTCAAATGATTCAGCCAACTTCTCAATAACAACAACAACTCAAACAACTGATTGAGGAAGAGCTGCCTGGAAATTGAAATTAACTAGTGGAATAGATTATTTTGTGGAAAATATTAATTAAGGATAATATTTCTCGTGTGTGTGTGCCTCACACACACTTTTTTTTTTTTTTTTTTAGTTGTAGATGGACAGAAAACCTTTATTTTTTTATTTTTGTACGGTGCTGAGGATCAATCCCAGCCCCTCACAAATACCACTGAGCTGTACCTCCAGCCCCTAGGATAATATTTCTTTATAATTTGTTCAAAGTCTGTTAGTTTTTAAGATTAAGAGATACATTTCAGTTTACTTTTTATTTTCTGATACATTTGACTTGCCCTGATATCCTGGAATTTTGAATTAAAAAACAAAAATAACTGGATTAAAAAGTTAAGGTAACTTCCTAGCAGGTCGGGAGCCTGAGGCAGGAGGATCGTGAGTTCAAAGCCAGCCTCAGCAAAAGTGAGATGCTAAGCAACTCAGTGAGACCCTGTCTCTAAATAAAATACAAATTAGGGCTGGGGATGTGGCTCAGTGGTTGAGTGCCTCTGAGGTCAATCCCTGGTACCCACTTCCCCCAAGAAAAAAAAAGTTAAGGTAACTTGGTTTGTATGATTTTCACAATTTAAAAATAAATAATTAAAACCTCTTTTTGTGTTATAGGTGTTTTTCCAGAAGCTTGTTGCCAACATGTTGTTGATCCAAACATACTATGATAAAATGTTTCCTTCTATATTGCCAAAGAGAGAGAGGTTTTGGGCAGAACAAGTAACCGAAGTTAAGTCACTGGAAGAAAAGGCACAGCGGTTTGGCATAAAGCTGCAGAGTCTGTTGCAGGTATTTGGCTTACTTGAACTTTACCCTTAGTTGAGAATTCCTGATTCTCAACCACCTCCAGGTGTCAAAAACAAGTGCCTGGTTATTAAGCAAAAGTTAAATGGGAAATAACAGTGAGGAATGTGAACCCAGGTCTAATTCTGAGGTTCCTCCCTGAAAGAAAGGTTAGCTGGGATTTCTCATGCACACATCTGGGATGATATGGCACCTCTACCTTTTAGGTTTGTGTATGAATAAACAAACTTGAAAGCATGTTGAGACCGTGAGTGAGATCATTTGAATGACACAGTTAATGGTTCAGAAACTGTACCCATGGCCCAGACGTTCTGTTGTAAAATTCATAATCACGTTGTCTCAATTCCAAGGAAAAAAGTTGAGCATGTATAAAGTTTCTTTTCAGTTTTAAGGTTTCCCTCTCTAGTTTGTTAAACTGTTCACAGCCAATGTTAGTTGGCACATAAAGGAAATTTTAAAAAGGAAGGGAATATCGAACTGGGTAATGTAATATAGCATTTTATGGTAATATTTATTTTCTAGTATGCCAAATTGATATTTATACAAATATTTCTTCATATTTAGAAAAGACTGCATGGGCCCAGTGAGTGCCCTGCAAAAGCCAAGTAACCTACTACTTAAAGAGATCTCATATGTCATTAGGTGGTGATTTTTCCAAGAGATAATTTTTGGTGACAATAACTCAACTCTGTGGTGTGCTGGGACCCTACCTAGTGATCTTTTATGGAAACAATATGCATTAATCAGGTTTTTGTTGTTTTTTTTTTTTTTTTTTTTTTTTTGTCATTGTGACCAAAACACCTGACAAGAACAACTTAGAGAAGAAAAATACTTGGGGGGGGGGGGCTCACACTTTCAGAGGTTCAGTCCATGGTCTGCAGGCTCCACAGCAGAAACATTACAGCAGAAGGGCATGGCAGAAGAAAACTGCTTAGCTCATGGCAACTGGAAAACGGAGAGAGAGGACCTAGGATAAGATATAGTCCAAGGTCATACCCCCAGTGACCTACTTACTCACGTGCCTATTATTACCTCCAACTAGTCCATTCAAATTATTCATCAGATGGATTGATCATCTATGAGGTTACAATGTTCTTGATCTAATCATTTCACCTGAATTGCCTAATGCATTAGTTCTTTAGGGTGGGTTACATCTCTGATTTTATGTTGATTCTCCAGAAATGGGAAGAATTTGATGAAAACTATGGATCTCTGGAAAAGGACCTGGAAATTCTTGTCTCTACATTGCCTTCTGTGAGTTTGGTGGAAGAAACAGAGGAGAGATTAGTGGAAAGGATTTCATTTTATCAGGTATTTTTGCTTCCTAATTTAAGTTGCCAGTGACATGGTCCATAGCACTTGGTGTTTTGTTTTGACTAAGTTGCTTGCTTTTGAAGCTGAATGGTTTGGATTGAAATGAAATATTGTTTGTCACACAACCCACAGGTAGACGAGTGTAGGGATACTGCAGGCTCAGTGTGGGCTCCTCAGCATACCCACCTGTTGGGCTGGGGGTTGAAGACCTAATTCAAGTCCCGTTCCATCACTTGTCACTTTTGTGACATGTCTGTCCTGAAGCCTTGGTTTCTTTGTTGAGAATAGAGAAGTAAGCCAGTTTTACCTGTCTCAGGAGGTGAATAGCAATAAACTACTAGTATGGAAACCCTCTGAGAATGGAATAAACACATATTTAGTTTTCTTAGTGCAATGAAGCCCTGATTGGACATAGCCTATGGGACAGACAGAATAAAGTGTCTGTGTTTCCAATTTTGATGTCATAGAAAAGATAAAACATTAACATGATTTTAGGTAGCATTGAGAACAAGACCAAGACAAAAACAAGTTTCAAATCCTCCCGACAGAAGCTTAAACTACTTAGTTTTACCTAGAGAAGATAGGCAATCAGAATCTGAGTTGGGATGCTAGAGAAAATCACCAAGGATCAACATGAAAGCTTCAAAAGTAGGCTTTCTGCCTGATGAGGCTGGACGGGGAGCGAAAGCAGAAATGCATGGCAGTGCCCTGCTGCCCTTGGGAGGCGCTCAGCCCCTGCAGACAACACTTTCCAGTGGTCAGGGCACTATTTATACTCTCCATATGCCCAGAGAGCCTGGAATAGATAAATCTGGGTCTTCCCAGGTGGGGGGTGGGTGTTGGCCTGGGGATACGGAGCATACATATCACAGCCAAAAGAACAAAGTCGAAAACAGTATTTTATACTACATCATAGTAAGAAATAATATCAGCCATTTAATACGAGTCTCATTATCCTCCCCCCCCCCAAAAAAAAAAAGTGACCACATCCCTAAAAATGTGATTATGGTTCCATTAAGTTCAAAGTATGTTTTTTAAAAGAAATCATTGTTCTAAGACTTTTAAATAAATTTGCTGTACTAAAAGAAGACATCCCATAAAGCCCATCACACAAATAGGCTTCCTGAGGCCAATCCTGGTCCTTATAATCATGGAGAGGTTTGTGTGTGTCATGCTGATGTCCTCTTGATTGGAGGACATATGTGGACTGAGGAGCCTAGGCGTGGGCCATGCTTCCTCTGAAGTCAGACACACACATGTTTAAGTGCTGCTGAGAACCACAGGGGCCCAGTGACTGGCAAACAGAGTATGTCTCCCAGGTATAAAATGGAGGAATGAAACTTCTCCAAGATATTGTAAGGGTGAAACATCTGGTACTTAGGCTTAGAAAGCTAGAACGTTTGCCAGGCGCAGTGGCACACGCCTGTAATCCCAACATTTGGGAGGCTAAGGCAGGAGGATCATGAGTTCAAAGCCAGCCTCAGCAATGGTGAGGCACTTAGCAACTCAGTGAGACCCTGTCTCTAATAAAATACAAAAAAGGGCTGGAGATGTGGCCCAGTGGTCAAGTGCCCCTGAGTTCAATCCCCAGTACCAAAAAAAAAAAAAAAAAAAAAAGAAAGAAAAGAAAAAGAAAAAGAAAAATATAATTTAAAAAAAAAAATTGATGTTGGTGTTGGACTTTTTTTTCTAGCCTTTAAGTTCAGGGAGGAGGAGAAAGGATTATAAATGGAGGAAAGGGAGTTGTAATGAAATATTTGATTAATTTTTTAAAAAATAAGGTGTAAGTGAATTGGAAAACAGCAAAAGTTCTATTTTGATAATAATTTATTCTTAAAGGTTAAACAGCTGTCGGGATAAGTGAGATTAGCTGAACCCAACTTGTGGAAGATAATTGCCTTAAGACAGTTCTCTTCAGGGGGTCATTGTATTTGCAATTTTGAAGAATTTTTCTTTTTCTTTTCATGACTTGATGTGCTGATTTAATTTATGATGTGCTGATTTAATTTATTCTTCTAAAGTTCTCTTCCTTTCTCTCTACTAAATCCTTGTGTTCAGAAAACTGTAGAAATGATTTTTCCCTGGTATTTGCATCTTTTGTATTTATCGCTTTCATATGTAGGTCTCAGTCTGCAGTGTTCCCAAGGGCCAGGCTGGGGAACAGGAACGAGGAATCCTGGCTGGGTCTGCAGTCAGGGTGGTGAGGACTGAGGTGGGAAAGAACTGAAGGGAGTAGGCCCTTTTAAAGGGGGCTGTGGCTCCTTGTTTCCAGCCGGGCTTTGACACAGGACAATGCAGACCTGCAAAATCCCTACATCTTCTGGTTTTCCTGGGGCTCTGGAAATCCTAATTTCTGTATTTTATGTGAATTCTACGTAAAATATTCTGATTTTCAAAATAATCTTGAGGTCAATCAAAACCTGACTGAAAAGCTAGGTGCAGTAGCATATGCTCTTAGTTCCAGTTACTTGGGTGGCTGAGGCAGGAAGATCTCTTGAGTCCAGGCCAGCCTTGTTTGAAAGACCTTGTTTGAAAAGAAGAGAAAGAAAAAAAATCTGTCTGCAAGCTGAATGCAGCCTATATATAGACTGCCAGCTTGTTTTTGTTCTTTTGTTTTTTCCCTTTTGTTTTTAGTTGGAAAAATTAACTATCAGAACTTGATCAGCAAATGTTGTGTTTCTTGTTTACCTGTACTAAGCTACAGAGCTGCTCTATAGAAACAAATTAATCAGGCACTCTTAAGAAAGGGGACCATTAATCACGTCTGTCCAGCCAGACTGCAGTCCTGAGTGTTGCTTAAGTATTCTCGTTCCTTAGTAGCCTGGAAAATAGGTTTTTGTGTTTATGCATAGATTGGTAGACTTGATTTTTTTTTTTAAATCATTCATTCCATGACTTATTAGCAAATAAAAAGAAACATTGATGGAAAGCATGCCCGGCTTTACCAAACTCTAAATGAAGGCAAACAGCTGGTGGCATCCGTGAGCTGTCCTGAACTAGAGGGACAGATTGCAAAACTGGAAGAGCAGTGGTTGTCCCTGAACAAGAAGATTGACCTTGAACTGCACAGACTGCAAACACTTCTCAAGCATCTACTCAGGTATGTTTTTTCTTAGGAAATAATTGGCGTCAAATTTTACTGTGAAGAAAGACTTCAGAGGGATTCTACAGTCAACTAAATTTTGCATGCAGTGTCCCAGTTATGCTGTCCTGCTCTCTTTGACAATCTAAAGCACCTGGGTCCACTTCTGGGTTAAAAGGGATCTGATACAGGCCTCTGATATTGGTTTGCTAGACTCAGGAATTAGTTTGCTGGAGAACATTGATATAGTTCTATGGAAACTAGGAACTGTGTTATAAAATAATTCATGTTACCTTTATCGCATGCTGTTGCAGTTTTTCTATCCTCTTCGTTAAGTTTTAAAATTTAAACAAAATTAAGTGATTTTGGCTAAAACAATGGTTTGGAAAAGTCTTTTGAGTTCATCAGAGGGTTTGTTTTGCTCAGTTGGGATAACCTTGAGTCATTCAAGGACAGCAGAAACAGAATATTGACGCCTCATTCTCATCCCTGCCTCTTGAGGGCTGTCTAACCTAAACAAGTTTTGAAAATGACAAGAAGGGCAGCACTGTGTTTGGATATTTTTATCAAATATCAGAGAAAAATCTTTGTATCTAGGCAACAGCCGTTTGCTGTTATACAACTTGTACAAATGCTTGTTATATATTTACTTAAATGCATTTATAGAAGACATTTGATGGATTTAAAATAATCTCTTTTTTTATACGTGGTTATACTTTTGTGTAGCTGTAATAAGAAAGAATGTTTTAAACTTTCAAATGCCTTTTTATTCTTGATTAGGCATAAAGGAGAGAGTCCTAGAAAATGAAGAGAGATTTGCATTTGAGGCATGGAATAATACATTATGTAATCCTTATGAAATATAGGGCTGATCAACACAGGCAAATACAAAATAAAATAAGAAGAAAATGTGCTAATGGTACATCTCATCATCAGAGTATCCTTCTAATTTCCTTTCTCCCACTTTGCTCCTGTTAGTTACAACAGAGATTCAGATGAGTTAACCAAGTGGTTGGAATCTTCTCAGCAAACTTTGAATCACTGGAAAGAACAGTCCCTCAATGTGTCTCAGGACTTGGATACAATCAGAAGCAACATAAACAAATTTTTTGTAAGTTGTAATAGAATGTGTTCAAATACCTTTTGGTCAGAAATAAATTATCAGAGGAACAGGTTCAGGCTTGCTGTGATAATCTCCCTTTATTTGTGGGTAAGGAATAAGATTTGAGGTAATTGTATGTATGGTCTTCAAACTTAGAACTGTTTACTTATACTGTTCATTTATATACTTATAATAATAGAATGTATTTTTAATTGACTATCTAAAAATATCTATTACATTAAAAAATATATATTATGTATATTATTATATATGTATATATTTTACTTTGACATAGGACATCTTTACAAATACAGAAAGTACCCCCCAAAAATTTAAAAAAACAACTACATAGATTATTAATTCATAAGTGTTTTAAGTTAATAAATACACAGTTTTAAATTATTGTATACAGAATGAGCATTTCTACTAAAAAGATTTTGTTCTATGGTTTTGAGGGGTTTTCTAGAAAAGAGGATTACTTTTGAAATATAAAATGCACTCATGAGACCCCTTAATCTTTGCCCTTAGTCATTTCTCTCCTTTTTCCTTTTCTTTTTTAAATATATATTTTGAAGCTATGGTCACTCACTTCACTTTGGTATTAAAATGTAAATAATTTTTTAAGTACTTGGGAATATACATGGGAAAGATTTCAAATATTTTAGTTAAAAATTCATTGCAAGTAGTTCACGTTATCCGAACTTGAAGTTGAGTTCCACAGTTTCTTCTGAAACTGAAATGACTTGTTTATTTTTTTAAAAAAAGAACCCACTAGGTTCTAAGTTTCTGGGGATGGGGGGCAGATTTTCCATCCCTTTTGTTCTCCAATGTGGATCTAATATATGGAGTAGTGCCAACACCTGGTAGGCAAAGCTGTGTGTGTGTGTGTGTGTGTGTGTGTACAGACATTCAAACTCTTATTTTATTTAGTTTTACACTCTAACCAGTTGCTCTGACTGTGTTTAAATTTTAAGTTTCTATTCTTTACAACTGTTTCCTTAGGAATTTTCTAAGGAAGTGGATGGAAAATCCTCCCTGAAAACTGCAGTTTTAAGCACTGGGAACCAACTTCTGCACCTGAAGGAAGCTGACGCGGCCACGCTGAGAGCCTCCTTAGCACAGTTTGAACAAAAGTGGACAATGCTCATAACTCAGCTTCCAGATATTCAAGAAAAGCTTCACCAGGTAAGCATTTAAACATCCAGCATTTGAATTAGCATTCACTTGTTAGCTCACAACTCTTTTTAAATTATTTTTCTGACTCAATAATTTTCAATGACATTACCTATTTTTCTCTGGCACCACTGAATATAAGTCTTAATTACTAGATTGTCCTCCAATGAGATCTTTCTTCACAGAGAAATTGGGCTTAATTACTTTATTTCTCAGTTTATCTGTGCCACTCAGTTTATGTGAAGGTCTTTATCATTGTTTGGGGGTCACATTTTCTGAGCTTGAATGCTGGGTTTGTTTTTGTGAGTAACCTGCATAATTATGTAGCAAGACCTTATATCAAACCAGATACCGTCTTTAGTGATACCCTGATTCATTTGGTTAACTGTAGGTAATTAAATGGAAATCATTTTGTCCTTGCAGCTTCAGATGGAGAAATTGCCATCTCGTAACGCGATCACAGAAATGATTAGCTGGATGAACAGCGTGGAGCATCAGGCTGCAGGTGGAGACTCTGTCCGCTCCCTTAGTTCTGGGTCTCAAGTGAAGAATCTTCTTCAGAAGCTCAAGGTAATTATACAAGAGGAGCCACAGTCTTTTCATTAAATAAGAAGTCAGATCACTTGGAGGAGAAATGCTGAACCAAGAGCCATGTGGGATTATAATGTAGGAACACTAATTTGGGGAGTACAGAATGGGGGGTAGATGATTCTAGAATGATGAGGTAGTTCTCTTGCTTTTATTTCACTTACATTTCTTTACAGCTCTGATCATTGCAGGACCATCCAAGCTTTCCATGGACTCAGGTCCTCCTTTACCACCCCAGTCAACATGCTATTCCTCTGACCTGGACTGCCACTGCCCACTGTTAGCTTGTTAGCTACAGACATCCTCTTAGTCATCCTGCAAGAGCCAGCTCAAGGTTCTCCTCATTGGCAAATCCACTCTGGCTCTCCCAGCCAGATTAGGGGATAGTGCTGAATTAATATCTCTGATGCTCTCCAGTTTTTATTTATAAATCATCATTTATTTACTCAACTGCCTATCTTGACTGAGCTTCCCAAGAGCAGGGGCTATCCTTCGCCTCCCAAAAATAACACACCTAGCCCAACAGCTGGCCTCCCGTGGGTGTTAATAAATATTATGGCTCAGTGCAGTGGCTCTCACCTGTAATCCCAGCAACTCGGGAGGCTGAGACAGGAGGATCACAAGTTCAAAGCCAGCCTCAGCAGATTAGCGAGCCATTTAGCAACTCAGCAAGACCCTGTCTCTAAATAAAATATAATAAAGGGCTGGGGATGTGGCTCAGTGGTTAAGGGTCCCTAGGTTCAATCCCTAGTAGCCAAGTAAATAAATAAATAAATATTCTGTCAGCAAGAGAATGAGGAAGACAAAGTTGATATCCTGCTACAAACAGATATGAATGTGGCCCTCTCTGTGATACTTCATTTCATATAGATTTAATTAACATTTAAAGAAGGCACGTTAGTTTTACACAGTATGGCCAGTGACATTAGGTAGTGCTCACTCCACTCTCTCTAACAGAAAGCAGCAGACTACAAGAGACTGAACTGTATCTGCCTCTGTTTCCAACAGACTCACATTCAACTTTGGCACGTTCTCTCTCTGTCTCTCTCTCTGTCTCTCTGTCTCTCTCTCTCTCTCTCTCACACACACACACACACACACACACACACACACACACACCACAAAGCTGTAATATAAAGTTATAGCAAAAAAAAAAAATTGTAATATAAAGTCATAGCAAAAAAAAAAAAAAGAAAAGGAACCCGAACTTCAGTAACAGCTGGAACAAACCCCAGCGGCAGGAGAAGAGATTTAATTTAGTTGATTTTCTGTGGTTGTTGGTTGTTCGCCTTCTCTACACATTTTTTCCAAGGGCCTGAGAAGCTGCTAGAGATTTAGTGCTCCTGGCAGCAAACCAATACAAGCCAAAGGTCTTGGGATCTTCACACTCTCCCAAGATCATACTTTTGAAGGATGTGCAATGTTCAGTCATAAATGTGATAACAACTGGCAAGCAGGAAGCTCAGGTACTCAGTGAGAGTAGCGTGTTTGTCTCCAAGAGATGGTTCATTTGAAGACAAGGTACCACCCTTTTGCTGAAAGCACTGCTTCCTCTGTTGAAGCTTGCTAGGGATTACATTTGACTCAATTCAAGGCTTCATGCAGCCTTCTCACCAAGGATACCCACACCAGAATTTCCAGGAAGAAATAGACCTTCTTTTTTTTTTAATATATATTTTTTTAGTTGTCAATAGACCTTTATTTTATTTATTGATGCACAGTGCTGAGAATTGAACCCAGTGTCTCACACATGCTAGACAAGTGCTCTGTCACTTATTGGACTATTCACATCACTCCATAAGAACCAATAGTTTCTTATGTTAACTTTGAAACAAACTTAAGTCAGCCCTCTTATGATGACCTCTCAGGAAAGTTGTAGAAGTCTTCAAGCCAGGAAAAATTGTGACCACCTTGTTTGTTAATCAGAGTTCTAAATTTTGTACTGTGCTTTCTTCATCCCAGAAGATTGAAGGTTTTAAAGTCTTGATTGCGAGAGTGCTGTGTTCAATGATTACAGTTTTGTTTTTACCATTTTTGCTAAGAAGCAGCAACAACAGCAGAATTAAGAAAAATGAAGAAAACAAAACACAAAAGAACACACATAGAAGGCGGTAGCTGCTTTCTAGATGTCCATACCAGGACCATGCTGTCCAAAACCACCACCATCTAGGGCACAAGGCCTGAGATGTAATGATCATGTGATCATTTTCAAGTGTATGCTTTGTATCAGGAGTTAGATATCTTGCATGAATGCTGTCCTCTGTGTTTGGGTGTTAGGTGCCATTCTTGCTGTGAAACTGAAGTACATATAGAAAAAACCTTTTACTGTATGAAACTTTATAGCACTTGCCAAAACAATTCAATTTGCTTTATGCACAGTGTACCAATTCTGCAAGTATCGTCCCAAATTCCCCACAGACAAGGCTTTTGGCCTCAGCCTAACTATCTGGGACTGTTCTATTAAATTATTGCCAGAATTTTACATCTAATGTGATTGAAACCAGTTTCTACTTCATACAGATGTTTTTTGCAACAGCAATTAAATTTTTCTCTCACACCTACAAAAAAAGAAGGTGTGTTATTTTGTGCCAGGTAGTGTATGCTAATCACTAGGAATGCAGAGATGAATGACAAGGCTGGCTGTTACTTTCAAAGACCTTGCAAGTTGCTGGAGCTAGTCTCTGATAGGCAGAAGATGAATGGATTGATCACCAAACCAAGTATAATATTAACAGAAAATGTTAACTTCCTAACTTCAGTGGGTGGTAGAGTCTATAAAAGGGCTACTCAGGCTGCAGTAACGTAGCCCATACTACATGATGACACCCTGGATTGTCTCCATAGGATGTGCAAGAACTTTCCTGGATAAAACTCAATGAATGGCAGGCTTGACAGGAACCTGGTTGGTCCGTCAGTGGGTTTAGGACTGCTATAGAATGTGAAGTCATCCAGTCCGTCCTGGTAGGCAGAGGCTATCGCCCAGGGAACAGAGAAGCAGTCTAAATTCCTTTAAGGTGTTCTGGGTTTTCTGGGAAAGCTTTAACTTCTGTTTCCAGCCTATTGTCTCCATGAGCCCTCAGGTTTAACTGTAAATAAACAGGATCTCAATCCAGTATAGCTCTCAGATATTCTCTCACCAGAGTCCAGGGACCTGATACACATTCTGATGATATATGGTGCTCCCTTGGACTTGCTAGTCAGTTTGAAAGCAGCGAAGTCTCTCTCTTCCCAGGAATATGTAATCCCCAAGTAGAATCCCCACTCAAATAAAAGAGCCTCCTGATAAGACTTGGGGAAAGGTAGAAGGTAACTCCTGACAGTGGTACCCTGAATTAATGGATGGGAGCTTGACGCCCCCTAGAGTACAACCAAGGGGAAATCCAGTTCATCTAATGGACTTCCATTCAGGCTTTGCGTGTTCAATTTCACTTCTTTGTATGTTTTAGGAGTTCAGAATGGAAATGGACTATAAACAGTGGATCGTTGACTTTGTTAACCAGTCATTACTTCAGTTAAGCACCTGTGATGTAGAAAGCAAGCGCTATGAAAGGACGGAGTTTGCAGAGCACCTGGGGGAGATGAACCGCCAATGGCACCGAGTGCTTGGAACCCTGAATAAAAAGGTGTGCTCCAGGGTCATGGTTGGAGGCATGTGTTGGCCTTTGTAAAACACCACGATCCAAAAAATTAAAAAAGACATTCAGGCCAGGCACAGTGGACTATCCTGTAATCACAGCGGCCATGTGTTGGCCTTTGTAAAACACCACGATCCAAAAAATTAAAAAAGACATTCAGGCCAGGCACAGTGGACTATCTATCCTGTAATCACAGTGGCTCAGGAGGCTGAGGCAGGAGGATCTCAAGTTCAAAGCCAATCTCAATAACTTAGTGAGGCCCTAAGCAACTTAGTGAGATGCTGTCTCAAAATAAAAATAAAAAGGACTGGGGATGTGGCTCAGGGGTTAAGCGTCCCTGGGTTCAATCCCCAGTCACCCTTCCCAAAAAAAGACATCCTGATGGTTGATTTACAGTTAAACCTAATAAACCTTTATAAATCCTATGTTTTAGCATTCTCTATGGGTGCATATAATAGAATATGAAAGTCATTCTTATATTTCTGTTGAGATTTCTTAGTAGGAACTTGAGTTAGGCAGTGAAGAGAACTTTTGTTTAAAAGGTGTCAATATTATGTCAGGCTACTAAAAGGTAAGAGAATTTGACATTTTCTGTGAAAGCAGGTGTTCAAAAGGGACCCAAAGCTATTTCAGCCCCAAAAAGATTATGAAAAGGAAAAAAATGCCTGTGGATTTTTGGTAGGCTTTTTATTCCCTGATTCTTGAAAAGATGAAGAAAACTTATTACTGAAAAATATTATGTGTGTATGTGTGCGTGTGTGTGTATGGTATACATACGTACATATATGTGGTGTACATGTATATTTAGTTTATATATATAGTGTTATATACTGAAATATTGTGTGTGTCGTCTCTTTTGTATAGAGAATGCATACAAATAGGTTTATGCAATTAAGATTCAAGTGCATGAATGGACAGAGAACATGAGCAGACGTTTCACAAAGCAGGAATTTATGGGTAGCAGACAAACAGAAATACGTCAACTTTGATTATCAGATATTCAAAATAAAAATTATGTAACATACACTTATTAAATTAGAAATTTTGTTTTGTTTTGTTTTGTTTGTTTTGGTGCTGGGGATTGAACCCAGGGGCACTCGAACACTGAGGTACATCCCTGCCCTTTTATTTTTTACTTTGAGACAGGGTCTTGCTAATTTGCCAAGGCTGGCCTTAAACTAGCAATCCTCCTGGCTCAACCTCCTGTGTAGCTGGGACTATAGATGTGTGTCACCATACCCGATTTAGGAAATATTAATAAAACAAAAATATAAGCCCAAAGTGAACATTCATATATTGCTGATACTGTAATGGCTTCATTACTTTTTTGGAAGGCATTGGGAATTTTTAAAGAACTATAAAAACTATTTTTTTCTCTTAATCCAGCTCTTATATATTTATTTAAAGTAGGTCATCAAAAAAAGAAAAAGTGTGCATGAAGTGCTCAACATTATTTTTACTTGCAAAAATGCCTTAATTTCAAACTCTAGGGGAATAATTAATCAAAAGATACTATGTCCATTTGATAAAATACTGAGCAGCCTTTTAAAAGTAATTTTAGCATATGTCATAACTCAGTAAGGACTTATAACATATAGGAAAAGCAATATGAAACTTCATATATACTGTGATTAAAACCTAATTTTTAAAATGTGAATATTAAGCTAGGTGCAACAGCACACACCTGTAATCCCAGCATCTTGGGAGTCTGAGGCAGGAGGATCCCAAATTTGAGGTCAGCCTCAGCAACTTAGTGAGACCCTGTCTCAAAAATAAAAAAGGTTGGGAGTATAGCTCAGTGATAGATCTGCCCTGGGTTCAATCCCCAGTACCAACAACAGCAACAAAAATTGTGAGTATTAGAAATGAGAAGAATCACAAAATTCAAAACTAATTATTTCCAGGCACAGTGGCACATGCCTGTAATCCCAGGTACTTGGAGGGCTGAGGCAAGAAGATCGCAAATTTGAAGCCAGCCACAGCAACTTAATAAGACCATGTCTCAAAAAATAAAAAGAGCCGGGGATGTAGCTAAATGGTAGAGTCCCCTTAGGTTCAATCCCCAGTACCACAAAACAAAACAGAAAATAATTATTGAAAGAGGACGTCCTGAGGACCAAGTTATATTGTTCTATCATGTGCATGTACAAATATGTAACGACAAACCCCACTGTTAATAATTATAATTACCAATAAAAATTTGGGGGCTGGGGATGTGGCCCAGTGGTCAAGTGCTCCTGAGTTCAATCCTTGGTACCACAAAAAAAAAAAAAAAAAGATTTTTTAAAATCACATTGTTGAATTATGATATTGTTGATATTGGTAGAAATTTTTAAACAACTCTAAGAGACTCCAGAATAAGAAAATTGCCATAGACTGTTTGTGTATTAATAGAGAATGCAAAGAAAAAATATTGAATGTTAGCAACATAATTTTATTTTGCATACTTGTTATGAAACTCTGAAACAGCCAGTTATTTCAGCAGATTAGCTTTTACTTTAAATATGAAATTTCTAAAAGAGGAATTTAAATCCAATGTTCTGACTGATGAAGCTTTATTCCAAAATTATTCATAATCTTATTACATGAAATATTAGAAATTTGAGAAGAAAAAATATCCTTTTAAAATATCATGTCACTTACATTTTAAGCATGGGGCTTAAAGTAAATGTTTTCATAATAATTATATATAATTATTTATATATATATTAGTTTTCATTTTATATATATGTGTGTGTGTGTGTGTGTATTAGTTGTAGATGGACACAATATCTTTATTTATTTTTATGTGGTGCTGAGGATCAAATCCAGTACCTCACTCATGCAAGGCAAGTGCTCTACCACTGAGCTACAGCCCCAGCCCTTCGTAATGATTTTATTTATCATTGATAGGTACAACATTTAGAACAGTTTTTGGAAAGTATCACTGAGAATGAAAACAAAATGCAGATTTTGAAAAACTGGTTGGAAGCACAAGAAGAGAAGCTGAAAACTTTACAAAAACCTGAAAGCGTCATCTCCATCGAGAAGGTGCTCCTGGACTGTCAGGTAAGAAGGTGCAGAGCACCCTCCCACGTGGCAGGGTTGGGCTGAAGGGTCCTAAGCTTGCCCTGCTGGGAAGTGCTGTAGATCGTGGACACTCCTACAGCTCCCCTGTGTTTACAGTGGGTGTTGCTTAGTGACAGCTTTCTGAGAGAGGCATGTTAGGAAGTTTCCTTGTACAACGTGTGCTTAGTGACACAGAGCGACCTTCTGCAAACCCTGATGGTTTAGCCCCCCCACACACGCCTGGGCTGTGTGGTACTGCCATTGTGTGTATGGCATGACTTACTTTCTTACATAAATTAGATAATTATTTGTAGGTTCTACATAATGGCACCATTTTTTATCATAATCAGAAGAAGGTATTTTCGTGATTATTATTATTGCTTTCAAGAGGTTTCAATATTATTCTTAAGGAGGGGCACGCAATATATTGACAAGGAATGATGCAGGTGCCCCCTTTTCAATTTTTGTGGTTTTTGTTATTTTGTCCAATGTTGGCAAAATTACTCTGAATTTTCTATTATTCTTAGTATTTTATTCTGTGTTTTATCAGGAGAAAATTTTCTTCTACCTATTATGTCTTGTGTCTTAAAAGGACTAGTTGTCCTTGGAACCAGCATCTGAGTCACATTTGGGTGTGGGGGTTTTGTCTGTCTGCCAGGTCACGTAATCCTTGAGGGGCCTCTCCCCAGCGTGGACTCATCCTTTTTTAGCTCCACCCTGTTGGGGCACTCCCCATTTCCACTGTCTCCATGGCTGCAGATGGTACACACTGTGCTGCTTCTGCACCTACTATGTGAAAGCATTGCATTGTCACTATGGGGCTGGAAAGTTGGGCCAGACCCTAAATCTTGAGAAGGTTACAGAATGGCACTATATGTAAAATGAGGGCCAGGAACACCCTAGGAGGTCTTTCCAAATTATCTTAATCCTGTTGCTGACTCCCTACCCTCCATCTCCACATTAGCATTCTTGTAGCCACCTCAGATTCCACACCTTTCCTCCATGGGAAGCTTCTGTTCCTCAGTTTATTGCTGGCCATCCTTTCCAGAAGCCCAGCAACAGCTCTCATTCTTGCCTCTACCTCCAGCAACTCATTAGGTCCTCCCAGTTTACCCCTACTATCTAGTCAGTCCACATCTGTCCGGACTGGTCTAGTCCAGACCCCTCTTGTCACAGGCCTGTCCTACCACAGCAGCCTCTTCTGTTTCTCTCTGATTCATTCTTCACACCAAGGTGGAGGGATACTTCTGAAATGCAAAAGGCCACAGCAATGCCCCATTGAAAAGTCCTTCATTGGCTCCATGTTGCCCACAGAATGAAGTTCAAATGCTTTCAGGTGGCATTCTGGCCCCACTCTGACCTTCCCTCACCTGACAGACCTTCTGCAATTCTTAGTCTTGTTTTGTTTTAATAAAACTAACCACTGAGCAAGTTTGTGTTAAGTTTAGCTGTTCTCCCTGCAACCTCACTAGCAAGTTGTAAGTAAGTAAATCACTGGACTGTGGGGTGTGGCTCAGTAGTAAAACACTGGCTAACCTGAACCAGGTGCTGGGTCTGATCCTCGGCACCGGGAAAACACAGACTAAATTCTGCCATTTGAAGAAATATTTATTGGCAAGAAACAAAGGCAGTGCATACAACTGTATGTTCCAGGAAGCCCAACTCTCTGTCCTGTGGTGCCCCAGGCTTGCTCAAGGAGGACATACATGTCAGCATTCTGGAAGCAAAAATCCAGTATTGGTATGGTCAGCGTCAGGCAACCAGAGACCCTGGAAGTTAGGTTAGGTACAAAACCACACAGGGACTTGTTCTTGGGATTGTCATCAGGGCAAAGGAATAGGCTATGTGCAATTATTATGTTCTGTTCCAGTAAGGGTGAGAATTGTGTCCACAGTAGTTTAGCCAGTTTACCTTGGTATGTATAATAGTAACCAGTGAGGACCCATTTCTAATATTCATCATGCTGTTTAACAAGCCATTAATTTTACCTGTAAAAAGTATTTCTATCGTTCACTGTGCTCCTTGGCAAAATGACTCATGTTGATTGAGACACAGAACTCAGAGCACTCTGGTGGCCCCCTCTGAAATGAGGGTTTCCTAATTCAAATGCCCTCCCACCACCTGGAGTGTGCATATCTGGTTAGTTGCACCAGAAATGGTTTCCCTTACATGTAATTTGCACCTGGGCCTGGCCGGCATTATCCCTTGTCAGTCCCCACCTGAATGTGGCACTGAACTGTGGGCAGTTCTGGCCTCAGTGCTATTGCACTGACGGTTGCTGCTGACTGTAGGATTCTGGACACCCCCTCGAGGGCTCTCTCACCACCATCCACACACAAGCTCTTCTCTGTCTTCATCAGAACTCAGCCCAAACACCCTGACCTCACCTTGGACCTACCAATTGTACACCTTCCCACAGGCCCCCACACTTTCCAATAGCTTCTGTTTTCCTATTTTAATTTTTTACCTTGCTTTCTTAGGGCCATCTTTATAAAAAGCTGTAAAACAAGGTAGAGATGGAAGTACATTAATAAAATCAGCTTCCCTAGCCTGCTGTAGCATAGCAGCATGTGTCTGAGGCTACACTGAACTCATCTGTCTACTTGTCCATCCTCTATTAGACTGGGGTTTCTCAGGGAAGGCTTGCTCATCAGCATGCCTGTGAGCCTGTCACTGCCTGGGAAACTAATAGGTGCTTAGGAATTGCTTGAGCACATCTATTAGTAGACCTAAAAGTGTGGTTTATGCAAATGTCATTTTTGCTTTTCTTCACTATTCATTGATTATAGGAAATAAAATGATGAGAATTTCATGACTGATACTGGGGTAGAATCTTGCAGTTCAGGAAGCTTGTTGCTAAAGTGGCTTTACTCTAGAAAACATACAGTGGTGTTTATGAAGTGTTAAGACAGTGTTGACTTAAAACAATCTGAAGGGCTTCTAAAAGTTGTAGATGAATAGAAAGAGGCCAAATTAGGCATATTATATTAGCAAGGAAAACTGCGTAGTTGACTAGAATGAAGTAGTCTGAGATAAGATTATTAATCCCTCAAGTTTGATGCTGCTATACCGCAAGTAGCCATAGCTCACAGAAGTTCATTCATGATCATTTCACAGGAATTTAGATATTTTAAAAATATTTAATACCAATTCTCCAAGAACAGATACAAGCATGCTGGACTTGTAAATTCTAGTGAATCTCCATGATTAGCAACAGATTTCTTTATGCCACCCTATTTTGTGTGTAGCAAGTTAGGACTTAAACTGGATTTATTTACCAGAGAAGGGGGAGCTGACAAACTTGAAAGGTCCTCATAGGCTTCTCTGTTGCAAGGTCAGACTACAGAATCACTGGGCTAAATCCAGATTGTTCTGAGGAGAAAAACAAACAAGAACTGCTGTGTGTGTGTGTGTGTGTGTGTGTGTGTGTGTGTGTGTATGTTTGTGTTCATGTGCTATTATTGCCATGGTTATTGTTTATACTACCTTTTTGGTGTTTTTTTTGTGTGTCTCTGTGTGTTTTTTCCCTCTAACTCTAAGTAGTCCTGCTCTTCATCAACTTATGGAGGAAATATGACAACTTAATAGCAAATATAAGTGTTTTTACAAAATCTTTAGTTAGTTGAGCTTTTAAGGAGGAGAGCAAGTTGGTATTTTTAAAGTGCTTCAAGCTATAACTTTGCTAAGAAAGAAGTTAGCTGCACATCGGTGGTAGAGGCTGCTTGGTGAGAGGTGAGGCTGGCAGAGAGGACTGGCTCAGTGAGTCTCACTGGCAAAGGCTGTTTCAGAGAAGCCGCTTGGTTTATTGGGTGCTTTCACAACCAGTCCCTAAATAGAATGCCCAGAAGTAGGCCCCCATGGTGCTGCGCTGTAGTGCTGTGCTGTAGAAGGGTTGCCATCACAGTGAGGTTTCCTAGGAATATGGTGTATATTCAGATGGCTCCAAGTGCAGAAGGGAAGAGGGTCACACAGTGGAAGGTTCCTCTCACCCTGTCTTCTGGTCATCCAGTCCCACTCCTAACTATAGTAATCAGTTTCTTATAGAACAGATTTTTCTCCCCTCTTTTTTCTACTTTTCAATACACGAGACTCCTGACACTCATGGAGTTAAAGTTTGTGATTTAAAACAATAAAAAAATAAAGCATCTCGGAGGCTGAGGCAGGAGGATTGCAATACCAAAGCCAGCCTCAGCCCTCAGTGAGGCCCTAAGCAACTTAGCGAGACCCTGTCTGAAAATAAAAAATGGCCTGGGGATGTGGCTTGGTGTTTGACTGCCCCTGGATTCAATCCTTGGTAAGGAAAAAAAAAAAAAAAAAAAAAAAGTTTGTGATTTCAGTGTTTTAAGAGTAAGCTGAAAGCTCTGGCAGGTGGCAGCTTTGCGGGGGCTGAATTTCAGTACCACATTGTGAGACTAGTCCAGGGTGCTAATCCCTCACCAGGGTACAAACACAGCCACCGCCAGCACCCAGGTGCCTGCCAGGAGCTCCAGTTCCTCTTTCCTTATGGACCCACCCAGTGATTCTTTTGAAGGATTAAGATTTTATAAAGCCATATTTCTTGCTAAAAACAGTCTTCAAGAGAGAAAACTTGAACAAAGGGTCACTAACTGGAGGCTGTGCATACAAATCACCCATACCTGGGTGGAAATCCAGGACAACGCCAAAGAAAGTGAGCCCCTGGACATGCTGGACTTGTATGTTTGGAGATTTGAAGGGAACTCAGAATAAGACCTATGAATGCCAAAGTACTTTTGTATTTTCCAAATGTTCTATAGCAAGTTTGTAATTCTCTAATAATAATAAATAAAAAGTTTAAACTTTTTCCAAATTGGGCTTTAACCCCAGTCCTGAGAGGGGTATATAAGCACCTCTATCCATACTTCCCCTGGGAAGAGTGGCAGCCATGCTGCTGGCCCCCTTTAGCTGTTTTCAGACTGCTGGGTCCATGATCTCCTTTATAGTAGAGGGCTCCTGTCGGTTTCTGGAATTATGTTTGTAAAGAGTAGACCAAGGGCTGGTGTAGCTCAGTGGTAGAGAATGTGCTTAGCCTACACAAGGCTCTGGGTTCAGTCCCCAGCATGCACGTGCACACACACACACACACACACACACACACACAAAGAAGTAAAATAGTGGACAAGGTCAGGGGTGTCTTTTTTTTTTAATATTTATTTATTTACTTTAGTTGTACACAATGCAATGCATTTATGTTTACGTGGTGCTGAGGATCGAACCCAGGCCGCACACGTGCGAGGCAAGCGCTCTGCCGCTGAGCCACAACCCCAGCCCCAGGGGTGTCTTTTATGAGTGAATTAATACACTAAGAGGTACAAGTAGATACTAAAGCTATTACTGACTGAACTACCAATAAATTCTATAACCATCACTTAACACGATGCTTTGTGGTTGGAAAGCACCTTCCTGCTGTGGTGTCACCTGCTCTCTCAGTTGTGCACACCATGGAGAATCAATCACTCATCCAGAAGAGAAAATGGAAATGGACTAGGGGGCTGATGACGTTGGCCCAGCCAAAAAGCCAGCACAGGGCAGGTGTGCAATGAGGACCTGCTCTCCTAGATTCTTTCTAGGATACAGACTTGTTGCCGAGACTCTCCTACATGGAATGTAAAATTGAATTGAGTGTACTGTGATTAAAATATCTTTGATGTAATGCCATGTGATTATATACTCCACTGGCATTTTTTTTACTTGATAAGATTAAACTCCTCTTACACCTTACTCTTTTGTATATTGTGCATTGAAAACCTTCTCCTCTTGCCCTTCCAGGATATAGAAAATCAACTTGCAATTAAATCCAAAGCGCTGGATGAGCTGAGACAAAGCTACTTGGCTTTGGAGAGCGGGGCAACTCCACCATTAGAAGATGCAGCATCTGGAATCAGCGAGTTGCTTCGAAAGCGGGACAGTGTGATTCATCAGGTGCTGGATTCATTTAGTGTGCTATTTCTCTCCACGTAGTCTTCTTATACCTTATGTGTTGTTGTTATTGTTCTTTAATTGTGAAGACATGCTCTACACTATAAAGTGAAAAGTTTCTGAAAAAAATATTGAAATGGAGAAAAGCCTTTCAAATCCCATTTTATATGCTGAATAATTTGAGGCAAAGCCACTGCTCTCAACATCACTGACAGGCAGGAAATCCACTTGACTATCTTTGTTTTGTCTAATGTACTCATGCAGACACTAATGTCTTCATCCCCCAAACCCAACAGAGCATCTGGCATTGTTTCCCGGACAGATACACAGGAGCAGCTATGAAGCAGCAGCTCAGACTCCCCACACGCAGGGCGGTGCCTCAGGAACTGATCTTGTCATGTAGCCTCTGTAAACTAGGAGCATGGTCAGCTTAGAGAGCACTCTGGAGGTGGGAAGAAACACAGAACAGTAGTGAAGAGTAAGAATAGAGAGAGCCAGGCATGGTGGTGCAGGCCTGTAATCCCAGTGGCTCAGGAGGCTAAGGCAAGAGGATCCCAAATTCAAAGCCAGCCTCAGCAAAAGCAAGGCACTAAGCAACTCAGTGAGACCCCGTCTCTAAATAAAAAACAAAATAGGGCTGAGGATGTGGCTCAGTGGCCGAGTGACCCTGGTACCACCATCCCCCCACCCCAAAAAAAGAAAATAGAGGGAAAGAATGTGCTGAACACCTGGTAATCTTATGATAGGCATGTCAAAGTCCCCAGGTGTAGAGCACCGAGAGAGAGAGCAGGCAACTCCAAAACATGGCTGCCTGCACTTCCCAGCAACCGAGGGACAAGCTGTAAATACTAACCACTTGCAGGTGTGTCAGTGTCTCTCCCACAATCCTCAATGTGGCTTCGTTGTCATCTACTAAAACTTACTTTCAACCATGAGTTTCAAGAGAGATTGGGGAAGAAGCTGTGTGAATGAAATCTTAGGCAGCCTCCAGCCTCCTTCCCTCCCCAGGACTCCAGCAGGAAAACAGGGATGAGTTTGTTCAGTCATTTGTTAAACTCATCTTGTGTAAGTCCCTGTGCTCACTACCAGGAGAAAGACAAGAGAAAAAAGAAATCCTGCCCCCAAAGATCTCACAGGCAGCAGAGGAAACATAATTACAATACTATGAATTACAATATAAAAATATAGAGGGGGAAAATGAAATGAGGTAATATGAAAAATATGCAAATGATAGTGCTATCAGAACAGATAAATAAATGGAATAGAATTGAGAGTCCAGAGTAAACCCTCCCTGTACAGTTCATCTATATTTTTTTAAACAAGATGTCAAGATGATGCAATGATGGGAAAAATCTTCACAAAGATGCTGGCACAACCGGACACCCACATTCATACCATATACAAAAGTTAACTTAAAATGAATCAAGGACATAGTAAGAGCTAACACTATAAAACTTTTAGAACAGGTATCAAACTTCATGACTTTTTTAAAAATCTTTGTTTCTTTTTTCTTTGTTCTTTCCCCCCCACCCCCAGTATTGGGGATTGAATCCTGGGTGCTCTACCACTGAGCTATATCCCCAGTCCCTTTTTATTTATTTATTTTTTATTGGTTTTTTTTTTTTTTTTTTTTTTTTTTTTTTCATTTTGATTTTGAGGCAGGGTCTTGCCTTGCCCTGGCTGGTCTCAATTTGTGGTCCTCCTGCCTCAGCCTCTGGAGTATCTGGGAGTATAGGCATGCACCACTATACCCAATTCATGACTGGTTTTCTAGATATGGTATTAAAAAGCATAAGCAACCAAAGAAAAGATAGATAAATTGGTTGGGGCAGAAGAATTACAAGTTCAATTCTAGCCCGGGCAACTTACCAAGGGCCTGTCTGAAAATATTTTTTTTTTAAAAAAGGACTGGGTATTGTAGCTCAGTGATAGAGTGCTTGCACAAAGCCCTAGACTCAGTCCCCAGTACCACAAAAACAATATAACACAAATGGCCAATAAGTACATGAAAACATGATTAATGACATTAACCATCAAGGAAATGAAAATCAAAACCACAATGAAATGCCAGTTCACATCTGTTAGGATAACTATAACAAAGACAATAGCAAGTGTTAGAAAAGATGGGAAGAAAATAACCCTTATACACAACTCATGGGGATATGAAACGGTGCAGCTACATAGGCAAATAGCCTGATAGTTTTTAATGGCTAGGTACAGTTGCCATCTGCTCAGTGATTCCATCAGAGTTAGATAATTCAAAAGAAATTAAAACAAAAACTTGTACATGACTATTCATAACTATAATTCATAATAGCCAAAGAGGGGAAATAACTGAATGCCTATCAATGTATGAATGTGTATATAAAATGTGATATATCTATACAATGGAATATGCAGCTATAATTAGAAGTGAAGTACCAGTGTATTCTACAGCATTGAGGGCCTTAAAAGCACTATATTAAGTGAAAAAAGTTGGTAACAAAAGACTACAAATTGTATGATTCCACTTACATGAAATAACCCAGCATAGGCAAATCTGTAGAGACAGACAACAGATTAGTGGCTGGGAAAAATGAAGAGTGACTGCCAAGTGGGCATGGGCTTTTGTTTTTGCAGTGACAGAAAATGTTCTTCATGGTGGCACACACCTGTAATCCCAGAGAACCTGGAGGCTGAGACAGGAGGATAGTAAGTCTGAAGCCAGCCTCAGCAACTTAGTGAGGGACCTTGTCTTAAAATAAAAAGGAGTGGGGATGTTGCTCACTGGTAAACACCTTTATGTTCAATCCCCAATACCAAAGGAAAGAAAAGTGTTCTAGAATTGGTTATGGAGATTGTGCTTTGAAAATAGGTGGATTATGTGGTATGTTAATTGTTTCTCAGTAAAGTATTATTTTTAAAATACAGAGGGTATGAGTTGAGATCATCCATCCACAAGATGTTCAGAGTCAATATAGCCTTGTGTTAATAGCAAGGACTCTGGTCACAGCTTTAAAAAGATCCTGGTAGCATCATTGTCTGTCTGTATCCTTGGAGAGGTTGTTTCTTTAAGCCTTTGTTTCCTTATCTATACAGTGGGCATGATAAGACCTACTCATTTCTTCTTACCTCAATAGTAATGCTTTTCAGTGCTCAATAAATGCTACTCTACCTGCTGATCCCAGTTTTCACATTTTGAAAACATTTCTCCCTCTTCTTTCTGCCGTAGTAAGTTTTTCTTAATGAATTTCCTCTTCTCCTTCAAACCACATATACCATGTCTTCTCCACGAAGTTGCAGTATTAAAGGGTGCACCTGGGAGGGTGCCAGAAGCTACACCACCTCTCTGTGTGGAAGCTGTGAGCACCTTGCACGGCATGCACCTGGCCATCCTTGTAGAGCTGTGCACCTGTGGGCTTGGGAATGACACAGGACAGCCTGGCCTCTGCATCCACACAGTCAACCAACTGCAGACTGAAAATATTTGGGGGACAAATTTTGTCTGTATTCAACATGTACAGATGATTTCCCTGGCTATTTTCCCTAAATAACTATTTACGTTGTGGTAGGTATCATATGTCATCTAGAAATAGTGTAAATTGTATAGGAGTATGTGCAGAAGTTATATGCAAATACTACATCCCTCTACGTAAGGGTTTGAGCATCCTTAGATTTTGTTTTCTGATGGGGGAGGATGTCCTGGAACCACTACCCCACAGATCCCTTGGGCCACTATACTTGGTGTCATGATCATCCCTGCCACCCACGCAGGTCCCAGCTTCTGAGAAAAAACTACCCTGGTGAGGATTTCCCCTCTTGAAGGAGCCCCAATTAGGAAGGGCTGTTGCGGCTAGCTGGAAGCCATAAGTTCCACCTGATATGTATGTGACGCACCTGTAAATGCACGTGAGGCACCCGCAAAGCTAAAGGTATATAACCGGGTGAAAGCGGTCGGAGTTAGGAGAACGAAGAATGAATTCATTCAGTCAGTCGTGCAGTCGCTCCGTCGGTCAGAAGAAGAGTTCGGGTCGGAGAAGAAGAAAAGAATCAGAGTGGCCAGAACGTAGGCAGAGCGGTTACAGAAGAGAAACCAGATACAAGAAGTAATTGCTGGTCAGAGTTAAGCCGAGGCTCCCGAGGAAGAAAGAAGAAAGAAGAAAGAAGCTCTAAAAAATAATCTTTCTCTAAGCTAAGCTCTCTCTATCTTTCTTTCTCTCTAAGCTAAGATCTTTCTCTCTAAGCTCTTTCTAAGAAGAAGAAAAATCTTTCTTTCTCTCTCTAAGCTCTCTCTAAGAAAGTAGAAGTAAAAGTAGTAATAGCTTTACTCTGCCTCTGAGTTTTCCTCCCGCGGCGCTGTGGCTGGCCATGACAGGCAGCTTACACCCTCTCACCACACCACTCTTCTTTCTTTTCGTGCTGAGTCTCCCCACGGCCCCAGCATACTAAACATGTACTCTCTCTCACATACACACCCAGCCCCTAGTATGTTTTCAAGGTTATCAATATTGTAGTTTGTATCAGTAGCTCATTTCTTTTTATGGCTGAATATTTCATTGTGGAGAGGAGACGTTGAGTTAATCTGTTCACCAGTTGGCGAATATTTGGGTTAGCTCCACTTTTTAGCTTAGGAACCATGCTGCCATGAACATTTGTGCAAACATGCCTGTGAATCCATATGTACAAATGCAATTATTAGGTCTTATGTTAATTTGACTTTGTGGGGTTTTTTTGGCAGTACTGGGAAACTGAACTCAGGACCTTGTACATGCTAGGCAAGTACTGAGCTATTTCCAGCTCCCCGCAACCTTTTTTTTTTTTTTTTTTTTCTTATTTTGAGACAGGGTCTTGCTATATTGCCCAGGCTGGCTTCAAACTTGCAATCCTCCTGCCTCAGCCACCCAAGTAACTGGGGTTATAGGTGTGTGCCACCACACCCAGCTTCTATTTGTCTTTTATCAAATGTTTTTTAACAGTGGCTGCATCCTTTTACATTCACACCAGCAGGGTGTGAGGATTCCAGTGTTGCCACACTCTCACCTGTTGTTACCTGACTTTTTGATCATAGCTATCAAAGTAGATATAAATTGATATCTCCATGTGGTTTTGATTTACATTTCCCTAATGACTGCAGATGTTGAGCATCTTTTCAAGTGTTTATTGACGATTTGTGTATCTTTTGGGGAAATGTCTTTTCAAGTCCTTCTCTTATTCTTTAGTTTGGTTATTGTCTTTTATTGTTGAATTGTGTTCTTTGACTCGCAGTCGTATCTAAAAATCATTTTGATTGGCAACAAAATGCTCAACTCCTTTCCTCACTATCAAAACATACCCATGGATAAAAGGTGCCCACCATTACTTCTCATCCTACTTTGCTCTTTCCCATCCTTTGGATAGAGCGTGGTTCTCTCCAATTTGTAACTGTTTTTCAGTAAGCAGACCCAAGTGCCAGGCAACACATTTACAATGCTTTACAGTTATTAGAGCATTTTCACAGATCCTATTTGGTGGGGTTGTTTGTTTGCTTTCTTTTGTTAATCTCAGTTTTTGTGGATGAGGAAGACAACAGTAGGGTTAAATAATTTGCCCAAGGCCAGAAAACTAATACAGTGTACCTGAGCAGTGCACTCAGAGTCCATTACTTGCTCACTGTCCTTTTCAGGGCTCTCAAGAGACCATGTCTTGTCAAGGATTTTCTAAATGAGTACTGTTTCCTCTTTTCATATAGGTCAATCAGCTCAAAAGCTCCATGCAGTCGGTGCTACAGGAGTGGAAGACGTACGATAAACTCTATGAAGAAGTGAACATGCTGGCGATCCAATTTGGGTACTGCATAGAACACAGCAAGCCTGTGGTGTTGTCACTGGAGGCCTTGAGCTGCCAGGTGCAGAATCTTCAGGTAAATTAGCCAGAGTGTGGTGCAGTGCATTATTGGCAGAAAATTTCAAATGGAAGCAAGAACAATAAAGGACACATGTGGGTTTGTGCACTCCACAGAGAAGCACAAAACAGTGTGTTAATGCAGTATCAAAAGTATAGCTTGAGCTGGGTGCAGCGGCGCATGCCTATAATCCTAGCAGCTCGGGAGGTTGAGGAAGGAGGATCACTAGTTCAAAGACAGCCTCAGCAAAAGTGAGGTGCTAAGCAACTCAGTGAGACCCTGTCTCTAAATAAAATACAAAATAGGGCTGGGGATGTGGCTCACTGTTCGAGTGCCACTGAGTTCAATCCCCAGTACCCCTAAAAAATATACTTTAAAAAAAAAAGGTATAGCCGGCCACAGTGGTGCACACCTGTAATCCCAGCACTTGGGAGGCTGAGGCAGGAGAATCGCCAGTTCAAAGCCAGCCTCAGCAATGGTGAGGCACTTAGCAACTCAGTGAGACCCTGTCTCTAATAAAATATAAAAAAGGGCTGAGGATGTGGCCCAGTGGTCAAGTGCACCTGAGTTCAATTCCCAGTACCAAAAAAAAAAAATTCTAAAGTGAGTCATGTGAGCAAAAGAGTGAAACTATCAAACTGTATGTTGAATTTTCCTTTATTTAACATGTTCATATTATTATGCAATTTAAAAGTTTTATTGTGGGGCTGCGTGTGTATTTCAGTGGTATAGCACTTGCCCACAGACACGCAAGGCCCTGGGTTCCACCCCAGCATTGGAGGAAAAAAAAAAAAAAGTTTTACTGTGTGACTGCTCTCATTTGTGTAGCTCTGAGAAGCAAGAACTGATGTCTTGGGCTGGGGTTGTGGCTCAGCGGTAGAGCTCTCGCCTAGCATGTGTGTGGCCCTATGTTCAATCCTCAGCACCACCTAAAAAAATAAATAAATAAAATAAATGTATTGGGGGGGGGAGAACTTCCTTGGGGTGGCCAGGCCATCTGAAACAAACTGACCCTCCTGCTCTGTTTTTAGTCTCTTCAAGATGAAGCTGAGAGCAGCGAAAGGAGTTGGGAGAAACTCCGGGAGGTTATTGGCAGACTCAAAGATTCCTGCCCCTCAGTTGCTGAAATAATTGAAGAGAAATGCCAAGATACTCATGCAAGGTACACTTTAAGATACAACCAGAACGATAGACCTAAGGTCTTGTAAGGTCTCCCTGGTCCTCTGAAATGACTGGTTCCATATTGTTCTGGCCTCTGCTTTGAATGATCTAGTTCATGTTCAATTAGATGCCATGCGGGATGAAATGTGCCTCCTGCAGTGTTTGGACATCAATCTCAAAATGCCCTAATTACAGCCCCAGTGTAGCCTCTTACAGAGAGCTTGCACTAAATGCCAGGAGCCATCTCAGGAACATCAAAGGCAGTGCTAGAAACACACTAAGCAGTGGGCCAGGGAGGTGGATTGCAGGAGGCCATCAAACATCACCGTAAACATTGTAAGCTAGAAAAAAGTATCTCTTGGAGAAGCCAATGGTGGTGGAAAGGAAGGAATATTTGGGGTTGGAAGGAATCCTTTGATGAACTGCTGCTTGTGGCATATGAAACTCTTTCTAAGGTGTGTGGCCCTCATTAATTGCAAGGCTTTGGTTTGGGGCATGAGATATGAAAGCTAATGTGCTGGAGACAGGACAAAGAGGTTAAGCTGCCTTGAGGGTCCTTCTCCACTCCTCCTCCACACAGACGCAGCTGCTCCTATAAATCAACTTTGAACAAGTATTGAACAAAGGAAACCAAACCCTGTACCCTGCAGTGATGTCCTAAGGTCTTGATCCAGTCTATATTGGAAAAGGGGAGTAAGAAGGAACATAGAAATATATTTGACTCCACATAGAGTTATCAGGGCCACCCTCAATGTAAGGTAGTGTGGTTGCTATTTAAAGAATCCTGGTCACCACCGCATGTACAAGGTCAACTTGTACTATTTGCAGACCACTTTGTACAGTTGTTTAAAATTAGATTTACTTATTTTTTATTAATAATGTGAAAAAATATTTTTTAAAAGTCACATAGGAAAGAAATGCAAGATACAGACTGTATGTGGAATAAAACAATTCCCATTTACTTTCATAAAAGTGATATTTTATTTATATAATCGGAAAGTAAGCTTATTTGACATAAACATGATTTAAGACTCATTTAAAGAAACTCTCTGTGGATTGGAAGTATCTCCCAGGTGGAGAAACTTTATCAGGTGTACAATTCAGTGCTTTGTCCCCCTTTGCCTAAGAGGCATTCATAATACGGTAGATATTTCTTGCTAATCACCAATGTTGTCAATTTTGTTGAATACTACCGTCAACTAAATATCCTGATTTGGGTCTTTTTACATTGTGTTTTATTAAACGGTGATGCCATTCATTTTAAAAAGCATTTGACAGTGTCTTATCCACCTGTTAACTTCATGGTTGAGTGTGTATATTATACTTTTGCTACAAGGAAAAGGATGGAATGAGGGTCCTGTTGTTGCATTGCACTGACAGGTGGACCCAGGTAAACCAAGATCTTGCAGACCAGTTGCAGGAGGCCCAGTCTCTGCTCCAGCTCTGGAAGGCTTATCGCAGTGCTCACGTGGAAGCCACAGCCAGGCTGGAGCAGCAGGAAGCCAAGTTTCAACAGCTGGCAAACATCAACATGTCTGGAAACAACCTAGCAGAGATCTTGCCAGTGGCCCTCAAGGACTTAAAGGTGGGTACAGATGTTGCCGCCTGAAGCGATGGCCGCTTGGAGCAACGAAGCCGCGGGAAGAAGTTTAGAGGCAAACTGGAAACAAACAGCTTTTTATTCTGATAACTTTTCTCTCTGGCTCTAACAATGACTAACACGCGCCACACACACCACCAAAATGGCGCTGACCCAATCAGCAATCTCGGCCAAGTCACTCGAGATCCTGGGCCAAGTCCCGCGAGATCCAAAGCCAAGTCCCGTGAGACTACGGAAGGCAGCAATGCCCAAAACTCCATGGCCCATAGTCAACCGCAATTTAAGCCATCTCCCCAAACAGGGCTCCTGCATACAGAGCCCAAAGGGAAGCCAAAGCCAAGTCAGCCTAGCTGACAGGGCCAGTGAGGGACAGCCTCGACCTTGAAATGAGACAGACCTCAGAGGTATCAGTCAGGACAAGTGCCCTGAGGCACCAGGTGCCCAGGCTGACAAGTTTGTAGTACACAGTGAGGCAGAATGTGTGTGGGGTCGGGAGGAACAGAACAGCTGGCAGCTCAGAGCAGAGTTTCAGGCAGCAGCAAGGTGGGGGACCTGACAGCACCTTGTTCCAAGTCTACGCTTTCACTCCGACAGTTAAATTTCTAAAGCAAAAGCCTTATACAAAATCTGAGATAAAAGTAAAAGTGTGGGTAGGGTTGTTGCTCAGTGGTAAAGCACTTGCCTCTTACACATGAGGCACTGGGTTCGATCCTCAGCACCACAGAAAAATAAATAAAAGTATTGTGTCCATCTACAACTAAAAATATTTTTTTAAAAAGCAAAAGTGTCTCACCAGGGCTGGGGCTGTGGCTCAGCGGCAGAGCACTTGCCTCGCACATGCGCTGCCCTGGTTCGATCCTCAGCACCACGTAAACATAAATGCATTGCATTGTGTTCAACTAAAGCAAATAAATAAATATTAAAAAAAAAAAAAAGTGTCTCACCAGAGTGGGGCCATTGAGGAATCTCTTGAATCTCTTGTTTTAGAAATAATCATGGACTTGGTGCCGTATTAGTATGACTTTTCTGTGGGAATAGTGATTTTTAGAGATATTTAAGGGCAATACAGTTTCCTCTGTGGTGTTTTTTTCTGTTACAGTTAAGAAATGTCCAGAAAGTGAATACTTTTTAGTTTTAAACTTAGTGACCAGGTGTGTTTTGTATCTTCTGATGCTATAGTTCAAATCAAAACAAAGTAGACAGTCAGTTAAAGAGATAAGAATCCAGCTGCATGGTATTTCTAACCCACTTCTACCTGATTGGTTGTTTTATAACAAAACAAAAACCCTGAAATTTCAAACACAAAACATCACCAAATGTAGCCCTAAAATCAGCTTGATTGAGATTCTATAGTCTCTGCAAGCGAGTCCACGTTTATATCAGGAAGTCTGAGGACAAGGGATCAAGATAACAATGATTCTTGAAATGGTGTGCAAGCTACAAACACACAAGTCTACCCAGTTGGTCAGCAGCTTCTATAAACTAGAACTATAAACTATAAACTTCTATAAACTAGAAGTCTCAACTCTTTTGGTCAGTTTTAACTGTGAACTGACAAATTTCCGAACAGTCCAGTGAGACACATCATTTGAAGAGATCTTAGCTTTTTTTCAGCTACTTAAAAGAAACAGTAACAAAAAGCTAAGCCCAGGGCTGGGGATATAGCTCAGATGGTAGAGTGCTTACCTTGCATGCACAAGGCCCAGCACCACCAAAAAAAAAAAAAGGGGGGGGGGAGCTAAACCCAAAAGTTCAAAGCAAAAATTCTCCTAGTTTTGTTTGTTTGTTTGTTTTTATTTTGTTTTTTTAATGTTGATGGAGTGGCAGGTTCTAGGGACTGGTGTGAAAGGAGGGAGAAGTATGATTCCTCTTTCTTCTCCAGGAGCTGAAGCAGGATGTGCAGAAGACAAAAGAAGTCTTTCTCCAAAATTCCATCCTCCTGGACCGATTCCCACAACCTACAGAGTCCAGCACCTCAGGACTCCTTTCTGGTCAACTGCATTCCCTCCAGAGAGCTGTTTATTTGGAAAAGATGCTGCTTGTGAAAGCAAATGAATTTGAGGTTCATCTTACTTTTCCATTCAAATTGTAGTCTTGGACATTGGTATACTAATCTCAATCCCTCATATCTTATGAAGTAAGAGTGCCTTTTAGACAGCATGTAAGGGAAACAGCAGTATGATGTCACCCCGAGCTCGCGTGATTCTGCCTTCAATCACATGGGCATGGGAAGATCTTAATGGAATGTGTTAGTTTAAAATGTGATATTTTATTTAGATTTCCTAGTAGGGCAATTGAGTCATAAGTTGCTATATTCTTTATTCATTTCTGAAAAGCTTTTAGTGTGTGAGCTATATAGGGGCCTTGGAGTACCAGTCTGAAGTCTCAATAGCAACAAGAAGTAAAAGCTAGCAAGCCTGGGGGCTGGCTGTCCTCTGTGTGGTCCCCTTAACAGGTGAGCTCTCTCTCTACGAAGGTCAGACGCACCAGGTGAAAATCTGAGGTCTTCGGATTAGTCATCTATGAACTTTAATTTCAGACAGTAATGAGCTGCTAGGGATGGAAAATAACTTGAACTTTTATCCACCCTAAGGCTGTGCTTAACTCTGTGAAAAATGCTCATGAAAACTGTTTGTAATGAAATTCTCTCCTTCTAGTTTGTTCTCTCACAGTTTAAGGATTTTGAGGACCGGCTGGAATCTTTAAAAGGCCTCATTACACACGAGGAAAAGGATTTGGATAAACTTTACCAACAAGACAAAGAAGAAAATCCTGGTTCATTCCTGGTATTGGCAATATTTGTCTTTCCTAAGGGCTTAGACTCACCATAGGATGAAAAAATAAGCTAATTACTGTTGTACTATAGAATCTGTTTCCGCCCTAATTAACACTTAAGCACAGTCATTTGCTAACCATTTATTCCTGCCCTATTTTTTCTAGGGTCTAGAAAAGTAGAGCAACATAGAGATCTATTTTAGCAATATGTCATAGTAACTTTTCCTAGATTTTTTTGTTATCTTGTGGTTCTTATTAATTAACTTATGTGAACTGGAATTAGCTACTGTGATTATTTTTTCTGGTTGGTTGAAGATCAAGTATAAAATATTCTATTAGAATTGTATGTTTTTACCAGGAATGGTGGCACATGCCTGTAATCCCAGAGTCTTTAGGAGGCTGAGGCAGTAGGATCACAATTGTGATGCCAGCCTGGGCAACTTAGTGACACCCTGTCTCAAGTTTAAAAAAGGGAACTGGAGGTGTAACTCAGTGGTAGAGCACTTGCCTAGTATGCATGAGACATAGGTTCAATCCTAGTACTGCAAAGAAAGAAAAAAATTGTGTATTTTTTTTTCCTTTTAAAAATTACCTTAATAAGTTTTGTACAATTAGCATATGTGAATGAAAGAATTTAGGAATTCTGGATCTTGCAACTCTAAAGGATTGATATTTATAACCTTAGATGAGGAGTCAGCAAATGAGGCACCCTATCCAAGTCCAAGTTGACCTGCTATTATTGTAAAGTTTTGAAGCCAGACATGCCCTTCCATTAACACATCATCTATGAGACTTTTCATACTTTGAGAGTAGAGTTGAAGAGTTGCTACAAAGATAATATGGCCTACAAAAACCTAAAGCATTTATTTATTTATTTATTTATTCAATTTTGGTTTTTGTTTATTGAGATGGGGTCTTCCTATGTTGCTCAGACTTAGAACTTGTAGCCTCAAGCAGTCTTCCTACCCCAGGATGCCAAGTAGCTGGGACTACAGGTGCTCAACTCCATGTTCAGCTCAAGCATAAAATATTTATGATCTGGCCCTTTGCAGAAAATGTTTGCTGACCCTGACCTAGACTTTAACAGCAGAGTTCTATGGTGATAACAAGGAATTGTGAGACGCGTTTGCTTAACATATTTTTGACCCACAGGCTGTACCTAGAATATCTTTTTAAAGATACAATGTTAATGAATTTGCTTTCTTATGATTTTATATTCTATCCAAATATGGGAAGAATATTTTCTTAAGGTATGATTTAAGTTATCATGCTTGGCTAGGGTTATATTAAAGATCAAATTTTCATTTGGTCTGTATGCACACCTATGACCTGTTGAAGGTCAAGTTGTTGGCATACTAAATAGAACTTGAAGTTCCAGAATTGGTCTTTTTTTTTTTTTTTTTTTTTTTTTTCTTTTTTCATTCGACTACTGAGCCACACCCCCAGCCCTTTTTTGTATTTTATTAGAGAGAGGGTCTCACTGAGTTGCTAAATGCCTCGCCATTGCTGAGGCTGGCTTTGAACTCGTGATCCTCCTGCCTCAGCCTCCCAAGTGCTGGGATTACAGGCATGTGGCCACAGCGCCCCAGCTTCTTTGTTTCTTTCTTTCTTCTTTTTTTGTTTTGTTTGAGCTTATTTTCAGTCTTACTCAGACAAAATATTGATATCCCTTCCTACTTCCTGGGCTATTTTAATGCCTAACTAACTGTGGCAAGTTCAGGCCCCAGGTTTCCCTCATCTTTAAGATAAGGAGGCCATTTCATCATCTAGGTATTATTGGCATCCAAAAATCTGGCCTTTATTTTTTCATAGAATCATGTGCTGGCATTGATAGCCCAGTCTCCTGACATTGAACGTCTGAATGAAGAGAGCCTCAAGCTCCCACTCAGTGACATGCCCCTAAAGACATTACAGAATATGAACCGACAATGGATTCGCGCCACCGCCACAGCGCTGGACCGCTGCAGGTCAGAACATCCCATCTCTGCCATTGATCCAATTCTGGTAAAACGAATAGCTCAAGCTCGGGAAAGTCATTATTACATGCTGCTGTTTTGTTTGTTTTTAAACCTTTGTAGCGAGCTGCAGGAAAGTGGATTGAATGAGAAGTTTCTTTATTGTTGTGAAAAGTGGGTCCAACTTTTGGAAAAGATAGAAGATACGCTCAAAGTGAATATAGCCAACACTCTTCCTGCTCTCCTAGAACAGCAGAGAGCTTATGAGGTAAACCTGTGCTATCTGCCACCCTTGAGCCCCTCGCCCTGGGGCAGGAGTTGGGAAAGATAGATCCAAATACAAAAAGTACCTATCAATCTCTTAACTACAGAATGTGTATGCTTGAGCAAATTCAGTAATTAACTGATCATTTGTAAACTTCTTGCACATTCCATACATTTCAACATTTTGTTACTTTTTTTTTTTTTTTTTAGTTGTAGTTGGACACAATACCTTTAATTTATTTATTTATTTTTACCTGGTGCTGAGGATCGAACCCAGGGCCCAGGGCTGTGCACGTACTAAGAGAGTGCTCTACCACTGAGCCACAACCCCAGCCCTGTTACAATGTTTTATAAGTGACATCACTCCTAGATTTCCTGAGGTGCATGGAAGCTTCTAGCATAACTTTGCTTCTACAGAATGCAAAGTACCCATCAAATAATATACCAAGAGCATATTAATCTACTTCAGCTCATTTTTGCATTTTCACTAATTCTTTATAGGAGTGAAGTACCCTGTACAACAATAACTGCAATGTTTAGTATTTCACAGCGGTATTCCCCCTGGGCTGTGCTGATATATATTCAAAATCCTCCTGGTGGCAGGTCCTGCAAAGTGTGCCTGATTATTTCACTATTACTTTTTAATATAACTGATTTTAGTCTATATTGTTACTGGATGATCTATAACATCATCCAGTGGAGCCTGGCAGGGTGGCACACACATACCTGAAATCCCAGTGACTTGGGAGGCTGAGGCAGGAGGATCACAATTTCAAGGCCAGCCTCAGCAACTTAGCGAGACTCTGTCTCAAAATAAAAATTGAAAAGGGCTGGGGGTGTACTTCAGTGGTAAAACACTCCTAGATTAAACCCCCAGTACAAAAAAAAAATCCAATGGAATTGGATATTTAGGCATAATTATGATTAGAGCTGTTTGCTCTAAGGACATGTTGAGGTGACGGTGAGCATTTCCAGTTGAGCTCAAATATTTTGAAAATAAATCATTTCTACATCCTCTGCCACCTTAGATTTTAATAAGAAATTTCCAGCAAGAAGCTATGTTGTAGTTGTAAAAGAAGGGCTCTCTCCAGATTCATAAAAACTAATTCTAGCTGAGAATTTTATGTTTTGACTCCTGCAGATGTTAGAAGCCGAAGTTTCTATAAACCAGACAATTGCTGATTCTTATGTCACCCAATCCTTACAACTCCTGGACGGAACAGAAATAGAGAAGAGGTAAGCCATCTAGGACCTACGGAAGTAATGCAGTTGATTGAGACAGGCCTTTGACATGAAGATCTATCTTTCTTCCTTTCTGTGTGTGTGTGTGTGTGTGTGTGTGTGTGTGCACGCGTGCGCGCGCACGTGTGCACATGTGTGCACTGAGCAAGTCAGAGAAATTAGCCTTCCATCTCCTCACCCTTTTTATATGATGGGAGCCCTCAAGCACCTCTCTTCATAAAATATGTAGAAGGTATTGGGAATCATAGTCACCCACTTTGCTACAGAAAACTAGAACTTGCTCCTTTTAACTGCCAGCACATTATCCTGCCCGTATCTGTGCCCTGAAGCCAGGTTAGCTGATAAATCACTATGTGTCTAGTCTTCCGGTAGTACATGAGGACAGGGTCTTGCTGTGTGGCCATAAAAATATTGGTGGCACTTTTCCCTATGGTAGATGGATGTGGTCAGCAGCACGGAAGCTTTCCCCAGGTATAGTTGAGTTTTTGTCCAGAATGGTTCTTCTACAGTATGTTTTCCTCTCTATCATCACCCTCATGATGGTTTGTTATTTCAAAATAAGTTTTAAAATGCTTCTGTTCCCAAAAAGAAACCGTGTCATAGTTGTTAAAGAAGGGACTTCTCTCCAGGCTGACTGCCTGGGGTTAGGGCCAGTGCTGGTCTGGCTGAGCAAAGCCCCCATGGCCAGTCTGCTGGCCATAACTGAACTCCTCCTGCAGCTGACTCATGTGGCAGGCTCTTCATTTTTAAAATTAAAGTGCAACCTCCAGTAATCAATAGCTACAAGGTACCTGCCTGTTCATTTGTCTCCTTTTGATCCAATTCCAAGATTTCTAGGCAGCATGTGGCATAATATATGTTAACACTGCTTCAGTTTGTTTAAGGAAATAATTGTGCGTTCTGGCAAAACACCAATTATATGCAAATTATCTTCTGCTAAATGCTTTTTGCCAACCACACATTGCCTCTTCCAAAGCTTCCCCTTAGGTTTAAGTTGAATGGGGCTCAAATTTTAAGAAGTTGTTTGATGCAAATTGTACATACAAATAGCAAATCTGAGCTTCTATGACTCACTGACAGTTATTCTTTCCTGTGTGTTCACGTCAAGAATCTCTAACCATCTGTTTTTCCCAGACCAGAATTTGTTTTGGAATTCTCAAAGCTGACGGACCACTGGCAGAGTGCTGCCCAAGGCGTTCGGCAGAGGAAGAGTGACATTGACCAGCTGGTGAGGCAGTGGCTGTACTTCACCTCCTCCATGGAGGACTTGCTCCGCTTCCTCACCAACACTAGCCACATGCTCTCTGCAGTAAAGGATCAGGATTGCTACAGCCTCTACCAAACCAGAAGTCTGATCCATGAGCTAAAGGTAATGCACACAACAGCAGTGTGAGAAGCACAGGGTTGTCGTTATTTGCAAAATGTTCATTCACCTCAAGTTTTATATTTTCTCTGATGTCACAGTCCAAGTGTGCTCTGTTCAATGGGAAGCCAGCTAGGTGTAGTCACCACACTCCACCACCTGGTCTAGCTTTGTGGGATTAGAAACTCTATCTTACCTGTTCATCTAGAAATAGCAAGGCTCAGCCAGGGGCAGTGTCACACACCTATAGTCCCAGCGATTTGGGAGGCTAAAGCAGGAGGACCTCAAGTTCAAAGCCAACCTGACTAACTTAGCAAGGACCTAAACAACTTAATTGGATCCTTCCTCAAATTAAAAAAATAAAAAGGGCTGAGGATGTGCTTCAGTGATAGAGTACCCTTGCATTTAATCCTCAGCACCCAAAAAGAGTAATAATAACCACAGATATAGAAGGCTTTCTTGGGCCATGGGATGAAGCTGGAAGCAAAAATGGGTGGCTAGAGTCCGGCACAGTGGCACACACCTGTAATCTCAGCAACTAGGGACACTGAGGCAGGAGGATTGCAAGTTCAAGGCCAGCCTGAGCAACTTAGTGAAATCCTACCTCAAAATAGAAAATAAAAAGGGCCAGGGATATAGCTCAGCAGTAGAGTGCCCCTAGGTTCAATTCCCAGGACTGGGGTAGGGGTGGGAGATGGGTTAGAGCCAAACTCAGAAGTTACATATGTCCCTTCTGCCATATTCTATTAATTAAGGCAATTGACACACCCACACAGGTTCAAGAGGAAGGGACAGAGGGAGCACCATGTGATGAAGAGTGGCAAGGTTCCAGAAGAGCTCGTGGGACTGGGGATGTTGTGTTTATTTTATGGGGTAGGGAGTCAGTTTGCCATTCCAGTCGGGAAGCTGTTGCTGTAGTCTTGGAGAGTTGTTATGATAGCTAAGACAAGGACCATCTGAGTGGAGATTTTTTTTTTTAAAGGGCAATTTTTATGATAGAGTTTACAAAACTCACTAACAGTTTGAATGTGGCAAGTAAAGAAAAATGCAGTCCAGGATGATTCTGGATTGGGGCCAGAGACCAAGTCAGGGAAGACAAGAGGAAGACCAGGCGGCCGAGTGGCTGGAAAACGGGGGAGGACTGGGTGTGTTCCTGGAGTCAGTTTCTTTTATTGCCTGCTGCTCCTTTGGGTTTGAATGATCTCAAGTCTTCCCGAAACACCTCTGTACGTAAATCAATGCTCATTGTTGTTTATCAGCTTCTGTTTTGGAAATGTCTACTTTATGTCCCAGTTGAGAAATTTGAAGATGAAGGAAATCATATTTGGAAAGACAAAAGCTATCAAAATTTTTCCCAGTGAAAGCAAATTCTTTCAGAAGCATGAATCAATTAAAAAATTTTAGTTCATTTTTGTACTATAAATAGCTAATTTAAATCCTTATTAAAGAAAAGCCTATGTGATACTCAGGTAGAATATTTTTGTGTGTGTGTGTGTGTGTGTGTGTGTGTGTGTGGTGGTACCGGGGATTGAACTCAGGGGCACTCGACCACTGGGCCACATCCCCAGCCCTTTTTTTTGTGTTTTTATTAGAGACAGGGTCTCACTGAGTTGCTAAGTGCCTCGCCATTGCTGAGGCTGGCTTTGAACTCGCGATTCTCCTGCCTCAGCCTCCCAAAGTGCTGGGATTACAGGCGTGCGCTACCACGCCCGGCAGGTAGAATTTTTTTAAACTGTCCTTTTAGTGCATGTATTGATATACGTTTGTGTAATCAATACATGAGGTGTATTTTTTTATATTTTATCTCTTATATTCTGTCCTCTTTTACATTTGTTCAGGATGATATGCACACTCTACTCTTCTGGATTGCCATGGTGATAAATAGTACAAATGATAATTTCAGGTCTAATACTAAATCATTTTCTTAATACACTTAGATCCCTTTACCTTTATAGGCTTTTATTCTATGAAGTATATATTTTAAATTTCCCTTTCCATCATTACAGTAAGAATCTTATCTCTTACTAATCTTTGGAAATTATTTTAGAACATCTTCCTTGGTAGTGTGCTGTCTATTCAAAGTAAAACATTAGCTCTGGACGTGACTAAGAGAATGTGTGTTACGTGTGAGCACTCATGCATGCTGCACGTTCTGACCAGATTTGTTTAGTCTATGTCTAATTTAACATTTAAGAAAATCTTTCAAGTCAAGCACCATGGTGCACACCTATAATCTCAGGTACTCAGAAGGCTGAGACAGGAAAATTGCAAGTTCAAGACCAGCCTCAGGAACTTAACAAGGACCTAAGCAACTTAGTAAGACCCTATCTCAAAATAAAAAATAAAAAGGGCTGGGAATGTACTACCAGCAAGAGAGTGGGTGGTGACAGAGGAAGAGAGAGAAGCAGAGAGGAGGAGAAGGAAGGAAGAAAAGAAGTGTTTTGGAGGAAGTATAGACAAACACACACCATCACATTTGCATCACATCAGTGACTGAAATCAATTACTTTTTTGTCTTTTTAGAATAAGAAAATCCATTTTCAGAGATGGCGAACCACCTATGCACTAACTGTGGAAGCTGCGAAGAAATTACTGAACATACCTAACCTGGAAGCAAAAGAGTCAATGAGTAAGAGAATCAGTCAGCTTCAGGACAACTGGAAGGACACAGAACTCCAGCTAGCACAGATGATTAAACAGCTCCAAAGCATCATCGAGGTAAACCACCATTTACTCACACATTTATGGTGTTCAGATACTCTGTATGTGATTTTTGTTTGCTGTGTGAAGATGATAGTGACTCTAGGAAATCTAATATCATGAGTTTTCCAATGGAACTCAAATCCTACTAATCTGTGAGTTATACTAGTTACTTCATAATAGTAAAATAATAATATAGCCCTGAAAAAGTTCAGTGATAAGTATATAATTATTTGAGGCTCTAGTAAGATATTTACTTTTATGAAATATGAAACTTAGTCATTTTGAGTAGAAATTTAATACACAAAGCTAAGATTTCATACAATGGTCTGTCCTGGGGTAAAATATATGAAATAAGCACAGCAACTATACTTTTTTTTTTTTTTTTTTTTTTTTAGTACCAGGGATTGAACTCGGGCACTTGACCACTGAGCCACATCCCCAGCCCTGTGTTTTTTTTTTTGGTTTTTGTTTTTCAATTTTTAGTTGTAGATCGACATAATTATTTTATTTATTTATTTATGTGATGCTAAGGATTGAACCCAGTGCCTCACACGTGCTAGGCAAGCGCTCTATCACTGAGCCACAACCCCAGCACAACCCCCACCACCACCCACTCCAACCGTTTGTATTTTATTTAGAGATAGGGTTTCACTGACTTGCTTAGCGCCTCGCTTTTTCTGAGGCTGGCTTTGAACTCTTGATCCTCCTGCCTCAACCTCCCAAGCCGCTGGGATTTTAGGCATGCACCACTATACCCGGCTAATACTACATTTTTCTGCTGTCATCAGAGAATACACTTTTCCACATAAGTGAATTTTCCAGATAATTTATGACTGCACACTTCAGAACTGAAATGTTCCAGCCAGGCACCGTGGCACATGCCTATAATCCCAGTGGCACAGGAGGCTGAGGCAGGAGGATTGCAAAGTCAGCCCCAGCAATTTAGCAAGGCCCTAAGCAACTTAGCTAGACTCTGTCTCTAAATAAAATATAAAAGGGGCTGGGGATGTGGCTCAGTGATTAAGTGCCTCTGGGTTCATTCCCTGGTACCAAAAAAAAAAAGAATCGAAATGTTCCCACCAGCCCTTTTCTCTAAATTGTCCAGGCCAACCCCAAATTTGTGCTCATCCTGCCTCAGCCATGTAAGTAACTGCAATTATAGGCATATGCCACCTCTCCCTGTTCCAAAATATTTTATTTTGAATTTTTAGTAGGAAAATAGTTGTTTTGCCAAAATAACCAAGTTGTTCTCAAATCTCAAATCTCAAGCTTATTTGAACCTATGACTCAACACTTAGATGCTCTTTAAGTTCTAATATGATTTTTATGATTTTTCTTTCTCTTTTCTGAGTAGTAAGCTATATTTTATTATTCCCATCTCTGAGCTTCCCTATTCCATATAGCCTACTCCCCTCTAATCTGTTGTGTGTACCAATAGTAGATAACCAAGCTTGTCAGGGGCACTTTTTCGAATTCAGTGTATCTATGTGCTGAGTTTGGGCCTGAGCATTTCTCCTGTGAATGAAGTATCTGAATTTTATGTGGTATGTGGATTTTATGTGAAATTCATGAGCTAGCAATCTCTGGTTGACCATCTGCTGTATTTGTAAAGCATGATGGTAAGGGAAAATAAAGGTTTGGTGAGAGAGGCTGGGACTCACAATTCTGCTTCTCTCTGCTTTCTTCCTAGTTGAATGCCAGGAAGTTGATGCTGCTAGACAAATGGCCTCCCCTTAGATGGGAGGTTCCCTGGACTTGAGTCACCCCGAGTATATTTAGGGAGCAGTTGTACTGAGAAGTGGAATGATGTTTAATTGTATGTTTCTGTACTTTTAATAACCTGAGAAATAGAAACTTAACCTAATGGGTCTGATATGCACACCCTGAACTGGAAAATACAGGTATCTATTTGCTCAGTAATTTGAGATCTAAGGAAAAGAGATGGTCAACGCTGGCCTAGGCTTTTAACCTCCTGTCCATGGGCCGGTCACTATTCTCTGAGTCTCATTTTAAGTGTGTTAATATTTACCCTGTGTCCTACCTAAGGTTATAACTCCCATGAGTTAATAAAGTTTGAAAAAGCTTTGTAAAACTGCAAAGCACTTTATAGAAAGTGGCAGTCAGAGCAATCGTGAGAACAGGAAAGGGAAGTTGAATGTAGTGGGGTTGCTACAACCAGGCATTGGAAGGAGCAGAGAGCCAGAGAAGGGTGACATTAGAAAAGAAGATGAGGAAAGGGCTGAGTGTTTTTGCTTGGTGGTGCTGTCAACAGCATATGCCTAAGACCGGATGCTAAAAGCTCATCCTTACAGTAGCTTTTTAGATCTAGACTTCTAGAGAACTCAAAAGGAAGATTAGGTAGTGACGGGAAACAGGCAGGGAGGAAGAAAGATTTCAATCCAAATGAGCCACTGGTAAAATTGCAAAGGCCACGTCAAGTCATATTGATGTCCCATCTACTCCTTTAGATCACTCTGCTCAAGACGAGGAACCAGGCTCCAGTGTGATTTATAAAAACACACAAGAACCAGGTGCAGTGGCACACACCTGTAATCCCAGCAGCTTGGGGTGGGGGGATGAGGCAGGAGGATCACAAGTTCAAAGCCAGACTCAGCAACTTAGCGAGGACCTAAGCAACTCAGCAAGACCCCATCTCTAAATAAAATATAAAAAAGGGGCTGGGGATGTGGCTCAGTGGTTAAAGACCTCTGGGTTTAATCCCTGGTACCAAAACACACACACACACACACACACACACACACACACGCACACACACATGCACATGCACACACATACACACACAAGAAAGACTACATGGATTGAATGAGCTATTTTATTTCTACAATTCTTTCTTAAGAACCAAGTACTTATCCAATTTAAATGCTATTTTTAAATAGACCTGGGACCAATGTGAGAAGAAAATCAAGGAGCTGAAAAGCAGGCTGCAAGTTTTAAAAGCACAAAGTAAAGATCCTCTTCCAGAACTTCACGAGGGCCTCCACAGAGAAAAAGAGCTGACTAAGGTACTGAACTCTGAACAGTGGTTGGGATAATCATGTAGCTGTTCTTGGAGCTTCTGGGGTGTTTGCTTGCCTTTATTTCCGTGTTGAAACTGAGTTTCACATTCAGTCGAAGAAGATTTTCCCTATCTTCTAACATCACATTCTGGGCTCTGAAGGTATTAAAATTGATGCTTTTTGCAATTATCATGTGAAGACGAGGAAAGTTTTTGCAAAAATCCATTCTTAGGATCTTAGGGGTTTTCTCTTCCAGATCCTCTTTCTGTTGTTGCTCCTCTGTAATATAAGATGTGGCCTCTGAGATTGCTTTAAAAACTATTCTATTATCAAATGACCTTGTCTTTGAAATTAGTACCACTGAAGAATTCATTTTTAAAGCCAGTATGTTGAGTCTTTTACTCAAGTATAACATTTTCCTAAAATTCTTGTAAACCAATTTGTGCTAGTGTACCTAATGGAACACATTGGCAAATATCCACATTCCTGGATATTTTCAGTCTTTGCAGAAGGCAAGGCACAGGCTTATGGATAGGAATTTGGACCATAAAATTCTCAGGTCAGGAACTTCTTGTATCTCTCTCTCCCCTCCTCCCCACCCCCAGCCCTGTGGTGCTGGGGATTGAACCCAGGGCCTTGTGCATGCAAAGCAAGTACTCTACCAACTGAGCTATATCCCCAGCCCCTGTATCTTTCTTGTCTGCAGGTTTGGTGTTTAAAAAACATGGAGAGCCCACCAATTTTTTAAATTGAAAACATTAGGCAGAAATGGGTTGTCATTTTTGTTTTTGGTACTGGGGATCGAACCCAGGCTGAGCCACATCCCCAGCCCTTTTCATTTTTTAATTTTGAGACAGGGTCTCACTAAGTTTCTGAGGCTGACCTCAAACTTGCAATGCCCCTGCCTCAGCGTCCAGAGTTGCTGGGATTATAGGAGTGCACCACCACCCCTGGCATGAGTTGTTTTATACTTGAAGCTGTGTCAAATATAAGGACACTCCTCCCATACGACTATCACCCAGCTAAAAATTAAAACATTACAAATACAGTTCAAGTGTCCCATGTAAGCTCCTGTGTACTTTCCTTACTCAAAGGTGTCCCAACCCTAACTTTGGCATTTGTCATTCTTATCCATTCCTTTATCATTTTCATACATAGTTGTCTTCTCAATGAAATACAGAAGTATGGCCCTCTGGGTTTCAATTTTATATAAGCAGCACCATAGTATATAACATATATGCAGTTTGTTTTTTCCTTTATGGTTTTAAGTCACCAGTATGATAATTATAGCTCCCTCCTTCTCCCTTCTGTATAGTCTGAATTTGTGTATCCCTTCTCCAATCATTTGGGATTGTCCGATTTTTATTTTTAACTTTTGATAGTCTGATAGGTGTGAGATTGTATCTCTTTGTAGTTTACTAGTCAGCTGAGCATTTTTCATGTTTGTTGCTCCATCAAATCTGTCCTTTTGTGAATTGCCTATGTGTGTGTGTGTGTGTGTGTGTGTGTGTGTGTGTGTGTGTTTTTTCCTACTAGAAATTTAACCCAGGGGCACTTTACCACTGAGCTACATCCCCAGAACTTTTTATTCTTTATGTTGAGACACTAAGTTGCTTAGGGTCTTGCTAAGTTGCTAAGGCTGGCCTTGAACTTTCAATCCTCCATCCTCAGCCTCCCAAGCTGCTAGGGTTACAGGCATGTGCCACCGTGCCCAGTTTCTTCTAATTCTTTTTTTTTTTTTAATATTTATTTATTTGTTTTAGTTGTACACAATACCTTTATTTTTTACGTGGTGCTGAGGATCAAACCCGGGCCACGCACGTGCTAGGCGAGCACTCCACCGCTGAGCCACAACCCCAGCCCTCTTCTAATTCTTATATTGTCTTTCTACTTCCTTCACTGGCCAGTGCCTCTAGAATAATGTTAAATAGAAGCACTGATAGCTGGCTCCTTTGTGTCAGTGCTGAGGCTGGCTTTGAACTCATGATCCTCCTGCCTCAGCCTCCCTCCTGAGCCACTGGGATTATAGGTGGGCACCACTACACCAACCAAAAGAAAACAATTCTAATCTTTCACCAGTAAGTATATTTGCTAAGGACATGTTAGCCAATACTTCTATTAAGTTAAGAAGGTTCATATAGCCCTAATTTTCAAAGTTTTTGTCATCTTTACATTAGGTCTAGACCAAAATGAGAGAATAAATTAATAACAAATGAGAGAACTCAGAATCACTTTCTTAATTAATACACAGGAATTTGATTCCATAAAGCCTAGAAACCTGGGCAGAATGTGAAATGAAAACCCTTTTTCCTAAGTACCACACTTCTCGATTTCCAGCAAAATCTTTTCAGCGTCCCTACCTTCAGCATCCTATATATCAATGGAAAGAATCAGGCAGAGACAAAAAGTATTGAATTCATTCAACCCTGACCATATTCCAAAGAGATTCCAAGTAACCTGAATCCTGTCTAGGACAGTGTGTACCATCCCTGACTCTCTCATGGGAGATAGGCTAGCCACTTGACCAATCTGAGCTTTACTTTCTTCCACATAAAACTGCATTCTCATTATAGCCACATTGATGTAGAGAATAATTTACATGACCACAGACTTGTCCACCCACATACACACAGGTTGAGCATCTCTGATCCAAATATCCAAATATACCCCCAAACCGAAAACTTTGAGAGCCATGTTGATGTTTACCAGAACATTTCAGATTAGGGATGGATATTCAGCCAGTAAAGTTTGTGCAAATGTTCCAAAATCCAAATCACTCTGAGGTCTGAGATAGTTCTTGGTCTCAAGCATTTTGAATAAGAGATGCTTAACCTATATATGATTTCTTTATAAGTTTTTCATATATAGCCTAATCTTACTATTATGAAAATTACTAGATATCTGTGTTTATAAAATTTAAGACCTGGGGGGATTTTAATTTTTAAATTATTTTTGAATAAGTAATATAGTCACATGGTTTGACATTCAGAATGTGTGCTGGGCATGGTGGCTCACAACTGTAAATCCCAGCAACTCGGGAGGCAAGTTTGAGGACAGCCTCAACAATTTAGGAGATCCTGTTTGAAAAATAAAAAAGGCTGAGGATGTAGCTCAATAATACAGTGCCCCTAAGTTCAATCCCCATTACCGGGGAAGGAGGAGCACTTAAAGAATCATTAGTTATCATTTCTACATATTAAATTTGCCCCCCAAATATATGAAACTCAACACCAAAAAGTATGTGGAGAAAAAGATATGATTTATGTTTGAGGACACAATTTGGCAATGTTTATTTAAAATCATAGGAATGTCCACATTCAAAAGTCCTGTATCTTGGGCTGGGAGTATAGCTCAATGGTCGTTCCCTTCCTTAGTGTGAAGGAGGCTCTAGCTCAATTCCCAGCACTACCCAAAGTGTGTGTGGGGGGAATGCTGTCCCCCCCCCCTTTTTTTTTTTCCTTGTACCAGGGATTGAACCCAGGGGCACTTAACCACTAAGCCACATCCACAGCCCTTTTCTATATTTTAGAGACAGGTCTCTCTGAGTTGGTTGGGGCTTCCTTAAGTTGCTGAGGAGGTCTTTCAACTCCTGGTCCTCCAGCCTGGGCCTCCTGAGCCCCTGAGTATACCTTTCAATTGTAGGTATCACAAGAATTGATTTAAACCTGGGTAGATAAAAACACCTGCCCACTGTGCAGGCATCAGAGCCATGCCTCTGAGTGGGGGACTGGACAGGCTGAACTTCCTAGCACCTGACTGGGAAACTCAGTGAAGCCCTTTAACTTGGTGAGTGGTGAGCCTCAGTGAGTAAGTGGCCCCTTTTATGTTGCGTGAGCCATTCGTGGTGTTCCACTGCAGAATCATGAGCCCAATAAAGATTTCTCTCTAGCCGGGCACGGTGGCGCACGCCTGTAATCCCAGCACTTTGGGAGGCTGAGGCAGGAGGATCGCGAGTTCAAAGCCAGCCTCAGCAATGGTGAGGCACTTAGTAACTCAGTGAGACCCTGTCTCTAAATAAAATACAAAAAAGGGCTGGGGATGTGACCCAGTGGTCGAGTGCCCCTGAGTTCAATCCCCAGTACCAAAAAAAAAAAAAAAAAAAAAAAAAAAAGATTTCTCTCTGATGAAGGTGCCATTTTTTAAATCTCCACACTGTCATTAAAAAGAATTCCCCAGGGCATTTTATTAAATGTAATTTTTATTGGCAAGTTACAAAATCATGCCAGTGTAACTTCTATAATTCTAAAAGTCAATCAAAATTAAGACATTTTTAGGGGCTGGGGCTATGGCTCAGCAGTAGAGCACTCTTCTCGCATGTGTGAGGCCCTGGGTTCAATTCTCAGCACCACATAAATAAAATAAAGGTATTGTGGGGGGAAAAGTTGCAAAAAAAAAAATCAAAACTTTTTTTTGGCCATTTTAGGCCACCCTTCAGACTGCTTTCTGGTGTAAATTACATAGGACTTTCTTTCAGATTTCTAGTGATAGGAATAGAGACCCTTAAAATGTGCCCTGCATGAATTATAAGCACAAGAAAAACCTAAAGGACTCTTGAATATGTTTACTGTTTCCTTTGACATCCTCTGTGATGGAAGTAATTTTCTTGATTCAATTCTAGAATTCAGAGTTTTAATTTGAAAGACCCTTCATTTTCAAAGATAGATACCAGCCAAAAATATAACTCAGTGGTAGAGTCCTTGCCTAGCATGTGTGAGGCCTGGGTTTGATCCCCAGGACCACAAAAAATAATAACATAGATATAAAATAAAAGGTATACAGGGATATAAAGGATAGAAGTTTCTATGGCCAGAGGAAATTATCTAACTAATAATCTCTGCCAATTATTAGCAAAGAATTCATTTTTTCTTCTGTTACATTCATTTAGAAAGTTAGCCAGAAATAATTTCCTTTGAACAGAAATTGTCATTATTTAACACCAACAGTAAGGAGCAATCTAAAAGCAGGAAATCACACTTTATAGGACCTATCTGTAACAGTTTCCGAATTAAAAATGTGTGCAACATTGTTATTAGACTCCAAATATACTGCCTTCTAAATGAAGGTGAAGACGTGCATAACTTTAAAATAGGAGGCATGATATAAAAATCTGAACTACCTGAGGAATTGAGAAGGAAGGAAGGTAGGAGAGAGCATTCCTTTGAGAAAAAGGTGGCGCAGGGCTGGCCAACCAGGACTGCGGGCGCGCCGCGGGGATGTTTCTAATTCCGCCGGTCCCTCCCCTTCCCCGGCCTCCCCTCCCCCAGAGTCTAATCAAAGGATTAGCCTACAGGTTTGGAAACAACAGCAGCTTGAGTTGAAGGCTCCCCCCCTCACACACACACACACACACCCTCTTGTGTTTAAATGCAGGAACTAGAGAAGTCTTTGAGTAACTGGACTCAGAACTTGCAAGAACTTCACACCATGAAGGGCGACTTAACCCGGCACATTCTCTCGGAGGACGTGATGGTTTTGAAGGAGCAGATAGAGCATTTGCACAGACAATGGGAGGACCTCTGCCTAAGAGTAAGTCAGTCAACTGCAGGGTACGGCTGCTTTGGGAGTTGATCGAAATGTCCCGAAGGCCAGACAAAGTAGAAAGGAAGTTAATTTTCATTGAACGGGAGGCCCTTTTCAGCGGGTGCCCTGGCCGGCTGCTGTTCCTTTAGAAGGCAGCAGCAGGCTTTAACAGATTTGACCTTTTTGTTTCAACAGACTAAATGCTGCAACTTTGCTCACTGTTAACGAGGTGTTTGTTTGTTTGTTTGTTTGTTTGTTTTTAATCACCTTAAGCAGCGAGAATTGCAGCCATGAGCAGATGTGCGGCCTCTGCTCTCTGGTTGGTGTCCCAGCGCTTCTAATTTGGTGTATTAGAAGAAGTCTCTCTCTGGGGTCTCACTGAAGTAACTCTTCTGGGCCCAACAGGGGAGTCTCACCTACTGTCTGCAGGCAGATGTGGGGTTGTTCATTGGAGAACTCTGCATTCACAAGCAATCGCAGGTTTATTTCAAGGAGTTAGTTGTTTAAACTCTCTAAAAGAAGTGTCCCCTGTGCCAATTAAAGCCAATTTAATAATGAGGACACGGTTTTGAGAAAAAGGAAAAAAAGAAGGTTTATTGCTTTGCTAGCAAAGGAAAAACACAAGGGACTCCTGTCCCAAAGGCTGTGACTCTCCTGATTTGGAGGGACACATGGGGGTTTTTAAAGGAACTCTTCAACATTACATTCCAGGTGTGTTCTGGTAGGGGGTCCCAGGGCGCCCTGATGGCCTGTAGGATTCACTTGTTAATTTGGGAGATTTTTACTTGGAAGATCCTCTGCAGGCATCTCCTTCCTCTAGTGGGTGTGTTCAGAGGCAGTTAACTTGGGGAAGAAAAGATAACACTGTTTCCCCAATCTTGTTATGGAATGGGAGAGGGGAGAAGAGAGAAAAAGCATTTAAAAAAATAAATAAATCTTAGAGCAATGAGGGCTATATTCAGAAGGTGAAAGGACCACTGTTAACAGAAGGGGTCAACTGCTATACTGTCTCTCAGCGCCCCCCCCCCCCCCCCCCCCCACACACACACACCTTCTACTTATCAGGAACGGGATTGTGGTTAGAGTTGTACAGTTTACCATTGTGACAGGAATGGAGTTAAAATGTTCAAAGAGCCTTTAAAGATCTTTGTCTTAAGAACAAGTAATTCTAAGGAAAAGAAAATCTTTAACTTCATTTTTTTGTGCGAATTAAATATCAAACACTTCTTGATTTTAGTGTTTGATAATCACAATGTGCCCTAATTTCAAATGTCCTTGTAAGTTTTTTTTTATTCAGTTTTTATGTAAAAGAATGTTTAGAATATGTGAAAAGTATTTGAAAAGTTAGACACAAAGACTGGGGTCCAGATGTTTCTAATTGTTACCATTATGAAGTCAATCAGGGCACTGTTCAAAATGCTTGGAGTTTTAAAAGCTAAGATAAATAGATGCCCTGAGGAATGGAAACAAAAAGCTTGCTCTTTTAAAGGGTAGATTTTCAAGCCTTTTTAACAGGTTAGGCTGGGTAGGATGTCCAGCATTTGGTATTTTTTGCCTCACTCTTGTCTGAAAAGAGCAGAGGGTTTTTTGTACATAGCAAGAAAATCCCTGAGAGTTCAACCTTCATTTCCTGGTCTATAATGTGAGTGTTAAAACTTTGCCAAAAGAACTTAGTTGCCTCCTTTAAACTCTTAAGATTTTAAAGATTTTGAAGACTTAAGAAAGAAATACCTTCTGTTCATTTAGTGAAGCTAATTTGCATTATCTAAATGTAAATTTATTTAGGTAATAAATTTCAGTGTGAGAAGAAGGACCTTTTGCTGATGTCAGTTTAGGGGCCACTTTTGCATAATGGAGCAATGGCTGTTGGGAGGTCCGCCTGCTGCAAACCAGTTTTTGGTGATATTTCCATGGTTTCCATCCCAAAACTACAGGGTATAATGGGGTGGTGGATTAAATGAATGATGTGCATTGTTCTGTGTGTTGTTTTGCTTTATTTAAACATTTGAACATTTTGGGGACTGTAATTTTCCTGGTCCATTCGCATTACAGATTTATATCATGATCCGGATTACAAATTTCAGGTTAGATAGGCAGGACATTGGCCTTATATAGGTGTAAGGGCTTGACTTGTTTTTTTAAAGGGAAAGAATTTGGGTCATAAAGTTATAATTTAGCTATAGTAAGTAGTTAATTAATGCATATTGAAAAATAGTGAACAGTGGAAATCGGGTGATGCTTGAGATATTTATCTAACCTTTCTGGTTTCTAATTTTTCATATGACCTGATAGTAATAGGCATTGCATACAGCTTAATCCTTTCAGTCAGATACAGTGCAGATAGTATTTGGTTACTTTAGCTATGAAAGGTATAAAACACTTCTGTTGCTGTTGAACTCTAGGTTTTAAAAGGAAGGAACAGATTTAAATGTGTAGAGATGCTGATTAAAAGGAATGAAATTCAAAGTCCTTTTGATGAGGAGAGAGCAGGGAGACTTTCCTGGCTCTCCTCAGCTGCCAGATGCATTTTTATACCCAGGTGGCTACTCGCAAACAGGAGATTGAAGACAGACTCAATTCATGGATCGTGTTCAATGAAAAAAATAAAGAGTTGTGTGCGTGGCTGGTCCAGATGGAAAACAAGGTTCTACAGACAGCAGATATTAGCATTGAAGAAATGATTGAAAAGTTGCAGAAGGTAAGCAGGAGTGCCCAGGTAGGTGCGGTTATGATGACCTTGGACTGCACTGCCCTCCTGATGCCAGGCTCAAAGAGGTATAATTAGGGTGTGTTTCCAGTAACATTTTAGAAATCTGAAGGGATTTTTTTACTTTTGATCCTTCTGAGGGAAAAGTTGACAGAAGATTCCAGAGAGATGGGAGTGTGAGACCATCATAGGTGGACATGGTACTGAGGAGAGTTGCTTGGCCTTGGTTAGGAAGTTTGGCCAAAGAAGGAGCTCACACCTCCTGGAGCACCCTTCAGGCCCTAAACCTGAGCTGGTTTCTCAGGGTTTTTTGGAGGTTGTTTTGTTTTCCTTGCAGTACTAGGGATGGAACCCAGGGCCTCACTCATGCTAGGTAAGCCATCTCCTACATAGCCACACCCCCAGCCCTCTCCAGGGGTTATTTTAAGGAGATCACCTTGCCAAAGGGGAGAGACCACCAGCAGTAAAGCTCATGACTTTGAAATCATCACTAATCCCCACAAAGCAACCGAGGGACAATTGTATTGACAAACTAACTGCTACTTTACACATTTTACATTTGCCTGGTGGGCCATGTTTAGTTCTAGGCATTCACAGCTGAGTTGTGTTAACAGGCCTGAGAATTTTTTTTATTTTTTAAAACAATTCTAAGAGGCAACTGTGTGTTTATGACTGGAGCAGAAATGAGTTTGTGGTGATAATTCAGGCTTTTCTGGTGCCTTTGCCAGGACTGCATGGAAGAAATAAACTTGTTCAGTGAAAACAAGTTACAGCTAAAGCAGATGGGCGACCAGTTGATCAAGGCCAGCAGCAAGACAAGAGCAGCTGAGATCGATGACAAGCTCAACAAAATCAATGATCGCTGGCAACATCTTTTTGATGTTATTGGATCAAGGTGAGAATGGCCTAAAAAGGATTCTTACTCCCAAGGTGCAGGGGTTTCTTCACAGAGCTGGTAAACTGAGTGCCATCTTTCTCTAAGGTAATCTAGCAGCTTTATAAATGAATAGATTGATGGTTGGTAAGAATGAGTGGAAATTCCAATTTCAGCATGATTTTAGTAAACTTTCACATGAATTAGATCAGCTTTCTTTTACTTATTCTTAACTTTTATTTTTCTCTGGTGCTGGATTGAACCTATGTCTCATGCATGCTAGGCAAGTGCTCTACCACTGAGTTGCACCTCCAGCCCTATTTTTTGTTTGTTTGTTTGTTTGTTTGTTTTGAGATGGAGATCTCACTATGTTGCCCAGACTGTTTTTGAACTTGTGGACTCAAGTGATTCTCCCACCTCAGCTTCCCAAGTAGCTAGGACTATAGGCATGCACCACGAGGCCATGCTAGTTTTAAATGAGAGTTGGAAACTTAATTTGGAAAGAGACCCTTAAAGAGCTATTATTCAAAAATCGTAACTCTGCTTTAGCATTTTTGTTTTCCCCCACATGAAATTATGCCCGTTCCTGCCTCACTGTGGCAAATATCAGAGGACAGGGCACAGGCCTGGTTTCTTGAAGCTGGGCTGGGGCCTTTGACTGCTCCCACAGCTGGGACCCTCTGGGTCCATACCGGGTGTGCCAAGTTCCTAATGGGCATCTTGTCTGTTGGGGAAGATAGCTTTGAGTTACAGGCAGCTTCTTTTCCTTAGGTGCAGATGGAGGCAGAGCTGTGACCACAAATCAAAGCCAGTGCAATTTCATCAGAAACAGAATTGATCATTTCTCCCCTCACAAAATGATGGTGATGTCCAGAGTTTTTAAATGTCTTCTATCCATCTTTAAATTCTCTCTTAAAGACCAACCCCAACCAGATTCCTTTACAGCCTATCATACAGAGAATAGTCACTCGGCCCTGGGACCACTCAAGGGGCTTTGTGTTTCAACTGGTGCAGTGAGTGTTTTATGTAACAGCGAGTGTTTTGTGTAACAGCGTGCTCAGGTGTTTTGAACACATATGTAATCTGGAATATACAGGAGAACCTCGAAGGTGCATGAAGAAGTGAGGGGTGATAAATATAAGATACTGTTAATAATGTGGCCTATCCTTTACCTCACTGTTTACAGGAAGTCATAAGTGAACCTAATTCAATCAGCAAAGGCACCGGGCTAAGTGGTATGAGAATTACAGGCAGGAAGTAAGATGAGTCAATTACCTTAATGGGAGTGGATATCTGAGCAGCTATAAAGCCAAGCGGTTCGAGAGCTCGGATCACGTCTTCCTGGGGGTGGGGATTAGGAAGAGTCTTACAGAAGGACTGAGATCCCAGATGGTCCTGAGGAAGGGTTCTACTCTTGATCGTGACAAGAGGCAGCAAGGGAGACACGTACATTGTGAGCCAACAGGTGCAGGGTACAGCGGCACAGACGCCACTCAGGAGATGACAAGAAACCGCACAGGCTCAAGTAGGAAATGAAGCTAGAAAGCTAGGATGGGGCTAAGTCTGAGAAGACTTTAAATCTCAACTGAAGACTTGGCCTTCTAAATAAAATCTGGGTCACTGAAGGATGTTTTAGCAGTGGTGGGTTTCCTAAAGGTGTATCTCGGGTTGATTTGGCTAGTAGCATAGGCTGGGCTGAATTCCACTTCTCTCATGGCCTGTTGAAAAATACACCTACAGAAATCCATTTTTGGATTTGAGTTTTGAGCCACTCCTGACTTTCTCACTTATTTACCATAGAAACTTAAAGTTTCCAAATCTGCAAATATGTCCAGTGGCACTGCTTATGTCAGAGGCCACTGCCGGCTATATGGATGAGTGATGTGTGTCCTCTATTTGGCAGAGGACTGGCGCAGCATGCAGGAACCAACACTTATTGACTGGTGGTTTTCACTGTTTTCCCCTAAGAAAACTCTTAAGATTCAGTAGCACATTTGTTGAGTGGAAGAGGATTCCCATGTTTACATTTAGTGATAAGAGGTCTTTCCTCTCTGAGACCAAGGGTATGACTGTCTTAGTCCCAGAATCAAGAATCATGCTTCACATATTTGTTGAAATGAAGGCATGTTCTTTGCCATCATCATCTTCATGTCCTAAGTTGTCCTGGACACCTGGCATTAGTCAAGGGTGTGATGACATTGCCCCCGTTCGTGGGTCATTCAGGAGCAAGGTCTAGCTAATGCTTTCTGGAGATTCTTAATCATTCCTGTTATACCACTTTGGAGTTTTAATAGGCTCTTCACTCTCCTCCCTGATTCTTTGGATGCCTGTCTTCAGCCAATTCCTTGGTGGAAAAGAAAGAAAATAATGGGAGAAATTTCTTTGGTCCTTTTGGAAACAGTAATTGGGAAACTTAAGGAATTGAAATAATAGCAACTACATTGCCTGCCAGTTATAGTCTTAACAGTATGCTCCTTTTGTATGATTTCACTTAAATTTCATTATATTTCTGAAGGATAGGTACCCTTATCCCCTTTTACAGATGAGGAAACCAAGGGTTGAAGTTAAAGAACTTGCCCAGAGTTATATAGCCAGCTCGTGACAAAACCAGCATTTCAACTCTGGCAGTTGCATTGCTTCCCTGCCATCCCAGACCCTTCCAGTTGGAAACACTGAAATGTATAGGCCTAGTACCTTCAATGCTGAGGGATTTGGGAACGAACGGTAAATCCTTTTACCATAATGGAAGGGCCAAGTCTTCAGGTGGAGTGTAAGGAGCTCTTAGCTGAGTGAACCCTCAAGTGCATCAAGGATCCAGGCAGCAAGCTGGGACCTGCCGTGAGCCATCCTCACTTAGAATCAGCGCATCTGATCCCCAGCGCTGACTGCATCCTGGGCATTGGACAAGGACACTGCTGTGGGGGAAGGGAAGAGTTGGGAACCCAGGCAGCCAAGTGGACATTTGAACAGTTCTAATAAGAACCTACCCTACAGGGTACACTGGAAGCCACGGGATCCTGGGCACCATCCCTCTTGGCCTTCTGCTGCTTCTGGAAAGCAGGGGTTCTCAGACTTGAACATGCGTGGGAGGGGGACCCTACATAAGCATTTGGCCTCATAACTTGAAATTTTTTCACTACAAGCCTTAAACTTCAAGGTTTGAAATGGCGCTCAGAAGTCTAAAATTTCACTAAACCAGGGGATAATTCACTGAGGGAAAAAGTGGAAAACAAAATGCCTGTTCTTTTGGGCTCATCCTCAGCAAATTTCAAAAGAATTAATAAAAACATTGAGTGCAGGATTCCTTTAAACCAGATGAAATTGGTGACCATTTCAGCTAGACTCCTTTTGGAGTGGATGGGGAGAAAAACAATGTTTATTTATAACTGCCAGGCCCCCCACAGCTATTATTTCATTTTAGCCCCTAACACGCCAAGTTCAGTATGATACTTCATTTTACAAGAAGGGAAACCACAGCTCAGAGAAGGTAATTAACTGTCAGAATTCTGCTCAGGACAAGAGTAAGAAATAAGGTCTGTTCATGCCATTGCACTAAGCATCCAGAGAGCATTTGGAGCTAAGAGTGGTGGTGCACACCTGTTATCCCAGTGACTTGGGAGGCTGAGGCAGAAGGATGGCAAGTTCAAGGCCAGTCTGGGCAGCTTTGCAAGACCCTGTCTGAGAAAGGGCAGGAGGATCGCAAGTTCAAAACCAGCCTCAGCAACGGTGAGGCACTAAACAATTCAGTGAGACCCTGTCTCTAAATAAAATAAGGCTGGGGATGTGGCTCAGTGGTTGAGTGCCCCTGAGTTTAATCCCTGGTATCCCCTGTACTCCACCCCTCCCCCCCCAACCAAAAAAAGAAAAGAAACCTGGAACTCAGTGTAGAATACTGTTTAATGAGAAGCAGTGGTTCTCAGACTTGAACATTCGTCAGAATTCCCTGTAGGGTCCACTCCCTGAGCCCCTGAGCTTCTGTTTCCATAGATCTGTCTGGGGCCTAGAATGTACATTTGTAATGTGTGCCCCTGATTGGCGTTGGGTTGGTCTGGGAACCAAGAGACATAAATCCTGCACCTGAAAGCAGGTCTGTGGCTTCTTGAGCCTCAGTTTCCACACTGACCAACTACACAGCCCTGCCCCTTCCCCCTGGCAGGGGGCGATGAGGGCTGAGATGCCAGATGATGACCCTGGTTCCATCCACACACACATGCTGTGCGTTCAGTGTGGCTGTGATAACCATAGCTGGAAGAAGAGGCTTAGCCCAAAACTACTGTCTTTTCTCTACTGATAAGTGTTCAGCTTCTGTAAAATCCTTAAAGAACCTCAAGTCTGCATGTCCTGAAATAACCTTATCAAAGAATCAGGGAGCCCAAGTCCTCTCACATAAGATTACACAGGCCCTGGAGTAGCAATTAAAATTCACAGAGCTGGCTCTCTGTCGTGGTGGCTTTGGGAAATTTAGCTGTCCTCAAGGGCCCTTATATTTGTGGTATCTTATATTTGTGTCCTTTTAAATCCTTAGAAAACATGCTAGCAATTTCATCACCAAAAACCACTGAAAGCATATATTTTTTTGGCAATGGTGTAGTCATCTAGAATCCAATCTAATTGATGACAAGAAACATTAGTTCTATGCTGCTGTGCTCATGTAATAGATTTAATGAGTTAAACTTTTTATTTTCGATTGTAGCTATTAGCTCCTCAGTTTTCTTAGCTAATATCTCTGAAAAGTGACTCAGCAAAACCTGAATGAAGGAGAGATTATTAAATTACAGAATTTTTTTTTTTTTTTTCTTCTTCAAAACCATCATTGCATGCAATCTTCTGGATTAGAGGGTGCTGTGTTACCATGGAACAGGTTAACTACAAAATGCCAGGTGATGGATGAAAAGACGCAAAGTTGACATGCTTTAGCCAGCATAGACAAAAGCTCCCAAAGGAGTCTGGGATTTTTTTGCAGGGGGGGGTACCTGGGATTGAACCTAGGGGTGCTTAACCACTGAGCTACATCCCCAGTCCCCCCAACCTACACTTTTAATTTTAATTTTAATTTTGAGATACATTCTCACTAAGTTGCTCAGGGCCTCGCTCAGTTGCTCAGGCTGGCTTTGAACTGGCAATCCTCCTGCCTCAGCCTCACAAATTGCTAGGGATCATAGGCATGCGCCACCAACCCCCAGGGGAGTCTGGGATTTCATCCCCTTAATGGGACAGAAGCCAGAGAAGGATTCAGTTTACCACATAATCTGACCTACTATTATTTTATTTAAAAACCTGTACTCATGAAACACCTAAAAGAAAATCCATCTACCTTTGTTTCCCAGAGCCCCCTTCCCATTTCATTAATGGAAAGCATGGCCAAGTCCTAATGAAGCAGGAGTTCTGTGACCACAGGTGTCTTGTGTCTTTAGTGAGTCACTCTGGTTAATGGTGTATGCGGTTGTGTGTTTGTTGTTGTTTCAAGACTAGGGATTAACCCCCAGGAGCACTTAACTACATTCCCCAGCCCCTTTTTATTTATTTATTAATTTATTTATTTAATTTTAAGTTGCTGAGGCTTTGTTAAGCTGCTGACGCTGGCCTTGAATTTGTGATCCTCCTGTCTCAGCCTCTAGAGTCGCTAGGATTATAGGCATGCATCATCATGTCTTGCTGGTTGTGCATTTTTTTTAAAAAATTTTTAAGTTGTAGATCAACACATGCCTTTATTTTATTTAGTTATTTTTATGTTATGCTAAGGATCAAACCCAGGGCCTCACACATGCTGGACAAGTGCTCTACCACTGAGCCCCAGCCAGTGGCTTGCTCTCTTGCATTCAGAAGTATCAAGTCCATGGAAAGAAATTAAGCACAATTTCACATTTTACCTACCAATATGAAAAGCCTGCCTAATTTATAATAGTAGCAATTAAAATGTTGTCATAACTCAGCAGTTATTACCATGGCAACCATGTGTTAAGATTGTTTTTCCCTCCCTTGCAGAATGGTCAGGGAGACATGTGCCTTTTTTAAACTGATAATGCTTTTCATTGCTCTCCTTTAACTGAATTTCCTCAAGGTTATTTGGGAAGACCAAACAATGCTGCTAGTCACAAAGCTGATTTGCTCTGGTCTTAGTAGGTTGTCTGGTTCAGGAGGACAGGAAGGATTTTGGTATTTTAGCATAGAGAAAGCAAGATATGAGATGGGCCTCCCCGCTTCCGTCTTCTTTTCTGTTACCTGATCATTGCACCTCTAGAACAGGTGATTGCTGATCCTAATACCTTCCTGGGGGCCAAGGGAACCCCCCACTCCTCAGAAGAGAGCAGCCATCAGTGGGATGATAAGCTGTTTGCCTGATGTGCAGTATCAGGCAGGTACAGGACACTGGCTCTCCAAGGTTCATGTTCAGCAGGTCGCAAGAGTAGACAAGTGTGTGAGCATAAGTTAATCGGATGCTGCATTTAGGGAGAAATGCTAATTCTACTGGTCTAGAATGTTGTTTGCTGTGTCTCAAGATGGAGATGTAATAATGACCCAATGTTGGACTTTAGGAACCCAGGAGAATGGATTAATATTATGGAGTCGCAAAATAAGGGTTGGAAGTGAGCCTGACTCAAACCAAGCAGTGGTCTGGTAAATAGAGCCACTTAGGATCACCCAGAGAAACTGAGGCTAGGGATAAGGAGGAATTGACAGGTGCCCACATTAAGGTAAAGCCAGGAAGGAGCTAGCAAGGAATAGTCTAAAATTTCTTCCCCTGCAAAATCTTGAACTCCATTTGTACAGCAAGATGGAATTTTTCTGCAAAATCCAATGGAATGGATTATATGAACTCTCTAATCTTCGTAAATCAGGATGCACAGGACTAAAAAGGGAGAGCAAAAACCCCTCCCTGGGATGTCCCCCTTAGGAATACAGGAGGAGGGCATCCCTATTAGACTCCTATTAGGGCTTCAGCTTTCCCTGTTTCTTTCCAAAAACTTGAAACCGAAAAATTATTCTGAGAACAGAAATCCTTTTTCCCGTGTTCCCAATCTGTTTCTTCCCTGGGTTTAAAGCACTTCATAAATAACCCAGAGCCAAGATAACACTGTGACTTTCTTCTCCCAGCGTTGCAATCCTGTAGCGTCAGAACAAAGACTATGTGTCTGAGGAGAGAGCTGGAGATGTTTGTTTATTGGAAGGGAGAAAACAGAGATTAAACATTGCAGTTAGCAGAGAAGGTGTCTTCCTTTGCTGCTGGCCTTGCCCAGGGCCCGGGAGCCAGCCCTGCCGCGGTGAGGAGCCTTGGGGAGGGCTGCGTCCTCCGTCCTCCGCTCTGCAAGATGCTGAACCAGTGAATGAAGAGGGCACGCTGGGCAGGGGGAGGGGCCGCCTCGGCCCTGGGAGGTGGAGGTGCAGCCGGGAACTTGGAGCTTTCGCTTCAACCTAAGGAATGATTTTTTCTCATAAACAGTAAGTGCCATTTCAGCCATCGTCTCTGCCTAGGGCGACACGGTGGCTGTCTGCGTCTTGCTCTCTGCTCTCTCATTTTGGTGACAATAGAAATCACCGATGAGATGGTGGCGGTGGAGGATGTGCGCTCAGCCATCGGGGGATGGGTTCTCCGGCGTCAGCATGCGTGTGGTGTCTGCAGTCTGCCTCTGACAAGCAGGGCAGAGAGTCGCGATTATGCCGCGTGGAAAACGGGAGTCTTCCGGCCTCCAAAAATGCTCCAAGGAAGCGATTAGCTCCAGAATGTATTGTCATGTCCGTGCCCTTACATCAGGGCTTTGGGATCTTCGAGCAATTGATTATTTTGCTGTAAAGATGTTTAGCCCTTGAAAAAGATAAAAGAGTTGTGCAGGAGTCATACAGTGTTTTTAGCAGCTGACAGCTGCCCCCATCTTTGAGTGTTTATTTCAGTACTAATTGAGGTCCTTTCAACCATCTCAGTTTTCCTTGTGATTTTTGTTCTGTTGTCCACATTGGCATAGGAATTTTTTGTTAATTTATGCTAATCTAGGGCTTTTATAATTTAACTGTAGACTTCTTAGCATGAGGAGAACTGGACTGAAAGGTAAATTATTCCATATGCATGACTATTAATTATTCTAAATATACATGTGGGTATTATTTAAAGCCTCCGTCATGCATTAGAAGACCTGGGCTTGATGTGGAGACTGCCACTAACTAACCCACCTAGATTTTGACTGTTCCTTCTGGAAGGAAAGCAGTGTTTGTCAGTGTTACATTCTGATCCATTACTAGTTAAAATAAAAGAAAAACTTTATTCACCTTAATTATTTTCTTCATTTCTACCCATAATCCTTGCAAGAGAACTCTTCTGTTTTATAGCTACTCTTGGGTATAATTCTTTTGTTTGGTTTCATGGAAAATATCTCTATAGGCAGACAGCTCCCCCTTGGCGCCTAAAAATTTTATTGTTCTGATCATCAAACCTCAGAATTCAACTCAGGAAATTGGGCTGCATTTTTCTGAATAAATATTTGTTGGCATATATGTGAGAAATGTTAGCCAAGAGTACCTGGGTCAAAATGTGGGAAAGTACAGAGATGAGAGGCATATAAACAAACTGCTTAGGTGGTTGATGTAATGCAGAGTTGTGCCAACAGAGACTGGCTTCTGAATAGATATCCTTGTTTCTCCATATTAATTTGAGATTCAGATGTTTTCCAAGAGCAACATTAATGAGTCCTAATGTGAAGACTTGTTGCTGGGGCTGGCAAATGGCATGTAACTTACTGACCTGAGAAAGGTGACATTTAGGTTATAGTGTCTGCAGAGAACAGAACATTACAAGCTCAGCGATGTATCTGATGTTCCTGGAGTGAGTTGTAATGTGATTATCTGAGGAGCAACATTTTGATTCTCATGCATTTGGGGTGTTACACTTCCAGACAGAGGTTGATACATGGAATAGGCTAAACCCTGACTGATGAATGCTATATAGCTTCTTGGCAAACTTCTTGCCTTCCTGTTGCTGCCTGAAGTGCTTGAAGCAACGGAGCCGCAGGAAGAACTTCAGAAGCAAACTGGAGACAAACAGCTTTTTATTCTGATAACTTTTCTCTCTGGTTCTAATAACGACTAACACACGCCAAAAACACACCCTAAAAAATGGCGCTGACTCGATCAGCAATTTCGGCCAAGTCACTCGAGATCACGCAACAATCCCGTGAGACTACGGGTGGCGACAAAGGCCAAATCTCCACGGCTCATAGTCAACCGCAATTCAAGCCAATCCCCAAACAGGGCTCCTGCACCTTCCCTTCCTCTTTAATTTACCCTAAGTGTCCACCTGATTTGTGTACCTGCTCCACTTAATTTGGAAATTGGGCTTAGGGGTACATGTAGCTCATAGTAGGGCACCATGTTGTTTTCTGGCAAAAGGCTCTGATGGGCTCTGGTCTTTACTTCTCTTCTTTCAAATATAACATGACCACCTCTTTTATAGAAAAACAAACTTGAAAGTATAAGTGAACCTTATTCAATAGATCTTTACTGTGTGTCTCCCATATTATAACATCTAAATTGCAAGGTCAAGAGTTCTGTGGAAATAAGACCTCTCTATCTTCCAGTTACCTTTTGGATTGTCAGAATGTGCACAGCGACCAAGATTAAGCAAATAGTTACGTGCATTGAAAGAAAATCATGGGAGGGAAATGGGGACAGCATATCTGAGCCTTCTGACCACTTCCCCACACACCAGCTTAGAGCCACAAAGTCTAGCGCTGAGTAGACTGGCTTCTATCCCCAGTAATGCAGTAGTGTATCCTGGAGCCATGAATCCAGACTCCTGGTCATGTCCCCAACAGCAACAAAACCCATGCTCTGCCACCAATAGGTGCACATTAGTGTGTGCAGGCATGTATGGGAGGCTATAAGGTTAACACCTCTGGTGCAGGCTGCCCAGGTTAGAATCCTACCCCTCCCCCGCTGGTGCTTAATGGCCATGTGACTTTGGCAAATTATTTAACCTCTGGCCTCCTTTTTTTCAACTGTCAAATAGGAATGATGATGATACTCATCTCTTAGCATTGTCATGAGGATTACATGAGTTGCTAACGTGAACCACAGCAGGCCTGGCACGTGTCTGCCTGTTTGATGTTATATTACACAGATATTCCATTTTAGCAATAAGGTTGATGTATTAAAAATCATTTCCAATGTAGAGACTTTAAAAGACTGGATTAGCAGTATAAAGTCTAATAAAGGTTGAGTGTCCCTTATCCAAAATGCTTAGGAACAGAAGTATTTTGGATCTCAGATTTTGGAATAGTTTCATATGTACATAATGAAATACCTTGGAGATGGGACCTGGATCTAAATACAAAATTCATTTAGGATTCTCATATATACCCTGAACATAATTTTTTAAAAGATATTTATTTTTTTAGTTGTAGTTGGGGCAATACCTTTATTTCATTTATTCATTTTTATGTGGTGCTGAGGATCGAACCCAGGGCCGTGCACATCCTAGGTGAGCGCTCTACTGCTGAGCCACAACCCCAGCCCCATGGACATGATTTTACATAATAACTTTTAGTGTGCCTGTGTTCTGATATAAACCATCTCATGAGATCAGAAGTGGAATCTCCCACTTGTGGCATCGTGATTGTATGCAAAAAGTTTCAGATTTTGGAGTGTTTCAAGTTTTGGATTTTCAGAACAGGGATGCTCAGCCTGTGTGTTATACCTGTGCCCCATTGGTTTGTCTGGAGCACCCCCTCAGACACCACAGTCCTGGGAAGTCAAACGAATTATTCCTCCCCCTCCTCCAGGAGTTATCATGCCTGGCATGGCTGAACCCTGGGGCTTAAGTAAGTCAAGACCACCGCATCCCTGTATTCTTACACCCAGATTGTTTTGTTGCTTGTTTGTCACTGTCATATGAAAACTTGCATTCCAGCCTCTTTCTTTTTAATAAGAAAGAGGCTGGGATTCTTATGGTGAAATAGGGTCAGATGCTGGGTGGAGGCAGTGAGAGGCTGCCATCCTGGGTAAAGGGAAGGGGAGGCTGCTGAACCTGAGCCTGCCCAGGCCTCTTCTCCAGCAGAGCCTCCCAGGAGGGCAGCCCTTCCCAACTGTGTGGAAGACTTCTGGTCCCTGGACAGGCGGGATGGCAGAATGTTGGGGTGAGGAGAGTGTAGGGCTGACTTCATGGGAATGAAGCAGGGATCTAGGTTACAGTGTATCCAGGCCTGGGCTGGGCTTCTGTTACTTTGTTTTCAATGAATCATCTTAGTGACTTTGAAGGCAACTTGTTAGCAATAAGAATGCAATTTGGAGAACATACCTCCTTGAAGCTGATCATGCCCACAGTCCCTGGGCATCTACACTCAGTGTCCCAGTGCCCTTCATGCATTGTGTCTCCTATGGTCCTCTCAGCTACCCAGGGAGGAAGGTGCTACTATTAACACCATTTTCTACATGAGATTAAACAGCCAGGACTAAAACCCTGTGGCCAGGGCCTGTCTGTGTCCTTCACCACCAGACTTCACAGCTTGCAAGCCTGAACAATCCGTGGTGCTAATGAGATTAAAACACCTATGAAGCCAGGTGCAGTGGTGCACGCCTATAATCCCAGCACTTTGGGAGGCTGAGGCAGGAGGATTGCGAGTTCAAAGCCAGCCTCAGCAATGGCGAGGCACTTAGTAACTCAGTGAGACCCTGTCTCTAATAAAATACAAAAAAGGGCTGGGGATGTGGCCCAGTGGTTGAGTGCCCCTGAGTTCAATCCCCGGTACCAAAAAAACAAAACAAAACAAAACAAAACAAAAAAACAAACAAACAAACAAACAAAAAAAAAAAACACCTATGAAAGAACTTGGTGAGGTCCAGTACTGAATGGACAAGGCATTATTATTTTCGCAGCCTCCTATAATCCTTGTCAGCATAAGAAGAGCTACTGTTACTGAGCATTTATTATGCACCGATGGCTCTACATGCATGCATTCTGTTTATTTTGGTCTTACAACCACTGCAAGGTGTTTGATTTTATAGATGAAAAAGAAACAGGAAGTCAGAGGCTGAGGGCCTTGCAGAGATGCACAGCTCATAGAGAGTGGAATGGACTTTACCCTGGGCTACTCACCTCCATAGCTCTGCCCTTAACCTCACTTGGATGCTATTGCCTTCCTGAATTGGGAGACCTCAGAGGCCTACTGGAGATAAGGGAGAACATAAAGTTACTGACAATAGAGCTGGAACTGGAAGGCGTTCCCAGGGTTGACTTGGTCCCTTGTAAGATATGAAAACAAAATCCATATTCATACCTCTGTTGTCTACCCAAATCCTAGGCTGTAGGAGAAGTGCTTAGCTATATTTAGCAAATGTTTGTGGACACCTCTGGCCCACGAGGCCGGCCTGGCCGCTGGTCTCTGTGCTGAGAGGCGCAGAGACTCACCGTAAGGGCACCAGGTGGGAGGCCCAGATGCTGTGGGAGCCTGTGGGGGAGGGGCCCCCGGAGAGAAGCTCCAGAAGGAAAGAGGAGCTGCTTTGCAAATTGAAGGGCTAGAGGCAGAGGCCACTGAAGGCTCGAGGCGATCATGTGATTAAACTGGTTTGTCAGGGAAGGTCGAGGACTGATGTGTTGTAGCCAAGGATCTGACCCGCCTTCCAGGCCTTCCTGGATATACACTTCGGCTTCAGAACCAAAGGTGGGTAGGAGGGGAAGGAGGCCTGTAGGAAGTTGACGGGTTAAGTCAGAGGTGGTGGTGGCGTGGAGGACCATGTGTTCCTGTGAGATAAGGTCAGCACCCCAGTTTCTCTCTTGGTGCTCTCAGCCATGGGATGCAGTTCTGACAGCATCTTCCAGCTTGAGGATTAGTACGTGGGAAGTTTCAACTGTAGCTATCACTTGAAGTTGCTGGGATTAACTGAAAATCCCCCAGATCACCCTCACTCACGCTCTTTTAGGACTTTCATGAAAGTGGTTTATTGGCACATTTTATTTCAGTATTTACATAAAAAATGGTGGTTGTTCCTCAGCAGCACTTGGTCTTGGTGAACGCACCACTTTCCACCAGCGCCACGTGTGTCCTTTCAAATATGTTCTAAGCAGAGTCAGGCTGGGCGGGATCTGAGGCAAGCTAACCAGGTAGCCAGCACTTAGAACTGCACTGGAGGGCACAGTTCACTGCTGCTCCCGCCCTCTGACTGACAGGTGCCCCACTGGTACCCACATGGGCTGGTTTAGTGGCACCATCAACCGTGGCTGAAATGGTGGGTTTGGCACTGTTCTTCTCTTGCTCAGAGCAAGGTCCCATGAGAGGCCTGTGGGCTAACTACAAACTAGCCAGGCGTGTGACACCTTTAATCTCTTGGGGAAAACCATTGACCGCTGCAGTCTCAGGCATAAACCAAGACAAAAATGGGGCAGAACAAGCCAAAAGTGGTTATTTTAGGGAAATGACATCTCACCTCTGGAGCCCCAGCAAGATGGACAGGGCCTCAGGGGGCCCCCACTTTGGGAATGATGGGACATTCTTGTTTGCATGGATAGACTAAGTCCATCTGAGAAAATCAACTGAGGTGACAGTTTTGCAAGGTGGTACCTATTCTGTGAAAACTCTGGTGACATGAGAGTTGTTCCTGCTAGAAAATCATTGCAAGTTTGGATTCTTTACCCACCAACACCCGTACTGGCTGGCCCCTTCTTCTTACCACTAAATGCTGAGTTTTTGTCTTCCATCTTTTTTTTTTTTTTTTTTTTTTCCTGCAAATATGTTCAGGGTGAAGAAGCTGAAGGAGACATTTGCTTTTATTCAGCAGTTAGACAAAAACATGAGCAACCTTCGCACCTGGTTGGCTCGCATCGAGTCTGAGCTTTCGAAGCCGGTTGTTTACGACGTCTGTGACGATCAGGAAATCCAGAAGAGGCTCGCTGAGCAGCAGGTGGGGCCATGGGAAGTGAGCTGTGTCCGAGCAGAGGTGTCTGAGATGGAAGTCTGATAACGAACGCAGACATGCCCACATCTGCTGTGTTTCAGCATGTTTGCATTTCATAATATTGGTTTGTTTTTTCCAGAAAAAAAAAAAAAACTGATAACCTATCTGCATTCTCGTATGTGTGAGGCATCCATCTCTTGAATGCCCATCCATTCACATAGCTCTTTGTGAAACAGTTTAAATAGTGTTTAAGATGTAGACCTTAATCTTAGTGGGAAATTAGGGGGGTTAGTTTAGTCATTTTTTTTTTAACTTTGATCTTTGTTGTGTTTTGAAAGGCAACAAGTTGGAAAAGAAATAACTCTTCTTACCAAGGAAAGTTTTCATGGGGTCATGATATGTGTGTCTGATAGACATTTTTTAAAAAATAAAAAATTATAAGATAGGCATGTCTATAATCCATCTACTCAGGAAGCTGAGGCAGGAGGATCACAAATTCAAGGCCAGCCTGGGCAACTTAGTGAGACCCTGTCTAAAAAAAAAAAAAAAAAAATTATTTTATACAAGCAAAAGTGTGGTAAGGAACATACTTGGATCAAGAAGCTCAGGTTTGCAGAGTTTGCGGCACTCTGCATTTTGTCACCATATATATATATCTGGTATATATATATATATATATATATATATATATATATATACATGCTCTGAGCTAACCTTAGAAATCTGCATTTTGAAAACCACTGAGTTATACCAGCATTTGCCACTGCACCCACCTGGCAGGTGCTCTGTGACATCACTGGTTTATTGAATCCACTTTGCTTCTTTCTGTGAACACTTACATGCCATTTTCCTGTGCACTGCCCAAGTTTGTCTTTATTTTTAAAGTAATCAAGTTTATTTTATTCTTTCTGTGGCTTTTGCTCACCTCCATTTTCTTTCAGAGCTATAGGCAGATTGTTTCAACCACACAAGCCATGAGATTCTTAGATTCAAATCTGTTTTTGTCCCATTTAACCTCTCCTGCGCTCATCCTCACCATGTATCTATCATAGGTGTTTAGAGACAGTTAGGGGCAACACGCTTCCCCAGATTCAAGGCCAGGAGGCTGCCTGTCGGATGACATTCTCTTGAGAACAGTTCCATCATTTTAATGGTTACAAGTGACATTTCATGCTTCCATAGACAGAGCCAAATATTTGATATTACTCTTATTTTATTTTTTAAGTACTATTAAAGTACTGGTTTTTCCACTTCAGATATCTAAGTGTGTCTTTTTATTAAGGTCATCTAGATTCTGTCTTTGCTATGTGGAGAAAGAATATGATGTAAGTAAGTGTCAAAGAACTTTAGTGGACAGTCTAGAGATTTTTTTTTATATTTATTTTTTGTAGTTGGACACAATACCTTTTTTTATTTATTTATTTTTATGTGGTGCTGAGAATCGAACCCAGGGCCTCGCACGTGATGGGCAAGTGCTCTACCACTGAGCCATAACCCCAGCCCCAGGTTAGAGAATTTGATGCACATCTCAGTGGAGCATCATCTGCTTCATTTATAAGTGTAAATTCATTGGACAAATTTCTTAATTTCTAGTGTCTTAATAGATAAGACGTTGCAAACAACTGTCAACCCTAAGTGGTGAGTGTTTTCAGATAACTAGAAAGATGGCAGTATCTTTGCTCTTAAAGAATGGTTGGCTGAATTTAGTAGAGGCTCAAAACTGTGTTAACTTTTTATAAATCTGAAATATGACACACGCTAAATTGTAGGACATTTATTCCTCAAAGTGTACAATTTAGAAGTGCCATGCTCTTGGCCTGTTTGTTCCCATACTGAAATGATGCGTAATTTTCATCTGATGGATTTGAGGTTTCCCTCTTTATAGAATTCAAAGTTACCATAATGGAAGTCTTATCCCTTTGGGGTTATCAAAATAGTTGTGGAGTTAGTATTTAAGACTACCATTACTGCAAAGAAATTAGATGTATTTATTTTCTATTGCTGTTGTTAACAACTTAAATGTGCAGATGTATTATCTTACAGTTCTGACAGGGTCCCAGTGTGGCGCATGCCGTTTTGGGGGCTCCATGGAAGAATCCAGGTCTTTGCCCTCTTGCTTCTAGAGGCCTCCCACATCTCTTGGCTCCTGGCCTGCTTCTTCCACCTTCTAAGACATCAATCAGCATTGTCTCTATGGGCCATTCTTCTGTAGTCACATCTAGCTCTAAGTCTTCTACTTTTAAGGACTCTCAGGATCACATTGGACCCACCCAGTTGATCTAAAATGATCTATGTTAAGGTCAAATGATTAGCAAATTGAATTCTCCTTTACCTTGTAACCTAATGTATTCACGGGTTCTAGAATTAGGATCCAGACATCTTTGGAAGGGAGGGGATTCATTTCATTATTCTGCCACCTGAGGAAAGTTTTAGTACTTTTGTTGAATAGAATGAACTAGTTTGTGTTTCTTATACTAAACTTAGACCATCCAAAACACTAAAAACAGAAGTGGCACACAAATGAATTTATGAGTCACTTTTTTAAAACCTTACTTTTTCATCCCTAATAAATATAATAAATTGCTTGATTGCCTCCGATAAAGGACCCAAAAGCTTGGGATTGTCTAGTATTGCCTTCTGCAAATGCCCCCAGCTCCCGAAAGAGCCATGATGTCCCTGGATCCTCTTTGTAATGTCCTTGGGGACCTATTGAGGAAGGATTAGGCTCCATGAGAGTTCTCTGGGTTTCTCCTTTCTTTGGTAGAACTCCTTTGGCTATTTGGTGATGGGGTCATTCTTTCAAAATGCAAAGGAAATGGTGGCCCATTAGTGACAAATCATGAGCCACTTTCACTGAGTCTTCAACATTTCTCTCCTGATTTGTTTGTTTGTTTGTTTGTTGAATCCCTGAGGGTGCCAGATGGCACTTGGGGACATTGTTAGTTGCCCTCTCATTCTGTAATGACCAATAGCCTCTTCCCCTACAGGCCCATACAGCTTCACTCCAAGCCCCCTAACCATCCCCCAACACCACCCTGGTTGGTTGGCTTGCACCTAAGCCCCATGGAGCCACCAACATGGGTTCCTCTCTGTGATTTTCTTCTTTGTCTTATTTTTCTGGTTTCTTTTTATCCTCATCCTTCCTGACTGCATCTCTTCTCTGGTTTCACGCCTCCCCCATCTCCTCTTGCAGAGCCCCCTCTTCCTCCTCCTCTGCTCTTTCCTAACTTCACTGTCACCTGCTCAGGAAAACACGGTGAATAGGAGCCCCTTTCCAAAACCCTTGGCAAAAATCTTCCCCATTGTCTTCTGCCGTTCCTTAAACCCAGTTGTCTCCGAGTTTGGACATCTCTGAAATGCAATTATTGTTCAGACTCATGCCTCAGTGGGCATAGCAGTAGGATTATTTTATTTGATTTGCAAAATATTACTTGTCGAGGACTTGGAAGATCTACATTTTAAAATATAGTTTTCCACTTGGTTTTATACATGATAGCTAGTTCATACTCCAACATCAGTAGGCCACTCTGGTGTTTTAGAAGGTGTTTTGGGGGGTGGTTATGTTTTTTGTTGTTGTTGAAAATGTTGGGCTTTTACTTTTATTCAGCCAAAATGTGGATGATCTTTTTTTTTTTTTTTTAACTCACTTTAGATCTTATTTCTGTCATTTACCCTGCATTTTATTAAATTTTCTTTAAACATTTATTCAAGATAAGCTAGATAATTAATGTAAGATAACTGCAAAGTCTATTAAAATACACGGCATTCCCATTTATCCATAGACTAGACTTTCTCTGAGCTTTTCAGCCCTATTCTACCCAGCTGGAGCCAGGTGAGATTGTGGACATTTTTCAATTAAATTGTCAGAATTATTCAATTAGCACCACTGTGCTAAATTACTGTTATTACTTTAATAATTCAAAGGATATGTATCAATACCAGTACATTTCAGGAAAACCTGTTATAATTCTATAAACCAGTAAGAATTCTTAAAAACTGGAATTCAACTTAAATGTAACAAATTAACCTGGGGATACTGCCACCCTTATAGCATTTCTGACATTCTTCCTGAGCAGCAGAGCTTTAAAAACCCACCCTGCACATCTCTCCCTGGGCTCACAGGGTGACCAAGTGGACGGGATATTTCTTCTGAGTTTAACTTGGTGCCCATGTCTACTGGGGATCTGTGCTAGCAACTGGCTGATTTAGAATTCAGGTGGCCTATTAGCATTTGTTCTCTCGAATCCACCCAAATACATAATGATCCAAATTGTGCATTTGAAAGAAGAAATATAAGAAAATATTAGGCCCATCTAGGCATATAGTAGTCATCTCCAAAATTATTTAAATATTGAGGTGACCTGGAATGACCTTGAGCTGCCTTTCTGCAGCTGGTGACAGCCACTGTTTGTAAAGTAATCCTCTTGAAAACTGGTTTATAGCTTAGTGGAGTTGATAGTGACTTACTTAAACCAGTGCGCAATTTCAGAAATGGTTGTGTTATCAAACATTTGAAATAGAATTTAACTTGGTCCTGGCTACTTTACAACATAGTTCAGCTACTAAGGATTAATGGTGTGGTATCCTGTCACGTATCGCATAATTTGGATGTCAGGGAGGCCTATCCCATCCAGAGGGCAAAACAAACAGGTTCCTCGTCTGTCTCCCTACCCCCAGCCCACCCATGGTATGTGGAAGAAATATTCTCTCACGATGACTGAAAAAGACCGTGTGTGTGTGTGTGTGTGTGTATGTGTATGTGTATATGTGTGTGTGTGTATGTGTGTTTTGCTGTGCTGGGATCAAACCCAGGGCCTCATCCTCATGCATGCTGAGCAGGTGCTTTACCACTGAGCCATATCTCTAGTCCCGTGATTACTCTTAAGGAAGTTTTCCATCTTTTTCCTATGACCATGCATTTTCATAAGTGTTCTTTTTTCGAAATTGGGAAACTGCATCACTGTTGCCATCATGGAAGAAGACTCCAGAGACCCTTCTCCCTTCCCAGGTCACAGCTCCACTCTCTGGGTCGGGGAGTCCTAGGATTCTTCCCTGGGACCTGTGGAGCCACTGATGGGCTCATGGAGAGGCCATGTACACCCGTACAGCTGCCCATACAGGAGGGCATGTATGGAGACAGCACAGGGGTCTTTGTAGGTTCCGGAGTTCTGTGACACATAAAAGCTCAATAGTTTCTGTTGCTAACATCTTAGCTCTTGCCGAAGAGATTTGGACAGTTCAGAAACCAAATCTAAATTGGAGGCCTTTGGGGTTGATCGTTTGGATTAGATTGCAAGCATGCCCAAAGTCTGAGGAAGAGTGGCCTCTCAGGGTCAGCAGGGCCACCTGTCAGTGTGCAGTAGGCACCCCCACCATTTCCATCCCTCACACAGTTCAGCACATAAATCTCACCTGTTGCCACCACGTAGGCTTCGGGTCAGGTGCAATGGCACAGGGCTGTACAAAGCCTGTGTTGTAGGTCCCACGTTCATCCCGGGCTGTGTCCCTAAACTGGGGGAGGGATGAGTGGTAAACCTTTAATGCCAGCCTCCCATCCATTGCCACTGTCTCAAGGCCTTTCGTATCCTGTTGTGACCTAGGATCTGCAGCGAGATATCGAACAGCACAGCGCAGGGGTGGAGTCTGTGTTCAACATCTGTGATGTCCTGTTGCATGACTCTGACGCCTGTGCCAATGAGACCGAGTGTGACTCCATCCAGCAGACCACCAGAAGCCTGGACAGGCGCTGGAGGAACATTTGTGCCATGTCCATGGAACGGCGCATGAAGTAAGGACCCTGCTGGCCCTGAACGTTGAGCTGTGGCCTGCAGAACCCTGTATACCCCCTGCCTTCAGTCATAGTAACTGTGCTCTACTCATGTCACTTAGAAATATGCCAGGTATTGGCAGAGAGGACCCAGTAGGGTGACCAGTGCTTACTAAGGAATTACTGGGAAAAAACATAGTGTGGTGCCATCTTCCCCCAGCTCTTTTGGGGCTGCTGCTTACTGTGTTTACCCAGCCATGAAGCACTGCCGAGCCCGTCTCCTGTTATTTCCCGGGAAGGGTGGCATGGTCTCTCCCTAACATTGAGCATAAGGCAGCTGGGAATGGGCCCAATCAGGAAGCAAAAACAAGTCCAAAAGGTGGTAATGGGCAGCTGGCTAAGCCATTTTTCTCCATCAGAATCGAAGAGACATGGCGCCTGTGGCAGAAGTTCTTAGATGATTATTCCCGCTTCGAGGACTGGCTCAAGTCTGCCGAGAGGACAGCAGCCTGCCCCAATTCCTCTGAGGTGTTGTACACAAATGCCAAAGAAGAGCTGAAGAGGTTCGAGGTAAACGCCTTCCCCATCCTTTCTCTTGCTATTGACCAAGACAGCAGCCACTCAGAAGCTGCTAAATGACTTCCCAGGGCCCACTTCCCCCACCTCTGGTGGGGACTGCACAGTCCTCAGCCTGCCACTAGCCAGTAAGACAGCTTTGCAAGGTGTTACCCAAGTATGCCAACGGCCATGTGATGGCCTTGGAAGCCTGTGCTTTAGCATCAAAGATCTGGGGATAGCCAGGCTCAGTGGCACACCTCTAATCCCAACCACATGGGAGACTGGGGTAGGAGGATCGTAAATCTGAGGCCAGCATGAGCAACTTAGCAAGACCCTATCTCAGAATTAAAAAGGGCTGGGGATATAACTCAGTGGTAGATCAAGCACCCCTGGGTTCAATCTCTAGTACCAAAAACAACAACTGGTGAAGTCACCCTCTGTTACCAGTGCAGACTGGGGACTGGCCACACGGAGTAAGCCATTGGGGCCAGGGAGGGGGACGTCCCAGCCCTTGCCTCCTTGACACGACCCCTCCATGTGCTGCAGGCCTTCCAGCGGCAGATCCACGAGCGGCTCACCCAGCTGGAGCTCATCAACAAGCAGTACCGGCGGCTGGCGCGGGAGAACCGCACCGACACGGCCAGCAAACTGAAGCAGATGGTCCACGAGGGCAACCAGCGCTGGGACAACCTCCAGAAGCGGGTCACAGCCATCCTGCGGAGACTCAGGGTACCCTTCCCTGCAGCACAGGGGTCATTTGTAGATTTTTCAGGGAGACGTGATACGTGATATGCAGTGGCAGGCTTGTAACGGCAGCAGGGAGATTTCACCGGAGGACTAAGCTGTCTTAGTGTTCTCCCCACACAAAGGAGCCCACAGCTGCCAGCGTTCATTTTTAAACAGGGATTTGTGTTGGGGCTTCTTAAAGCCTGTTGATGTGCTTGGTGTTACCAAAACACAACTCTCTTTACAACTTCCGGTGTGCGTGTTAACACAGGGACTGCCCGCAGGGTCTAAGGCCCCGCTTCCTGGGTCAGTGGAGGCAACACACAGCTTTTGGAAAGAGCCCTGCTTTGTCTGTCTGTCTGTTGTTATATGCCCCCAGGAATATGTGTAAATCCCATCATGCACGTGCCCATGTGCCCCTCTGCATTGCAGAGGTGGGGGCAGCCTTTATTCTCCTTTACAGCTCCGTGACTTAACCTCAGAGGTTGGGGCTTGGTGTTTCAGTAAATACAGTGGGACCCACCCCTCCCCCAACAGAGACCACACTCTTTGAATGCTCAAGTCCCTCATGCAAAATGGTGTGGTATTTGCAAATAATCGGTGCACATTCTCTCCTCCTATACTTTAAATTGTCTCTGAGTTATTAATTGTCCGTAATACAAGTGAGTAATTATTATACGTTATTGCTCAAGAAAAGTCTTGTCTTGTCCTGATGTTCAATGCAGACAAATTTTCTTCAATTACTGTCAATCACAGTTGGTCGAATCCTCCAGTGTAGAACCTGAAGATACAAAGAGCCAACTGTATGTACTCCTGTAGTTCATAAGGTAGACCTTTTTAAGTCCAGGTTTAAGTGAAAGGAGTGTAGGCAGGAGCTACCCAATGTGATATTAACCTCTACTCTGTTCTCAGGGCAGAATGTTTTTGAAACCATTTTAGGAAGATAAGTATCTGTTTGTTTTGTTTTGTTTTGTTTTGGTGTTTCTGGTTTGGTTTGTTTTTTAACCCTCTGAGGAGGACATTGGCTAGCATTTCTAGTAATCCAGACAATTTCATTGTGTTTTTGGTACTGGGGATTGAACCCAGGGGCACTTTACCACTGAGCCACATCCCCAGCCCTTTTTTATTTTTATTTTTTATTTTGCGACAGAGCCTCACTAAGTTACTTAGGGCCTTTCTAAGTTGCTGAGGCAGGCTTTGAACTTGTGATCCTCCTGCCTGAGATTCCTGAGTTGCTAGGATTACAGGCATGTGCCACCACACCCTGCTCATTTTGTTAATTTCTTGATTGAACTGTTACTAGTCTAAATTGTCCTTTGGCTCTGAATGCCACATTTCTCTGGAAATCAGCTGCCCGCCTGAGAGGCCTCCTGAACTAGAGATGATGCATCTCCTCTGCTCCAACATGCTCAGAATTACACAAAAGCAAGTGGGGCAGTCAGTCACCAGGTTCAGCCCTGCAATCTGCACTTTCCCATCTTGAAGCTGCTACAGCTGTCCTGCCTGGCCCAGCCCTTCAAGGTGTTCCTCAGCAGACAGGGGACAATCCCTGAGTTAAAGAATTATAGAATTTCAAGTGTTTGCAAAGACCTTTGAGATCATAATCAACATTCCCATACCTCCCTCATTTGCTAGGATAGAAACCAAGACTCAGGGGTTGGGAGCTTGTTCACTATCACAGCCAGGAGCAGACCCCAGGCTTCAGTGTACAGCGCTTTCAGGCTTCCTGGTCACTCCCTGAGCACTCGGGCACCCTTTCCTTTGGGCCGAAGGTGACGACTACCTGGACTCTTTTTCCATCAGTACAGATATGATTTCTTCACCTTTGCAGCATTTCACCAACCAGAGGGAGGAATTCGAGGGCACCAGGGAGAGCATTCTGGTGTGGCTCACAGAGATGGACCTGCAGCTGACCAACGTGGAACACTTCTCAGAGAGCGATGCCGACGACAAGATGCGCCAGCTAAATGTAAGGGCTGCTTCCTCAGCTCCTCTTCAAAGATGGCATCTTTGAGGAGGAGCACTGGCCAAGTACAGATTTCACCTGATGCTCTAAGAGTAAATTCCAGAGTTCGTCTAGTAGCTGGGTTGCGTCTTCCTTGTGCCTTACTGGGCTCTCATGAGCAAGGACACTGATCCTTGCAGTCAAGGGGTCATTGGAATGAGGTCCCCCCTAACTTTTTTTTTTCATGGCCATTTATAAATCACCCCAGGGGAATAGAACGTCATACGATGCTGTTTCTCCAGCACTCAAATTGGGTATAATAAAAGGGATATCTTATCATTGGTTGCTCCAAGAACAGATTGAACTAACAACCGTATTAGTTTTATCTAGAGCGATGCCGACGACAAGATGCGCCAGCTAAATGTAAGGGCTGCTTCCTCAGCTCCTCTTCAAAGATGGCATCTTTGAGGAGGAGCACTGGCCAAGTACAGATTTCACCTGATGCTCTAAGAGTAAATTCCAGAGTTCGTCTAGTAGCTGGGTTGCGTCTTCCTTGTGCCTTACTGGGCTCTCATGAGCAAGGACACTGATCCTTGCAGTCAAGGGTCATTGGAATGAGGTCCCCCCTAACTTTTTTTTTTCATGGCCATTTATAAATCACCCCAGGGGAATAGAACGTCATACGATGCTGTTTCTCCAGCACTCAAATTGGGTATAATAAAAGGGATATCTTATCATTGGTTGCTCCAAGAACAGATTGAACTAACAACCGTATTAGTTTTATCTCACTGTTGTTCTCTCCTTAGCTAGATTTTTTTTTTTTTTTTTTTTTTTTTTTTTTTTTTTTGGTACCAGGGATTGAACTCAGGGGCAGTTGACCACTGGGCCACATCCCCAGCCCTTTTTTGTATTTTATTTAGAGACAGGGGTCTCACTGAGTTGCTAAGTGCCTCAGCCTCCCAAAGTGCTGGGATTACAGGCGTGCGCCACCGCACCCGGCTTCCTTAGCTAGATTTCAGAAGAAAATGAGATATGAAAATTAATCTCCCCTAATGGCAACAATAAACATCATCATTTCACCTGAGGCAGATAGATGCCCATTGGTGGCTTATTATGGGAAATGTTCTTGTTTTCACCAAGTATCAATCGGACAAGTTCCAAGGATAATTAACGTCCATCTGTGTCAAACCCTTAGAATTTATTATTGGGAAAAAAATCAGTGCCCAGAAGGAGGAGGGGAAACCTGTTATACAGTCTTTTTAAATTATTAAATCATCATTGTCACTTGGTTAAAAATTGATGAAGCTGTGGAGTCCTGGGTACAAGACAAAATAGGAACAAAACCAAAATGACACATGACGCCTTTTCCTACGGTCCTGTTTGAACAGACGCACTGGACGCCCAGGGGCAATCTTCTTTCTTTTGAAGTCTTCTCTTTCCCATCCTCTAAATAGGGCTTCCAACAGGAAATTACATTAAATACCAACAAGATCGACCAGCTCATCGTGTTTGGGGAGCAGCTGATTCAGAAGAGCGAGCCCCTGGATGCCGTGCTCATCGAGGACGAGCTGGAGGAGCTGCACCGGTACTGCCAGGAGGTGTTCGGCAGGGTCTCCCGCTTCCACCGGCGCCTGACCTCCCACGCTCCGGTAAGGGCGAGGCTGCCTGCCCCGGGTGCCACCAAATGCTTGAGGAATTGGGATGTAGGGGTTCACCTGGTTTATTTTAGGTTTAAAAATAAACGAGGCTATGCTGAAATTTTTCATTTCTGCTTTTATTAATATAGAGCTGTGATTACTTCCAAGTCCTCACTATCCCGTGGACAGGATGATACTTCTAAAACTTCCTGCTCCTCTGACCTGTTTCCAGCATATTCCTCAGTATAGGGCTCCTCTGGCACATGATGGTACCCGAGCATTCATTGAAAACTGTTCTGGTTTTTTATTATTGATTTGGGAATGTGTTTCTTAATGTGTGGAAGCTTTTCATATCTGTGCCTTCCTGGTGCTTTGTTGGCAAATTGGACGTTGTTTTTGTTTTGTTTTTGAAACTTTCTGGTTCTTGGAGGGATTTACTACTAACATGGAACTTTGCCCACCATTTCCCCACCTTCCAGATAAAGTTATTTAACTTTGATTATATACCTCAGCTTTCTGTCTTGGAAAAAGCTGGAATTTTTGCAAAATACAGATTCTAGTCCTGTTCTAGATTGTCTAAACTCAGAAAACCACAGCAGAGGCTGGGGGCACAGTTGTTTTTGAATCAGCCTTAGAAACGCTACTGGTGGCTGCTAGCCAGGCAGACTTCCAAGTCTCCTTCTAGGTGAATCGCTCTTGAACTGGTCAATTCTAAAAACTGGATACCCCCACCTCTAGGGCTTGGAAGATGAAAAGGAAGCTTCTGAGACCGAAACAGACATGGAAGACCCCAGAGAAATGCAGACTGACTCTTGGCGTAAAAGGGGAGAGAGCGAGGAACCCTCGTCTCCCCAGTCCCTGTGCCATCTCGTGCCCCCTGCTCTGGGCCACGAGCGGTCTGGCTGTGAGACCCCCGTCAGCGTGGACTCCATCCCTCTGGAGTGGGATCACACAGGTGATGTGGGGGGCTCCTCCTCCCACGAAGAAGATGAGGAAGGTCCGTACTACAGTGCGCTCTCAGGTAACGGCAGATCCCCAGGGTCCTAGAAATTGACCCATTTGGCTGTGTTCCTAGCACCCTAGCAACACGGGCAGCTCTTGGTGTCTAGCATGTGGCCAACCCAGACAGACTTCCGTAGCTTCCTGGGTTCTGTCCTGCCTACCTCTTGACTTACCTGAGAACTGGCTCAGTCCTATGAGCCAGTGAAGTGAAAGGGTGAAAAAGCAAGAAATTGACATATGAACGTGAAGGCCCCTGACAGATGGCTCTCGATGTGGGGAGACTCCTCAGCTAACTTTTCAGTGGAGTTTCTCAGAGCATCAGTAGACTGAGCATCTCTGTTCTTTCTACGGACCTTGCCCTCCCTCCACCACTGTGGCAGGCAATCAGAAGTCAGCTGGGGGAAAAAGAAAACAACAACAACAAAAAAAAACCTCCTGGTGTCCAAACTCTTCTAATCAAAAGGATAGAGTGGTTAGTTTCCTCCTTTCAGCTGACAATGTTTCAACTGTTAACTTTCTACTTGGGCATTAATCTGCAGGCACGTCCAGTGAGGAAAATGACATTATTCTTTTTCAGATGTAGAAATCCCTGAAAATCCTGAGGCCTATCTTAAAATGACCACAAAAACTTTGAAAGCGTCTTCTGGTAGGCCCCTGCCCGTGCACGTCTCAACATGGCAGAATCCCGTGACGCATACCGCATCCTAACCCTCGCTCCCGTGTCCCGTCTGCCCTGTGCCTTCTGTGGACACCATGCGCCTTGGTCCTCGTGTCATGGTGTATTTACACTGCCTTACTCACCCATAGCTGCGTGCTCCCTGCCCACACCAGAGCATCTCCATGCCAGCCCTCCTCCCCGCAGCCCTGTGCAGGAGGAAGTTTTTCATGGTGCCTTTTTTCATTTCCTCCATCTAACTGAAGTCCTTTGGCATGGACCAAGCTTTTCTCCATGGTGGCTTGGTTTGGAATTATTTCCTTGCTTCTGGCAATTTCCAGGGATGGGGCTGGGTGGGTGGGGGTGAGGGTACCCCTGCCTCTGCTGCAGGAGAAAAAACAACCTTCTTTCTTTGACTCGCAGCTCTAACCTTTATCTTTCACTCTGTGGTGGGGGAGAGCCATGAGCAGCAGCCCTTTGGGTCTCCAGTCCATCTTCAAGGTCACCCTTCCCCTCAATTCCAAGAGGCCTTCTGTCCTCTTGGCCCAGACCCAACCTGGCCACCCAGTGTCCCCCGCACTTGATATACCAGCTCCATTCAAAATGCCACTCATCCCACAGCAACTCATACTCCTTGTGCTCCGCTGTGATCCCATCTAGTGCGGCACGGTGTCGCTCAGCTGCATGACTCATCTCATCTCCTCCTGAGACATACTGACGTTTTGCAAACATGCATGCTTTGCAAGGAGAGCTGAGGAACTCATCTTGATACTATAACCTGATGCCATATTCCCCATGACCTGCTTTGTGTCACTAAAGAGGAATCCTTTGGTTGGAAAATAGACCGTCACTTGCAACTTTTTGTTTCAGGTAAATCCATTTCGGATGGCCACTCGTGGCATGTTCCTGACAGTCCTTCCTGTCCCAAGCATCACTACAAACAAATGGAAGGTGACAGGAATATACCACCCATCCCTCAGGTTCCAGCACCCCTTACAAGCCAGCCTATGTAAGTCTTGACTCTCCTGGGAATATAACCCAAATGTATGAGTAAGAGTTAAAATTTAAGAGAGAGAGAGAGAGATTTTGATGCAAATTATATGTGCTCACTTCCTAGGCACATCTTGAATTGGTTTTCTCATGGGACGGTTGCTGTACTGAGGGACTGGGGATAAAGCTCAGTGGTAGATCACGAGCCTAGCATGCCCAAGGTCCCAATGTCCTGGGTGATTCCTAGCACCACCCAAAAAAAAAAGTCTCTGGGGGCTGGGATTGTGGCTCAGTGGTAGAGTGCTCACCTAGCATGCCTGAGTCACTGGGTTTGATCCTCAGCACCACATAATAATAAATAAACAAAGGTATTGTGTCCACCTACAACTAAAAAATAAATTAAAAAAAGAAATCTCTGCCAAGCTGTCCATCCATGCTTCATTAGGACCCTGGCAAACAGACCAGTGCAGAGAGGTTTCTGGCCAAAAACCATCTTTGTGTACATTGACATAATATAGTAGTAATTGTTACTGTTTTGTCAGTTTTCCATGTAAATAGGGAAGAGGCAAAGTTGCTAGGCCTTCTTGAACTGCTCCTGAGCTCCCAAGCCTGTGTTAATGTTTATCTTTTTTTATTGTTTTTTAAATTGGTGCATTATAATTATACATAATAATGGGACTTATTGTGATATATTCATACATGCACAACACATAAATTCCATCTGTTTCATTCCCTGGTATCCCTGCTTTCCTTCCCTTTCTCCTTCCCCAGGACGCCTTCCTCTGTTAAACTGACCTCTTGACCACTTCCTAAACAAAACACCACGGCTTCATGTTTAGACTTGATGGCTGGCCATGGTGGATGTGGGTTGCATTCCCAACCCTGCCAGTTCATGACTGCAGAACCTAAGGCACTTTGCCTTGCCTCTGTGAGCTGGCCTAATTGTTGCTAGGATTGATGTGTGTAAAGGTAAAAGAAGGCCTTCAGGAGTGGAGATCGTTATTGCTGCTGCCACATTTGGGGGTGGTAGTGGTTTGTCACAGCATCTGTCCCTTCTCAGTTACATGAGTTGTTAGCATGCTCTGGCTGGGCACATTGAAGGGCAGCCTGGGGTTTTACTATGGGCCACAGAACATTCTCAGTACAGGGGATTAGCGACGAGAGTTAAAATTAAAGCACCCCTTTTATCATAGTACTATCTTTTAGAGAAACCAACAGCAATGTAAGCATCAGGAGATTTAGCCTTAGTGCCCTCTTTCTAGGAGGGACAACAGCTACACACGTTCAATCTGAGTCATTTGACAATGGGTTGGCCACACACAATTCAGAAACACTTCCTTTTGCTTGACAATCAGCTCTCACTTAACCTGACCCTCTGTGGAGTCAAACAAGACTGGGGGAAGAGACCTAGCGCCTGACCTGTGCTTTCCACAGCCTGGGCCCGTGTGGTTTGCTTCTCCCAGCCATTACACGCCTTGTGTCCTTCATCTGGCCAGTGTCAAAAACCCAAACCTTTTTGTTGTGTCTGAAGCAGACATGTCCCTGCACACTTGAAGGATTTTAAACATTTTTTTCATTCCACACAAATGAATAGGCCACATTCCAAAGAAAGCATGGTTTTCCTAAAAGAAATACATTTATTTTTTGCAAAGGCCTGAGTATAGTCCGTACAGCTCTGTGATAATAGAAGAGCCAGTGTGTGCCATGAAGGGCACACACCTGGTGATGACTGACCCTGGGAGGCGGTTTGTCCAACCACCTCAGTAGGGAGATGGGGAGGGAAAATGAAAATTCTGTGAAAATGTGAATGTGCCAACACTGTGGCAGTCTAGTAAGCACAACAATTGTTTTTAGACTTCTTCCCATGGTTCTCCTGGGGACCTTGAGGAAGCATGCAAATTTAATTTTACTCCCATTCCTGGGCTGTTGCAGAGGCTTTTTAATTTTTTTTTTTTTAAGTTGTAGATGGACACAATACCTTTATTTATTCTTTTCCTTCTTTCTTTCTTCCTTTCTTTCTTTCTTTTCTTTTTTTTTTTTTTTAATATGGTGCAGAGGATTGAACCCAGTGCCTCACACATGCTGGGTGAGCGCTCTACCACTGAGCTACAACCCCAGTCCCTGTCGTGGAGGCTTTGTTTCTCTGCTCATAGCTGCTTGCTTAAATGCTAACCACGTACGAAGCACCTCTATATTACTAGCAAGTGGCCCTTCAAGGCAAAGGGCCCTTACCCTTATTTCTTGCCTATTAGTCTGAACCCAGTCATTCTTCAGAAAACCTTTAACTTTTATAGATGGTAACTTAAAAATTGACTCATTCTAGGGAAAGCTGCTATTACATCCAGGCACTGATGGTGGCAAAGAAAGTTCAAGAGTCCTGAATGGCAGCCCTCAGCAGGAAGATGAGCAGCTGGTCACCCTAACAGGACAGCCATCAGGTACTGCTGAGTGGACGGCTATCAGAGAGGTTGTGTGTGGTATTTGGGCTTAGCTGAGCATTTACTTTGAAACATCGCTTGACAAAATATTAATTAGGAATTAAGCTGGGTGCAATGGTGCACACCTATAATTCCAACAACTCCAGAGGCTGAGGCAGGAGGATCACAAGTTGGAGGCCAGTCTGGACAACCTAGCAAGACACTGTCTCAAAATCAAAAAGGGCTGGAGATACAGCTCAGTGGTAAAGCACCCCTAGGTTCAATCTCCAGTACCCCCCCACTGAAATTAGGAATTGACCAACTATATAATTCATCAAAACTGTCAAATTTACCCAACAGCCAATATTATTTTCAGATGAAATGACTTGTATTTATGAATCCCTAAGCTATTCACTTTAATTTGAAAACTGTTCTTTAAACATTGACAAAATGAGCTTCCTGTGATGAAGTTTTTAATGACTTCATGTGTCTGTAAAAATTAAACGTGAAGACTCGGGAGGCTGAGGCAGGCAGGAGGATTTTGAGTTGAGAGCCAGCCTCAGCAACTTGGTGAGGCACATAGTAACTCAGCCAGACTCTGTCTCTAAATAAAATACAAAAAAAAAAAAAAAAAAAAAAAGGAGGGGGGCTGGGGATGTGGCCCAGTGGTTAAGTGCCCCTGGGTTCAATCCCTAGTACAAAAAAAAAAAAATCAAAAGTGAAGGTGATAAAGTGTTTTCAAGTGTCTTCTCATTAGACCAGTCCAGTAATTGTCAAAGTTTTTGCTCATCTAAATCTAAAGTGGGGGCTGGGATTGTGGCTCAGCGGTAGAGCGCTCGCCTAGCACACGCACAGCCCGGGTTCGATCCTCAGCACCACGTAAAAATAAATGTATTGTGTACAACTAAAGCAAATAAATAAATATTTAAAAAAAAAAAAAAAACTTGGCCTCTGGGTTCCATGTGTCCCCAGTGACACGACTAGATCTAATTTAAATAAATAAATAAATAAATAAATCTAAAGTGAAGCTGAGAAGCTGAGAGCTCTGTGTGATCGTGTGTGGACCAAAGGAGGAACCAGCCCACAGCAGAGAACTGAGGCGCTGAGCTGGAGACCAGAGCCCACGTCGGTCCCATGCTGGGTTTCCTCACCAAGTCCCCACCTCTTTCCAGCCTTTGGGAGTGTGGCACAGGGAAGTGGGCTGTGCCATATTCTGGAGAGAGAACAACCCAGCCCAGGTCCTCCTGCAGGGGCACACACTTTTACCACGCTGACCCCCAGTAGCTTCAGCCAGAGAAGTCTGTTGGCTTTTTTTTTTTAATTGGTGGCTCTGTTTCCAGGTGCCTTTGACAGATGGGAACTGATTCAAGCACAAGAGCTTCACAGTAAACTCAGAATGAAACAAAACGTGCAGCAGCTGAACTCTAATATCAGCATCATCGCTGCTTGGCTGGGGAAAAACGGAAGCAGAGCTGGAAACTTTAAAGATGGCAAAGCCTCCCTCCAACATCCGGGAGATGGAACTCAGAGTGAAGAGACTGCAGGTGAGCTGGGGGGCTGGAGGGGAGAGGAGCTGAGAACGTGCGTGGGAACGCACTGCTCTGCTGGGTAGGAGGCAGCTTGCAGACGGAGGTAGAGGTCAGCCTGTTTCACGTCACTTCTGTAACTGACAAGGACACAGTGTTCTGTTTTTACATGGAACAGTATATATAAATGATTCAAACCCACAGCAGCGCTGGAAAGATATAGCTCAGATTCCCCAGGGATGGAAAGATCTGATTTCCCAGGGACCTCTTGTTGTTGTTGTTATAGGGGATTGACCCCAAGGGCGCTTAACCACTGAGCCATGTCCCCAGTCCTTTTTTCTTTTTTTGAAACTGGGTCTCACTAAGTTGCTGAGGCTGGCCTCGAACTTGCAGTCCTCCTGCCTCAGACTCCCAAGTCTGAGGCAAGAGATTACAGGCAGGTGCCACTGCACCCAGCTATTTCCAGACTATGGAGGTGCTGGTGGCCACTGTCCAGCAGCAGCTTTAAGCCTGAACTATATGTAACAGTTCCAGGCAAGACCAGTGGTGGTGCCTTCCTTGGAAGGGTGCAGGTTGGTAGATCCTGTGGCCTGATCTGATCACCCTACTATACTATTAGGATTTGTCACCCCACAATCAGCCTGGGCCCCACCAGGACCAGTCCAGGGAGCCGGGTAGGGGCACTTCAAGCCCTGTACTTTGGAGGTGCCCTGAACATAAGCCTCTGAGCTCTGGTGGCCCTGGGCAAGGGGTCTTGGGGTATCCAAGCGCTCTTCATACATGTACTTTTATTTTACTCTGTGCATAAGTATATCAGGGATTCCCATTCGTTTTAGAAATAACGTTTCTGGGATATCTGGAGATAGAAAAGTGACATACACTTCATCCAGAAGACTTTTAATCTGGTCCAGAAGTTTTATTAAGTCAATCACAGAGCAAGGGCCGTGGTGGTCAGCAGGGTTGCTTCATGCCTCCCGGCAAGTCCACCATCCAGGAGACCGGCCTCTGCTGTCGGGCCATGCGGACCAGTGTGCCAGGTTCACTGACCTTACAAGGCTGCTCCCTCACCTGATGCTCCCCAGCCAGTCACAGGCGAGGTCACTGGCGTTTCAGTAGCCACAGCCCAGAGAAGCGTGTGGAAGGTCCGCTCCCTACTGAGGTTCAAATGAGCCCCTCCTTTTCCAGAGCACTTAACCCACTCATCTCCCTCTGTGGCAGGAGATATTAAAAGCTTTTGACAACTACAAGGCATTAATGGTCTCTGTCAACGTGAGCGGCAAGGAATGTCTGCCAGCTGAGAGCACCGAAGCCACAGAGCTGCAGAGCAGACTCCGCCAGCTGGGCCTGCGCTGGGAAGCGGTCCAGGGCGCAGTGGACAGCTGGAGAGGGGACCTGCGGCAGTCACTCATGCAGTGCCAGGTATGCTGACTCAGCCCAAGGCCCTGTCCCCAGCAGCGGCCAGGCCCATGTGGTGGGAGCAGCAGATACTTTTACTATCACCGGGCTGCTTTGGCACAGTCAAATATGGCTTGTATTAGGAAATGTGTGCTTTACTGTGTGTATCCAAAGACCCACACACCCCAGCTCTCACACACACACACACACACACACACACACACAGTGCTCGCCTTGAGTCTCCTGATCTATTGCCCAGGCCCTCACCCACCCCTGGGACCTGTAAGGATCACAGCAAACATTCTTTTAGGTTGGGAACGCCACCCCAACACCGCCCCATCTCTGTCCTTCTGCCAGAGTGAGTGGCAGACCTGGCCCTGGAACAGAGAAACAGTTTAACCCAGCTGTACGACTTAATAGCTTTGGACTTTGGGCAAAAAAACACTGACTCTCCCAGCCTCCGTTTTCTCATCTGAAAAATGGGCATTGTTTTAGTGCCTGTCTCCCAGGTCCTTTTTAGAACTAAATGAGGTGGTATGTGTCATCTTAGCCCTGTGACTGACACATAAGTGCTCAGCATTTATTAACACTGCATTGCTGTTTAGCTCTGACCCCATTTTAGGGAACGGAGCCCACCATAGCCTGGGCAAGCCCCCTTGGCCATCATCGAGCCCAGGTGAACTTGTTGAGGAATGCCTGTGGTCTGCACATGTGCAGTCAGTCGGGACGTCCCGAAGCCCCTCCTTTCTGCTAGCACTTTCCCCCTGCTCTCCCCTTGGCTTGGTTTGAGGCCCTGTGCTTTAATAGAAACGTGGCCCTTTTATTCACTGGCTTACAGACGAGTGGGTGACTGGGAAGCAGCCTGCAGCCTTCCCAGCACTTCCTCTCCCATGGTGCCCAGAAGGCGCAGTGCTTTGATTCGTGTTGTTTTTTAAGGATTTCCACGAGTTGAGTCAAAACCTGCTCCTGTGGCTAGCAAGTGCTGAGAACCGGAGGCAGAAGGCTCATGTCACCACTCCAAAGGCAAACCGCCAGGTCCTCCAGGAGTGCCAGAAAGAGCTAATGGTAAGTGCCCTCCTCCAGGGTTCTGCAGACCACTGGCTGCTGTCTGCTCTGGCGGGTCAGAGTGCTGTGAGCCTTGTGCAGCAGGCTCCGGAGTTCGGCCCTCATGTTCCCTTTGGTGTCCACCAAGTAGTCCCCTGTCATTCTGAACCAGAATGACTTGCAGAGATAAAGATCTAGAGCAAGAAGTCTTTGAGACTCTCAGGAATTGGGAACATCAATGTTTATAAAACCCTGACAAGCTGGGCATGGTGTTACAGGCCTGTTATCCCAGCAACTCAGGAGGCTGAGCCAAGAGGCTCACAAGTTTTAGGCCAGCCTGGGCAACTTAGCAAGACACTGTCTTAATATCAGAAGGGCTGGGTGAAGCTTAGTGGTAGAGCACGTACTTGCCTAGTGTGCATAAGACTTTGGGTTCAGTCCCAGGTACTTCCGAAATAAATAACATCCTAAGAAACACAAGGCCCTGTGAACACAGTCATCCATATAGTGTCCAGGAGAGATTAGTTCCAGGACACTTGCAGGTACCAAAATTTTGGATGCTCAAGTCTTCCCACCCCCACCCCGCTCAAGTCTTTCCCCTGATTTCTCCAGCATCCTAATTCTCTGCAGAGTGGAAAGGAATAAAAAGCAGGGGCAGGGTGCAGCCTACTTGCTGTCTACACAGTGCTAGACTGAGGACGCAGGCAGATATGACAAGCAGAAGGCTCAGCATTCATCAGGAACTGAGAAGGCCTCAGGTGGCCACACCAGCTTCCCTTTGGACAACTATTTCACACACTTTTATTTCAGCAACTGGAAAAGGAACTAGTGGACCGTCAGCCTCAAGTCAGTTCCCTGCAGGTGCTCTCCACCAGCCTTCTCGTGAAGGGCCATGGAGAAGACTACATTGAGGCCGAAGAGAAGGTCCATGTTATCCAGAAGAAACTCAAACAGTTACGGGAACAAGTATCCCAAGATTTAATGTCCTTACAGGGAAGCCAGGTGAGTCCACTGGTGGCTTTTTTACGGGTTAAGGGGCAGACAGGAAGGCAGGGTTGTGGCCTTGCTGTGGCGAGGAGGCCATGAGAAAGCAGGTGGTCTCAGTGGAGTGGCCATAAGCTCCTCGCATGTGTTCTGTCATGTGAAAAGGAGGGAGCACGGTGTCTGCCTGAACAGGTACTGCTGGGGTGATGGAAAGCAGCCACCCACCATCATTTCTGCCCTACCTTCATGTCGAACAGACTCAGGCCTCACTTTCACCTGTATCTCAATAGCGCTGTTTCTTGAGAGTTTCCCTTGACCTCTGCCTTAGTGGATGAGGGCCTGGTCTTCCCACATGAACCCGCTCACTTCAGAGGTTTCCCGTCCTCTTTATTGTCCTGGCCCCTTGGTTCTCACCACTCTCTCATTTGTTTAACTTCCTTCTCTTTAAAATGGCATCTAACTCAGAACCACTGGAATGCCCAGGCTGTGGCCTCCCCAAACTTGGGACAGGTCCCTCCACTCTAGAATGTCAGCTTCCTCCTGTACACCCAAGACTGGATGGTCTTGATGGCCACATGATGGCATCAGTGACCTGGGTGCCCCCACCACCACCCCAGTCAGCTGGAATCAGTGCACGTGGCTGGCCCTGCCCTGGTTATGTTCCCTCTTGTCTGAAAGGTCTCTGTTCAAGGGCGGGGAGTAGCAGAAGAGCTGTGCTCAAGAGAGCTGTAAGCTCTGGGAGGGAGCAGGGCCTAGAACACTGCGTGAAGCACGGTTCTGTGCTCTTGTGACTGTTCAGAACCTCTGGTTCTCTGAACTGTTGGGGTATGGCTTTCAGAACTCAGACCCGTCTCTGCTCAACTTTGATGAGGTGGACTCCGGGGACCAGACTCCAGCAGAGGCCATGGCAGCTTCCCAAGCGAAGGTGAGAACCTGAGATGACAGAAACTTGGAACTCCAAGACCCCTTTAGACAGTTCATGACAGCACGGATCTGCTTTAACCTGCTGATCAAAAGAAAAGCTTCCTCCAGAGATTTTTTTTTTAATATTAAAATATACTTTTTTAAAGACCTGACTCAAAGACTGTCTCCTAGTCAGTTATGCTTATTTAGCATCATAGTAAAAGATGAGGGACCTTGTTAAAGGGGTTTCCTGATTTCTCCCTTAAATCAGATCAACAAACATGATAGTTTGACAAACCCAAGTATTTCTTAATATTGTCGAATCTCAGGTGTATTACTCCAGTCTCAAGTGTGGCAGGAAGACAACCTACAGGAAGTATCTGACTTAAGGAAGGACCCGTTTTGATAGGACCAAACTGTCTTCAACTTACTCTTTGGTTTCTTTATCCCAGCAGCTCAGAGCAGAGAGAACTACAGAAGACGAGAATGAGACAGACATCAGGTAATGACCTCACAGTCACAGCAGTGACTCCCCAGGGTTCACACTCACTGTGCCAGCTATGCCAGTGCCGCTATCCAGGTCCTTGTAGAAATCTGGTTTTCTTGTTTTCTTTCTCCTGGAAACAGCTGGGGTTCCTCTTCCAAAACAGGACCCCTGCTGTTGGCTCCCTTTTGATCTCTCACCCTGGATTTCTTGCTCACATAGCAGCGGGTCAGGCGAGCAGGTGAGTGTGTCCTCTGGAACCTCCTGATCCGCTCTCGACCTCCTCTGTTGGCAGGATGTCTGGCCCCGGCAGCTCACGGCCACAGCGCTCCTTCCTCTCCAGGGTGATCAGGGCAGCGCTGCCTCTCCAGCTGATCCTGCTGCTGCTGCTGCTCCTGGCCTGCCTGCTGCCCTCCTCCGAGGAGGACTACAGCTGCACCCAGGCCAACAACTTCGCCCGCTCTTTCTACCCCATGCTGCGGTACACCAATGGGCCGCCCCCAACCTAGAGAGCTCAGCCAGTCCCAGCACCACACCACCAGCCTCTTTGCTATGGGTGCCCAGAGTGTGGCCCCAGACCAATGTGTGAATGTAGCATTGGCAATGGCCCGGGACCTGCTATGGACACCTCCCTCAGGGCTTGTCCAGAGTGGGCTCTTGGGGTCCCAGGGCAGCTTTCAAATGAAGTCCTTCCTTGGAGACAGGGAGCTATTGCAGCAATTATCCTGGGCATTTTGGCAAAGCTAGTTGATTGGTTGAGGGAACTCTGGAAAGGGCAGTTTTCCTAAGTCTCGCACTTTGTAAATTCTGACCTATTTGTAAAACAGCATTATTATAACGTAGCTAATGTGGTCCATGAGCAGTGGCATTCATCACAGAATATATATTAGAGAAACAGCAGGTTCCACCTTAGAAATGGTTCTGAAATTCATATGCACCGAGCTGATTGACTGAAACAATCATATTTTAAATGTTTAGAATAAGTTTTCTTCCAATCAGCTAGCAACCTTGAGCTACCAGTTATAAACCAAAATGTTCAGTTCAGCACCTAGGTCTGCTCTTTTATATTGCGTTACATTTTTAAAGAAATTTTATTGCATGGATGTGGTTATTTGTGCATATTTTTTAACAATGCTGAATCTATGAATAATGTAAACTTGGATTTTTAAAAATAAACAGATTTTAGCTTGAGCTTTTGACTAATGTACAGTAAACGCCAAACTACAGACTTGATAGGGATGTTTTTGTAAGTTAATTTTATAAAACTTTTCAATGTTTAAAGAGATGCTTCAGGTTTGGTTGAACTGTTTTGCTGGGGGGGGGGGGTGTGTTGGTACAGAAACTTGAAGCTGTCTGTGGTATGTACAACTCAGATGTTTCTCATTAAAAAAAAAATAGCCAAACTGTCGTAGTGAATTTTATCACAAAGTGGGTCAGTGGCAGTCTTCCATTAAACAAAAATCATTTTTTTTAAATATTTATTTATTTGCTTTAGTTGTACACAATTCGTTTGTTCGTACGTGGTGCTGAGGATCGAACCCGGGCCGCGCACGTTCTAGGCGAGCGCGCTACCGCTGAGCCACAACCCCAGCCCTAAACAAAAATCATTTTTAAAATATTATAAGGGGCTTTTTATTCTAAGCTAAGGTTTATATTCTACTTATTTAACTTTGTACAGGATTGTTCATGAGATCTAGAAATCTCACCCTGTCTGGAGGAAGGACCCTTGTATACGTGTAAATGACTCGGTGTGTGACCTCAGGTACTACTAATAGGGAGTAGATGAAGACAGCCCCAAAGGGAAGGTGGACACACAAGACCAAGACCATATCACCCAGTTTTTGTATTCCCTGCTCTTTCTGGAATGAATTACAGACTGAATATCCCTTGTCCAAAATACTTGTAGCTAGAAATGTTTTAGACTTGCTTTTTTTTTTTGAATTGGAATAGCTGCATATGCCTAATGGGATATATAGGGGATGGGAACCAAGTCTAAAAAAGTACTTTGTTTCATGTACACCTTATCCACTAAAGGTAATTTTATGCTAGATTTTAAGAATTTTGTGCATGAAACAAAAGTTTCACTGTGCAAAATTCAGTTTGTAGCATTATTTTGGTGCTCTCAGTGCTCAAAAAGTTTTGGATTTTTGGGTGAAGCATGCTCAACCTGTGACAGGTAATCAAGTGTTCAACAAATGTTTCAGGCAAAGCCACCTGCATTCCATACAGTTCCAGCACCAGTGTCTGCCTTCCGCTAAAACAAAGAAGGTAAACCCCAGCATTTCTGCTGCCTTGAAGTTACCCAGTTCCACACCTTGCATCTCTAGTACCTAGAGGCAGATGTGAAAATGGGTCATTTTCTGCCTTTGGAGGCTGAGGCAAGAGGATCGCAAGTTCAAGGCCAGTCTCAGCAACTTAGACCCTGTCTCAAAAAACAAGCTGGGAATGGAGCTCAGTGGTAAAGTGCCCTGGGTTCAATCCCCAGTACCAAATAATTCATCTTTTTCATGAATTAATGTAATCCCAGAGAAACTTTAGTAAAAATGTTATAGCTTTTTCCTTAAGGCACTGAGTTGCTTAGAGAGTTCCTGCTCCATTTTAGCCTGAGAGGAAGAACAAAATTCCTATCTCCCTCTCCATTTTCCATTCCAAAGGAAGTGTTTTAGTCCTTTTCTGCCCTAAGGGGGAGACAATGAGGCTGGTCAAAGTGCTGGTTGCATTTCAAAGCCTAATTATGCATATCAATTGTGGACCCTCCCTCAAGATAAAGACCTAAAGGTCTTGAGTTTAGTCACCCCCACCCCTGGGGAAGCCACTGCTGCCTTCTGTTACCCTAAACTCAGTGTATTGCCAAAACACTTCTCTGGGATAATCTGTTTTATATTGCTGCAAATATTTGCATCTTTCCTTCCCCACTTGTGGGGGAAATTTTCAAGTGACCATTGACCCAAAGATAACTCAAATATGAATGAAATATTTTCCCCTGCATCTCTGAAGGGCATGACACTAATTGATTCAGAAGGGGTCATTACAGAAAATATACCCATATAATTGAGGCCCTGCATACCAGGACTTTGATATTTTGTGGGCTTCATTTTACTCATACACACTACCTGTGGTCAAATCACAAATGATTCAGTGACTAAAGAGTAAATGTTTCCTGTTGAAGACGCCTTAGATGAAGGCAGAGGTGAACTCTTCTGAAACGGTATGTAGGCATTTGTGTTTATGGATCTCATAAAGGAAGAATGCCCGTGGCTGCCATCAAATTTCCAGAGGGCTCTATAAACTCAGACTTCACAACAGAATGCAGACACTATTTAGCCCAATTACAAGTTCTTATACACCCAACAAATACATTACAAAAATTAGGAAATCACTTTATTTGTGTCACATTAAACTTTTCTCTACAACAGCTCAACAGACATTGAAAGGACACGGTAAGGAAAAAGCACTACTCAGAGGAATGGAAAGCAAGTCTCCAAATCTGCTTTCACACAGCATCACACATTCATTTCTTAAAAAGTCCACAACATCACACGTTCATTTCTTTAAAAGTCCACGTTTGAAAGCCTGTGAATGGTAGTCAACAAATCAGTGGCACAAGGCATCACCCAAAAAAAAAAAAAAAAAAAAAAAAAAGACACATTAGAGCCAAGCAACAAGCTCTGAGGTACACAGGACCATTGAATAATATAGTTATAGGACCAACACTCATGACAATCAGACACCATCACACATTTGCCCTTCCCAGAGAGGAAACCCACTATCAAGTAACTGGCTGGTCCTACAAGTGAATAGGATCCTTAGCATTAAAAAAAAAAAAAAAAAAAAAAAAAAAAAAGATCCTTGACTCAAAAACAACAAAAAGGCTTTATAAGATTATGTATCACAGAGACTACAAACATGGAGCCAAAATTCCAGTGAACTTGAAAGCTATGAAGAAGCCTGTATTTTTACACTATGGTATCAAGTGCTACGGGAAAGCATTAATGCCTAAGAGATGTGAGACTTCTATGTGGGTCAATTTCCAAGGAACATACTCAACTTTGACACATGTGGGGAAAGCAGTAACAGGTGGTGGCGATGGCAGTTCCCAAAGGCCTGTGAGCCCAGTGGGAGTACAGAAATAATATAGTACATCTTTTTTTTTTTTTTTTTTCCTGCCTGTCATTGCTGCCATTTGTAAGAGTTCATGCAGACCCCATCTAAGCTGAGAAGGCAGGATCTGAATGTACAACACAAGCAACCATAACTGACTAATCATTTTTCCATCCTACTGAGATTCAGCTCAAGAACAGAATCCTGCAGCAGAAATAATGCTAGCTGGAGAAGCAGACTGAAATAAGTATGACCTTGAGCAGGTCAGTTTGTCCCCTGGGGATTTCATTTACACTTGTATAAAAGATGGAACTGGAGCTGGGAGCTGTGGCACATTCTTGTAGTCCCAGTGGGGCTCCGGAGGCTGAGACTGGAGGATCACAAATTCAAAGCCAGTCTCAAGTCAGTGAGACCCTGTCTCTAAATAAAATACAAAATAGGGGTGGGAATGTGGCTCAGTGGTAGAGTGCCCCTGAGTTCAATCCCCGGTACCCCCCCCAACCAAAAAATAAAAATAAAAAAAGATGGAATTGAACTTCTGTATCAGAGGTTTGTAAGCTGTTAACTGTGTCTACAGAGTTGTGGGCATTAGGAGTATGCAGTGTCATTAGTAAGTCCCACTTAAGCCAGAGTAGCCTTGCATGTCAGAGTGCTTTTGATAAATGGATTATGCCATTTAAAAATATCGGGATGGGACAAGGCTGGGGATATCGGTGAGTGGTAGAGATTTATATACATATTTGTGTCTCTGGGGGTGCAATCCCACTGAGCAGCAGCCTACCCCTTTCATAGTTTTTTAACTAGTTGAACTGCTGGATCACTTCCAGCACTGGACTTGGCCTGCCTGTAATCAGCTCTGTTCCTTGCCCTGTGTGGCCTGGAGCAAGTTCACTTAGACTCTCTAGTTTCCAGCCAGAAAGTTACGTTAATGGTAATCATTATGAAGATTAAATGTAAGTAAGTGCTAAAGGCTATGTTTTCATCATTTTCTTTACGTAACCTTTATTGTGTTTTTTGAAAGGGTTTTGGCAGCTTAAAGAAATGTACCAATCTTATTTAGAGACAAGGTCTCACTGAGTTGCTCTGCACCTTACTTTTGCTGAGGCTGGCTTTGAACTTGCAATTGTCCTGCCTTAGCCTCCCCAGCCGATGGGATTGCAGGTACGTGCCACTGTGACCAGCAAAAAATGTACCACTCTTAATAAAAATATTTTGTTTTAATCCAGGTGTGGCATACACCCATAATCCCAGGGACCTGGGAGGTTGAGGCAGGAGGATCACAGGTTCCAGAACAGCCTCAGCAATTTAGTGAGGTCCTATGTCCAAAATAAAAAGGGCTAGGGATGTAGATCAGTGGAAAAGCACCCTTGGGCTTAATCCCCAGTACCCATGTATGTGTGTGTGTATGTATGTATATATTCTGTTTTTAAATAGAACTAAAAACTGAAGGTTCATTTTGAATTTGAAAAAGTATCAAAATATTCAAGACCCTCAGCAGATGAAAATAGGAACCAACACCTATTTTCACTTGCTAGAAAATTCTACAATTGCTTCCATTTAGCTTACATACATATGAATATATAGTACAGTTTTGCCAGGAGTTGGCAATTGATTTTTTTTTGTTGTTGTTCTTACTGAATTCTAAAATAACTGTTTTTATTATGATTAAGATTCTCTAAATTTGTCATTTGGCTGACAACTCTGTCTTTTGTTCTCATGTCAATTTTTCAAGAAAATCTCAGTTAAGATTATTTAGGGGTTTAATCTTTTCTAGTTGGTCCTCGCATGTGACAGGCCAGAGGATGGGCAAAGGGAGTGAGAACAGAAGGAACTTCCCTTAGAAAACCCACTGTGAAAAATCACTGCTCTCCTGGGTTTGCCCACCCCGGTCCTCTTTAGGGACAGCCAGTCACTATCTGAATCTGAGTGAACTCTCTTGGCATTAAGGACATTCCATGGTGACCATTAACATTTGTCCACATGATCCCATGTTAGCCACTCATGTTTCTCATTAGGCCCAAATCTCATCTTTAATGTAAGTTTCTTATATTAAATGATCAGTTACAAATTTAAACAGAAATCCTGTGATACCAGTATAAGGCAAAGCTGAGGATTAGGGTTCCAAAATATGTCGAATGTAGTTAGGTTTTTTTTTTGTGTGTGTGGTACCGGGGATTGAACTCAGGGGCACTCAACCGCTGGGCCACATCCCCAGCCCTTTTTTGTATTTTTTATTTAGAGACAGGGTCTCACTGAGTTGTTAAGTGTCTCGCCATTGCTGAGGCTGGCTTTGAACTCACGATCCTCCCGTCTCAGCCTCCCAAAGTGCTGGGATTACAGGCGTGTGCCACCGCGCCCGGCTAGGTCTTGTTTTTATTCAATAATCGAATTCCTGTTTACACTTGTCAGGTCCTGTTTAACCTTAATTAATCCCTTTTAAAAACTGAAACACAGCTGGGCGCGGTGGCACACGCCTGTAATCCCAGCACCTGGGAGGCTGAGGCAGAAGGATCTCGAGTTCAAAGCCAGCCTCAGCAATGGCGAGGCACTTAGCAACTCAGTGAGACCCTGTCTCTAATAAATTACCAAAAAATGGGCTGTGGATGTGGCCCAGTGGTCCAGTGCCCCTGAGTTCAATCCCCAGTACCAAAAAAAAAAAAAAAAAAAAAAAAAAAAAAACTGAAACACTGTGATCCCTGCTTAGCTATGGGAGACTCCTGAACTGCCCTAGAGGAACGTGGACATAGACTATTTGAGAAGAGTAGACATCCCCCAAACCGAGACATTTCAAAGAAAGCACTGTGAATTAGACAACCTACTACCTTTAAAATGGACACAGAGGGGGCTGGGGTTGTGGCTCAGCAGTGGAGCCCTTGCCTAGCATGTGTGAGGCCCTGGGTTTGATCCTCAGCACCACATAAAAATAAATAAAGGTATTGTGTCCAACTACAACTAAAAAAAATATTTAAAAAATGGACACAGAGGATTGACCAGCATATCAAAAGGGCAGCCTGATGCCTTAAAAAAAAAAAAGAAAGAAAAAGTCCATCCCTTAGAGGATATATTTGGAACAGATGGGCAGAGATAGTCAAAACACTTCATCTGAAGAAGAGGGCCCTGGGATACTCAAAACAAAAACAAACACCCTTTGAGTACCGAGTATGTTTTCTCTACTGTCTGGTTGCCCTAGATCCCAGTCCGAGCCCTGGGGAGAGACGGCGCTCAGATTGGACTAACCTGTGTGCCCAGCACACCCAGGTGAGACCTGGCAAGATTCACAGCCTCCTCCCAGGCTAAATCCAAATACAGTGAAAAGTGAAAACTGCAGTCTTGAGAAGCAGGCAGAAGAATTTGTGGAAAATAATTAATGGCCTCTGGACACGTGTCACAGGGAACACCCACTTACCTGGAAACACGGGACTTGGCACAAAGGGCACTTGGTCACCTGAGTCCAATCTGGTACTTTCTTTAGGAGTCAAAACTCCACCTAAGGGGGCCGGGTTGTGGCTCAGTGGCAGAGGGTTTGCCTAGCACATGTGAAGCACCACATAAAAATAAATAAAAATATTTTAAAAAAAAAAACTCAACCTAGAAAATCCACTCTGCTATGTACTAATTAGGCAATGGATTGGAACTCTCTATTGTTTATTCTTGCCTGGTCGTCTGTCTTTAAAATAGAAGAATTCACTGGCAAATAACTGCTCAAGGCTGCCTCTTTGTCCCCACTTCCTAGCCTTGTGTGTTTACAGTAAGAAACTTTAGGCTGGCCAGAAAGAAAGAAAACTGACCTTCTGGAGAACACTCATTCCTGGCTTCCTATGAAATCAAGCTTGTTTTCTGTACTGACTTTCTCTATGCCTGTTACATTTGAGTTACTGAGAATAATTTTAAACTGCTTCAGATTACCAGGCTTGGTGTGTTCAATGTCTAAGTGTATCTAAGACAGCTAAACTCAACTTTTAGTAAAATTGCACCAATGTCAAAATTAAAACTACTCAAGTTTTTTCACTAGCAAAAACTAACCTTTATAACATTAAATTTAATCTTTCTAATGGCAATAGTAAATATAGGATGTGCTAGCCAAAGTAAACTTATTTTCAAAAAGAAAATATATTTAACGCCATATTACAAGGAACTTTTGAAAAACACTACTACAAAAATCAACATGATTATTTAACTGCTCACTTCCAAAATAATGACTGTTATACATTTTACACATTTGCTGTGTCCTCCAAAAATTTGTCTGAAAGTTTCCATTTTTAAAAAGTGAGTTAAAATTGTCATTTCAGAAGTGCTTCATCTTCCTTTCCTATTTCTCTATCACCCAGCCCACCATGATAAGAAAATATTTTAAGAGATTCCCCCAGGGGTTAAAAGGATTTTTTTTTTTTTTTTTTTTTTTTTTTTTTTTTGCTATAAATACTTACCCCTAAATAGTTGTCTTTTTTAAGGAGAGTTCACAAACCACGTCTTGTTCAAGTGGTGTGCTTGGCAAGTCTAGGACAGCATGGCCCCAGAGGTAACATGCTAGTGTGTGTGTAGCATATTTCCACAGAAAAGCACGCCATGCGCACCCATAACCCATGGTGTCCATGTCCCCCAGGTGGCTGATGTGGCGGTAATGGCTGCCACCTCTGCTATGCAAGATGGAAACTGCATTCACAGCACCCTGGGAAGAACCATGGCTAAGACCCACACCCACAAGAGAATCCCATTCCTGCAGACACGAGGTCTTTCTGTAGCACACGTGCTAATCACACTGGGACAATAGATTCAAGAAGGCCCAACTCCAAGGGCAGAGAAATTTAAATCTGCCACAACCCACCATGAAAGTAATCACGCACACACACACATCAAAAAATCAGTAGGCTCCATGAATGCAAATTGAGGGGCAAATGTGTGCAAAAAGAGAGCAACAAGGTCTGGGAGGAAGAGCATGGCTCACATACCAGCTTACCCACTGTCCCCTTGGTCTTTGACAGAACATCAGAATATGACGTCAGTCCTCACAGGCCTGTGAGGTAGGTACGTGAAACTAGTTAACTGATTGTCATTGTGGTTTTTGATCCTATAATCAAATGGTCCAGAAGAGAGCATCCTAAGGTCAACTCCAAAGGGACTACAGGCTGCACAGTAAGGGTTAGTCCACTTCCTGTCAATGTGTCACGTTCTAATTTGCAACATTTCCAATTCAGATTTACACCATTCATTCATTCATTCATTCCAAGACCTTTAAGACATTTCCCAAAGAGGTGGAAGGGAGATGGAAAGTAAGAAAGGGACTACATTGAGATCCTATACAGCCATGTAACATGGAACTCTGTATTCAAAGGTGCCCCCAATAGAAGGAAAACTTGATTTTCTCACCCTGACTCCTGAGAAGTGGAAGGTGGGGGAGGATCAAATATGATAGAGGCAGCCGTACCCAGATGAGGGGCCACTCCTCGGAAAGATGGTGAAGGCCAGGCTCCCGGCCTGCTGGAGTTCGTGCTTCTGACTTTGACCTCATGTGGGCCCATTCACCTCGGGGCCAGGCATCACTGAGACTGTGGGTTCTGGAAGCCCTCTTTGCTCTTTCTGTCCTCTGCTGAGCTGCACTCAGACCCCGAGACCGAGGACTTGTACCCACGGAGCGTGTGGGCATTCAGCATCTCCAGCAGCAGGTCATACACGGGGACCACATTTTTGCACTTCATGCTGAGCAGATGTTCCATGCCCTTGTTACTATGGGGACAAAAAGATGCTGAGATTCCTTCCCTGAGGTAGTGATGGGAATGTTGAAATCTTTTCCATTCTCCAATACATACCCCTCCCAAACCACCACCACCACTACCACCTCGCCACACTTCCCCAGTCTCCTATTCTACAGTTCATGCACCCAGCCCCCTCAGTAACTGATATTCAAGGACAAAAACAATGTTGTCTTGACTTCTGTGTCCCACCACCCACCCAGCACATGGTACAATCAATTCTCATTATTCACCATAGTCATGTTCTATAAAGTCACTGTAAACACTGAGTTAGCAAATACTGAATCACTGCTCCTAGGGGAAATACACAGGTTCCTAAAAACTTCTAGTCACATTTTCGTCAGCTGATCAATCTTGTTTTATGTGTGTTTATATAAAGACGCCTTATTTAATAGACATTGCAAAGTTCATTAGCATCAAACTCACAGCCAACAAACAGCACTGTAACTCATGCCTGAAGCAAATATACCTATTTTCTCCAAAAGGCACATCACAGCTTTCCTAAGCCAGAGAGCACTTCTGCACTACATTAGGGAGTTGGTTTTTTTTTTAATATTTATTTATTTACTTTAGTTGTACACAATGCAATGCATTTATGTTTACGTGGTGCTGAGGATCGAACCTGGGCCGCACACGTGTGAGGCTAGAGCTCTGCTGCTGAGCCACAATCCCAGCCCCTAGGGAGTTGTTTTTAAGTGAAATTACCCCCCCCCCCCCAAAATGTAAAAATGTGGCTCTGAATAGTGTACAGGAGCCAGACACCATGGCACATGCCTGTAATCCCAGCTACTTGGGAGGCTGAGGCAGGAGGATCATGAGTTCAAGGCCAGCCTGGGCAAAATACATGCTGTTTCAAAAAGCAGAAGTAAAGAAGAAACAGGGACAGGGATCTTTTTTTCCCTCTCTGGTGCTAAAATTATTAAGATATATACAGTCCTTCCCTACAGCCCTAGCCTCCCTCCTCAAGCGAGCATTATCTTCCATCTTCTCCTGGGTGACACCACGCACCAGCAGAAGCCATTGCTGCCACCCCCTTCATCAGCGCGCAGTTTTACGTGTGGATCTGGAATGTGTTCCATCCACAACCCTGCCTTCCCTAACAAATTTGGAAGATCTCATTCTTAATATCCTGATGTCATCAAAAGAAAAGAACAAATTTTAGGGAAAGCTTTGTGCACTTCCCCAAATCACCAGCCCTAGGGTACCCTAGGAGAGCCAGACTTAGCCTCTTCAGGAAAATGACTCAGGGTGGTAGTTCCTTGCAGGGGAGGAACTGCCCCTTTTAGGACTCCATGAACAAGCTCTAAACCCTAGCAACCAAAACACAGGCCACCACATGATGCCATGAAAATCCAGACGATGCCCTGTGACGTTCTCTCAACACTATGTGCCAATCAGTGGTCACATGTGTGTGAACACCCCCACTCACTTTCATGGGTTTTCTCTTAAAGGTGACAAGCCTACCCTGCCCACGTTAAACTCACAAACACGTCCCCGAGCGCTGAGCATGCCCACCGCGCATGCGCTCAGTGGAGCAGCCCCTGCAGGTCTGTACCTGATGTGCCTGACGTGAGAGAGGAGCATCAGGAGATTCGCCAGGCGAACCGACTGCTGCTGGGAGGAGATGCCGCTCTTGGCGATCACCCAGACCAGAGCGTCAGTCACAGCATTCAGCAGGTGAGTCAGCTTCCGGCTGCTCTCCGCCTCCTGGCTTGCTGTGGCCAAAGGGTACATACCTGGACCAAAGAATGAAAGTGATAAGTCATTGCTCTGAGAAAAGCCCAAGTCACACGCTCACCATGAAGCATGCCCACGTTGTCCGGGAGGGAAGCCCACGTTGGTCTGGATTGTTCTGGCTTGGGCATCTGTGGCGAGATCTCAAGGGCATGGCTTTACCTCCCAGGGGTTCTTCCCTGAAAGCTAGCCCCATCCCTGAGCTGCGAGGGAAGCCCAGCTGAATGCAGGGCAGAGAAATGACCTCTCAAAGAATCTGCCAGGTCGGAACGGTGGCTTCGCCATAGCAGTAGGTGCATCCTCCCCAGACCATTCTGTGACATTTTCATCTGCAGCAATAAGTATATCTGGAGGCCAGAAAGGGAGATTGATTCTACTGTGAGCCCAAAGAGAGCTCCCTACCTAATGGAGTTTAAGAAACAAGACTAGGGGCTGAGGTTGTGGCTCAGCGGTAGAGCGCTCGCCTAGCACGTACGCGGCCCGGGTTCGATCCTCAGCACCACATACAAATAAACGCATTGTGTACAACTAAAGCAAATAAATAAATATTAAAAAAGAAAGAAAGAAAGAAACAAGCCTAGGTGGGTGCAGTGGCTGCAGTGGCGCAGGCCTATAATCCCAGCACTTGGGAGGCTGAGGCAGGAGGATCACGAGTTCAAAGCCAGCCTCAGCAATGGCAAGGCACATAGCAACTCAGTGAGACCCTATCTCTAATAAAATACAAAAAAGGGCTGGGGATGTGGCCCAGTGGTCGAGTGCCCCTGAGTTCAATCCCCGGTACAAAAAAGAAAGAAAGAAAGAAAGAAGCCAGTGGCCAATGCTATGAAGCTTGGCCTCCCCTCACCACCACCACCACTGTGTGTGTGTCCCATGCCCCAGGCTGCCACAGCAGGGCACCACTGCCACCCTGTCCAGGTCCTCAGCATCTCACTTCTGTGATACCTTGCTGGGAAAGGAAGACCACCCATTTGGACTCAGGTTTTGCCTACCTTATTTATGTCTACCATTTCTAGCTCTCGGACCCTGGGCCAGTTCTCCAGCTCCAGCCTCAATTTCTCACTAGAAATATTATTATCTCCTTAGGCCCCCACAGTCTGGGTTGCCTCCCCACCCTGCCCTGCCCTGGGTTCAATTCCCCTGTGACTCTGAGATCTAAGATACTGTAGCCTCCCAATGGGTTGCAAATTAACAAAATAACAACTCAGGTAAATCTACTCCCCTCCTCCGCCCCCACAAAACAACTTCTGAATTCCTGAAACATTAATTTCTCTTCCATCCTTTCAATTTCAAAGTAATAATAAGCAAAATATTATGTGAAATCAACCAAAGCTACAGATTTGACTGTAATAATGGATTTGTTTTGGCAATTTTTGCTCTTGTTCTTACTGACGTTTTTAGTTACATTGAGGCAACTCAGTTCAAACCTGCAGCACGGGATCCACAGAAGCACAGCTACCCAAGTGTGGGGCTTCCACATATCCCTAGGGGCCCACCATAATGTCCTGTGATGCAGATCTAAAATACCCTTTAAAAAAATGTTTTTTGTAGTAATAGATGGACAGAATGCCTTTATTTTTTTTTTTATGTGTTGCTGAGGATCGAACCCAGTGTCTCACGCATGCTAGGCAAGCACTCTGCCACTGAGCTACAGCCCCAGTCCCTAAAATACCCTTTTATAGCATCCCTGAAGCTGCTTCCCTAACCCACCTGCTCACCTTGTCCTCCATAGTGGCTCTTTGAATCCCCTCGAATCCCCAGGCCTGCCACTGCCCCCCAGTGGTGACTTGCCCTCTCAATGGAAAGGAAATAAGAGTCCACTCTTGATCCAGGGAATCCCCTGAATGGCCAAAGTACAGATGTGCTCATGCAGCACCTTCTAATGCATCCTTCTTGTGCTCTTGAGGTAGAGCCCCAACCACTTGGTGCAGCTGTCCAGGGACCTAGGTGATGGGCTAAACATGTCCAACCTTCTACCTAGGAACTCACTCCTTCTCCAACCTTCCTTCTCTTGTTTATGTCTAGTCCTCCTTTAGATCCCAACCTGATCATGAACTTCCTTCTAGAAGCTTCCCCTGTCCTGCCTACCATTCCACCCTAAGTTTGGCTTGAGTTCTCCCCTGAAACTCCATATGCTGGATATCTGCCTTGTCCTCTGGCATCACCACAGCCACCTGGCAGGCCTCCCCCAAACTGCACACATACGCTTTGAGGGCACAGAACCAGCTTGTCATTATATCCCCATCACCTAGCACAATGCCTGGTGTGGAGGAAACACTCATCTGTGGGAGGAATTCAACTGAATTCACATAGGTGCAAGTTTTTGCATTTTTTAGCCAATCACACATCATAATTCTTAGAAGATATTTTTAGTTGTAGGTGGACACAATACCTTTTGATTTTATTTATTTTCATATGGTGCTGAGGATTGAACCCAGTGCCTCATGTGTGCAAGGCAAGCCTTCTACCACTGAGCCCCAGCCCCATCATCATAATCATTTAAATGTCAATGCATATTTTAGGTACACAACAGAAAATCATGAATTAAAAGTGCAGAGAAAATTATTTTTTTTTTTTTTTTTTTTTTGGTACTGGGGATTGAACTCAGGGGCACTCGACCACTGGGTCACATCCCCAGCCCTTTTTTGTATTTTATTTAGAGACAGGGTCTCACTGAGTTGCTAAGTGCCTCGCCATTGCTGAGGCTGGCTTTGAACTCGTGATCCTCCTGCCTCAGCCTCCCAAAGTGCTGGGATTACAGGCGTGCGCCACCGCGCCCGGCTCAGAGAAAATTATTTTAAGTCTGCTTTGCCTAAACTTGATCCCAGGTGCATGACAGTCCTTTGAACTGCTCTCTAATGTGTTCTGCTGCATGACTGTGCTCCCTGGGCTTCGACTGCCATAAAGAATTATGTCTTCAATCTAAAAGGAGCCAAAATTGCATACCTGTACATATCTCATTCCAAAGTGACAAAATTTGAAATAATAAAAATAAATCACAGCTTGTACTCAAAGGCTCACAGCGCCACTACTCACACTATCCCAAAAGCGGGGCTAGGGTTGTGGCTCAGTGGCAGAGCACTTGCTTAGTATGTGAGGCACTGGATTAGATTTTCAGCACCACATATAAATAAATAAAGTCCATTGACAACTAAAAACATTTTTTTTAAAAAAAAATAGCCTAAAAGTAGAAGTAAGCCAAATGTCCATCAACTAATGAATGAATAAACAAAACATGGTCTAGCTATACAATGGAATACTACTCAGCCATGAAAATTTAGGTGCTGACAAATACTATAGCATGTGTGAACCTTGAAAACATTTTGCTCAGTGAAAGAAGCCAGGCACAAGAAAACATTTTATTTGATTGCGTTTGCATAGTTATATGTAGAAAAGGCAAACTTACAGACACAAAAAGTAGATTTGTCATTGCCTGGAGGTATAGGTTGGGTGGAGGATGGAGGTTGCTGGCTAAAGAATATCAGATTTCTTTCGGGGTGATGAAATTAATTATAGTGATGGTTGCACCACCTATAGTGAATGCACTAAAAACATTGAATTGTATAGTTTAAATGGCTGCATTGTATGGTATGTGCCTTGGGGCACAATAAAGATGTATTAAAATAAAAATAACACCTCAGAACCAAAATTATAGTAACATAAATGCCCTCAGCAGTGTGAGAACACATGCTGGGTGTTAGGGCACCCCACTGTGAAGCAGCAGCATGGCTTGAGGCTGACCCTGACCTTCTGAAGGCTGGGGCAGCACAGCTCCACACGGTACCTGGGGCCCATCATCAACGAGCAGTTTGCAGAGGGCAGGCGCCAGAGTTTTGAAAAGGCACTGATCATACCAATTTCACATATGGGAAAATGTAGACAAAGAGATTGAAACTAGCATACCACCATCCTGGGAAGGAACTAGCCTGAAGAATACCCACTGTGCTGCCAACGCCCTCCCCAGGCAGGAACACCTGCGCTTTGGCCATTCACTCACCCTCTCACTCACCCAACACCTGTGCACAGTAACTGCTAAGAACAGGCCCTGGGCAGGAGCAAAGGACCAGACCCAAAGCCCCATCAGTCAAACACACAGGAAATGACAAAAAGGAACCCCTCCACCCCCAAAAAGGTGGAAACATCAACTAGGATTCATTGTGGAACAGACTTACATGAAGTACCTTTCATGAAACTAAAGAGATCTAGTACAAAGAACGATCTTGGCACGATGCTCCACATATACCAAAGAAAGTAAAATAAAATCCAAGACACCATCTCCTCTCCCCTCTGTCGCCTGGGGACAACTGCATGTCCCTCTCACTGGCCCACTTGATGACATTCTGAGAAGCCCAAAGCCCCAGATCTGCCCACCCTACGTGCTCCAAGGATGAAGATATATAGTTCCTTGACTGAAGGCAAATAAATTAGGAAATCTAGACTGTTTAATTAAAATCCCAGAATACTGACCACAGGAAGAAATCTCCAGCTTATGGGAGGCATAGCAGGTGTGTGTGTGCTGGTCTAATGTAAAATAGGATTGCCTGGTTTAAAATAGGATCACCTCTGTTCCTTTCCCTTGATAACTTTCATTCTTTTTAAGTCTTAAAATTGTTCAAATAAAAAAATTAAAAAATATATACTCTACTGTCATGTAAAACTAAAACAGAAATATATAAATAAAAATAAAACTTCTTTATAAAAAATTATTCAGACAAATAGACATGTTCCCAATTTAAACTAGTTTTAAAGATTCAGGGTAAATGTTTGCAGGTTGATTCCACTCAATAAAATTCAGTGATCTCTTTAATTCTAAGGGAGGATTATTTATACATATATAATTTTTAGGCTCCTAGGTGACGAGTATGGTCCTTCTACTCTTAACTAAGGGAGGCTATTTAGCTGCAGTGCTCACATAACACCTCTGAATTTCTGAAACACTTGAACATTGGAACAGGTTGTTAAATGTAACATTTCCTGTTGTCTCTGCATTTCAAGAGGCTCATCAAAGGCTGAGATCACACAGCGGTTCCAGTTCTGCCCACATCCTCTGCATGCTTGGTGAAGAGGGCGACTGAGAAACAAGCTAGAATGTTAAGCCCCCACCCAGAGGAGGATGTGCCTCTCCCATTTATGTCTAGCAAGGATCAGACCCTTGATGGTTTGAGGATGTATCCCGTATTCTATACCAAAAGCATGTGTCCTGTTCATTCTGACATCTTATGAGTATATAATGGTTTCTCACTGTGGTTGTGGTTTTTTAGTTTTGTTTTTGCAGTACTAGGGATTAAGCAACCTAGGGGTGCTTTACCCTTGAGCTACTAGGCTGGCCTCAAATTTGCAATATTCCTGCCTCAGCCTCCTAAGTAGCACCCCCACTTTTTAAAAATATCTTCCTTTAGATGGATTTTCTTGTGGTTCTATTTTTATCACCTTTATTGGTATACTAGTCCTAACTCTTTGAAGAGTTGTTTCAGTGGTTGCATTCAGGGTCATGATATACATATTTAACTTACTACAGTTTTGTTTTTTTCAAGCAATACTACTTCATGTACAAATGAAGAACTTTACAATAGTGTATACTTCTGTTTATCCTTTCCTGGCCTTTGTGCTCTTGTCACATGTTTTCTTCTATATAAATCTACAGCATATGGTTATTATTTTGACTTTAAATACTAGGTTATCTTTTTTTTTTTTTTTTTTTTTTTTTTTGGTACAGGGGATTTTTTTTTTTTTTTTTTTTTTTTTTTTTTTTGTACAGGGGATTGAACTCAGGGGCACTTGCCCACTGGGCCTCATCCCCAGCCCTTTTTTTGTATTTTATTAGAGACAGGGTCTCACTGAGTTGCTAAGTGCCTCGCCATTCCTGAGGCGGGCTTTGAACTGGCGATCCTCCTGCCTCAGCCTCCCAAGGCTGGGATTACAGGCGTGTGCACCACGCCCAGCTGTAGATTATCTTTGAAATACAAATAAAAAAGGTTTAAATAGGAAAAGAATGTTCCTTTTTGTAGCCATGGTTCCATTTGATATTATCTTCTCCTCCTTAAAGGGCATCTAATAATATTTCTTACAGTGCAGGGCTGTTAGTAATAAATTCTTTCAGTTTTTGTATGTCAGAAAATATTTTTTTATTTTTTCTTCAGTTTTGAAAGTATAAGGAATTCTACAGCGACAATTGTTTTCTCAAGAACTCTAAAGATGCTGTTTCCATCTCTTTAACTTACACTTCAAAAAGCAGATTTGTAGCCATCCTTGTCTTTGTTCCTCTGTATATCTTTTTTTCTCTGGCTGGTTTTGAGTTTTTTTTGTTTTTGTTTTTGTTTTTTTCAGTCTAGTGAGATGGCGCGTGTCCATAGTCCCACCTACTCAGGAGGCTACAGTGGGAGGATCACTGGAGCCTATGAGTCCGTGTCCAGCCAGACAACATAATGAGACCCCCATCTCAAAAAAAAAAAATTAATTTTCTTTTTCATTGGTTTTAATCAACTTGATGATTAATATCTGTTAGTGTGATCTTCGTCATCTTCTTCCTCTTTCTCCTCCTCCTTCTATTCTTCTCCTTCTCCTTCTTTGTATGTGTGCTTAGGCTTCACTGAGCATCTTAGCAACCACATTTATAGTTTTCATTAAATTTAGAATTTTTAAAAACTATTGTCTCTTCAAGTACTTTTCCATATCTCCCTTACCATGGATTTCTTTTATTTATTTTCTTTTGGGGGGGGGGGTGCTGGTGATTGAACCCAGGACCTTGTGCATACGAGGCAAGTACTCTACCAACTGAGCTATGTCCCCAGCCCAGGGATTTCAATTTTATGCACATGAACAACTGCAGTTGTCTCACTAATGCTGTGTTCATTTTTAAAAAAAAACTCTTGCTATGTCTTCACATCCACGATCCTTCTTTCTGCTGTGCTTCACCTGATGTAAACACCACCCAAAGTTTTTGCATCTAGAAGTTCCTTTTGTGTCTGCTTCATACTTTTCATGCTCCTCCTTATCCTGCTCATGCTTTCCTCTGCCTCTTGGATATATTAAGTATAATTAGAGTAACTGCCTTCATCCATTTCATTTGTGGGTCTTTTCTAATCCACAAACTAGAGATCACATTTTCTAGCTTCTTTGCATGCTTACTGATTTTTGACTGGTTACCAGACATTGCAAATTTTTTCATATTGGGCACTTGATACCCTTTATTATTATGTTTTGTTCTGTTCTGTTTTGCAGTGCTAGGGATTGGACCCAGGGCCTTGAGCATGCTGGGCAAACACTCTACCAGTGAAATACTCCTGAGTTTTGTCTTGGGTTGCAGTTAAATTGCTTATCAAAAGTTTGATTTTTCAGGCATACACACACACACACATACACACACACACACACACACACACACACACACTTTTTTTTTTTTTTTAGTTGTAGATGGACACAATATCTTTTATTTATTTTTATGTGGTGCTGAGGATTGAACCCAATACCTCACATGTGAGGGGCAAGCACTCTACCACTGAGCTACAGCCCAGCCCTCAGGCTTACTCCTAAGTTTTGTTTGGTAGCCTTCAGTCTTGGGTTGCTTTCTCCACACCATCGAGACAACAGTCTCCTGAGGATTACACCCAATGTCTGGGATATTACAAAGTTTTTTCCCACAGCCTGGTGAGCACACCCTGTGTGAACTTCAGGGATTGGTTTTTTGGGTTTTTTTTTTTTTTTTTTTTGGTACCGGGGATTGAACTCAGGGGCACTCGCACTGGGCCACATCCCCAGCCCTTTTTTTTGTACTTTATTAGAGACAGGGTCTCACTGAGTTGCTAAGTGCCTCGCCATTGCTGAGGCTGGCTTTGAACTCGCGATCCTCCTGCCTCAGCCTCCCAAGTGCTGGGATTACAGGTGTGCGCCACCGTGCCCGGCTTCAGGGATTGTTTTGCCTAGTCTTTTCTGGTGCTTCTTCCCCGGTTAGTATCCTTCTTCTTCCTCAGTTAGTATCCTCATAATCATGAGCAGATGAGTACCCAGCTGCAAGCCTTGTGGAAGAGGGCCTTCTGCAGATCTCCAAAGTTCTCTCTCTGTGCAGCTCTTTCCTCTCATGTCCTCTCTCCTGAAAATTGCAGCTGCCTTGGCAGACCCAAATTCACAACCCTTCCCCCTCAGTTCAGGGGAACAAAATGGTTTCTATTTGGGCTACTCCCTATTATGGTTAATTTTTTAAAAAATTTTAGTTGTAGATGGACATAATACCTTTATTTTGTTTATTTAGTTTTTTTATGTAGTTCTGGGGATCGAACCCAGTGCCTCACGTGTCCTAGGCAAGTGCTCTATCACTGAGCCACAACCCCAACCCCTGTTATGGTTAATTTTAGGTGTTGTGTTAGTCAGGGTTCTCTAGAGGAACAGAATCAACTGGAAATGCAATTATAAAAAGGGGAGTTATCAGGTTGGTTTATGCTGCCAGAAGGTAGATGGTCCACAATGGCCGTCTGCAGGCCAGAGAGCTAGAAGAACCAGCAGCTGCACAGTCCCAGAGGCTGAAGCCCCAGAACAAAAGGGACCAATGGTGCTACCCTAGTCCAGGACCGAAGGCTTCTGGAGAATCACTGGCAGACTCCACTTTGGAAGAGTGCAGAAACAAGACTCGGATATCCTCAGATGATCGCAGCAGCAATCTAGAACCCGTTCTAGAAGAATTGAGCTTGCATCTGCTGCTGCTTCCTTGTTCTTCCAACTTTTATTCCACCCAAGCCATCATCCTATTGGACAGTGCTGCCTATGTTCAGGGAGGGTCTCCATTTCATTTGGCTATCCCAATACTAATCATTCCTGGACACACCCTCATCCACACACCCATAAGCCTTAATGGCATCTCTTAATCCAATCAAGTTGACAATTCAAATTAACCATTTCAGGTGTCAACTGGATTAAGGAATACCTGAACATCTGGCAAAGCATTATTTCTAGGTATGTCTGACAGTGTTTCTAGATGACAGTGGCATTTGAATCAGGGGGCTGAGTAAGGAAGATCTGCCCCTACCCAATGTGGGCAGGCCCCATCCTGGGCAGAGGGCCCAGATAGAGCAAAATGGCAGAGTAAGAGCAAATTAATTCCTCCCTTTCTTCCTCCTCACTTCCCTTTTTCCCTCCCTTTCCCTCTCTTCCCTATCCTGCCTCCCAGATCTGGGACACCCACCTTCTCCTGCTCTTGGACATCAGAACTCCAAGTTATCCAAGTTAGCTTTGGACTCTGAGTCTTGCCCCAGTGGTCTCCTAGTTTCTCAGGCCTTTGGCACTGGACTGTGAGTTGCACCATCGCTGCTGTTGGTTCTCAGGTCTTTGGACAGAGCCAAGCTACCAGCTTCCCTGGGTCTCTGGCTTGCAGATGACACACCATGACACTTCTCATAATCCCTTGAGCCAATTTTCATAGTAAATCCACTCTTGCATATCACATCAATATCTGTCCGTGCATCCTATTGATTCTGTTTCTTTGTAGAAACCTAATATACTTCCTTGCATTGCAACCTAGAAATTGGCTCTAGGCAGTAGACAGACAACCAGTATCACTTTGTTGTATCCCTTCTTTTAGGGCTCACTGTCCTGCGTGCGTGGTCTGTTTGTCCAATGTCTGTTTATATATTCTGTCATGGATTTTTATTTAGTAGGTTCCATACCTGCTTTTTGGGGGGGAGGGGGAGGTGTTGCTTTTGTTTCCAATTTAAGTGCTACAAATAATCCAGAAGAAAAAAACCTGTTCTTGCAAATCCTTAAAATTCTGGGCTACAAAAGACCCACCTCTCTGTAACAGTAGAAAATTTCCAATAGAAACAGAATCTCATTTTCCTCCCAGCAATGTTGAACCACATAAATTCATTTTGACAAGTGTTATGACTACCAAGCAAGAAACTTTCTTGCTAGGAGATTTTATTTTCATTTGGATTTACCACAAACAAATTTTAGTCATTTACTGTCACAAGTGGTAATTACCTCACTTGCCTTCTGTGGTTCTCTTACCATGTGGTTTTGTCAGATCTCGCAGGAGGAGCACAATTGCCTCGTCTTCCCCATCTGCACAGATGCTGCTTATAGCTTTGACAACAACACAATATGATGTCTTGGAGGCTCAAATGACTAGAAGGAGCCGTGCCAAAAAGAAGGCTTTTTACAGTAAAGCATTGTAACAACAAGAAAACTGTTTTCTAAGGAGCACTTTGCAACAAAGAAACGAGTTCTAAATTATTTCTGAAAGTAAGAGAAACCCCATAATCTGGCATTTGATGTCCTTCCATTGATGAGATGGGAACATACTTTTTAAGCAAATCCACTCTTTTAACAAAGACAGAAATGGCAGCAAACATGAGGTAAACATCTGTAGGCAGGATGGAAAAGAAGAGCAGAAAAAGTTGATTTTCTTCCCTGATCAATTTTATATGTCCTGGTTGGACATTTCCCCATATGCACATTAACTTAACTATCAATTAGGATTTTTTTTTTTTAATGTGGTGCTGAGGATCAAACCCAGTGCCTCACATGTGCCAGGCAAGCACTCTGCCACTGAGCTACAGCCCCAGCTCCAATTAGGAATTATTAATCATCAATCACCTATTATTTTATAAAAGGTGAATGGCAGGGGCTGGGATTGTGGCTCAACGGCAGAGCGCTCGCCTCGCACATGCGTGGCCCGGGTTTGATCCTCAGCACCACGTAAATATAAATGCATTGCATTGTGTACAACTAAAGTAAATAAATAAATATTTAAAAAAAAGGTTAATGGCAACAATAAATGGGGGTGGGGGTGTAGGGGAATGTCCTGTTAGGAAGGTGAGGTCACACAGAGATCCGACTGGGACAAACACAAGGGTTGTCTTCAGGGTCTCTGTATCTTCGCATGACCTTTGGATCCCTTCTTCATTCCTCTGTGCCCCTCTCCTTTGAGGCCTAACCCACCTTCCACCCAGAACCAACCACCTCCTGGACAGCATCCTATGCTCTCTCCAGAGCTACTCAAAGTAAGACTGTTAGTAGGCCACAAGAGATGAGCAGGCATTGAGTATAAGCTTCTAGAAACCTTATAGCAATCAACAGAGTAACTGTATAAATATATATGATTTATGCAAGTTATATAAATGTGAATATAAAATTATAAGTTATAAATATTATAAAATTAAAAATATGTAAGCATATATAATATATAAACATCTAATATAAATAATAAAATATAAATTACAAATACATAAAATTATGCAAATTATATAAACATATTTAAAATTTTATATATAAAACATGTGAGGAAAAAAATAAAATCAATATTTTTAGCCCAACAAGAATAAATGGCTAAGTGCTAGGTGAAGGTATATGCCTATAATTACAGCTACATGGGAGGCTAAGGCAGGAGGTTTGCAAGTTTGAGACCAGCCTGAACAACTTAGCAAGATTCTGTCTTAAAATAAAAAATAAAAAGAGCTGTCGTGTAGCTCAGTGGTAGAGTGCTTGCCTAGCATATATGAGGCCCTGGGTTCAATCCCCAGTACTTACAAAATAAATAAATAAGTAAACAATGGCTAAGCAAACGATCAATACCTGATGTGGAGGCTGGATGAACACAAGACAGAGTGACAAGTACCTAGAAATGTAGAAATGTGTACAAATAACATATTTTATTTACTAAGCTAATGTTTATAGTGATTTTAAAAAAGGAACTGGATATGAAGTAAAGGCCCATCAACAGGGAAATGGCTAAACAACTGCTCTTGTGAAATGTCCTTATTTCAAAGATTGAATGAGATCTCTCTGAGCCGACCTGGAGGAATTTCACAGCACTTTGCAAAGTAAAAAGGCAAGATACAGAGATTTTGTTTGTAGTGTCCAATTTTTAAAAAATGAAAAAAAAATATAAGCCTGTCTGTGTATATTAGTGGTAAGGTATGTTTAGCAAATACCAGAGGATGAAAGAAGATAGAAAGTATATCATGTGGCTGTTAAGATCAGCTACTTGGAGCTGGGTGCAGTGATGACACCTGTAATCCCAGTAACTAGGGAGGCTGAGGCAGGAGGATCACAAGTTTGAGGCCAGCCTTAGAAACTCAGTAAGATACTTAGCAACTTTGTAAGACCCAGTCTCAAAAAATTGGCTATTTGATTTTGGATGGAGCATCAAGGGCCAAACAACAAAGTTAAGATTGAAATAAGTCTCTTTCAAAGCACCCATAGTTTTGAACATAACATACATACATTTGTGTATATATGTTTATGATTCTATCAATATATACAGCTGTCCCTCTGTATCTAGTGTTCAAATCCACAGATTCAACCAACTATGGATCAAAAACATTCAGGTACAAAGATTGTATCTGTACTCAACACATACAGACTATTTTGGTCATTATTCCCTAAGTGATATAATACAAAAATTATATACATAGCATATTATATATGATAAATAATCTAAAAATAAAGTATATGAGAGAATATACATAGGGAATATGCAAATACTATATCATTTTATATAAAGAACTTGAGCACCCATAGATTTTTTTATATCTACAAGGGGTCCTGGAACTAAGACCCCCCATGGATACCCAAGGACAACTGGAGAGAGCCATCGAGAGAGAATGAGCAAACACACACACACTATTAACTATGGTCACCAAAGTTATGGTGGTTATCTTCAAGAGGGGTATTCCTAGTAATTTTTAAACTCTTCCTTTTGTTTGAACGTTCACCATGAACAGGTATTATTGATTTAATTTTTTTTAAACCAGCAAAGTTAAACCACCCACACTCCTTCCTTCTGTCCCACCTCTGAAGCCAGATCCATCCCCTGATCCCACTATACCATGTTGGTTCAAGTTCCCAGCGTCTCTAACAGGAGCCCTGCCTCAGTCTCTCCCTTTCCAGGCAGTCCTCCACCTGGAAGTGGGAGTGACTTTGCTATAACATGCTTCCATGCACGACACTCCCCTTCTGAACCTCTGCTGTGGCTGCTCGGTGCCTAAGGCAACCAGTTGTAACCTTCAACGCTGCAATCTGCAGCCTTCGGCATCCCCCTCTGCACTTCCACAAAGATTTGTTCAAACATCTTTGCCTTCTGCAGCCTCTCCGGCATCTCTCCTCCTGTTCTCTTGTAGTAATCTACATACACACGAGTACAGCACTAAGATTATGATTTTTCATGGTTTACTTTCTTCCTCCCTAAACTGTGAGCTATTTAAGGGCAGGACTGTTTCTGAAGTGTCTTTATTAAATGAACAAATGAACGGATGAATCTGTAAAAGTACAAGCCAAAACGTTAACTAAAGAAGCACATCAACCTTGTAAAATGTCTGTTGGAGCCTTGCAAAAAGGCTGATGGGGAAACACTTTAAAGTTCATTTCTTTTTCTTTTCCAGTAAATGGCCTGAGCTACTTTTTAAATCAACGGCCTGTAGTTTACCCAATGAATAATTTACACTCAAGTTACCAAAAGTTAACTACAGTTTAAATCCCTACCAAACAAACAAACAAAAACAGAAAAGTCCCAAAGGAAGCTATTGTCCCCTTTTAAAATTAAACAGAAGTTCAATACTGTTCTTAATGCCACGCCAGCTCTAGAAAGAGTATCTCTCTCCACAAACACGGCCCAGCTGGGGGTGGGGGTTACTTACTGGAGTTGAGGAGGATCATGGCCTTGACACAGAGATACTCTTTGTGCTGGAGTTTCAACTCACGAAACCTTGAAGTTGTTGCCAGGAGCATGTCAAAGATCTCCAGAATTCCTTCTACGCATTTCCCCTCATCCCTACAAAAGTTCATTTGAGAATTTAAGGAACACACAGCTTTAGGCAACCATCAAAAACATTTTCTTTTTAATCGCAGATTTCATTTTGTACATCCTTTGACTACAGCAAGGTATTATTAAGACAACACCTAGCAATTTGAAATTGCTACAATTATCTTCTTATAAAGAAGACAAGGTTTGCTATGGTTATAGGGGACTGTTTATAAAATCAATAATATTGGGTCAATATTATCTAGGCAAAAGTATGCATTGGAACTACATTTTCCCTTTCACCTCTTCATCAAGTACTTGTTGTTGTTTTTTCTTTTAAAGAATACCACTCTAGGTTATTTGAAAACTAAACCGTTTCAGTCACCTAGATATGACACATAGCCAGATATGACAGATGACTCAAATGAGACATTCCATGTTCCCATTGGGAAGTGTTAATGAGGAAGTCTGCATGTTACAGAAGCAAATATCCCAAGAAGAATAAACTTTCATATCTAGAGCTTCTCTTAGAAACTGATCACTTAGAAACTGGTGTGCCAAATAAGACACGTTTCCAGAAAAGTTAATTTGAAAAAAGTGCATCTGAGAATATGACATACGAAGAAATCACAACTGAGGTGGATTAGAGTCAGGAAAAGGCAGAAGTGGGGTTGTGGAAAATTTTGACTTGAAGTTTTTGTTTGTTTTGAAACAATCTCATTATGTTGCCAAGGCTGGCCTCAAACACCTGGGCTTAAGTGATCCTCCTGCCTCAGCCTCTTCAGAAGCTAGGCTATAAGCACTTACCATCACACCTGGCTTGAAGATCATTTTTCAGCAAAAATTTTAGGCAAACTTCAAAGCATATAATCAAAATTCTTTTGAGCACTCCTTATAGGAATGAATTTTTTAAAACATACCTTTGAAGTAAATTACTGTTCTTTATCTAAAAAACAGTGGCTTTTGTTCATTCTAGCCAGACATATATTATTCCACTTCACTGCTTTCCAAAAAAAATTCTATCATCATCAGATAGAAGTCCTTAACAGTCAGGGAGATGATTTTGCCACAAAACCCTTATCACTCCTGAAAGCTGCAGCACACAGTGAAGGGCGTCCAGAGCACGGTGGGTTTCTGTGGGTTTCATTTTAGTCTCTTTAGCATCCCCCGAAAGGAGGATGAAGTCTCCATAGACTGCTGCTCCCATCCCTGTCCCCTCAACCCCAACCAGGACACTTCTAATGACCATGGTATTTGCAGGAAGAGCCTCTGTAGAATTCAGATAAACTGATGCCACTGGGCACCACCAATTCTGGAGAGACCTTTCCCATTAGGTGCTCAGCTAGGAGTGCAGCTCACCAGGGTCCTGCATTCCACAGCACCTGCAACCCCACAGACTCACCTACACAGAGCTACATGCACCCAAACTGGCTCAGTGGTTTTGGCAAATCAGCATGGTGACTTCTGCAAAAAGTTGCAGCTTTCTGAAAGTACACAGGTTAAGTGACAAAACACTAGTGCCCCCTAGAAGTCACTTACAGGGAAAAACATCTGGGAGAATCAGAGCACTTTGGAAGGAATGCCAAAATCTACAAGAAACCCCCCACCCTCCCCACATCCCTTCTTCCCACCTCCCCTGACCACCTCCTCAGTTCTGGGCTCCAGGAGGGACAACAAAGTCCCTGTACTTGGCAGGTACACAAGAAATACCCCTTGTGCCACATGAAGTCACACTGCCTGAGACAACTAATTCTTAGAAATTGCAACTATTGAGTTTGAGGACATTTGGTGCAGAGAAACTAATTTTGCACTTAAGAGCAAAAACAAAAAAAATATCCACCGATCCTTGCATTGATGCAAGAGTTGACTTTGGGGGCTGGAGTTGTAGCTCAGCGGTGAGCACTTGCCTAGCACATGTGAGGCACTAAGTTCAATTCTTAGCACTACATAAAATAAATAAATAAAATAAAGATATTTTGTCTATTTGTAACTAAAAAAAATTCTTTAATAGTTTGACTCTTTTTTTTTTTTTTTTTTTTTTTGGTACCGGGGATTGAACTCAGGGGCACTTGACCACTGGGCCTCATCCCCAGCCCTTTTTTGTATTTTATTAGAGACAGGGTCTCTCTGAGTTGCTAATTGCCTCACCACTGCTGAGGCTGGCTTTGAACTTGTGATCCTCCTGCCTCAGCCTCCCAAGTGCTGGGATTACAGGCGTGCGCCACCGCGCCCGGCTAATAGTTTGACTCTTTACCCTTCTGTGAGACTCAAAAGTCACAATGGTATAACAGACACTCATCTGAACTCAACCCTGTTTTCTAGAAGTTGTCATCTGTGCCTAAGAACTGCCACTAAATATTGAGGTTGGTACCATTTCCTCACTAAATGCATGCCATTTTTTTTTCAGTTGTAGGTGGACACAATATCTTTATTTTATTTATTCTTTATGTGGTACTGAGGATCAAACCAGTACCTCACACATGTTTGGCAAGCACTCTACCACTAAGCCACAACCCCAGCCCCAAATGCAAGGTATTTCAATGAAAATTCATATTTCAAAATAGGGAGAGAGTTTACATACTGATACGTACTGCAACTCACAGTAATCAGAGCACGTATACTTCCTGGGAAAAGTGAATTTCCATGAAATTCACTTAAAATAAATCCTAAAGAACTAGGTTTTACTGTTTTCTTTTTGGCAGGTATGACAGATAACCATGTCATTCAAGGGCTGGCAAAGTTAGAATATTTAATTCACTTCACAGCCTGTAGAAACCAAATATATTTTTAGAAAATAACTGAGAAATATAGGGGCAATAACATACATCATAAATGACAGCCTCATAAAATTCTTTCAGATGAGTTATACAGAAAAGTGGAGAATCTAAATTGATGAGGTCTATTTCATTTATTTTGTAATTATAGATTAAAACTGAATTATAAGCAAAAAACTAGGACAAGATTAAAAGATTTGAATTAGAGAACATACATGCTGATGATTAAAATATTGAAACTGTATGTCAATCAAATCTACTTACTCATGGAAATACACATTTGCCTACCATTTGTCCATAAACCAGTGCCAAATAAAATTAGTAATTACATATTGACTATCCATCCTATTGTTTGACAATCACTATTTTATAAAAGAAAGATATCCTGTTTGATACAATGAGAAAATGTTGAATGAGTGGCCTTGCTTTGGGGCTCACTCTTCTGTACTAACATATGTATCTGAGGGCTGCACACATGGTTACAGACCATAATTTACCTCCTGTGTATGGCAATTGGATACAGGGTGGGGAGACCCGGTAAGGATCAGCACATGGAAAAGACTTAACAAGGATTCAACATTGATTATTTATTATTCAGTGTTGGATGCCAAGGGCAAATTAAAATTTTGAAGTGAAAATGTTATAGCTCTCTTGAAGAAAATTCAGTATAGAAATAACTAACGCAGGGCTGGGGTTGTGGCTCAGCGGTAGAGCACTCGCCTAGCATGTGCACAGCCCGGGTTCCATCCTCAGAACCACGTAAAAATAAAGGCATTGTGTACAACTAAAGCAAATAAATAAATATTAAAAAAAAAAAAAAGAAATAACTAATGCAAATACAAACTCAGACTTCCTCTGATGGCATTTGGTTTTTTCTTTTGTGTTTGTTTTTTGGTACTAGAGATAGAACCCAGGGACACTTTACCACTGAGTTACATCCAGCCCTTTGTATGTATTATTTATTTTACTTTGAGACAGTATCTCACTAAGATGCTGAGGATCTCCATAAGTTAGTAAGGCTGGCCTTGAACTTTTGATCTTCCCGAGTTGCTGGGATTACAGGTGTGCACCATGCATGGTACCCAGATTCCTCTGATCTTTAAACAGCATTTAATATTAACAGTTTCTTATTGATGCTAAGGATATAAAAATGTCATGTATGATTTTTTGACCAAGCAGCAGCTCAGGTTCTATGGTAGATCTTGAAATGAATTTATGGTATTAGTGGTTACTAAAAAAACTACCTTGTTAGAAATCAGTTGAGATAACCAGATTTTCCTCTCATCCTCAGTAGGTTCAAGTTTTCTTGCTGCAGAAGCCTCAACATGAATAAAGGGAAACACAATTTGTACTCTCAGTACCTACAAATGGGCAAACTTAGTTGTATTTGTTGCTTATATGGTCATATCACTACTTGAAGGAATTCTGGCAGAGAAATTTAGCAACAGACAGCTATTTTTCAAGTAGTGTGAGGATTAGTTATTCACTGAGCAAAAAAGATTCATAATGGAACTCCTATATAGATATGGTCCCTGATTTTGATTAGGCAACTCCCCCAGAAACAAAACTATATTATCTATATAAGAGATGTGCTGAGTAACTGAACCATCTTAAACTTGAAATTCTAGATTTCAAAAAGCTAATGTGTCAAAAATAATACTAGGGGGCTGGGGCTGTAGCTCAGCGGCAGAGCACTTGCCTAGCATGCGTGAAGCACTGGGTTCAATCCTCAGCACCACATAATAATAAGCAAATAAAATAAAGGTATTCTGTCCATCTACAACTACAAATTTTTTTTTTTTTAAATACTAGGAAGAACAACAAAAAGTAAACACGAGAAGGCACTCAGAACAATGCCTCCTCAATGTGAAAGCATTTACAATTCCCGAGAACTCCTTTTTATACTTAATGAGATATACTAAATTTATATGTTATAAACCATAATACTTTCAAATATTTATAAAGAGTTATGTGAATATATTAAAAATAACTTTCTTCTTCTATTATCTAAGTAAAATGTAAGCATAATATTTATCCAGGATTGGTGTCCATTTATAGAAATTTTCAGATATACTTACAGGAATTAAAGAACCCATATAAAGAAGCAAGTTAATTGTACTAAAAACCAGTAATGAAACAGTCACTGAAAATTAACACTATAAAACAAAAAGCAAAATAATTTCAATATCTGCAAATCTACTGGATTATCAAGGGACAGAACATCTCATTAGCATTAACTTCTAGGAGAACTGTATGTGTATATTATATATATAAGTATGTTTGTGGGGGGGTGGTATATGTGGCTTTATTTAAATCATCAAGTGGAACATAAGAATGCATGCCTTGGCTGGATGCTTGGCTTTTCAGCCTGCCTTGTAGCATGGTATCTAAGATGACATCAGGAAGAGTGGGTTTCTGAAGTAGGAAGAAATAAAATAGTGCTATTCTAAGCCAAAAGAATAAAGTAGAAAGTTAGCCTTTTGGCCTCCTCTTCCCCTTCCAGTTCTCTCTTGCTAAGAGGCAGTGTTCCAATATCACTAAGAGTGTGGATTCCATAGCCAGATCCCCAAGTCCAGCTCTACCACTTACTTTTGTATAACTGAAGCAATGTCACTAAACCTTCCATTTCCAATAGGGATTATGATGGTGCTTACCCACAAAGGGCTGTTGTGAAGATTAAACAAGTCAACAGATATCAAGTGCTTACGATGGTGCCTGCACATACAAGCCATTAAGCGAGCTATTTAGATTGTTACTGAAGGGTCTGATGCTCCACACTGCTCTGGGCTTCCAGAGCTTCCCTCTACGGTTCACCACCTGGGCTTGCTTCTGCTCAAGCCACATCCCATGCGCCAGCTCTTCCCACAGGCTTTGATCTCCACCAAAACACCTCCATTACTCAGAACAGTGCTCTTTGTCAATGTCATCCATGAATAGATGCTGATACCTTGGGGCACCGCTCTTCATCTGCCAAAGGTGCGAATGAGGGTCTTCTGATGACCTAAAGTGGTAACAGGATTATGATGCAGGAGTTGGGGCAGGTACTTTCTGTTCCTAGCACTAGGCATCCTCCTACCCTGTGCAGAGTCAGTGTGGCACTTTTTCAACATAAGGGGAAGTGGAAACCAATTCCCATGGAGATTTTCAAACTGTTCAAATGTACACCAAAAGTTTTCTATTAGGGCTGGGGTTGTGGCTCAGTGGTAGAGCACTTGCCTAGCATGTGTGAGGCACTGGGTTCGATTCTCAGCACTACATGTAAATAAAATAAATAAATAAATAAATAAAATAAAGGTCTATTGACCTTTATTGACCTGGTTTTCCCTCAAAAATCTTGAATGTGGTTGTATGTTCCAGCTTTCCCTCCTTAAACAGCTCAATTAAATCAATTAAAAATTGATTCCTTTCCTATGCCATCTTTTGTTGTTGTTGTTGTTGTTGTGCTGAGGATTGAACCCAGGGCCTTGTGCATGCAAGGCAAGCACTCTACCAACTGAGCTATATTCCCAGCCCTTCTGTGCCATCATTCTTAAAAAGCTAAATGTAACCAAGTTATGACATTAGCACTATCATATCCCAACTTCTATTAACCTTCATCTGGTTTTAATAACTATTCCTTTCACTATTATTTCCAAAAACACTGTTATAGCACATGCTTTAGAGTGAGTTAAAGCATGTGAAAACAAATTTAACAGATTCATAAGAAATTTATCAAATTTATCACCTGTCTAGATGGTTGGAGATATAATTGGTCACTAGGGTGGACAAGACAGCAGAACAATTTAAGATTATAACATGAAAAAATAATTTTTTGTACCAGGGATTGAACCCAGGGGTACTTAACCACTGAGCCACATCACCAGCCCTTTTTATGTTTTATTTTGAGATAGGGCCTCACTAAGTTGCTGAGGCTAGCTTTGAACTCGTGATCCTCCTGCCTCAGCCTCCTGAGCCCCTGGGATTATAAGCATGCACCACTGCACATGGCTAAAATAGAACTCTTAATGCAGAAAAATCTACATTGACCTGCACACTTCGTGGCCATATATCCTGCAGGGTACAGTCCCTTGTTGTGGCCCTGGCCTGCAAATGCAGCTGCACCACAGATTAGAAGGGAGGCAAGGGACAGTGAATCCTGGTGCTCATGCTCTCTTCTTCTTGGGTTCTTGACCCAGTGAAGAAACTGATGACATTATCAACCTCTAATTACCCTTTCAGGTGTGAGATTTTAATTACTGCACCTAGGACTTTGTTTCCACTCACTAAGTGCCTCACTCAAAACAAGTCTGAGAAGAAGCACAATATGTTTTTCTCACCTGTCCAGAACAAGGTCTGGAGCAAAGATGAGCTTGCCGGGGTGGTCAATTGAGCGCCACATCAGCCCCACCATTAACACCTCCATCCAGCAGCTCTCCAAGAGCCGCACTTGGTCCAACAGGCTGAGCTCCACAAAGCCTAGGAAAAAGAAGAGGCCATGAGACATACCAGCTTCCTCTTCAGCAACCCATTTCTGTGAAGACAGAACAGCGTTTTTAAAGGCTTAAGAAACACAAACAATATAGGGAAATAATAGATATTTAAAAGATGTGATTAAATGCTGTTTAAAGGAAGAAAGTTTTGAATTTAAAGTGTGTAACTTGCAGTTTCCAGTTTTGAATCTTTTCTAGAGATTAATAAACAATTTAGTATTTATGTATGTATGTATGTATGTATGTATTTATATTTCCCTTAGTACTGGGGATTGAACCCAGGGATGCTCTTTTTATTTTTCATTTTGATGCAGGGTCTTGCTAAGTTGCTCAGGCTAGCTTTGAACTTGATGATCCTCCAGCCTTAGCCTCCAGAGTCACTAGGATTACAGAACTGCACCACCATAGCTGCCAGCCTCTGCTGAAATGATTCCTCTGATTGCTTCAAATTTCCTATCTAGAGTTAGGATCATTCTTCTGAGTAGGAACACTCACTCTAGGTCAATGCATCCTAAAGAGCAGAATACTACAGCCAAAGCAGGTCCTGAAGGCCTAATAGCATGCATTGGTCACAGAACTGGAAATAAACAGGTAATCTGTAAGGAAGTGAGTGCTTTTAAAGCAAAGTAGAGAACACTGGGACTTCCTTTATATGCTATGATAAAAAGGCCAAGTGGGATAACCAAAGACATAGTCTTTTCATAGAATAACCTTCAGTTTGAACATTAGCTCAATCCCTTCCTAGCTAGTTATTTCATCTCCTTTTAAGACTATTTTCTACAGGAAACATGGGGGCACTCTTGCCTTCCTCTGAAACTTTCCTACAGTAGGTACGATCACTTAACATACTCATTTTACCAACAAGGAAACTGTAGTACCAAGACCACACACGATTCAAATCTTTGAGCAATTACATTGTGAATCTGCACAAAGGAGAGTTTAATGGAGTAATGAATGTAAAGATGGACAAATCCCTCCCACAGCCACACACTTATGCCCAGTTCAGGTCCCTATTATGTATATACATTCTAATCCCACTCAGTTATAAACACTACACCTACCCAAGAGAGAGAAAGATTTCTATTTTTGTAGATATCCAACAAGAATGAGGCTAGATATTCTAATACCATTTTGGTTTGGCTAATGACTATGTCAGCTGCAGGGGAGAGAAAATCACACCTTAGGACTATACCTAAATTTTCTGCAAAATATTCAAACACCACACTTGAAGAAGGACTAATACGGTTTAAAAGTTCACTTTTGTTAGGGTACAAAGAAGCTGCAGAATTTTCAGCAATAATTTCACCACTAGTCTCCATGTGGGATCCTGCAGAATAGTGTTTATACATTTAAAGCAAAAACTGAAGGAAAGTGCACCAGTGTTTTCTCCTCTGGGAAACAGCCAAGAAAATGAAATTCTGGCAGAGGTAAAGGTGCTAGACAAAACAAAACAAAGCCGGAAACCAGAAAATCCTCAGAAAACTCAAAAGGAAGGAGCCCAGGCTCACAAAGGACCACAAGAGACACCATCTCCTGGGGTCATTGTTTCCACAGCTCTTTATCCCCAACATTTCTTCACCTAGCTTCTCACCCCCACCTAATATTTACAGTTTGCTAATGCAGTTGCTGCCTCTGAAGCCAGGGGTACATCCACCTGGCTTAGAGCCTGGAGAGAGACCTCATTTCTTAAGCCACTGTAAAGAAGTAGATGGAGATGTCTTTTCGGGGGGTGATGGGTTACTGCTATAGGATGTTAGAATCCTAAATTCACTCCTCCATAGAAATACTAGTTCAGATGCTAATTAGTAATTTTAGTATAATATAGTGCTTCAGGAACATATGCTTCTCAGCTTACAATGAGGTTATATCCAGATAAACCACAGTAAGCTGAAAATATTGTAAGTCAAAAATGCAAGGCCAGGTGCAGTGGTGCACGCCTATAAACCCACCAGCTCAGAAGGCTGAGGAAGGAGGATTGCGAGTTCAAAGCCAGCCTCAGCAAAAGCGAGGCTCTAAGCAACTCAGTGAGACCATGTCTTTAAATAAAATACAAAATAGGGGTCTGGGGTTGTGGCTCAGTAGTAGAGTGCTCACCTACCATGTGTGAGGCACTGGGTTCAATACTCAGCACCACATAGAAATAAATAAAGGTATTGTGTCCATCTACAACTAAAAAAAAATACAAAATAGGGCTGGGGATGTGGCTCAGTGGTCGAGTGCCCTTGAGTTCAATCCCCAATACCCTTCCCATCCAAAAAAAGAGAAAAATGCATATAGAGCCAGATGCTATGGTGCACACTTGTAGTGTCAATTACTGGGGAGGCTAAGCAGGAGTGTCACTTGAGGCTACCCTGGGCAAGAGCAAGACCCTATCTTAAAAGAAAAAAAATATATATATTAAACTCAACTTACCAAACATCATAGCTCAGTCTAGCCTACCTCAAACATGCTCAGAATACTTCCATTAGACTACAGTTGGATATAAATCATCTAACACAAATCCCACTTTACAATAAAATGCTGAATAGGTCATGATTGAATACTGAACCACAGGAGAAGACCAGAATGGTTGTATGGGTACACTTTCACACCATCATAAAGTCAAAAAATTATAAGTTAAATTATATGTTCCGTCTTAAATCACAGACTGTCTATATATATATTATAAATAAGCCTGGTTTACTTTATAGGATGGAAAGTTTACTTTATAGGATGGAAAAATGTAGGTTCTAAATGACAACTCAAAAACAGTTAAGCTTGCTTTTGACTTGTATAGCATGCGGGTTTATTGGTCTATTGATTCATGTTACCTCAACTGCTGGTTTACTCTATTAATCTTCGTATATTAATTTATGTACATAACACTGATACTTTCTTTATTGGAAAAATATTTTAAAACTTCCTATTTAGGATCTGACAAACCTTTCTTTTTCAGGCTGGTCATACTGTACCCTACCCCACCCCAACCTGCTCAAGGTGAGAAATCCACAGCCAACAGACCCGTCCATGTGGAGGTCACATCCCTACCTTTTAACCTTGTTCCAGGTTCCAGACCCTGGACTTTCTTGCCCAAATGGTCCCAAATTCAATTTCAGAGCCCAGGTGTGTCTTTGTCCGGGTCCCTCCTCCCAGACCACACATAGGCATGAGAGGCAGCCAACAGGCAGTGTCTGTTGGAGATGTATACATAGAGGGATGGGGTGTGTGCAAGAAGGGATCCAGGGAATAGGGAAAAGAGGGGAGTCAGGAACAGAAACAGGCCAGGTAGGACTCTTTCTGTACTACCATGTCAGGTACATAAGAACTGAGAAGTCCAAGAATTGTGAACCACACTGCCTTCCAGGAAATGTTGAAGCTATATTGTCAACATAGGAGAAAAGAACACATTTTAAGTTGTAAATCAAGATGTCAAACTGTTAAATATCTAGACAAAGTCCGTGGACATCTATTCTGTTCTCTCAACCCAAAAATGTTGGGAGCAGTCCTTTCTAGAAATAAATGAAATGCTAAGACTTAGAGAGCTTTACCGGGAATTTTCTTGGCCCAGCCGATCATGTGTACCAGTTCCTTGTCGGCCAGCTTGGTGAGGGACATCATCATGGAGACCTCGGTGAAGGGTGTGCTGGGGCGGCTCACTAACACGTTGGGTGGCTCCGCCTCTAGGAGGGTGAGCACCAGCTGCTCCGGGCTCAGGGCACTCAGCGGCAGCTCCTTTGCTCGTGGCAGGTGCCCACTGGTTTTCTTGGTTTTGCTCAGGCAGTGCAGCTGCTCGCTGGAACTTCTCTGTCGTTTCACCACATGGTACCCACACCTTTCTCTCCGGGAGCCTGAAGGGGAGATCAGATGGCCAAATAGTGTTTGCTCTGATCCATAGGGTAGCTCCCTGATGGCCAGGAAAAAAATGCAGCAATGATATCACTGAAGGACCTGAGTCTATTCTCAAAAAGTGTCTGAGAGCAGATCAACTTATTTTCTGGAGCCCGAGGGGCCTGGACTGAAGATTACTACAGTTGTCACTGCATTAACAAAATAAAAAAATTAACATTTTAGGCATTTTAAGTCTCCATTTCAAGGTTATCTGTGGATACTAAATCCATTTCTCTTTTAAAGCATGCAGACATACCTCAGTTTTCAAATCATGAAATTAAGAATTTTCCTCAGATAGAAAATGGGGAAAAGTTAGGAGTTCAACATTGATAATAATTTTATAATATATTTAAAATATATGTGGGCTGGGGCTATGGCTCAGAGGTAGAGTGCTGGTCTCGCTGGGTTCAATCCTCAGCACCATATAAATAAAATAAAGTTATTGTGCCCACCTACAACTAAAATATATATATATACGTATATATATATTTTAAAAAATTAAAAAGTAAAATGTATGTGTATATACATATATGCATGTATGTATGCACATATGTATGCACATATACACATATGTGTGTGTTCTTGTCAAAAACTTACACAAACAAGTATACTTTAAATAAATTAATTGAAAAAATCTGGAAAATATAGAAGAGAATAACTTTGGACATAAATACATTCAGCTTTTTATGCTTTTATATATTTTATAAACAAAATTAGGATCATGGCATACATACTATTTCATAACCTTCTTTTTCTCTTTTCATTAAAAATGTCATATGACAATTGAAAATGCACATAGCATTCTGTTCTATTAGTATAGCATCATTTATTTAGAGTCCCATATTGAAGTAAATCTAGTTTGCTATAATTTTTCTATTAGTTTAAATATTATAGTAAACATACGCTTTTGTATATGTATCAAATTACTTCCTCATAATAAATTCAAAGAAATCAAATTGTTGAACCAAGGCATACATACATTTAAAAATTTTGATACACATTGACAGATTACTAGCCGGGTGCCGAGGCACATGCCTGTAATCCCAGCACTTGGGAGGCTGAGGCAGGAGGATGGAGAGTTCAAAGTCAGCCTCAACAATGGCAAGGCACTTAGCAACTCAGTGAGACCCTGTCTCTAATAAAATACAAAAGAGAGTTGGGGATGTGGTCCACTGGTCGAGTGTCCCTGAGTTCAATCCCTGGTATTAAAAAAAAGACAGATTACTCCTCAAAAGTGTTTCAAAAATTATAATCTAAACAGTAGTTTAAGGACCTATTTTCACATAATATCATTGGGCATTAAAAAACATTTTTAATATTTGCTATAATAAGGACTAACATTTTTAATATTTGCTGTTATAAGGACTGACTAAACAGTCTTGTCTTACCTTGTATCTTTAAAATTACTAGTAAGGTTAACTAATATGTTTGTCCTTTGTGTTTACTTACTTATTAATTGCCTATTTGTTTATTTTGCCTTTTTCTTCCCTAAAACCTACAAAGGCTTTTTGTATCGTAGTGATAGATAACTTTGTTAGGTGCAACATTCATCTTATTTGCTTTTCTTTATTGTTGTTTTTCTTTGTGGTACTGGGAATTGAACCCAGGGGTGCTCTACCACTGGGCTACACTTCTACCCCTTTTTAATTTTTATTTTGAGGCAGGGTGTTGCTAAGTTGCCAAAGCTGGCCTCAAACTTGCAATTCTCCTGCCTCAGCTCCTGAGTTGCTAGAATTACAGGCGTGCATCACCACACCTGCCTTATCTTACTTGATATATGTTTTTTAATTTTGCTCATGGTGTCCTTTGTCATAATAAGCTTTAGTGCAGAGTCAAATCTGTCTTTTTTTTGTTTTATATCAATATTTTATATATTTTCCTTTATATTTTTTTCTTTTATCTTCTTGAACATTTGTGTGATTCAAATCTATTTGGAATTTTATGCATACCTATATTATATGCATTATATTATGTTATACTATGATATTTATATGATATGATATTTATATTTCATTTTATATTCTTCAATTTCCCCAACAGTAGTTATTTAATAAGCTTTCCTCACTGATGTAAAACATCTTTTCATTAATAAATAATTACATGTGGGGCTGGGGTTGTGGCTTAGCGGTATAGCGCTCGCCTAGCACGTGCATGGCCCAGGTTCGATCCCCAGCACCACATAAAAATAAACGCATGGTGTACAACTAAAACAAATAAATAAATTTTAAAAAAATTACATGTAAAATTATCTTTTCCCAGATTCTCTATTCAGTTTTAGAGATCTACTTTTCTATTCCTGTGTTAGTACCAAAATGTTTTGTTAATGTAAGTTTTGGATCAGAATACAATGGAACAGGGGCCAGGGTTGTGGCTCAGTGGTAGAGTGCCTGCCTAACATGCGTGAGGCACTGGGTTCGATCCCCAGCACCACATAGAAAATAAATAAACAAATAAAATAACAGTATTGTGTCCACCTACAACTAAAAACATATTTAGAAAGAGGGATTAAAAAAAGAGAGAAATTAGCCGGGCGCGGTGGCGCACGCCTGTAATCCCAGCACTTGGGAGGCTGAGGCAGGAGGATCGCGAGTTCAAAGCCAGCCTCAGCGTGGCGAGGAACTTAGCAACTCAGTGAGACCCTGTCTCTAATAAAATACAAAAAAAGGGCTGGGGATGTGGCCCAGTGGTCGAGTGCCACTGAGTTCAATCCCCGGTACCAAAACAAAAAAAAAAAAAAAAGAGAGAGAAATTGACATATATACTATTATTATGGGATATATTAATGTATCTCCCTCAGGAACTGATAAAGCAAACAGTTGAGGGAAAAGAAAGCTGAACATTTCAGCTGCACAACTGACAAGCTTAATCTACACAGACCATAAATATTTATAAAAATTATCCCATATCAGGTCATAAAGAAAATCTTAATTGAAATTGATATCAGATCATTTTTGATGATGTTACTAAAGATAAAATTAGCAACGAAATAAATTAGCTAGAGCCAGGTACAGTGGTGCATGCCTGTAATCCTAGCAACTCAGGAGGCAGAGGCAGGAGGATCACAAGTTCAAAGCCACCCTCAGCAATTTAGTGAGACCCTGTCTCAAAATAAAAAAAAAATAATAAAATGGGCTGGGAATGTGGCTCAGTAGTTAAGCGCCCCCTGGGTTCAATCCCTGGTACCAAAAATAAATTAATTTATTAACTAGAAGCCATGAGAAAAATATAAATTAGTGTCTCCCAAGGAAATTTAGTTTTAGCTGACTAATTATAGTAGAAGGAAGGGCTCTCTATCCACTCAGTGAGAGTTGAACCAAATTTGTTACCAAAAGAATTAAAAGTTTAAAATACATTTTTTTTTTGGTACTGGGCAGTGAATCCAGGGACGCTTAACCACTGAGCCGCTTCCCCAGCCCTTATTTTGTATTTTATTTAGAGACAGGGTCTCACTGAATTACTTAAGGCCTCACTAAGTTGCTGAAGCTGGCTTTGAACTCGTGATCCTCCTGTCTCAGCATCCTGAGCCGCTGGGATTACAGTCATGCACCACCACGCCTGGTTTAAAATATATTTCATTTTATTAGCAATTAGAGTGCTATAGATATTTAAGTTCAATTATACTCCAGACTAACATGGAATAAAATGTATGGCTTACAAAAGCACTTCTGTAATCACACATTTCTCTTTTGTACAGTGTAGGAGGATAAGGAGTGTACAAAAGAGATGTGCATTCCTCGTGTGAAAGACTTCAAAGTCTTATGTTCCAGACCCTGTAGTAAGTTCTGGAGATTCCAGGTTCCATAAAACAAAACCCTTGTGAAGGAATTACATTTTCTATGAGGACATTTCTAATGCTATGACTTTGACACTACAACCTAGCAGCTGCCCCTGAGTGAACTTAATGAGAAACTAACAAATAGGGGTGTTCCACGTTAGACAGTAGTAAATAGTCTCAGCCAAAAGAGGATGATGGTGGTGATGGTGATAAATGATAAAATGGCAGCTAACATCAACCAGAAGCTTCTACATACCAGGTATTGTGTATTGTACACAGATTATCTATCTCATGATGACAGTCACCCTGGAAGGACAGGTGCTATTACTATCTTCAATACATAGAGGAGGAGCCAGACAAAAGGCAGCTCAAATAAATTGGCCAAGTTAGGAAAGCTAGAAACTAGCAGGAGCAGGATCTAAACCAAACCAATCATCTGAATCCTGAGCTTGTGCTTGTAACAATTGTCTTATTGTTTAACTCTTATTTTATACCAACTACCTGCCAAATCAACTTTTTGAAAATATATATATCAGGTGAGTAAAGAGATGACACTCAAAAGATGCTGAGCTGTTGTCCCAACACAGGGATATAGACTAAATATGTGGCTATTGAGATTGTTTTCCTGGATAGTTACATGGAAACATATCCTTGTAAAGAGCCCTTGTCTCTGAAGTCAGTCTGGGTAGCTGTCCTACTATGTTTAAAAAACTCTATCAACACATCAGTAGGAAAGACAAGATCAGAGTTAAAGAAGAAAAACAATTAGTCACAGAGAGACATGATTTATGACTAAAAAGGGAGCGTGTGGTGCAGGAGACTACCAATGCAGGGAGACTACCAATCCTCCAAGACTGAACAGAAGGTAGAATGTGGATAGAGGGTCTGGGGAAGGATAGACAAGAAGAGCATCTGGAGGGAGGCAAAAAGTAAAGAAACAAAATGAGACTCAGTCCATAGGAGTCCAACCCTCATGTTCTTCCTACTGTGGGTACTGCCTTGAACCCTGAGAACTATAGCTGTCCAATAGATCCTAGTACCACAATGCATCCTTAACCTAAGACTAAACTGGAAATCATTATTTTTTAAAAACACACACACCATACTCACCTTAAAATATTGTTTAACTTAAAACACAAAACATTTCTTTGTAATTTTTTGTCAAAGGGCCAAAGGCTTTTTCTTTAAACATCTCTGACACCTGGAAAAATCACCTTTTTGCATGGATTACACCCATGTGTTATCTCTGGATTTCTAGTTGTAGCATTTTTAATTTTTTTTATTTTTTAGTTGTCAATGGACCTTTATTTTATTTATTTATATGCAGTGCTGAGAATCAAATTCAATGCCTCACATGGGCTAGGCAAGCACTCTACTGCTGAGCCAGAAACCCAGCCCCAGTTGCAGCATTTTTTTTTTCTTTCTTTCTTTCTTTTTTTTTTTTTTTGGCACTGGGGATTGAACTCAGGGGCACTCAACCACTGGGCCACATTCCCAGCCTTTTTTTGTATTTTACTAGAGACAGGGTCTCACTGAGTTGCTAAGTGCCTTGCGCCCAGTGCAGCATTTTTAAAACAGAGGGTGCAGTGGCACATGCCTATAATTCCAGCAGCTCAAGAGGCTGAGGCAGGAGGATCACAAGTTCAAAGCCAGCCTCAGCAAAAGCGAGGCGCTTAAGCAACTCAGTGAGACCCTGTCTCTAAATAAAATACAAAATAGGACTGGGATGTAGCTCAGTGGTTGAATGCCCCTGAGTTCAATCCCTGGTATCCCAAAGGGGGAAAAAAACAGAGCAACAATTCAGACACTTCTAGGGCAATCTGAATTTTGAATATTCCTAAGTTTGTGATTTCTCCCCCTTCTCATCTATATCTAGCTCAATAGCTATTAGTCCTTTACAGTTTTGTTCAAAGATTTCAGGTAAGCTTTCTCAGAAACAAAAGCCTAAGAAGTGTGATCAAATTAAGAGAACTTCTGCTGTACTTGTGAATTAGGTGAGGGTTCTAATCTATTGTACATACAAAGAAAAAGAAAAGGACCAGAGAATGTTTAAAAAGCAGAGCTACTAAGAGATGATCGGGAAGAAAAAGAGAGAGATGTTCATTTTAATTTTTTCAAATAATTAGTTACCAAGAAAGAAGTTACAGGCTGGAGTTGTGGCTTAGGGGTAGAGCACTTGCCAAGCACGTGCACAGCCCAGGTTCGATCCTCAGCAACACGTAAAAATAAAAGGCATTGTGTACAACTAAAACAAATAAATAAATATTTTTTAAAAAAAAAAAAAAAATAAAAGAAAGAAGTTACAACAAATTCCAGACAAAATATAAGTAGCAAAAGAATAAGAAAAGCAAAGGCAGAGCTGATATGAATATATATAAACAATAAGTATGACTGTGTATGGTGGTGCACGCCTGTAATCCCAGCTACTCAGGGGGCTGAAGAAGGAGGCTGCAAGTTCGAAGCCAGCCTAGGCAACTTATTGAGCTTAGTGTTTCAAAATAAAAATAAAGATAAAGATAAAAAGGGCTAGGGATATAGTCAGTGGAAAAGTGCTTGCCTAGTAAGCACAAAGCCCTGGGTTCAATCCTCAACACACACACACACACACACACACAAAAAGGTGTATACAGACAAGTAAATCACCCTATCCAAGTGGAGAGGGTAGGAGTAGGCATGTTTGTGACTTGTTATACTAAAGTGCTCTTTTTTTGTCATGTGTATATGTATAACATGTATATGTATATATACATATATATATACACACTAGGTACATCGTGTATATACACTATGTACTATATAGTGTACTACATGTTATGCATACATATATACACACACACATAAATATCATCACAGAACAAAATCTGTTTCTGACTCCTACATGTATTTTTTCCACTTCTAGAAAGCTAGTAGAAGGAAGCAAGATTCTTTCCCATAGCTACCCAAATAACCCACAAGATATTCTACTTTCTTGTCATAAGTTTTCACTGTGGACATTTAAACCAGGTCATCATTCTTGGAATGGGACTTTTTAAGGTCTCAGGAAGGTGGCCATCCAGGCTGTTTAAACATTTCAGTGGCTAGAAGTTCCCTAGCCCATGCAGTGGCCTATTCTGTTACTAGACCACTTGAACTGTGTCAATTTTTTGCCCATTTGGGGTCAAAATCTGCCTCTGGAAGCTTGCTCACACCCATCCAAGCTCTGTCATCTGCAGCTACAGGGAACTGGTCAATGCAGTGTGACAAACACTTGAAGATAATCACTATGTCCTAAAATTCTTATCCAGGTTACATGTCCCAAGTTCCTCGAAAGACACAGTTTTCAGCATGGCTCCATACAATAAAAGGCAAGTGAACACTCACCACATTTCACCATTCCCACTTCATAGCACTTCCGAAGTCGGCAGGCCTGGCAGCTTTTACGCCGGTTCTTATCTATGGTACACTGATTTGTAGCTGGACAAATATAATCATTATGCCCTACAACAGAGAAAAATTTAAAAAGGAAGGTTCTTGTTACAATATTTTGGTTAAATTTCTTCCAGGTCAACAACACTGATAACATTACCCCACTGACTGTTGGTGAAATTGTAAATTAGTTCAACCACCAAAGAAATCAGTATGGGGGTTCCTCAAAAGATTAGACATGAGACTACCCTATGATTCAGCTATACCATGCCTCAGTATTTATCCGAAAGAATTAAAGCCATCACACTACAATGATACATGCATACCCATGTTTATAGCAGCATAATTAACAATAGCTAAATGATGGAACCAGCCCAGGTGTCCATCAACAGATAAATGGATAAAGAAAATATTGGGGGACTGGGGTTGTGGCTCAGCGGTAGAGCGCTCACCTAGCATGTGTGTGGCCTGGGTTCGACCCTCAGCACCACATAAAAATAAAAAGGCGTTGTGTACAACAAATAAATAAATAAAATAAAATAAAAAAAGAAAATGTGGTATAGCCAGGTGTGGTGGCACACGCCTATAATCCCAGTACTTGGGAGGCTGAGGCAGAAGGATCACAAGTTCAAAGCCAGCCCTCAGCAATGGCGAGGCACTTAGCAACTCAGTGAGACTCTGTCTCTAATAAAATACAAAAAAGGGCTGGGGATGTGGCCCAGTGGTCCATTGCCCCTGAGTTCAATCCCCGGCACAAAAAAAAAAAAAAAAAAAAAAAAAAGTGGTATACACAATGGAGTTTTATTAAGTCAGAAAGAAACATGAAATTTTGTCACTTGCAGTAAAATGGATGGAACTAGACCATCATGTTAAGTGAAAGTCAAACTCAGAAGTTCAAGGGACTATGTTTTCTGTCATATGTGGAAGCTAGAGAGGAAAAAGGAAAAGAAAGGTAGGGGTGGATCTCATTAAAATCAAAGGGAGATCAGTTGAAGAAAGAGATAGAGGGGTAGAAAATAGAGGGGGGAATGCTGGAGAGTGATACTGGCCAAATTGTATTACTATATGATATACACATTCGAATATGTAACAACATATCCCATCATTATGTGCAACTCATTAATGCACCAATAAAAAAAAATGTGGGGAAAAGCATATTATCCAAGTGAGAGATAGGGGATAGATACAGATATAAATGCCAAAGTGTCACCCTGATAACAAGTTAAGGAGACCTAATAGCTCAGTACCCTGCTCTTTGGCTAACAGGTCATTCCCTCCATATTACTAGAATTTTCAAAAAAAAAAAAATATGCTTAGGCTGGGCACAGTGGTGTAAGCTTGTAATCCCAGCAACTTGGGAGGCTGAGGCAGAAAGAACACAAGTTCAAAGCCAGTCTCAGAAACTTAGAAAGGCCCTAAACAACTCAGTGAGACCCTATCTCTAAATAAAATATAAAAAAGGGCTTGGGATATGGTTCAGTGGTTAAGTACCCTGGGTTCAATCCCTAGTACCAAAATAAATAAAGAAATACGTTTAGAAATATTCTCCTTTGGACATGCAAAGTGAAAGTCACATGAAATTGATTTGCTCCAAATCACAGCATTCCTCAAGAGTTGTGTATCAATTTACCAAATTCAACTGCTTGTATTCTTTTATGTATATCCCTCTTTGGGATTTAATATGATATTTTAATGGGAATTCATAACCAAATAAGAAAAATAAATCAAGAGGAACAAATAAAGAAATCAGTAATTATTCTGGGGGATGAAATTGACCAGATTATGTTATATGAATGTATGAATATGTGACAATGAATCTCACTAATATGTACAATTACAATGAACCAATAACAAAAATTTAAAACAGAAATTATCAATCTACATAAGAACAGGAAGTACGTCTGCTTAGTTGTGGTGGGTTATCATTCTCATTGCTTCATTCCCTCTCTCTTCCCTCTGTCTTGTGACCCTGCGATATGCTAGAGTGGACAGAGTCCATTTCCCACCACTGATGCTGGGTTTGGCTCTGGGACTTACTTTGGCAATGGTATGCTAATAAATGTGCTGTTCTAACAGTTGGCTTGACTTCTTGAATGCCTAATAGGTAACCACTGGTCCAAGGAGAATGTGGGGACTCATGGAACAGACCTGAACTCAACCTAAAGAACAGGGCCAGCCTTATGAAGTAGAGCCATCTTAACCAACCCACAGACCCACCCATACAAAAACTAATGCTCAGCATTGACATATAGATTGTAAATTTACATCTAAATGACATTTAGATGTAAGTTGCTTGTTATATAACAACCTCTAAGACAATTGTACTTTTATTTCTATGTAGAGAAGAGATAAAATATACATTTCAAAAATCAGTTATTTTGGATGCAGTATGAAGAATGCATTAGAGGAAGCCAAACCAATGGAGGCCAAGAGACCAGGTGAGAATCTGCTATGGCTGTGTAAATGAGAGGCTGTCTGGACTGGACATTGGTAGGAAGGATGATGAGGGACACAGGGATTTGAGAAAGGTTTAGAAAATGGAGACTATCATAAAATAGAGACTATCATAAAATAGATAAAAAATGAATAGAGCATTTGGGCACCTTTTTCTTTTGGTACCAGGGATTAAACCCAGTGGCACTCAACCACTGAGCTATATCCCCAGCTTTTTTATATATATATTTTATTTAGAAACAGGGTCTTGCTGAGTTGCTTGGGGCCTTGCTAAATTGCTGAGGCTGGCTTTGAACTCACAAGCTTCCTGAGCCACTGGAATTACAGGTGCACCACCACACCTGGCTCTTTTTAAATTTTTTAAAATTTATTTTTGGTACTAGGGATGGAACCCAGGAGTACTTTACCACTGAGCTACATCCCTGCCCTCTTTTTGTTTTTCATTTTCAGAGGCAGGGTCTCACTAAGTTGCTTAGGACCACACTAAGTTGCTAAATTGAACTTTTTAAAAATATTTTATTATTTATTTACTTTAGTTGTACACAACGCAATGCATTTATGTTTACGTGGTGCTGAGGATCGAACCCGAACCCGGGCCTCGCACGTGCAAGGCGAGTGCTCTGCCGCTGAGCCACAACCCCAGCCCGAATTTTTGATCCTCTCATTTCAGTCTCACGAGCCTCTGGGATTACAGGAGTGTACCACCGCACCTAGCGGTAACTTTATTTCTTAATTGTGTCTTTCTAATAAGTAATATAGCCTGAACTTTTTACATTAAGCCTAGATGGATCAGATTTCCAGTGTGGGCAAAGGATGAATCTCAATGATAAATGAACAAGTCAGAAAAGAAACAAGTCGCAGGACACATAGGAAGAGGACTCAATTTATGAAAAGTTCAAAAACAGAGAAAATGAAACTATAGTGCTTAGGAGTGTCCACAGGTGGTAAAATCCTAGCACAGAAGGCAGAAGTTAGGATTGTCTTACCCCTGGAGGGAGGAAAGGAGCTATGACTGGAAGGGCCACCTAGAGGCATCTGGGGCCCTGTAAGCTGCCTGTCATGGCCAGCCACGGCGCCACGGGAGAAAAACTCGGAGGCAGAGTAAAGCTTTTACTACTTTTACTTCTACTTTAGCTTAGAGAGAAAGAAAGATAGAGCTTAGCTTCTTCTTGTCTTCTTGTCTTGTCTTTTTCTTCTTGTCTTCTTAGCTTAGAAAGAAAGAAAGATAGAGCTTAGAGAAAGATTATTTTTTAGAGCTTCTTGCTTCTTTCTTCTGTCTTCTGTCTTCCTCGGGAGCCTCGGCCTAACTCTGACCAGCCATTACTTCTTCTATCTGGTTTCTCTTCTGTAACCGCTCTGCCTACGTTCTGGCCGCTCTGATTCTTTTCTCCGACCCGAACTCTTCTTCTGACCGACCGAGTGACTGCACGACTGACCGAATGAATTCGTTCTCCTAACTCGGACCGCTTTCACCCGGTTATATACCTTCAGCTTTGCGGGTGCCTACAGGTGCGTCACATACATATCAGGTGGAACTTATGGCTTCCAGCTAGCTGCAACAGCCCTTCCTAATTAGGGCTCCTTCAGGGCCCTGCAATATCCTGTCTCATTACCTGAGCACTGGTTACACAGGGCTTTGCTTTACTGTTCTTTAAACTGAATACATTCCATTTTTTTTTTGCATAGTGGCAAATTAAAAATGCCAACTTATTAACATACTTCACAATTTTTTTTTACCAATATGAGTATCTCATTTAACAAAGAAAATGTATGTGAAATATGATTTCTTTCGAACTTTGGTTAGGCCCTTTTTCTCCAGTTACACTTAAATGGCAAGTTAATTATCAAAAGATAGCATCTCTAAAAATAAAGCCTCATTTTTATTAAAGTATTTTGATCTTTCCCTCTACATATTTTATCAAGATATCTTTCCCTCTACACATTTGGACAGAGAGCTGAAAGACTCATCACTTATGTGAGTAATTACTTCTAGGTGGTGGAATTGGAGGTGATTTAACTTACTCCTGCACTTATTTTTCCACATAATTTGAATGTTTTTTAATGAGTACAGATCATATTTGTAACAATGGAGTGTTTTGGTGTTGCTGTTAGTTACGCTCCAGTGAACTAGGTGGGTAGATAACAAGAGTGGGGAGGGTGGACCCTGAACATTACTTATTATTTTCATGTCTGCATTATTTCTGAAACAATATATATAATAATAATATATAATCTGAAATAATGCAGACATGAAAATAATAAGTAATGACACTAAAGACAATAATCCATTGCAAAAAATAGGACATCCTAAGTTATAATAATACAAATTAATTAACTAAAGGTTTAATGAGGAACAGGAATATTTACATAGTCTCAAAGGATTTCCTAACAAAAAGACTCATTAATTACAAAGAGAAAGAAAAAAAGAAAAGACAAGACAGAACTTTTACAGAATATAAACCTGGCAAACATCACCTTAATCAAATCACCAAAATGAACATCACTAGGAATGGGACAAATTCAAATCACACACCACACGAAAGGAGCTAATGGGAGGAATACAGGGTCATCTCCACAGTATCATCTCAGATATTCCTGCCAATAATGCGGAGAGTAATGATGAGGAAACATCACACAAATCCAATGTGAGGGGCACTCTGCAAAATGGCCTAAATCTTTGGAAGTGTTTACAATCATGAAAAATCAAAGAAGGACTCAGGAACTACTCTGGACAAATGGAGAATAAAAACGTAACAACCAAATGCAAAGTCTGTTTCTGAAAGCGGATTCTTGTGCCATGGAGGGCACTCATGGAAAAATTGAGGATTCAATGGTAATAATGCATCTGTGTTAATGTCCTGATTTTGACAGTTGTATTGTGGCAGAAATACATGTTAAGGTATGCACTCTCATCTGAAATTCAAGGTCTTCCATGGTCATCCAGGTTGTTAACAGAATCCATTCCCTGCTGTTGCAGGACTGATGTTTTAAAAATTATCTTCACAGAATTGTTGAGTGCCAGCAAGTGAACAAAATGCAACTAGCTGGGTGCCGTGGCACATGCCTGTAATCCCAGCACCTCGGGAGGCTGAGGCAGGAGGATCTTGAGTTCAAAGCCAGCTGCTCAGCAAAAAGCGAGGTGCTAAGCAACTCAGTGAGACCCTGTCTCTAAATAAAATACAAAATAGGACTGGGGATGTGGCTCAGTGGTTGAGTGCCACTGAGTTCAATCCCCAGTTCCAAAAAAATGCACAAACTGTTGTCTTGCTCAATACTACTTGTAGAACTTAGTACAGGGCTCAATAAATATTCATTAAGTGAATTTTAATAGGAAAGAGAAGAAAAATAAAGAACAAGCTTTTTTTTTTTTTTTTTTTTTTGTACCAGAGATTGAACTCAGAGGCACTTGACCACTGGGCCACATCCCCAGCCCTTTTTTTTTTTTTTGTATTTTATTAGAGACAGGGTCTCAATGAGTTGCTAAGTGCCTGGCCATTGCTGAGGCTGGCTTTGAACTCGCAATCCTCCTGCCTCAGCCTCCCAAGTGCTGGGATTACAGGTGTGTGCCACCACGCCCGGCTAAAGAACAAGCTTTTAAAAAATAAGCCATGCATTCATCTGGACCAGAAATGACGAGGAGTTTCTCCCCGTGTTCCGTTGATCTGTGCTCCACAGCCCAGGAGAGAAACAGCAGTATGTATCACTCTAATGGCAACTCAATGTGCGAAGAAGCCAACAAGGTCAGCACTAATGGACCGCCTGGCACAAACAGCTTCCAGTGTATTCTTCCAGTGAAAGGGACCGAAATGTGAATAAGATATGGTCCTGGAGCTTAAGAATCGAGTTGGCAAAACAAGTTTAAAATTAGGAAAACAAAACAATGTTAAATGTAACCAGTTTCTCAAGTTAACAGTGTACCATCCTGGCCTATTTGAGACCATTTTAAAAAAACTGGCCATTTTCAATTACTGCAAAGTATTTATGAAAATATGTAAGATCCAAAGAAATGATCATTTAGGCCTTAAGTAGTTGTTACAGCATAAACTCTTTCCCTTTTGCATATTTAGAATTTGACATTCTTGGCTGATGCAAGAGGAAGGAATGAGATTGGGAAAACTTACTTTCAACTGTTATCAGCTATAGTCTCAAGGTTCAAAGATATTTCAGGCAGACAAATGTTTTCCCAATAGCAAAAAAGAGGAGTCTCTTTTTTTAAAAGACATAGTTAATTGTAATAGACCAAAATTTCCTCAAGGAGCCAGCACGGTGGCGTATGTCTGTAATTCCAGCGGCTCAGGAAGTTGAGGCAGGAAGATGGAAAGTTTAAAGCCAGCTTCGCAACTTAGTGAGGCTCTGAGCAACTTAGCAAGATCCTGTTTCAAATAAGAAGGGGGGTAGGGCGGGGATGTGGCTCAGTGGTTAACAACCCCTGAGTTTAATCCCTGGTACCAGAAAAGAAAAAAAAAAAAAAAAAAAAATTCCTCAAGGGGTAAAATTCTGGAACCTCAGAGAGACATAGAATTCAAGAATCACATCAAGCTGGTGTGGTGGCGCACACCTTTAATACCAGTGACTTGGGAGGCTGAGGCAGGAGAATCTCAAGTTCAAGGCTAGTCTCAGTAACTTAGAAAGACTCTGTCTCAAAATTTAAAGGTGGGATGGGATAGTTTGGGGGTGTAGCTCACTGGTGGAGTGTCCCTGTGTTCAAACCCCAGTACCACAAAAATTTTAAAAATATATATCTAAGCCGGGCGCGGTGGCGCACGCCTGTAATCCCAGCACTTTGGGAGGCTGAGGCAGGAGGATCGCGAGTTCAAAGCCAGCCTCAGCAATGGCGAGGCACTTAGCAACTCAGTGAGACCCTGTCTCTAAATAAAATACAAAAAAGGTCTGGGGATGTGACCCAGTGGTCGAGTGCCCCTGAGTTCAATCCCGGTACCACAAAAAAAAAAAAAAAAAAAAAAAAAAAAAAAAAATATAATATATATATATATATATATATATATATATATAATCTAAGTGCACGTATAAAAACTCAAATGGTATGAAAATACTTTATGTAAAACCAATGACTTGGAAAACTGTGCTCTTTATATGTAATATGAAAGGAATTGCACTCTGCAAGCATGTATAACAAATTAAATTAAAAATTAAAAAAAAGAATTCAGTTCTGAATTTCAGAAAATGTGAACTGTTCACATCATATATAGCAAGGAACTGGAACTGGCCTAATAATTCACTGCTATGGTAATCATAAATTAAAAAAAATTTAAGCATTAGATATATTTCCTATAATCAACTTCATTTCACCTTTAGAACAACTCTGAGTATCTCTGTTTCACAGCGGAGGGAACAAGTAAAGCCAAACAGGGAAGATCCAGGACAAATGGGTGGTCACTATACAGGGTAAACTCCAGAGGCTACATAGAAAGATGATTTTATCCACCAACGTTCTTCTCCTTACCACCCTCTGGTTTTTATCAGTGCTTCTCTGCTTCAGGTTAAACATCTTCTTTATTTTTTATTTTTTTTAATTTTAATTTGTTATATATGCTTGCAGAGTGCAATTCCTTTCATATTACATATAAAGAGCAGTTTTTCAAGTCACTGGTTTTACATTAAGTATTTTCACACCATTTGTGTTTTTTTATATATGTACTTAGTGTATTGATATCTAACTCATTCTGCCATTTTTTTAAACGTCTTCTTAATCTGCATTTATCAATGGGTAAGTTAATTGCTATTTGCCATCTGCACACTATGAACTCCCTTAAGGTTGATGTTTTTTTTTTTTTTTTTTTTTTGTGGTACCAGGGATTGAACTCAGGGGCACTCGACCACTGGGTCACATCCCCAGACCTTTTTTGTATTTTTATTTAGAGACAGGGTCTCACTGAGTTGCTAAGTGCCTCGCCATTGCTGAGGCTGGCTTTGAACTCGTGTGATCCTCCTGCCTCAGCCTCCCAAAGTGCTGGGATTACAGGCGTGCGCCACTGCGCCTGGCTAATGATGTTGTTTTTTGTTTTTTTAGTTTTTGAAAAAAATATTTTATTGGTGAGTTATATTTATATACAATAGTGGGCTTTATTTTATTTTATTTTCAGATATACCCAAAGTTTAATATAGAAAGAAATTAAGTAACTAGAGGAAAATGGAATACAATTTTGACATTAAAAGTGGCGAAGTCCTTAATAAGCAGAGCAAAGATTCTGGTAGCCCTGAAGATGTACAGTATGGTTTTCTGTGGTCATATCACTGTTCATTAGCTCTCCAGAATTTGCCTGTCACACCTGACTCTTTCTACCATTTGAAAGGCACCTTCCAATTTCCCCTTGTCCCCAACTGCTGCAAACCAGCATTCTCCTCTCTGCTTCTGAGTTCACCTTTTTTTAATTTGTTCTAATTAGTTATACATGACAGCAGAATGCATTTCAATTCATTGTACACAAATGGAGCACAACTTCTCATTTCTCTGGTTGTACACAATGTAGAGTCGCACCACATGTGCAGTCATACATGTACCTAGGGTAATGATGTTCACCTTATTCCACCATCACTCCTGTCCCCATGCCCCATTACCTTCCCTCCCTTCCCTTTGCCCAATCAAAGTTCCTTCATTCTCCCCACATGTGCCCCCCACACACACACCATTATGGGTCAGCATCCACTTATCAGAGAGAACATTCGGCCTTTGGATTTTTGAGACTGGTTTACTTTGCTTAGTATGATATTCTCCAGCTCCATCCATTTACATGCAAATACCATAATTTTATTCTCTTTTAATGCTGAGTAATATTCCATTGTGTACTTGTACCACAATTTCTTTATCCATTCATCTATTGAAGGGCATCTGGGTTGCTTCCACAGATTAGCAATTGTGAATTGTGCTGCTGTGAACACTGAAGTGGCTACTTCAATGAAGTCTTTAGAGTATAAACCAAGGAGTGGGATAGCTGGGTCAAATGGTGGTTCCATTCCAAGTTTTCTAAGGAATCTCCATACTGCTTTTGGTTACATACAGATTGGTTGCACTAATTTGCAGTCCAACCAGCAATGTATAAGTGTACCTTTTCCCCCACATCCTCACCAACACTTATTGTTGCTTGTATTATTGATAACTGCCATTCTGAGTAAGATGAAATCTTAGAGTAGTTTTGATTTGCATTCCTCTAATTACTAGAGATGTTGAACATTTTTTTAAATATTTATTTATTCACTTTAGTTGTACACAATGCAATGCATTTATGTTTACGTGGTGCTGAGGATCGAACCCGGGCTGCGCACATGCAAGGCGAGTGCTCTGCTGCTGAGTCACAACCCCAGCCTGAACATTTTTTCATATATTTGTTGATTGATTGTGTATCTTCTTCTGAAAAGTGTCTGTTTAGCTCCCATTTGCTGATTGAGTATTTGGGTGGTTTTTTTTTTTTTTTTTTTTTTTTTTTTTTTTTTTTGTTTGTGTGTGTGTGTGTGTGTGTGTGTGTGTGTGTGTGTGTAAGTTTTTTGAGTTATTTATACATTCTGGAGATTAGTGCTCTATCTGACGTGAAAGTTGCTGTTCTTACCTAGTTAAGAACAAGGCACTGAGGCTTCAACAGAAAAGGGTCAAAGACCTCATGGCACATGCTTGAATCCCAGCAACTTGGGAGAGAGACCCTGTCTCAAAATTGAAAAACAAAGATAGAAAGAGAGAAAGGAAGGAAGGAAGGGAGAGAGCGAAGGAGAGAGGGAGGGGAGGGGAGGGAAGTGAAGGGAAGGGAAGGGAAGGGAAGGATCTCTAAGCAGGAACATATGACATTGCCCAGGAGGGACATCTGAGGAAGAGATTATGAGGCAAAGAGAAAGAAAGGAACACAGCCAACAAAAAAGACACAATCAGGGCAGGCATGAGAGGGAGTGATGGCAAGGATGTATACAGAATTGGGCTGACTGGTCCTGAAGCCAGGCATGCACAACTTGAAGTTGATGAAAAGGTGATTTTTAAAAATTAGCAAACCAAATACATGAACCCCATCCCAGAAGGAAATTGGAGAAGATTGGAGAAATAATCTAATCCCAGAGCAGAAAACAGGGATCCGTGCAGGAAACTCTAGGTTCAAGAAAAAGACATCATTTCCTCAATTCTCAATGTTCACTGCAGCTGAATTCCTGATTTCTGACCATTTCCATAAAATCTATTTATTCTCCTTCCCTCAGGGATTGATCCTCAGGGTTCAATTCTCAGCACCACATTAAAAAAAAAAAACAAATAAAATAAAGGCATCCTGTCCATCTACAACTACAAACAAAACAAAATGAAACACCGATGTGGCTCAGTGGTTAAGTGCCCCTGCGTTCAATCCCTGGTTTAAAAAAAAAAAAAAAATTGGTGGAGCAACAATTGGATATCCAGATACTATACATGCATCCCACTGCCCCGCCTGTTAAGCATGCCCTATATTAACCTCTGCACCTCCTAACAAGCGCACCTTTTCCAAGCATTATCTTTTTGAAGCTGTAACTGGACATCTTCTCCCCATCATTTTGGGGGTGAAGGTAGGAGCAAGACTCATTAAAGTTGTCTTAATGGCCTTAGGGTTCTGATGTAGAACAATACAATCAATGATAAAGTTCTCTGCACTTGAAACAGCCCACACACCTGCTCCTCCCAGCCCACTCCCAATCACAAATGATCTTCTGATCTTCATGTGCATAGAGTGTATCAAACAGGTCATTGCTGAAATTTCTACCAGGTCATCTCTGCAAAATAGTTTGAAAGCAAAAGTGGAAAACCAAAAGAGCAGTTAACAATATTCTTGTACCTTGAATGCTTCTTTTAAAAAAGGCCTTACATCCTTCACACGACCAGACTCCATAGTGATATCCAGATGCATAATCGCTGCAGACCGCACAGAAGTGAGCATCCCTTTTTGAACTTGGACTAATAACAGGGCTGGCACAACGGTTCACATTAACCTTCCTTTTAAGTGTCTCTCTGGGAAGGCAAAGAAAATATCCATTGTAAAGGAGCATAGAGAGAAAGGAAGGGTTTATAGAAAAAAAAGGCCTGAACATTGCCTAATTTAATCTCTTTGCCTTCTAGGACTCATGATAAATGTATTCTAGGAAATCTGGAGCAGAAATGGAGCAGGACCTCTGTTACTGATATCAGAGCCATGTGGAGAATGACTGATGTGTGAAAGTGGGTAGGTGAGTTTATGCCCATCCATACACTGGAAGGAAGCAGAAGCTCAAAGCTTGATGCGGGGCGAGGGGCGCCAAGGAGGAACAGAACCCAGCAAGGGAACACTAGGGGGCACTAAAAACACACCTGGCAAGTTCCTAATTTTGTCTGAGCATGTTTGTTTTGAAAAGGGAATGGTAGAGGTATTATTGATTTATTACTTAATTTGCCCAAATATTAACAGAGCTTTTATTAGAATTCAAGCTCAGAAACAAAAATATTTCCTCTTTTAAAGAAAAACATTACTTTTTATATTTTTAAACTGTATTTATTTATGTTTTATAGTGCTGAGGATCAAACCCAGGGTGTCACATGTGCAAGACAAGGGTTTGAACACTGAGCTATATGCCCCAGCCCAACATTACTTCAAAAAAGTTATCTATAATTTTTTGCCCGACATGGTGGAACACGGCTGTAATCCCAGCAATGTGGGAGGTTGAGGCAGGAGGATCATGAGTTCAAAGCCACCCTCAGCAAAAGCGAGGCACTAAGCAACTCAGTGAGACACTGTCTCTAAATATAATACAAAAAAGGGCTGGGGATGTGGCTCAGTGGTCGAGTGCCCCTGGGTTCAATCTTCGGTACCAAAAAAAAAAAAAAAAAAAAAAAAAAGTTATCTACAATTTTTGCTGAATGTGGTGGCATACACCTGTAATCCCAGTAGCTCAGGAGGATAGCAAGTTTGAGGCCAGCCTCAGCAACTTAGAGAGACCCTCATCAACTTAGTAGGACCCTGTCTCAAAATAAAACATAAAAAGGGCTGGTGGGCTGGGTCTGTAGCTCAGCAGCAGAGCGCTTGCCTAGTATGCGTGAGGCACTGGGTCTGATCCTCAGCACTACATAAAAATAAACAAATAAAATAAAGGCATCCTGACAATCTACAACTACAAACAAAACAAAACACCGATGTGGCTCAGTGGTTAAGTGCCCCTGCATTCAATCCCTGGTTTAAAAAAAAAAAAAAAATGGTGGAGCAACAATTGGATATCCAGATTCTAAATATGCAAATACACACACACACACACACACACACACACACCACAAAACACCATTTTTTTAAGTTATATTCTCTTTTTTATCCACCAATACAAAGTTGTTTTTAAAATAAAATAAAATAAAATTATTATGTAACATTTTCTCAAAGTTCCTTTTTTAAGTATGTATGCTGGGAATTGAACCTATGGCCCCACACATGCCAAGCACATGCTCAACCACAGAGCCATATCCCCTGCCCGATTTCTCAAAGGTGATGAATTTCAATATCCAGTAGGTCCTAACTTAGCACTCTGCTTGTTTTAGAAGCTTATTTCTTCTTTGTCCTTCTTTTGATACCATCCTTTCCCTCTGCAGCATAGTAATTATTAAAAATATAAAAATTTAGACTGAAATAATTCATTACCTTGCATTTAAAGAGTTCAAATTTTAATTTCAGAAAAATTTAACAGAAGCTGATGTTTATGTATTTTCTCACCAAACTTCATAAAGTATTATTTTAGTTCATGGTGTAGAAAGCTTGTACTAACTACCTTTTCAGCCTTCACATGGCTTGCATTTCATTTAAGTTGTGATACTGCCACAGTTACTTTTATCCTAAAAACAATTTGTCATGAACACTAAGTTGTGACTCACAATAAGACTCTAACCTGAAATTAAAGTAAAGATTCATTTTTTTTCAAATCCAAATAGCTTCATCAGGCAGGAGGAAAGTGATTCAAGGTCAATCTTTATCATATAAAGACAAGACAGTCGTGATAGCAAATTCTCTCCATGACACCTATCTACAAGCACAACCTTTTAATGAGGGCATCACATGTTTTCAGTGCTCTGAGTTATCTAGGTGACAAAATAAAGACCTTGTATAACACACATCTTTCTTCTCATTAAACCACAAAGTGAGGTGCATCATGCCCATGAACTACAGTTCGAATGAAGACTAGATTTACCTGTTTACAGGTAAGGTGTGTTCCAGTGATCTTGCTTCCCACCAAGGACTCTTTTGAGGCTCTGCATACAGAAGTGACGACTGACAGTGAATTGCTAAAGGAGACAGGTGCCCAGGAGTTGGCCATAACACATTTGGGCTTGCTGTCTGTCGACCAAGCTCACCTTCTGTGTTATCTGAAGTGCTGGAAATACTGTAATTCATCACAGCAGGGCTATAGGATGTCATGGCCGAGTATTCATGATGGCTCTCTACATAGGAGGAAGGGATATATATGGGACAATGCTCCAGGGGTAGGACAGATTGACTGCAGTTGTAGGAGGCAGGAGAGTTAAGGCTAGATGGTGAGTTTTTGATATCCATGTCTTGAACAGGCAGCAGCTGAGAAAACTCCTTGTGAGAAGAGGCACAAAGGGACATTATAAAGGACTCATGGGCAGGTATAATAGCTGTAAAGAGAAACAAGAGGTATAGCTATGAGCTACAGAAGTAACTGTTAAAAAGTGTTCACACATTTTTACTTTTTTAAATGCACGCCTTTGTATGGGATTACAAATACATCCAAAAAGGTATATGTGAAAATACAGAGGGGTAGGAACGTGAAGTGTGAAACTCTCATTTTCTACCTCATTTACTTCTTTATTGCTTCATTGTTGTGGTGGTTATTTAACCATGATAATTTATTCTACAATATTTTTATTTTATTCCACTATAAATTGTGTTGAGTTCAGTGGTGGTATTCCTTTGCAAGGAATACAAAAACTAAAATCAAGCCATACAAGCATAGATAAACCAGTGATGAGGCCTACTCAGACTATACTGGAGCAGACATACCAGTTCATACCAGAGCCCACATGAAGGTGTTTTTATTCAATAGAAACAGACATTAACAGTAGCAACATAACAGCCATAGAATGAAACCATAAGTGCACTTGAACTTTTTCTGAGTTCTACTGAGGCTCTGACAAGCCTAACGTTCTTTTCTTGCCAGTCAGGTAATAGAACCCATCTGTTAATGCCAGAAACTTGAAGGTTCTGAATCCAGCTGAAAATGACTACAACTTAAAGCCTTTTTCCTAGTCAGCTGCCTTTCCAGTTTAGAGTCATCTAGCAGGTTAATTTCAGCATGACAAAAGGTGTCATCTGGATGGCTACATTATGCACTGGTGACAAGGACAGGTTTAATGAAGACTACTGGACCTCTCGTTGGTCTTCTAAAATACTTTTGAAAACTAAAAACTGAAAGAATATATAAAATGCCAGCAAGTATGTTTTTTCTGGAACTAGATAAGTTTATTTGAAAGTTCATGTGGATAAATAGGAATAGCCAGGTAAACCCTAAAGGAGAAGACCAGTGATCAGGGCTAATATTATTAACAGATATTCAAATACACTGTGTTTCTTCAATAATAAACAACAATGGGACCAATGTATTTGTCATCATTCTCTTGCCTCTCAGCTTTGAATATACCCTTCAATATAGGCTCTGTGATGAATGATGATTCCTGTAAGACTGTATTTAAAACGAGCTCAACATTAAACTTTCTCAATACAGAGCCCTGAAGGGAAACTGCAGGGGGAAGAGGCTTGCTGTGATTTCTGGTTCCAGTGGAGGTTGGCCGTGTAGTTGTGAGAATCCAGCGTGGAGTCTGCCCTAGGCACAGGTCTGGAACAAGGTCCCTCTGCAATCTTGTAGCCTCAGGTTGGTGATAACTTTTCCACAGCCACCCATCCAGGCTGTGGCCCAAAAGGTCAACACCTCAAAGTCATTCATTAAGAAATATCACCCTTAGCCGGGTGCGGTGGTGCACGCCTGTAATCACAGTACTTGGGAGGCTGAGGCAGGAGGATCACGAGTTCAAAGCCAGCCTCAGCAATGTTGAGGCACTTAGCAACTCAGTGAGACCCTGTCTCTAACAAACTACAAAAAAAGGGCTGGGGATGTGGCCCAGTGGCCAAGTGTCCCTGAGTTCAAACCCCGGTACCAAAAAAAGAAAAAGAAATATCACCCTATCCAGAGTGATGGCACATACCTGTAATCCCAGCAGCTCAGGAGGCTGAGGCAGAAGGATTGAGAGTTCAAAGCCAGTCTCGGCAACTTAGTGAGGCCCTGAGCAGCTTAGGGAGACCCTGTCTCAATATATATATATAAACATATATTTAAAAAAATATATATATATATACATACATATATATATTTTAAAAAAGAGCTGGGGATGTGGCTCAGCAGAGGAGATGGAGGAGAAGGAGAAGGAGATGAAGAAATCACTCTACAACTTGCATGCTGTGAAGGCCTTCTGGCCTTGAGGACACCTGGACCTACACTGCTCATGCACTCCCACTGGTTACTGACTGCCACCTGCACAGGGGCACTTTGAAGGGCGCATATTGCTGGCCCAGCAATGCCAGATCAGCCTGGCTAAATCAATTAACATCTCTGCTAGTTCATAGCCAATCCTCACTTCTTCAGTGAGGTTTGAACTCCTTCCAAATTTTTTCTTCCTTAGGTGTTACTCCTCAGTCATGGGGTGTCAAAAAGAGTTTCCTTAACTTTTATACTTAATTTGTTACCATAGTTAATTGATTACTTAAACTTCCCCTGTTAGCTGGGTATGGTGGTAGAGCCTGTAGTCCCAGCTACTCGGGAGGCACAGGCAGGAGGATCTCAACTTGGAGGCCAGGCTGAACAATTTAGCAAGATGCCCATCTCAAAACACAAAAACAAAAAAATTTCCCCTGTTGAAAATATTTTATAGTTTTTATATCCCGTGAGTTAACCCAGATTACTACTATGATGGCAAAACCAGACCTGGTTGTGAAAAGAATTTACAAAAACTTACTATGGTAAGAAACAAATGCCTGGAAGCAGTCAATTCCATTCCCTTCTCTCCGCCTTTCTCCAGGAAACCTAATTAACCTTTTGGATTGTAAATAACTGCCCTAGGAATTTGACTACTCCCTCTTGAAATGTAACAGATTTCTTCTTATCTGTTTTTGTGAGCATGCTTTATGTTAGAGACACTGCACAGAGCCTTCAGCTACATAGATTAGGAATTTTTTTTAAAAAAAGAGGAAAAAGTCCCAATGATAGGATGGGTCTAAGATGATGTCAAATAACCTATAAACATTGTGAGAAACTGTGGATCAGGGCTCAGAATTTGGAGTTTTTGTTTTCCTCTGGGCCCACCAGCATAAAATTAGAAGTTTGGAGTTCTCTTCCTCTCCAAGTGCTGCTTGCTGCTTCTTGACCTGTCTGTTTCCTTGCAACTCTACTGTAAGAGAATAGAAGATCTGAAAATAGAAAATCCAAAAGCAAAACTTTTTGCAAATCTGATATGCCTCAAATCACTGGGAAAACACTAGACGTCAGTCTAGCCACTGGGGGGAAAAAGCACAAACAAACAAACAAAAAAGAACAGTGGATCCATGTCACACATTGTACCAGAGTAAACTCCAGAAATCAAAAAGCTAAGAGAGATGGAAGAAGGAAACAGGGGAAAGAAATATAGAGGTAGAAGAGGGGATAAAAGGGAGAGGGGAAGGGAAGAGGCCAGCACCAGCAGCATACATAAGTAAATCCCTTTACAACCTAAGGGGAGAACGCTGGCTGAAAATCCAAAAGCAATTTTTAAAACAATGACCAATAGGGCTGGGGTTGTGGCTCAGCGGTAGAGCACTCGCCTAACACGTGCACAGCCCTGGTTCGATCCTCAGTACCACATAAAATTAAAGGCATTGTGTACAACTAAAATAAATAAATAAATATTTTTTTAAAAATGACCAATAATGGGCTGGGGTTGTGGCTCAGCGGCAGAGCGCTCACCTCGCACGTGCGTGGCCTGGGTTCGATCCTCAGCACCATGTAAACATAAATGTATTGCATTGTGTACAACTAAAGTAAATAAACAAATATTTTTTTAAAAAATGACCAATAATTTCAATGTCAAAACCCCAAATTTTTGTATATCATACAAATGCCATATGCAAAGTAAAAAAAGCTAATGATAAATTGTAAAAAAAAAAAAAAAAAGTTCTCAATTTATTTTAGAAAGAAGGAGATTTCTCTAATACATGGGGAAAACTCAGATTAGGATGAAGAACAAACACTCAGTAGAAAAATAGACAAAAGTCACAGGCAGAATACAAAAGGAAGGCAAATGGCTCTTAAATAAATACAAAAAAAGAAAGATGTTCAGCCTCATTTGTAAAAGAGATGCCTAAATCAAGATACTATATCTCATTTAACACACTAGACAAAAATGTAAACATTTCCCTAGCAAATATTCAAATGTTTGAAAACAGACTTTCTTGGCAAGGCCACAAAACGAACAAGCAAAAAAACCAGGAGCAGCAGCACATGTCTGGAATTCCAGCCACTGGAGAGGCTGAGGCAGGAGGATCACAAGTTGGAGACCAGCCTCAGCAATTTAAATAACCCTATCTCAAAATATAAAAAGAGGTAGGAGGTGTAGCTCAATGGTAGAGTGCCCCTGGGTTTTATCCCCAGTACCAAAAACAAAAACAAAACAAAACAAAAAACCAGCAGTAACAGGGACTCCATGTGTGTGTGCATGTGCATACATGCTAGTGATTAAAACCAGGGACATTTTACCACTGGGCTATACCTCCAGTCCTTTTTTTCTTTCTTTCTTTTTTTTTTTTTTTTTTTTTGTATTTTGAAACAGGGTCTCGCTAAGTTGCTTAGATCCTCCTTAAGTTGCTGACGCTAGATTGAACTTGCCATTCTTCTGCCTCAATCTCCTGACTCTCTGGGATTACAGGTATGTGCCACCACACCTGGTTAAGGGACTCTTTCTACAATGCTGATGAGAGTGGAAAATGGTCATCTCCATGGGTCTTTGAAAATATATATCAAATATGTATGTTTTTTGCCTTTTGGACTATGAGTCTTTCAACAAAAAAGAAATCATTTTCTAGCACTGTAAATAATCATTACACCAGTTTCTCCACGTGGATACACAGTAATTAAGATAATTAAGCCTATACTCTGTTCCTTATTTTATACCCCAGTACTGGGAATGGAACTCAGGAGTTCTCTACCACTGAGCCACACCCCAAGCCCTTTTTAGCTTTCATTTTTTTAAATTTTAACACAGTCTCACTAAGTTGCCCAGGCTGGCCTTGAACTTACGATCCTTCTACCTCAGCCACCATGCCTGGTTCTGTACCCTGCCTTTTTTATTCCATGGTCAAGGGAAACTTCTGTACAAGGGAATATCAGCTGATAGATCGTTCAGAAAAAAAATTGATAAAGCAAATAAGCCAAAATGCTGCAATTACTACATCTGGATAGCGGGCATACACAGACATTTTGCCAATCTTTCAACTATTCTATAAATTTGAAATTCCTGTAAATTTTTCATAATAAGCAGCTTTGGAAAAAACACAAAGAAATTAAAAATGGAAACCTTTAAAAATTTTGAAAAATTGGAATAATATAATCTGGAAAAGGAAACAGTGACCATTAATAATGAGGCTGGTAAAGAGAGAAAATTAAATAAAGGCACTTGGGGTTGGGGTTGTGGCTCAGCAGTACAGCACTCGCCTAGCACATGCAAGGCTTACTGGGTTTGATCCTCAGTGCCACATAAAAATAAAATAAAGGTATTGTGTCTAACTACAACTAAAAATTAAATAATAAAGGCACTTGTCTTCAGAATTCTCCATCCTCAATATTTTCAACTCTAGCTGAAAATGTAGGCAATTTGGTTCTCTAGAGCTTCCAATAGCCTCCTCCTGATGTTTTAATTTGAATGCTCACTTCCTTTGTCCTAAAACCCTATCTATAGTGGTTTAAATTATGTTCATAAATTCTTCAACATTCTTCCCTTCAAAGATGGAGTGTAGGGCTGGGGCTGTAGCTCAGAGGCAGAGCGCTTGCCTTACATGCGTGAGGCACTGGCTTTGATCCTCAGCACCACATAAAAACAAACAAATAAAATAAAGGCATTCTGTCCATCTACAACTACAAAAAATTAAAATAAAAAAAAAAAAAGATGGAGTCTAGCTTGGCCTTTGAGTGCAAGCTAAATTTCACTTCTAATAAATACTATCAAAAAGGATAATGTGTGACATCCAAGACTAGGTCATAAAAGGCACTGTGGCCTCTTCTTAGAGTTCTCTTTGGATCACTCGCTTTGGGGGAAGCTAGATGTTATAATGGAAGGACACCCAAGCAGCCTTGCAGAGGTCTCTTGACAGTGGCCAGCAAGGAACTACATAGTCTCCACTCCACAACTATGTGAGCAAGATATTTTGGAAGCAGATCCTCCAAACCCAGTCAAACCTTCAGATAATGGTGTGGCTGTCATTTTGACTTGGACCACATGAGAGGACGTCCAGCTTAACTGCTCCTAGATTCTTAACTCTTGGAAACTATGATGTTACGCATACTTGTTGTGTTAAGATGATAAATTTTATAATTTGTTACACAGTAACAAGTAATATGATATCCAAGGTGTGTAATTATCATTTTCCTCCCCTAAACCACTCCTTTTCCTTATTTGCACTCAGCCTGTTAGAGTTGTCTTTGACTTCTCCCCTTTACCCAGTCACCATTAATCACCCAGGCACATGGTCTTTGTATCCAAATGCCTTGCCTCCGTGTGTGTCTTTTGCTGCCATATTGAAGAAAGTTCTTATTATTTCTTTTCTGAGCATCTAAAATAGGCTCCTTACTGCTCCTTGGACCCAGTCAGCCCCTCTTCCAGATCCTCAGAGCATAGAGCTGCCAGATTAACTTTTTTTTTTTGTGTGTGTGGTGGTGCTAGGGATTAAACCCTTCACAGAGGCTAGGTAAGTATTCTACCACTAAGCTACATTCCAACCCAGACAAACATTCTTAAAAAAAATCTCTGATCAGCACCCTGCTTCCTACCAATTGTGGTAATAAGCCATACTTTTCTAGCACTCAGGGCACTGAGGGCATTCTACTACATTGCCTCAACCCTCATCCTACTGTAATCCCCTGCTACTCCTCACAGAAAACTGGCTGTGTATACGGAAAATACGCAAAATGCATGAAGAAGTGGTTGGCATTTTATGTCTTAGCACATTTCACTAGAAGCACCCCTTCAATCACTTGGAAACCAAACCCTCCTCATTGGATCAGAATTACAATGACTCCTTGGAAATGGTAGAGGTGGGCCAGAGAATAAGAAGTAAAATTGGATTTTAAGCTTTTTGAAGGCACATGCTCTTTCTTATTCACCTTCCACTACTACTCAATAAATATTTCTTATAGGGAAAGAATATGAGAAACTCTGTTTAAAGTATAAGATGATTTCATGAAGTCAAAGGTCAAAATGGGGAGCATGGTGCTGTGCTGAAGAAAGGAGATCTAAAAGAGGTTTCAGGAAGCTAATGTACCACCCAGCATTTGAAAAGTACAGCAAAGATCAAAATTTAAAACATAAAGTGTAGTTTTTACTGAAAGAACCACTGTAAAGTTGAAAAATTTTTTTTTTTTTTTTTTTTTGAGACAGGGTCATGCTATTGCCCAGGCTGGCCTTGAACTTGCAATCCTCCTGCCTTGACTTTTGAGTACCGGGATTATTGGCATGTACCACCATGCCCAGTTAAGTTGAAAAATATTAAGTTAAACTATTGTAAATTAGGGACAGTCTGTACTTAGATTTCCTGAATATATATGCAATCCCTGATTCCTAATAGAAAATATGGTAGATACAGCCTATAATGCTAATTATAAACCTAGTAGCTTCCAAAGTTTTTAATTGTGTTAAAATATACATAAAATTTACCAACTTAACACCCCCTCCCCCAGTACCAGGAATTAAACCCAGTGGAGCTCTACCACTAAGCTACATTCTTTAGCCCTTTTTATTATTTTTTACTTTGAGACAGGTTCTCACTAAAATGCAGAGGTTGGCCTTAAAATGCAGAGGTTGGCCTTAAAATGCAGAGGTTGGCCTTGAACTTGTGTTTCTCCTGCCTCAGCCTCTCGAACAGCTGAAATTATAGACAGGAGCCACCATATCCAGCACCATCTTAACCATTTCTACCTGTACAGTTCACCAAGGTTAAATCTGTTCAATGTGCTGTGCAACCAATCTCCAGGATGCTTTTCATCTTGCAAAACTAAAATTCTATTCCTGTTAAGCAACAACTCCTCCACTTCTCTCTATCATTTATTTTTTATTATTTACTATTATTTCCCTCTTGTCCCACTTCTAGCCTCTTGAAACCACCATTCTACATTCTGTCTCAAGAGATTTGACTGTATAGTTCATGTAAGTGGCACTACACAGCATTTGTCCTTTTGAGGCCACTTATTACACCTAGTGTAATGTCCTTAAGTTTTGCCCATGTTGTAGCATGTGTTAGAATTTCCTTCTTTTTTAAGGTTGAATAATATTCCACCACTTTCTGTTTACCAAATAGTTTTAAACAGAGTGCTTGAACTCATTTACAGATCCATGACCTGGGTTAGAGTGAGTAGTTGAATATAGGAAAGACCACAGGAGCTGGTGATTGAGGCATCAGTCACCATTAGATGGCAGCTTCAGAACTGACAGCATTGTTAAAAGGCATTTGTCCCTCAGTCTGTCCTGAAAATACATATCCTATTTCAATCCACCTACACATACACCTGCTCACTGTGCTTTTGTTTTCAAAACTTACCTTAGTGATCATATTTTAGTGCATTGTTTTGTTATATGATCTAAGCATATCTGATGTAGCCAAATATTTAATCAAAACACATTTAGAATACTTCAACAACAAAATTTAAACAAAATACAGTGTAATAACTGAGAGCAAAAATACTTAAGGTAACATAAAACAAATTGAATTAATGAATAATAAGATGTAATCTGGAGGTAATAATATTATACATCTTGAACTTTCAAAAAGTATAAAAAATATGATGGCTTATCTATTTAATGAACAAAAAGCATGTTCAAAGGTTAGTAAGGTCACTATGGTTAGTATACTTTCTTATAAAGTACTGCTTGATATAAATTTATATAAGGACAAATACAACACTCTCCATCATTAGATTAAACTATATATAGGAAATTATAAAGCAGGAAAATAGTGAATTTTAAAGGAATTTGAACAGAAGACTTCAAGTTAATAAAAATTAATGAAAATTTTAACTAAATGGCTTAACAAAGAAAACATTCTATGAATGTGTGGTCAACCAAGGTTTAACCAAATTTCATATTGTCAAATTTACATCTCCCAAAAGAAATGTAATTATCACTTTAGCATAAGCAGTTCAGCAGAGCCGATACCTCAAACTATCAGAAAAACCACTGCCATCTTTTCCTTTCATCAGACCTCTTCAAAACATAAAGTTTCGGGCTGGGATTGTGGCTCAGCGGTAGAGCGCTCGCCTAGCACGTGCGCAGTCCGGGTTCGATCCTCAGCACCACGTAAAAATAAACGCATTGTGTACAACTAAAGCAAATAAATAAATTTTTTTTAAAAAAATAAAGCTTCTACTGACACAAACTGGGGATATAGCTCAGTTGGTAGAGTGCTTGCCTTGCATGCACAAGGCCCTGGGTTCAATACCCAGAAACACACACACAAAGTAAACAAAGTAAAGAACAGCCACATGGAAATTCATGAACCTGAAATAACACTTGCCATTATCTAACTGGAAAATGAACACAAAGTTATTAAAAGAATATGACTTCTTCCTCTGGGGTAGAGAATCAATTCCATCACTCATTTTTACCTATAACTAAAATGTTGGCCCAATGATGCTAAATGGCCTGTTAGACACACACCACCAAATGGCAAACCCCAAGACACATCCAGGCCATTAATCAGATACTATGATGACTTTCTGTAGAAAATACAGATCTCACATATCAACCTATCCCCACATTCTCTAGAATTTCTACACATCCCCAGTGCAATGACAATTAATGTTAGAGAACTGATTGCTGAGTGGTCATGAAAATGCAAGTTACTGTTTGGTTGGAGAGCTTTTGGATGTATCCAGATTCATGTGACAACTATTTCTCAGCGGCATCTTGGAAAATCAGTAACTTGGTAGCCAATGCAAAGTGCTTTTCTCTTAAGCCAAGCCATAATAAGGGGTGATGAAGTTAAACCACTGCAGTAAACAGGAGGACAGGCAGCATAAGGGGAGCCTCCTCCACCAGAGGTCTATAAAACAGAATGAACAAACCCACTCTGGTTATTTGTACTTCTACTCTGAAGCAGATATACAAAATGGTTAAAGGAAAGAATCCTCAAAAGAGCCAATTTCTTCAACATTGTAGGGTGGGATTTTCTCAGCACATCATTTGAGGGCAAGCATGGCCTCAGTGACTACAATATCTGGTAGAATAAGGGAAAATAATCTCTAACAAGTTTAATTGTTGGGCCTGGCAGGCATGGAAGTTTACCTGGCCAAGAAAAGAATATAAACCTGGACATTCTGGAACTACTCATTACTTTTATGACAATCCTCTTTAATTAGTAACCATAACCTAAAATGATTGGTCCATGTCCTTTGGGGTGAAAGCCTGTCTTCCATCCAGAGACTTCTCTTTCCCACTCTACCAGCACAGCACACACATACCTGTTTGGCCCTCCCAGGTCACATCTTTGTTCAGCAGAAAAGCTTTTTGTACACGTTGGATTATGCCTGGTGTCCTAAGGCACTGGCTAGGGAACACATTATGGTTCTCAAACTGAAAAAACTAAGTTCTTAAAATCCCAAAGATTGGCAGTGGTTTTATGGAGAAGACCAAGGTCAGCCCTAGAAATAGCAGGAAGACATTCCAAAAATAATAAACTGGTTTTATTAAAGAACCTATAAATCTAGCTAAAGAATAAGAAATCAGTCCCCACGAAGCCTGTTTGTATGTATATTCTGACTGAGAGCATCACCAAACAGACACTGACTGTGTCTTGGTTTCAGCTCTGCCTGAAAGCCAGATCGTCTTAGACAAAACACATAAACTCCTTGAGCTTCCACATTTTCCTCAATAAAAATGGGGGCTTACATGGGCTGCACCTTTTCATAGTGCTCTAAGGAGAAAATGAAATGCTATATGTGAAAGCATTCTGTTAGGTATTATTACATATCCAAGAGGAGGAAGCCAATCTATTGGCATACCACTGAACACAGCTATGGTGTAGAATTTGCAGACCCTTTAAAATAAAATGACTTATTGCCACCCCAAAGATTTTTGCCTCCTAATTTTGCTTCCTTAATTTCTGTTGGACAGAAGTCCATTATCACCAGTCCAGATAGCTGGGCTGCTAAGTAGCCTGTCAACTTCGTATGTATAAACCAAATGCACAGCCCTCAATGCTACATTCTCGATCCTGCAGATTTGGAGGACTTTGCTAACTCATCCCCTTTCTTCTCCCGCCTATCACAGTCCCCTAAGCATTCCATTCAAACACTCTATATTTGTGTGCCCCACAAAAGTCATAAATTTACACTCACAAAGCAAAAACTAGAAGGGGAAAAAAAAACTAGAAGGAATTTCAAGGACAAGATTTTAAAATACATTTCTTAAAGATTGAGTATCCTTGACGTGTTTATCTATTTGGCAATCAGGAGCTTTAAATGTATCTTTTCCAGGGCTGGGGTTGTGGCTCAGAGGTAGAGTGCTTGCCTAGCACGTGCGCGGCCCGGGTTCGATCCTCAGCACCACGTAAACATAAATGCATTGCATTGTGTACAACTAAAGTAAATAAATAAATATTTTTTTTAAAAAATGTATCTTTTCCAAAGCAAAATAGTAAGGCCATCAATCAATTTAATATTAATTAGGAATAAAGAAAAATTATGGTAGCCATAGAACTGATCATCAATACTCAATTTACATACAACTCTTTAAATGTGTACATGTGCTGGGCGCCATAGTATACACCTGTCATCCCAGTGACCTGGGAGGCTGAGGCAGAAAGATGGCAAGTTCAAGACCAGCCTCAGCAACTTAGTGAGGGCCTAAGCAACTTAGTGAGATTCTGTCTCAAAATAAAAAAAAATAAAAAGGGCTGGGGATATACATCAGTGGTAAAGCACCTCTGGGTTCAATCCCCCCCACCAAAGAAAAACACAAAACAGCAACAAGAAAATGTTCACATGTATCTTCTAAAATGAGAACTCCCTCAGTCATAATTCATACAGTGGTACACCCAAAAAGGCCAAACATAACTGCATGTAAACAATACTGCAATAAGTCTGAATTTTTTCAAATGTCACTATGTCTAAACAATATACTTCATTGAATTATGAAGCCCAATATTCAAGCATACAGTTCTCAAGGGTTCTAGACACAATTATCAAAAATTTACCAGTAAATTATTCTAGTCTTCAATATTTTATATGTTTTCATACATATGTTCCATAAAATTACTCAAAATAACTATAATTAACACAAGATGTATTTTGAATCATTACCTGTTAGATACACATTTATAGAAAATTGTAGTGTCTTGTTCTTCAAAAGGTACATATCAATATCTATTAAATGCTAATTATATTTTTATAAGTTGAATTTACTGTTTTGCCTTATCTGTATATATAAATACACTTTTTTAAAATGTAAAAGGTAGATTAATTCCAGACCCTCAAAACCACGATGAAATGTGCTGTTTTTAATTGATTTTAAAGATTTACACAGCTTGAGGAAGACTTAAATGTTATAAGAGATTACTTTCGAAATATGAATGTTTCAGATTCATCTAAAGAAATGAATATAAAATAAGAATCCTAAAGTTTATGTCTGCACACCTATTGATGAAGAAATCTACATTTTCCCTCTTCTAGAATGTGTGTAGAAACATATAGATTTTCTCCAGAGAGGGGAAAAAACCAAAGAAATATATCTTGGTTTTTTTTCATGGTCACAGTACATCCACTAATACCCAAATCACAGTACAAATCTTTTCTTTCACATGTTCACTTCTAAAATAACAAACATCTTTCCCACACATAGAAAAGAAAAATAGCCATTGTGAGTTTAGAAATTTACAGCAGACATAAGAATTTCTAATGGAATGCCCATGGGAATACTAGAACTATAATAAAGTAAGGCAAAATCTTTTCTCCAAAGTGCTGCATACCACACCAAAACAAGATTAAAATTAAGTCAACCTTTCCTAAACAAAGCTCCACTCAACGTCAAAGCTTTTTAAAAGTAATATTCACTTGACCTGATTTTTGTACTTCAATATGACACTGTGGGTAAAGCAAAGTGTGAGAGGCAACAGTTGGATTCCTCTTCAGCAAATAAGAGACCAGATTTAATGTAGCTCCGTCTGCCCAGTAAATAAGTCCTATTTCTGATATGGCTGAGGAATGTCAGTTAACACTTTTTAAAAGCACTGGTCGTCTACTTGAGACATGCACTCTCCCAGTTCATAAAACTCAAGCGTGAAGCGTCATGTTGAAGTCCACTGTGGTCATTTCACCCACAGTCGGGAAATCCATGGGGGTGGGGGGAATAGGATTCTTTTTTATTCTAAAAAGACACTTATATTATCACAGCCAACCCAAAAATCATAAGCACAAATGGAATAAGTTAAGTTGCTGGTGTCTAAAATGAAGATATGTAATCAAAGCACAAAACTTCCATGTTACCAGTAGTTTCCAAGGTTGGAGCCCACACGCGCCTGTAATCACAGCGGCTCCAGAGGCTGAGGCAGGAGGATTGCAAATTCAAAGCCAGCCTCGGAATTTGGCAAGACTGTCTCAAAATAAAAGATAAAAAAGGCTGGGCTTTAAAATTCAGTGGTAGATTGCCCCTGCTTTTGATCCCCTGCACCGGGGGTGGGGGGGAAAATTGGATTTGTCTTACTTTTATTGTTCACACAATATAACTGGTTTCTCACTGCAGAATTTCAAAGTCATGACAATTAAATCACACCTTGACGAAGGGAGCACCTACCTTACACTCCGGCCTTGCATTCTCTAAAATATCAACACGTGCTTTCCTAGGAGAAGTTCCACTCCCTGAGCTGGCTCCCAGCCACCTGCTGCAGAAAGTGAGCGCAACTCGCAACCCAGCCCCGTCGCCAGCCTTTACCCGCAGCCCCAGATGCCAGAAATACCAGTCGCAACACGCGACGGTCCCTTTCGGCCCCAGCTCTGGCCACCTCCTCTCCACCCTGCAAGTTTCAAGGGGTGGTTCTTGCAGCCTCGGCGTTTTTCACGGCCTCGCGGCAGGGGCGTAGGGAGTGTTGAAAGGGCCAGCAGCTGGAGAGCTCGCCCACGACTTAACGATGAGCCTCTTCTTCCTTTAAAACACCGAGAAGAGGGTGTGGGGGTTAGTTTGTGAGCTCACGTGACCACGAGCGGGCGATCGTAGGAGGACCCGGAGCTATGCCTGGAGATCCACAAAGGGGGCGTCCTCGGGGAAGGGGCTCTAGCCCTGGCGCCGCCTTACAGCTACCCACAGTGTTGTGAAGCACAGACCCGGTTCCCCCTGCCTAACCCTAGAGTCTCAAATGTAGGGGGACCGACGTGATGACTGGGAATGAACATTTCTAACCAGGTCCCGGGTGCTGTTGGAATTGATGCTACCGGTCGCGGGTCTCAAGTTCTGGATCCTGTCTCGGGACCATAACCCAAGTGGGTGTCATTAAATTCCTGGCTTTTTAAGAATCCTGTAGTGAACTGGGGTCGGGGAACCCCAGGGGTGTAGCTCAGCGGTAAATCGCTTGCCTGGGGCGAGTGAGGCCCTCGGTTGGATCCTCAGCACAGCAATAAGTAAATTAATAAATACCTAGGAGTGAAACTAGAGGAGCTTCGGATTTACTAGATCTCCAGCAGCAAGCACAACCTTGCGCCCCTGAGAGGCAAAGCCATGGACTACTGCTGCAGACATGAACCCTCACATCCCCGAGGCTGGCTAGGAAGGCCTTCGGGGTTAGATTTAAGATCCGAAGTGTCTTCTTTAACTCACTGACGGAAAATCTGTGCCTACACGGCGGCTGCGCCCCTCTTCATTGACTGCACCTCGGTTCACCTCACTCTTCTGGCGTGGCTCGTGCGCCCCCTGCTGGCATTCCTGATTCTCCTCACTCGACTGGCTGTGGCTCCACTAGGTGAAGACTAGGACCTTACTATCTACAGCCCCAACCCTTTTTATTTTTTGAGATTGGGGGTCTTGCTAAATTGCTGAGGGCTGGTAACTTCTGACTCAGCCTCCAGAGTATCTGGTATTACAGGCCAGGGTTGGGACATGGGTTTGTGAGAGTGTTGGTTGGTTGATTGGTTTTTATTTATATATTTATTTTGTAGTTATAGATGGACAGCATGCCTTTATTTTGTTTCATTTTTTAAAAATATTTATTTACTTACTTTAGTTGTACTAAATGCAATGCATTTATGTTTACGTGGTGCTGAGGATCGAACCTGGGCTGCGCACATGCGAGGCAAGCGCTCTGCCGCTGAGCCACAACCCCAGCCCCTATTCGCTTCATTTTTATGTGATGCTAAGGATCAAACCCAGTGCCTCACACATGCTAAGAATGTGCTCTGCCACTGAGCTACAGCCCCAGCCCTGGGATATGGTTCTTCATGTGATCAGTATCTGTAATGGAGGAACACCAAGGGGCCATTTGGAGGGAAACTTTTACAGTGCCAGCCTCAACTGGGATTTAGCCAAACATAGCTTTCAGGGACCTTCTTGTGCTCTGTGTTTATAAGAGTGAGGTCCACAGGTAGTGAAGAAGGCTCCAAATATGGAGGAGCACCTACTATATAAACAAGTTTATCAAGTCTCTACTGTACCCCACCCCGTCAAATTTTCATTAAAGTCAAGAGTTCTGGTTTCTTTCAGGTTGTAAGACAGTTCCCTAATCCTGAGGCACTGACGTTAGTTTGCAGTAGAATGGATAGCTGGTGCACTTCACCTGGTGAAAATCTGTAAAAAGCAAGATGTTTTATCTTTGCCAATCTCAGCTTCCCTGTCCCCTTCCTGGGTGTCTCTCCAGATACCCCCATGCCCATGTGCTCCTTCCTCCTTTGTACTTTAAGGGAAAAAGTTCAAATGATAGCTTTAAAAAATAAGTTCCATTAGGTGGTACTTTTTTGTTAACATGATACCTCTGGAATGGAAACTATAATGGAGGAATTTCAGTCATGAGCCAACAGGCAAGGAAAAATGGTGTGAGCACAAGGAAAACTGCCATCTGTCAAGTATCTACATCATGCCAGACTGTGTACTGGGCACTTGCACAGCATCTCACTTAATCCTCACACCAGGTCCTCAGACTTAATCTCACACCAGGTAAATAGGCAATATTGACCCCACTTTTTAGATGAGAAACTGAGAATCACAGAGCTTATATCAGCTACCTGAAGCTACATGATAAGAAAGGAACCCAGTAGCAAGAGTGGCTCCATAGACAGGTACCACTTACTGGACATTTAACCATGCTGATTTTCTATATATTGTATGTTATTTTAGATACAACAAACATCTGAAGTAAAAATTCTACTATTAATAATTCCCGCCGGGCGCGGTGGCGCACGCCTGTAATCCCAGCACTTTGGGAGGCTGAGGCAGGAGGATCGCGAGTTCAAAGCCAGCCTCAGCAATGGTGAGGCACTTAGCAACTCAGTGAGACCCTGTCTCCAAATAAAATACAAAAAAAGGGCTGGGGATATGGCCCAGTGGGTGAGTACCCCTGAGTTCAACCCCTGGTACCACAAAAAAATAATAATAATAATTCCCATGTTATGGTTGAAAAAAATGGATATTCAGGAAGGCTGTGAGTGACGAAAGATTACATGGCCCGTCAGTGGCTGACAAGGACTTGAACCCAGGACAGAGCCTGAGGCCCTGTTTACCTCCTTACCATACATACCAGCACTTGATCACAAATGAAGATGACTGGCACATCTTCTTTGTGCAGAACCCTATACCTCCTGCTACAAACCCTGTCTAACAACACTTCCTGCCACCTGTGAGACAAGCTTCTGCTCTATCTGGGAAGTACAGCTCTGCCCAAGTGCCACAGCAAGCTTGCATAGGTTGGTTCATTTTTGTTTCCCTTAATCTACACAGGTTCCCTGGGACTATCCCTGTTTTATAGATAGGGAAACTGAAGCTGACATTTTTTTCTGTAAGTTCACCCACATGCATACGGTAAAATTAAAATTACAATTCAAAGCCGGGCGCAGTGGCGCACGCCTGTAATCCCAGCACTTTGGGAGGCTGAGGCAGGAGGATCGCGAGTTCAAAGCCAGCCTCAGCAATGGCCAGGCACTTAGTAACTCAGTGAGACCCTGCTTCTAATAAAATACAAAAAAGGGCTGGGGATGTGGCCCAGTGGTCCAGTGCCCATGAGTTCAATCCCCAGTACAAAAAAAAAAAAAAAAAAAAAAAAAATTACAATTCAAGCTTGCCTACTCATCTGCTAATTCCATGCTCTTCCACTGTTACCATGTGACATTTTTCTTATTTGGTACATACGTGAAGACCTGTCTGGGCTGCGGTTGTGGCTCAGCGGTAGAGCGCTTGCCTAGCATGTGTGCGGCCCAGGTTCAACCCTCAGCATCTCTTAAAAATAAAGGGCATTGTGTACAACTAAAATAAATAAATAAATATTTTTTTAAAAAAAAGACCTGTCTGTCCCATGGAGCCCAGGTATTGCTGAATGAAATTTTGCCAAATTCTGGTCTAGGCCTGACCACCTGTGAGCATATTTATATAACTTATTCTTTACTGACCTTGTTTGAATACAGCTCTCAGTAAAATGATCAGAAAGACAGAAGCATCAAGGTAGATACAACCTAATAACTGGGTTCCAGGACACAGGACAGGTTTCTCTGACCTGCAGTTTAAATGAACCACCTCTGCAATCAATATCTGCAGCCAACCCTCTATAAGTCACGCTCATTTGTCTTAGTCTTGGTCTTTGACATTTGTAAACAAATAGGTAAAGTAACTGTCCTGTGGACTGTTCCTTGAAAGGACTTAAATTCCACACAAACCTCTTGCATACCTTGTGTTTCTAATGTTCTATCCACTTGAAATCAAACAACATGAAGAATAAATATTTCTGTGCTCACCCCACCTTTGATTAAAGCAATTCTCTTTTATGAACCAGAAGAGAAACTAGACCCTGGAGGCATGAATGTGAATACCCAGTCAAGAAAGAAAATGTTAAAGAACTGACAGAAATGGTGGCAAATTGTAAGATGCAATTTCACAAATTACTCAAATGCAGCTTCCTTACCTTTTCTGACTCAGAATAAAATAATATTACTATCAGGTCAGACAGTGTAAATTTCTCAAAAAATGAGATCAAAAAGATAAAGATGTATAGGTAGACATGGTGTAAGAGAACACAGAGTCTAATAAGACCATCTGATTTCATAGTTTAGTGTTTTTTAAAAGTTGACTAAAATTTTTTTCTGCTGCTTCTTGTAAATATGTTTAACATTTTCAAGTTGTTCATTCATATTATGGAAATTTACTAGGAATGCCTCTTATTGTTCCTTTAGACTCACATCAACTAGCTCCTCAGTGGTGCACTTTGCATAAACGGCTTTTATAAAAATCCAGACCTGGAAAGGTAGGTTAAAGGATATAAAATCATAGTTAAAAGGAGGAATTTAGGGGCTGGGATTGTGGCTTAGTGGCAGAGCACCTGCCTAGCACGTGTGTGGCCCGGGTTCGATCCTCAGCACCGCGTAAAAATAAAGGCATTGTATACAACTAAAACAAATAAATAAGCATTTTTTTAAAAAAGGAGGAATTTAAGTTCTAGTGTTCCATATCACAGCAGAGTGACCACAGTTAGCAGTAATTTTCTTTATATGTCAAAATAACTAGAAAAGAGAATTTTGAATATTCTCAATGCAAAGAAATAATAAACGTTTAAGATGATTACCCTGATTTGATCACCACGTAGGAAATATCACATCGTACAACTATGTACCAGTTTTTTTAAAAGGAAAGATGACATTTACTATCTCAAAGGAAAATGCAGACCTGATCTTCTGTGCCCCGAGAGAAGGCGTTTCTTTCACGTTATTTCTTAATCGGATGAGCCCAACCAGAGAAAGAAATTATTCTCTTCTCTATTATCTAATTCCCTCCTTTGTTGGTAACCATAGTCATAAAACAAACTTCTCTCTCCAAGTGACTCCTACAGCTATTGGAAAACACAGCTTCATATAGGAACACAGGCCATCTGATTTGAGATCTATACCTGTCTCCTCACAGGAGATTCAGTTCCTGCATCGTTACCTGCTGGGGCCTGAATGTCCACTGCCAGGGCTAGTGCCTCCTAGGCTTGTCAGCCTGACCCCATCCCATCCCCGCCTACCTCTGTCCTCCCACCCCATCTCAGTCTAAAATACCATTCAAGGGAGAACATTTTGACAGCTGCTTTAGTTATTTTTGCTTTAAATTTTTTCTGACAATCAATATAATGTATATTCTTTCACAAAATGCTTTTCTTTGAGAATGCTTCTTGCCACACACTTATCTCCTTGTGGAAAAGTCCCTTTAATGCTGAAAATTTATAAAGCTTTAAGTGTCTACCTGAGACACAAAGGAATATAAGTGTGTTTGCTCTCAAAGAGAAGGGACAGGAAGACACAACTACCATTCATTCAGACAGTTTTTATTTGTAAAAACTTCTACCTGCTTTATTTCACTTAATTCTTGCCTTATTTGGCTTTCTATGACCGTAACAAAATACCTGAGATAGTCAACTTAAAAGAGGAGAAGTTTATTTTGGCTTACAGTTTTGGAGGTTTCAGTCCATTGTCGGTTGGTCCCATTGCTTTTGGGCTTGTGGCCAGATAGCCCATCCTCACCAAAATGCATGGCAGAGGAACCTGCTTATGTTAGGGAAGCTGGGAAACAAAAGAGGCAAGAGGTCTGGTGCAGAGGTGCACATCTGTAATCTCAGCAACTCAGGAGGCTGAGGCAGGAAGACTGCAAGTTCAAGGCCCGTCTGGGCAAACTTAGTGAAACCGTCAGCAACTTAGTGAGACCCTGTCTCAAAATAAAAAATGAAAATGGCTGGGGATGTAGCCCAATGATACAGCACCCCTGAATTTAATCTCTAGTACCACACATACACACACACAAAAAAAAAAAAAAAATGGGGGGGGGTCTCGGGCTGTAGCTCAGTGGTAGAGCACTTGCCTCACAGGTGTGAGGCCCTTGGTTTGATCCTCAGCACTACATAAAAATAAATAAACAAATAAATATATTCAAAAAAAATTTTTTAATAAAAAGAGAGCAAGAGGAGGGTCTGTGATACCAATATCTCCTTCAAGGGCCTTCCCTCAGTGACCTAACTTCCTCCTACCAGATTCCAACTCCTAAAGGTTCCACCATCTTCAGTAATACCATGAGCTGGTGACCAAGTCTTCAAAACACAAGCCTTTGGGGGACATTCAAGACCCAAACTATAGTAACCCTCAAAACAATCTGCCAAGGTAAGTACTGTTTATGCTCTCAATTTACTGGGAAGACTAACATTCAGAGAATTTAAGTACCTTGCCCAATATCACACAGGTAGTAAGTAGCAGAGGGTTCAAATCAGATCTGTTTCACTCCAAAGCTCATTTTCTCTGTGTTGCTGTCATCCCTAAGGCTTTATTCTCTAGTTATGGGGAGAAGACAAAATATACAAGAAAGATCTCCTTGCCTGTTAACAAATGATAAGTGAGAAATGAGTGACAGAGGTGGGGAATTATATGGACTTTTCAGAAGTTCCTTCTGCAGTTGTAGGTTCCTCTCAGAGCTTCATAGTAACTCCCAGAGCTCCTTACCTGAGCTGACTGGATTTCAGACCTGGAGACTGCCTATCTCCCCTGGGGTCTCTTCTGCTGAATTCTATAGGTTTTTCAGACCCAATCTTGCATCCTTCCTTTGGAGTCCCTCATTCTTCCAATCTGGTCCTCTGGAAGCTTCATTCAGGACACCTGAAGATTAGAAACGAACTGCCTTTGCTCTGTCCACCCCTACGTGGTTGGGAGGAGAGAGCATAGGGCTTCTACAGAGAACAGAGAACACAGGCCTCTGTGTGCACAGGTCAGAATGGAAGCCAGGGCTGGGGGGATGTTTTCAGCTCAACTACTTCCCAGCTGTGTGTACTTGAACACTCTCCTGACCTCTTTGATCTTTCTCTGTAAAATGGGAATGGTACAAGAATCTGTCATAAAAATGTTATGAGAATGAAAAGAAATGATGAATTTTAATGTGCCTCTCACCTTGTAAAGGCTCAATAAATAGTTGCTTGAAAACAACCCAGAGATCCTTGAAACAAAGGGCTTCCCATGTGTAAGGAAGCCTTGACCTAAGAGGGGAAAGCAGCAGGCTTCTGAGGGTAGAGGAGGTAGCTGGGGAATTATATACCCTTCACTGAGTTCTCTGCATCCACTTCCTCAAGCAGGCCCAATCATAAAGTGAGTCAGTCTGACATACTGAAATCAGACTCATCTATCAAAGTAATTTAGGGTTGGGGCTGTAGCTCAGTGGTAGGGTGCTTGCCTACCATTCATGAAGTCCTGGGTTCAATTCCCCATGTACAGGGAGAAAAAAAATAGAGCATTTTTCCCCCACATACCTGGATGACAAGAGTCACCTGGGTCACTTATTTGGAATACAGATTCTTCCTAGAAATTTCTAAATCAGTCTTTTCTGGGGCAGGTGCTGGGGATGCCCATTTTCCACAAGCACCTTGGTGAAGGAAGTGTCTAAGGTGCTCACGTGTCTACTATGTAGTGGAATCTACATAATGGGCAAAGTTATCACCCCAATTTTACAGGAAAGGTTACTAAGACTCACTCACACTGTCCCAAGAGAGTTGACTGTTAAATATCCAAGGAATCTGAAACTTGGTTGTTGCACCAGTGGCAGCTTGAAATCTATCACAGCAGTACTTTCATCAAGATTTCTTCTAGGGGGCTGGGGTTGTGGCTCAGCGGCAGAGCGCTCGCCTCGCACGTGCGCGGCCCGGGTTCGATCCTCAAGCACCATGTAAACATAAATGCATTGCATTGTGTACAACTAAAGTAAATAAATAAATATTTAAAAAAAAATGGGGCTGGGGTGGTGGCTCAGCGGGTAGAGCGCTCGCCTAGCACTACCCGGGTTCGATCCTCAGCACCACGTAAAGACCAAAGTACAATAAATAAAATATTTAAAAAAAAAAAAAAAAAAAAAAGATTTCTTCTAGCCACAAGGTAGCACAGGTCTCGTGTCTGTTTCCTACAGAACACTTCATGGCAGTTCTTTGGTTTTCAGAACATGGCTTAATCTGAATAGTGTCTTTTTCTTTATGGAAATCCATAAGTACTGTATACAACCAGCAAATAAGGGCTTTTGTTTTTTTGCAAGCTGGTTTACTGGCACATTAATCTCCTGTCAATAGAACTGGAGTTCATCTGTGTTCTCCCAAGTACAGGAACATTCTCTTGCATTTAACCCCCTTTGCCTTCTCTAGCCCCTCCAGTCCTGCACAGATTTATTAAGGGCTCAAATTCTACAAAACACCGCCTTCTATAGACTTGGCACAGTTTCTAGTTATAGAATCCAAGTGTTAGCTTTCCACGACAGGTTCATACCGCCTCCTAGTGGATGGGAAAGAGTACAACTAGCCAGATTCCTGATTGTTTTTTAAATCATCATGTGATGTGTGTGACATGTTAAGAGACAATATTTAGTAGCTTATTCAACTAATTTCCAAGAGCAGCACAAAAGGAAGGCAAGGAAAATAGCCAGGAATGACTCACATTCAGGTGAATTTCCACACAGGCTCTTTTCAGGCCAGCCTCTCATACTTGTGACACCGTGGGCAAGCGTATAAATGGAGGCTCACAAGTCTCTTAATTTTGAAACATGAAAAATCAAGCTAATAAAATGTAATTTATATTTTCAATATACCTTTGAAATGACAAAATTGAAAAATATGTGTAGGTCTGGGAGTGTATGTAGCTCAGTTGTAGGGCCCTTGGCTATCCTGCAAGGTGGCCTGGGTTCAATTCCCAGTACTAGGGGTGGGAGAGAATGAAAAGTTATGCTTTGCTAGAACTGAAAGTTGGCAAAGTATCAAAGAACTAGGTTTAATTATTATTGCGTATATCTGGGTTTTGATGATGAGGCAGCATGGTTTGAATAAGTAATAACATGAACACATATATAAATCATAATTACTCCACAGAATTTATATCTCTTGCCTTTATTTAAAAAACCCACTAATTATTTTGTTATAATTGAGTTTTTATGTAACTTATGTTCCATTAGCTACAGGATAAAAAGTAAAATGTAATTGTTTTTCAAATTGTAATTTCAAAATGAACAAAATTTGAATGTATATTTATCCAAAAATTAAAAATTTTAAGATAAAAAGTTAAAATAATTTTAAATGTTTTCAAAAGAGCTATTTTTCTTCTTAAATATTGAAAACTGCTTATGAGCTAGGCTGGGAATATAATACAGAATGGTATGGGCAATACCCTAGGTTCCATCCCCAGCACCACCAAAAATGTAAATAAAAAACTGCTTATGGAAATTAATAGGTAGCAGGGTATAGTGGTGCATGCCTGGAATCCCAGCTGAGGTTCACAAGTTCAAGGCCAGCCTTAGCAACTTAGCAAGACCCTGTCCCCATCCCAAAACACCCACCAAAAAAAAAAAAGAAAAAGAAAAAAAAAAAAAAAGGACTTAGCTCAGTAATAAAGCACCCCTTGGGTTCAATCCTCAGTACCAAAAAAAAAAAAAAAAAAAAAAAAAAAAGAGAGAGAGAGAGAGAGAGAGAAAGAGAGAGAATTATTAACAGGTAAAATACAAGTCATAGTTAATGAAATCAAGATTTTGAACAAAATTAAATTTTTAAAGTTGGTAATATTACATGAAATATTTTATAAAAATGGAAGCAGTCACAATTCTAGCATTTAATGCCCATTTGATTGATGCGATAAAGAAACATGCATGTTATGTCTAGACCTAGACATAGTCTAGTTCATATTAAGAGTCAAAATGAACTATTTAATATTGTAGAATATTCCTCAGCTGTTGTAGATTTAATGCTAATTCCTGGGTAGCTCTGGAACCATGAATTAGAACGTGAATGGAGGTGAGAAAATGGGACTAGAGGAAAATGATACTTCACTAAGTAAGAAGCAATTGCATTTTAGTTCTTAGGAAGAATTAGGCAAAAATTGCTGAACTGGCTTTAATTCTATCCCTGCCTTTTAACTAAGTGCTCTGCTGCTCACCTTGGTCCTGCCCTTCAAAATACTGTCCATCTCTGATAGCAGCAGCACAAATTTTCAGAGCTTTCGGCTGCTAACTGGATGTTGTTTCAAGGGCATGGAGCCTAGAGAAAGACAAAGGGTCCTTATAAATACCTAGTTTGTTGAGAAAGATTTTATTAGGAATGGAGATTGGATTTTTTAAAATATTTATTTATTTGCTTTTGTTGTACACAATGTGTTTATTTTTATGTGGTGCTGAGGATCGAACCTGGGCCGCGCAAGTGCTAGGCAAGCACTCTACCGCTTGAGCCATAATCCCAGCCCCTGGATTTTTTTTTTTTTTTTTTTTTTTTGAGAGAGAAATGAAAGTAGAACTTTATTTGTTTATTTATTTTTAATATTTATTTATTTGCTTTAGTTGTACACAATGCATTTTATTTTTACGTGGTGCTGAGGATCAAACCCGGGCCGCGCATGTGCTAGGCGAGTGCTCTACCGCTGAGCCACAACCCCAGCCCTGGAGATTGGGTTTTGTCAAATGCTTTTTTTTTTTTTTTTTTTTCTTTTCTTTTAATTTGGTACTGGAGATTTAACCCAGGGGCACTTAACCACTCAGCCACATCTCCAGCCCTTTTTTTTAATTTTTTATTTTGAGACAGGGTCTCACTAAGTTGCATAGGGCCTCACTAAATTGCTGAACTGGCTTTGAACTTGTAATCCTCCTGCCTTAGCCTCCAGAGCTGCTGGGATAACAGAAGAGCTGCCCACTGTGCCCAGCTAAATCCCATTTTTTTTTAAATACATGACAGCAGAATGCATTTCAATTCATAGTACACATATAGAGCACAATTTTTCACGTCTCTGGTTGTACACAAAGTAGAGTCACACCATTTGTGTCTTCATACATGTACTTAAGGTAATGAAGTTCCATCTCATTCCACTATCTTTCCTACCCCCATGCCCCCTCCTTTCTCCTCCCTCCCCTTTGCCCTATCCAAAGTTCCTCCATTTCTCCCATGCTCCCCACCCTACCCCCATTATGGATCAGTATCCACATATCAGAGAAAACATTCGGTATTTGGTTTTTTGGGATTGGCTTATTTCACTTAGCATGATATTTTCCAATTCCATCCATTTACCTGCAAATGCCATGATTTTATTCTCTTTTAATGCTGAGTAATATTCCATTGTGTGTGTACATACACACACACACACACACCACAGTTTCTTTATCCATTCATCTAGGTTGAAGGGCATCTAGGTTGGTTCCACAATTTAGCTATTGTGAATTGTGCTGCTATAAACATTGATGTGGCTGCATCACTGTAGTATGCTGTTTTTAAGTCCTTTGGGTATAAACCTAGGAGTGGGATGACTGGGTCAAATGGTAGTTCCATTCTAAGTTTTCCAAGGAATCTCCATACTTCTTTCCAGATTGGTTGGACAAATTTACAGTCCCACCAGCAATGTATGAGGGTGCCTTTTTCCCCACATCCTCGCCAACACTTATTATTGTTTGTATTCTTAATACCTGCCATTCTGACTGGAGTGAGATGAAATCTTAGAGTAGTTTTGATTTGCACTTCTCTAATTGCTAGAGATATTGAACATTTTTTCATATATTTGTTGATGGATTGTATATCTTCTTCTGAGAAGTGTCTGTTCAGTTCCTTGGCCCATTTATTGATTGGGTTATTTATTTATTTATTTATTTATTTATTTATTTATTTATTTGGTGCTAAGTTTTTTGAGTTCTTTACATATCCTAGTGATTAGTGCTCTATGTGATGTGTGTGTGGTAAAAATTTGCTCCCATTCTATAAGCTCTCTCATCACCTCACTGATTGTTTCTTTTGTTGAGAAGAAGCTTTTCAGTTTGAATCCATCCCATTTATTGATTCTTGATTTTATTTTTTGCACTATAGGAGTCTTATTAAGGAAGTTGGGGCCTAATCCAACATGATGAAGATTTGGGCCTACTTTTTTTTTCCTTTAGGTGCAGGGTCTCTGGTCTAATTTCTAGGTCTTTGATTCACTTTGAGTTGAGTTTTGTGCATGGTGAGAGATAGGGGCTTAATTTCATTTTGCTACATATGGATTTCCAGTTTCCCCAGCACCATTTGTTGAAGATGCTATCTTTTCTCCAATATATGTTTTTGGTGCCTTTGTCTAGTATAAGATAACTGTGTTTGGGCTGGGGTTGTGGCTCAGTGGTAGAGCACTCGCCTAGCATGTGTGTGGCCCAGGTTTGATCCTCAGCACCACATAAAAATAAACGCATTGTGTACAACTAAAGCAAATAAATAAATTTTTTTAAAAAACACTAGAAAAACAAGGGATAACAAGAACATATCTCAACATTGTAAAAACTACCTATATTAAGCCCAAGGCCACCATCATTCTAAATGGAGAAAAGTTGAAACATTCCCTCTAAAAATTGGAACAAGACAGGGATGCCCACTTTCACCACTTCTATTTAACATAGTTCTTGAAACTCTAACCAGAGCAATTTAGACAGATGAAAGAAACTAAAGGAATATGGATAGGAAAAGGAGAACTCAAATTATCACTATTTGCTGACAACATGATTCTATACCTAGAGGATCCAAAAAATTCCACCAGAAAACTTCTAGAATAAATGAATTTAGCAAAGTAGCAGGATATAAATCAACACCCATAAATCAAAGGCATTTCTGTACATCAGTGACAAATCCTCTGAAAGAGAAACTAGAAAACTACCCCATTTACAATAGCCTCAAAAACAATAAAATACTTGGGAATCAACCCACTTTTTTAAAAAAATATTTTTTTAAGTTGTAGATGGACACAATACCTTTATTTATTTATTTATTTTTATGCGGTGCTGAGGATCAAACCCAGTGCCCCACACCTGCTGGGTGAGCACTCTACCTCTGAGCCATAACTCCAGCCTTAAATCCCAATTTTTATCTGTAAAAAGTTCATCTGCAGCAGTAGCTTAACTCCATGCACTCCTGGTTCTCCAACCAGATGCACTATAAACACACTTAGGGATACAAACCCAGAGAGTCTGGCTCAGAGGCCAGGCTCTTTAACCCTTACCCTGCATGACCTCTTCCATCACAGTCACACCCATTCCTCCCTATCAGTTGTCATCTGGAAACAAGTAGCAACGACATACTTTGGAAGCATTCTTTCCATAGTCCTTTGGCATGAACTTTTTTCCTCCTGGGTTGGAAGTACTGAGGATTTTCCAAAGATAAAAAGCAGTTTTGAGTTTATCTCTTTTATCAGTAATGAAGGGTAATTGGCAAAGTTAGGGACAAAGGTTTATTAAGAGAGTTTCTGTTCAGTTCTTCTTTTACTAGTTTTTTTAAAAATATTTATTTATTTGCTTTAGTTGTACACGATGTGTTTATTTGTATGTGGTGCTGAGGATCGAACCCAGGCCGCGCATGCGCTAGGCGAGCGCTCTACCGCTGAGCCACAATCCCAGCCCTTTTACTAGATTTTGACATTAAGCAAATGATTTAAATTCCTGATCTTCATTTTCCCTATTTGAAAAAAATAAAAAAGGCAAAATCAAAAAGAAAGAAAGAGGGAGGGGAGAATAATACCCAGGTATTTTATGAGGATTAAATGAGACAATCTAAAGCATGTGGCACAGTATTTATGGTACAGTAGGTGTTCAATAAATGATAATTATTATTGTCAAACTCTTCTATCATTAAAATGGTGTGAAGGTGGAATTATTTGGCGCTTCTGGAGTTCCCAAGGAATACAAAGTGATCCCACATAATCAATACCCATTTGCTGCTTAAAAGAATATGTTATCTAAGTAGAAGAAGTTACATAAGCCAAAGATACTATGGTATAATATTATTTTAACAGGATTTTTTTCAGTTGCAAGTAAAAAGAAGCCTGACTCATATGAACTAAACACAGGAAATGCAGCATCTCACAAGTATGACCTCAGAGTAGCTATAAGTTTAATTCATTCAGAAAATCATGTCAGTAAATCTGTTCTTTCCATCTTCTGCTCTGCTGTCCTTGGTGTGACTGATTTTGTCCTGGGGGTAGCTCATCCATGATTCTAGATGGCTGTAGCAGTGTAAGGGTCACATTCAGGCAAAATATTCAGTAAGGAAAGAGGATGAACCACTGAACCACTATTTGAGTCTTTGGGAGCAAAGAAAACTTTCCCAGTAGCTCTCCTAGCATATTTTTCATGTCTCCTTGGCCAAAACTGAGTCACATCTCTAAACAAACCACTGGTTAAGGGACTGGAACATCTTAAATAGTTTGGTCTTTTTTTTTTTTTTAAACATTTATTTATTTGCTTTAGTTTTACACAATGCCTTACATGGTGCTGAGGTTCAAACCCCGGCCGTGCACGCGCTAGGCGAGCGCTCCACTGCTGAACCACAACCCCAGCCCCAATAGTTTGATCTTATTAGCATTTATCTCTTCTCTTCTCCTCTCCTCCCCTCCCCCTCCCCCTCCCTCCTTCCCTCCCTCTTCTTTTCTTCTTCTTTTCTCTCTCTCTCTCTTTGGTTCTGGGGCTTGAACCCAGGTGAGCTTTACCACTGAACTACATCCCAGCCCTTTTTATTTTTTATTTTGAGGCAGGGCCTCCCTAAGTTGCTTAGGGCCTAGCTAGGTTGCTGAGGCTGGCTTTGAACTTATGATCCTCCTGCCTCAGCCTCCCCAGTCACTAGGATTACAGGTGTGTGCCACTACACTTGGCTATTATTTATCTTCTTTGAGCACAGGACCATAGAGCAAAGGGAAGAACCCTAAAAAACATGGAATGCAGCAGCAAAGAAAAAGGAAATTACTATTAGTAAGAAACTGAGAGTGTCTATTTCAGTTAGGAAACTTCCTTGAGATCCAGGCAGAGCTGCCCTTTTAGAATTCTGAATTTGAATGCAACATTATAAAGGATGATATAACCTCATTATGTCTGTACAAGGGTATTATGGAAGACCTAATGACACCCCAAACAGCAATAAAAAGACAGTAAAGTATTTCAAAATTGAAATTAGCATCACATTGTCTTGGCCAAATTATATTTTTATATTGTGTGCGTGTATAAATGTGTAACAACAAATCCCATCATTATGTACAACTATAACAATACAGATAAAAATGTAGAGAAAAAATGGCATCACATATAGTGCAGTGATATTTAATATAAAATTATAAAGATCTTGTTCCAAAGGTAAAATTAAAGTATAAGAATACAGTTTGCCTTTTTGAAGAGATTCTAGGGAACTTGCATATACAGCACTTTCATTTGCTTCAGCAGGGCCAGATACGGCGGTATCACATCTCCATCTTGCCTGTGTCCTTAAAAGTCCTTAGTAGATACAACAAAAAAAGGGCATATTGATTTCAAGACCTCATTTACAGTGCCTTCAAAATACTTAAAAATTCAATCTGTCTGACCTAATCCTCCTACTTCCATGTTCCTGGTCATTCCCCACCAATTACCTAGTATACCGTTCCCTGCAAAATGAAGCCTTTTTTTTTTTTTTTTTTTTTTTTTCAGTAATAGATTTTTTGCCCACACTTCCCTATAATCATTCAACTTTTCCCACACTTTTCTAAAATCATTTCAACTCACACTAGACTAGAAGACTTAAGGATGCTAAAATGCCCGAGAAAGGATCTTAGCTTAGAGATTGTTTTCAAAATAATCATGGGGCCCTATTAACTAGGGCTAAATGATATTAAAGGAAACTATATTAAAATGGCTAGCCACAGTAGCCCATGCCTATATTCTCAGCTATGTGGGAGGCTGAAGCAGGAGGATAACAAGTTTGAGGCCAGTCTCAGCAATTTAGTGAAACCCTTTCTCAAAATAAAAAGAAAAAGGGCTGAAGATGCAGCTCAATGGTAGAGTACCCCTGGGTTCAAGCCCCAGAAATTTATATTAAAATTCCTTAGAAGGAGAATGTGATATTACTTTATAAAACTCTAACTTAAATTCATGTTTAGGCCTCTTGAGATTTCAAAACCTACGTTTGAATCACTGCTAGTAGAACAAATTTGCTTAATATTTTTAAAGCCTATATTTTTTCCTAGCTTCTATATTCTCTTCCAACCATTGTACAATAAAGTCTGTGCTGTGAAACAGATACCAATGCTAAGGTGCATTGTTTATGAAAACACTACCATAAAGCTATGCAAACTCAAAGGAAAAATTATTAGTAAAATAATAGAACATGGACTGTATCATAGGCAGAATAGTCATAGTTATTCTACAGATCTATAGATAAAGTATATTTGTGATATAGCTATTCTCTCTGACTAAATGGAAAGGATTTTAAAATGAAAAACCACAACCTCACACCATTTATTTCAGATTACTGGGCCAGTTTATCTATGAGAAGGGTTGGGGTGAATGTCAATGGTAGAGCATTTGCCTAGCAATGAATGAGGCCCTGGGTTCTATTCCCAGAGCTGAAGGAAAAAAGAAAAGAAAAAAAAAAGTGGGGTGGGGAGGTAGAATAAAAGAAAAAAAGAAAAGAAAAAGCAATTTACCTAAAAGAAATGAATGTGATATTTTTATCAGAAAGAGTTGAAAACATAATTTAACTATTGAAGTCATTATTTGCAATCACATTTATACCCATTTCTTGCATTGCTTCTACTTAATTAATTTTGCCTGTGAAGTAAAAAACAGGGTTGAAACATCTAATAACTATTCAAATTATTGTAAACTGCCTTTGAAGAATTACACTGCCATATTTTATTTGTCAAATTAACTTTAATGTATAAACATCTACTTACAAATGAAATTAGGGAAAGTCTTTTATTTTATAGAATTAGTCTGCTCTAAGTCAAAACTTAAATTATTTCTGCATATTCACATATTATATTCACCAACTATTTAAGGCCCATGAATGTGATTAAGATTTGCTAAATGGGTACCAATTATCTTGTAGTAACAGTGACACTTTATCTTGTCAAAAAATTATTTGGCCACAATACTTGAGTAAGACATAAACTACAGAAGAACACCAAAAACTGAAGATTGGGATTTATACTTCAGGGAAGATGGATAGATGCATTTTTCTATATTCCTCCTGTAAATTACAACTAAAATGCCTAAGCATTGTATTAAATCAAACATAAGAAGACTCTTTTTAAAAGACTGAAAGGAAAAGGCAGGCCAGTCAGACCTGCAGAACAACATGGTGGTTAGTTGCCTGGGTTTTCTTTTATGCCTCACATAGTTCATACTGAGAGCAGAGGAAGCTGCCTGCCCACATACAACAGGCACAAATCAAAAATATAAAAAAATTTTAAAAATAAATAAATAAATAAATAAATAAAAGCCTATTTTCTCTAGCAAAAGGATCAGGAAAAAGAAGTCTAGCAAGACAGAAACCTTTTGTAAAATAACAGCTCCCCTCCAACCAAACACCACAAGGGGAAAAATAATATCCAAACCAAGCCACTCCACCAGCAAAGGTTGAGTAGGGAGCCCATATTTCTAACACCACTGTCATGTCAGGGTCGTGCCAGAGAAGACCAACCTAGAGAAGCTGAGTTTCCTCTCTCTAACTGGTCATGAGCTCCTCCCAACTCTGTGCTGTTATTGGAGAACACATGGGGGCCTGAACCTTGGAATCCATACCCCCTGGGCAATGATGATGCATCCCTCTACTTCTTCCCTGGGGCAATGCAGAAGCAGCAGAGTGAAGAGTCTAAACTTTCACCACCGTCCAGTGGTAACAAGGCAATACCACTGCAGTGTCTACAGAGACCACAAAGAAGCTGAAACTCCCACAACCCACCCAGGAGTAATAAGGAGCCCCCTCCTTAGGTATCAGTGGAGGCTAATCTCAACTTGTTAGTAATTTGATAACACCTCTTTTCTGCCTTGGGATAGCAGGTTCAGAGAAAGCCAGCTGAAACAGTTTTTAAAACATCCAGAATCTTGTAAAAAAAAAAAAAAAAAGGTCAGGTTTCCATAAAAAAAATTATTTGCCATACAAAGTACTAGAAACACCTCAAACTGGATTTTAAAAAACAAAACAATAGGGCCAGGGAAGGTGGAGTACCCCTGTAATCCCAGCAGCTCAGGAGGCTGAGGCAGGAGGATTGCAAGTTCAAAGCCAGCCTCAGCAACAGCAAGGTGCTAAGCAACTCAGTGAGACCCTATCTCTAAATAAAATACAAAAGAGGGTTGGGGTTGTGGCTCAGTGGTAGAGCACTTGCCTGGCATGTATGAGACACTGGGTTTGATATTCAGCACCACATAAAAATAAAACAAAGGTATTGTGTTCATCTACAACTAAAACAAAACAACAACAACAACCAATAAATAAATAAATAAATAAAGACAAATATCCAGATAACAGAGATGATAGAATTGCCTGGCAAAAAATTTTGGAGCAGTCATAAATATGCTTCAAAAAGCAATTACACAGGGCTTGGATTGTGGCTCAGCGGCAGAGCGCTCGCCTTGCATGTGCATGGCCCGGGTTCGATCCCCAGCACCACGTAAACATAAATGCATTGTACTGTGTACAACTAAAGTAAATAAATAAATATTTAAAAAAAAAAAGCAATTACACATATGTATGAAACAAAAATTAAACTGCCTCAGCAAAGAAACAAAAGCTATAAAGAACCAAATAGACATTTTATCTTCTCATATAAAAATATGAGAACTGAGCTGGGGTTGTGGCTCAGCAGTAGAGCACTCACCTAGCATGTGCGCGGCCCAGGTTCGATCCTCAGCACCACGTAAAAATTAAAAAAAAAAAAATGTAGTGTGTACAACTAAAGCAAATAAAAATATTTTAAAAATATAAGAACTGAAACAAAAAACTCAGTATATGGTCTCAAAAGCAGAAATGAGGAACATGGAAAAGAATCTGAACAGGAATATAGAACAACAAAAATTACCCAATCTGGATAGACTTTGAAAAATGAACAGTGTCAGGGACGTGTGGGACTATAACAAAATATCTAACTTTCAAGTCACTGGAGTTCCATAAGGAGAAGATAAAGAGGAAAAGACTACAAAAGTATTTGAAGACATAATAGCTGAAAACTTCCTTAATTTGAAAAGACATACAAACCTACAGATATAAGAAGCTGAGTAAATCCCAATCAAGATAAACCAAAGAAATTCATGCCAAGACACATCATGTTTAAACTTGTAAAAGCCAAAAACATAGGGGGAAAAAAAACACTGAAAAAGAGAAATCCAACATCTTTACTACATGAGAAAAACAATTTGAATGATAAAGTATTTCTCATTAAAAACTATAACAGGATAGCAGGATATAAAATTAACACCCATAAATCAAATGCGTTCCTATACATCAGTGGTGAATCCACTGAAAGAGAAATTTAAAAAAGTACTCCAGGGCTGGGGTTGTGGCTCAGTGGTAGAGCGCTTGCCTAGCATGTGCGCGGCCCGGGTTCAATCCTCAGCACCACGTACAAATAAAGGCATTGTGTACAACTAAAATAAATAAATAAATATTAAAAAAAAATGATGCAGCTGCCCCATTTGCTGAATGAGCATCTAAATTTCCTGCTTAGGTACTTTCATTCTCTACAGAAAAAGGGAAAAAACAAAAAACCAAACAACTATTTTCTGATACTTATCAGTCATTTACAGTGACATTGTAGTGATGATAAACTAGTGAATAGATGCTAAGGGAAGACTTTTTTAAGATTTGACATTCTAATTTTTTTTAAATGGTATTGGGGATAGAACCTAGGGGGCACTTAACCACTGAGCCACATTTCCAGCCTTTTTTATTTTCAGGGAGGGCCTCACTAAGTTGCTTGGGCTGGCTTTGAACTTGTGATCCTCCTGCCTCAGCCTCCCAAGCCACTGGGATTACAGGTGTGTACAACCATGCCCAGCCTGGACATTTATATTTTAATTTTAAAAATAAATAGACCTGGGGCTGGAGCTGTAGCTCAGTGGTAGATCGCTTGCCTCACACATGTGAGGCACTGGGTTCAATCCTCAGCACCACATAAAAATAAATAAAGATATTATGTCCATCTACAACTAAAGTGCCTCTGAGTTCAATACACCCCCCCACACACACATTACTCTGGAGATAAGTAATACACACAGAAAAAATCTAATATATATATATATACATATATATATGTATGTATATATACACACACATATACACATATACATGTGTGTATATGTGTAGGTATGTATGTATATGTGTGTATATATAGTGTGTATATAAATATATATGTGTATGTGTGTATTTGGAGTCCCAGAATGAGAGAAAGAATGAGATTGCAGAAATGATAATGAAAACTACCTAATGACAGACATCAATGCACAGATTCAGTAAATTCTGAAAATCTCAAGCATGCTAAGCATGAATGCATAATAAAGCTATACCAAGGCACATAATAATCAAATTGTTTATAATTAAAGACAAAGAAAATCTTATAAGAAGCCACAGGGGTTGGGAAGGGGGGGGGTGAAGACTCATTACTTCAAAAGGCACAACAAGACATAAGACTATAAGACTGATGGTTGACTTTTTAACAGACACCAAGGCAGTCAGGCAATAAAAGAATGATACCTTAATGTGCTAAAAGAAAAAACTGTGAACCCAGAATTCTATACCCAGTGAAATACAGTCCATGAGTGAACATTTAAATAAGAAAGTTTTTAAGAAAAAGAAAACTAAACAAAAAACCTGATGGAATTCACTGCTATAGGAACTGAAACATTAAAAGTAGTTCTCAGGTTGTTGGAAAATTATTTCATCGGAGAATTACAGGAATAAAGAACACCAGTGCAGCTGGGGATATAGTTTACTGGTAGAGTGACTACTTAGTAAGCATGAAGTCCTGGTTTCAATTTCCAGCACTGCAAAAACTTAATTAATTAAAGAGCACCAGAACAGATAATGGTGCTGGGAAACAGAAATAAATATGGTGATTAATAGTGATTATAAAGGGGCTTGAGTTGTGGCTCAGTGGTAGAGCACTTGCCTAGTATGTGTGAGACACTGGGTTCAATCCTCAGCACCACATTAAAAATAAATAAATAAAATAAAGATATTGTGTCTAACTTACAACTAAAAAAAAATATTGAAGAAAAAAATAATGACTATAAAAGGGCTGGGGTTGTGGCTCAGTGGCAGAGCGCTCGCCTCCCACGTGTGCGGCCCGGGTTCGATCCTCAGCACCACGTAAACATAAATGCATTATTGAATTGTGTACAACTAAAGTAAATAAATAAATATTTTTTAAAAAAATAATGACTATAAAAATAAGGTCTGGGGGCGCTGGGGTTGTGGCTCAGTGGTAGAGTGCTTGCTTAGCACATGTAAGCTACTGGGTTCGATCCTCAGCACCACATAAAAAATGAAATAAAGATATTGTGTCCACCTACAACTAAAAAATAGATATTAAAAAAAAAAAGGTCTGGGCTGGGATTGTAGCTCAGTGGTAGAGCGCTTGCCTGGCATGTGTGAGGCACTGGGTTTCATTCTCAGCACTGCACGTAAATAAATAAAAATAAAGTTCCATCTGTTAGATTCCGCCGACAGGCCACACCTCCCAGGTACTTTAAGACAAGACTCATCTCCCAAGCGCCTTCAGCTGGCCATGCTGCTGGCCACACCTCTGGTGCCTTACAGAGCCAATTAGGACACACGGTTCCCCTTTCCACCCCGGCAGCCTATGGAGTTGGGGGTCCCTCTGACCACCGGTTACCTACTTAAGCCTTCTCTGGACTGAAACCCGCCCCTTCTTCCCCTCTTTTCGTTTTCCCGTTGCTCCCCACTCCCACCCGCCCCGCTGGTTTTCCTCCACATGTACCTCGGTCCCTACCAGCCATTAGGGGCTGGTTAATAAACCCCTTTTCTACACATGATTTTTTAAAATCATGATGGATATTTAACTTATAAAGTCAAACCATTCAAATCTGTGTATTCCAGTGTTCATCTTAAAATCAAGCACATATAGATTAGAATGTGATTTTATTCCCAACATTAAAATTGTTCCACTTTTTTAAAAGAAAAAATTATACAAATAATGAATTCTACAATTCCTAATAGAAAAGAACTTTGCTAGCTACTGTTTAGGGCACACCTCTTTTGCTTTATGATAGGTCCTAAGGGGGAGTGTATTCAGTGTCTATTCATTCTATCACCAAAACTTAGTGGCTTATGACAACAACCATAAAATGTCTAACAGAATTTGAGAGTTTGAATTTGAGGGATCCAGTTCAGGGCCTCCTTATGACATTGTTGTTAAGCTGTCACCTAGAAAGGCAGTCATTTGAAGGATTGATGGAGGCTGAAAAATCAGCTTCAAGGTGGCTCATTCATACCACTATTGGCAAAAATTCTGGGTTCCCACTGGCTGGGAGTAGACTTGTTTTTCACTGCATAACCCTAACCATAGCACTATTTGATATGTCCTCATGACATATTATATGGTTTCCCTCAGGGTGAATGATCTAAGAGAGAGCAAGAAGGAGGTCATGAACTATTAACATAATTACACTTCCACCATATTCTACTCAGAAGGAGGGGAATTAGGGGTGTATGTGTGTGTGTTGCTGGGATTTGAACCCAGGGCCTTACACATGCTAAGCAAATTGCTCTACCACCAAGCTATATCCCCAGTCCTTTTTTAATTTTTATTTAATTTTTTTTTTAGACAGGGCCTCACTATGTTGCCCAGGCTGTTATTGAACTAGCAGTCCTCCTGCCCCAGCCTCCACAGTAGCTGGGATTACAGGTGTGCACTATGGCATCAAGCTAGCTACCATCTTTTGAAGGAAAAGAGAATGAAATAATTTGTGGTCTTATTTTTTTAAAACCACCATAGGAATGCTCTTTTGTGTGGGGTTTTGTTTGTTTTCCTGAAACAATGTTGTTAAGAACTATATCTCCCAGCCTTGGGGATATAAAGATGAACAAAAGAGGCAGAAGTTGAATGGAAATTTTAAAAATATAGTAATCAAATATAAAAATTCATAAAATACTTTTAGATGATTTTAAAAATAGAGTAATATACTAGTGATCAGAGAGCAAATGAGGGAATATTTTTAAAAAATATTTATTTATTTGCTTTTAGTTGTACACAATGTGTTTTTACGTGGTGCTGAGGATCGAAACTGGGCCGCACACGTGCTAGGCGATTGCCCCACGGCTGAGCCACAACCCAGCCCAAGGGAATATTTTTTGATAGTGTGCCTAGAAAGGCCTTCTGTGATAAGATAAATTGGATTATACTATATATTCTATTATATAACCTGATTTTATCATTAACAAGGCCATGAGTCTTAGTTTGGGCTGCTATAACAAAATACATAGCCTGGGTAACTTATAACAGACACTTGTGTCTTACAGATCTGGAGCCAGAAAAGTTCAAGATCAAAATGCCATTCAATTATGATGAGTATTCTCTTCCTATTTTGAAAATGGCTGCTTTCTCACTATGTCCTTATACAGCAGAGAGCCCTAGTTTCTGTTTCCAACATGGAGCCCCACCTTCTTGACCTCATCTAAACCTAATTACCTCTCATAAGTCTTCCCTCCAACAACATCATAAAATTAGGGGTTAATCTTTAATGTGCCAGGCATGGTGGTGCATATCTGTAATCAAAGGACTTGGGAAGCTGAGGCCGGAGGATTGCAAGTTCGAGGTCAGTGTCAGCAACTAAGTGAGGCTCTCAGCCATTTGAGACCTCGTCTCAAAATATAAAATAAAAAGCCACTAGGATATTTCTAACATCTAGAGCAGTGCTGTTGGCACACGGTGGCCACTCAATAATTACTTGCTCAGTGAATGGCTTGTACAGGTCATACATAGATACAAGGTGTTGAGGTGCCAAAGGCAGCAAATTTAAAGAAGGCATCTGGTTTGGGGCCTTGCCCAGACACAACTTTAGGCAACTTATTTTTTAAATAAACTCCTGTACAGTGGGGTTTATACCATATTCCTCAGCATAAGAGACAAACAGTCAAACTGGGTGTGGTGGCACACACCTGTAATCCCAGCGACTCAGGAGGATCACAGGTTCAAAGCCAGCCTCAGCAATTTAGTGAGGCTATAAACAATATAGTAAAACCCTGTCTCAATAAATAAATAAATAAATATTAAAAAATTAATACTTCGGTAGTATAAGACACAATAGTTTCACTCTCTGTAATTTACAGGAACATGTTTTAATTACTGTCTAAATTTCACTTGTTCAGGTAATGACATAATCTAAGTATACATTTTCAGGGGTTCTTATGTTACATTGTATCTGTAGAAATGTCAACTTGTGCAATTATCCAAAAGTGTGTGTGTGGTGGTGGTAGGGGTGCTGTCAAGATTTCCTAATTCTGCAGTAGTAATGGTTGAACAACTTGGAAATAGTCATGTGTGTTGGATTCCGGGCAGGGAGGTAGAAGGCCACACCTCCCAGGTAAAAGACTACCTTTCCCAGGTGCCCTCGCCGCTGCCCCCTGACCTCCTGCCCCCTGACCTCCGGCAGCCTATGGGGACACTTGCCCCAGGGGTCTCCCCCTGACCACTACCGCTGCTATTTAAGCCTCCCCCGGACTGAAACCGCTCTCTGTTCCTGCCTGTCCCTGTTCCCGTTCCCTTCCCTATCCCCCTTCCCTTCCCTACCCTTGCCCACGTGGCACCCCAATAAACCCTTTTATTTCACTAACACGGTGTTCTCGGCTAAGTTAATTTTGTTCAGCATTTTCTAACAATGTGTGGAATAACGACTTTTCAGTCATGGACTGACCACATGTACAATGGGGTCCCAAAGGATTATATTGCTTAGTGACCATGTAGTCCTCTTAGTTTATACTCTATGATGGTCGAAATTGCCTGAGAACACATTTTGTTGAAGTGTTCCTGTCATTAATCCACACATAACTGTACACTAAAATCACTAAATCATTTGTATGGTATGTAAATTATACCTCAACAAAACTGCCCGTTAAACCAAACGACATTTTCTAATTCCATATACGCGGGTACTATAAAATATTCTTAGAATTTAAGAAAAATAAATACCCAAAGAGCTCCCCCACCCCCACCCCCCAAAAAAAGAACCAGAGTAATAATAAACCCAGCCATCAGTTGAAACAAGCTACTTAAGAAACGGTTGTTAGAAGAAACCCAGCTAACTGGTAAGGTCCTAAGTGATCTATCTGAACGACTTAACTTCTTAACTACGTGGGGAGGACAGTCTGTAACCCGAGCTCGCTAAGAACCTAGCCAGGGTGCTGGCGCAGAGAAAGCAGGTTCAGCGGACTGGGCGCCGAGCGGGATCGTCCTCACCCACACCCCAGCTACCTCGGTCGTCCCGGAGACCACCGAGCAAACGCCCAAACTCAGTTCTGCTCCAGGAGGGACGCCTACAGGGAGGAGCGTGCGCTCTGCGGGTCAACCTCATCTGGCGGATGCGCGGGAGCCCGCGTCCGTGCTCCAACGGGTCTCAGGTCTGTCCCGCCGGGAGCCACAGCCCTCCCGGCGCCGCGCCAACCCCGGGTGACCCGACACCGCGGGAGCCGCGCGGCCTCCGTCTCGGCCACCCTTGCCAGCACAGCGTTCGGGGGGGCTGCAACAGCGCGCTGGCGCCATCTCATCTCAGACCCTAGGAATCAGAGGCCGGCGCGACCACAGCCTGCGGCGCGGGTGTGAGTCGGAAGCCGCCCACATGCCCACGCTCAACGTTTGCAGTCCGCCCAGGGTCCCCAGCCGCTGCCACGCGGGGCGGGGCAGAACTCTCGAGAGAAGGGTGGTGGGCCTCAGCCAGGAGCCCCCAGGGCACAGAGAGGTAGGGGAAACTAACCTCCCGCGCCCGCGAAACTGTGCTCCCGCCAGGCCGCCCCGCCCCCCAGCCCTGCGCCCTGATTGGCTGGAACCGAGGCGGGTTCCGGGGTCGGTTCCAGCTCGCGGTTCGGCGGGTTCCCGCCCCAGACAGAGGCGCGCTCTGCGCCGGCTCTTTCCACCAGCCAATCATATTTCCCCAACCAGCCATCTCTTTCTTCGTTTTTTTTCTTCGCTGTCTCCCGCCTGCCTTGTCGAGCACCAACACCCGCTACAGTCAAGTAACCCACCCTTTCCGCACAGGCGCAGTAGCGCGGGTTCCCAGAACTGTTGGATGGTGGCGGACTGTTCCGAGAAGTCGCCCCGCCAGTTTGGCTGCACAGTGGGAATCCTATAAGGGACTCATGTACTGGAAGGTGGTCGCCACATAAGCGGCGGACTTGGAGCTGGGGTGTATTGGACCGTAGGCAAGGACATTGAATAGGGCGTTCCTCTTTGCGGAAGGGGACACTTGTAGGGGAAAGGCGGGGCAAGGTGGCTGAGGGAGGAGGCTATCAGACTGTCAACGCCTGAAGACAAGTAGTTTGGCAGTTGAGGAAAGGCGCCTGGATCAGAATGTACCTAGTTAGTGGCTGTGCCCACTGGCCCCTGTTTTTCTGGGGGTAACGAGCTCCTTTATCTGACCAGAACATGTTCTGCCAGAGTAGTTGCCTGGTATCTCACAGTTAGAAATCAGGAATCCAGGTCACATTCTGTAACTTCAGTATAAAATTCGAGTTCAAAGAAGTGTCAGGACTTGATCAAGGGTACAAGGCTGTTTAGTGACAAGTTCAGCAAGAACAAGGTCTTACATTCCATTACTTCCTCTGAAGAATTTCTGATCCTTGGTTCAATCCCAGTATAGAATGGTCGGGGGGAAAAATATCCTTGAGGAAGGGCGCTAGAATTTTATCACCTTGCTTAAGGGAACCCCATAAATTTACCCTCTTTCCTCAAACCTATGTTTGCCATCTCTTAGGTTCTGGCCCCATAACCACTTTGTAGTTTTACCCCTGAGAAATTTAGCATTCCGCTTAAATTCTCCCTGTTCAACCCCAAAGGAGAACTGAATGCTTAACTAATGGATTTGGTTGCCACACTTATTTTATTGGTCTTTTGGGTAGAGGAGAGTTTGGGACAGTTATAAGCAGTGCTGCCATAAATGATCTAGTACGTGTCTTTTTTATAATATACACACGTTAGTTATATATGTAGAATTGCCTATTCATAAAGCATAAACATATTCAATTTTAGTAGTTGTTAACTGTGGTAGGCACAATAAATATCTATGTCCTTATCCCTGGAACCTGTATTAAGTTGTATGGCAGAAAGAAATGAGGGTTGTTAATCATCTTAAAATAGGGACATCAGGGCTGGAGAGCATCTGCCTAGCAAGCATGAGCCCTCAGTTCTATCCCTAGCATGACAAAGAAAGTAAAAAATTTAAAAAGGGACTTCATTCTTGATTGCCCATGTGGGCTCAATATAATCACAAGGACCCTTATATAGGGAAGAGGGAGGCAAGTGGAGCAGAGGAGAGAAATAGTAGTATGGCAAAAATGGGGCTGGCCTGATGACCTTGGACTTAATTTTGTGGGACTGGGAATTGAATCCAGAGATGCTCTACCACCAAGCTCTTTTTATTTTTTGAGATGGTGTCTTGCTAGGTTGCCCTCAGATTTTCAGATCCTCCTGCCTCAGCCTCCAGAGTCATTGGGATTACAGGGATGCCCTACTGCACCCTACTGACCCTGGATTTAAAGATGGAGAAAGGAGGCAATGAGCTAAGAATGCTGGCAACCTCTATAAGTTGGAAAAGGCAAGGAAAAAGATTTTCCTCTTTCCTGAAGGACACACATCTACCAACAACTTGATTTTTGAGCCCAGTGAGACCTCCAAAACTGTACGATAATGTTTGTATTTATTATCTTAATTTTTCTACTTATATATTTATCTATTTTTATTGTTTCAGCCAACAAGGTTTGTGATGATTTGTTATGGTGACCCAGAAAATTAATTGACAGTTTTCCCGAGTACTTTTATCAATTCTTACACTTAGGAAGCTTTGAAAAAAATAACTGAGCTGGAACCTCTAATAGGACTAGAAAAAAATTAAGTTTATTAGATGATTCCGATCCATCTTGAGAACCAGTTATTTAAAGACTTATATCTACATTTATTTCTTACCCTTGAAGAACAATGTGCAGTGATTTGGCCACACGATCAAAAGCTTTTCTAGAAAAAATTGTCCCAGATATTCTCCCCAACCTGCTCATAACTGACATAGTTAACCTGTTTTATAATCCCTGTTCTGGTAACAGCCAGTTCCTGTTCAGGCAGGGTGCACCCCACATTTTCTCTTTTGCCAGACCAAGGATATTTCTCCCCCCACACCTCTATACTGGGATTGAACCAAGGATCAGAAATTCTTCAGAGGAAGGATAAGCACGTATCCTAAAGTCCAAGGAAGAGCGACTTATTCAGGCTTGCAGGTCAGCTTCCGTTGTAGGGATACCAACTGATGGGCCTCACTTGGCAATAAATTTACAAGAACTCTGGGCAATTTTTATCACAAAGATGTTATCAAAAGGAACAAAGAGTGATCAAATGTTGAAATTATAAACTACTCGAAGCTAGTACTCATGTACTTTCCTGATAGATGTCAAATATCACTGTTTCCCCTTAAATTTTGAAATATTTTATGGTCTCCTGTGATTCTTGAAGTGTATCAAGATTCCTTGGCATACAGTTTGGGAGTCACAACTATGACATTTAGAAGGTGATTCTCTTTTTCCTTAAATTTTTTTTTAATATAATCATCTTCTTCCCAAGTGCTACTTCTGTAAAGTCCAATATAACCTGATCCCTCCCATGCCGAGGAGCCCTCCAAAACCAAGCCCAACAGGAGACCCTTTGCAGTGACCACAACAGACATTGATTACCACCGGCTTGTTCAGATTCTGACCTGTTCCCACAGAGGACATATTGGTCAAATCTAAAACCACCTTGGAAGATGAACAATTTCGTACTTCAAATGAAATATATTAGAAATTTCACTATTTTAAAAAAGCCCGGGCGGGGGTTGTGGCTCAGCGGCAGAGCGCTCGCCTTGCATGTGCGCGGCCCGGGTCCGATCCTCAGCACCACGTAAAACACAAATGCATTGCATGTGTACAACTAAAGTAAATAAATAAATATTTTAAAAAATACATTTGTGTTCTTTAAAAAAAAAAAGCCCATAAACTTAGAAATCAAGCTATCATTAGAGAAACACTGGCAGACACTATTAAATATTAGGAAAATAAAAACAGTGTAGTCTATTGCCTGACAAGAATTGTCAAAGACCTCCCCACCCCTCAACATTTCATACTTGCTATTCATACTCAGTTAATAAAATGTATAAGATAGATTCAAATTACAGAATTTAACTTTATCTGGATTCTTAGGAGGATTTTTTTAAGTTGTAGACGGACACAATAGCTTTATTTATTTACTTTTATGTGGTGCTGAGGATCAAACCCAGTGCCTCACACATGTGAGGCAAGTGCTCTACCACTAAGCTACAGCCCCAGCCCCTCTTAAGGGGGACTTTTTTTCCAATAATTTGTTCATTCTAGAAATAGACTGTTAACTATGAATATAAATATTTCAACTAAGAATAAATGTTTCTGATTCACATTCTGCTTAAAATACAGCTAGTGATTAAAGCTCATTAGATAATTGTTATATATTACAAGTAACAATCCAAACTAGACCATAAGTAAAGGTATTGAACAAGACTTTTACAAAGACACATTAAATGCCAAAACATCACAGGAGAAAAGAGACTTAAGTAGAAGTTTTCCGCTGCATTTTATTCATGATACAGCCATATTCAAGATGCCATAGGAAACAGCCATATCTGCTCAGTTCTTGGTAGCAATGAAAAGGCCAAATTTGTTTATTCATTATCTTGTCCAGTCTCACAATCAGAAGCAATCTTTGATTTGTTAGATATTTCATAAACTTGTATAATAAGCTTTAACTGATTGATGATTTCTTTGTCTGCTGTTTTCATGTCAAATCCCAACATCTTCAAAATAGTTTCTCGAAAGTCACCAAGCTATGAAGAACCACCCACAAAAATCAAGATATGTCATTAGTTTAATCACCAATTTATTATGCACAATGAAATTAGTACTAGAAATTTGGTCTTATTCAATATTTCTTTATAAATGCAATATATGCTACATTCAAATGGTATTTTTAAGCTAGAAAATTAGTCTCTTCTATTCCAAGAATTCTTTAAAATTTCCTTTTATTTTTCTTATGCGTATACTTTAGTAGGCTAAACCTAATTTTTTTTTTTACATCTTATTTTTTCATCCATAAGGCAATTACATTTTGTTGCTGTTGTTGTTTGAGATGGGGATCTTACTATGTTGCCCAGGCTAGCCTCTCCAACTCTTGGGCTCAAGTGATCCTCCAGCCTCAGTCTCTTAAGGAGCTGGAACAACAAATGCGCCACCATACCCAGTGGCAACTACTTTTTGGACTTCTGATGTGCTTTATGATAACAGAAGTCCCCTAAATACATATCCATCTATCCTCCAAAAGCCACAGTGACCCAGAAAGCACACAAATAAAAACCCACCCATAAATCCATGCTTAAAACAACTAAAGTATATCACAGCCTTCCATTTGCATTTGAGTGGAAATGAATATCATAAACTAGTAGGGGCAGCTCCAGAGGAGGGTGCTGCTCGTTTCCCCTGTTGTAGAACACACACAGCCTTACTCCCAAGAAATGGGATAGTTTTCAAATGGGGAAATACAGAGAACAAATCTGAGACCTGGTAGAGCAGAACACTGGCAAGTGAGGAAGGAAAAGAAGGAGGCCTGAAAGCACAAAGACTAGAAATGGCAGCTCTAGAGGGCAAGGGGAGGTTGGAGAGTTTGAAAGGGTGGAGTGTTTCGGTAATAAAGGAAAAAGAAAAAGTAAACAATGAAATTAAGAGACATATACATGACCGGTGGAATGAGTTAGACACCATTACCCTAAGTACATGTATGAAGACATGAATGGTGTGAAAATACTTTGTGTGGAACCAGTGACTTGAAAAATTGTGCTCTATATATGTAATATGAAATAAATTGCATTCTGCAAACATGCATAACAAATTAGAATAAATAAATTTTTTTGATATTTTTATTTATTTGCTTTAGTTGTATACAATGCGTTTTTTTTTTTTTTTTTTTTTTTTTTTTTTTTTTGTGGCGGGGATTGAACTTTCCACTGGGTCACATCCCCAGCCCTTTTTTGTATTTTATTTAGAGACAGGGTCTCACTGTTGCTAAGTGCTCGCCACTGCTGAGGCTGGCTTTGAACTCGCGATCCTCCTGCCTCAGCCTCCCAAAGTGCTGGGATTACAGGCGTGAGCCACCGCGCCCGGCTTACAATGCGTTTTATTCATACATGGTGCTGAGGATCGAACCCGGGTCGCCCACGTGCTAGGTGAGCACTCTACCGCTAAGCCACAATCCCAGCCCCTAAATAAATAATTTTTTAAAAAAGATAACCTGGCCCAGTCTTATCATGACTGAAACTGTGTTTTCACCCAGTGATCTTCCAGTCTCTGATTGCAGCCCACTCATCACCAGAGACAGGGAGCCCATGACTTCCCGAGATAGTCAATTTTCTCTTCAAACTACTCTGACTGCTTTTCTTTACTCAAGATGAGATTTATTTGCTAAAACATTTGCCCTCTGCTCCTAGTGCTATTCCTTCAGCTATCAGTAGTCAGTCATAATTCCCTCCCCACCCTAGTCTTCCTACTGCAGGTGAAATAACCTCCTATCCTTCAATTGCTCATCATGTGACATGTCTGTGAGTGTCACCCAGGAACCCAAGCAACATCCTCTGTGAACACCCAGAACAGAATATGGAGTGTGCTGCATAGCGTCAGCAGCAGAGTTGGTTGGGACTGTAATATTTTCCTCATTCTTATAGTCCTACCAGCTACTTGTTGAGCACTGGCTTTTGTTTCAAGCCCTTTATGTATATTGTCTCATTTTATTTTGCCATACCCTGAGAGGCAAAGTATTCCACACAAATATGGAAGTTGTAAACAAAAATGGAAGTTGTAACTTCCATTTTACATCTGGTAGAACTGAGATGTATAGAGGGTAAATAATTGTCCTTAGTCTTATCCCAAATACTGTATTCCTATTAGTACAGCACAAAGATACTTTTGTTACTGTTATTGACTTTTTTATTTAATAAAAATTATTTTATCTGTTAAAAAAAGAGACATATACAAACAGGAGAGTACGACAGAATCATACTTCACAAAAATGCCTATGCCCAAAATAAAAGGCTATCCTAGTGAAAAAAAAAACTGCATTTACCATGTACAACAAAAGAGGGCGATATTGAGTTAAGAAACCTAGTAAGTAAACCCAACCTCCTGCTACGCTAGAGAAACATGAAGATCAGGACAATTAAAACGATTTCAAAGTGAACAGATAAATGGCAAATTAATATCCATAGAGAACTGCTTTAAGAAGAGCCAGGTGGAATGGCACACGCCTATAATCCTGGCAACTTGGCAGGCTTCGGGTAGGAAGATCACAAGTTCCAGGCCAGCCTCAGCAACTTAGTGAGAACCTGTCTCAAAATAAAATGGTCTGGGGATGTAGGTCAGTAGTAGGTTCAATCCTCAGTCCCCCTCAAAAATAATTGCTTTAAGTTTAAGAATAAGCAATATTATCAAAACTGCTTAGGTGATGAAAATATAGCCCCCCCACCCCCACCCCCCCCCCAAAAAAAAAAAAAAAAAAAAAACAGCCATAAAGCACAGGAAACATGTTTGACACAAAACCCTGAAGTAAATTAATTAAATCTTAATTAAATGACGATTTGCAGACATGGGAAAAAAAAAAAACCCAATACCACCTTTCTTTGAATTATACATTTAATAATTCAGAATAGAAATGGACAAAACCATATCCAAGATGTCTAATGAATACAGAAGATATAATCATTGAAATCAGGCAAGAACAGCAGAAAATCATTTTAAAAATGAAGAGTGAACTACAAAGTGACCAAAGGAGAACAGACTTTACTGAAAATATAAGAGGCACTGAAAAGAGGGATAAAAACAACATAGAAAATGAACATGCAGAAAAGAGAGGGAAAGAGACAAAGATGGGGAGAGAGAGAGAGAGAAAGAGAGAGAGAAGAGAAAACACTAACTTATGACTTTTTTTTTTTTTTTTTTTTTTTTTTTTTAACTGAGACAGGGTCTCTCTAAGTTGGTTAGGGCCTCACTATGTTGCCAAGACTGGCTTTGAATTAGCAATCCTCCTGCCCCAGCCTCCTAAGTCTGCTTTGAGCATATCATCAAGAAATTGTAAAGTTTCAAATTTCTTAAGCAACTAATATGGACATATACTTTAACAGTTGCCCAAAATGATCAGTGAGCCTTTTAAAAAATCTGTTAAAATATTTGCCTTTGTGTGAAGCCATGGAGTTGGATCCCAAGCACTGGAAAGAAAATGAATAAGAAAAAGAAAAAAGAAAAAAGAAAAAAAAAAGGAAGGAAAGAGAAAAGGAAACAAATTTGCCTCATAAGTATAGTGAAAATTTAAGCAGATTTAGAAGCATCATTCTATTCTAGAATGTGACAAAGACAATAACATACATGGTTTCCTCTGAGCTTCCATTCTCTAACATGACCCCATCCTCCAAACTAAAACAATCACATATCTCATTCCTAGCCATTTGGGATTCTCCAGGGAGAAACACTTGATTTAAACTGGCCCTTTTTGGAATGCTCTCTCCCATCACAAGAACTAAATATGAAACTCAATGGCTGTCATTGACTATGTTTCCTGTCAAAGGGGGAAAAGAAACTGGTAGTCAGACAGACAAATTGTCACACAGATGCCAAGAAAAGACAGTGAAAAAAGTCCTATACGGTGCCAGGTGCTAATCCTGGGGCCTAGGTACATCTCTGACTTTCCAGAGATTAGTTTGTTTCACTTGTTGTTGATACCATAAGTCAATAATAAATTCTGTTTTGTCTAAGTTAGTTAGTCTAAGTTGAGGTGGGTGTTTATCATTCCAACTAAATTAACTTTAATATAGTAATGAGAAAAAAAACCTCTTGTTCTTGTCCTGACACTTCAAGCATGTTCTTGGCTGTGGAGAGCTCAGGAATGACACTGTCTGACATCTGACGGGCCTTCTCTTTGTCTGATCTTGCCTCTTGCTCTGCAGAGTCAGATGTAGTTTTCAAATTATCTATATTCATAACTGCCTTCTCCTTCATTGTCTCGACTTTTGTTAAAGATTGCCTGAGCTTCATGATTGTTTTGTCCTATGAGAGGGAAAAAGTGGATGAAAGAAAGGAGATGATTGTGAGTTGATCTCCTGTAAAAACTAGACAGGCATGATAACTCATGGTTTTTTACCATCTCTCTTTTAAAAGAGGTATGATTATGGCTTAGATCTGAAATTTCCTCCAAAATCTCATGTGTTGAAGGGTGTCTCTCATCACAGGTCCAGAAACAATAGAGCCAAGTCATCCTGAACTGAAACCTCTGAAACCATGAGCCCAAATAAATCTTTTCTCTTTCTTAAAGTTGATTATCTCCAGTATTTTGTCACAGCAATGAAAAGCTGATTACCATATATGGAAAAGAGAAATATTCCACAATTTTTCAATTAAGAGGCATTTCTACCATTCATAATCACTTAGAATTTATGTAAACTGGATTCATGGATCTAAAGAGACTTAACACATCTTCCATGTCCTTAAAAGTCTTACAGCCTACATTAAACAAATACAGAAATAGGTGAAATAATTGGTTCTACAGTAAGAAAAATATTGCTGATAAAATAGCATATCAATTGATCGATTATTTAGTGTATATTTGGCTTAACTCACAATCTACTTTTGATATAGGATAACTGAATCTAGCAGGTCCAAAGAAGAGAGGAAAAAAATGACCATTAGCCCAATAAGAAACTACAATAAAACTAAAACAAAAAGAAGCAAGAAATTTAAAATCATAACATTCAGAATACCAGTTACCTTTCAGAAATAGGGAGGAGGGTACCTGGGGGTTTCAGTGGGATTGGTAATATTCTGTTTTCTAAAATGATTGGTGGATTCACAGGCATCCAATCTTATTTCCTATAGTAATACATATTATAGAATAACATTATATATTAATGTTATATATTATCCTGTTTGTATATAAAATTATTTTAATACTTGTTCTTTAAAAAGTTCAATGAGAGTTATGCAGCTAAATAGGAATAGACCAAAACTTACATGAATTTTTGAAAACCTCATTTCCTTTACTTACTTTAAGGACATTTATTTTTGTCAGTTGAGTTTTCATGTTTTTATTTGATAATTTCAAATCACTGAGCTGTTTCTGAAGTTTCTGAATTTTCTCCTCCAATATTGGTGTTGTAATAATCTGTAAATTTTGCCGAATATTCAACAACATCTCTAATTGTTTGAACTTCTTGTTGTGCTTATCTACTTGAGAATTCGGAGTTCTGAAGTTTTCCTTTGCAGAAATTAACAGTATTGAAATAAACAATTGGCTTTAAAGTGTTCTATTCTATACTAGCATAATACTGTATCTATTCTAAACCAATAAAATGTAGGCTTAATAATATTTATGTAAGTAAAATATCTTTTCAACATAAATACACATTATTATTATTATTATTATTATTGGTACCAGGGATTAAACTCAGGGGCATTCAACCACTGGGCCACATCCCCAGCCCTTTTTTGTATTTTATTTAGAGACAGGGTCTCATTGAGTTGCTAAGTGCCTTGCCATTGCTGAGGCTGGCTTTGAACTCTTAATCCTCCTGCTTCAGCCTCCCAAGTGCTGGGATTACAGGCATGCACCACCAGGCCTGGCCTAAATACACACTATTAAGATAATCGGGAGACTAAAATGTTACAATAAAAGTGATGACTATTGCTACTACCAAGGGCAACAGCTAAGCAATAGTGTAGACTAATTCTTCTTTTCTGGGAATATATCCTAAGAAAATAATGAGTATTTGCATAAAGATTCATGCACAGAGATATTCTTTTTTTAAAAAAATATTTATTTATTTCCTTTAGTTGTACACAATGTAATGCATTTATGTTTACGTGGTGCTGAGGATGGAACCCGGGCCGCGCACATGCTAGGCGAGCGCTCTACTGCTGAGCCACAACCCCAGCCCACACAGAGATATTCTTTACTACTCTATTCATAATGAAAAATAAAAGAAATACAAAAAAAAAAAAAAAGAAAAAATACATATGGTAATAATACATTCCCTAGCAATTGTTTAAAAATATTTACTAAGAGAAAATAGTAATATATAGTTAAATGAAAGAAACAGAATTAAGAAAAACTATGCTTATCTCAGTTGTTAAAAATATGCATGGAGCGGCTGGGGTTGCAGCTCAGTGATAGAGCGCTTGCTTCTCATGTGTGGGGCACTGGGTTTGATCCTCAGTACCACATAAAAATAAATAAAGGTATTGTGTCCATCTAAAACTAAGAAAATATTTTTTTAAAAAAATGCATGTAGAACCAGGCACAGTGATGCACTTCTATAATTCCAATGACTCAGAAGGCTGAAGCAAGGAGGATTGCAAGTTCAAAGCCAGCTTAGCTACTTAGTGAGGATCTGAGCAACTTAGTGAGACCCTGTCTCTAAATAAAAAATAAAAATGGCTAGGGATGTGGCTCAGTGGTAAAGTAACCCTGGGTTCAATTCCCAGTACCAAATAAACAACAAAAATAATATGCATGGAAAGTAATCAAAAGAAAACATTATAATACGATATATGATAACACCAGTTATTTCCAAATGGTGGAATTACTGGTGATTTTGGTTTTATTCTTTCCCTATTCTGTGCTTTATAAATCTTCATAGTGCACATGAATTAATTTTATTATGAGAAAAATTTAGTTACTTAAAATGTCTTGACAAAAATGTAGCAAATGTTTTAACACATTCAAAGAAACAAAATAGGTAACACTGGATAACAAAAATAAGAATGGCACCATATTTCTCAATAATAACCCTGGAGACCAAAAGATAATTAGAAGAGTTAATGTTTTCTAATCTCTGTGTGAACTCAATTATCAATCAAATTCAAAGACTTTTTTAAAAAGACCTTTTTGTTTATGCAAATACTCAAAGAAAAAGCATCTTTCCCAGGGTATCATTTTTTAGGAAGTTATTGGAAGATGTAGCTAAGCAAAATAAGAAAGTAAACCAAAAAAGAAGAAGATATGAGATTCAGAGATTAGAGAAGAAAAGTCACAGGATCACAGCTGGGTCCAGACCCACAGAGTAAAAGCAAGACCCCCTGCCTGAAGCAAGATAATGAAAATTTTGAGAGAGAGGAAAAAAAGAAAAGTCAGGTTTTTATAGACTAGAGGATCATTTGTTACAATGTTTAAGGGAAAAACATAAATGAATGTTGAAAATTACATATATGAAAACACAAGGAAGGTATTCATTCTAAGAACAAGTGCAATGCAAGAAAGGACATATAACAAGAATATAGTACTTGGTGCTTTTGTAAATATTTAGTTGTCATTGAAGTAAATATTGATTATGGATCTCTCCCCAAGTATCAATATACCAACTATATTGGGAAAATAGCTGGATGGGAAAGTGCTATAGGAGAGATAAAACTTTAATAGGAAATCAACAGATAATGTCTAAAATAGAAAATTAAAGATGTAGTAGTATAAAATTATGTAGGGAAATGAAGGTACTACCAGAAGCAACAACCAAAAGAGTTAAAAATAAACACAGCCTTGTTCTACATTTCACTTAATGGCAGATGAATAATTAGTCCCACAGAACACATTTAAAAGAACAACAATGGGATGGATTCAAACTAAAAAGCTTCTTCTCAGCAAAGGAAATAATAACGTGAAGAGAGAGTGCACAGAATGGGAGAACATCTTTACTACATGCACAACAGGTAGAGCACTACTCTCCAGGATATATAAAGAACTCAAAAAACTTAACACACACAAAAAAAAAACAAATAACCCAATCAGAAAATGGGCTAAGGAACTGAACATATACTTTTCAGAAGAAGATATAAAAACGATCAACAAATATATGAAAAATGTTCAACATCTCCAGCAATTAGAGAAATGCAAATCAAAATTACTCTAAGATTTCACCTCACTCCAGTCAGAATGGCAATTATCAAGAATACTCACAACAATAAATGTTGGCGAGAATGTTGGGGGAAAGGTACATTCATACAGTGCTGGTGGCACTGCAAATTGGTCCAACCACTCTAGAAAGCAGTATGAAGATTCTTTAAAAAACTTGGAATGGAACCACCATTTGACCCAGCTATGCCATTCCTCAATCTATACCCAAAGGACTTAAAATCAGCATACTATAGAGATGCAACCACATCAATGTTTACAGCAGCTCAATTCACAATAGCTAAACCGTGGGACCAACCTAGATGCCCTTCAATAAATGAATGGATAAAGAAACTGTGGTATATATACACAATGGAATATTACTTAGCATTAAAAGAGAATAAAATTATGGCATTTGCAGGTAAATGGATGGAGTTGGAGATTATCATGCTAAGCAAAGTAAACCAATCCCAAAAAACAAAAGCCTGAATGTTCTCTCTGACAAGTGGATGCTGATCCATATGGGGGGGAGGGGCATGGGAAGAACAGAGGAACTTTGGATTGGGCAAAGGGGAGGGGGAAGGGGACAAGGTATGGGAGTAGGTAAGATGGTGGAATGAGACAGACATTATTACCCTACCTACATATGATTTCACAAATGGTGCGACTCTACATTGTATACCACCAGAGAAATGAAAAGTTGTGCACCATTTGTGTACAATGAAACGAAATACATTCTGCTGTCATGTATAACTAATCAGAAAAAAAATTTTTAATAAATAAATGTTTAAAAAATAAGACCAATAGAGTGGGAAAATGAAGGAGGTTAATAATTACCCATGTGAGTCAAATTGTTCAACATGAATTTTATACCTGTTAAAGTGGCAGTTTGTAAATAATGTTTACGATTTACTTAGGTTTGTAAATATGATCCTTGACAAATAATTTCTTTTGGTACTAGGGATTAAACCCAGAGGGACTCTACCACGAAGCTACATCCCTGGCCCTTTTAATATTTTATTTGGAGACAGGGTCTCACCAAGTAGCCCAAACTGGACTCAAATTGTGATCCTCCTGCCTCAGCTTCCCAAATCACTGGGATTACAGGTGTGCACCACTGTATCCAGCTGTAGTCAATTTTTTGACTTATTATTTCAAATTGTGTGTTTAAAATAAGATTAATAGATAGGCATGGTGGTGCACATCCATAATCCCAGTGGCTTGGGAGGGTGAGGAAGGATGATCACAAGTTTGATGCCTAGCATCAACAACTGAGCAAGACCTTAAGCAACATAGAGAAGCCCTATCTCAAAATAAAAAATAAAAAGGGCTGAGGAAGTGGCTCAGTGGTAAAGCACCTTGGGTTCAATCTCTAGTACCCATAAATAAATAAATATTAATATACTGATGGGCTACTTTTTCAGATATTGATAATTTACATATTTATAATTTTGGTGATTGACATTGTTTGATAATTTGACATGTTTCATTTGCAGATCTTATTTCATATTCCCCATTAGGATTTTGCAATGTTCTTCATACAGGTCCTATATGTTTCTGGTACAATTTATTCCTGGTTAATATTAACAAAGAATGCTTGTATACACAATTGGTTACTGATATGAAAGAGACAGAAAGAGGGCTGAAAAGATTATTATTGTTTTGTTAAAATCTTTTAAAATGGTTAAAAGAGTTGTGGAAATCATGTGTTATTTGCTCTCCCCCACCCCCCGTACTGGGAATTGAAACCTAGGGTACTCTACCACTAAGCTATATCCTTAGCCTTTTCATTTTTATTTTGAGACAGGTCCTCCTAACTCAGCATCCTGAGTAGCTAGGATTCCAGGCACGTGCAACTACACCTGGATTGCATATTCTTAAATTTCAATATAGCATTTAAAATAATTTTTTGTGGAAATGAATCATTTCAGTCACATATGCAAGAGCAGAGATAGAAGCTGCATTCATCCTTGAATTCTATGGAGTATGTCTTTTTTACCCCTGGTACTGGGTTTGAACCCAGGTGTATTTTGCCAATGAGCTATATCCCCATTTTTTTATTTTGGTGGTTTTTTCCCCCCTATTATAGGGTCTTGCTAAATTTCTGAAGCTGGTGTCAATTTGCAATCCTCCAGCCTCAGCTTCTTGAGTAGTTGGGATTATAGGTATGTGCCACTGTATTAGTTTATGGGTATTTTTAAAAAATATTTATTTATTTACTTTAGTTGTACACAATGCAATGTATTTATGTTTACGTGGTGCTGAGGATCGAACCCGGCCCGCACACGAGCAAAGGCGAGCGCTCTGCTGCTGAGCCACAACCCCAGTTCCAGTTTATGGGTATTTTTTTAAAATCATCATTTCCTAAATGCTGGAAGAAAAACTTAGAGCTCCAGCCAGAGGTATAGCTCAGTGGTAGAATGCTTGCCTACCACGTGCAAAGCCCTGGGTTTGACCTCCAGCAGTGCAAAAAGCAAAAACATAAATAAATAAAAAACAAAACAAAAAATCCCAAAGAGTTCAATAAATATTGGGTTGGAGCTGGGGATGTAGCTAAGTGGTAGAGTGCTTGACTAGCATACTTGAGGGCCTGGGTTCAATCCTGAGCACCACAAAAATTTAAAAATTAAAAAAATATGTACATATGTATGCATATATATGTATATTAGATGCATGAATGGGCTGAAAGACCAACTGAGTCATAAGTAAATAAGTGAGTGAGATTACACCTTGAGCCACAGCAATTATAGAAATAGTATATAACATAGGTTAGGGTATGACAGGTAATTCAGTGAAGAGGTAGCAAAACAGAAACAGGATCTCCTGAAAACAAACTGAATTGCAACCTACTCATTTCCATCCCACTTTTAGGACTGCCTTCTCCTTATACATGCAGGGAAGCAGAAAGTGGAGAAGGTAACAATTTATACAGTAATTATTCAGGAATATCATCAATGCACCCGTCATATTTAGCTGTCACAGTACCTGAAATTCCACCATTAGAGAATCATTCCTTTGAGTTCCTTTCCTTCTAATTCTCTTCTAGAAGTGCATTAAAATATTTATTAACATATCTGTCATAATAAACATCAAATATGTGCACAGTAGGGAAATGGAGATATGGAAAGAGGAAAGTCTTTCTGATAAAATCAGAAACTTCAAGGATCTATAGCAAATTCCCCCTTTTCCATTATTAGGAGAAGTAAAAATAGTCTGAATAGCTTTAAACATTAGATAATGTTAAAGTTATTAATAAAATAAAATATGACCATTTCCTTTATCGAAGAAATGCCTATGCTTCATGATATTCTTACTTTATTCTTGTCCAAGTCTGATTTCTTTTGAAAAAAGTCATTGATACCAATGTTTCCATCTAGACGTTTCAAGGATCTTTTTTGTTCCCTATAATTTTCTCCACCCTGAGGTGATTCTTGAGCAGTTTCTTCATAAATCTGATGCAGCTGCTCCAGTTGCTTAGTGAGCATCTGAATTTCCTGCTGTAGGCCTTCCGTTCTCTTTAAAAAAGGAGATATTTTTCAAAAACTTCCTGATGATCCATGCTTTCTGCATGATTTCAAAACTGTGTGCTAGTTCTAATTACATTGATTTTTTTGGTAACATTAAATTACAAAATAGATGAATAGAGAAGTCTTTTAAGAGATTCTTTTAAGAGATTTTTAGTACTGAGGAAGTTGTATAGTGAATTTTAGAGTGCAGAGTTTTTTCGTCTTGATTTTTTTTAAATGGAAGGGGTTGTAATGTAATTCAGTAGTAGAATGCTTGCCTAGCATGCACAAGGCCCTGAGTTTATTCCTCAGCCCCCCAGGCCCCCACCAAATCCCCCAAAATTAGAACATAGATTACTGTGCAGTAGATTTCCCTAACACATTGAATTTAAGCAATACCTATCATCCATTGAATTCTAGGATGAGGAATCACAAAATCTTACTAAAATCATTTGGACACAGACAAGAAGATATATCCACATGAACATGTTGATTCAGTCTTTTGATAGACTTGACCAGTAAATCAAACTAACTGATCTGACAATTATTTATTTATGTGTTTTTTGATACTGGGACAGAGCCCAGGGCCTCATGCATGCTAAGCACATGCTCTACCACTAAGCTACACCCCAGCCCTGACAGGTTGTTTAACTGCACCAACTGAACTGACCAGTGTGGAACATTTTGAAAACACTATCTTCCCTATAGCACTATTTTTTTTTTTTTTTTTTTTTTTGGTACCAGAGATTGAACTCAGCGGCACTAGACCACTGGGCCACATCCCCAGCCCTTTTTTGTATTTTATTAGAGACAGGGTCTCACTGAGTTGCTAAGTGCCTCGCCATTGCTGAGGCTGGCTTTGAACTCGCGATCCTCCTGACTCAGCCTCCCAAAGTGCTGGGATTACAGGCATGCGCCACCGCGCCCGGCTCCTATAGCACTATTTTAAAGTTACTATTTGTTGAACTTAAACCAAACTATACTAAGCATTTATCATGTATTAACCAATTTAATCCTTTCAACCACTCTATGAGATAGGAACTATACCACTCTCCCCCATTTTACAGATGAAACTGAAGCACAGAGAGAATAGGTAATCTGCCCAGGAGCACACAGCTAGCTAAGGGATTCAGCAGGCCAGTGTGCTCTTAATGACTATGCTATACTTTTTCCAGTATAGTAAGATAACCTATTTTTCTTCTCTCACTGTGGAAATACAATCAAGTTACAACTCAGAGCCAGACCTTATACTAAATTAGATAATACCAAGGTCTATATCTTAAAAGAATCAAATAGGAAACCATAACTTTTCTGTTGATGTACTTACAGATTTCCAAGATAGTTCATTTTCACTGATTTCCAGAATCCTCTCTTTCACAGCTTCCTCTGTGGCTGGTATGGGAACAATGCTGTCACTCAGAAGAGTAGCCAATTCACTGAGGAAATTCTGATATTGAGATTGTGCAGTTTCAATTTCCCAGCTGCATGAATATGGATGTCTGTCTAATTCTGATATTTGTTTTTTCCTCGTGTATCAAATCTTGTTGACATCCATCCCAAATTTTCTGCCCGTGACTTGGTCCTTCAGGGTGAAAAATGTCTCTCTCAAAGTTGTTGGCCAGGAAAGCTTCAGCCTTATCCTAAAAGCCAACACACAAGTTAAACTTCCCACTTGAAATTATTAAATAGAGACTTCTACTTTCCTTCTTTTGAACTATAAAATATAGTAATAACACAAAACTTCAGGAGAAAAGACCCTCATTTTATTCTTTAATAAAGAATTAAAGACTCACAAGAGAAACATGGGCATATATTCAAAATAACAAATGAGAACAGCAAAAGGTAGAAATTAAGCTTAAAGAAGCAATTTACTGGGCTGGGGTTGTGGCTCAGTGGTGGAGTGCTCGCCTAGCATGTGCGGGGGCCCGGGGCCTAGGTTCGATCCTCAGTACTACATAAGAATTAAAGGCATTGTGTATAACTAAAACAAATAAACAAATATTAAAAAAAAAATAAGCAACTAACCAAAAGACCCCAGTTGATGAAGGTAGAAAAATTTGAATCAAAAAGTGTAGAAGGAATAATGAAAATGTAAACAAAAAATCATCATTTTGTAACTCCTATTGTAATAACTGATCCAAGCAAGAATCATCAATGAATGCTAAGATCATCAAGTGAAAAGTTGTCAGAGAATTGGATATTTTCCTAAAGAGTTATGATTATCAAATATAATTTAATAATAACAACCTTGATAACATGAGAGTGTAAATAAAAGTCATATTTCTTTTCCCTAACCTTTCTTTTGTGCTCCTGTAATCATTCTGCTTTCAATGTAAACAGGACAGGAAAAAAAATTACAGATAATGCTTGTACCTTTTTCCCTCACCTCCCACAGCAGAATTCCACCTTATAACTTCAACAAGACCTTCTTCCCACTTTCCCATCACTTTCAGCTCTGGGAGCTAAGTAAGCAAGTTCAGTTTCTGGGCTTTTTGTTATAAAACTGAGAAATACAAGGAGAGCAAGAACTGTGGAAGTAATGGTGGGTATGTATCACTAAAAGCTTAGAGAGAAACAGCAGCAGGAATAAAGACCAAGGGGAAAAAAGGTCAGAGCTGCATGGACAATGACTCTGGGAAAGTTTTTCAGAAATGTGAGAGTTTCACAAAAATGTTTGAGAGAGTGGGGGGTGCTGTGAATTCTGAATTACTTGAGCAAGGCAAATAAAGAGCAGGATTACTTCAAAATACTTTGAAAGTAGTTACTGAATTTTTTAAATGGAACTCCTCACATTAATGAGATCATGTAGGACCCTGTCTTACATTCAGATTTAAACATTTTTATTTATTTACTTACTACTAGGGACAGAACCCAGGGGTATTTTACCACTGAGCTACATTCCCAGCCCTTTTTATTTTTTTATTTTGAGACAGGGTTTCACCAAGTTACTGAGGCTGACCTCAAAGTTGGGAATCCTTCTGCCTCAGCCTTGTGAGTAGCTGGGGTTAAGGTGTGTGCCACCATACCTGGTTCTAGATTCACATTATATAATAAACTGTAATAGTCTAAGGATTTCACAACAAACATTCACCACTTCCTTGACAACTCTGGTTCCCCTCCTTTTCCTCCAGACTTCTGTCATACTATCAATCACTGTCTACTGGAGTCCAGGCTCACTTCCTTCCTCTAAACTCAACTTACATCATCATTCCAGATGTCAATGACCAATGGAGATGACCCATCAATTTAGCTCTATGATTCCTGTGCCCTGGTTTCAGTGACCTTCACACTTCTATGCTCCTCTTCAACCACCTACACTCAGATGCACTAACCCAGATTTTGTTGGCAGCAGGTACTAATCCACACCAGAAATTTAAAACTCTAATATTTTGGGAGCTAGGAGTAGTGGTAGAGCACTGGCTAGCAAGTGTGAGACCCTAGGTTTCATTCCAAGCACTGCAAAAACAAATGGACAAATCCAATATTTCACTCTCACCATCACCTCTTTCCCAGTTATCTCACAGGCCCATTTCCTCCAACCTTTTCTTTAGAATCACAGAGACCTTCAGATCCTTCTTGAATATTCTTTCCATGTATCAGAACAGCTTCCAGCCTGCCACACTTTCCTCCTTCCTTTGGTCCTCCATTAAGAAGAGAGCCAGCTGGGTGTGGCAGTGCATGCCTGTAATCCTAGTGACTGAGGTGGCGGAGGCAGGAGGATCACAAGTTTGAGGCCATTCTCAGCAATTTAGTGAGAACTTGTCTCAAAACAAAAAAAGGATGTAACTCAGTGGTAAAACCCTCCTGGGTTCAATCCCCAGTAGAGAGAGAGAGAGAATGAAGCAATAAGCTAATCAACTTTACCCATTACCTCTTGGAATAACAAGAGGTAATAAAAGTCCTGTCTCTTTAGAGAGCAATCGAAATTTGTTCTCACCTTCACTGGGAAAATATCCAAGAAATCTTCTTGTTCCTTTACAGTCATATAAGAAGGGAATCTGCTAGTGCCTGACAACATTTTCTCCAAAATATCTGCTTTTCGCTCTGCTTTTTCTCTTTCAACCAGATGTACTCTGTTAAGATATCAGGAGATAACAATATTGTAAAACCAACTCAACTAATTTTCAATTCAATTAAAAATAACTTTAAAATACCCTCATTCAAAATAAATTAAAAAGTGTATCAAGTAAAAATGTATTTCTTATGAAAAGAGCTGTGCAGCTGTGCAGTTATCTAAGTATTTCTAGGAGATTAGAAATGGTAGAGAAATGGAAAGAAAAACAACCCAGTGTTAATCCTTCTAGCAATTCCCATAGGGGACATCATTGTGAAACAATCCTTCTTGAGGTGAAATTTAGATATGAATATATGCCACTGTGGAAATACTGTGATCATTCAGAGAATCCATATGGATACAATATTCTTATTTCAACAATACCTAAGTGGGACATCAATTGGGATTTGATGAGGAAATGAGGAATTAGAGATAATGATGCACAAAAGAAAATAGCATATGTAAAACCTTGTTTAATCGTGATCTTTGATATAAGCAGCTAATAATTTGGTTATTGTTTTGATTACCAATTATAAGTATTGGTAATATTTTCTATCCTAAAACTAGTTTAGCAGGGAGTGGTGGCACACGCCTGTAATCCCAGTGGCTCCAGAGGCTGAGGCAGGAGAATCCTGAGTTCAAAGTCAGCCTCAGCAAAAAATAGCAAGATGCTAAGCAACTCAGTGAGACTCTGTTTCTAAATAAAATACAAAATAGGGCTGGGGATATGGCTCAGTGGTTGAGTGCCCCTGAGTTCAATCTCCAGTACCCAACCCCCAAAAAAACTAAGTTAAAATTTCAATCTATCTTCCATATTTTTCAGGTGACTCTTCTGAGAATTGCAAACCACAGAATTAGCAAATTTAAGTCACTTAGCCAAAAGAAAGTATTCAAATTATCAAAAGAGAAATTTTTAATTAAAAAATGATACTATTGGGGCTGGGGTTGTGGCTCAGCAGCAGCGTGCTCGCCTTGCACGTGCGCGGCCCGGGTTCGATCCTCAGCACCACGTAAACATAAATGCATTGCATTGTGTACAACTAAAGTAAATAAATTTTTTTTAAAAATGATATTATTGGGCTGGGATTGTGGCTCAGCGGTAGAGCGCTCCCCTAGCACGTGTGCGGCCCGGGTTCGATCCTCAGCACCACATAGAAATAAATAAAGGCATTGTGTACAACTAAAATAAATAAATAAATATTTTTTAAAAATTGTCTTTCTTTAAAAAATAAAAAAATGACATACTCAAAATATTTTATTTAAAATGTACACAATGTGTTTTTACATGGTGCTAGGACACCCCAGCCCACTCAAAATATTTAACAAACCAGTAACTTCAGCCCTAGAATGAGAGTAGAGACTGAATAGAATAGAAACAATATTTGGAAAACTAATTCCCAAGAATTTTCCAAACCCAATAAAAGACATAAATGACAGATACAATAAGCTCTGTAATTCCCATGCAGTCAATTGCTAACAATTAAAAGCAGCTAGAGGAAAAGCACACATTACTTTCAAAGATACAATAGAATAGTAAGACTGATGACTGATTTTTCAACAGAAATTATAAATATCAAAAGATAACTGAATAATATCTTAAAAGGTTGAAAGGAAAGTATGGACAACCCAGAAATCTATACTCAGTGAAATTACTCTTCAAAATTGAAGATGAAATAAACAGTTTCAGAAAGGGATAAAAATGGGAAAATGTCAGAATCACTCTATAAGAAATATGACAGGGAATTTTTCAGGATGAAAAAAAAAATCATCCCTGGTGACTGTACAGAACTGTGAGATAGAATGAAGAACATCAGAAAGGAAATGTGTGCATAAACAAAAATTAAAACTGATGGTTAAAAAATAATATATTATTCATAATATGTTTAAATGTAAAATATAACAATAGAACAAGAGCAAGGAATGGGTAAATGGAGTTAAATTGTCATAAGTACTTTCTTTGGGGGGTATTGTAAAAGTACTAATTTAAAGGAAATGAATAAATCAAATATGTATTTTGTAATCACTAAATTTAGGGTGAAAACTGATATTTTAAAAAAGTATTAAAAGCTCAACACAGAAGAAAATGAAATAAAAACTTACTAATCAGGGGCTTGGGCTGGGGCTCAGCGGTAGAGCACTTGCCTTGCATATGTAGCACTGGGTTTGATCCTCAGCACCGCATAAAAATAAATAAACAAAATAAAGGTATTGTGTCCATTTACAACTAAAAAAAATTTTTTTTGAAAAACTTATTAATCAAAAATAAAACAGAAACTGATATGGTGGCTCACACCTGTAATCCTAGTGGCTTGGGAGGCTGAGGCAGGAAGAATCATGAGTTCAAAGCCAGCCTCAGCAACAGTGAGGCACTAAGCAACTCAGTGAGACCCTGTTTCTAAATAAAATACAAAATAGGGCTGGGATGTGGCTCAGTGGTTGAATGTTCCTGGGTTCAATCCCTGGTACCAAAATAAATAAATAAATCAGATAAAGCAATAAAGGATTAATAAATGTACAGAAAACAGATGGGGAAAACATAAAATGACAATATGACTAAAATTCAACAATTTCAGTAATTACTGTAGAGATAAGTATTATAAACATTTGATTAAAATGTAAGATTATTATAGTGGATTTTAAAAAACAACGTTAAGCATTTTTCAAGAGACATAACTTAACTATAGGAACACAGAAAAATGTAAATTAAAAATGGAAAAATGCCGGGTGCGGTGGCGCACACCTGTAATCCCAGCACTTTGGGAGGCTGAGGCAGGAGGATCGCGAGTTCAAAGCCAGCCTCAGCAATGGAGAGGCACTTAGCAACTCAGTGAGACCCTGTCTCTAAATAAAATACAAAAAAAAAAAAAAAAAGGGCTGGGAATGTGGCCCAGTGGTCGAGTGCCCCTGAGTTCAATCCCTGGTACCACCAAAAAAAAAAAAAAAAAAAAAAGGAAAAATATGTGGCTCAGTGGTAGAGTGCTTGCCTAGCATGTGTGAGGCACTGGGTTCAATTCTTTTTTTTTTTTTTTATATATAAAGATAAATTAAAGAAGACCCAAATAAGAAGCTGGGCACAGTGGTGCATGCCTGTAATCCCAGCACATGGGAGGCTGAGGCAGGAGGATCGCTAGTTCAAAGCCAGCCTCAGCAATGGCAAGGCACTTAGCAACTCAGTAAGACCCTGTCTCTAATAAAATATAAAAAAGGGCTGGGGATGTGGCTCAGTGGTCAAGTGCCCCTGAGTTCAATCCCTGGTACAAAAAAAAAAAAAAAAAGAAGACCCAAATAAATGGAAGAACACCCCAATTACATGGAATGAAGACAATATCAATATATTAATATATACGTCAAATATATCATATATATATAAAAATATACTCTACTGTCATGTATATCTAAAAAGAACAAATTAAAAAACCAAAAATATATACGTATCTATTCAACATAATCTCTGTCAAAATTCAAACTATGTTTTGGGCAATAATTGACAAGCTGAAATGATCTTTAAATGTACTTACTATAAAGCTACAGTAATTAATGGCATAGGATTGACATATAGACCAAGGGAACAGAGTTGAGTATTCATAAATAAATCCATATGTTTATGGTCAATAGATTTTTTGGCAGGAGTCCAAGACAATTTAATACTTGTTTGAAAACAAACCAGAAAATTCCTTACTTTAGAAGTAAAAAATAATCTTTTCAACAATTGGTGCTGGGGACACAACTGGATATATATAGGGAAAAGAATAAATTTGGATGCTACCCACCCCCCATACCAGTCAAAAACTTAGCCAAGCCAGGCAGTTTGGAACAGTCTGTAATTCCAGTGACTCAGGAGTCTGAGGCAGGAGGATCACAAGTTCAAAGCCAGCCTTAGCAATTTAGGGATGTGCCCTAAGCAACTTAGGGAGACCCTGACTCAAAATTAGGGGGAAAAATGCCAGGAATGTTGCTTACTGGTTAAGCACCACTGGGTTCAATCCCCAGTACCAAAGGTGTATATGGGGTGGAAGATAGGTGTAAATGTGACCCTGGATTAATCAATGATTTCTTACACATAATACTAAAGATTTGAGTGACTAGAAAATTTTAAACTTCATCAAAATATTTTTTGCTTTAAATGACCCCTAAAAATAAATAAACCAAATGTAGTATATACATATAATAGAATATTATTCAGCCAAAAAAAGGAATGAAGCACTGATTAATGCTACAACATATATGAACCTTAAAACATTTTGGTACATGAAAGATGTCAGACATAGGCCTTATACATTATAATTGCATCGTATGAAATATCCAGAAAAGGCAAATCCACAAGACAGAAAGATTGGTGGTTGTCAGGGCCTGGGGGAGGGTGGAATGGGGGGTAACTGGTAATGGTGGCTGGTAATTTGGAAGTGATGAAAATGCCTTGAAATTAGTTGTGATGGTTGTGCAACCACTGCATTCTATATACTCTAAAAGCGTGACTCTTATAGTATGTGACATATTCTCAGCAAAAAGTTGACTTTTTAAAAAACTATTATAATGTTGATTTAGGTACTAGGTGAAATTCTACTAGATATAAATTCTATGACTAATCAGGAGTATAAAGTTTACATACTATGTGCAAAAAAAATGACAAAATACTTGTATGAAAACAAACCAGAAAATTCCTTACTTTAGAAGGTTTTCTAGTGCTGTAACTCGTTCAGTTAGTTCCCAGTTGCCTCTTTCAAGACTCTCAATGTTGGTGTTTTTCAAAGACTTAATTCTGGTTAGAGAAGCAATGAGTTCCTGTAGGTCCTGGATATCATCTCTCAGGGACATTATCTGGAATGACTGTTGTATGTTATTTTCTTTGTAACTTTCTAGCTCAGTCTTCATCTCTTGCAATGAATTTTCTTTTATGAGAAGTTTGCTTTGAAGATTTCTTAACTAATGAGAAAGAGTAAGTACTAATTAAAATCACTAATAATTTTGTTTTTAAACATTCATAATGTTAAGTCATTACAAGTATTTAAGTTATACATTATATAATGAAATGAGACTTTTTTTTTTTTTTTTTTTTTTTTTGGTAGGGCTGGGAATCAAACTCAGGGCCTCACACATGCCAGTTACCCTACCTCTGAGCTATATCCCCAACTCTAAAAGGAAGCCTTTCAATCTATTCCTACCATATATTCCAATGTTAAAAATGTATTTTCTTTCCTTTTTTTTTTTCCCCCAGTACTGGGGATTAAACCCAGGGGTACTGTCACACTGTACATTTTATTTTGATACAGGGTATCACTAAGTTGCTGAACTTGTGATCCTCCTGCCTCACCCTTACAGGTGTGCACCACCAAACCCAGCTAGATGTTTGTTTTGCTTTCCAATAAGTTGTAAAGAGAAATGGGTTCACAAGCCTATCTTCTGGAGAGGTGCCTGGTCTTATTTGTGCTCATTGGAGAAGTAGAGAGGAAGTCAGAAGGAAGAGTAAGGTGTAAATAGGCTATATATGTTTTAAGGCAGATAAAGAGAAGAAGAGATTATAAAGTTGTGGAAAGAAGCAAGAGTAATGGCTTGTTGGGGAGTGAGGAAGCCACGCCCACCGACCAGAACAGGGTATAGGAGTAGGAGGAGGAGCCCAGAAAGGACTGGAAGAGATGGGGGCCAGGTGTGGCTGCCATGAAGATTTACTTATCTTTGGGCAGCGCTTGAAAAATCTCTTCTGATAAGTGGAGAATGTTCACTAGATGAACAAAAAATGAGATATTGCTAATATTCAGGGATCTTTTAATTTTTAATCTATTAGTAAAATTTCTTAACATGTTGTGTTTGACCTGAGAACTAGTGAGTAGGGAAAACAAAAGACAAATTTAGGGTTTTTTACATAGTAAAAGATCATTACTTTCATAAGCAGAAGAAGTTCAGGAGTACTGTTATGGAAAAAAAAATTACTTAGAAATGCTATATTTTCACTGGGCATAGTGGCACATGCCTATAATCCCAGCAATTTGGGAAGCTGAGGCAGGAGAATAAGTTCAAGGCCAGACTGGGCAACTTAGTGAGATTCTGTCTAAAAAGTGCTGGAGATGTAGCTCAGGGGTACAGTTCCATTTCCCACCACCAAAAACACACACAAAAGCTATTTTTTATTTATTTATTTTTTTTTAGTATTTATTTGTTTTTTAGTTGTACACAATGCCTTTATTTTTACATGGTGCTGAGGATCGAACCCGGGTCGTGCACGTGCTAGGCGAGCACTCTACTGCTGAGCCATAACCCCAGGCCAAAAGCTATATTTTCTAATAGTGAAGTCTATGTAAGAATCAAGCATTTTAAACTAAGTTTTTCATCTAGTATGTATATAAAGTATTTGTCCTCTATGTCTAAAAAATTATGTGAAATGAAAACAAAATGAATAAAATAAACTGAATCTTCTATGTTTTCACTAAAAACATACCTAACATTATCATTCATAAAAATGCATCTCAGTGAGTCCAGAGAGTTTCTAGAGCAAGGACGGAAGGCACAGGGGAGGGACCTCAAACCTCAGAGGAGCAAGACAGACTGTGGCCACAGGCAATTCAGCTAAATTTTCCTACTCATCCTACAAGGTGGCTGTAAGGATTAAAGATGATATAGGGCCTAACACAGCATCTGGTACACATTAGGCCCCGAAAAAAGCTGTAGAAATGGAGCTGGGTTGTACAGGGCACAGACCTGGTCGTGAGGGGTAGAAGAAGATTTGCGCTGCAGCTGAAAACCCCTATCTGTCTCTGTTGCACAGCCACACCAATTATAAGAGTTCTCTGTGGCTGGGTGCGGTGGCGCACGCCTGTAATCCCAGCACTTTGGGAGGCTGAGGCAGGAGGATCGCGAGTTCAAAGCCAGCCTCAGCAATGGCGAGGCACTTAGTAACTCAGTGAGACCCTGCTTCTAATAAAATACAAAAAAGGGCTGGGGATGTGGCCCAGTGGTCAAGTGCCCCTGAGTTCAATCCCCGGTACCAAAAAAAAAAAAAAAAAGAGTCCTCTGTGTTCAGGCCTAGTCCACCATAATTTGATTTAATGTCATATCCTGCATGCACCATCCTAGAAACTCTTCAATGATCTCCTAATTGCCAGATGCAACCATTTCTCTTCAGGTGTCATTATATTCCATCTGTCATTGAGGCCTCTGACACCACTGACCATTCTCTTTTGCTGGATGTGGTCATGGCTTTGGGTACCAATTCCTACCTCCATATCATCCTCTGGTACTACAGAACTAGAAATAAAACTGTTATTTTCCACATTCCCTTAAATAGGTTGGGATTTGTTAGGCCAATGATTCTCAAATTTAGCATGTATTAGAATCACCTTGAGGGCTTGTTAAATTAAAAAAAAAAAAAAAAAAAAAAAAAAAAAAAAAAGACAGGTTACTAGGGCTGGGGATGTAGCTCACAGGTAGTGCTTGCCTAGCATGCAAGAGGCCCTGGGTTTATCCCCAGCACATGCCCCTCAAAACAAATAAACAAACAAATAACTCCAAGAAGCAAAACAGATTGCTAGGCCTACCTCGAGAGTTTAAATTTTGATGTGGGAACATAGAATTTGCTTTTCTGTTGAGTTTCCAGATTTTGTTAATGTGGCTGGTCTGGGGAACTATATTTCTGAGAATCATGCTGTATGCAAACTGGACTTTGTCTCTTTGGTACAAACTTAGAGTAGAGGAAGACACTATTTTCCCCATTATTATTTCTGCTGGTGAGCCAGGTCAAGGATGGGGCCAAAATGAGTACTCCAGCCTTGCAGACGTTGAGAGGCCACTGTGGCTGTGCATAAAGACTCAACAGCAGACATCATTACCCTGAGTACATGTGTGAAGACACGAATGGTGTGGCTCTACTTTGTGTATAACCAGAGAGATGAAAAACTGTGCTCTATATGTGTACTATGAATTGAAATATATTCTGCTGTCATGTATAATAAATAATTTTTTAAAAAAAGACTCAACAGCAGCAACTTCCTAACCTCAGGATAGTGTCTACAGAGGTGTCTTGAACTCACTCATCCATTCACTGCTGGCCCTGATCTTCCAATCATTTGCTGTACACCTAATTCCCTGACTTAAATTATTTTCTGCTTGATTTAGAGTGGTTTGTTTTCCACACTGAAACCAAGACTGATCTATCCGTCTTTACAACTTTTTCTTCCTTGATTTTCATGAAACAGGTTATCTCCTTTTTCTCTTCCTCTCTGAAGACTTCTTTTCAGTCTTCTACTATGTTTCTTGTTCTCTTGCTTGGAGGCATTTTCAATAGAAGATTGAGGATTGTCTCCCTGAGTCAAATTGTTCAAATTCTTCCATTGAATGAATATCTACAATTCTGTCTCCAAGTATGCAAACATTTCTGAAATAGGGTGGTGGTATAGCTCATTACTTGCAAATTGACAAGTCCTATTTTAGCTACAAAATCAAGTATCATAGCAGCCATGCAGCAAATACGGGTTTGGAATATGGGAGATCCCATCAACCAGCTATTGGTTATTTGGAAATTGTTGGTGATGATTCCACCCAAACTTTGTTGCCTGTTTTGCAGTGTAGCTCTAACATTCACTCTGATTCATGGCCTGTGTATAATAATGTTCAGCCTCTCCTTAGTTTCCAACATACTCAGGTTAACCATAATGATTCCAACTTCTGTTTGGTGTCATCTCTTGGTATGCATACCCAAAACATGGAATCCTATTGAAATAAATGTGCAGCAAAGTGTAAGACCACAAGAAGAGCTCATGGTATTATGTCAGACTCATATTTGGCCAAATGTATGTGGAGTGATTGATTTTGAAATGTTTTCAATTCCCTTTTATTGAATAGCTCTACCACTGAGCTATATCCCCAGCTCTAATAATTCTTCCTTATGTCCCTTACTTCAATAAATAGTACTGTGGGGTGGGGAGGGGGAAAGGGAAAGGGGAATGGGAATAAGAAAGATAGTAGAATGAATTGGACAATATTTTCCTATGTTCATATATAAATACATGACCAATGTAACTCTACCTCACGTACAACCACAAGAATGGGAAGTTATACTCCATATATGTATGTCAAAATACATTCTACTTTCATATTTAACTAAAAAAGACAAATAAAAATTAGCCAGGCATAGTGGTGCATGCCTGTAATCCCAGAACTTGGGAAGCTGAGGCAGGAGGATCATGAGTTCAAAGCCAGCCTCAGCAATGGCAAGGCACTTAGCAACTCAGTGAGACCCTGTCTCTAATAAAATACAAAAAAGGGTTGGGGATGTGGCCCAGTGGTCGAGTGCCCCTGAGTTCAATCCCCGGTACCAATAAATAAATTAATTAATTAAATTAAATAGTACTGCCACCCTTTGAATAATTTTTGAACTTTTTTTATTGCTCTTTATTATTAAAGGAAGAAGTGTCTCAGAAGAGGCATTCATGATTACCATAAATAACCAAGAATACTTTCTATTTTTTAAATTGTTTCATTGAGGCCAGACAGCAAGCTAAAATAAGACAATATGAATATGACTCATTTTCAGTAGTTGATATTTATAGGGGTATCCTCGAAAGAGCATTAAAAAGTTTAAGGAAGCTGGGTGTGGTGGGCATGCCTATAATTCCAGTGGCTCAGGAGGCTGAGACAGGAGGATTGGGAGTTCAAAGCCAGCTCAGCAAAAGAGAGGCACTAAGAAACTCAGTGAGACTCTTCTCTAAATAAAATACAAAACAGGGCTGGAAATGTGGCTCAGTGGTTGAGTGCTCCTGAGTTCAATCCCAGGCACCCCCCCCCCCCCCCCCCCAAAAAAAAAAAGTTTAAGGAAAGTTAACTCGCACACACATCATACATGAAAAGTAACATTTAAACTTTCCAAATCTATATTTGTAAAATCTAGGTGTCTCTAGAAAGTGCTTTGCTACTGTAGAGCAGTGCTAAGCTGGAATGACACACCCTGTATTGTGGGTACAGGGTTCTTTTTCTCTGCATAAAAGATGCACACACACAAAAAGTTGTTTGGTTTTTTTTTTTTTTTTTTTTTTTTTTTTTTAATGTATCTTACTATTTGAAAAGTAGATGAAGCTTCCCAGGAAAGAACAGTCTCTGGAATTCTCTGGAATTCTGGTCAGCCCAATTACCCTAAAGTCAGGCCTACAGTGATTTCATCACTAAAAGAACTTTCTTTTTCTTTTTTTGAGACAGGGTCTCACTATGTGGCCCAGATTGGCTTCAAACATCTCAGCTCAAGCCCAGCCTCCTGCCTCAGTCTACCAAGCAGCTATGTCTACAGGTACATGCCAACATATCCAGCAAGAGTGCTTTTTAATTCCATTCCCAGCACATGACCAATCTTTTAAAAGTACTGTTCCATTTCTTTCTAATATATGCCTATTAAAACTTCCTACTGGGAATGGCTGTGGTGATGCAGCTGCTCTGGAGGCTGAGGTGAAAGGATCACTAGGGTCCAGGAGTGTGCCAGTCTAGATAACACAGCAAGACCCATCTCAAAAAAAAAAAAAAAAAAAAAAAAAAAGAAATTTTAAAAAGAGGATTTATAGTCTTGACTCCTAAGCAATTCTCCTAGGCTAAGTACAGCTTTCTTATCCTAGAGAAAATGAAAATGGTAATTAACTTAGAGTATGAAATTGGTTTTTTTAGGCCTCCTGGCAAAATCTTAAGATAAATCAGTTTTGTAGTCTGAAGTCCTTTAAAAAATTATTTCATTAATGTAAAAGTATTTAGAAGGAATGCAAATGAAACACAGCCCCTTTAAAATTAAAAGAAACTTCCTGATGACTGCTTTTCTGCATTCAGAGTTTCCCATACTGAGAATGGAAACTGAGAAACTATGGAGAAACTACCCCTGGCCTTGATGGGTGCCCAAGAAAGGTAAGACTGACATTTTCTGTGGCTCATGTAGCCTACCTAAGTCTGCTTATGTATATCTCCTGGGTTTTGTTTCTCCAAATTGTAACTGCTTCTGTAGAACCACTGAAGAAACAATCTAGCTGTTTCTCCCCAGTTTCATCAAACTGCATTAAATTAACTTTTCCTTTTTGTATCATTGCTTATTTCCCATGTGGGCAGGTGGCTGAATCCTGCCAGCTGGGATCCAGGCAGTTTTCCTGGCTTGGCTGCCAGTACTATCTCTGCCACTCTAACACTTCTCAGAATCATCCTTTCATTTATTTGACAAATAAGCCCTTAATGCTTTCTGTTTTCCAGGCATGTGCCAGGCTCTGAGGATCCAAAGAAGATTAAGAACTCTCAAGATTTTTCCAGGCCACCAGGTAGACCAATTTGAAAACAAGTAATTTTTTTTTTAATACACCACAATAGATACAGTAAGAGTGGTATGAAAAGAATGGACAGAGAACACAAAGGATATCTAATTCTGCCCTCAGTTGTCATTTCAAATCTTCCTGAAAACCCTGTGATGATTCCCCATGAAGGACAAACTCAAATGGCATGTTATTTTGCCTACCCCATTCTCTCCAATCACCATTTACAGTACCCCTCTTCAACCTCTGCAAAACATTCTGTGTCCTTCAAGTCCACCCTAACTGCTACTACCTTCAAAAGAAGCCTAGTTTTTCTGGTACTTCTCCTCATTGTTCATTACTCCCCACTTCCTAGCTTTTTTACTTTTTCTTCATGACCACTGATTTGTAAACTCTAAGATTTTAAAATATTTATGCATTACTTTTTAAAATATTTATTTATTTGTTTTAGTTGTACACAAGGCCTTTTTTATTTTTACGTGATGCTGAGGATCGAACCTGGGCCGCACACATGCTAGGCGAGAGCTCTAATGCTGAGCCACAATCCCAGCCCCCATGCATTACTTTTTATGTTAAAAAAATCCAAACTTCAGGGGCTGGAGTTGTGGCTCAGTGGTAAGAGCTCTTGCCTAGCATGTGTGAGGCCCTGGGTTCGATTCTCAGCACCACATATAAATAAATGAATAAAATAAAGGTCCATCAACATCTTTAAAAAAATTTTTAAAAAGAAAAGAAAAAGCCAACCTCCAGATGTTACATATGTATGATTCTATTTATATAACATTTAAAGACAAATTTATTGAGATATAATTAATCAATTCTCTTTTTTTTGGGGGGGGGGGTTGTTTTTGAGGTGTGGTCTTGCTATGTTGTCCAGGCTTGACTTGAACTCGAGATTGTCCTGTCTCAGTATCCCAAGTAACTGGGATTACAGGTGTATGCCACCACACCCAGTTAATTCACCAATTTAAAGTTTATAGTTGGGTGGGTTTTTTTTTGCATTCACAGAATTGTGCAACCAGGGGCTGGGGTTGTGGCTCAGCGGCAGAGCACTCGCCTCGCACGTGTGCGGCCCGGGTTCGATCCTCAGCACCACGTAAACATAATTGCATTGCATTGTGTACAACTAAAGTAAATAAATAAATATTTAAAAAAAAGAAAAAGAAAAAAAAAAAAGAATTGTGCAACCATAGTAGATTTGTTTTTTTCCCCATTACAAACTAATACGTAATTCACATAAAATTCACCTTTTAAAATTAGAATTCATGGGAAGGGGTGGGGGAAGTGCTTGGGAGTGATATTGGCCAAAGTAGATTGTTATATTGTGTATTGTGTGCATGTATAAACCTGTAAAAACAAATCCCATCAGTATGTACCACTATAATGCACCAATAAGGACTGTAAGGAAAAGTACAATTCAGTAGTCTTTATTATTTTCACAAGTTGTGCAATCATCACTACCATCTAATTCCAGAACATTTTCATCATTTCCCAAAGAAGCCCTATACTCACTAGCAGTTACATACTCCCCAAGTCCCCTTCTCCCAACTCCTGGAAACCACTAATCTATTTGTCTCTATAGATGTGTTTATTCTGTACATTTAATATGAATGGAATCATATAATAAATGTTTTCTTCTTTCACTTAGGTAATGTTTTCAAGGTTTATCCACATTGTAGCATATATCACTGCTTAATTCCTTTTTATGGCTGAACAATATTCAACTGTGTGGATATAACATATTTTGCTTATACACTTATGAGTTGAGGGACATTTGAGTTTCCGTGTGTGTATGAGAGAGAGAGAGAGATGGAGGAGTGGAGAGGGGAGAAAGAAAGAGAGAGATGGATAGGTAGATAGATAGATACCAGATACTGAGGATTGAATCCAGGGGCACTCTACCACTGAGCTACATCTGCAGTCCTTTTTATTTTTTATTTTGAGTCAGGGTCTTGATGGAGTTGTCTGAGATCTCAAGGACTATGGTGGAGCTGCAGATATTAAGGAGTTAATGTCCAAGCCCTTGGCAGGCCAGAGCAAGCAAGAACAGCAGACTGTTCCCAGAACATGCTTAGTTGACATGGTCAGGCTTGTCACAAGTTCCTCTTGAGGCTGTGGACTTGCTTTATGTTTTTCCCTTGTGGTAGAGTTATTTGGGGAATGTTCTTGTTAGTTTATGCTTAGCTGCTAGTATAGATCTAGGACATAAGATTAAGGAAATAAATGTAAACATAGCATTGTTTTTAAAAATACATTTTAATATTTTGTCTGCCTAACCTCAAGGTTGCATTCCATGGTTGGGAACCCACTGTAAACTTTAAAATGGGTACTTGCCAATAATAAACGTCCTTAGCTGTACCAAGCTTTGGACCCCCTGTGTCCCTTCTTTCATCTCTCTTGGCTCTTCAGTCCCCGTCAACAGGCTCTCACTAAGTTGCCCAGGCTGGCCTTGAACTTGCAATCCTCCTGCCTCAGCCTCTATGTTGCTGGAATTACAGGCATGTGCCAGGTTGAGTTTTCACTTTGTGTGTGTGTGTATGTGTGTGGTGTTGAGGCGCTGGGTTTGATCGTTAGCACCACATAAAAATAAATAAATAAAATAAAGGTATTGTGTCCATCTACAACTAAAAATGAAAAAAGAAAAGGAAAGGGCTGGGGATGTAGCTTAGTAGTAAAGTACTCCTGGGTTCAATCACCTATACCAAAAAATCCAAGGCCTTGTACATGCAATGCAAGCACTCTACCAACTGAGCTATATTACCAGCCCAAGTTTTCACTTTTTGACTTTACAAACAATGCTACTAGGAATATTTACGTACAAGTTTTTGTGTGAATAAGTTCTCACCTCTCTTGAGCATCTATTTGGGAGGATTACTGGGTCATATGGTAACTCCATGTTTAATATTTTAATATACAATTCAGTTCTATTATCCTCAGGTTCCACATGCATTAATTCAACCACATATCAAGATGTTTGAAAAAATATTGTGCACATAGTGAACATGTATAAACTTATTATTATTTTATTTTTATTTTTTTGGTACAGGAGATTGAACCTAGGGGCACTTACCACTGAGCTATATCCCAGCCCTTTAAAAAAAATTTTTTTTTTTTAGCTGTAGATGGACATAATACCTTTATTTTTATTTATTTATTTTTATGTGGCGCTGAGGATTGAATCAGTGCCTCATATGGGCAAGACAAGTGCTCTGCTGCTGAGCCACAATCCCAGCACCCACCCCAAGCCCTTTTTTAATTTTTTATTTTGAAACAAGGTCTTGCTATGTTGCTGAGTGTTTTAGTCAGCTTTTTCATTGCTGTGACCAAAAGACCTGATAAGAACAATTAGAGGAGGAAAAGTTTATCTGGGGGCTCATAGTTTCAGAGGTCTCAGCCAGCCATCTCCATTCCTCAGGACCTGAGATGAGGCAGAACACATTATTCAATGTGACCAAGGAAAGCAGGTCAGAACACGGCCACCAATAAGCAGAGAGAGATTCCATTTGCCAGAGACAAAATATATACCGCAAAGGCACACTCCAATGCCTTACCCGCTCTAGTTACATCCTACCTGCCTTCAATTACCACTCAGTTAATCCCTATTAGGGGATTAATTCACTGATTGTATTAAGGCTCTCATAATCCAATCATTCCACCTCTAAACCTTGCATTTCTCACACATGAGTTTTTGGGGGACACCACATATCTAAACCATAATAATGAAGTTCTTGCTAAATTTCTGTGACTGGTCTCAAACTTGTGATCCTTGTGTCTCTTCCTCCCCGGTCACTGAGATTATAGGCATGTGCCACTGAGCCCAGCACTGAACATATACAGACTTTTTGGTCATTGTTCCAACAATATAGTATAACAACTATTTACACAGCACTTACAATTAGGAATTATAGGTAATATAGAAGTGATTTAAAGTACAATCGTTCTGGGGCTGGGGTTGTGGCTCAGCGGTAGAATGCTTGCCTAGCACAGGCGCGGCCCAGGTTCGATCCTCAGCACCACGTAAACATAAATGCATTGCATTGTGTACAACTAAAGCAAATAAATAAATATTTTTTTAAAAAATAAAGTACAATCATTCCTGGGATATATGTGGGTGATGAGATTCAGGATTCCCCACAGATAACCCAAATCTGCAGATGCTCAAGTCCCTTATATAAAATGGTGTGGTATCTGCACATAACCTATGCACATCATCTCATATACTTCATTTCTTTACATTTATTTTTTTAGTTATAGTTAGACATAATACCTTTATTTCATTTATTTATTTTAATGTGTTACTGAGGATCGAACTCAGGGCTGCACATGTGCTAGGTGAGCGCTCTACCGCTGAGCCACAACCCCAGCCCTCATCTCATATACTTTAAATTAAGTAACATTTCAGAAATAAAGGAGAAAGGGGCTGGGGTTTTGGCTCAGTGGTGGAGTGCTTGTCTAGCATGTGTGAGGCACTGGGTTTGATCCTCAGCACCAAATATAAAAAAGAAATAAATAAAGGTATTGTTTCTATCTACAACTAAAAATAAATAAATAAATAAGAAATAAAGGAGAGATGGGTGGTTGCCAAGGGTTGGGGGTGAGAGAAATGGGTGCAGATGTAAAATGGCAATGTGAAGGATTTTTGTGATGTTAGAACTATTCAGTATCTTGACTGACTTATAGCACTTAATATACAAACATACAAATGAGTACAAATAAAACTGGGGAAATCTGAATAAGATTGGTGGACTATATCAATGTTAATACTCAGGCAGTTACATTATGCTATAGTTTTATAATATTTTACCCTTAAAAGAAATTGGACAAGCTGGGTGCAGTGGTTCAAGCCTGTAATCCCAGTGGCTGGGGAGGCTGAGGCAGAAGGATCTCAAGTTCAAAGCCAGCTTCAGCAACTTAGCAAGGCCCTAAGCAACTCGTGATATCCTCTCTCTAAATAAACATAAAATAGGGTTGGGGATGTGGCTCAGTGATTAAATACCCCTGGGTTCAATCTCTGGTACCAAAGTGGGGGGGGGGGAAGGAAACTGGACATAGTGTACAGAGATCTCAACATACCTTTTTGTTTTTCTTTTGTGGTACTGTCAATCAAACCCAAGGCCTCACTGCTCTACAGTCTATCACCTAGCCACATCCCCGCCCCTGCCCCTGCTTTTTTCTTTTAATTTTTAGACAAGGTTTTGTTAAGTTGCCCAGGCTGGCCTTGAACTTGTGATCCCACTGCTTCAATCTCCCAAGTTACTGGGATTATAGGTGTGTGCCACTATGACTGGCTTGCCATTGCTTTTAACAACTTCAAGTATATTTATGATTATCTCAGTAAAAACATTCAATTAGAAAGAGTAATAATTTTCTTTAGCTGAAAAAATTTTATTACTTTCATCTACCCTCTCCAGAGCTGACTTCATTCTACCAGGTTCTACTATTAGCCTTATTACTATTCTCTGGCAAGAAAAATATCTGCATAATACAGTCAATTCCCTTACAAATAAAAGTTTCCATGAGAATCAAACTAAAAAGTACTGGTAAGACACATTAAGTTTATCTTAAGTTTAGAACAGCAGAATTCATTATACATTTTCTTTTTATAATTGGTGCATAATTATACATAATAGTGAGATTTGTTGTTACATATTCATATGACTTTTTGTTCTTAACTCATATTTTTTAACACTGTAGTCCACCTAGCACTATGCAAGAGTTTTAGCTCAGTATCATACTGCCTTACCTAGACAACACAATAACCAACTGAATAGGTTAATATTTATTCCTTCTACATCTAGTTTTACTTATTCCTTCTATATCCAGCTTTAGCCAAATATAGCTCTCTTGCACCTGTTTCTCCATTAAAGGGCAGAAACACAATTATTTTTGTATGTCCCACAAAGAGATAAAGTTAATTATAACAAAAAATTTTAAATGCATGCAGTGAAAAGAAAAACTACCTTATCCAGACAATTGTGTTCCTGTGGGATTAAATAATAGGTTATTGGAAAAGGGAAAGATGACTCATGCTGATGCTCAGGTATTTTGTTGAAATCACTAAACTTTTCTTTTTTAAAATGACTTTAACACAAGGAAACCATACAAAAATAGTCACTAATTTGGGGGTGGGGGGGAATGGTGGGGATTGAACCTGAGAGTGCTTTACCACTGAGTTACATTCCTAGCCTTTCTCTTTCTCTTTTTTCTTTATTTGTGACCCCCTACCTCAATCTCCCAAATTGCTGAAATTACAGGCATGTGCTGCTATACCTGGCTGTCATCAATTTGTATTAAATTTAGACAATGCCAATGGGAGCTATCTAAAACCATGAGATCTTTTTTTTTTTTTTTTTTTTTTTTTTTTTTTTTTTTTTTTTTTTTTTTTTTTTTTTTTAAATATTTTATTTATTTACTTTAGTTGTACACAATGCAATGCATTCATGTTTACGTGGTGCTGAGGATCGAACCCGGGCCGCGCACGTGCAAGGCCAGCGCTCTGCCGCTGAGCCACAATCCCAGCCCCTCAAAATGAGATCTTATAGAGGGGCTGGGGATGTGGTTCAGTGGTAGTGTGCTTGCCTTACATGTGTGGGGCACTGGGTTGATCCTCAGCACCACATAAATAAATAAAACAATAAAATAAAGGTATTGTGTCCATCTTCAACTAAAAATTTTTAAAAATGAGATCTTATAGAGCCTTTCAGACGTTTACCTTGTTAAATAGATGAAGACATATTTGTAATTACGAAATAATTTATGTACACATGACAAGTAGCTTTTTTTCCCCTAGTGCTGGGGATTGAACTTGGGTCTTGCATATGCTAGGCAAGTGCTGTGTCACTGAGCTATATCCCCAAATCTGTTGATTTTATTTTGAGACAGGGTCTCCCTAAGTTGCTATGGCTAGCCTCAAACTTGTGGTGGTCCTGCCTCAGCCTCCTGATTTGCTGGGATTATAGGTATTTGCCACTATGCCTGGTGGTTTAAAAGTTTTAAATGAATTATGCATAGACATAAAACTTAATCTAATACAAATATGAATTATCAAAAATACCAAATTTTTGAGATATTAATAATAAGTTATACTGTAGAGAATGATGCTACCTACACTAACATTTCTACAGTTTTTAGGGATTAGCATCACATTTTCCTGAAAGAAAAGACAAATTTAAGAACTCTCTCAAATGTTTCTTTAGACATACTATATCTATATAAGCTCCATTTAAATCTAAGTTCTGTCTACCACTCTGGCATAGATAAAATGGAAAGAAATATATAATATATATTTACCTAGATATCTGTATCTATACTTGTATCTACTTAAATGAAATCTGGAATCAATCAGGTCATAAATAGAGGAAATAATAAAAAAAATAACTTTAATATGGTTCTGGGCAGCAAGGAGTCCACAATTAAGGACAATGTTGAGTCCCTGCCTCCACATTTGTATGTTGAAGTCCTAACTCCCAATATCTCAGCATGTGACTGAATTTGAGTATGGGGTCTTTAAGTAATTATGTTAAAATGATATCATCAGGGTAGGCCTTAATTCAATATGATGGGTATCCTTATAAGAAGAGGAAACTTGGACATAGGCTGATATACAGGAAAAACCACATGAAGACAAGGAGAAGAACACCAGCTACAAGACAACCAGAAAAAAACCTACCCAACTGACACCTTGTCTCAGACTTTTTTGATGCAATGGGGGTGGGTTGCTTGTTGTTGCACTCTGGGGAGTCAAACCCAGGTCTTCACACATAACAGGTGCTTTAAGCACTCTACCTCTAAGTCACACTTTTAGCCCTTTGTCTCAGACTTCTAGCCTTCACAACTGTGAAAAAATAAACTGTTGTTAAGTCCATCAGTCTATGATACTTTGTTATGGCTGCCCTAGGATACAGCCACCATAGATGGCTACTTATTCAAAGGGTTGGTCATTGCCCCTCAAATGTAACCATTTTCAGCATTTTGCCTAGAGGTAACCATAGAGGCAGCACAGACATAAATGGCTACATCATAGTACCCTTAACAATGACCTTCGAGCTTCCAACCATGGCTACCTATGGAACTATTTCTTGCAACAAATCTTGACAATAGTTAGGCTCAACTAAAGAATTTCTACAGGCACTCTCTAGTCTTCATCACAGTGAGTAAAAGTCAAGGCATTTACTACAAATGTGTTTTCTGGTTTTTAAAAATCTATTGATGCCAATCAGATGTATCAAGTATTAAATTAGACTAGTGAATATTTGCCATTTGGTGGTATACTGAAAATAAGAACTCATTTTTTTTAATTTTATTTATTTACTTTAGTTGTACATAATGCAATGCATTTATGTTTACGTGGTGCTGAGGATCGAACCCGGGGCCGCGCACGTGCAAGGCGAGCGCTCTGCCGCTGAGCCACAACCCCAGCCCAGAACTCATTTTTTAAAATTAAAAATATTTAGGAGCCAGGCATGGTGGCACACACCTGTAATTCCAGTTACTTGGGAGGCAGAAAGATTATAAGTTGAAGGCCAGAGTTGGCAACTTAGTGAGCCCTTGTCTCAAATAAATAAATAAATAAATAGGGCTGAGGATATAGCTGAATGGTAGTGTGCCACTGGGTTCAATCACAGTACCAAAATAAATAAATAAATAAATTAGGGCAGGCAGTATAGCTCAGTGGTAGAGCACTTTTCTAGCTTGGCCAAGGCTCTGGGTTTAATCCCTAGCAATGGAAAACAAACAAACAACTTGTACATGTAATTGATTATATTTTTACAAAAATTTTGAGCATGGTAATCTGTAAGCAGTATTCTTTTTTTTTTTTTTTTTGGTACTGGGGATTGAACACTCAGGGGCACTCGACCACTGGGTCACATCCCCAGCCCTTTTTTTGTATTTTATTTAGAGACAGGGTCTCACTGAGTTGCTAAGTGCCTCTCCATTGCTGAGGCTGGCTTTGAACTCGCGATCCTCCTGCCTCAGCCTCCCAAAGTGCTGGGATTACAGGCGTGCGCCACCACGCCCGGCTTGTAAGCAGTATTCTAACACCCCAAATTTGTCAGCCATCTCCAATGGAGATTCTCTGTTGAAAGACAGATTTGGGTCTAAATTAAAATTGCTCCTCAGGAATGAAAGAGTTCAATATTGAGAGGGAAAAAAAAAAAAAAAAAAAAAGCAAGCAAAACTGGGAAAGACAATACCTTGAGCTCTTTACCAGAATGTTTACTCTCCCTACTTTTACAGAAGATATAATTTCCTAGTGTTTTGTTTTATTTATATAATCTCTATACCTCAGTTAAAAGATTCTTGTTTTTCACCAACAAACCAGCAAAGTCAGGATGGACTGGGTCAGCTGCCCTTTTGTTGCATGTGATTGGGTTCCTGGTAGAAACCACCTCAAGAGGTAGATCAAAACAAGCCTAAAAAAAGAAATTGCCAATTAATTAACTAAACATGTACCCTGCAAATAAAACCCCACAATATTCTGGCTTACATTAACTCAAATAAGTAGTATTAAATAGATACAACTTTAAAATATTCATTTTGAGGTGCAAACCTAACAAACACATTAGGTCCCAGGAAAACAGCAAGTAACAACATGCTGACCCAAAAAACTACTTCACATTTTCTAAAACAATTTATAATACAAGCCATGAGGAAATGGTGCACATCTAAAAATTATGCAGACACAATTTCTGAGAACATGGGAATCAAGAAAATGGGGGAAATTTTAATGTGCATCTAATAAAAACGTTACAGAAACATTGATTCCGGGCCTGGTAGTGTTCACCTGTAATCACAGCTATTAGAGGCAGACGCAGAAGGATCTCAAATTGAGGCCAGTCTTAGTGAGACCCTGTCTCAAAATAAAAATTAATCCCAGCAACTCAGAAGACTGAGGCAGAAGGATGAAAAGTTCAAGGCCAGCCTAGATGATTTAGCAAGACATTGTCGCAAAATAAAAAAATAGAAGGGCTGGGGATGTGGCTTGGTGGTAGAGCACCCTAGGGTTCAATACCCAGTACTGCAAAAAACAGAAAGTAAATAAATAAATAAAATTAAAAGGGCTAATAGTTCAGTGCTTGCCTAGAAGTAAGCAAATAAAAAACCAAAAAAAAAAAAAAAAAATATGGTGCACTAAAAAGATAATGAGAGTCAGACTATTTAGTTTTTCTACTTAATCACTGTGGCCTTTCTCTGGGGTTCAGTATCCTCGTCTGCAAAATAATTGAACTAGATCAAACTCAATTTGATTTAGTTCAGAGACAATTTACAGTCTATTTTTATATTATTTTGGGGGTAATGGGCATTAGTGAAATACTTGAACTACAAAAAAGGGCAAAAACAAAATCCATTTGAGGTTTTATTAGATTCCAATGTTTCCTTGTTCCTTGTTCTAGAGTCAAGCCAGGAATCAAAAGAAGTGGGATATCATTTGACCTCATTGCTTGTATTCATTCACTAGCAAAGAAAAGGTCAGGACACTAGCATAGGCAAATGGGCAACAGAATGTACTTTCCCTTTCTTCTAGCTCTTAGCTGTGTGGGAGAGACTGATTTACTTCCTTATGAGAATGAGGGAAAAAATAAACACTAGAGTACAACTCACCACTGGATGGTTTTTCCAGGCTGATAGCTGCCTGACTTGTGGTGACATAGCCTCATGGGGCCCT